>JASDFA010000010.1:76213000-77641500 GCA_035772735.1 Datura wrightii | reverse complement strand
GTGAACCTGGGCTCGGAGAATTTAAGTGGTGTACTGTATCATACACCTGCATTACCACATCAATTCCAAAAGGTTAATACTTTGGCTAGGCCTTCCCAACGGATTAGGAAAAGACATCAGTTGGCTTTGAAAGACCCCTCTCGACCCAAGCCAAATCGAAGTGGTTATAATTTTTTCTTTGCTGAGCATTATGCAAGGCTGAAGCCTTCATATCAGGGGCAAGAGAGAGCTATCAGCAAAAGGATTGGACTTCTTTGGAGTCGACTCACAGAGGCCGAGAAACAGGTTGGATAAAATGGCTAGACACATTAAATTTTCACTTTTTTAATGTTAATGCTTAATATTTACGTGCACAAACTGCATCTCCAGCTGGAATGGTTTTGGTACTCTTAACCCTTTTTGCTGAATAAAGATAATAGTGAAACGAGGATTTAATTTTTTTACGAGGAGATAATTTACATGTTGCTACTGTCATTGTACAGTAACTTTGTAAATAAACTTGATTCTCTATTTGCTTGTTCTCTCGTGTGACTTCTAAGCAGAATCATAGTTTGATTGTATTTTGACAGCAAAATTTACATGCACAAACTGCATCTCCAGCTGGAATGGTTTTGGTACTCTAACCCTCTTTTGCTGAATAAAGATAATAGTGAAATGAGGATTTAATTTCTTACGAGGAGATAGTTTACATGTTGCTACTGTCATTGTACACAAACTTTGTAAATAAACTTGATTCTTTATTTGCTTGTTCTCTCGTGTGACTCTTAAGTAGACTCATAGTTTGATTGTATTTTGACAGCATAGTTGCAAAGGTATGGTGTGGTTTAACCACCTTTGTAACTGATTCGTTCCATTGCATGTTACGACTCCAAAGGTCAAAAGTTGCCTTTTTTCAGTAAAAAGACATTAACCAGAGGGGGTGGGGGTGCGGGAGGTCATTAGTCATGCCCTTGTTGTTCCTTTGGGTAACTGATACCTGTTAAGTCTCAATCTATGTGTTACAATGTCCTTTTAGTTTGTTTAGAAAAGAATGTCACTCTTCATATTTAGCAACTCTTTAATTCTAACATCTTACATGCCATGTTCAAAATCACAAGATTCAAAAGACATCATGGTAAATTATGCACTTCTTTAATTTAAGATTCAAAAGTCTCCCATAATTTCTTTAACTCCGTGTTCAGTCAAACTAAGACATAAAATGAAACGAAGGGAGTAGTAAATTTTTGGATCTCTGTTTCTAGTTATAGAAATGCTTCAGCTACCTCAACAGTTGTGCATGGGTATTTCAAGGCAATGTAGCTATCAATATTTGCTCAGTTCATGAACTACCAATAGTGTCACATCCTCGTAGAAGGACATAAGAAGGCTTTATATGAAATCATTA
Source organism: Datura wrightii (assembly GCA_035772735.1). Lineage (NCBI taxonomy): Eukaryota > Viridiplantae > Streptophyta > Magnoliopsida > Solanales > Solanaceae > Datura > Datura wrightii. The sequence continues at coordinate 77,640,116 of JASDFA010000010.1, read as the reverse complement.
GATATTCCACTCCAAGCTTAGTCTAGTGTTGTTAAAGGCTGAAGCAAGCCAGGGTATAGCACAGTTCCAGACTTATTCTAATAATAAAGTCATTCCCTTTAGATGGTATCTCCATCTTAGTAAAATTGACATTCCTGGATATGTCCTCAGTTTGACAGAGATGACTTTTTGGAGTTATTAAAACGTCCATGGTAAATATATTCGACGCAGTGTAGACAATTCTCGATCACACTCATATTCGCTCTGGGTTGCTCTTAATGCAGGTTTATCAGGAAAAAGGCGTGAGAGATAAGGAGAGATACAAGGCTGAGATGCTGGAATACAAGACATCCAATGCACAACCACAGTAGCCTGATATTGTGGGACATCTTTGTTTCCCCATCTTTCTTTTTTGTTTTAACTCTGCCTTACTTTTCTTTTCTGGGAGTGGAAAGAGCCTTTGGAACAAGATTTGTATCAAAGAAGTTTCATCTCAGTTTCCTTTATGTCAATATAATGCGTTTTTTCCCGAGTCTAGAACCTAAGTAACGTGGAAAAAAACAAGTTGACTAAAATAATGGGTGAAATGAAGTTTTTATTTTCTACTTACAGCGTTACTAATTTAGGTCTCATTTGTTTGCACTTAATGGAGGTCTGAATCTGAATGGTTCAGACCGTAGATCATTAAGTGCATTTATTTTCATTAAGATTGAAACACTTATTTAGTCTGAATAGATCTTAATCGTTAAAATTTGAAACAGAGTTTTAATACCATTAAGAGATATGTTTGCATGAATAATTTTCACCACTATTACGTCCAAAACCATCAACCATCACCACTAACCACCTATGTCACCACAACCACCACCACCATCATTACTGTCGCCGACCACTAGCCACCACAACCAATCACCTCTGCCACCATTATCAACCACCATTATCTTCATCAACTACCACTAATGTCAATCATTATCACAAATACTACTTTCATCATTATAGTTATATCCATTGTCGCTATTGTCGCCGCCAGCACCGTCGTCATCGCCGTCACCACCGCTATCGCTACCTTTACCACACCTATCTGTCACTATTGCCACTGTGGTCAATCTCTACTACCAACTATCTCGACCATCACAACTAGCATTACCGCCAACTATACCATCAATACATCGTCAACCACCACATATTCTTCAACCGCCACTGTCAACACCGCCATCTACTCATATCAACCAACTTCACCATCACAACCACCACTACCAACCCCCACCGTCACGCTTGCCACTACCACATCAACCACCTCCATCATCACAACTACCACTACCATCATTACTAGTAACTATCACCACTGCCATTTTATTATTACCACCACTATAAACCATCACTAGCAAACATAATTTTTTTTATTTTTTTAATAAAATAATAAATTTAATTTATTAAATTAATATTTTTTTAATATTTAATTTATTTTTTTAATTTGAATTGTATATTTATTCTTTTTATAAATAATTAAAGTGTGCACATTCAGATGTTGAAAAACAAACGATCTTAATTATTCAGTGTTCAGAACTAGAGACACATCTTCATAATTCAGATGTGCATTCAAATTCAGACGTCTTAATATTAATGAAAATAAACGAGGCCTTAGTGTGCTATACGCTCTTTATAAATGGAGGCCTAGATGGCCTTTAAGGCCCAAGGACAAGATACAATTTTTACGAAAAATTATTAAAAAAATGAAATTCATGTATGCGAAAACAACGTTCCCTGAATCAAACCCATATTTGAATTGAAATTGAGATACTGATCAAGTTTTTCCTTCTAAATCTGACAGATTCATATCTGAAATTTGATTTAAGTTTCAAATTAATTTAAGTTAGTCCATATTTTGACTTTTTATTGACTCCTTTCAAAAGAGGTTAGATCCAATGAATTGAAAATAATTAATTAAGAATCCAAAACTTTTTTATGAAATAGATATATGAATATGCATGGATCATACCTTTCATTTCACTTCATAAGTGTTTTACCGATTAATTCTTACATGAATTACTGAAAGTGAAAAGAAGTTCATCAAAATTTAATCGAAACATATATAGAAATATTTTAAATTTAACACGAATTAGTCGATCTAGTCGGATTTGAGTCCTTTTTTTCATACTTTTTTCATCATATTTGTACTTAATTTGACCTAGAAATGTATAGTGGAGAAATTTAAGCACTATATGATGTTTTCTAATCAGATTTTTTTTTTCAAAGCTCATCCAATATCTATATAAAGCGGACTTTGGATGAGCTTAAAATTCATCCATCTCCTATATTTTGTTATACCCCGTAGAATTCCCAGCACCTAGACGACCTATTCGCACGTTGGTTAAGCATATTTGAAGGCCATACGTGCTAGAGAGAGGCCCGGGAAAAGATCGGACGAGAAACCCGTCGAACCATCGCGGGAGGAGCCGAGGCAGAGCCCCTCCGCGATGGCAGCGTGTCACGGAGGTGAGGCCTCCGCGATGGCTCCGTGACACGTTTCCCAAGTTCAGGCCCAAGTATATAAAGCCCCCACTTCGGTTTAAAATCATTCAACACTTTATAAAATTCCAGAACACGCAGTAAAGCAGAGGAAGACGAAGGAAATTATATATTTTTGTCCGATTACGCTGCCAAACGCTGCCCCAAACTCAAATTAATCCTAGATACCAAAGTATTTAGCAGCAGAGAGCATTTCTACGGATTTAGTTTCGTGAAATACGGCCGACGAATCGGCGAGCCACCGAGCTAAGGTAAGTGGAATTGCTCTAAATTAGTGTCTATGTGTTCCTAGCTGAGAAGTGAATATTTCTCCCTTCTGGGCCGCTGAAAAATAGCGAGTTTTCGATCGTCTTTCGATAAGCCTAAGTTTAGGCTATAAACTATATCGAAAGTAACGTTGCTCTTTACAATAAAGCTGTATTTAGTATTAATTGACGCATTTATAAATGCAGTTGGGAGAAAATAGTTGAAGCACCGACCGAGCCTCGTCCGACGGACGAATAGTTGAAGATAAGGTATGTAAAGTTAGTTTCCTCGGCAGGTTGAGTAACATTGAGACAGTATAGTAATTTACAGACCAGTAGAATGTTCAGAAGTCGAGTATTGCGTTATTATGAATATTGGTACAATATGAGAAGCATTGGGTTGTAACGTGTACGAGACCTATCAGTATGATATAGATTCTAACGCAAGTGTTAGAGATTGCCCAGTATACTCAGTATGTGATGTAATATGTCATGTTAAGATATTGTTGTGTTCAGTTGAAACCCCGTGAAGTAGTACAGTATCCGTAAAGCATTTCAGAACTAGAATAATAGACTAAAATGAAGATTAGGAAGCATGTTAGAAATAGGAAATCATGTTAATACAGAAACTCAGTAAACAACATAGTTTTCAGCAGAAACACTATCTTGTATAGCTTTTGCCCCAGTACAGTCTGGCAGGGGATTATGTTCATATTTATATGTATTTACCTGCCTCAGCACGTAACAGATACATACAGATTACTATCATTAGCTCAGCATGTAATATATATGGTACTTTACCCTTATTAGCCTCAGCATGTGAGATACACAGACAGTATTACCAGTTGAGACCATTGTATTGTTTGGGGTTGGATTACCTAGCATCCATGACCGCCCAGGGTTAATAGCTGTATCGACTCGTCCGCTAGAGGACGAGGATACGTCGCTCCACGGAGTGGCATGCCGTCCCACAGGGGACGAAGATGGGATGCCAGTTTTCCCCATATTTGTGCCTTGATCGGCCCTTACACACCCCAGTCGAGCGGATACGCCCGGGTGCAGATTCAGGAGTCCTCCAGACTCAGATGCAGTTATAGTCAGGGGCTCAGCGAGCCCAAGTGCATACCCAGGGGACCGGCGGGATGCTTGCAGCCATTATAGGAGATGGGATGACCGGGATAGGGGTATAGATTCTGTGCTGGTTGTACCTCCCGGCTTATGGGGGCCGGGTAAGGTTTGTGTATGTCATGTTATGTTATGTATGTTATGCCATATTACATTAGATACGAGCAGATTAGTAGTAGAGTGATACGTCTCCAGGTATGATTCCTACCCCCTCCAGTATGATTAAGAACAGGTACGACCTACACCATCAGATAGTTAATCTAGTTCTTCCTAGTTTAGTTTCGTCAGTTATGTTATTGATTTCCGATATCTCTTTCAGTTATTGCTTTACATACTCAGTACCAGTGGTACTGACGCCCAGTGGGGCGCTGCATTACTTGCCTGCAGGTACCCATAGACGAGCAGGCGATACCACGTGATCCCCATCAGCGGTTGAGTATTCAGCTCCTGTCATCCGGAGACTGAATTTCTAGAGGTGTAGTTCAGTTCCTTTTGTTGTACAATACGAGTAGGTCGGGGCCCTATCCCGATCATTTCTATTATTCTTCCTAGAGGCTTGCAGTCTGTATATATTCCCTGTGGTCAGATGAGCCGGTCGTGAGAGGCCGTGCAGTTGTATAGTTGTTAGCATTCCTTCTTTCTATTGTGATGGTCATGTGGGGCCATAGTTGTCAGTAGTGGTGACCTTGCCGGTCACGTAGCTTTTTAATACTTTATGATTGAGTTGCAGATAACTAGACAGCATGGTGGCCTGGTCGGCCCACATAGGTTTCCCTGAGTTGCTATGTCTCTGGTCAGCTGTTAGTACAGGAACAGAAGGCTATAGGCCAATGGGCCGGGGGCCTGTGTTTACAGCCGTTATATAGCCCTTTGTTTCCAGAAATGTGAATCAGAGCCAGCCAGGCACCAGATGTGCCCAGGCTTAACAGTCCAGCAGGTCAGGTCCTAGTAGGGCACCAGGTGCCAGTCATACCCCCCAAGGCGTGGTGTGACATATTTATTGATATTTTTCAGCACTTTAGATGAACTTTGTTTAATCTACTTATTTTTTGATATCTTTCAACATCTTTTTGAAAAATGTCGAATGATCAAACTATTAGAATTACATTCTTTTGGGATAGTTAGATTGTTCATGATGATAATACTGTCCATTATAGTTGTACACAATAGTCCAATGTAAGTTTTCAGTTACACTGAAATACCCAACATTACTCAAGGAGATTTGCGAAAAAATAAAATTAGTACTATGGGGGCATACGCCCATAGTAGAATTAGTAAATACCCATGTATCTTTTTCACCACAAGGTTTAGTGAATTATGTGAAGTTCAATATCGAGGACAATGAGACTTTGACTGATCTTTTGAGGGAGTTGAGTGATTTTAGAGATCAAATAAGCCTAACATTTCTTGAAATATATGTCAAGATAATTCCCAGGACTCGTTATGAAGTCCCTCCTACTCAAGCTGAAGTTCCTCCTACTCAGGTTAGTGCTTACTGTGACATGAATATTTATGGAGACATTCATTCTCATGAGATTTTTGTGCTTATTGTGACATGAATATTTATGGAGACATTCATTCTCATGAGATTTTCTATCTTAGTCATTTTCAAGGTCAGGATGAATGTCTTTGTTTATACTTGGGAGAATGACGAAATTCGTCAATTTATGTGGATTGAACCATATGATCTTATAAGAGAGCCAGTTTTTCTTTCTCTGGATATGCTTTTCAACTCCAAGAAAAAATTGCAAATGGTCATTAAACTTTGGAGTATATAGGAGATGAGGGAGTTCACTGTTGATGAATCCACAAGAAAAGTTTGGCGAGTAATCTGCAGGCGTTGGGAACAAGGTTGTCAATGAATGCTTCAAGACATCGAGTGTTCTGAACATATATGGACTATTGAAAAATAATACGGCATATACAATTGTACTATGGGTTTATGCCCCCAAGCCATTTCAATTTAGATGTCAATATGATTGCTTTTGTATTAATTGCTAATATTGAAAAAAATGCCCAACTACCTATTTTCCTGAGATCATTTTAATTTAGGTGTCAATACATTTGTTGTTTTGGTAATTGTTGAGATAAAAAATTCTTAAGTTTCCTTTTAAAGATTGTCAAACAGCAGTTCAGAAAGCATATGGCAAAACCATAAGTAGGAGAAGGACATATCTGCGATGCAAGCGTGCTTTCGAGATGATTTATGGCAATTGGGAGGGCTCTTTTCGCACGTTGCTGAGGTATATGGTTGCTCTGGATGCTCTACAACACTTCAATCTGGGCACAATTGTTAAATGAAAGTTCACACGAGTAGTGATGTGGTAGAAAATATTTTTAATTTTGTGTTCAAGACCTTCAAATAATGTGTTCATGATTTGTTCATTGATGGGCAGTAATATCAATAGACAAAACGCATGCCTATGCTGTATACAAATCAAGCTATTGATTTCTGCCGAAATAGATGCGAATAAGTCAATATTCCCCCTGAATTTTGCAATTGCAGCTAATGAGAGAACGATGACATTAAGACATGTTTTTGAACCATTTGAAGCAACATGTAGTGAATCAATGTTCAGGTATATGTTTACTATTTGATAGAAATCATGGCATACTGGCTAATATATTTGAGTTTCCTAAGAGGCAGACTCCATTTTCCTACCATCGTTATTGTTTAAGGCATCCGAAGGTAAACTATCAAATAGGGGCATTTAAAAATGACCGACTGAACAAACTTCTATGGGCAACTGTAACAAATCACCAAGAGAAGAAGTTTAATGATTGAATGAAATTGATTAGAGATACATCCGAGGAAGCCTACAACTGGTTAATGGTGAGGTCGTTCCAAAAATGGATTATACACAAGGATGGTGGTAGGAGATGGGAGATGCTTACAACAAATAGCTCTGAGTCATTTAATGACTTGTTGAAGTCTTCACAAGGATTGCCCATTACTGTAATGGAAAGAATAACATTCAAGCAGGTCAGTGCACTTTGTGAATAGATGAGATTATGTGAAAAAGTTATTGGCAGAAAGGACAACATGAATGTGAAACTCAACCAAATTATTTGGGCATCATAGAAAAAAATTTAAGTGTCACTATTAAGCAGTATCATCCGAAAAATCACATATTTGAAATGAAGATATATGTGCACCAAGATCGTGGAGGTAATGTTCATACAATTAATGAGAGAAAAATAATGTGCAATATGGTAAGTTAAAATCATACCACATGCCATGCTGTCATGCATTGAAGTGTTTTTAGTATGTCCGGATAGCTACATGGGACTATGTGGCACCGAATACAGTATGATAAAATACAAAAACGCGTACTCTGAAAAATTCAGACCACTTGGTGATGAGGCTTATTCGCCAACAAAATTATTTTCTATGATTGCTAAAAAAAATATTTTCCTAGAATACATTTTCTGAGCTCTCTCTAACTTCTTATTAGAATTCTTGTGTAATTTTTGAATTATAAGGGCCGCTATTTTTAATTGTAGCATTGAAGAGTTGTGATGAGGACAAACCCTTTTGGTCAATCAGATTGAAGTTGACATGACGATCTTTAATTGACTGGAATATGTCACTTGTACACGTGACTCATTTTTATTGGCTTTTGATTTGACAAGAAATTCTATGTCATTTGAACATGTAACATGATTTTATTAGCTCTTTCATTTGACTTAGCATGCTATGTCATTTGACATGTGTCACCAATTTGGACTTTTAGAATAAGATGACAACTTGGACTTAGAAAAAATGGGCTTGTCATTTATGGATTAGCCCAATAAAATTGGACTAGCCTAATGACATTAAAATTTGGAGTTAAGTAATCAATTCAATTATATTAGCCTACTTATTTATATCACAATCCAAAAAATTACAAGTCTTAAGAGCACCCACCATTCTCCGTAGGCAAATCCTATTTATCATTGTAAGTCTATTTATATTAATCAGAAAGCGGAAGTAAGGAAATATATAATCTAGTTATTTATGAAGCAATATTATAAAGAATGTGGAAGGTACGAACTACAACCCCAAAATCTGGTGACATGAGTATAAAACTTCTAGAATATCTGTATAAGTTTTGAAATGCTACAAGACTATTTGAAAGATAAAGACAGATATAAAATAAAGATAGAGAAGACTGGATGCCGCGGAACAACCAAACATCTACCTCCATAGACTCAAACTAAGCTCTAACTCAAAGATAAAATCACTTGTCATTCGTAATAGGGACAAATCCTTCATAATAAAGGTGCAAAAAATAAGGATGAATATGAAAAACATGTGTACTCAGCAGCATCGTTGACTAACCCTATTACGAAGGGATGGTGAGCACTTGTTCTACTATTGCCTTTTTTAAAAAAAATTATCAAAAATATCAGAATAATATCTCATACATAATAGAAACAATCAGTGACCACAATAATCAAGATAAGAGCCATAAACGAAATTAACAAAGAACATAAGAATTCACAAATTGCCTCAAGAATGACATATGTTCGCGTCTGCTCTGGGGTAATTACTACACGCAAGTGCACGTGGTCGAACAAGTAGTTTAGTGGCTTAAGTAAGCCAAGTATCAATCCCACAGGGATTGGGATAAGGTAACAAGATACTTAAGTGTTACTATACTTACTCTAAAAAAATGAAGACAACAGTGCAAAGAAGAGTTTGATATTTTGATTTCTAATTATATGCCAAGTCTAAAACGAATATCTAATGTGAGTCTGAACTATGAATGTGAGCATGCTGAGGCTAAATGAACATGTATAGAAACTAAATCGATACAATGTTTAGTTAATCTTTCCTCTGGTTGCTAGTCAAGAATTATTGCCAATGGATTAAAACTCTCGTATTTAACCCAACTTAAGAATCATGAATCGTCCACCTACATTTCTGTGATTAAACAAAATTCATGTTCTAACCATACAAAACCGATTCCTTAATTGACTAATACGACTTTCAGGTATATTTCTATCCTGAAGGTAAATCAATTCTCAATTTTCCCAAACTAAGAAAAGATCATATCCTATTGATTCACAACTTTCCAATTTCTTGCTCTCTCGAGTGAAATCGGACTTTTTATATATACATTAAAGTTGGCAACACATCAATGCAGTAAGAACAAGAATCAACAGAACAACCATGGAAGAAAAGATGAAAAACCAAATTGATCAATAACTACATTTCAATACAATTGTTCTTAACCTCAGCAAGAAGAGGAATTAGCCACTCATTTGTGGATTAAATATCGTTAAATGAGTATTAAACATACAAGCAATTGAATTAAAGAAGAAGGAGATAGAGAAAAACCCTGATAATTTCGTCCCCTCAACTGCCTGTAACCCACGTTCTTGCTCCACCAAGTCAGAATAATTAAAAATGAACCTAAGTGTTCTATTTATACTAGTGGGAATTTTTCCCGGAATAACAAGCAATGTGTCACGGAGTGCCTCCGTGACACGCCATTGACGTAGACCCTTACTGGAAATTGATTGTCTAGGTAATAAGGCCCAACGTGGCACGGCGTGAAACGCGGGGCTAGGCCAACGTGCCACGGCCCCAACGCGCACCCTCACTGGATTTTGGCAAAAATCCCTATCCAGGCAGAAGGCATCCGCGATGGCAGCGTGACCCGGCTCCATCGCGGAGCCCCTTTAATTTGTGCCTTCAAATGCTTTTTCCCTTGCTAACATCCGAGTCCAACCCAAATCTCTCCCAACACGCATTTTAGCTTCCCAAAATTATATTTCGCCTGCAAAACAACGCTAATCATGTTGGTTAGTATAAATTTGTATTTTATTATCAATCACATGAGAACGTATAAACATTGATAGATAAACAAGGCTAAAATGACACCTTTGAGTATCACTTGGGCATATAAATTTGCCCAAGATCACTTACCCCACGCTTAAATCCTTGTTCATCCCCGAATAACAATCCTACACCTCATGCACTTTACACCCCATCCTGGCTACTTTGGTTCGACAATTTAGGCTACGGTCATACCGATTATTTAATACAGCAAATCATCAAGAAAACATGCATGGTCCTATCAATGCAATGACCTTCAACACATCAAGACCTCCTAGACTTAAGAATCGACTCTTGATATTGGCAAACTCCTGCAAATCAGCTGATCAAGATATCCGACACGAAATTTAATCTCTCATCAAGCATGTGCCCTCACAATACAAGAGAATTTTCCCTTTTTTAATCACATGAACTCAAACGATTATGTGCAGAAGCATATAGAAACAATTTCACTCTCTCTCCCAAAAGAATTCACATGCATCATGCCACGAACCATAGGCTTGCCTTTAGTGTATTACTCCACTAATATAAGGAAGTGTGATGTAAGATCACGTAGGACTTTAACGGGTTGTAATGTAAGCTACGGAACTAGTAAATACTGGGCTAGCCAATAATAGCCACTAGCATCCTTAAGCGCTTTTTCAATACATCCCATCAAGCTCATGGGCATTGTTTCTTCCTTCATCCTCCCATTCTTGAAGTCTGTCTTTATTTTGACCCATCTCATTAAGCACACTTAACTCAGTCACGAAGATTATTCATACATCTTCATTATATTTTATTTATAACAAGTGCACCTTCAACCTTTTCTTTCCTTTTGTCACTCTGCTTTTCTTTTCTTTTCACCATTCTCACTCTTTGACACTTTGGGAAAATTATTTCCTCTTCTTAAGTGCTTAAGAGTTTTGGATCAAATTTACAGCTAATGAAAAGAAAGGGTTAAGCTCGGTTTACACATTTTTGACAAAAGAAAAAAAATAATAGGCTAAAGGCTCAACGGGCTAACTAGGGTGTACAATCAAGGTGGGTACAATAATGAAAAAGAGAAACTTTCGGTTGAAAACAAAGAAATGCCTAGATCCTTTCCTACAATACACGTCTTTCATTTCATTTCATACACACACCAGACAAGTTCTAGACATTTCATAATAGCATGGAATAAACAAAACCTCACCCCACACTTATTACACATGCTCAATTCAAGACATATTCACAGACTCTTCAATCAGCTAATTACAAGAATTCAAAATTAAGCCTCAATCACACTGAATCGACTCTATGGCCTAGGTATCTCAACATATTTACAGAGTTGCATGCTTTCATACGAATCACCTTTGCATTTCAAATATGATGTACAACACGCAACCAGAATTCCGCAACCATAAAGTAACTACAGGTTTTGGGATGCAACCCACAAAAGAAAACACTGAAAAATAAATGAAAAAAAATCTACTCCTAACGACTACATTTCCCTTAAGACGGTCGTCATCCATCCATCATAGGGAATGGTCACTAACTAAGACTTCGGTTCAATGGGACCAATCTCGGTAAAAGAACCGAAAACAAACGTTGAGAAACCCAAGAATTGAAATTTTTTTAAAAAATATCGATCATTTTGATAAAACAAAAATATGTACAAAATTAGCTAGCAACATTCAGCAGCACACAACAGCTTCACATTTAATTACAATACAGAACAGAAACATCACAATCACAGGGTCACAAAAGTTTTTTCCACAAGCACAACAACAGAACAGAAACATAAACAACAACACAACAAGCACCTAACTACTCCCACCCCACACTTATATCGAACACTGTCCCCAGTGTTCACAAAAATTAACATAGCACAAAAATTGGGTGGCGGAACTCCTTGATCAATCAAAATACTCCACTTCTTCATCAGGTGCTGCTGCCTCATCTCCCATGTCTAAATCTCCCCCATCGTCATCATCGGACTCCACATCGGAGTCCTCACGACGTGTCTCCTCATCTGTGGGGACATTATCATCCATGGGCTCTACAAAAGCTGGCCCCACTCGGCATAGAGCCCTGTCATTTTTGCCAAAAGGGTAGTCTAGCTCGAGCTGCCACAACTCCTCTTCTGTTACTGGCCTCCCGCCTATTCGCAGCTGGAGCATCTGCATCCCGTACATGCGAGCCATGTACTGATCATCCCGAGCATGTCGCTCGGCTAGTGTAAGAACTGGCCCATGGGTGGTGTCGGGGGCCATAGTTTTAGTGACATCTAAGGCCCGCCGCTCCATCTGCGGGATGTAGTCAAGGGCCTCTTCCTCAATATCCAGGCCCCTCAGGAACGTGGTGAGTAGTCCACCAAATCCGTATATGTGCCCTTGATGCAAACGGGCTCTCTTCATAACGGAGATAATCACCGCCCCCACATTGATCTCCAGCCCTTTCATCAGGGCGTACACCAAGCATACATGATCCCGGGTTACATCCGTCATATGCACCCCCGGGATTAGGCAGGAACAAACAATCTTCAGCCATATCCTGGCTTCCCTGTTCATCTGTGAGTAAGGCAAGGTCTGATGGTAGCCCCTCTCCTTATGTCTGCTCCACCGAGCTGTTGATCGGGTTCCACACAAAGTGCGTCTGATGTCCGCATATGGTGGAGTGATATTCAGCAGTCGAAGCACATGGGCGTCTGTGTCTCACGCCCCTAGGATAGCATTGAGGTGGTGGGGCTCAAAAGTGACTATTTGCCCCCTTATTTTGATGGTGTGACTTCTGAGAGTCGGGTTCCAGTTGGCGTAGAATTCCCGAATCAAGTGCAAGTTGCATTCCTTGGGCTCTTCAAAGATGAAGTTCAGCGCAGCTGCCTCGATCCTATGGAAAATCCTGGGGAACTCCTGTGCCAACGGTTCCCTTGCTATGTGTTCCTCGGGGAAGTACTTGCCCTCCTTGTGATTTGCGTACCATTTCTTCCCCTCCTCTGGCACTCACCTAGTTCCGTATTGACGGCGTTGGCCGCGTGGAACCGCTGGTGCTGCTGGGACCGCTGTGCCCAGTCTGATTCTTTTTCTTCCGGCGCCAGATGTTGATGCGCCTTTTCCCTTGTCTTGCCTGCTTGCCATTGTTCCTGTCAAAACAAACAGACAAGTTCAATGTTAAGCCAATTAAAATTAGCTTCGACTAAGGTTGGGTTAAGCTAGGCTACCCCACACTTAGTCCTTAGCCAAAATTACAACATTAAGGCAAGATCGTACTTATTTACACAAACAAACAACAAAACATAACACATATGCTTAGTGCCTTGGGAGAATTCGGCGGTATAAATTTCATGTACTACTCAGACTTCGTACAGCTAACCACAATCCTTACCTATCGATAACATTTTATCCCATAGCACTTAGCAAGGAGAAATGATAGAAAAATTTTAACTACATGATCCTATACAACTCACCCATTTCTTGCAATTTGCAATATTTTCTAAACCCGAGAATCCGTCGGTCTTTTAGCATAGTCACAGTTTGCACAATCAACTCATCTCACCCAACATGTACAACCCAGCATGAATTTCACTAGTTCAACTCAATTTTTCCATTTCAAACTCAAAGTCAAGCCCTAGTTATGATTTTATCAAAAATTCGATTAAGCTATGTAATTATCGAGTTCAAGCAATCACACCGTTACTCCGAACATCAATCAACAATAATTCAATTGAATTTAAGCTTAATTTCTACTTAGGGCAAGTTTTTCTCATATCACATGTTCAAAATCGAAAAATTTCGACAAGAATTGAGATAGAATTGAAGAACATACCTTGAATTCGAAGAAATGACGAAAACTTGATGAAATTATGGGCCTAAGTCCGTGTCACGTTGAGGGGGAAGGGGTTTTTGGGAGGTTGGTCATGGAGAGTATGAAAAATGAGGAAAAATGAGTGGGAATCGGGGTTAAAAAGTGGGAATTTCGCGCGGGTCACCCGGTGACCCGGTGTGACCTGTCGCGATATACACCTCAACGTGTCACGGAGGGTAACGCGGAGCTTGCCCTCCGTGACACGGAGCCATCGCGTAGGTGTTCTGAATTTGTAAAAAAATTCAAAATTACCTTCAACGTGTCACGGAGGGTAACATGGAGGTCCTCCTCCGTGACACGGAGCCATCGCCCTGGCTCACTGTTTTGCCACTTTTTATTATATTTCATACCTCGGATTTTCCTTTGTGATTCCTTGCATGTTTACCCTCCGTTCAACCTGAAATTCATCTTACGACAAGAAATTGTTTAGAATTATAGGATTCACTCAAAATAAAAATAAGAATAAAAATAAAAACTAACAATTTTGTTGTTAATTAGAAAAAAAAAGAAAAAGAAATCTATTCACAGTTTAAAATGTCTCAATTTGCCTTAATTGAAATTTGGAGCTCAAATAATCAAATTATGGACTTTTTCTTCTGCAACACCTCCAAACGATTCTAGTTAAGTCAAATATATAATCTACATGAGAGCCCATAGACACCAAATTGCCATACTTCTATTCAGGCCCAAAAAGTCAACATTGAGATCCTAAGGTCAAAATATCAATTTTATGTAAAAAATCAATTTACCAATAGCACCAGGGTCTCAAATACGAAAATTCTTCAAAAATTGAGTCTAAATCAGACTTCAAATGATTAAAATATGATTTCATAACTCTAGACTCAAAAACTCCAATTTCTAACACCCAAATACAGAAAAAGGCAAATAATAAATACAATAATGGAAAAATTATAAAATCAAGGTTAGAATATTACCCCTATGCCAACACAAGAAAATAGCTTAAAGAATTACTCAAATCCGAGGTCTCTAGATCCAAAATCGATTTTACAACAATGAAATCAAAGAAGGAAATACCCCACTATGATGGTATAGTGATTCTCGCTGAAGCCGATAAATAGTCACATCTGCGAGACGCTAAAGTAGGTAAGGATGTGCAAAAGCATAACCTACTTAACTAATCAACTTTGTGAAATGGGAAGGCTTCTACAAGAGCGTAATCTCAATAGCAGACTTCGACTCGCTGATGTAGAAGTCTCCTGCCATACCTAGCTTGTAGAAATGGACTAATGCTCACAGGAGTAGAGTCACAGCTGCGAGGAAAGTTCACAGGTGTGACTTAGCCAGCGCCCATCAAAACTCACGAAAGTGGAGCCTTATCACTGAGGCCTCTTTGCAGGTGTGATTGCACCAGACTTGAAACACCAACCGTCTCCTAAAACAATCCAACACTTGGAATTAACCCTCATAACACATACAGAACCTATGAAATATAGATCAAATATGCAAATCAGTCATAAAATGCGTTATGGACCTATTGAAATTATTACATCACTGATCTGAAATCGTCTTGATCAAATGTTGAATGAAGTAAACTCTAATCTTTAAAATGAACTAGAATGCAACTAACCCTGCAAATCATTCCTGAACCCCTCATAGATGTATATTGAATCAGATCTTAATAATTTGATGCAGGTAGAAAAATTGAGTCTCAATATAAGCAAAAATATCTTGAATATGGAAATTCCTCAGATTTAGAACAAAGAAAATACACCTATGTAAACCGACTAGAGTCATCAATGAATGTCACAAGTACTTGAAATGAGCATGACAAATAATTGGTAAAGTTTTTCAAATATCACTATGAATGACATTAAAATACTTTGGAATCCAATTGTAAAAATTAGAAAACAAAGAGTTTTACTTTTGCCTAATTACAAGTAGAACAATCAAAGGAAAGAACTACATTTTTTAAATTTTACAATGGAGCAAAATCTAATAAATAAGATAACACAATAGAATTTGGGTATCCTAGACACTTAAAGCCAGACCTCAGTCTTACTAGCTGTAGAAGTACAAGAAAAATATAGAACATGAGGAATGAAAAAGTGTATAGGAAATAATATTTCAACTTTATGCCCCATCGTGATTATCACCCCCAACACTTGATTCAACACAAGATGACCACTATGAGAAAAATTCATATTATAAGTGTTCTCTACAAATTGTCCAACTGAAATAAGAATAATTGAGAGCTTTGGTGAAACAAAAGCATTTTTGAAGGTTGACGTAATATCCCCAACCGTGGCATTAAGTAAATTACTACCATCAACTCTCTCTATTTGTGATAGATTGTAACAATTTTTAGTATACTTGTTCAGTTGGTCATATAATTGGAAGCACCATAATTAAGAATACAAAAATAAGTTGTAACATTATTACCTTGTAATCTCAAAGCCAGAAAGGCTAACAAAATCATTTACTCTACCATTTTAGGAGTAAGAACTTTTTCGGAAGATGAGTAATCAGTATTTGTAACATTTATCCCTTCTTGAAAAGAATTAAACCTATGATTTTAAGGGTATGTGTGATAATACTCTTTGATAATGTGTTCTTGCTGTTTGCAATAATTAAAGAACTTCTTCCCACAATTGCTAGCAATATGATCATATTCCTAGCGACTGTAGCATTGAGTTCTAGTCATATCCTACCTTTTCCTTTACCTTTAGCAATAAATGCAATCGTGACATTATTTTATTACTTGAAAGCATTTTGTGTGACAAGATGCTACTCTTCACGAAGTAATTTCCTAAAACAAATATCCAAGGAGGGAGATGAGTCACACTACATAAAGTTAGAGTTAACACACTCAAACTAGCTCAGGCTGCAACTTCATCAAAAATTGATCTCGCTTGCTTTGCTCATGATTTGCCGAAACTATAAAGAGAGATTAAACATATATTTTATAATAAATAATATCAATAAGTTAAGCCCATAAGTTCTGAAATTTGAAAAAATAATCCTGATCAAAATGACTTTCTTGAGAGTACTTAGCAATTTCATACTCTAACTGAAAGCGTATTGCAACATTATCTTGGTTGTAAACCTTTTGTAAATAATGTTACATGTCCTTATCAGTCTTCTACGACCTGAGATTAAGAATAATTGACTCTTAATTCCATGTCATCGCTTGAGCATTTCTGACCTTCCATTGACCTAACTTTGTAAGATTAGTAGGAGAAGGATCACCTCCATCTACATGACCCCATACTTCTTTTTTGGTAATAAATAGTTGTGATTGAAATTCCTAGTCAGAATAATTTTTTCTAGTGAAATGAGCATTGAAGAACTCAAACTGATGTGACACCATGTTCTTGACTAGATAATAAAATAAAAAATGCAATAATACAAGAAAATAACTAGATTGACCGAGACCAAATGCCCTAGAATATTTTGGACTGATTGCTGATAAAGAGTCAAGAGAACCAAAACATTCAAAAAATCTAATTTGAAAGGAAGCATAGATGAAATACACTGAGAATCAAAGCAATGAAAAGGAGACTCTAATACCAAGTCAATTTTGTTGAATGCCTCTCTATTGCATCCAAATGCACATGCAAGTGTATGTGGTCTTACAAGTAATACAGTGGCTCTGACGAGCCGAATGTCGAACCCACAGGGGCTTGTGGCTTAGAAAATATCCATTCAAGTAATACTGTAAAATTCAACAAGTGTCATTGTAACCAAGAATATGTTGATTTTTATATAATTTTAAAGTGAATAATAAAAGCAAGGGCATAATGAAATGGGTTGTAATCAATATTAAGGAGGATTCCAAGGTCAAAGAATAATTAGCAATCATGTATAGAAATACTTTCACGTTGGTGACATTGTTTATCTTGGTTGTTGATTCACGGGGTTGATTTTATGATTTGGGAATGGCCATCCTCTAATCGTCTGTCTGAATTGACCTTACAACTATATCGTTGAGCAACAATGTGATGACCCAATTCAAACATATTTATGTATCTTCTTGTTATGTAACCAAATGAGGCATATTAGATATATTTCGATCCTAAACGCAAATATAATCCTTAAGTATTAAAGATAAGATCTCACTCCTCATGTTCTTCGTTATATTCTAGTGTTGCTCCTTCTGGGTTCACACAAGAATTAAAGATGTATTTAAATAGTTGTGAATCATTAAAATAGTATAATCAATAATGCAAGAACAACCAAATATGATAAACAACTCAAACCAATTCAAAAATACGCTATAGAATCATACATTGTAGCCTCAACCCTAGATTGAGGGTTCTTAGACACTCATAATCTTACACAAAATTACAAATTTGTAATAATTCATGTAATAATAAAAAGTGAAAAAGAAAAGGGAAAGAACCCTAATTCCAAGCCTCCTTGATGTTGTTATTCCCTTCAAAGCCGTCCTCCCCTCTCAAATAAAAGCTAAGTGTCCTATTTATAGTGTGTGAGAATTGTAGCTGAGATTGACCACCCTCTGTGGCACTTCGCCATCGGGGAGATTTTGCTTCATGACACGCCACCATTGCAGATGCCCACTATTTTGGGCAGTATCTTCTCATCCAAATTGATTCCTTGCTCCGTGCCACGACCTTGAACACCCCAATGCTTCTCTGTGGCACGAAATTGACTCCAAATGCCATTTTAGCTCGTCTCACATTCATAATCCGCCCCTTAGTGTTTATCTTCAAGATTAGGACCGTCGTCTTCAAATTAAGTTCAATCCATAAGCATTTAAAACCTATAAAAAGGCCTAATCACACACATTAGTTTATGGACATTATTTAATCAAAATATATGAGATTATAATCGAATTAGTTCACAAAATAAGATATAATATGGACATAAAATATGTCATGACCCCAAATGGGCAGGTCGTACGTGCACCTACATCAACTCTACTCGATAGAAGAACCCTTTTCGGAACATTACAGAAAATACCCAATATTCTCTTTAATTTGCATGAATTAACAATATTTTGAAATATCAACAGAAATTTCCCCAAACCTTGACTATTCCAAAATCTAATCTTGACAAGTACAAGAGCACTAGATAGAATACCGACAAGATAAAATGACACAGCTTTATCTACGAAAAGAACATGAAAGCTGATACCGAGGACTCCACGTTAGGCAAAAAAAATATTTCAGCCTTCCATGACCTACACCAAAAAGGTGTAGAAAGGTAGTAAAATATAGTTGTAGGGTTAAAAATGGGGGGGGGGGGTTTCGGTAGGGTGGTGGTTCGACTTCCTCAGAACCTTTGGGCTTGAATCCACACCTATTGGGGTGGGTAATGGTTGTTAGGGCTTAGGCAAGCCCTCCTCTTGACCGATCTATAGTTAGTTTGAAGAAATATGGAGGTTGAAATTTCAACCTCCATTAATGGGGTTCAAAGGTCTGGGGAAGACGATGTGCGCTGCAGCGGAACAATGATCACTACAGCGGTACCATTATAGCAGATCCATTTCTGCTATGGCGAACTTGCTGTGGTGGACATACGACCGCTGCAGCAGTCTGCCTAGGTAGTGAACCCTTCTTAATTCTGTCTTTCTTTTTATCAACTTCTCCTCTCTCCTAGTGATTCAGTCCCTTCTCTAATGCTTCTTATTAATGAAGGTTTATCAATATGGATTTCTTCAGCAGCAGCATCCGTACTAGTTACTACATTCACTTTATAAATGGTCAGTGTCAATTTCGACACAATGAGCAGTCTACAAAGGATTTACTTCATGAAAAGGGGTTCGTCATGCAGCACGTAGAGGAGAAGGTGCCAAAGTTTTATGCCCTTCTCCAAGAGATAGGATGGGGTTCGTTGGTGGAGGATCTGGGTAAGGCTAACGAGTCCTGGGTGAGGAAGTTTTATGCCAACCTCCCTAGTGTGGCTTGGAGTCGGGATGAGCCGGTGGCCTATATTAGTGGTATGCAGATCACCTTGAACTTCGCTGCTATCAATAAAGCCTTGGGTCTGCCAAACCCTTCAGCGGATGAGTTGAAGGCCCTAGATGTGGATAGAAACGGACAATGGTTG
Organism: Datura wrightii; assembly: GCA_035772735.1. Classification (NCBI taxonomy): domain Eukaryota; kingdom Viridiplantae; phylum Streptophyta; class Magnoliopsida; order Solanales; family Solanaceae; genus Datura; species Datura wrightii. The sequence continues at coordinate 77,620,559 of JASDFA010000010.1, read as the reverse complement.
GTGGATACTTTGGTGGTGGAGGAGTAGAGGGCCTTGACTAACTGGGGCTTTACTAGGATGGGCATCCAGAGCTCTCATTTCTCTATGGAGGCCAGGAGGTGGCTCAATCTTGTATCTCGAAGGATCTTCCCATCCTTCAACATCACTGATGTGACCTATCCTCGTGCCTTAGTGGTGGCCTGGATTCTGAGCGGGGTGAGGGTGAATGTGGGGGCACACATTCTAGAGGAATGGAGGTACTTCTCAGCTAAGCCCATCACCGTCCTGATATTTCCCTCTCTCATTACTAGGCTCTACAAATGGGCCGGTATACATTAGGAGTCCGGGGATGTCATCGTGGATTGTGATAGGCGCATCGATCTCTTGAGGGTGAAGGGGACTCCAGGGAGAGGGCGGAAGAAGAGGAAGACTACATCTATTGAGGGGGATGGTGGGGCTAGCACTTTTAGACCTGTTGGGCTATTTGAGCAGATTGAGGCCGAGATATAATCCATGCGTTAGCTATTGGGAGGGTTGCCCAAACCTCCTTCCAACAGTCGATCCTCTAGTGCAGCAGCTGCCGACTCAGGGGAGGTGTAGGGGAAATTACCACCCTGGTTCAGGCCCATGTGGAGCTCCGGGAGGACTTGGATCGAGAGAAGAGAAGGCGGCATTCTTGGACAAGTTGCTTTTCCAGATGTGGAAGGGGATCAAGAATATCCTGAAGACCCTCTCTCCTAGTTTCAGGACCCCCAGGCAACTAGGCAGGACCACCCTGATTTCTCCTTCCTTAACAAGTTTGAGGAGGGAGCGGATGAGGATGTAGGCAGCGGCAGTGATAAGGACTCCAGTTAGATAGGGCTGCAGTATCCCCCCCTGTTATTGGCTTTTATAACCTATTTTTGGGTAGCCCCTATTTGGTTCTTGTAAGATGATACTATTTTCCTTTCTTGTTTTTAAATGTGTTGGATGCTAATACTTGTTTTCATGAATGCCCCCTTGGCGTCCTCAAACATTGCCTGTGTTTGGCGCCCTTTTATGATATCGTTGTTGTTCCCCTATATTCGCCTTGTTTGAATGACTTTAACACTTGATACTGATTGTTTCTATTTATAACAGGGAATTTGGAATTCAGAACTATGGCATTCTGCCTGATCGTGTCCGTCGCAGCGATCACTCTACCACGATAGTGGACCCACTATGATGGTGAATCACTAGCTATAGTGAGTCTGCTACAGTGAGACATACCGCACTATAGTGAAATTCACTAAGACAAACACTGTGGGGGTTCTCATTCCCCTAAGTCACTCAAGTCGACTCCATCCACCAGTTTTATTATGTGTTCTCAGCAATTCTCGCAGTCAGATACCAGTTGAGCTTGTTGAGATACCAATTAAAATCCTTCAGATGCCAATTGGACTTAAACTAGGTGATCGACATATTCGGACAACATAATGGGAAAGAAATGAAGCGAAAATTTTCTAGATGCCTTATAGCTTCCCAAAGATTAGATGTGGACGTCTATACACCAATAGGCAGGAGTTTATTCGATATTTCTCTTGTACTTGTGAGACTAGTAACCTAGATGCTCTGATACCAATTTGTCACGACCCCAAATGGGTGGGTCGTGCAGGAACCTACATGACTCTACTCAATAGGAGAACCCTTTTTAGAACATTACATAAAATACCCAAAATTCCCTTTAATTTACATGAATCAACAATATTTCAAAATATCAACAGAAATTTCCCCAAACCTTGACTCTCTCAAGATCTAGTCTAGACAGGTACAAGAGCTCTAGACAAAATACCACAAGCTAAAATGACACAGCTTCATCTGCGGAAAGAACAAGAAAGCTAATGTTGAGGATCCACGTTAGGTAAAAAAAAACTTCAACCTGCCACAACCTACACCAAAAAGGCGTAGCAAGGTACTATTAATACACCACACGTACTGGTAGGCATCATCAGCCGACTAATATTAGTTCACATAACAACATAATAATCAACATACAATTAACATTAATAAATTCAGCAACTAATCCGCTTATGCAACAATCCACTAAGTTTATTAGCTATATTATCGTTTCTTACTTCTCATCAAGTTTTATGAAACTATCTTACCACTCTAGCCGTCTGTTAATCTCTTAATCAGCCTCTCTTATCTCGATGCAGCGATTTAGACTACTACAACGGTCCCTTGACCGTGATGACTTTCCCACTACAGCAGTACCTGAGACAGTCAGTAGCCTGATGCCCTTGATCCCGTTTTCTCTATTTCCATCATGTAACTTTATAGCACGTATAACCCTTTTATCATCTCACTATTATTGACCAAGTTTGTTTCTATCATTTATTAACCTATTTAATTACTTACAGGGTTTTTTGACCCTCCTTAATTTAGTACGTTAAATAATGAAGTTAAATCTACTGTCTCCCCGTAATTCACTACCTTTTTCTAAAACCATCACGCTACCTTTTGTAACACACAACCACCTTAATCAAACATTCAATTACAAATACAAGTTAAATAATTCACTTACACCTAAGGAAATCATCAAACCATACTTATGGAGTCAAATCCTCCATGATCAAATACACATCCATACCTATTTCTCCACATTAAAATTATGTCATATACTACCATACCCATAACATAAATTCATATATTGCATTCCAACCATGTCTCTCACCTCAATCCGAATCATAGCGATACATCTTGTATCACACTTGTATATCTGTACCTCCTCAGCATTGCAGCCGTATGTATGTCATACCATACCTGCACAATCTCTGATCTCGCAATCACACCATCGGTGATATGCCAGGCACATGCCTTTGTCACATTACTATAGACATATTTCAGAGGGTATTATGCTTGCCCTTCCAGTCATGACCTGCAGGGGACTCTAGAAATCCATGTACTGTACACCCAGCCGTATGAAACCTTTATCATACCTGTCTGTGCACTCATATTCGTACACCTAGTCGCATGGTCTTTCATCCATACCTATTTGTGTACTCCTTCATACCACTCACCCGGATGGTCACTTCGAGAACGAGCCACTCTTAACTCTAAACTTCGTTCAGAGTCTGATCATACTAGTTTTCTCATCCAAGTTCTCTCCCTTCGGCCCTAGACCTTGCATTCACAAACACATCAATGTCTTACCTTCCCACTTTACATATTATTCTATTCACGCATTCGAACCACACAGACTCACCTCTTAATTTGGGACCACATATCATAGCACAACAATTAGTAAATCACACACACGACAAAAGTCACATATTAATAATTATGATAAAATGCCTACTTCTGAGCCCAATTCTTACGCAGATAATTATAACATCAATTATATCAATAACTTCACAAGGAAATGCAACCTAGGCCACCCACAAGATTGGGCTCCGCTGCAGTCGCATTACTGCCGCCACAATGGTCTCGTTGCAGCGGTATTGTTCAATGATACTTCAACCAGTTCTCCTTCCAATTTTCCCATGGATCATTTATTAGAAATCTCGTGACTCATCTCTATATCGCCCACCACATTGGAGGCAACATCATATCAAATTTGTTTCAATAATAAAATTTTAACAGGGCAATCATCACCTCATTTGATATCCATGAACCAAATTAACACATTATCATTACACATACAGACATGTCATTACTTAAAGTCTAACTCTTCTAATTCAGGGGTCTTAAATTGCATCTCCAAATAATCATAGTCCACCCTTAAATGATTAGTTCCCGCATTATATAAATAGGGTTTTATGACTAACCGTTCAAAATTTTAAATCAGAAAGAAGGACTATAAATTCTATATATATATACACACATCAGCAACAATGGCCGAAGATCATTATGCATATAATCAAATCACTCTCCCATACACCCCTATGCATAGACTATTTTATTGCAATCATAATCTACGGTTCCCACCATATGGGGATATCACAACCCCTTTATTATTTCTTTCGTCCAAAGACTCTTACCGATTTTAAATATTCAATAACAATTTACTCTAATTTCGATTCTTCCCGTCAAAAGAACGTCGACTATACACATGTATATATTTGGCTAATAAAAGTCTAACACGAAAGTGAGTAAGCCATAGCTTACCTGGATGCCAATCTATCCTCGAGATGTTCCCAATTACATGCCTGCACAGATTCCTGAGTTCTGGACGAAATTCCTAGCTATGGAGGATGAATCCCCGCCTCCTTGCTCCTCTTCTTGTTTCAAAAGTCTATTTCCTATTTTTGGACGTATTAAAGCCCTTTTTGAGAGAATAGGTTTTGAAAATCCTAACTAGAATAGGTTGCGGAATTCTAGTCTGCGTCACCCATTGCAGCGAGACCAATTACTGTTGCAACAGTTCTGCTATGGCCGAGGGCAGTCCGCTACGGTGGATACATGCCTGGGCCCTCCCGATTATGAGTTATCCCATTCAAACTTGTTCATCTCACACTCTTTGTTTTTTCGGGGACTTCATTCGGAATTTCAATTTTTCAAAATTCGCGTTCTCTTAGGTGGTTCGGGTACTATAACGGTCGAGGAGGTCGTTACAAAATGACACTTGAACGTATAAATACACCCAAGATCACTCTCAAATCGAGAGTCTTGTTATTATACAAAAAGGATTCAGATTTATATCTCTGAAGTTTTGTCATTCCTATCCCTAAATATCAACCGCTCTCTCCTACCAAATCTGTTATGCCTAGCTGTTAAATTGTAGTATTTATTTCTTTTATTACTACGTCAAATATCTATAATTACACACATACATACAACACTATATAATTATATATATAAATATATATAATAATTCTCTACCAATTCATTATCTATAAGATGTACATCATGCTAATAGTTATGTAATCATAGTGAACCTGGGTTCAATAATTTAAATGGTCTAATGTATCATACACTTGCATTACCAGATCAATTCCACAAGGTTAATAATTTATCTAAGATTATAATTACCCCACCCAACTCAATAGTCTATTAGGGCCATTATATAGGTGAACTTGGGTTCGGATCCCACCTTACCCAGACATGTATATGTAATACTCCGAAAGCCCTAAGATCGGACCCGAGGGTTGAAATAGAAAAAATAGGATTTTCTGCACTAGGTCATAGGACGAGTCATCCAGTGACCTGTGAGGTGCACCATGAGTCATTAGGTGACTCATGGAGTGAAGGGTGGACTTGGTTGGATTTTTCAATTGGGGCTGACCATGGGTGAAGCCACGAGTCGTCGTCAGCACCACAAGTCGTTATGTTAGCCGTGGTCAGGAGTTTGACTTGAAGGTTAAAGGTTTTGGCAGAGCTCCTAATGGTTAGTCACCACGAGTCATCGGGTACACCACGAGTCGTGGTGTCCCTCGTGGTGACCAGTGATGATAAGTTCTAGTGCTAGTGACGAAAGGCAGACCATGAGTTGTGGTCCTTGACAACGAGTCGTCTAGTTCATCATTGGGAGTGGCAGTATGTATTTTTCTACAAATTTATTAAAGACTTTTCCATAATTCCTAAGTTCTTAAGAACTAAACTACGTTGTTATAAGCTTAGATAGGTGTATTTTAAGAGGGTTTAACTCATTCTAAGTCTATTCCCTTCCATGCATGCAAGCCTAGTAGTTTCTAAGGGTGATCAGGCTTAGGATTCTTCCAGTTCTTCCCAGAATTCCTTTGGGCATTCAAGAGGGTTGTGTAATCAGATTGTTCCAGGTATGTAGGGTCATGAATGGGTGTATCCATCCACTCCCATGCCCAATCCCTCTTCAATTTCATGTGATTTTTAAGTTGATGAATCTATGGGGTTTTAACCCAACTTGTGAATTCTCTAAGTATCTAACATGAGTAATCTGTATGCATGTTTCTAATGTTAAATTATGATTTATGAGCATGGTTTATAATGTTTTCAATTACAAATAAATGATTTCAAAGTTTTACAAATAAGATGCCCATCTATGTAAGTTCATGAAAAGATGAGATTATGATCTATGCTTCTAGTTATGATGAGTTGTTCATGATGAAAGTATGATTTCAAATTATCCATGTATATGTTCATGTTTTGAGTAATCAAAGTCTATCTCAAGCATGTTTATGTATTGCGCAAGCCCATATGATCAAGTATGTTTTAGGATTTATCTAAATTTCATATTATTAGCTTACCATATGGTTTTAGAGTCTAGAATCCCACTCTTGTTCAGCTTGTGGTATGGTTTGAACCAAGGCTCTTCATGTTATGTTTTCAAAATATGTATGTCATGTCATTGATTCAGCTTCGTTGAAAAATAATGGAGAGCATATTCATATTTTTGGGAGTAGTGTCTAACACCGAGTAGGCTAAGGGTCAGTCAATCCTATGCCTCAGCGCTACGTGCCAACATTGGTTTGTTCAGATTATTTGGGACCTCCCTTGTGAGCTTCCCCTTCCCCCATGGGTCCTTCAGCTTGGTATCGATATCATGGCAGCATCCTTAGCTCTGGAAAAGCTTTGGACGGCTCTTCCCACTTGAGTGTAATATTAGGGACCACATAAGCTCTATCATGGTAATGTCGGTTATATGACGAGTCTCCCATTGTTCCTCATAATTTCAATTATTCATGTTCATCTGTTAAGATATTATGTTTTCAGCAGGTTTGACTCAATGTTCAGTTTTACTTATGATTATCATTTTTCAGCTTTGGGTCATTGATTCAGTTATGCTTAAGTCATGTTCTCAGATAATAGCATGCAAGCCCTACACTCAAACTCTTATGATGAAATGTTTATGATATGAATGATCTCTGATTTTACTTACTTAGTGGTTTTACTCACCTTGCATACTCGATATATTCCACGTACCGAACACATACCCGTGCTGTACATTTCATGATACAAGCTCAGACATTTAGACTTAGTCCCACCGCTAGCCAGATCTCCAATGTTAGCATCTCCCAGTCTGAGTTGATGCGTCCTCATCTTTTGAGGTCCCTTCTTATCAGTTATATTCAGTATTTTCAGTTTCAACCTTTAGTGAGTTAGTTGGGGTCTTGTCCCATCAACTCGTTAGTAGTAGAGGCTTATCAGATATGGTATGTATTCAGCTTCAGACTTGTGTTATGTTTCTAGAGGTTCAGATGTTATGAGATTTTCAGACTTCTATTATGTTATATGTTAGATTTCACCATTTAAAATGTTGAGCTTAGATGTTATGTTCATGCCATGGGTTGACTTGGATCCTCTCAGGGTTCTTTGGCCTGTGTCTCGATCCGAGTCCATATTCGAGAAGTGATAGTATATTATACCCTTTCTACTCCATGAAGATAGGGATAAAGTCTATGTACATACTACCCTCTCTAGGCTTCCCCTGTAAAATTACGCTGTGTATGTTGTTATTATAATTCTTTGGCTTGGTGACACAATTCAAAATTCAAGGGTCATGATGGCACCTATTAATAATGTCCAAAACAACTCTCCAATTAAGGAGGTGGTTATGGTCATATGCAAAACAAGTACCCAACAAGAGTCAGGGTCGATTTCCTACAGAGATTGGAGGCTAGATTTACCAAAAGTTGTGAATTAATTCACAAGAAGTGTAGTGTGTAAGCGTAAAGTGAAGTTGGGGGAAGTGGTTTGAACAAGTATCAATCATAATTTGTAATCACAATAAGGTAACACAATTGCTGTTGACAAGATTAGAGAGACTAGGGGTGTGCATTCGATGGGGGTATCATTTTGATAAATATTAACTAAAAGCCTTAGAATCAATTATCATATGTATAGCCTTGGTTTTAGCTACACACAAAGTTTCTCAACCAAAAGAGTGTGTATATTTTGGATTTTCTCAAACCCCAAAATTAAGATCTATAAAACAACAAAATATTGCTTGAGTGGGCATAGACTATTTCTAGCTCTCTTAAATGAAGCTTGAATCGGGCATAGACTATTTCTAGCTCTAACCCTTAGATAAAAACCACAAATCCTCAGAATTAAAGTCTTACCCAACTTCATTTCTCTTTCTCAAGAAGAATAAAAATTAGAGAATCCAATTAATAGTTGCAACCATTAGTATTCAGATTAAAACGCGAAGAAATCAACAGATTCATGAATTATAATCAATTCTAAGATCAATTTGTCAATACCCAATTAATTCTAAACACCTACCATTCACATGCACGCCTAGAAGAGAAATTAGTTGCTCATAATAAGTAAAGATAAATTATATCAAAGAGGAATTTCTCAAAACCATTCATCATAAGTAATTAAAATCAATTTCATACTTTGTATCTTAAACAATGGTGTTTTCACTAGGAAGAAGAAGAAAGTCGAAAATGTACTCTATGGTCTACAATATTCTCTATCCTTTTCAATATCTCTCCTTTTTTTTTACAAATGAGGTAAAAATCTACATATTATTCCTTGCACAAATCCCCAAAACGTTCTTGTAAGCTTCCAAAGTATGTAATTATCTTATGGATGATTTTTCCCTTCAGAGGATGTTTGACTTAGTTGTGTTGGCACCTGTGTTTCATAGGTGCAGACTTGCGGCAGTGTGTGCAATGCAATTCCAAGGCAGTCTTCTCTCAATTCTTCCTGCATGGCACTTGTGAACCACAGGTGCCGACTTGTGGCATATAGGTCCATTGCTAGTAAACTCTATATCTTATGGCTTGTGGCACACATGTCAATTTCCGTTCCTCAAATAGATTGCTTTAAGTTCAAACCTCCATCATCTTTGTTTCAAAGAAATGCCCGCACATAAGAGAATAAAGACAGAGAATCCTAAATTGCATGAAAATGAGGCAGTAACTCATGTTTAAAAGCTAGATAAGTTGGAAAATTACCAACTCATCAAAACCCCAAATTTGAACTATTGCTTGTCCTAAAGCAAAACATTCACTCAGTATAGGAATTGACTCAATCTTAGCAAGACATAAGGGCTTCACATCGGACTACTAAGACTCAAAATAAACCAAAACAACAAAAAGACTCAAACACAAGCACTAATCTCAATTGGTACCACCATGAACACACGACAAAGGTCGTAACTTTTTCAATTGAAATCAAGGGAAATTTCCATTTCAAGTAAGATAAACAAGCATCTCAATCATTGACATCAACTTTCAAGGTTTTCCTAGAAGTTCACTGCACAACTTATCACATTCATATCTCTCAATTGAGATAAAGATTTTACCATTTACTCCAAGGAAGCAATGCCGCTCACCAAAAGAGAGAATCCCACTCACAACCATGAAATTCACAAAATAGGAATTATAAGATGACACAAAGACGCTCACTCTGTCAAAGACATTTAAGTGTACACATATCAAACCATAGGCTTACCCGTCATGTGATTCAACACTAATTTAAAGTTGCAAAGCTTGGAATCACTAAGGATTTGTGGTTACAATGTAGGCTAGGGGTAAGTGTATCGTTTGGTTCAAGTTACTAAAACCTCCCTAATGCATTTGTGAAGCAAAAAAGGTACACTGCTCACATCATTGAGTCAACTCCACCTTATTTCTGCTTTTCACAATCCAAGTTTTTTCCAAAAGCCATTCTTCTAGATACCCTTGTTTTCTCCATTAAGCATGTACTAGATAAGAGATAGACTCACTCAATTCTTTTCTTTCTTTTAAAGGATTCAATCAGAGCCATTTATATGCTAAGCATTCAGTGCTACCTCACATTGAAGCTCATTCCTCATTTTCCCATTAATGCACACACCCCCAAACTTAGGCTTTTACCCACATTAGTATTTCATTTTTCATTCACATCCTCCCCTAGATCTCGAGATTTTAGCCCCTATTTTTGCAATTAAGGAGGAACGGGTGCCAAAATAGTGGATACAAGAATGGTAAAGGTGTGTAATATGGATATCAAGAAAAAGGTTTAATGCTCAAAAAGGGTTGACTAAGATAAATGTTAAAGGAGAGCATTTTTTTCGGTGAAGTGATAGTTCAAAGAGGGCCTAAGTTTACTTTTCAAGCTCAGCCACATCTAGAATTTTGCCTTGAATCATATTCCTGGGCAAGTTCTAGACAACATGCATACAGAAGAACAAACTAAACCATTACCATACAAGGCATCACAATTTCAAGAAGTATAGCTATTTTAAAAATAAATTGAAAATGAATGACTTTTGACAAATTTTTTCGAGTTTTGCACAACTCATCCAAACAAAAAATGTAGACGTCATGACAAGAGAATGCTTTTTAAATTCATTTAGCCGTTTTCTTTCAAATATATATATATATATATATATATATATAAAATACTTTTCCAAGAAAATTTTTGGTGATGTTGCTCAAGACAAGTGAAACATGGACTCAAAATAACAAACTAAAACATGATATTTTCTCTTAAGAAAGTCGTCTCTCAATCTATCATCAGAAAATATCACCCCGTTCGACACAAAAATTAAGGCAAGAAATGATTTTTGCTCCTCGAAAAAGAACCATGATATAAAGAAAACCCATGGAGTTTATTTAACTAATTATTATATAATGATGATTTAAATGCGCTCATGGAAACTCGAAGCAGTGAATATCTTTCCTTAAGAGTGATGTCACTCAATCTATCGTAGGGCCAATTCATGCATCACCAATGAGTGGTTTACTTAGACTTCATGCTCAATGAAATAATGCATTGTCCCCAATGCTGTAATACTTCACAAGTCCCTAAGATTAGACCTGGGGAATGAATTAGAGAAAACCAGGAAAAATACACCAAGGTCACAGATCAACTCAAGGAACGATTCATGGTGGCATAGAATGATCAGTGGTAACGACTCATTGTAAGCTGGCAGTTAAGCCTCCCAGAAATAACGAGCCTAGTAACGACTTGTTCGATGATCCAACGGGTCATCATGAGTAGCTATTGAATGGAGTCCAGTAAGGGGTTAAGATGTCGACCAGTAACAACGGATGGGTTCAATGACCCATTGTATCGTGTAATGACTCATAGTAGGTGTCCATTGGAAAAGGTTCCAGAAGCTATGCAAGGTGTTAATGGTGATGACGAGAGGAACTGACGGGCTGTTGTTGCAACTAGTGACCCATCCTGTCTAGTTGTTATTTGAGGACCTGGGAACGGGGAAAAAAGCACTGGCTAGTGAAGGATGGATATAATGGGTCATTGCATCATAGTTTGACCCGTTGGATAAGTCATTATACCTGGCAGTGGTCTTTTACCAGACGAATCATTAATGGTGTTTTCATAATTTCTAAGCTCTCAAGTGCTAAACTACATCATTTTAAGCTTGGAAAAGGATGTTTTAAGGGGGATATTCACCCTAGAACTCTCATTCTACTCCTAAACCTCTAATTTCAAGATCAAAAACCTCTAAAGGCTAGTAAGAGTAAACTAGGGTTCTTCACTCTCACCCTCTCCAATTCTCATTGGATTTCAAGCTAAGTCAAGAATCAGTGAATCAAGGTATGTGGGATCCATCAAATAGGGTTTCTTCCACCCTCATTCCCCTTTTCCAGTTGAAATCATGATCTCCCATTTCCAATTCGAAATTCTAGGGTAATATTGGGTATTGTTAATTCTTCCATGATACTATGATGGGTTTAGTTAATTTGATGAAATCAATGATTCCATGATTAGAGTTTTATGTTTTCTTCAATTTCTATGAAATTATGTTTCCCTATGTTACAAGTATGATTATGAACTTCTAGGACTAAATTCCTCTTTATAAAATTCTATGATCCTCTAATGTTTCAACTCTCTCAAGCCCTAATTTATGTTTTATGATATATGATACATGATTTTCTATAAGAACTCTTCATGAATTTATGAATTTCAAGTATGAGGATTTTCTCAAGTATGCATGACTTTTTCAATAATCAAGTTATGATTATGGCGGACTCACAGGCCCTTCTTTCATGGCTAGTACACATATTTCAAGAATATTCACGTATATCATGATTTAAACTAGCCCATTAACTTCATGTGTGATTTCATGATATTGATTATGAGCCATCTGCATGTTTTTGGGAGTAGTGTCTAGCACCGAGTAGGCTCAGGGTTCAGGAAAATCCCGTGCCTCAAAACTACATGCCATCGTAGGTATATATTTATGTTTAACCCTACAAGGTATCACGAGTGATATCAAGCCACTTATCGTTCCTTGCCTTGGAAAGTTTGGGACGAATCTGCCCATTTGAACGAGATAGGTGGGGAGTCATATAAGCTCTATCATGATGGTGTCAGTTATGACGAGTCCTCCCATTGTTCCTCATGTTTTTAGTTGTTTATGTTCATACATAATGATATTATGCCTTATAGCATATTTGGCCCATTGATTAGCTTATGAGATTTCACGTATGATTTCAAGTATGGTACTGTAAAACCCTAAAATTCCTTAAGATCAGACCCGTAAGTTGAATGAGAAAATAGGAAATTTCATACTAGGTCACAGAACGAGTCGTCCAGTGACTCAGGGTGTGACCTAACGGGTCGTTAAGTAACCTGTCAGGTGGCAACCAGTTGAGAAGGTGTCGTTCTCGGGCAGTGGCAATGGAAGGGATGATGAGTCGTCGTCACTCCCAACAATTCGTGGTCTAACCGGTCAGGTGGTTAAAAGATGATTGGGCAGTGCTGGCAATGGATAGAGGGATGAGTTGTCATGCATCTAACGATTCGTCAAGTGGCCTGTGGGTAAAAAAATCAGTAGATGAAGATTTTCCCAGTGATGATGACGATTGGGAAGACGAGTCGTCTAGCCCCTCGTTGGGACATGCAGTGACTGTTTTCTTGCGAATTTAGTAAGGGTGTTTTAGTAATTCCTAAGATCCTAAGCCCTAAAATATGTCATTTTAATCCCTGAAATAAGTATATTAAGGGATTTTAACCTATTATAATTCATTCAACTCTCATGTATGCAATTTTAGAAGGTTCCATTGAAGATCAGGTTTAGAATCTTCTAATTCTCCTTCCAAATCTCTTGGGCTTTCAAAGTCTTGTTAAGAATCAGTTTACCCAGGTATGTAGGGCCATAAATGAGAGTTTACTTTCACTCTCATGCCCAAATTTCTCCTCAAGTTCATGAATTCAAGTGTTAATTCAAGTGTATGATCCTATGGGGTTTTAACCCAAATTTATGAAATTCTCTATGATTTATTTATGGGTCCATTCCCTTCATGTTTCAAAGCATGTTTTAAGATTCATGGGCAGATTTTATTTACTAATTGATTATAAATTCATGATTTCAAGTTTTAGAAGATTATGCCCAATTATGCAAGTTCATGAAAAAGTTAGTCTATGATTGATGATTTCAAGTATGATGAAGTATCTAGCATGTATATATTCTTACGAATTACGCATATATGAATCTATTATTTTGACTAGTGAAGTCTATTTCAAGTATGAATGATCTTCATATTTTGGGTAATTCCACTCAGATTTAACATGTTTTCATGATTCAATTTAGTTATATAAATCAGCTTACCATATGATTTTGGAGTCTATACTCCCACATTCAACTTATGGTATGTTTGGAGCCAGGACTCCCTGTATTCAGATTTCAAACTATGCATTGAATTTCATTATCAGCTTCGTTGGAAAATGATGGAGAGCACCTTGCATGTTTTTGAGAATAGTGTTTAGCACTGAGTAGACTAGGGGTTCGTGAAAACCCAAGCTTTCAGAGCTACATGCGAACATAATATTTCACATTTCACTTTAAGACCTCTCTTGTGAGCTTTCTCTGCCCTAAATGAGCCTTCAACTTGATATCGATATCATGGTAACACCCTTAGCCCTGATAAGGATTTGGACAACTCTGCCCACTTGAGTGTAACAGTTGGGATCACGTAAGCTCTATCGTGATTGTGTTGATTATATGACAAGTCTCCCATTATTCCCTATGACCTCAGTTATGCATTCTTATTAGTTATGATATTATGTTTTCAGTAGGTTTGGCCCAACAATTAGGATTTTACTTATGAATTTCAATTTCAACTTTAGGTCATTTGATTCAGTTATGAGATCCAGTTTATATCTATTCATGTTTTCATATATCAACATGCAGTATTTACTCAGAATCTCATGATGTTATGACTTATGATGTACATGATTATAGTTTATACTTACCCAACCTATTTTACTTACCTTGCATACTCAGTACATTCCAAGTACTGGCCGCATACTCTATGCTGTATCATTTCATGATATAGGTCCTAGCGATCAAACTCAGATGCACCGTTAGTTCTACTCTTATCCCAGCTAAAACTCTGCCTTGGGTGAGTCCTCATCCTCTGAGGACATCTATCTTTCAGCATTGTTAAGTCAGTGAGATGCCTTCGAGAATGCGGACACATGTGGAGTAGGGCTGTCGTCAGCTCATGCCGTAAGGTGTTGGGTTAAGTCCAGCAACGAGCATAACCCTCGTGTTTTGTTTTAGACTTAGAGATAGCTGGGGGCTTGTCCCGTCATCTCATCAGTTAGTAGAAGCTGTTCAGACATAGACTTTTATATTCAGTTTTGGATTCAGTGTTATTATATTAATGTTGGATAGACGTTTTGTTATTCAGACTTCCGCTATCTCAGAATTCAGTTATCGGTTTTGCTTATGTAGATTTTAGTTATCATGTTCATGCCATGGGTTGACTTAAAGCCATTTATGGTTCTAGATTCTGTGTCTAGATCCGGGCCTATGTTTGGGTCATGATAAACTTGGTATCAAAGCATTAGGTTTTGAAGTGTCCTAGGCTGTCAGAAAGCCACGTTAAGTAGAGTCTTTTTCATGGATGTGAAGCGTGCCACACTTATGACAAAAAGGTTATGAAACATTTTATGAAATTTCCCTTCTTTCATGATTTTACCTTGTGCTATAAGTTTAATTGTCTCTATTCATCTAACTCCACTCTCTATATTCATCTAACTAAAGCTTTATGCGTTTGCAGAATCATGCCTCCACGCCTAGTTATCAGAAGAAGGAATGGCAATGGAAATGGAAATGGCCATGAGGATGGCAATGGAGATGGGCACCAGCAAGCCCCACCAGCCCCAACAGATCCCGTGCCCTAGCAGGTTGTCCATGCTGAGTTTAGGGCAACCATTTAGATGTTGGCACAAGTGTTGGCCACTCTGGTCAATCAACAGGTAGTGGCTCATGTTCCCCAGAATGGGAACGCAGCGGCAACTAGAGCTTGAGACTTTCTCAGGATGAACCCACCTGAGTTCCTTGGGTCGAGGGTGTATGAGGACCCCCATGAGTTTATTGAGGAGATCTAGAAGATCACCCAGATTGTGGAGGTGATGGGAGAGGAGTGTGCAGACTTAGCCTCTTATCAGTTGAAAGAGGGTCGCTCATATATGGTATAATGAAAGGATAGCCAGGAAGACGAAATGGGTTCCATTGGTTAGGATGAGTTCCTCACTGCATTCTTAGACCGATTTTTTCCCTAGGAGATGAGGGAAATCAAGGCAGTCGAATTTGTGAATTTGAGTCAAAAAAACATGACTATTCAGTAGTATGCTCTAGAGTTGACCAGATGTCCAAATATATGCCAGAGATGGTGGCCGATCAGAGGGCTCATGTAGTTTTTGAATGGAGTAGTGGACTATTTGGTCAATGACTACAGGAACACCATGCTACATTAGGACATTGACTTCTCCTAATTGGTTTTGTATGCCCAGTAGATAGAGGAGGTGTAGATGAGGGAAAGGGAGAGAGAGGCCAAGAGGGCCAGGATAGATAGTTTTGGGTTTTCGCAACACAAGTCTGGTGGTAGACATCGTCAACAGTCTCACCAGAGATCATCAGCCCCGGTGGTGTCATCAGCTAGTGTGCCGTCCAGGTCTAGGCATGATTAGAGGCGGAAGAAATTAGGCTCTTGAGGTTAGAGGAGCAGGTCAGTGGAGCCCAGTATTCCAGTTTGTAGCAGGTGTGGTAGGAGGCACAACGTTCAGTGCTTATCAGGATTAAGAGCATGTGTTGGGTGTAGAAGCCCGGCCATATGCTCAGAGATTGTCCAGCGGCTAGATAGGCCATGGTAGAGATTGTGACCTAGTTACCAGTTCAGTAGCTCCACCAACATGCCCAGCTCAGCAGGGTGCATCCACTAGTGCAGGTGGTGGTCAGCGTTAGAATAGGTTTTATTCCCTCTCATCATGTCAGGAGCAGTAGGTATCTCTAGATGTCGTCACTATGTTATGAGTATTTCATCTTGATGTTTATGCATTCTTAGATCCACGAGCTACTTTATCTTTTACGACGCCCTATGTTGCTATTTGTTCCAGAGTCATTCCCAAAATCCTATTAGAACCCTTCTCAGTCTCTACTCCAGTTGGTAACTTAGTTATAACTCGATAGGTATATAGAAATTACCCTGTCACAATCCTTTAGAAAGTCACCTCAGCCGATCTAGTAGAGTTAGACATGATTGATTTTGATGTGATCTTTGGTATGAATTGGTTGCATGCATGTTATGATTCGGTGCATTGTAGAACCCAAATGGTAGAGTTCTGATTTTTGGGTGAGCCAGTCCTAGAATGGAAGGGTAGTTCAACTATGCCTGTAGGTCACTTCGTTTCCTACCTGAAGGCCAGAAAGATGATTTCCAAGGGTTGCGTGTACCATCTAGTTCAGGTTAAGGATGCTACATCTGAGACCCCGACTCTTCAATCTATCCCTATTGTATGTGAGTATCCGGAGGTTTTCCCTGATGATCTACCAGAAGTCCCTCTCGAGCGGGAGATTGACTTTGATATTGACCTTATTCCCGATACACAACCTATATCTATACCTCTATACAAAATGGATCCAGTTGAGCTAAAGGAGTTGAAGGAATAGTTGAAAGATCTTCTAGATAAGAGGTTCATCAGACCTAGTAAGTCCTCGTGGGGTGCACCAGTTCTATTTGTTTGAAAGAAGGATTGATCTCTTCGTATGTGCATTGACTATCGATAGTTGAACAAGGTTAGAAATCAAGAACAAGTATCCCTTCCCCAGAATTCATGACTTGTTTGACCAACTTTAGGGTGCTAAGTGCTTCTCACAGATAGACCTTAGATTCAACTATCATCGGCTCAGAGTTAGGAAGAGTGACATTCCCAAGATAGCTTTACAGACTCGGTATGGTCACTATGAGTTTGTAGTTATGTCTTTTGGACTAATGAATGCTCTTGCAGCTTTTATGGATTTGATAAACAAGATGTTTATGACATATTTGGACATGTTTGTGATTGTCTTCATAGACGACATCCTTATATACTCTCGAAGCGAGGAGGAGCATGCCGCTCATTTGAGGATTGTGCTACAGACTCTCAAGGATCGCCAACTATTTGCTAAATTCAAAAGTGTGAGTTTTGGTTAGGATCAGTAGAAATTTTTGGGCCACGTGGTGTCAAGTGAGGGTGTGTAGGTGGACTCTCAAAAGATAGAAGCTGTAAAGAATTAGCCTAGACTAGTTAGTCCTTCGGATATTAGGAGTTTCTTGGGTCTAGCTAGCTATTACAGGAGGTTTGTTGAAGGATTCTCATCCATTACTACATCATTGACTAAGTTGACCCAGAAGAAAGTTAAATTTTAGTGTTCGATGCCTATGAGAAGAGTTTTCAGGAGTTAAAGACTCGACTCACTTCATCCCCAGTATCGACCTTACCTGAGGGTACAGATGGATTTATTATGTATTGTGATGCCTCTAGGGTTTGGGTATATGTTGATGCAGCACGGTAAGGTCATGTGTATGCCTCTAGATAGATTAAGACTCATGTGAAGCATTACCCAATGCATACCTGGAATTAACAATAGTAGTGTTCGCGTTGAATATTTGGAGGCACTATTTGTATGGGGTGTATGTGGATGCTTTTACAAATCAAAAGAGCCTAAATGTATTCACCCAGAAGGATCAAAATTTTCGATAAAAGGAGATGGTTAGAGCTGCTCAAGGACTATAACATGAGTGTCCTTTACCCTTCGGGTAAGGCCAATTAGTAGTGGATGGCCTTAGCAAACTACCTATGGAGAGTGTTTTTCATGTGGAAGCTGGAATGAAAGAGTTGGTGAAGGATGTACATCGACTTGAACAATTAGGAGTTGACCTTGTGGATTCGACAGATGGTGGTATCATTGTTCAGAATGGTTCAGAATCTTCTTTGGTGACTGAGGTCAAGGCTAGGCAAGATAAGGATCCTATTTTGCTTAAGTTGAAGGAAGTGGTCCAGAATCAGAAGGTAGAGGTCTCCTCCTAAGGGGGAGATGGTGTACTTCGTTATTAGGGTTGTTTGTGTGTTTCGGGTGTTGACAACTTTAGAGAATTGATGCTGCATGAGGCTTATGGCTCACGTTATTTTATCCACCCAGGTGCCGCCAAGATGTTCCGTGACCTTAAGGAAGTCTATTGGTGGAATGGCATGAAGAAGGACATAACAGAGTTTATGGCTAAGTTTCCGAATTGTCAACAAGTGAAAGTGGAGCACCAAATACCAAGAGGAGTGCTACAAGACTCAGTATCCCCACTTGGAAGTGGGAAGAAATTAATATGGATTTCATTACAGGGTTACCTCGCACATGTCGATAGTATGACTCTATTTGGGTAGTTGTAGATAGATTAGTGAAAGCAACCCATTTTCTATCGATCAAAACTACCGACTCAGCGAAGGATTATGCTAAATTGTACGTTAGGGATTTAGTTCGGTTACATGGATTTCCCTTGTCCATCATTTTAGACAAAGGTACTCAGTTCTCTTTGTAGTTTTGGAGATCATTTCAGAAAGGACTTGGTACTCAAGACAAGCTTAAGACAGATTTTCATCCACAGATAGATGGTCAGGCCAAGCGGACCATTTTGACTCCCAAGGATATGTTGAGAGCATGTGTGATTGACTTCAAAGGTAGGGATGATCATTTACCTCTTATTGAGTTTGCTTACAACAACTGCTACCACTCCAACATCCAGATGGCTACGTTTGAGGCTCTTTATGGGAAGAGATGTAGATCGCCTATTGGATGGTTTGAGGTAGGTGAAGATATGTTTACAGGGATAGATTCAGTTCATGAGGCTACGGAGAAATTTCAGCTTATAAGGGAAAGGATAAAATAACTCAGAGTCATCAAAAGTCAAATGCGGATGTTAGGCGAAGAGAACTGGAGTTTGATGTTGATGATTGGGTGTTTTTGAAGGTGTCTCCCATGAAGGGAGTGATAAGGTTTGGAAATAAAGGAAAGATTAGTCCCCGATATGTTGGTCCATACAGGATTGTGAGATGTGTTGGCAAGGTGGCCTATGAGTTAGAGCTACCTGCGGAGTTGGCTTCGATACATCTAGTTTTCCATGTATCATTGTTAAAGAAGTGCATTGGTCATCTGACTTTGGTTGTCCCGGTGGTGTAATACCACGGAAGTGCCTAAGACTAGACTTGGGAGTTGAAATGAAAATTGGCAGAAAAATCTAAAAATCTACTCAAAATGAATCGTTGGTGGGACCAACGACCCATGGAAGGTTCTTGTGGTGAGAAGCTGTAGAATCAACTGGGAAGTAACGGGCCAAAGTATGACCCATTGGACGTTGCAACGAGTCATCGAATGGAGTCATTATGAGGTTGGTTCTTGAAAAGGACAAAGTAACAAGTCGTGGTACAACCTTTTATTGTAAGCAACGGGCTATTGTCAGTACCTGTTGAAAGGAATCCAAGATTAGGGCAGTGATGATGACAACTGGAAGCAACGAGTCGTTGGAGCTTGTAATGACTCTTCCTATTCAGTCGTGGTAGTGGACCTAAGACCTAAATCAGGAATGAGACGACGAGGGGTAGTAACGTACCGTGGGATCTAGCAATGGTTTGTTGTGTCAATCGTTGTCATTGGGAGAGTTGTTTTTTCAGGAAATTCATTAAGGGTATTTTCGTCATTGCTAATCCCTAGGATCTTAAACTAAGTCGTTTTAAGATCGAAATAGAGTGTTTTAAGAGGGTTTAAGTTATTCTAAGCCTATCCTAAGCCTATCCTAATCATGCATGCAAGCTTAGGGATTTTGAGAGGTGATCAAGTCTAGTTTTCTACATGTTCTTCCTCAATTCTTTTTGGGCTATCAAGAAAGTGTGAGAATCATATCCCTTCAGGTATGTAAGGCTATGAATGGGTGTAATTATCCACACCCATTCCCAATTCCCTCTCAATTCATGATGTTCTAATTGATGATTCCATGGGGTTTTTACCCAATGCATGAATTCCTAAGTTTTAATCATGGGTATGATCTAAGCATGTTTTAAATGATGAATTATGATTAATGGGTAGATTTTACAATGTTTTAAATTATAAATTATGTTTTCAAGTTTTCTATACTATGATGCCTATACATAAATGTTCATGAAAGTTGAGATCTATGAGTTATGAGTTCAAGTATGATGAGATGTTTATGAAGAAAGTATGATTTCGATATACCCATGTTTATGTTCATGTTTTCAAAGTGAATCAAGTTGACTTCAAGAATGTTAAAGTATTGGTCAAGCCCATATGATCAAGTATGTTTTATGATTTCATGAATTAGCTTACCACATGGTTTTTGAGTGAAGACTCCCATTATTTTTAGCTTTTGGTATGGTTTGAGCCAAGGCTCCTCATATTATGATTTCAGGTTATGCATGTATGTTATTATTCAGCTTCGTTGAAAAATGATGGAGAGAATATGCATGTTTTTGGGAGTAGTGTCTAGCACTGAGTAGGCTAAGGGTTAGCCAACCCTATGCCTTAGAACTACCTGCCAATGTATATTTACTTATATATTTTGGGACCTCCCTTATGAGCTTACCCTACCCCAAGGGGCCTTGAGCTTGATATCGATATCATGGTAGCGTCCTTAGCCGTAGCAAAGCTTTGGATGGCTCTGCCCACCTGATTGTGATAGTCGGAACCACGTAAGCTCTATCGTGGTAATGTCAGTTATATGATGAGTCTTCCATTGTTCCTCATGATTTCAGTTATGCATGCACATTAGCCATGATATATGTTTTCAGCAGGTTTGACCCAACGATCAGTTTTATTTATGATTATCAGTTTTCATCTTTGGGTCAATCGATTCAGTTATGATGTTAAGTTATGTTCGGATCATGATTTCAAAAAATAACATGCAAGCCCTACTCTCAGAATCTTATCTTGATTTATGTTTTATATTATGCATGATTTATGATTTTTCATCCTTAAGCGGTTTTACTTACCTTGCATACTCGTTACATTCCACGTACTGACCATATAATCTGTGCTGTATCATTTTATGATACAGGCTCTGATATCCAAACTCAATGTTGCTGATAACCAGATTCTCAGCTTTAGTACTTCCCGCATCAGAGTTGGTGAATACTCATCTTGTGAGGGTCCTTTTTTATCACTTATGCTTTGTCTTTTCAGTTTTCAGACTACAGTGAGTTAGTTGGGGTCTTGCCCCATCAACTCATCAGTGTTAGAGGCTTTTTCGGACATAGTTCATGTTTCATCTTTCAATTCATGTATGTAATCAGACGTTATGTTAGAATTCCGCTATGTTATTTATGATGATCTTCCACTTATCTATGATTGAATTTGATGTATGTTCATGCCATGGGTCGACTCGGAGCCTCTCGGGGTTTCTTGTCCCGTGTCTCGATCCAGGCCTATGTTTGGGTCCTGACAAACTTGATATCAGAGCATTAGGATTTGAAGTGTCCTATGGTATTCGAAAGCCGCGTTAAATAGTCTTTTTCATGGGTGTGAAGTGCGCCACACTTATAATGAAGAGGCTATGAAACGTTTAGGATATGTTCCCTTCTTTCATGATCTATGTCGTGCGGTAAAATGTCTCTCCATCCTTCTAACTCGTGCTATATGTGTTTGTAGAATTATGCCTCCCTGCAGAGTTAACGGAAGAAGAAATGGAAACATAAATGGCTACAAGGGTGGCAACGGAGACGAGCATCAGCAGGGTCCCCTAGTCCATAAAGAGCATTTACCCGAGCCGGTTGCCCACACAAAGTTCAGGGCAGCCATTCAGATGTTAGCCCACGCCCTAACCACCAAGGTCAATCAACAAGCAGTAGCGCATGTCCCTCAAAACAGGAATGCGGTGTTGGTGAGAGTTAGAGACTTTCTGAGGATGAACCCTCCTGAGTTCCTTGGTTTGAAGGTGGAAGAGGATCCACATGAGTTCATTGAGGGGATTTTAAAGATCATCCAGATTATGGGGGTGATTTGGGAGGAGTGCGCTGATTTGGCCTCGTATCAGTTGAAGTGTCGTGCACATTTGGTTCAAATGATGGAATGATAGTAGGGCAGTCGGAGCAGGCCCTATCAATTGGGATGAGTTTCACGCTGCTTTTCTAGTCCGTTCTTCCCTCGGGAGATGAGGGAGATGAAAGTGGCCGAGTTTGTGAATCTTAAGAAGGGGAAGATGATAGTTCAGGAGTATGCTTTAGAGTTCACTCGTCTGTCCAAGTATGCACCTGAGATGGTGGCAGATCAGAGAGCCCGTGTGAGCAGGTTTGTACACGAGATAGCAGACTACTTGGTTAGGGATTATCGGACCGTGATTCTCCTTTAGGATATTGACTTGCTCAGATAGTCTTGTATGCCAAGCAAATGGAGGCAGTGCAGGTGAGTGAGTGGGAGAGAGAAGCCAAGAGGGCTAGGACTGATAGTATTGGATTCTCCCAACAGAGGCCTAATGGAGCAGTCCCACTAAAGATCTTCAGCTCCAGCGCCTTCGGCTATGAGTGTGGCATCTAGGTCCAGGCGCGATCAGAGAGGACAAGCATCAGGCTTGAGAGACCAGAGTAGCAGGCCCGCAGAGACCAGCCCTCCAGAGTGTAGCAGATGTGGCTGGAGACACACAGGCTAGTGTTTGGCGGGTATAGGTGCTTGCTTCGATTGAGGGGAGCCTAGACACATGCTTAGGGATTTTCCAGCAGCCAAACAGGGTCATGATAGAGGCTGAGGCCCAACTTCTAGTTCAGTAGCTCCACCAGCACGCTCAGCTCAGCACGGGGCATCTACTAGTACAGGTGGCAGACAACGGCAAAACATATTCTATGCCCTAGCATCCTGCCAGGAGCAGGAGGTCTCTTCGGATGTAGTCACTGGTATGAGTATTCCATCTTGATGTATATGCATTGTTAGATCTAGGGGATACCTTGTATTTGTGATGCCCTATATTACTAGTAGTTTCGGAGTCAGTCCTGAAATCTTATCAGAACCCTTCTTAGTCTCTACTCCAGTTGGTGATTCAGTTATAGCTAGATGGGTGTATAGAAATTGCCCTGTCACAGTCCTTTAGAAATTCACCTCAGTAGATTTAGTAGAGTTAGCCATGACCGATTTTGATATTATTCTTGGCATGGATCGACTATTTTCATGCTATGCCTCAGTAAATTGTAGAACCCATGCAGTAGAGTTCAGATTTTCGGGTGAGCCAGTCCTACAGTGAAAGGGTAGTTCAGCTGTACCTGTAGGCCATTTCATTTCCTACCTTAAGGCTAGAAAGATGATCTCCAAGGGTTACGTGTACCATCTAGTTAGGGTTAAGGATGCTACGTCCGAGACCACGACTATCCAGTCAGTTTCAGTAGTATGTGAGTATCCAGAAGAGTCCCTCGATGTTTTATTGGGAGTCCCTTCTGAGAGGGAGATTGATTTTGGTATTGACCTTCTTCTCGATACACAACCTATATCTATTCTTCCTTACAGAATGGCCCCAACCAAGCTAAAGGAGTTGAATGAGCAGTTGAAAGACCTTTTAGACGAGGGATTCATCAGACCAAGCAAATCTCCATGGGGTGCACCTATTTTCATTGTACGCAAGAAAGATGGTTCTCTTCATATGTGCCTTGATTATTGGAAATTAAACAAGGTCACTATCAAGAATAGGTCTCCTCTTCCTAGGATTGATGATTTGTTTGACCAGTTTCAATGTGCTAAGTGATTTTCGAAGATGGATCTCAGATCTGGATACCATCAGCTAAGGGTTCGGGAGAGTGATATCCCAAAGATAGCCTTCAAGACTCGATATAGTCATTATGAGTTTGTAGTTATGTCTTTTGGACTAATGAATGCTCTTGCAACTTTTATGCAACTTTTATGGATTTGATCAACTAGGTGTTCAAGCCATACTTGGATATATCATGATTGTGTTCATAGATGACATTCATATATACTCTCGAAGCGAGGAGGAGCATGCTGCTCATCTGAGGATAGTGCTACAGACTCTCAAGGATCACCAATTATATGCTAAATTCAGTAGATGTGTGTTTTGGTTGAACTCAGTGGCATTTTTGGTCCATATAGTGTCAAGTGAGGGTATAAAGGAGGACTCTCAAAAGATAGAAGCAGTGAAGAATTGTCCTAGACCAGTGAATCCTTCAGATATCAAGAGTTTCTTAGTTTAGCTGGGTATTATAGGAGATTTGTTGAGGGGTTCTCATCTATTGCGGCGCCATTGACCAAATTGATCCAAATGAAAGTGATGTTCTAACGGTCGGAGGCTTGTGAGAAGAGCTTCCAAGAGTTGAATACTCGACTCACCTCAACACCTGTGTTAACCCTACCTGAGGGTACTGATGGGTTTGTGGTATATGGTGATGCTTCGAGAATCGACCTTGATTGTGTATTGATGCAGCATGGTAAGGCTATAACATATGCTACTAGGAAGCTGAAGGTTCATGAAAAGAATTACCCGACTCATGATCTCAAATTGGCGGCGCTAGTATTTGGCTAGAAGAATTGGAGAAACTATTTGTACAGGGTCCATATAGATGTGTTTATGTACCACAAGAGCGTACAATATGTGTTTACCCAGAAGGATCTAAATCTACGCCAAAGGAGATGGTTGGGTTACTCAAGGATTATGATATGAGTGTCCTTTACTAGCGGGGCAAGGCTAATGTGGTAGCATATGCTCTTAGTAGGCTTTCTATGGAGAGTGTGTCCCATGTAGATGAGGGGAGGAAGGAGCTGGTGAAGGATGTGCATCATCTTGCACGGTTGGGAGTTCGTTTGGTTGACTCAACCAATGGTGGTGTTATTGTTCAAAACGAATCAGAATCATCCTTGGTGACTGACGTGAAAGCTAGACGAGATGGGGATCTTATTTTTGTAAAGTTGTAGGAAGCCGTTTAGAATCAGAAGGTAGAGGTCTTCTCCAAAGGGAGAGATGGTGTGCTTCGATATCAGGGTCGCTTGTATATTTTGGATGTTGATGATTTGAGAGATTGGATGTTGCACGAGGCTCATGGCTCTAGATACTCTATACATCCAGGAGACATCAAGATGTATCATGACCTACGAGAAGTCTATTGGTGGAATGACATGAAGAAGGACATTGCAGTATTTATGACTAAGTGTCTGAATTGTCAATAGGTGAGGTGGAGCATCAAAGACCGGGAGGTGTACTTCAGGAGATCATCATTCCTACTTGGAAGTGGGAGGAGATTAATATGGAATTCATCACAAGGTTGCCTCACCCTCGTTGATAGTATGACTACTTTTAGGTGGTTGTGGACAGGTTGACCAAACCACCTCATTTCCTACTAGTCAAAACTACTGATTTGGCGGAGGATGATGCTAGACTATACATCCGAGAGTTAGTCTGGTTGCATGGAGTGCCATTATCCATCATATCATATAGAGGTACTCAGTTTACCTCCCAGTTTTAGAGATAGTTTCAAAAGGGGCTTGGTACTCAGGTCAAGCTTAGCACAACATTTCATCCGCAAACCAATGGTCAGTCAGAGGAGACTATTCAGACTCTCGAGGATATGTTGAGAGTGTGTGTGATTGACTTCAAGGTTAGTTGGGATGGTCATTTGCCTCTCATTGAGTTTTCATATAATAACAACTACCATTCCAACATTCAAATGGATCCATTTGAGGCTCTCTATGGGCGGAGATGTAGGCCACCTATTGGTTGGTTTAAAGTTGGTGAAGTTACAATGATAGGTCCAGTTCAGTCCATGAGGCCATGGAGAAAGTTTAACTTATAAGGAATAGGTTAAAATCAGCTTAGAGTCACCAAAAGTCCTATGCAGATGTTGTGTTTGAAGTCGACGATTGGGTGTTTCTAAAAGTATCTCCCATGAAGGGAGTGATGAGGTTCGAAAAGAAAGGGAAACTCAGTTCCCATTATGTTGGCCCATATCAGATTATGAAAAGGGTTGGTAAGGTAGTATATGAATTAGAGTTTCCCTTGGAACTAGCTTTAGTCCATCCATTTTTCCATGTATAGCTCCTAAAGAAGTATTTGGGTGATCCAGCTCTGGGTGTTCCAGTGGACAATGTCGGTGTGAAAGACAGCCTTAGTTATGAACAGGTTCTGGTGGAGATACTGGATCGGTAGGTTCGTAAGTTAAGAAACAAAGAAGTAGTTTTAGTTAAGGTTTTATGGAGGAATCAACATATTGAGTGAGCTACGTGGGAAGCCGAAGAAGATATGATGGCTAAATACCCGCATTTATTCCCTTCTGCCTCAGTTTTAGCTTGAGGTATCAATTTCCTCCTTAATAGTCTATTCAGTTTCATGTTCAACTCTTGTATCCTAGCTTCTTTCATGTAAATGGACGTATGTGTGGTCCGAGAATTCAGTTCAGTCATGTCATTCAAATCGGAGTCAGTCACTCCGTTAGTTTTTAGCATGTATGTTCAGTAATTGAGTATGTTGATTGCATTTCTCTGTTTTTTGTATACTTTCCCACATTCGAGGATGAATGTTCTCAGGGGGGAGACATTGTAATGTCCCAGAAGCGCCTAAGACTAGACTTGGGAGTTAAAATGAAAACTGGTAGAAAAATATGAAAATCTACTCAGAACGACTCATTGAACAGATCGTTGGTGGGACCAACGACCCGTGGAAGGTTTTCATGGTGAGAAGCTGCAGAATCGGCTGGGAAGTAACGGGCCACAGGACGACCCGTTGGACATTGCAATGAGTCATCGAATGGAGTTGTCATGAGGTTGGTTCTTGATCAAAGAGGAATTAATGAGTTGTGGTACGACCCTTTGTTAAGCAACGGGCCGTTGTCATTACCCGTTGAAAGGAATCCCCGGTTAGGGCAATGGTGACGACGACTGGCGGCAACAATTCGTTGGAGCTTGTAACGACTCATACTATCCGGTCATAGTAGGGGATCTAAGATCTGAATTAGGAATGAGACGACGAGGGTAGTAACGGACCATGGGAGCTAGCAATAGTTCATTGTGTCGACTGTTGTCACTTGCAGAGCAGTTTTTTTAGAAAATTCATTAAGGGTATTTTTGTCATTCCTAAGCCCTAAGGTCCTAAACTATGCATTTTAAGCTCAAAATAGAGTGTGTTAAGAGGGGTTAAGTCATTCTAAGACTATCCTAATTCTTGTATGCAAGCTTAGAGGTTTTAAGAGGTGATCAAGTCTAGTTTTCTACAAGTTCTTCCTCAATTCTTTTTGGGCTATCAAGGAAGTGTGAGAATTAGATCCCTTCAGGTATGTAAGGCTACGAATGGGTGTAATTGTCCACACCCATGCCTAATTCCCTCTCAACTCATGATGTTCTAATTGATGATTCCATGGGGTTTTTGCCCAATGCATGAATTCCTATGTTTTAATCATGGGTATGATATAAACATGTTTTAAATGATGAATTATGATTAATGGGCATATTTTACAATGTTTTATATTATAAATTATGTTTTCAAGTTTTCTAAACTATGATGCCCATCTATGAATGTTCATGATGTTACAACCCGTAAAATGTTAATGGTTAGTAGGCGTACGTGTGAATTTGTGACGAGTAAGGAGAACTTGACGCGTGTGGGAAGAGCCTCAGAAGCAAGGTCGGGCCAGGCTAAGCCGCGAGGGACCAGCACGGCGCGTCAGCTGGCAGTGCACTGGGTAGCGCGGCGCGCCAGGCCTGCTGGCGCTTTGGCTGGCACGCGGCACCCTTGTGCCACCACCCATGCATCTATATATAATCCCCTTAGTTTGTTTCATTCATTTTGTGAACTGAAGCCCATGGCTAAATAGAGAAAACACGCAATCTTTAATCAATTTTCATTCGATTACGTTACCAAACGCCGTCCAAACATAAATCAACTTCGGGTAACGAGTTCTAGGCCTATGGGAAGCATTACTATGGAGTTATTTCTCGAAAATTCTCTCAGCACACCGGGACTCCGCCGAGTAAAAGTTGTTAGAATTTCTCTAAATTGAATCCTAAAGGGCCACAGGCATTAGGTAAGCACTTCTCCCTTCTGAACTCTTGGGAAATTTTAGGTTTTCGGCTGAGTTATTCGAAGTTGAATTATAGTAAATATTATTATCAAAAGTTATTGTTATTTGCCGAATTTAGTATTAAAATTATCCCTATTCTCTTAGTATCAGGGATGCAGTTAGATAGAACCGCCGGTTATAAGTTGAAACTCGCCAGTTAAATGGAAGCCGACACTCGAGGTATGTAAGGCTATCCTTTTTGGTTTGTTACGTTCGTCGTAAGGTTAGTACAACTTGTGTATCTATAGTACTTCAGAGTCAACCTATTGTTATTAGCTGTTATGAATTGAGTTTAGACGATAACAATGATATAGTAATCCTCGTTAGAATTAACCCTAGCCAGCTTGATTGTTGTATACGATATTCGGGGTCCAGCTACAACCGTTATACTATAGCCCATAGTCGTGCCAAGGCTCGGGGTCCAGACACATCAGCTATTGTATGATCCATAGTCGAGCCAAGGCTTGGGATCTAGTTACAGCAGTCACAAATCACCCATGGTTGAGCTAAGGCTCGGGCTCCAGTTACAGGAGCCCAGATGGCTTAGACACAGATACAGTTACAGGAATCCTATCAAACTTGGAAACAACTTCAGAGAGTGAGTATTCCTGAGTTACAGAATGCTTACGAATCTTTAGTAGACAATAGTAGGAGAGTGCATTTTTTGTACTTTCCGGGGCTTATGGGGCCCCAGGTAAATTATTCTGTGTTGTTTGTACCTTCCAAGCTTATGGGGGCACAGTTAGGTTCTATTTTGTATGTATATACTTGTTAATTAGATATTTCAAACGGTGAGGTTGCTCAGGTTAAATTCTTACCCTCCTTCTTGATTACTTCAGTTTTATCAGTTTTTAGTCAATTATTATTTTACTGTCTCACACATTTGGTACATATTATACTGAAGCCCATCCTTGGGGCGCTGCATTACTTGCCTGCAGGTGCGGATAGATGCGGTTCGGGATCATCTTAGTCATCAGCCGGAGTTAGCAGTGCATTCAGCTCCTTTCTTCCAGAGTTGATAGTTAGAGAAGGTTTGTTCTTTTGTTATACAGTTTACGGATAGGTTGGGGCCCTGTCTTGATCATTATTCTACTCTTAGAGGCTTGCGGCTACATATTTTCAATAGTTAGCTTTTGTTGTTGGCCGTGTGATGCCTATGTATGTTTTAATTCATGTGATGGCCATGTGGGACCTTGTTTAGCTATTAGTTAGCAGCCTTGTTGGCTATAGTGTAGTTTTAGTTGCCTGAGTTCATTCAATTATAACTAGACAACATGGTCGTTTTGTCGGCCCGCATAGGATTCCTGTTATTGTGTTGTTGCTCGTTAGCTGTCCTCTTTAACAGGTGGCCTTGTCATCTAGAGACTATATTTATAGTTGAGATATAGCTCGTCGATTTCTTGAATTAAGTTATAGGCGTGCATCAGAAGTGCACTAGGCCAACCAGGCAAGTCCAGATCCCAGTGTGGCACTAGGTGTCAGTCATGCCTCCCAAGGTGGGGTGTGAAAAACTTGGAATCAGAGCAGGTCGTATCCCATGGAGTCTACAAGCCGTGTCAAGTAGAGTCTTGTTTGTGAATGTGTTGTTGACCACATTCTATAGATAGGAGGCTACGAGGCATAATAGTGTGGTTACTCTTCCTTCTCCTCCAATCGTGCTATAGAGCTGTGCTGTATGGGATAACTCCCTAGCTTATGTTATTCTACTTATTTACAGAGAAATATCTCACGCACGACGAATCGCGACTGGTCGAGAATTGGATGTGGCAGCAGGAGAGGGAACTAGTAGGGGCCCCTAGGCAGAGTCAACCCAATCTAAGGGCGACAGGGAGACATCACCTCAATCTCCCCAGCACTCACCACCGCACTTAGAGCCCTCAAGGAAGCAAATATACCAGTCCACCCCCAGCCATTCCTATGCCATCATATCAGGAGCTCAGGGGTGCATTTTACATGTTAGTCCAGATTATGGCTGCCCAGCGTCAGCCTCAGCCAGTAATACTAGTTGCCTTTGAGCGCACTGAGGGCCCAATAGTTCGAGAGTTCGTGATTTCCTTACTTTGAATCCCCGCAGTTTACAGGGACATATCATAGAGAGGACCCCCAGAACTTCATAGATTAGTTGTAGAGAATATTTAGGGTTATGCATGCCTCGTCCACAGAATTAGTTGAGTTAGTAGTATTTCGATTGCGAGATGTAGCAGTCCTGTGGTATGAGAGTTGGGAAAGATACCGTGGCAGAGATGCACCTCCACCCACATGGCCTAGTGATAAGTTCCAAAATATATTCTTAATTCAAAGAATATACACGGTTGAAGTATCAAAACAAGAAACCCGATGAGTGTCGGGGTCAAATCCCACGAGGACTAGGGAATGATAAATTCAAGTGTCGATTGAGAAATTGATATTAGCTTGCACCATATAGATGTAATATAAAATCAAGTAAAATTGGGGGACTTAAACTTTGTACAAAGTACAAAAATTGACTTAGTGAACTAAAAGTAACAAGATCAGCTAAGTTGTTGACAATAGTGTGAAATATTAGAGGTGCGGCGTAGATGAAATACTAACTAGATCAGGATAGGCTAGGTCATCTCATAAGTTCAACAAGTGTAAATAATCTCGGGAAGTTGGTGGCCTCAGCTTCTCAGCCTATTGACTACCCCTTTCTAGAGTTTTCTCAAACTCTAGCTACAATTTAGCTCAACCCGAATTGATTTGGATTAGCAGCTGCACTATTCCTAGCTATTAGCTGCCAATTAGGAAGGAGGAAGTAACTTCAGCTATTTCTAGCTTAATTTTACAATCTCTTATCCATGCCCACTACTAGATTTCCTTCCAATACTTAATCATTCTCTCCCGAGCAACAATCAAGCAAGGATAGATAGACCCATATTATCATCAATGGATCTTCATTAATAGATTGAAGAGAATCTAATAGATTTACACTTAATTGAACATTATGAAAATGACTCTAGCAATACCCAATCCAATAAGTATTCATCATCACACACCTCTAGATAATGAGTTTAGCTACTCATAGTTAAGAAATTCAAAAATACATTCATCAATAGCATCATTGAATTTAATAATAAGAGTAGATAAATTAAATGCACAATTATCCTTCAACTACAGTTGAAACTTACTAATACCTAAGAAGAAAATATAGCAGAGTATTTTCTACAAGTTTCAATCAAAATCCCCTTCTCTCAGCTAAAAGAATGTCTTCAGCTAAAAGAGGAAATAATGATATGATGTGTACTTGGATTTTCTCTCAATCTCTCTATATCTATATCTTGTTCTTCTCTCCTTTTCTTCCCTCTTGGTGTAGAGTACCTTTTTTCTATTTATACCCTGAAAAGTAGGATACTTTTCATCTCCTTTTCAGTGCTGGATGATTATACCCTTAATAGCACTATTTTGGAACCAATGAAGGTACTGGCGGTTCGCTGATAAAATCCTTGAACCACCGGGTATTTGCTCTTCTTCTGCACTCATTTCCAGTGAACTTCGGCGGTTCACCCGGCGTTTCTCCGATGACAATCCATGAACCACTAGATCTTCAATGGCAATTCCAAAATTCCTGAGTATCATTCGACGACTGAATCGGCGACTCGCCGCTGGCGAGTTGTGAACCGCTAGTGGCATTCAACCTCTGAGGCAGTGACATTCGGCTTTTAGCTGGTTAACACCTGCGCCTCTTCGCTGATGCTCATTTCCTCCTTTTTACTCCATTTTTTCTCTTTTCTTTAGACTTAGGCATCTACACACACACAAAAAAAGGCATAAAATCCAAATCATCAACTCGGGAATGAGACAAAAACTCAAGTTTTAAAGTCTAATGAGTTGATACATTACCAACTCATCACCTATCTTCTTTGAGGCTTTCATAGACCATTATTTTCCATGAGAGATCAGAAAGGATAGAGTAGAGAAGTTATTGCATCTGGAGCTGGGCAGAGTGAGTGTCAGATAACCTACATTGAGATTTGATTCCTTAGCTAGATATGCGCCCTCGTTTGTCGACACCATGCCAACTAGGGTGCACCGATTTATTATGGGACTTGCACCAGAATATGTGGAGTCTTGTATTACAGCCACACTATGAGAGGATATGGATATTTCACGGATCCAAGCCTTTTCTTAGAATATATAGGAGCTCAAACAACGTCAGTACGTCATGAAAAGGGAAGGTCAGGAGCAGTGTCGGAGGGCTAGACCCGCAAATTTTCAGAGTGGGCGTAGGCCCCGTTTATCAAGTAGGCCATCTAGGTGCCCATTCCAGCAGCGGCAGGGCAGCAGATCAGATCATCGCGGACAGTTAGGTCCCGATGAGATTTTATAAGCTCAGGCTCGCAGAAGCAGAGGGGGTCAGACTAGATGGGACCAGCGGTGCCACGTTGCAGTACTTGTCATAGGCTACATCTGGGGAGATGTAGGTATGGTTCCACCACCTATTATTCCTGTGGATAGGAGGGACACATAATGAGAGATTGCCCGGCTAGAACCAGGGAGGTCAGGACCAGCAGAATAGATCCTCAGTAGGTTCATATGCCCCAGCAGCTTCTGCAAGCCGTAGGGCCTCAACTCCAGCCGACAGAGGCTGAGGTAGATCTGGGGAATCAAGTTCAGGTAGCGGTCAGAATCACACATATGCACTACCGGGACGACAGGAGTCAGAGTCGTTGTTAGATGTTGTAACAGGTATATTAGATGTTTGCTCTCACTAAGTTTATGCTTTGATAGATCCGGGCTCCACTTTGTCATATGTTACTCCGTTAGTGGCTTGAAAGTTTGATGTAGTGCCAAAATTACTTCAGCGACCCTTCTTAGTGTATACACCCGTCGGTGACTCTATTATCGCAAAAAGAATTTACCGGGGTTGTACAATAGAGATTGTTGGTCGCCAGACCTTAGTAAATCTAGTAGAACTAGAAATAATTGATTTTGATGTAATTATGGGTATGGATTGGTTGGAACCATGTTACACCACTATAGAGTGTTGGACCAAAATTATTCAATTTCACTTTCTGGGAGAGGTAGTACGAGAATGGAGAGGTAGTACAGCTAAGCCAAAAGGTAAGTTCATATCCTATATCTAGGAAAAAAGTTGATAACAAAGGTTTGTATCTACCATATTGTTAGGGTTCGGGATATGCAAGCAGAATTCCTGACTCTCCAGTCTATTCCAGTGGTTAATGAGTTCCCAAACAAACTCGTGGCATCCCTCCAGAAAGGGAAATCGATTTCTCTATTGACTTACTACCAGGTACTCAGCCTATATCCATCCCTCCATATGGAATGGCTCCTGCAGAATTGAGGGAATTGAAAGAGCAACTGAAAGATCTATTAGATAAGGGCTTTATTAGGCCGAGTACGTCATCGTGGGGTGCGCCAGTTCTGTTTGTGAGAAAGAAAGTTGTCTCCCTATGCATGTGCATAGACTATTGAAAATTGAACAAGGTTACTTTAAAAATAAATACCCACCTCCCAGGATAGATGACTTGTTTGATCAGCTGCAAGAGGTGAAATATTTTTCTAAGATTGACTTAAGGTCAAGGTATCATCAGATGTGGGTTCGGGAGAGAGATATTCTGAAGACAACTTTTAGGACCAGTTATGGTCAGTTTAAATTCCTAGTCATGTCCTTCGGGGTTTAAAAATGTCGCAGCAGTGTTAATGGATCTGATGAACAACATCTTCAGGCCATATTTGGATCTGTTTGTGATAGTATTGATCGATGACATTCTGGTGTATTCCCGTTCAGAAGCAGAACATAGGAATTATTTGCGAATGGTACTTCAGATTCTCAGAGATCTCTAGTTATATGCAAAGTTCTCTAAATGTGAGTTCTGGTTAAATTCCGTAGCTTTCCTGTGCCATATTGTATCAGAGGCTGGCATTCAGGTTGATTCGCAGAAAATTGAGGCGGTAAAGACATGGCCTAGACCTACAACTCCAACAGAGGTTCGAAGTTTCATGGGATTAGCCAGGTATTACAGAAGGTTTGTGGAATGATTTTCTACCCTATCAGCGCCTTTGACTAAATTGACTCAGAAAGCAGCCAAGTTTCAGTGGACCGAGGCCTGTGAGCAGAGTTTCTGGGAATTGAAAAACAGATTGACATCAGTACCAGTGTTAGCTTTGCTGGAAGTATCGAAAGGTTAAGCTGTATATTGCGATGCTTCAGGCATTGGGTTATGGTGCATTTTGATGCAACATGGAAAGTTAATTGCTTATGCTTCAAGGCAACTCAGGAAGCACAAAAAGAACTATCCCACACATTATCTGGAGTTAACTGTAGTGGTTCATGCTTTGAAAATATGGAGGCATTATGGGGTGCACACAGATATTTTTACTGATCACAAAAGCCTCCAATACATTTTAACATAGAAAGAGCTGAATTTACGACAACGCTATTGGCTAGAGTTATTGAAAGACTATGATGTGAACATTTTGTATCACCTAGGGAAGGCCATTATTGTAGCAGATGCACTCATCCGCAGATCTATGGGAAGTTTAGCACATTTGAGGACAGAATAGTGGGAAATGGCTCGAGAACTGTACCGGGCCAAAATAGTGGGAAGTGGGTCGAGAACTACACCGGCTAGCCAACTTAGCCGTCCGAATTATAGACTCAGAGGATAATGGGGATGTGATTCAGAATACTGTAGTATCGTCCTTGGTTATGGAGGTAAAAGAGCGGCAGTATGAGGATACTCATTTAATAGCCTAGAGATAAGGTTCAACAGGGTGAATTATCAACTTTTGAGGTAACCAGAGATGGGGTATTGAGGTACAGAGGTCGCCTCTGCATTCCAGATGTAGCAAGGCTGCGCCAGCAGATCATGGTGGAGGTACATTACTCTCGTTCCTCTCTTCATCTAGGCTCGATGAAGATGTACCATGATATAAAAGAGATATACTGGTGGCCCGGAATGAAGAAAGGTGTAGCCGAATTGGTAGTGCAGTGTCCTTACTGTCAGTAGGTAAAGGCTAAACATCATAAAACTAGTAGATTAACTTAGAAGATGGCTAAACCAATGTGGAAATGGGAGGCAGTTAATATGGATTTTGTGACAGGATTACCCCGTAGTAGGCGCAAATTTGACTCCATTTGGGTTGTTGTTGATAGGTTGACAAAATCAGCTCACTTTCTGCCAGTCCGGACTACATTCTCAATTGAAGATTACGCTGAGCTATATATTAAAGAGATAGTTCGATTGCACGGTGTCCCGACATCTATTATCTCTGACAGAGGGGCACAGTTTACAGCTAGATTTTTGCAGTCATTTCAGAAAGGTTTGGGGACACAAGTTAATCTGAGTACAACCTTCCACCCCCAAATAGAAGCAGAGCAAATCATTCAGATGCTCAAGGATATGTTATGGGCGTGTGTGCTAGATTTTGGAGGAAGCTGGGATAAGCATTTACACAAATAGTCTTTTTTCCTTTTATTAATTCATCTATTGGTGCACTTTGACAAAAGGTGATGCTCCCTTCACACTATGATTCTTGTCTCCCCCCTTTGCTTCACATATCCCCAAACTTAGGCACTTGCCTCATTTTTCACACTTTTTTTTCTTACTCCCTATTTCTTAGGCCTTGAGCCTTACTTCAGCACTTACCTTTTCATTAGCATTTAGGGAGAATGGGGGACAAAAGAGATATTAAGAATGGTCTTAAGACTTGTAATATGGTTTCCAAAGAAAGGTTTTAAGGCTCAAAATTGCCTAACAAGGATTACTGTTCATGGAGGGTGTATGGCTGAAGTGGCTAGACAATTGAGGGCCTAAACTCATTTTCTTGATGCAACTACATCTAGGATTTCTCCTTGAATCACATTTAGGGCAAGTTCTAGACAAGATGTAGTGCACGAGATTCATAAGAAATATTCTCTCCGCACACACCATCACCCTTAGAGGGTCTACAACAGTCATTTTCCCAAACAAAACATCACATTCGGACATTAAGCAAGCAACCGTCATAAGTCAAGCAGGGAATTTACAATGTACGACCATGATTAGTATGCTACGGTATCAACACTTGCTCATTATCTTCATCCTCAAGCCCTCGTTTTCACATTTCCATTTCAATACAAAAAAATTTTAGTTGGTGCCTCTTA
Organism: Datura wrightii; assembly: GCA_035772735.1. Taxonomy (NCBI): domain Eukaryota; kingdom Viridiplantae; phylum Streptophyta; class Magnoliopsida; order Solanales; family Solanaceae; genus Datura; species Datura wrightii. Next base: position 77,584,246 of record JASDFA010000010.1, on the reverse strand, counting down.
AAACAACTTCACAAAAGCCTCAAAGTGACATGGCATTTCCCTTAAGAATGTCGCCACTCAATCCATCATCGGGAAAAGCCAACCTGGTTCGACAAAAAATATAACTAAAATAAAAGACTGCTCCTTGGGAAAGAACCATGGTCAAAATAAAACCCTTGGAGTTTTAATTTCTAACCTACTATTTACAATGGAGAAAAAGAAACACGATTTTTTTGGGGCCATCTCATTCAAAATTTTCAAAATATTTGCTTTAAACCAAAGACCCCATTTGGTCAATAAGTACCAATCACAAAAATAAACATAACCAATTCATTCATTCATTCATAAAAAAAACACGCCCGACAAGGATAATCATCAACCACAACAGCCCAAAAAAGGCTAGACTTACTCAAACTCAAATAAAACATCAAAATTTCACAAAAACATTAAAATAGAGCTCATCTGTCGGGCCTTCTTCTTCATTTGTTGAGCTACAATTTCCCCGAAGTTGATGGGGACCCCCGACATAATGCAAGCAATCAGGATGGCCGCTTCCATGGTGACCCACTGCTCATTTTTGGGTGGGATGATGCGAGAACAAATAAAGTCCACCCACAGCTTGGGCTCGAACTTCAAATCGCGGCGAGAGATTTCGCCACCCATTGAGGCCTAGAGAGGAGTATCAACAGCAATAATGCGAGCTACCAATGCAAACTGGTCCTTCATATCGGCCACTCGTGCCATGTACTCCATAGCGGAGTTGATTTCATCCTCCCAGAACAAATAGTTTATAGAAGAAGGGGTGATATCAACTTCTACTCCTCGGATCATCACTGAAGGTAAACAGGAGAACTCATCCACTTTACCCCGATGTTTCATACTCTCTTGGCGGACCTGATAAGAGGCATAGAACTTTGTGACCAAGCTGGGGTAATATGGAGGTAAAGGGTTTCCAAATGCATCCCATTTCCTGTGGTTGAACTGCTCAATGATGTTGGGGAAATCACCTTTTAACCCAGCCAAGTCAAACCTCTTCTCCACCGTGATGGAGCGTCCCTGGCAGATGACATAGTGTTCCTTCATATTCGGAACACAAAGAATGATGGCTTCCTTCGTGTTGTCCTGTGGTGGAGCAACCTTCGCTTTGACTTTGCCGTTGCTAGCAGAGGAAGAAGGGTCCTTTCCTTTGCCGGTGTTCCTGGAAGATGACATGATTTGTTTTTCTGCAAGAGGTACGCTAGTGACAAGAAATTGAAGTAGAAATTAAAAGAAAAGAAAACTAGTTTTAAGAAGAACTAAGAAGAAAAGGAAGATGAAACAGTAATTTAAAGATCAAGTGGTATCGGCGAACAACCAGTGGTTCGCAGAAGTCAATTCGCGGGCCGCTGACTGGCCGCCGATGCTTAACAGAGCACTAGAAAATTTATGCCATTTTTGGTGGTTCAAGCAGCGTCTCGCCGCTATCAATTCGCGAACCACTGATGTAGCACAGAATCCGATATCCAGGGCCAATTTTAGAGTGAGCCGACGCTCCATCAGCATTTCGCCGAATCTGGCCGGTGAATCGCCGACCCCTGTCGTCCCCAAATTTTCAACTCATTACTCACAAACACCCATTGACACACGTTCACAACAAACACACTACCAGCAACTATACTCCATTCAAACACATAGTCATGATGTTTATCCCTTAAGATTGGCGTCACCGGGTCTATCATCGGGCAACATTGTGCAACACGTAAATGGGTTACTCGGACTTCACCCTTTTCACAAAAGAAAATATCCGCTCCATTTAACAAGAATAACACATTCAATATTTCAAAAAGGATTGGAAATGAAATATTATTCCTACCGAATTAGGTACCAATACTGAAATTAAAATAGGGGCAAGAGAAAAGTTACCGAATTGGAAGAAAACTTGCACTCTCTGTTAGCTTCAAAAAGGAAAATAGCTCAAAATTGCAATGACACCTTCAAATGAATATAGAGTAGATAGTATGAATGAAGTGATTATGATAGTGAAATATGGATGGGTATTTATAGGTGGAGAGTGGGAATGTGATAGGTTGAGAGGGAAGGTGGGGAGTTTAATGTGGGTGTGTTGGTGGGAAGTTTGAAGGTGGAAAGGTAGAAAAAAATGGAAGAATGTAGGGAATTGGGAATGTTAGGTAATGGAGAGACAAACATGGAAAGAAAAATGTTGGAAAAAGGGAAGCTATGGGAATATTTGCAGAATAGGGTAGCTGGGTAGGTATTTGGGATTTTGTGGGCCAATCTTTTTAGATTCCTCTTTTTTATTCTAGTACGAGCCCCGACTGGTGCTATACCGGTGGTTCATCGATTCCCTTCGGCGGTTTGACACTGTGTCTTACTTCACATTGTATTGTGCCCAGTGATATGGTTACAGCCGGCGATGCACCAGCGGTTCGCGAATTGCATCTGGGTTTCGCCGGTCATCCGCCAAATCTGTGGCCTAGCTTCAAGTTCTCTGCTTTAAGCCGGCGATACACTGGCGGCCCATGAATATGGTTCGACAGTTAGCCGGTGGCCCACCAGTTCTTCAATTCAAACCTCAGCTTTCTGCTTTGAGCTCCTTTTCTTGGGCGGTTCATATTTCTGGACCAGCGGCTTGCCGGTCCCTCGCCATTTCTTCCTTCATGCTTTGTTTCCCACTTTGCTTCTCATTTCTCAGTTTCTACAAAAACAAAAACAACAAAAACTTCAACTAATTCACTAAACACTTGGGTTGCTTCCCAAAAAGCGCCTTATTTATCTTCGTGGCACGATGTAGTCCTTTTTCAATTCTTCATTTCTAATGGGTCATCATCCGGCTCCGTCTCCCTCAACTCCAATCCCTTGTCCTTATCATCATTTTGTAATATTCCAACCACCTTGCATTCAGGTGGAGTTTCAGCTGATGGACACACCTTAAAGGTGACTTCTTCATTCCTAACCCAAAATTTTAACTCTCCAAGCTCCACATCTACCATGGCTCTCCCGGTAGCCAACAAAGGTCTTTACAAAATAATGGGAACTTCTACATCCATTTCACAATACAGAATAACAAAATCAGCTGGTAGACTAAATTTGTCCACTCTCACCAGCACATCTTCTAGCACTCCCACCGGTCTTTTGATGGATCTGTCCTCCATTAGCATCCATATCAATGTCGGTTCATGCTTTCAAGGCCTAATTTCTTAAAAATGAGAAGGTGTATCAGATTTATACTTTCGCCTAGATCACATAGAGCCTTCTTAAACATACAAATCCCAATCGTGCATGGAATTGTAAAAGCTCCAGGATCTTTCCTTTTTGGGGCAAGGTTTCTCATCATTACCGCTCTACAATGGTGCATTTCTCTTCATTTCTAGCATCAACCACCTTCTTCTTTTTCAACAAATCTTTCATAAACATGGCATAACCAGGCATTTGGATCAAAGCATCCACTAACGGCATATTTATGGGAAGCTTGCTAAACATGTCAATAAACTTCTTAAACTGATCCTCCTTTTTCTTTGTAAGCCATTGTGGATAAAGTGGTGGGATTCTTTCTTCAACCCTATCATCACTCGTGGCCTTCATGCTCTCCTCTTCATCATCAGCTTGAATGCGAATCTCATCATCCTTATCCTTTGTTTCTTCCTCAATATTTTCTTTATTCTCCGGAGTCATTGGGATTTTATCAACCTCATCTTCATCAGCTACTTTCGGGTTCTCCACCTCACTAGACTTCCCCGGTGTATCTCCAATTTCACCTTTCCACTTCTAGTGACAATAACCATGCATTGACCATCTTTCTTCGGGTTAGGCATTGTGTCACTAGGTAGTGTTCCCTTCATCCTCGGGTTCATTTGAGCCGATAGGTGATTCATTTGGGCTTCTAAATGCTTGATGAATGCCGAGTGTGAACTCATAGTTTGAGCGAGGTTAGACACCTCCCCTCTTAATTCCTCCACCCCACTTTCAGTTGACTCCACCTTTTTCAGAACTCTTGATAACATTTCTTCGAATTTTGAGCTACCCACACACTTACCCCTGGCTGATTTTGAGGATTCCCAATCTTAGGAGGTGGAATATATGGATTTGAACTTCGATTATAATGATCACCTTTTTGGTTTGCCTATCTATTGCTCCACCTCTCATTTCTTTCAGGCCATCCTTGCTGCTCACGATTCCTCCAACCTTAGTTATCATTCCTTGGGCGCCAGGGGACTTGGTTTTCTCCTTGGAGGCTAGGTCGAGGGCCTCCCATTTGGTAACATATGAAAAAGTGGAAAATGGCTCGAGAACTGCACCGGTTAGCCAACTTAGCCGTCCAAATTGTAGACTCAGAGGATAATGGGGCTGTGATTCAGAATACTGTAGTATCATCCTTGGTTGTGGAGGTAAAAGAGTGGAAGTATGAGGATTCTCATTTAACACAGCTTAGAGATAAGGTTCAACAAGGTGAATTATCAGCTTTCAAGGTAACCGGAGATGGGGTTTTGAGGTACAGATTAACTGTCAGTAGGTAAAGGCTAAAAATCAGAAAACTAGCAGATTAACTTAGGAGATGGATAAACCTATGTGGAAATGGGAGGCAGTTAATATGGACTTTGTGATAGGATTACCCCGTACTAGGCGCAAATTTGACTCCATTTGGGTTGTTGTTGAGAGGTTGATGAAATCAGCTCACTTTTTGCCAGTCAGGACTACATTCTCAACCAAATATTACACTGAGCTATATATTAAAGAGATATTCCGATTGCATGGTGTCCCGACATCTATCCTCTTTGACAGAGGGGCACAATTTACATCTAGATTTTGGCAGTCATTTCAGAAAGGTTTTGGGACACAAGTTAATTTGAGTACAACCTTCCACCCCTAGATAGATGTCCATGCAGAGAGAATCATTCAGACGCTCGAGGATATGTTAGGGGCGCGTGTGCTAGATTTTGGAGGAAGTTTGGATAAGCATTTAACCCTTATTGAGTTTGCACATAATAACAACTATCATTCTACAATTTAAATGGCGCCTTATGAGGCATTATATGGACGAAAATGCAGGTCCCCCATCGTATCATTTGAGGTAGGAGAAACAGGGTTAGTAGGACCAGATATGATTCACCAATTAGAAGAAAAAGTGAAACTTATCAGAGAGCGGTTACTGACAGCCTAGAGTCATCAAAGGTCTAACTCCGATGTGCAACGTAGAGACTTGGAATTTAATATTAATGATTAATATTAATGATTGGGTATTCCTTAAAGTGTCGTAGATGAAGGGCGTGATGAGTTTTGGCAATAAAGGCAAGCTTATCCTGAGGTTCATTGGGCCGTACCGGATCATCCGAAGGATAGGCCGAGTGGAATATGAATTAGAGTTGCCTTTAGAGTTAGAGTTTGTTCACCCAGTATTTCATGCGTATATGTTGCGAAAGTGTATAGGGGACCCGTCCTGAGTTGTGCCAGTTGAGGATGCTCAAGCTACTGAGGAGTTGGCCTACAAAGAAATTCTAGTTGCAATATTAGATAGACAGGTTCGCAGGCTGAGACTAAAATATAGCGTTTGTTAAAGTGTTGTGAAGGAACAGAAATAAAGAAGAGATGAACTAGGAAGCTGAGGAAGAAATGAGGCCTAGATATCCTCACTTGTTCCAGAATTTATTCAGATTATGCAACTAAGGTGATGTTGTTATTCAGTTGTTATTTTACTTCTTATCTCATCATCAGTACTACTTAGTTAACTACCTTTTGATTATGGAATAACTGGTTATAGCTTCTTGTGAGGCGCCTATGTTGGACTCTTCTGCATTTCAGGTTTTCAGATAGTCCATATTACAGATGAGACTCTGCTGGAATTTCCCTAAATATTGGTTAAAAGAGTTAACTCCTGTAAGCCAAAAGATGACATTCGAGGACGAATGTTCCTAAGGGGTGGAAGGATTACACCCCGTAAAATGTTAACAATTAGTAGGTGTACGTGTGAATTTGTGACGAGTAAGGAAAACTTGACGACTGTGGGAAGAGCCTCAGAAGCAGGGTCGGGTGCGGCTAGGCCCCGAGGGGCTAGCATGATGCGCCAGCCAGTAGTGCATTGGGCAGCGCGGCGCACTAGGCCTGCTGGTGCTATGGGGTGCATAACGCAGCACAGGGCTGGTACTTTGGCCGGTGCAAGACACCCCTGTGCCATCGCCCATGCATCTTTATATAAGCCCCTTAGTTTATTTTCATTCATTTTGTGAAATGAAACCCACGGCTAAAAAGAGTAAACCTACAATCTTTAATCAATTCTCGTCCAATTATGCTATCAAACACCGTCCAAATGTAAATTAACTTTGGGTAATGAGTTCTAGCATATAGGAAGCATTACTACAGAGTTATTTCTCAAAAATTCGCTCAGCACGCCGGGACTCTGCCGAGTAAAAGTTGTTAGAATTACTTCAAATTGAATCCTAAATGGCCATATGCATTAGATAAGCACTTCTCCCTTCCGAACTCTCAGGAAATTCTAGGTTTTTGGCCGAGTTATTCGAAGTTGAATTATAGTAAATATTATTATCGGATGCTATTGTTATTTTCTGAATTTAGTATTGAAATTAGCCCTATTCTCTCAGTATCAGGGCTGTAGTTGGATAGAACCGTCAGTTACAAGTTGAAACTCATCAGTTAAATGGAAGTTGACACTCAAGGTATGTAAGGCTATCCTTTTCGGCAACTTACATTCGTCGTAAAGTTAGTAAAACTCGTGTCTCTGTAGTACTTCAGAGTAAACCTATTGTGGTTAGCTGTTATGACTTGAGTTGAGATGATAACAATGATATATTAATCCTAATCAGAATTAACCCTAGCCAACTTGATTGTTGTATATGATATTCGGGGTCCAACTACCGTAGATCCGTTATGACACATAGTCGAGCCAAGGCTCAGGGTACAGCTACCGCAGATCCATTATGACCCATAGTAGAGCCAAGGCTCGGGGTCCAGCTACAGTAGTTATATTATAGCCCATAGTCGAGCCAAGGCTTGGGGCCCAGACACAATAGCTATAGTATGATCCATAGTTGAGCCAAGGCTCAGAATCTGGTTACAGCAGTCACACGATGACCCATAGTCGAGCTAAGGCTCGGGGTCTAGTTATAGGAGCCCAGATGGCTTAGACACAAATACAGTTATAGGAAGCCTATTAGACTTGGAAACAACTTCAAAGAGTGAGTATTCTTAAGTTACATTATGCTTATGAATCTTTAGCAGCCAAATAGCAGGAGAGTGCATTGTTTTTACTTGATGGGGCCTAGGTAGGTTATTCTATGTTGTTTGTACCTTCCAGGCTTATGGGGGCCCGATTAGGTTCTTGTTTGTACTTATATATTTGTTAGTTAGATATTTCAGACGGTAAGGTTACTCAAATTAAATTCTTACCCTCCTTCTTGATTACTTTAGTTTTATTAGTTTTTAGTCAATTATTATTTTACTGCCTTACATATTCGGTATGTATTGTACTGATGCCCATCCTTGGGGCCCTACATTACTTGCCTGCAGGTGCGGATAGACATGGTTCGGGACCATCTTAGTCATCAACCGGACTTAGCAGTGCATTCATCTCCTTTATTCCAGAGTTGATAGTTAGAGAAGTTTGTTCTTTTGTTGTACAGTTTACGGGTAGGTTGGGGCCCTGTCTCGACCATTATTCTACTCTTAGAGGCTTGTAGGCTATAGATTTCCAATGGTTAGCTTTTGTTGTTAACCGTGTGAGGCCTATGTATGTTTTAATTCATGTGATGGTTGCTTGGGACCTTGTTTAGCTATTAGTTAGCATCCTTGTCAATTATAGCATAGTTTTAGTTTCTTAATTTCATTTAATTATAACTAGACAACATGGTGGTCTTGTTAGTCCATATAGGATCCCTGTTATCATGCTGTTACTGGTTAGCTGTCTTCTTTTACAAGTGGCCTTGTCAGCTAGAGGCTGTATTTACAACCGAGATATAGCTCGTCAATTTCTTGAATTAAGTTATAGGCACGCACCAGACCAACCAGGCTAGACCAGATCCCAATGTGGCACTAGGTGCCAGTCATGCCTCCCAAGGTGGGGCGTGCCATATGAAAGTTGAGATCTATAAGTTATGAGTTCAAGTATGATGAGATGTTTATGAAGAAAGTATGATTTTGATATACCCATGTTTATGTTCATGTTTTCAAAGTGAATCAAGTTGACTTCAAGCATGTTAAAGTATTGGGCAAGCCCATATGATCAAGTATGTTCTATGATTTCATGAATTTCTTACCATATGGTTTTGGAGTCAAGACTCCCATTTTCAGCTAGTGGTATGGTTTGAATCATGGCTCCTCATGTTATGATTTCAGATTATGCATGTATGTTATTATTCAGCTTTGTCATTAGACGATCGTCAACTTTGTTGAAAAACGATGGATGGCATATGTGTGTTTTTCGGAGTAGTGTCTAGCACTGAGTAGGCTAAGGGTCAGTCAACCCTGTGCCTCAAAACTACACAACAACATAGGTTTACTTATATATTTTGGGACCTCCCTTGTGAGCTTCCCCTGCCCAAGGGGCCTTGAGCTTGATATTGATATCATGGTAGCGTCCTTAGTCCTGGCAAAGCTTTGGATGGCTCTGCCCACTTGAGTGTGATAGTTGGGACCACGTAAACTCTATTATGGTAATGTCGGTTATATGACGAGTCTCCCATTGTTCCTCATGATTTCATTTATTCATGAACATCAGTCATGATAGATGTTTTCAGCAGGTTTGACCCAATGTTCAGTTTTACTTATGATTATCATTTTTCAGCTTTGGGTCAATCGATTCAGTTATGATCTTCAGTTATGTTCCGATCATGATTTCAGAAAATAGCATGCAAGCCCTACTATCAGAATCTTATCTTGATTTTTGTTTTATATTTTGCATGCTTTATGATTTTACTTACTTAAAAGGTTTTACTTACCTTGCATACTCGGTACATTCCACGTACTGACCGCATACTTTATGCTGTATTATTTTATGATACAGGCTCCAATATCCAGACTCAGTCCGCGGATAGCCAAATTCTCAGCTTTAGTACTTTCCGCATCAGAGTTGGTGAGTCCTCATCTTGCGAGGGCCCTTTTTATTAGTTACATTTTGTCTTTTCAGTTTTCACGCTACAGTAAGTTAGTTGGGGTCTTGTCCCATCAACTCGTCAGTGTTAGAGGCTTTGCCATACATAGTTTGTGTTTCAGCTTTTGATTCATGTATGTAATCAAATGTTATGTTTGTTAGACTTCCGCTACATTATTTATGATGATCTTTTGCTAATATATGATTGAGTTAGATGTATGTTCATGCCATGGGGCAACTTGGAGCCTCTCAGGGTTTCCTGTCCTGTGTCTCGATCTGGGCCTATATTCAGGTCGTGGCAGGTGGAGAGCACATGTGTGAAGGATAACCTTACCATGAGGAGATACTAGTTGAGATCCTTGATCTTCAGGTTGGGAAGTTTAGGAACAAAGAAGTAGCTTTAGTAAAGGTTCTATGGAGAAATCAACTTGTGTAGGGAAGCCAAAACAGATATGATTTCTAGATACCTGCACTTTTTCCCTATCGACTCAGTTCCACGATGAGGTATTAGTTTCCTTCTTTGTAAACTATTTAGTTTTATGTTTATTTTATGTATCTCAGTTCCTTTCATGTCAGTACATGTATGTGTGATTCATGAATTCTGTTCAGTCATGTATATCAGCGCCAGTCACTCCGTCAGTTTTCAGCTTCAGATGTTCATATTTGATATCTCGATTCCCTTCCCTATCTTTTTAGTATAGTTACCATATTCGAGGATGAATGTTCTCAAGATGGAGATATTATAAAACCCTAAAAGTCCCTAAGATCAGACCTGTGAGTTGAAATTGAGAAAATAAGAAATTTCACATCAGGTCACATAACAAGTCATTTAGTGAATCATGGTGTGACCTAACGGGTCATTAAGTGACCCCTCAGGTGGCGACCAGTTGAGAAGGTGTCATTCTTGGGCAGTGGCAACGGAAGGGACGATGAGTCATCATCCCTCCCAACAACTCATGGTGACACGACTCCATCGCGGAGCTCTTATTTTTGCCGCTCTCCCTTGTCATTTTCACTCCTTGTTTCCAAGTCCATTCCCGCTCTTCACCAACATGTATATTAGCTTCCCAAAATTTCTTTTTACCTGCAAAACAACACTAATCATGTTGGTTATTACGAATTCACATTTAAGTAAGAATCATATGAGAATATACACATAACGATAGATAAACAAGTCGAAATGAAGCATTTGAGTATCACTTGGGCATGCAATTCTGCCCAAGATCACTTACCCCATACTTAAAACCTTGTTCGTCCTCGAACAATACTCTCACATCTCATGGAATTAACACTCACACATAGCTACTTTGGCTTGACCATTCAAGCTACGACTATACCGATTATTTAATATAGCAAATCATCAAGAAAACATGCATGGTCTAATCAATACAATGAAGTACATCACATTAAGATCTCCTAAGCTCAAAAATCGATTCTCGATCTTGGCAAACTCATGAAAATCAACTGATCAAGACATCCGACACGAAATTTAATCTCTCATCAAGCATCTGCCCTTACAACACAAGAGAATTACCCCATTTGCCATCATATGATTTCCAAGGCACTACATGTAGGGGTATATGAATACGATTTCGCTCTCTCTCCCAAAGAATTCACATGCATCATGTCATGAACCACAGGCTTGCCTCTAGTGTATTACTCCACTAATATAAGGATGCTTGATGTAAGGTCATGTAGGACTTAATGGGTTTTAATGTAATCTAAGGAACTAGTAAATACTGGGCTAACCAATAATAGCAACTAGCCTCCTTAAGCGCTTTTCAATACATCCCACCTTCATTATGGGCATTGTTTCTTCCTCCATCCTCTCATTCTTGAAATTTTTTCTTTGTTTTTGTTCCCATTTCTTTAAGCACAATCGACTTACTAGCAAAGAGTCGTCATGCATCTTTATTTTTTAATTTCAACAAGTGCACCTTTGACCTTTTCTTTAACTCTCACAACTTCCGCTTTCCTTCCGTTTCACATTTCTCACTCCTTTACACTGTGGAAAAATTGTTTTTCTTAAGCGCTTAAGAGTTTTGGATCAAATTCATGGCTAATGAAAAGAAGGGATTAAGCTCGGTTTGAACCTCTTCAAAGAAAGAAAAAAATAGGCTAAAGGCTCAATGGGGCTAACTAGGATGTACATTCAAGGTAGGTATGATAAGGGAGAACTTTTCGGTTTATTCAAAGAACTGCCTACATCCTTTCCTACAAGCCACATCCTTCATTTCATTTAGTACACACACCGGGCAAGTTCTAGACACTTCACAATAGCATGGAATAACTGAAACCTCACCTCGCACTCATTGCACATGCTCAACTCAAGACATATTCACAGACTCCTCAATCAGCTAATTACAAGAATTCACTATTAAGCCTCGATTTGTCACGCCCCGCCTTGGGGGGTGTGACTGGCACCTGGTGCCCTTACCGGGACCTGAACTACTAAACTGCTGAGCCTAAGCACTTTTGTTGTTTGGCTGGCTCTAACTCTAGATTCAAGAAAACGACAGGCTATATAACGACTGTAAATACAGCCTCCGGCCGACTAGGCCTATAGCCACCTGTACTATAATATCAGCTAACCAGAATCACATTCATATAGGGGAACCTATGTGGGCCGACAAGGCCACCATGCTGTCTAGTTATCTCTAAATCAAGAAAAGCAGGTGCTAACCCGCTACGTGACCGACAAGGTCACCACTACCAACTGAGTAAGGCCCCACACGACCATCATAACAAGCTAAAACATACACACGACCTCACACGACCGGTATAACAACCATAGGGTATACACAATCTGCAAGCCTCTAAGAATATTGATAATATGGTCGGGACAGGGCCCCGACCTACACAAACTGTACAAACAAGAGAAAAGGGATAAACCTCTAGCTATCTAGCTCCGGATGACTGGAGCTGATGAATTTGTGAGCTGGCTAGAATCACGAGGTATCGGCTCCTCGTCTATGAGTACCTGCAGGCAAGTAATGTAGTGCCCCAAACGGGCGTCAGTACCGTTGGTACTGAGTATGTAAAGCAACAACTGAAAAATATCTAAAAACAACAATACAACTGATGGAACTGAAATAGCGAGAAATAGACTGAAACTGACTGAAAACATGAATCTAAGACTGCTCTCAACTATGTTGGAAGGAGTAGGAGTCATACCTGGAAATGTATCGCTCTACTATCGATCTACTTATATCTAGTGTAACATGGCATAACATAACATAACACAACATAGCATAGCACACAAAAACATTTCTCGGCCCCCATAAGCCGGGAGGTACAATCAACATGCAATCTATACCCCTACCCTGGTCGTCCCATCTCCTATAATAACTATAACCATCCTGCCGGTCCCCTGGTTATGCACTTGTGCTCGCTGAGCCCCTGACTATAACTGTACCTGAGGCCGGAGGACTCCTGAATCAACACCCCGGTCGTACCCGCTCGACGGGGGTATATAAAAGCCAACCAAGGTAAAATATGAGGAAACCGGCATCCCATCTTCGTCCCCTGGGGGACAGCATGCCACTCCGTAGAGCGATGCATCCTCGCCCTCTGGCAGATGAGTCGATACAGCTATTAACCCTGGGGTGGTCATGAATGCTAGGTAATCCAACCCTAAAACAATACAGTCAGGTCTCAACTAGTAATACTAACTGCGTATACCACATGCTGAAACTAGTGATAATAATATGTATGTATATACTACATGCTGAAACTAGTGACAGTGTTATGTATGTATTTAATACAAGCTGAGACTGATAATGGTATATATATAACCTTCTGTCATACTGTGCTGAGTCTAATACTGAACAAGATATAATTGTTCTGCTGAGAATCATGCTGTATAATTGAGTTGCATAGTAAACATGATTTACTACTTTTAACATGCTTTCTAAACTTCATTTTAGGTTACTATTCTATTTCTGAAATACTCTACTGGAACTTATATTGCTTTACTAAGTTTCGACTGAACACGATAATATCCTAACATACTTTACTAAATCACATACTGGGCATGCTGTACTGTTTTGTCATTTTCTACTAGAATTTGCATCGTGCTAGTAAGTTTGACGCTACACATGACATGATGTTACTAATATCATACTAAAATGTATACTAAACATAATATGCGGTTTCTGAAATATTCTACTGGCACTTGAACTATTTTACTATACCGGAACTACTAGCTTGCCGAAGAAACTGGCTTTACATACCTTCGCTTCTGATTTCCCGACTAAATGGCGTAGCTCGGTCAGTATTTCGCTATTTGTCCCAACTGAATCCATATATATATTAATTAGGACTAAATACCCTAATATTCTGGAAGAAGATAACACTTTTTAATATATATATAGCCAAAATTTTGACTTATCAGAAAAAGGCCGAAAATTCGCTATTTCTCGGAAGTCTAGAAGGGAGAAATACTCACTTTATGGCCAGAAGTATATTGACACTAATTTGGAGCAATTCCACTTACCTTAGCTCAGTAGCACGACGATTTGCCGGCCGAATTTTGTGAAACTAAACCCGTAGGAATGCTCCTTGCTGCTTAATACCTCACTACCCATGTTTATTTCGAGTTTGGACTGCGTATAATGGCATAATCGGAAGGAAATTTCAAAGAATCCTTCGTGCCCTCTATTCTTAACTATGCTCTCTGTTATTTTCTGGATATTTTAAGTTAAATGAAACAAAAACCGAAGTTTGGAGGCTTTTATACTTGTGGCTGCACCTCACCTCTGTGACACGCTGTGTATCGTGGAGGTTAGCCTCCGTGACACGCTGTGTACCGCGGAGGTGAGCCTCCTGACACTCTGTCCATCGCGGAGGAGGTCTGCCAGCCTCCTCTTGAGATGGTTCGATGTGTCGCTTATCCAGTCTTTCTCCGGGCCTTTTCCTAGCATGTATGGCATTCAAAAACTCTTAACTAATATGCGAATTGGCCATCTACATGTCATGAGTTTACAGGGTGTAACATTCTCCCCCCCTTAGGAACATTCGTCCTCGAATGTAAACTTCTACTTGCAAGAAGTTCAACTTACTTGACTTATTCTAGTAAAATTTCAACAGAGTTTCCCCTGTAATATGGACTATCTCTAAAACCTGAAATGCAGAAAAGTCCAATACAGGTACTCCACACAATACTGTAGCAATCATCATGTAAAAGTCTAGAGTCGGCTATCTCATTATACAGGTAATGTAAGGCATCTCATATGATAACAATATTAACATACCTCTCGACTGATTAGGCTTGGAATAAGTGAGGATATTTGACTTTCATGTCTTCCTATGCTTCCTAAGTCATCTCCTCTCGGTTCTTGTTACGCCACAGTACCTTGATAGAAGCAACGTTTTTAGTCCTCAACCTACAAATCTGCCTGTCTAATATGGCTACTGAGACCTCTTCATAGGCTAACTCTTCCGTAACCTGGATATCCTGGACTAGGACAACTCTGGAGGGGTCCCCTATATATTTCCTTAGCATAGACACGTGGAAAACTGGATGAACAGACTCTAACTCTGGAGGAAAGTTCAACTCGTATGCCACTTGGCCTATTCTTCACCGAATCTGGTAAGGCCCAGCGAACCTCGGACTGAGCTTACCTTTCTTGCTGAATCTCATCACCCCTTTCATTGGAGATACTTTCAAAAATACCCAGTCATTCACATTAAATTCCAGGTTTCTGCGCCACACATCAGCATACGATTTCTGGCGGCTCTGAGCAATCAGTAGGCGCTCTCTGATAAGCTTTACCTTCTCCTCTGACTAATGAATAATATCTGGCCCAATCAGCACTGACTCTCCTACTTCAAACCAGCCAACTGGCGATCTACATTTTCGCCCATACAATGCCTCTAAGGGCGCCTTCTGGATAGCTGAGTGGTAACTATTATTATAAGCAAACTCAATCAGCGGTACATGCTCATCCCAGCTACCTCCGAAGTCCAGCACACATGCCCGTAGAATATCCTCGAGTGTCTGAATAGTGCGTTCCGCCTGCCCATCCGTCTGGTGGAATGCTGTGCTCAAATTAATCTGCATTCCCAAACCTCTCTAAAATGACTGCCAAAATCTAGCTGTAAATTATGATCCTCTGTCAGAGATAATAGATACTGGAACACCGTGTAATCTAACTATTTCTCTGATATACAATTCGGCGTAATCTTCGGCAGAGAAAGTGGCTTTTACTGGCAGGAAATGGGCTGATTTCGTCAGTCTGTCAACAATTACCCAAATGGAATCATGTCTATGCCTGGTACGGGGTAATCCTGCTACAAAGTCCATGTTTACTGCTTCCCACTTCCAAAGAGGCACAACTATGTCTTGAGTTAACCCGCCTGGTTTTTGGTGTTCCGCTTTTATCTGTTGGCAGTTAGGACACTGAGCTACAAATTCTGCTATTTCCCTTTTCATACCTGGCCACCAGTAGATTTCTTTAATATCATGGTATATCATCGTCGCGCCTGGGTGGAGAGAATAGCGGGTGTAATGTACCTCACTCATAATCTGCTAGCGAAGCCCTGAAATATCTAGAACACAAAGGCGGCCTTTACATCGCAACACTTCACCCTCAGTTACCTGAAAATCTGGCGCTTTCCCTTGCTGAACTCTATCCTTAAGCTAAAACAGGTCAGGATCTTCATACTGCCGTTCCTTTACCTCCACGACTAATGACGACACTACGGTGTTCTGAATTACCGCTCTGTTGTCCTTTGTTTCTGCTACACGAACGGCTAAACTGGCTAATTGGTGTATTTCTCTGACCAACTCCTACTTCTCAGGCTGCAAGTACGGCAAATTCCCCATAGATTTGCGGCTGAGAGCATCTGCTACTACGTTGGCCTTTCCCGGATGATACAGAATATTTACATCATAATCTTTCAATAATTCCAACCAGCAACGTTGCTGCAAATTCAACTCTCTTTGAGTGAAGATATACTGTAGGCTCTTATGGTTAGTGAAAATATCCACATGGATGCCGTACAGGTAGTGTCTCTATATCTTTAGGTCGTGGATCACTGCAACTAGTTCTAGGTCATGGGTAGGATAATTCTTTTCGTGTTTCCTCAGCTGTATGGAAGCATAAGCAATCACTTTACTGTGTTGCATCAACATACATCCCAATCCAATACCTGAAGCATCATAATAAACTGCATAACCCTCTGTACCTTCTGGTAATGCTAATACTGGGGCGGAGGTCAATCTGTCTTTCAATTCTTGGAAATTCTGCTCACATGCCTCTGTCCATCGGAACTTTACTACTTTCTATGTTAGCTTAGTCAGAGGTGCCGCTATGGTGGAGAATTCCTCAACAAACCTTCTATAGTATCCTGCTAATCCCAGGAAACTGCGGACTTCAGTCAGAGTGGTAGGTCTGGGCCATGTTTTTATTGCTTCTATTTTCTGCGCGTCTACCTGTATACCAGCATCCGACACAATATGCCCCAAGAAAGCTACTGAGTTCAGCCAGAATTCACATTTGGAGAACTTGGCATACAACTGACGGTCCCTGAGAATCTGAAGCACTGTCCGTAAATGATTCTGGTGGTCTGCCTCTGAGTGAGAATATACCAGAATGTCATCAATGAACACTATCACGAACAGGTCCAGGTATGGTTTGAAGATGTTATTCATCAGGTCCATGAATACTGCGGGAGCATTCGTCAGCCCAAAAGACATAACTAGGAATTCAAAGTGGTCGTATCTAGTCCTGAAAGCTGTCTTTGGAATGTTCCTTTCACGAACTCGAACCTGATGATATCCGGACCTCAAATCAATTTTGGAGAAATATCTACCCCCTATAACTGATCAAACAAATCATCTATTCTGGGAAGCAGATACTTATTCTTAACCGTAACCTTATTCAGCTGCCGGTAGTCTATACACATGTGGAGCGAGCCATCCTTCTTTCTCACAAATAGGACCGGCGCACCCTAAGGTGAAGTACTCGGCCTCATGAAGCCCTTATCTAACAGATCTTTCAGCTGCTCCTTTAATTCTCTTAGTTCAGCAGGAGCCATACGATACAGAGGAATTGATATGGGCTGAGTTCCTGGTAATAAATCAATTGCAAAATCTATTTCCCTTTCTGGAGAAATACCAGGTAGCTCATCTGGAAATACGTTAGGGAATTCATTCACCACTGGAACTGACTGGAGAGTCGGAGGCTCTACCCGAATATCCTAAACTCTGACAAGATTGTAAATGCACCCCTTAGCTATCAACTTCCTCGCCTGAAGATAGGAAATAAACCTACCTTTTGGTGTAATTGTACTGCCCTTCCACTCTCGTACTGCCTCCCCTAGAAAGTGGAATCGGACTGTCTTGGTCCAGCATTCTACATTTGTATAACACGGAGCCAACCAATCCATACCCATAATGGCATCGAAATGGACCATTTCTAATTCTACCAGGTCTACTATGGTCTAACGATCAGCAATCTCTACTGTACACCCGCGATAGACCCTTCTGGCTATAATGGAGTTACCGACGGGGGTGGATACTGAAAAGGGTTGCTGAAGCAATTCTGGTGCAACACTAAACTTCCGAGCCACAAATGGAGTAATGTAGGACAAAGTAGATCCTGGATCAATTAATACACAAATAGGGTATGAGCAGATAGTAATCATACTTGTTACTACATTAGGTGACGCTTCTGAATCCTGCCTCCCTGGTAAGGCATATGTGCGGCTTAGGCCCGCACCTACACTGGAGGCCCCTGATCTACCCCGGCCCCTGCCTACTGAAACTAAGGGCCTGCGCCCTACCGAGGATACTGAAGCTCGTGACCCTGCGGATTCCCTATCCTGTCTATCCCGATCCTCCTGACCTCTGGCTGGGAAATCTCTCATTAGATGGCCCTCTTGGCCATAAATATAACATCCGATGGAGCCATACCTACATGCTCCAGAATGGTGTTGGCTGCATATAGGGCAAAGTGGTAGGGTATACCTACTCTGCTTCGCCCTCTTCTGTAATGGTGAATCTGCAACCTGCGAGCCTCTGTCGATCACTGACTACCCCCTGCGGCTAAATCTGCCCTTCTGCGGCTGTGGTGGAGGCGGGGGTCTGGGCGGCTTATCTAACAATCGTGGCCTAGGTCCTCCCTGAGCCTCCCTCTGTAACTCGACTGGCCTATCCCTGCGGCGCTGTTCCTGACTGGTCCTCCTGATCTCCCGATGCCGCTGCCTGATGCCCTCAATATTCTGGGCAAATTCCTAAACTCGGGCAATATCCATGTCCTCTCGCTGTGTGGCCGTAATACAAGTCTCAACATATTCTGGATTCAACCCCATGATGAAGCGGTGTACTCTGGATGCCATGGTGTCAAAAAAGGCCGGTGCGTACCGGCCCAAAGAATCAAACCGCAAGGCGTATTCCTGAACACTCATGGCCCCCTGCTCTAAATGTAAAAACTGGTCCACCCGGGCCTGTCGAATCTCCCATGGCAAATAATGATCCAGAAAATCTCCTGAGAAGCTGGACCAGGTCGGAGGGGAAACATCTCTCCCTTGGGACCTTTCCCAGCTTTCATAACACAACACGGCAATGTCCCGTAATCGAAATGCTGCCAACTCAACCGATTATTTAGGCGTGGCATGCATAACCCTGAAAATTCTCTGCATCTGATCTAAAAAATCTTGAGGGTCCTCTGTCCGGTCCGTACCTGTAAACTGTGGGGGATTCATAGCCAAGAAATCTCGGACCCTCAAACTACCGGGCCCTCCTGACGACTCCGCAACTGTAGACGACATCGGTTGACGCTGAGTAGCCATCATCTGTGCCAACATGACTACCACACTCTTGACCTCCTGGTCGGAAGGTATAGATATAGGGACTGCTGGAGGTGGTGTCGCCCCAAGTGGCTCCTGATGTGGTGGAGACTGCTGAGAAGGTTGGGATGATGCCTCTGTATTGCCCTCTGATTGGGCTATTTCTAAACGAGGGTGAGGCATCCCGCTGGTGCCTTCCCCTGCTGCAATATCCAAGCTCTGGCCTGTGATAGGATGTCGCTGGTCTGACATTATCTGTAATCAAAGAATATAGTAAACTCTCGGGACTCAACCCTATACTGTACCACTCTACAGCACGACTGAATAAGAATATAAAGCAACCACCCTATCATGCCTTGCAGCCTCCTGCCTATAGTATGTGGTGCATAACACATCCATAGGCAAGACTCTACTTAGCATGACTTACAGACTCCCTGGGATACGACTTGCTCTGATACCAAGTTTGTCACGCCCCTCCTTGGGGGGTGTGACTGGCACCTAGTGTCCTTACTGGGACCTGAACTGCTAAACTGCTAAGCCTAAGCACTTCTGGTGCCTGGCTTGCTCTAACTCTAGATTCAAGAAAACGACGGGCTATATAACAGCTGTAAATACAGCCTCCGGCCGACTAGGCCTATAGCCACATGTACTATAATATCAGCTAACCAGAATCACATTCATATAGGGGAACATATGCGGGCCGACAAGGCCACCATACTGTCTAGTTATCTCTAAATCAAGAAAAACAGGTGCTAACCCGCTACGTGACCGAAAAGGTCACCCCTACCAACTGAGTAAGGCCCCACACGACCATCATAACAAGCTAAAACATACACACGCCCTCACACGACCAGTATAACAAACCACAGGGTATACATAATCTGCAAGCCTCTAAGAATACTGATAATATGGTCGGGACAGGGCCCCGGCCTACCCATACTGTACAAACAAGCGAAAAGGGATAAACCTCTAGCTATCTTGCTCCAAATGACTGGAGTTGATGATTCGGTGAGCTGGCTGGAATCACGAGGTATCGGCTCCTCGTCTATGAGTACCTGCAGGCAAGTAATGTAGTACCCCAAACAAGCGTCAGTATCGCTGGCACTGAGTATGTAAAGCAACAACTAAAAAATATCTGAAAATAACAATACAACTGATGGAACTGAAATAGAGAGAAATAGACTGAAACTGACTGAAAACATGAATCTAAGACTGTTCTCAACTATGCTGGAAGGAGTAGGAGTCATACCTGGAAATGTATTGCTCTATTGTCTATCTACTCGTATCTAGCATAACATGGTATAACATAACATAACACAACATAGCATAGAACACAAAAACCTTGCCCGGCCCCCATAAGCCGGGAGGTACAATCAACATGCAATCAATACCCCTACCCTGATCGTCCCATCTCCTATAATAACTATAAGCATCCTGCCGATCCCCTGGGTATGCACTTGGGCTCGCTGAGCCCCTGACTATAACTATACCTGAGTCCGGAGGACTCCTGAATCAACACCCCGAGCGTACCCGCTCGATGGGGGTGTATAAAAGCTGACCAAGGCAAAATATGGGGAAACCGGCATCCTATCTTCGTCCCCGGGGGGACAGCATGCCACTCCGTAGAGCGACGCATCCTCGCCCTCTGGCGGACTAGTCGATACAGCTATTAACCCTGGGGCGGTCATGAATGCTAGGTAATCCAACCCTAAAACAATACAGGCAAGTCTCAACTAGTAATACTAACTGCGTATACCACATGCTGAAACTAGTGATAATGATATATATGTATATACTACATGCTGAAAGTAGTGACAGTGTTATGTATGTATTTAATACAAGCTGAGACTGATAATGGTATATATATAACCTTCTGTCATACTATGCTGAGTCTAATACTGAACAAGATATAATTGTTCTGCTGAGAATCATGTTGTATAACTGAGTTTCATAGTAAACATGATTTACTACTTTTAACATGCTTTCTAAACTTCATTTTGGGTTACTATTCTATTTTGAAATACTCTACGGGAACTTATATTGCTTTACTAAGTTTCGACTGAACACGATAATATCCTAACATACTTTACTAAGTCACATACTGGGCATGTTGTACTGTTTTTTCATTTTCTACTAGAATTTGCATCGTGCTAGTAAGTTTCACACTACACATGACATAATGTTACTAATATCATACTAAAATGTATACTAAACATAATATGCGGTTTCTAAAACATTCAACTAGCACTTGAACTATTTTACTATACCAGAACTACTAGCTTGCCGAAGAAACTGGCTTTACATACCTTCGCTTCTGATTTCCCGACTAACTGGCATAGCTCGGTCAGTATTTTTGCTATTTCTCCCAACTGCATCCATATATATATCAATTAGGACTAAATACCCTAATATTCTGGAAGAAGATAACACTTTTTAATATATATATAGCCAAAACTTTGACTTATCGGAAAAAGGCCGAAAACTCGCTATTTCTCATAAGTCTAGAAGGGAGAAATACTCACTTTATGGCCAGAAGTATATTGACACTAATTTGGAGCTATTCCACTTACCTTATCTCGGTAGCACGACGATTCGCCGGCCGAATTTTGCGAAACTAAACCCGTAGGAATGCTCCTTGCTGCTTAATACCTCACTACCCACATTTATTTCGAGTTTGGACCGCGTATAATGGCGTAATGGGAAGGAAATTTCAAATAATCCTTCGTGCCCTCTGTTCTTAACTATGCTCTCTGTTATTTTCTGGACATTTAAGTTAAATAAAACAAAAACCGAAGTTTGGAGGCTTTATACTTGGGGCTGCACCTCACCTTCGTGACACGCTGTGTATCGCAGAGGTTAGCCTCCGTGACACGCTGTGTATCGCGTAGGTGAGCCTCCGTGACACTCTAGCCATCATGGAGGTGGTCTGCCAGTCTCCTCTTGCGATGGTTCGACGTGTCGCTTATCCGGTCTTTCCTCGGGCCTTTTCCTAGCATGTATGGCATTCAAAAACTCTTAACCAACATGCGAATAGGCCATCTACTTATCGTGAGTTTACGGGGTGTAACACGACCACACTGAATCGAACTCTATGGCCTAAGTATCTCAACATGTTTACAAATTTGCATGCTTTCATACGAATCACCTTTGCATCTTAATATCATGTACAACACGTAACAAGAAGTCCTAACTATAAAGTAGCGACACGTTTGGGAAACAAACAAAAGAAAGAAAAGAAAGAAAAAAACTACTCCTATCAACTACATTTCCCTTAAGACGGTTGTCATCCATCCATCATAGAGAACAATCGCTATCTACGACTTCGGTTCAATGGAACTATTCTCGGTAAAAGCACCGAAAATAAAGGCCGAGAAACCCAACATAAAAAAATTTTAACAAAAAAATTCGATAGAAAAGATAAAAATATTAATTTGAACAATATTTACACAACACAACCAACAGTAGCTCAACACAACACACAGTAGCTCAACATTAATTACAATACCAAATTAATTACAGAACACACAACACAGAGTCACAAGGTCACATTTAGCACAGGCACAACAAACAAAAACAAAACATAAACAAAGCAGCTGGCACCTAACTACTCCCACCCCACACTTAAACCGAACACTTTCCCCAGTGTTCACATAATTTCAACATATCACAAAGGTTGGGTGGTGAAACTCCCTGATCAATCGAAGTATTCAACTTCTTCATCAGGTGCCGTTGCTTCGTCTCATATATCAGAATCGCCCCCGCCGTCCTCGTCTGACTCACCATTTGAGTCCTCCCGGCGTGTCTCCTCATCGGTAGGGACATCATCATCTACGGGCTCCACAAATGCAGGCCCCACTCTACATAGAGCCCGGACATTCTCGTTGAATGGGTAATCCAACTCGAGCTTCCAAAGCTCATCCTCTGTTGCCGACCTCCCGCCTATGTGCAGCTGCAACATCTGCATCCCGTACATGCTGGCCATGTACTGATCATCCCGAGCATGTCGCTCATCTAGTGTGAGCACCAGCCCATAAGTAGTGTCATGTGCCTTGGTTTTGGTGACATTCCAAGGCACGCCTGTCGATCTGTGGGATGTAATCTAGGGCCTCCTCCTCAATATCGTGGCCCCTCAGGAACGTGGTAAGCAGACCATCGTGTTACACCCGTAAGATTCCCGGAACCTAGATGGCATATTCGCACATTGGTTGAGCATATTTGAAAGCCATACGTGCTAGGGAAAGGCCTGGGAAAGGATCAGATGAGTAGCCTGTCGAACCATCGCGGATGGAACCGGGGCAGAGCCCCTCCGCGATGGCAGCGTGTCACGGAGGCTGGGCCACCGCGTTGGCTCTGTGACACGTTGGGCCTGTCCACTCAAGTATATAAAGCCCCACTTCGGTTTATTTTCATTTAAATCATTTGATAACTTCAGAAAAACGTAGAAAACAGAGAGAGACGAAGAGGGTTAACATATTATCGTCCGATTACGCTGCCAAACGTAGTCCAAATCTAAATTAACTCCAGATACCGAAGTATTTAGCAGCAGGGAGCATTCCTACGGGTTTAGTTTCGCGGAATTCGGCCGACAAATCGTCGTGCTTCCGGGCTAAGGTAAGTGGAATTGCTCCAAACTAGTGTCTATGTGCTCCTAGCCGTAAAGTGAATACTTCTCCCTTCTGGACTTTTGAAAAATAGCAAGTTTTTGACCGTCTTTCGATAAGCCTAAGTTTAGGCTATAATTATATCTAAAGTGATGCTTTCTTTCAGAATAGTGTTGTATTTAGTACTAATTGATGTATATATGAATGCAGTTGGGAGAAATAGCTGGAGTACCGACCTAGCCTCGTCCGACATTCGGATAACTTGAGGTTAAGGTATGTGAAGTTGTTCTTCGGCAAGTTAGTAAGTCTTAGCTTTGTGAATCATAGTAAACTCTGTATTTTAAATTCTCGGAGTTGAATGTTGGGAATTGAATAAGTTTAGTAAATTCTAGTTTGCATTGCCGTATCGTATTTTAGTCCGAAAGATAGGAAAGCATGCGCCAAAGGGCGAGTTAGCATTCCAGATTTAGTATAGCTTATTGTATGATTAGCAAGCATGTTATAGAATAAAAAGAAACAGATTTTCAGAATATAAGCTAGTAAAGTAAAACTAGATAGACAGGCAGTTTCATGGCTACAGACTAGTCATTCAAACAGATGAGATATTGGTTACAGATTAGCCATTCAGACAGATAGTACCCTGGCTACAGATTAGCCAACAATTAAAGAAAGATCTCAGAATCAGTATAATCAGTAAAGAATCAGTTTAGTACAGAAATAGATTAGAATAAGAAATCAGATTTCAGATAGTCTTTTTCAGCTATACATGCTTGCTATTTATATGTGTTATTTGTTTGTTGAGACTTGTTGTGGCGTGAGGGCCCCTTATTGAGCGTCCTCGCTGCCTCTGGGTTGGTAATCGTGTCGCCCACTGAGTGGGTGGGTTTTAGGTCACTCCGAGGGGTGGCATACCATCCCCGACTTGGACGAAGATGGGATGAAGCTTTCCCCATAGCAGTCTGATCAGCATTACAGGTGCAGCTCTGGTTTCAGATAGCCTTGTTGAGTTTTGTGTCCAGGGAACCATACCCTATTTTTTATTGTCTGTACATTCAGTTATTATAGGTGTAGCTCCGGTTTTAGATAGCCCCGTTGAGTTTGTGTCCGGGGATCCAGACCCTATCTGTTACTGTCTACACAGGAGTCCTCTGGACCCAGACATGGTTGCTTATGTCGGAGGCTATGGGCCGAGCCGGAGACCCAGGGGGCCGGTAGAGGAGCTCCGAAGTGAGCAGATGAGTGGAGTGATTTATTTTTGGTTGGTTTTGACCCGGGTAGGGGTATATAGATTGTTTGCTTGCTTGGCGCCATCCGGCTTATGGGGGTTGGTATTGGTTCTTGCTTGCTAAATGTATATGTATTTATGTGTTTTATATATATTAGTTAATAGACAGCAGGCCGCCGTGACTACAGATACGCTCCTGCCTATCAGTGCAGAAAGGTTTGATCTAGTTCCTATCAGCTCTTCAGATTCAGTTATCTTCTGCTCACAGACTTGTTAGTTATGTTATCTGTATTCAGTTGTTTTATTTCAGTTGCTTTGCATACTCGGTACCAGTGGTACTGACGCCCAGTGGGGCGCTGCATTACTTGCCTGCAGGTACTCATAGACGAGGAGGCGATCCCTCGTGATCCTAGCCAGCGCAGAGTCATCAGCTCCTGTCATCCGGAGCTTGATATTTCAGAGGTTTATATCATTTCTCTTTTGTTGTATAGTACGGGTAGGTCGGGGCCCTGTCCCGACCATCTTATCAGTATTCCTAAAGGCTTGTAGTCTGTATATATTTCCCTGTGGTCAGTTGAGCCGGTCGTGTGAGGCCGTGCAGTTTGTTATGGCTGTTTAGCATTTCAGCTTATGTTGGCCGTGTGAGGCCTTAGTTTGACAGTAGTGGTGACCTTGCCGGTCACGTAGCTATTCAACATTTTATTGTTGAGTTCCAGATGACTAGACAGCATGGTGGCTTTGTCCGCCCTCATAGGTTCCTTGTTACGAGTATGTTTCTAGTTAGCTGTTATTACAGGTACAGGTGGCTATAGGCCAGTTGGCCGGAGGCTGTGTTTACAGCCGTTGTATAGCCCGTTGTTTCCCTAAATCTGAGTTAGAGCCAGCCAGGCACCAGATGTGCTTAGGCTCAGTAGTCTAGCAGTTCAGGTCCTAGTAGGGCACCAGGTGCCAGTCATACCCCCCAAGGCGGGGTGTGACACACCGAACCCATATCTATGCCCCTGATGCAGTCGGGCTCTCTTCATGGCAGAGATGATTACCACCCCAACATTGATTTCCAGCCCCTTCATCAGGGCATATACCAAGCAAACTCTATCCTGGGTGACATCTGTCATGTGCACCCCCGGGATCAGGCATGAACACACAATTTTCAGCCAAATCCGGGCCTCATGGTTCATCTGAGAGTAGGGAAATGTCTGATGGTAGCCCCTCTCCTTGTGCCTACCCCACTTAGCTCCATGTAACGTCGGGGGACAAGGGGATTTTGGGTGTGGGTCGTGGAGGGAATGGGAAAGTGGGAAGAAAATAAAGGAAATTGGGGTTTAAAAGTTATTTTTCGCGCGGGTTACCCGGTGACCCGACGCGAAATAACACTCAACGTGTCACAGAGTGCAACGCTGAGCACTGCCTCCGTGACACGAAGCCATCGCGCAGGCAATCTAGATTTTTAAAAAATCCGGAATAGGCCTCAACGTGTCACGGAGGGTAACGTGGAGGCCCTCCTCCGTGACACGGAGCCATCGCGCGGGCTCACTGTAATGTGCCAATTTTTATTTTCTTACCTTGAATTTTTTTCTTTGCGCTTTTTTGTATTTTTGCCCTCCGTTCCACCTGAAATTCATTTCACCACAAAAAAATTTGGTTAGACATCATAGGTTTCAACACAAAAAAAAATTATTTTTTCTTTTTCTTTTTTTTTCTTTTTTTGAAATAATTCTTCAAATCATTCTACTCTTCTATTACAACACATTCACGGGTTGCCTCCCGTACAACGCTTGATTTACCATCGTGGCTAGACGTCATTCATGATCAATCATCCTCTAGAGTGATGGACGTCTTCTCTCGAATAACGTCCTCACCCCAATAATGCTTACATCGTTGCCCATTCACCAAAAATGTGGCATTTCTATCTTCTTGACACAACTCCACTGCCCCGTGTGGGGTTATTCTCACCACTTCAAACGACCCTGACCATTTGGACCGCAATTTTTCTGGAAAAAGCTTCAGTCTCAAATTAAATAGCAACATCTTCTGCCCTGGGTCAAAGATCCGATGCACAATATGCCTATCGTGCCACCTCTTCGTTTTATCCTTGTAGCATTTGGCACTTTCATAAGCATGCCATCGAAACTCATCGAGTTCGCCGAGTTGCATCAGCCTCTTCTTCCCTGCTAGCTCCGGATCCATGTTCAACTTTCTCACGGCCTAAAAAGCTTGATGTTCTAGCTCCACAGGAAGATGACATGCCTTTCTGTAGACCAATCTGTACGGAGAAGTCCCAATGGGTGTCTTATATGCAGTTCTATAAGCCCACAACGCATCGTCGAGTTTTCTTGACCAATTAATTCGTTGTGCATTCACTATCTTTTGTAGAATCTGCTTTATCTCTCTATTCGACACCTCCACTTGCCCACTAGTTTGGGGATGATACGCTGTTGCTACCTTGTGGCGTACCCCATACTTAGCCAGCAAATTCTTGAAACTTGCATTCACAAAATGAGCCCCTCCATCACTGATAATGGCTCGGGGTGTCCCGAACCTGGTGAAAATATGCTTTTTCACAAATTTTGTTACCACCTTGTTGTCATTCCTGGGACAAGCTGTTCCTTCGACCCACTTGGATACATAATCAACGGCTACCAAGATGTAGCAATTACCAAATGACGGTGGGAACGGGCCTATGAAATCTATTCCCCATACATCAAAGATCTCCACTACTAATATCTGCTGCAGTGGCATCTCCTGCCTTCTACCAATTGTGCCTGTTCTTTGGCATCTATCGCACATTTTTACATATTCCATAGAGTCTCTGAACAGTGTAGGCAAAAAGAAACCTGACTGTAGCACCTTGTGCGCTGTCCGCTCGCCTCCGTGGTGCCCTACATACAATGATGAGTGACAACTCCTCAATACTTCTGCAATCTGGCTCTTTGGAATGCATCTTCTCATCACCTGATCTGGTCCCTGCTTAAAAAAGTACAGATCATCCCAAACGTAATACCTGCAATCATGTCTCAACTTCTTTCTTTGCTGAGCCGTAGCCTCTGGTGGATAGACTCCACTTACCAGCAAATTCACAATGTCTGCATACCAAGGGATTTCAGCTTCCCTTATTGCCAAGAGCTACTCATCTAGGAACTCTTCCTTGATGCTGTCACCTTCCTTCACATGCAACCGGCTTTCCAATCGCGATAGGTGATCTTCCACTTGATTCTCACTCCCCTTTCTGTCCCGAATCTGTAGGTCAAACTCTTGTAACAACAATATCCATCTAATAAGCCTTGGTTTTGCATCCTTCTTGTTAAACAGATATCAAATTGCTGCATGATCGGTATACACCACTACTTTAGAACCCACCAAGTAGGAACTGAATTTGTCAAATGCGAACACCAATGCTAGCATTTCCTTTTCCGTGACTGTATAATTGACTTGGGCTGCGTCAAGTGTTTTGCTTGCATAATGAATGGAATGAAAAATTCTATTCCTCCGCTGCCCCAATACAACTCCTATAGCCACATCGCTTGCATCACACATCAATTCAAACGATTGCTCCCAATCCGGAGAAATGAAAATAGGTGCTTCTACCAGTTTCTGTTTCAACTCCTCGAATGCTTTAACACAATCCTCATCAAACTCGAACTTCACCTATTTTTCTAGCAACTGCATATCAGTCTAGAAATTTTAGAGAAGTTCTTGATGAACCGTCTGTAGAACCCTGCATGTCCGAGAAAACTACGAACACCCTTCACTGACACAAGTGGTGGTAGCTTTTCAATCACTTCGATCTTTGCACGATCGACTTCCAACCCCTTGCTGGAATATCCATCAAGGAAACAATAATATTCTTGACCTGCCAACCTGTCCAATATCTAATCAATAAATGGGATAGGATAATGATCTTTCCTTGTGGCCTCATTGAGCTTTCTGTAGTCCATGCAAATTCGCCATCTTGTGACTGTGCATGTAGGAATCAACTCATTCTTCTCGTTGGTGACCACGGTCATCCCTCTTTTCTTTGGGACACATTGAGCGGGACTGACCCCTTCACTGTCTGAAATGGGATCGACCACACCTGCATCAAGCCACTTGATCACTTCCTTCTTAACTACATCCTTCATCACCGGATTCAACCTCCGCTGATGTTGTACAGTTGGCTTTGCTCCTTCCTCCATAAAAATCCTGTGTGTGCAACAAGCTGGATTGATTCCCCTAATGTCTGACATTTGCCACCCCATTGCTTTCTTCTGCCTCTTGAGAACCACCAATGCATCCTTTACCTGTGCCTCTGTGAGTTCTGTGGAGATGATGACTGGCAAAGGTGTCATCTTCCCCCAAAAATACATACTTCAGATGTGGAGGCAATGTCTTCAACTCCAATTTTAGTGCTTCCTCGATAAATGGTTTTGGCAATGGTTCCAAGGACCTCATCAATGGCTGAAAGTATTGCTTCCTGGGAAACCATTTTTGTTCGTTCAACATTTGCACCATCTCATACGTATCCCTGTCTCAGAAATGATCGGAGCCCATCAAAGCTCTCTCCAAAGGATCCTGAGAATCAACAATCTGCAGAATTGCTTCCTGATTTAGCACATTGATTGCTGATAGCTTCTCATAAATGGTCGGAAGCTTCATGGCCTTATACACATCAAACACCTCCACTTTATCATGCGCTCGCATGGTTAGCTTCCCTGCAGCTACATCAATCAACGCTCGCCCGGTTTCCAAGAAAGGATGCCCCAAAATAAATGGGACTTCCGCACTCGGCTCAAAATCCAAAATAATAAAATCTATCGGGAAAATGAGGGAGCCCACTTGCACTAGCACATCCTCCACAATACCATCTGGTCTGGCCAAAGAACGGTCTGCTAGCTGCAAGATCACTGTAGTTGGTCTAGGACTGCCCAGCCCCAACTTCATGAACACCGATGTCGGCATCAAGTTTATGCTCGCTCCCAAATCACATAGTCCACTAGCTTAGATACTTTTCCCGATTGTGATCTGAATGGTAAATCTCCCAGGGTCCTTGAGCTTTGTCGGAAACCTGTTCTATATCTAGGAAGTGCACTCCTCAGTAAGCGCCACCGTAGCATACTCCGTCAATCGGCTTTTGTTTGCTATGATGTCCTTGATATACTTTGCATATTTCGGCACTCCCTGCAAAACATCAACCAAAGGTAAATTAATGTGTACCTGTTTCAGCACCTCCATGAACTTCTTAAAGCAAGCTTCTTCCTTGTGCTTATTTACTCTTTGAGGGAACGGGGGTGGTGGTCTTTCTGCTTCAGCTGCCTTTTCCTTCCCCCTCTCATCATCATGTTCCCCATCTTTTTCCACTGCTCCTGATTGTTGAGGCGGTCTTTCTGGTTCCACCTCCTTGAGTTGTAGTCCACTCCTTGTGGTCACTGCATTGACCTGCTTGGGATTTGGGTCAGTGTCACTCGGTAGTCCTTCTCTGGGCCTGGTGGTTTGAGCTCCAGCTAGTTGTCCAAACTGGTACTCCAACGCCTTTGTAGCTAACTGCTGATTTTTCATGTCTGCCGCTAATTTCACATAATCAGCCTGCATTGGCGCTTGGTTAGATATCACTGTTTTAAACATGTCCTCAATGCTGTTGGGTGGTGGAGGTGGTGCATTGTTTCCTCTATATTGAGACTGAAAATTCTGATGCCCCCCTTGATTTCTCTGCACACCCTGATTCGAACTCTGCCCTTGATGGCTATTACTACCTCAAGAGGATGATTCCTCCAATTTGAGTTGTAACTGTTGCCATACTATTGATTATTATTCCTCTGGACGTTCGCAAAAAAGTTTACTGAATCTGGATTTGCACCACAACACTCAGCTGAGTGTTCATTACTCCCACATACTTCACACCATACTTGCTGCACTACATTGACTGGGGCTTGTACTTGATTCAAGCTCATACTGCTGAAGTGGGTGTTGAGTTGATTTTGCAACGCAGCTATCTGTGCAGCGATAGCTGTAAAACCATCCACCTCAAAGACTCCTGCCGCTGTCCTTGTTCATCCTCGTGATGAGTCCGCATTCCATTCTGGATTTCCCTGTGAAATACGATTCAACAAAGTATAAAGCTCCTCATAAGTCTTTTCTAATGCCTGTCCCCCAACTGCTGAGTCTAGCAAAATTTTTGTATGTGGTTCCAAAACCTCAATGAAAGTATGCACCAACACATTATTGGACTGGTGATGGTGAGGAGAATCCCTTAACATTGATTTGAACCTTTCCCAAGCTTGATACAGATTCTCACCCTCTCTTTGTTTAAAACTTAGAATCTGACTTCTAAGTCTTGCTGTTTTCCCGGATGGAAAGAATTGTATCAAAAACTTTCTTGCAAGATCATCCCAAGTGGTGATAGAGTTAGGTGGTTCAGCTTTCAACCACCTCTTTGCTTCCCCCAATAATGAAAATGGGAATAATGTAAGCCTCACAGAGTTGGATGATACTCCAGCGGGGATGCAAGTGTCACTTATCTCCAAAAAGTTTTGGAGATGTTGTTGTGGATCTTCATGAGGGAGACATGTGAATTTCCCGCTGGTGTGCAACAACTGCACTATGTTCTGCTTAAGCTCAAACCTCCCTCCTGGATCTGGTCTGCGAATGCTAGATGTAACATTGTTTGCATGTGGGATTGCCACTTCGTGAACCGGCCTTGCTGCGATTTCCTCGGGCACTAAAACTGCCCTCACAAGTGGTGGATTTTGTTGTTGCTCCAGAATTGCCTATCTTAGCAACTGCAACGTCTTCTCTAGAGCTTCCCTTCTTTGATGATGAAATTGTCTTTCTGGCTCTATATATGAATCCACCAACTCCTTATCTCTTGCCAGTGTTCAGAAGAATTTAATATCTGCAAGAGAAAGGCTAAGATCAAGTTGTCAGCACTTATATAGAATTTGTAAACTAACTCTAAGAAAATAAATTTACCAATTGCCAGTCCCCGACAACGGCGCCAAAAACTTGGTCGGATTGTGATGACTACACTCAAGTGCACGTGGTTGAACAAGTAGTAAAGTGACTTATTTTAAGCCAAGTATCGATCCCCCAAGGACTGAACTATGGTATTAATTAACTTAAGCGTCAGTGAACTATATCTTTATGAATGTAGACAACCAACTAATTAATATTTTGAGAGTAAAATTTACTATGTAATAAGAATCTAAGTCAAGATTATAATTTGAGTCTGAGCAATAGCAATGAGCAAGATGAGGTTAAGACAAATATGCAGGGAAGTAATTTATCGATTCAATTCAGCTAATCTTTTCTTCGGTTGCTAGTCAAGAATTATTGCCTATGGATTGGATCTTTCGACTCCTATCCAATTATGAATCATGAGACCTTAATCTACATTACTGTGATAAAAGAATTTCATGCTCTAGCCATACATAACCGATTCCTTAATTGACTAATAAGACTTTCAGATATATTTCTATTTTGAATGTAAATCTTTTCTCAATTTTATAGCTAAGAAAAGATCATATCCTACCAATTTATATCTGTCTAATTTCTTTCCTTTTCAAAATCAAAATTGGTTTTCTAGATATACATTAACATTGGCCAAACATTAATGCAGTAAAAACAAGAATTGATAGAACAACCATTGAAGAAAAGATGAAAACTGAAATGATCAACAATTACATTCCTCTACAATTGTTCTTAACCTCAGCAAGAAGTGAATTAGACACTCATTTGTGGATTAAACATCATCAAATAAGTAGAATTCATACAAACAATTGAGATTAAAGAGAAAGAGAAAGAGAAGAACCCTAGAATTTTCGTCCTCTCAACTGCCTGTAACCCACGTTCTTGCTCAACCAAGTGACGTGCCCGATTCGCGCGTCCCCAAGTGTACGGGTCGTGCAAGTAATATAGTGGCTCTTTTTAAGAACCGGATTGTCGAACCCACAGGGACTGGACCCATTCCTCTAACTATCCATTTCTATTGTGATCTTAAATACCTCAAGTGTTGGTTATAGACATTTTCGATTGAGATTAATTGAGTCTAAGTTTGGGTCAACGAAATATTCTGAAATCACTCTAGGAGCAACATAGAGTTAAAACCAATTAATCATGCGATCCTACGATTTGCAATGGGTTAAGCATGGAACTATCAATTGTTATTTCACATAATTAGAATTGCATGTTTATGGTCTTTCGAGCCTCTAAACAAGGCAATCTAGCCTCACTGCATCATTGTGAGCGAGGAGTTTAATTTTCTAGTCGCGGGCAATCAATTATGTTGTGGTTTACGGGGAAACGATTAGGGACTTTCGTACGTCTAACCATTTAACTCAACTTAGCCTCACAACTACTTCTTCGAGTGGTGATGTGACATCCCGAGTTGGTCTTTCATAACCCCCATGTGTCAACCAAGCAAGGTGTGAGGTATATTTCTATCCTAACACAATATCTCTCCCTAGAGACAAACATGCTCCTTACATTCTCATGTCCTGACCTAGGTAATGCTTTCTCAAGCTATTACTCAAGCTAACAAATATGCTTTCATGGTGATCAATCATAAAAACAACCAACAATCCAGAATGCAAGACGAAAACAACAATCAATAACTTAATTCCAAAACAATTTCATAAAAGCACAATCATAATTCATGGCTTCAACCCTAGAGGAAGGGTTCTTGCCATTCATGTTCGTAAAACTACAATTAACTAATACTAAACTAACATACTTACATGAATTTGGTAGATGAGAAGGGAATTTGATAAACCCTAGATGAGTTCTCCCACTTCTCCCTTCACTCCTAGGTGGTTTTTCAGAATAAAATCGTGACCAAATGATTTTAGGAGCTAAGGGTCCTATTTATAGTAAATGGAAAACGTGCATAATTTAGCCTGAGAGGGAACGGCTCTGTGTCACGAAGTGCATCGCGGAGCACTGCCTCCGTGACATGGAGACAACGCGAAAGCTCTCTGGAAATTGCCTCAGGAAACCAAGTTACCGAGGGTTGCCGCGCTGGCCAACGTGGCACGCTGCCCATGCAGCGCGTTGGCAAGCTGCTGTCGCGCAGGCTGCCTAGCGTGACACGGCGCTGCCGCGCTGGTTCTCTGCCTCCTGCTGCCTTTCCTCGTGCGCTTGGCAAGGGCGTGGCACGGCGCTGGGCGCGGCACACGCACAGCGTGGCACGCTTCCTGGCGCGGCCAGCCTTGCCAAGGCATGCCCCTTGCCGACTTTTCGCCACTTGCTTCCACTTCATTCCTTCGTTTCACCAACTTGCGAATTAGTTCCTCAAATGCATTATTAACCTACAAAACAAGGACTAATCATGTTGGTTAGCACATATATTCACACTTATATAAAATCACATGAGATTATGTAAAATAACTTAGATAAACAAGACTATATTAAGGTATAAAGCGTATCACGGGCATGCTATTTTGCCCGTGATCACCAAGTCAGAATGTTTAAAATAAAACCTAGGTGTGCTATTTATACTCTTGAGAATTTTTCCCAGAATAACAAGCAACGTGGCACAGAGTGTATCGCGGAGCACTCCCTCTGTGCCACGGGGGTATCGCAGACCCTCACTGGAAGTCGGCTCCCAAGCAAATGCACCTCAACGTGGCACGGCTTGCATCGCGGAGCCTTGCCTCCGTGCCACAGTGCTATTGCACACCTTCACTCGAACTTCAGGTTCCATGTAATTACACTCAACGTGACACGAATTGCATCACGGAGCACTGCCTCCGTGTCATGGAGGTAACGTGAGCCTCCACTAGAATTTGACAGAATTAATTCATCCGAGGCAGAATGCCTCCGTGATGGCAGCGTGACACCGCTCCATCGCGGAGCCCTTATTTTTGCTGCTCTCCCGTGTCATTTTCCACTCCTTGTTTCCAAGTCCATTCCCGCTCTTCACCAACATGTATATTAGCTTCCCAAAATTTCTTTTTACCTGCAAAACAACACTAATCATGTTGGTTAGTATAAATTCACATTTAAGTAAGAATCACATGATAATATACACATAACGATAGATAAACAAGTCAAAATGAAGCATTTGAGTATCACTTGGGCATGCAATTCTGCCCAAGATCAACCATGAACTTGTAGTGACCATACCGAGTCTTGAAAGCTATTTTCTGTATGTCACACTCTCTGACTCTTAGCTGATGACACCCCGACCTGAGATTGATGTTGGAGAAACAAGTGGTTCCCTGAAGCTGATCGAACAAGTCGTCAATACTAGGTAAGGAATACTTGTTCTTGACTGTGACCTTATTCAATTGACGGTAATCGATGCACATTCTGAGGGTACCATCTTTGTTTCGCACGAATAGTATTGGAGCACCATAGGGAGAGATGTTGGGTTTGATAAAACCTTTATGAAGAAGGTCTTTTTGCTGCTCCTTCAACTCTTTAAGCTCAGCTTGAGCCATTTTATAAGAAGGGATGGAGATGGGCTGAGTATCTGGAAGAAGGTCTATGCCAAAGTCTATTTCCCTCTCAAGAGGGACTCTGGGATGATCTTCGGGAAATAAATCAGAGAACTCGCTAACCACTGGGAATGACTAGATAGTTGGGGTCTCAGAGCTGAAATATTTGACCCGAACTAGATGGTAAATGTACCCTTTGGAAATAAGCTTTCTGGCCATAAGGTATGAAATAAACCCACCCTTAGGTTCTGAACTACTTCCCGTCCACTCTAAAGCTGGCTCATTAGGGAACTGAAACCTGACAACCCTAGTTCTATAGTCGACTGAGGCATAACCAGAGTGTAACCAATCAATGCAAAGAATGAGGTATAAGTCAACCATGTCTAACTTTACCAGATCAGCGGGAATGACTTTAGTCAAGATTAAGACTGGTAGTTTCTATACACCCGACTGGCTCTAACTGACTCGCCAATTGGGGTGGAGACTGAGAATGGTTCTGAGAGGACCTCTAGACTGATATCAAACTTGACTGATACATAGGGAGTCAAAAATGAAGGTGTGGTTCTATCACGACTCGAACTTAGGCCCGGATCGAGACACGGGACAAGGAACCCTGAGGGACTCCTAGTCGACCCATGTCATGAACAAACATCTAACTCAACCATAAAAATTATAGATCAACATGATAAACTTAGGCGGAAGTTTGAAATAAGAATAACATCAAAAATACACACGAATAACTGAGTACATTCTATTGTGTGAAAAGCCTCTAAGTCTGATGAGCTGATTGGACAAGACCCCTAACTAACTCTCTAAAGATGAAAACTGAAGATACTCAGGCATAACTGAAATAAAGAGGGGCCCTCGACAGATGAGGACTCACCAACAGTGACTAATGCTAACTCAAAACACTGGCTAGTGGCAGGACTGAGTCTGATGATCGGTGCCTGTATCATGAAATGATATAGCATAGAATATGCAGTCAGTACGTGGAATGCACTGAGTATGCAAGGTAAGTAAAACCGCTTAAATAAGTAAAATCATTTAAAAACATGCATAATGTTAAACTTGATCAATATAAGAATATGAGAGTAGGGCTTGCATGCTATTTTATGAAATCATGATCTCATCATAACATAACATCATAACTGAATTGACTGACCTTAAGATGAAATCTGATAATCATAAGTAAAACTGAACATTGGGTCAAACCTGCTTTGGAACACACACACACACACACACACACACTCACACACACACACGTATATTTATATATATATCATGAATGATAAACATGCATAATTGAAATCATAAGGAACAACGGGAGACTCGTCATTTAACCGACATACCACGATAGAGCTTACGTGATTCCCACTATCACGCTCAAGTGGGTAGAGATGTCCAAAGCCTTTCCATGGCTAAGGACGATACCATGATATTGATATCAAGATCGTGGCCCGATCGGGGCAGGGGATATCTCAACAGGAGGTCCCAATAAAATTTGATCATACTTACATTGTCGCGTAGTTCTGAGGCATAGGGTTGACTGACCCATAGCCTACTCGGTGCTAGACATTACTTCTAAAAACATGCATATGCTCTCCATCATTTTTCAATGAAGCTGACCATCATCTATTCATGAAGCTGAATAATCATGAATACATAAATATTAATCATACATGAGGAGCCTTGGCTCAAACTATACCACAAGCTTAACATAATTGGGAGTCTTCGCTCCAAAACTATGTGGTAAGCTTAATTTATAAAATCATAATCATACTTGAACATATGGGCATTGCCTGATACTTTAACATTATTGAAAATAGATAATTCACTTGAAAACATGATCATAAACGTGGGTAACTTGAAAACATGCTTTTCATCAATAATATACCATCATACTTGAAACTTCATCATAAATATCAACTTTCATGAACTTCTTACAATTGGGCATTTTAACTTATAAAACTTGAAACATGATTTTCATTGAAAATAATATAAAACTTACCCATGCATCATAATTCAATAGGAGAATCATATTTAGATCATACCCATGTAGAGAATTAGGAATTTCATGCATTGGTGAAAACCCCATAGAATCAACATAGGAATTTTCATGATTTAAAGAGGGATTGGGCATGGGTGTGAACGAATTAACCCATTCATAACCCTACATATCTAGAGAAGAACTGATTTTACCACTCCTTGAATGCCTAATGAAGAATTGAAAAGAACTTGAAGGAAAAGAGCTTGATCACATCTCTAACTCTCTAAGTTTGCATGCATGAGTAAGAATGGCCTAAAATGAACTTACCCCCCTTAAAACTCATCATTCATAGATTAAAACGAAGTAGTTTAGAACTTTGGATCATAGGAATTACGATAAAGCCCTTACTAAATTCGCAGGAAATAACTAACTGCCAATCCCAATGAGGGACTGGACGAGTCGTCGCCCAATGGAACGAGTCGTCGCATCAGTCATCGAGTGCACTATTTGTAATTCATTTGGGGTTCACCACGAGGGACCCTATGATTTGTTACGGGTGTCCACGACTCCTGGTCACCACCCATCATCCTCACTGCCCAAGTTTCAAAACATTTCCAATATGCTGACCACGACTCATCCCAGGAATCGTGGTGACTGACCATGACTCGTGGTGACCATCCGTAGAGTACACTGCCACGTCTGCTTCACTTTCCTTTAACCCTTGCCCATGACTGACTCAACGAGTATTGGGGTCTGACCACGACTCGTGGTCAAGTACATGGGGACTTCAACACCCGAAATTCCAACTCAAGCCTTGAACCTTTCCATGAGTCTCCTCACGACTCGTGGTCTACCCCACGGGTCATAGAACGACTCATTCTGTGACCTGGTGCTAGATTCCTAGTTTTCTCTGTTTCCACTCCCTGGTTTGATCTTTGGGCTTCCGTGGTATCTTAGAAAAATTCATCATCGAATTTTGAGAATCATTGAGAAAAGCAGAGAGATGCAATCATCATATCCAAATATTGATCATATAATCTGAAAACGATGGAATGACTAACTCTGATTCAAACTACATGGCTGAATTGAACTCATGAATCATATTCACACCCATATACATGAAAGAAACTAGAGCACATGAACTGAACATGAAAAATAAATAGAATGTTAGGGAAAAATTGATACCTTATGCTTGAACTGAGCCGGTAGAGAATAAATGTGGGTACCTAGTCATCATGTCTGCTTCGGCTTCCCACGTAGCTTCCTCAACCTGTTGATTCCTCCATAAAACTTTGATTGAAGCTACTTCCTTCTTTCTTAGCCTTCGATCCTGACAATCTAGTATTTCCACCGGAACCTCTTCATAACTAAGGCTGTCTTTCACACCAACACTGTCCACCGGGACAAATATAGCTGGAACACCCAAACACTTCTTTAAGAGTGATAAATGGAAAATAGGATGCACGGAAGCTAATTCTGAGGGCACTCCAATTCATATGCCCCCTTGCCAACCCATTTCACAATTCGGTAGGGGCCAAAATAACAAGGAATGAGTTTTCCTTTCTTTTGAAACCTCACCACTCCCTTCATGGAAGGCACCTTTAGGAACACCCAATCATTGACTTCGAACTCTAGTTCTCTTCTTCTCACATCGGCATAGGACTTTTGGCGACTTTGAGCTATTTTCAACCTGTCTTTATGAGTTGAAGCTTTTCATGGCCTCATGGATAGAATCTAGCCCTATCATCATAGCTTCATCGACCTCAAACCAAGAAATAGGCGATCTATATCTCCGCCCATAGAGAGCCTCGAATGGGGCCATCTGAATACTGGATTGATAGCTGTTGTTGTACGCAAACTCGATAAGAGGCAATTGATCATCCCAACTACCTTTGAAGTCAATCACACATGTTCTCAGCATGTCCTCGAGAGTCTGAGTTGTCCGCTCTGCCTGACCATCTGTTTACGGGTGAAATGGCATGATGAGCTTATCCTGAGTACCAAGATTATTTTGAAATGACCTCCAAAACTGAGAGGTAAATTGGGTACCTTTGTCTGATATGATGGAAAAAGAGCACTCCATGCAATCAAACCAACTCCCGAATGTATAATTTAGTATAATCCTCCATGGAATTAGTGGTTTTGATTGGTACAAAATGAGCGTCTTTGTTCAACCTATCTACAACAACCCAAATGGAGTCATATTGCCAACGAGTGCGAGGAAAACTAGTTATGAAGTCCATATTGATTTCTTACCACTTTGAAGTAGGAATAATAATATCTTGAAGCATGCCTTCCGGTCTCTGATGCTCAACCTTTACTTGCTAATAGTTTGAACACTTAGCCACAAATTCTGCTATGTCCTTCTTCATGCCATTCCACCAATAGACTTCCTGTAGGTCACGATACATCTTGGTTGCACCCGAATGTATAGAATACCTAGATCCATGAGCCTCGTGTAATATCCAGTTCCTCAAATCATCAACATCTGGAACACATAAGTGACCCTGGTACTGTAGCACACCATCTCCCCCTTTGGAGAAGACCTCTACCTTCTGATTCTGAACGACTTCCTTTTACTTTACCAAAATAGGATCCTCATCTTGTCTAGCTTTTACATCAGTAAGTAAGGAAGATTCTGATCCATTCTGAACAATAACACCTCCATCGGTAGAGTTAACCAACCGAACTCCCAACCTTGCAAGTCGATGCACATCCTTCACCAGCTCCTTCTTTCCCTCATCTACATGGGACACACTTCCCGTGGAGAGTCTACTAAGTGCGTCTGCTACTACATTAGCCTTTCCCAGATGGTAAGAGACACTCATGTTGTAATCCTTGAGTAGATCCAACCACCTCCTTTGATGAAGATTGAGATCCTTCTGGGTAAACACATATTGAAGAATATTATGACCCGAAAAAACATCTACATGAACTCCGTACAAATAATGTCTCCAT
The DNA here is from genome assembly GCA_035772735.1 of Datura wrightii. Taxonomy (NCBI): domain Eukaryota; kingdom Viridiplantae; phylum Streptophyta; class Magnoliopsida; order Solanales; family Solanaceae; genus Datura; species Datura wrightii. Next base: position 77,544,201 of record JASDFA010000010.1, on the reverse strand, counting down.
ATCGTCAAGGAAAATACCACCGCCGCCAATTCGAGATCATGGGTCGGGTAATTCATCTTATGAACTTTCAGCTATCTAGAAGCATATGCTATGACCTTGCCATGCTGCATCAATAGACAACCAAGCCCCATTCTTGAAGCATCGCAATACACCACAAATCCATCGGTACCATCTAGTAGAGTTAACACCGGTGCTGAGGGCATTAGAATTTCACTTTCTTTTGGGGCAATTTAGTCAATGGCATTGCAATAGATGAAAACTCCCCAACAAATCTCCGGTAGTAGCTAGATAAGCTCAAGAAACTCCAGACGTCTGAAGGATTCACCGGTCTAGGCCGATTCTTCACCGTGTCTATTTTCTGAGAGTCCACCCTTATACCCTCACTTGACACCACGTGGCCCAAAAATGCCATTGAATTCAACCAAAACTCACACTTTCTTAATTTTGCGTATAGCTGGCAATCCTTGAGAGTCTGTAGCACCACCCTCAAATGAGAAGCACGCCCCGCCTCACTTCGAGAGTATATAAGGATGTCCTCTATGAACACAATCATGAACATGTCTAGATATGACTTGAACACCCTATTCATCAGGTCCTTAAAAGCTACAGGAGAATTTGTTAGTCCAAAAGATATAACTACAAACTCATAATGACCATACCGAGTTCTGAAGGCTATTTTCGAAATGTTACTCTCCAAACCCTGAGCTGATGGTATCCACCCTAAGGTCTATCTTTGAAAAGCACTTGGCACCCTGAAGCTAGTCAAATAAATAATCAATCTTAGGTAGAGGATACCTGTTCTTGATGGTGACCTTTTTCAATTGCCATTTATTAAAAAAAAAATGAAGAGATCCATCTTTTTTTCGGAAAAAGAGAACTGGTGCACCCTATGGGGACTTGCATGGTCTAATGAATCCCTTATCTAGCGGATCCTTCAACTGTTCCTTCAACTCGTTCAGCTTGACTGGACCCATTTTGTAGGGAGGTATAGATATAGGTTGTGTATTGGGAAGAAGGTCAATGCCAAAATCAATCTCCTGCTCATGAGGAATTCCTGGTAGATCATTTGGGAGCACTCCTGGATACTCACATACCACTGGGACTGACTGGATAGTCGGGGTCTCGGACGTAGAATCCTTAACTAACTATATGGTACACACAACCTTTAAAAATAATCTTTCTGTCCTTAAGGTAGGAAATGAAACGACCTACACACACAGCTGAACTACCCTTTCACTCTATGATTGGCTCACCTGGAAATCTGAACTCTACTGCCCGGGTTCTACAATTAATTGAGGTATAACATGAAAATAGCTAATCCATGCTAAGGATAACATCAAAATCGGTCATGGATAACTCTACTAAATATGCTGAGGTAACTTTCTGAAGGACTATGACCGGGCAACTTCTATACACCCTTCTAGCTACCACTGAATAACCCACTCGAGTAGAGACTCAGAATGCTTCTGAAAAGATTTCGGGACTGACTCTGAAATTACTAGCCACATAAGGTGTCACAAAAGACAAGATAGCCCCCGAATCTAACAAAGAAGACACATCAAGATAAAAAACACGCAACATATCAGTGACTACATTCAGGATGACCTTCTGTTCCTAGGGGGATGCTAGGGCATAGAATCTATTTTGGTGCTGACCGCCACTTGTGCTAATAGATACCCCCTGCTGTGCTAAGCGAGCGGGTGGAGCCGCTGAACTGGAAGCTGGGCCCTGACCCTTACCATTGCCCTGTCTCATTGCTGGGAAATATCTAAGCATATGTCCGGGCTTCCCACACTCGAAGAAAGAACCTGTACCTTCCAAGCACTGGCCCGTGTTCCCCCGACCACACCTTCCATAAACTGGGATGCTGGAATTTGTGGGTCTACTATTGTGACCCTTAGAGCATGATGTTTGTCCTCTCTGGTCGTGCCTAGGTCTGGATGGCACACTCAACGCTGAAGATGCTGGGGCTGAAGATCTCTGGTGGATCTGCTGTTGGTGCCCACCACTTGGCCTCGGCTGAGAGAATCTATAACTATCAGGCCTGGACCTCTTGGCCTCTCTCTCCCATATACGCACTACCTCCATGGGTGTATAATACTATTCGAGGGAAATCCATATCCTGATGGAGCATAGCAGTCCTGCAATCCTTGTCTAGATAGTCCACCACTCCATGAATAAATCCACTCACTCGCGCCATTTGATTGACCACTAACTCTTGGTCATACTTTCATAAGCGAGTGAACTCAATGACATACTACTGAAACTTCCTCTTCCCCTGCTTAAGATTCACGAACTTAGATGCTTTCAACTCCCTCATCTCACGATGGAAAAATTGATCTAGAAAGGAAACTTGAAACTCCTCCCAAGTGATAAGGCCTGCTCCGGCTGCCCTACTATCTTTCCACTATTGAAACCAGATGTGTGTGACCTCCTTCAGCTAATATGAGGCCAACTCCGCACACTCAACTCCATTCACCCCCATGACCTGGATGATCTTTACAATCTCATCGATAAACTCATGTGGATCCTCGTCCACCTGAGAACCAAGAAACTCTAGGGTTAATCCTCAAGAAGTCTTTGACTCGAGCTACAACCGCATTTCCATTTTACAGAACATGCACCACTACCTGCTAGTTGACCTGAGCGATCAAGGCTTATGCTAACATCTGGATGGCTGTCCGGAATTCAGCATGGGCAACCGGCTCTGGTGCATGGTGCTCATGGACTAGTGGGGCTTGTTGGTGCCCGTCTCCGTTGCCATCCTTATGGACGCTTCCATTCCTATTCTTCCTACCATTAACTATGCGGGGAGCCATGAGTCTGCAATCACAGATAACACGAGTCAGAAGGATGGGGAGGCATTTCATCGCACGACATAGATCATGAAAGAAGGGAACATTTCCTAAATGTCTCATAGCCCCTTCTTCATAAGTGTGGCGCACTACACACCCATGAAAAAGACCCTACTCAATGCAGCTTTCAGACACCCTAGGAGACTTCAAACGTATTTCTCTGATACAAATTTTTTCATGACCCGAACTTAGGCCCAAATCAAGACATGGGACAAGGAACCTCGAGGGACTCCAAGTCGACCCATGGCATGAACATACATCTAACTCAATTATGAAAATGATAGATCAACATGATAAACTTAGAGGAAGTCTAAAGTAAGCATAAAATTAGAAATACACATGAAACTGAAGCTGAATACATTCTATTGTCTGAAAAGCCTCTAAGTCTGATGAGTTGATGGGACAAGACCTCAAACTAACTCTCTAAAGCTGAAAACTTAAGATACTCAATCAGACTGAAAAAAAGAGGGGTCATTGATATATGAGGACTCACCAACAGGGACTGATGCTAACTTCGAATGCTGGCTAGTGGCAGGGCTGAGTTTGATGATCGGTGCCGGTATCATGAAATGATACAACATAGAGTATGTGGTCAGTACGTGGAATGTACTGAGTATGCAAGGTAAGTAAAACCTCTTAAATAATTAAAATCATTTAAAAACATGCATAATGTAAAACTTGATCAAGATAAGAATATGAGAGTAGGGCTTGCATGCTATTTTTTGAAATCATAATCTCATCATAACATAACATTATAACTGAATCGATTGACCTAAAGCTGAAATATGATAATCATAAGTAAAACTGAACATTGGGTCAAACCTACTTTAGAACACATATAGATATATATCATGAATGATAAACATGCATAACTAAAATCATGAGGAACAATGGGAGACTCGTCTTATAACCGACATATGACGATAGAGCTTACGTGGTCCCAACTATCACACTCAGGTGGGTAGAGCTGTCAAAAGCCTTGCCAGGGCTAAGGATGATACCATGATATCAATATCAATCTCTTGGCCCAATCGGGGCAGGGGATAGCTCACATAGGAGGTCCCAATATAATTTGAGCATACCTACATTGGCATGTAGTTCTGAGGCATAGGGTTGACTGACCCATAGCCTACCGGTGCAAGACACTACTCCCAAAAATATGCATATGCTCTCCATCATTTTTCAACAAAGCCGACCATCGTCTATTGGCGAAGCTGAATAATCATGAATACATAAATCTGAATCATACATGAGGAGCCTTGGCTCAAATAATACCATAAGCTGAACATAATTGGGGGTCTTCACTCCAAAACCATATGGTAAGCTTAATTCATAAAATCATAATCATACTTGAATATATGGGTGTTCGGGTGTTCCGGTATGGGTTAAAAACTGACACGCAAGTGCACGTGGTCAAACAAGTAATAAAGTGGCTAAGTAGCCAAGTATCGATCCAAGGAGGCTCAAGATATGTAAAGTTGCCTAGTTTACTATATTCCTATTTCACTTCTAATTATGCTAACAACAATGTAACCAACAGTTACTTGAGTTTTTGTTTCTAAACTATCTATACTAAAATTAATAACAACTATTTACTGCGAATTTAGACAATGGATATGAACATGCCAAGGTTAAGAACAAGTAATGAACTTGATAATCATGATAATTTGGTTAATCTCTTCTTCATGTTGCTAGCCAAGAACATTCGCCTAGAAATTAAAACTCTCGTATTTAATTTCACTTTAGAATCATAAACCATCCGTCTACATTTCTGTGATCAAATGCAATTTATGACCTAGCAATACAATTCCGGTTCCTAAATTGACTAATACGGCTTTCAAGTATATTTCTATCAGGAAAGCACATCAAAACCCAATTTTCCCAAATCAAGTTAAGAACAATACCCTATTAATTCACAACTTTCCAATTTCTTGCTCTTTCGAGTGAAATTGGACTTTTTAGATATACATTAATGTTGGCCAAGCACTAATGCAGTAAGAACAAGAATTAATAGAACAACATGGAAGAAGAAGAAGAAAACCATATCAATTACAATCAAAATTCATTACAAGTGTCAAAACCTCAGCAAGGAAGAGAATTAGCCACTCATTTGTGGATTGATCATCCTAAAATGAGTGTAAATCATACGTACAATTGATAGAAAGAAGAAAAGAAGAGAAGAAATCCCTTAGCTTTTTCGTTCCTCAACTGCTCCTAACCCACGTCCTTGCTCTCTACTTCTGAACTCAGTCTAAAAACTAAAAACTGCTTAAAATAAACCTAAGTGTGCTATTTATACTAGTGGGAAATTTTTCTCGGAATAACAAGCAATGTGTCACGGAGGCCAACGCGGAGCACTGCCTCCGTGACACGGCGTGGACGCGGACCTTCACTGGAATTTCAGGGTCCGGTAAATTAGCCTCAACGTGGCACGGAGGCCAACGCGGAGGCCTCTCTCCGTGCCACGGAGCTGACGCGATGGCATACTGGAATTTGCCATTTTAATTCCTGTTCAGGCAGTGTGCTACCGCGATGGTAGCGTGGCACGGCTCCATCGCGGAGCCCCTATAAAATGTGCATTCCAATGTCTTTTCCACGCTCGCATCCAAGTCCAATTCCGACATAGTTCCAACATGCATTTTAGCTCCTAAAAATTACATTTACCTGCAAAACAAATGCTAATCATGTTGGTTAGTATAAATTCGCATTTTATTACTAATTACATGATATTATATACACATTGCACAACAAACAAGGTAAAATTGATACGTTTGAGTATCACTTGGGCATATAAATCTGCCCAAGATCACTTACCCCACACTTAAATCCTTGTTCGTCCTCGAACAACATATACACAAATCATGCAAATTACATCCCAACCTTCGTCACTATGGTGCACAATTTACGCTACGGTCATACCGATTATTCAATTTTTTTTTTTTGCAAATCATCAAGAAAACATGCTTGGTCGTACAATACAATGACCTTTAATACATCAAGACTTCCTAGACTTTAAGAATTGATTCTTGATATCGGCAAACTCATGCAAATCAGCTAATCAAGAAATCCGACACGAAAATCAATCTTTCATCAAGCATGTGCCCTCACAACTCGAGAGAATCTTCCCCTTTTTGTTCATGCAACACACAAACATGCAAGTAGGGGCATATAAAAATTAATTTCACTCTCTCTCCCAAAAGAATTCACATGCATCATGTCATGACCCATAGGCTTGCCCTTAGTGTATTACTCCACTAATATAAAGAAATGCAATGTAAGATCACGTAGGACTTTAATGGGTTGTAACGGGGCTATGTATCTAGTATATATATATTGGATTAGCCAATAATAGTCGCTAGCATCCTTAAGCGCCTTTTCAATACATTCCCATCGACTCATGGACATTGTTCCTCTCTTTTCTCTTTTTCTCCCATTCATGCTGGTTTCCTTTCGTACTGCCCATTTCATCACACACACTTGACACAAAACAAAGGGTTTTCATGTCCCCTCAATATCATTTAATTATAGCAAGTGCCTCTTCAACATCATCTTTTCTTTCCTCACTTTGCTTTTCTTTTTCTTTTCACTCTTTTCACTCTTTAACACTTTAACACTTTGGGAAACATTTTCTTTTCTTTGTAAGCGCTTAAGAGTTGTGTATAGACTTTAAGGCTAATGAAAAGAAGGAATAAAGTTTAGTTTATACATTTTGGACAAAACAAAGAAAGAAATCGGCTAAAGGCTCAACGGGCTAACTAGGGTATACAACATATAAAAAGGTAGAATTTGACAAGAAAAAAAAATGGAAACTATCGGTTAAAACAAAGAAATGCCTACATCCTTTCCAACACTACACCTCCTTCATTTCGTTTTATATACACAACAGGCAAGTTCTAGACAATTCACAATGACATGGAATAGCAATACCTTACTTCACACTTCATGCACATGCTCGAATCAAGATGCATTCACAGACTCTTTAATTAGTCAATCACATGAATTTAAGATTAAGCCTCAATCATACTGAATCAAATTCTATAGCCTAGGTAACTCAACATATTTACAGAATTGCATGCTTTCAAACGAATCATTTTCACATTTTGAACATCAGTTACACACGCAACGAAATTTTAGCAACCATAAGCAACTACAGTTCATTGATGCAATCCACCAACGAAAAACTAAAAACAAATAAAAATCCTACTCCTACCGACTACATTTCTCTTTAGACGGTCGTCATCCATCCATCATAGGGAACGGTCACTAACTATGACATCGATTCAATGGGACTATTCTCAGTAAAAGAACCGAAAACAAACTCCGAGAAACCCAAAAAATTAAAAATCAAAAAATTTTACAACACATCGATCATTTCGATAGAAACATATTTACAAAAGATTTTGATAATTGCAAAATATCTTCGCAAAAATTTTGAAAAATATCGATCATGTCGATAGAAAAAAAATATTTACAAAATTTACAAAATATTTACAGTGGCAACCATAACTTTTCATAACACACATCATTAACCACAAAACAAATATATACAGCTACATCACCAAACAGTTCATAACAGGGAAAGCACCAACATTCATCCAAACCAAGGAAAAAACATACAGCAGATTAGAGCCCAAGTCCCAGCACCTAGCTACTCCCCACCCCACACTTAAATCGAACACTGTCCCCAGTGTTCACAAAAATTACAAAACACAAAATTTTGGGTGGTGGAACTCCCTGATCAGTCGAAATATTCGACTTCTTCATCTGGTGCTGCGGCCTCGTCGCCCATGTCTGAATCAGCTCCATCGTCATCATCGGACTCCACATCGGAGTCCTCACGACGTGTCTCCTCATCAGTAGGGACATCGTCATCTGTCGGCTCCACGAAGGCTGGTCCCACCTGACATAAGGCTCTGGCGTTCTCGCCAAAGGGGTAGTCCAGCTCCAGCTGCCATAATTTTTCCTCGGTGGCTGGTCTCCCACCAATCCGTAGCTGTAGCATCTGCATGCCAAACATACGGGCCATGTACTGATCGTCCCGAGCATGTCGCTCGCCCAAAGTCAATACTGGTCCGTGTGTAGTGTCGGTGGCCTTAGTCTTTGTCACATCGAGGGCCCTCCGCTCCAACTGCGGAATGTAGTCCAAGGCTTCTTCCTCAATGTCGAGGCCTCGGAGGAAGGTGGTGATGAGTCCGCCAAACCTGTATCTGTGGCCCTGGTGCAGTCTGGCTCTCTTCATGGCGGTTATTATTACCGCGCCGACATTAATCTCAAGCCCTTTCATAAGGGCATACACCAAGCAGACACGGTCCCGGGTCACGTCCGTCATATGAACTCCCGGGATCAAGCACAAACATACAATCTTCAGCCATATTCTGGCCTCCCTGTTCATCTGCGAATAAGGCAGAGTCTGGTGGTAACCCCTCTCCTTATGTCTACTCCATCGGGCTGCGGATCGAGCCCCACACAACGTACGTCTAATGTCGGCGTACGGTGGGGTGATGTTTAGCTGGCAGAGAACGTGAGCGTCTGTGTCCCGTGCTCCGACGATGGCATTCAGCTGCTGGGGTTCCAGAGTGACAATCTGCCCTCTGATTTTCACTGTGTAGCTTCTGATGGCCGGGTTCCAGTTTGCATAAAATTCCCGGACCAAATGAAGGTTGCACTCCTTGGGCTCCTGAAAAATAAAGCTGAGCCTAGCTGCTTCAATTCTCTGTACAATGCGAGGGAACTCCTGTGAGAGTGGTTCCCGTGCAATATGTTCTTCCAGGAAGTACTTGCTCTCCTTATGCTTAGCATACCATTTCTTTCCTTCCTCGGTTACCCATCTTGTTCCATATTGGCGGCGTTGGCCGCGCGGAACAGCGGGTGCAGCTGGGACTGCGGTGCCCAGTCTCATCCTTTTCCTACCGGTGCCTGAGGTAGAAGCACCCTTGCGTTTATCTTGTCTGCTCGCCATTGTACCTGTCAATTTACACAAACAAGCACAAAGTTAAGCTAAAATCTTGTTAACTTCGGCTAAGGTAGGGTTACACAACATTTACCCCACACTTAGGCCTTAGCTACTTCTACAAAATTACGGCAAGAATAACTCTAATTACACCACAGACAACACTATACACTTCATGCTTAGTGCGTTCACAAAAAAATTTCGACAGCATAACGGTTAGCGTACTACTCAGACTTCATACAGCTAATCCCAATCCTACTATCGCTAACAATTCACACATCGCACTTCGCAACAGAAACAACAACAAAATAAAAACAACGATAAAAACATTCTATATACAATCTAATCCAAACAATCTAACCAATTTACACACTTTTTGCATTTTCCCAAAAAAATTCGAGAATTTGTCATCTTTTAACATTTACACAATGTTTACCATGACTTCTCTCAATTTACAAACACACCCCGGCATCTAATTTGCCGACTTATCAAGTCACTCAAGTTAAATTCAACAATTCATGCCCTAGAATACACTTCTATAATCAAATTCGAATTATTTACGCAATCGATAAGTTCAAACGCTAAATACAACAATCCAAACATATATCAATCACAAATAATCCAATATTCATGTTTAATTTCTACCTAGGGTGATATATCTCACCTCACATGCCCAAATTTGACAAAAATCGCCAAAAAATTGAGATAGACGATGAAAACATACCTTTGAATTGAGAAACCGAAGAAACTTGATGTATTCCTTGCCTAGGAACGTGGCACGGTGCTTGGGGAGGGGGAAATAGGTGTTTTGGTCGCGGAGGGAAGAGGGAATGGGAAGAAATGGGGCGAAATTGGGGGTTTTAATTTAAGAAAACACGCGGGTCATCCGGCAACCCGGTGTGACCCGGCACCATATACACGGCAACGTGTCACGGAGGGTAACGCGGAGACCCTCCTCCGTGACACGGAGCCAACGCGTTGGCTTACTGGATTTTTGAAAAATTCGGATTTTGCCTTCAACGTGTCACGGAGGGTAACGCGGAGCCCTACCTCCGTGACACGGCGCCAACGCGCCAGTGCACTGTTTCTTCAATTAATTTAATTTTTCATACCTTGCCTCATTTCCTCGATTCCATGTATATTTCCTCCGTTATACCTGAAAATCACCTCACTAAACAAAAATTGGTTAGATTAATAGATTTCCCTAACTAAAATAAAAATACTAACTAAAATGAAAATCTAAACCTAATCAAGAAAAGAAAAAGAAAAATAAACATTGAAAATAAAAAATAAAAACGAAAATAAAGATAAAAATTAACTACACTGTGCAAAAAGAAAAAAAAATAAAATATTTTTCTCATGGGTTGCCTCCTGTGCAGCGCCTGGTTTACCGTCGCGGCTCGACGTCCTTTATGCTCACTTGTCTACTAGGGTGATGGACGATTTGTCCCGATCATGGTCATCCCCCCAGTAGTTCTCAACCTTATCCGGTGGCCTTCCTAGTAACTCTCGGGAATCACTCATTCCATTAGCATTCCCATGATCAATCACATTGATCACCGAGAGTTCCTTATAAACAGTCGGGAGCTTAGGTACTTTGTACACATCGAACACTTCGACCTTGTCATGTGCTCGCATAGTGAGTTGACCCGCAACTACATCAATTAATGCTTTCCCGGTTGCCAAAAAGGGTCGTCCCAAAATAAATGGGACTTCAGCATCTGGTTCAAAATCCAGAACAATAAAATCGACCGAAAAAATGAGGGAGCCTACTTGCACTAACACATCTTCAACAATGCCATCCGGCTTAGCTAAAGACCTGTCTGCTAGCTGCAAGATTACTGTGGTAGGTCTAGGACTCCCTAGACCTAACTTTCTGAATACCGAAGATGGCATCAGATTTATGCTTGCCCCCAAGTCGCATAATCCACGAGCTCGGATACTTTGCCCAATAGTAAGCTGGATAGTAAAACTTCCAGGGTCTTTCAGTTTTGTGGGCAACCTATTCTGAATCCGGGAAGTGCATTCCTCTGTTAAAGCTACCGTGGCATCCTCAGTCAAATGACTTTTGTTAGCCACGATGTCTTTAATATATTTCGCATATTTTGGCACTCCCTGCAAGACATCAACAAGAGGTAAGTTAACATGTACCTGTTTAAGTACCTCTATGAATTTCTGGAAACACGCCTCCTCCTTGTGTTTCTTAAGTCGTTGAGGGAACGGGGGTGGAGGCCTTTCTGGTTCAGCTTCTTTAGTCTTCCCCTTATCTGAAATTTGCTCTCCCTCAACATCTACTGCTCCTGATTTTTGAGGCGGTCTTTCCGGTTCCACCTCCTTTAACTGCAAACCACTCCTCGTGGTCACTGCATTTACCTGCTTCGGATTAGGATCCGTGTCGCTAGGTAATCCTCCTCTGGGTCTAGTATTTTGGGCACTAGCAAACTGCCCAAACTGATATTCAAGAGCCTTGGTCGCCAATTGATTGTTCTTCACTTCGGCTGCCAATTTAACATAGTCAGCCTGCAATTGCGCCTGATTAGCGATCATGGTTTTGAACATCTCCTTAATGGTCGGTGATGGTGGTGGAGGAGGGGCATTGTGATTTCTGAATTGAGCTTGATAGCTTTGTTGCCCTCCATGGTTTCTATGCATACCCTGCCCTGAACATTGTCCTTGTTGATTGTTAATACCCCACGAAAAATTTGGATGGTTCCTCCAATTTGAGTTGTAGCCACTACCAAACTGCTGCTGATTTCTCTGTGCATTGCCCACAAAGTTAACAGAATCAGGATTTGCACCACAGCATTCATCTGAATGCTCACTACTACCACACACTTCACACCACATCTGTTGAACTGCATTGACTGAAGCTGAAGTCTGGTTCAAGTTCATATTGCTGAAGTGAGTGTTTAACTGATTTTGCAAAGCAGCTATCTGGGCAGCGATAGCTGTGAATCCATCCACTTCAAGCACTCCCGCTGCTTTCCTTGCTCCACCTCGAGATGAATCTGCATTCCATTCTGGATTGCCTTGTGAAATTCGGTTGAGCAAAGTGTACAGCTCCTCGTAAGTCTTTTCCAGCGCTTGCCCTCCAGCTGCTGAATCTAACAGAATTTTAGTGTGGGGTTCCAATCCCTCAATAAATGTGTGTACCAACACCTCATTGGACTAATGATGATGAGGACAGTCCCGCAACATGGATTTAAATCATTCCCAGGCTTGATATAGATTTTCCCCTTCCCTCCGTTTAAAACATAGAATTTGACTTCTAAGTCTGGCTGTTTTACCAGAAGGGAAAAATCTGATCAGAAACTTCCGTGCAAGATCATCCCACGTTGATATAGAATTTGGTGGTTCAGCTTTTAACCACCTCTTGGCTTCACCAAGTAAGGAAAACGGAAATAAGGTGAGCCGAACATAATCAGGTGACACTCCAGCGGGTATATAAGTGTCACTTATCTCCAAAAAGTTTTGGAGATGTTGTTGTGGATCTTCATGAGTGAGACTGGTAAATTGCCCGCTTGTGTGCAAAAGTTGCACCATATTCTGCTTTAATTCAAACCTCCCTCCAGGCTCTGGTTTGCGGATGCTAGAATGTACATTGTTGGCGTGTGGGATTGCCACCTCGCGAACCGGCCTTGCTGCTGCTTCATCGGCCACTAACACTGCCCTCACAACTGGTGGATTTTGTTGCTCCATAATAGATTGTTTAAGCAATTGCAGCTTCTTTCGTAGAGCTTCTCTACGTTGACTATGAAATTTACGTTCAGGCTCTACGTAAGATTCCACCAGCTCTTTGTCCCTTGCCAGTGTTCACAAAAACAAAATCTGCAAAATACAGGCTAAGACCAAGTTGTTAACACTTAAGAAAATAAAAAAATAAAATACAGTAAATTTACACTAAACACAATTTCACAAATCGCCTAGCCTCCCCGGCAACGGCGCCAAAAACTTGTTCGGGTGTTCCGGTATGGTTTAAAAACCGACACGCAAGTGCACGTGGTCAAACAAGTAATAAAGTGGCTAAGTAGCCAAGTATCAATCCAAGGAGGCTCAAGATATGTAAAGTTGCCTTGTTTACTATATTCCTATTTCACTTCTAATTATGCTAACAACAATGTAACCAACAGTTACTTGAGTTTTTGTTTCTAAACTATCTATACTAAAATTAATAACAACTATTTACTGCGAATTTAGACAATGGATATGAACATGCCAAGGTTAAGAACAAGTAATGAACTTGATAATCATGATAATTTGGTTAATCTCTTCTTCATGTTGCTAGCCAAGAACATTCGCCTAGAAATTAAAACTCTCGTATTTAATTTCACTTTAGAATCATAAACCATCCGTCTACACTTCTGTGATCAAATGCAATTTATGACCTAGCAATATAATTCCGGTTCCTAAATTGACTAATACGGCTTTCAAGTATATTTCTATCAGGAAAGCACATCAAAACCCAATTTTCCCAAATCAAGTTAAGAACAATACCCTATTAATTCACAAATTTCCAATTTCTTGCTCTTTCGAGTGAAATTGGACTTTTTAGATATACATTAATGTTGGCCAAGCACTAATGCAGTAAGAACAAGAATTAATAGAACAACATGGAAGAAGAAGAAGAAGAAAACCATATCAATTACAATCAAAATTCATTACAAGTGTCAAAACCTCAGCAAGGAAGAGAATTAGCCACTCATTTGTGGATTGATCATCCTAAAATGAGTGTAAATCATACGTACAATTGATAGAAAGAAGAAAAGAAGAGAAGAAATCCCTTAGCTTTTTCGTTCCTCAACTGCTCCTAACCCACGTCCTTGCTCTCCACTTCTGAACTCAGTCTAAAAACTAAAAACTGCTTAAAATAAACCTAAGTGTGCTATTTATACTAGTGGGAAATTTTTCCCGGAATAACAAGCAACGTGTCACGGAGGCCATCGCGGAGCACTGCCTCCGTGACACGGCGTGGATGCAGACCTTCACTGGAATTTCAGGGTCCGGTAAATTAGCCTCAACGTGGTACGGAGGCCAACGCGGAGGCCTCTCTCCGTGCCACAGAGCTGACGCGATGGCACACTAGAATTTGCCATTTTAATTCATGTTCAGGCAGTGTGCTACCGCGATGGTAGCGTGGCACGGCTCCATCGCGGAGCCCCTATAAAATGTGCATTCCAATGTCTTTTCCACGCTCGCATCCAAGTCCAACTCCGACATAGTTCCAACATGCATTTTAGCTCCTAAAAATCACATTTACCTGCAAAACAAATGCTAATCATGTTGGTTAGTATAAATTCGCATTTTATTACTAATTACATGATATTATATACACATTGCACAACAAACAAGGTAAAATTGATACGTTTGAGTATCACTTGGTCATATAAATCTGCCCAAGATCAATGGGCATTGCCCGATACTTTAACATGCTTGAAAATACATAGTTCACTTGAAAATATGGTCATGAACATTGGTAACTTGAAAACATTCTTTTCATCAATAATATCTCATCATACTTGAACCTTCATCATAAATCTCAACTTTCATGAACTTCTTACAATTTGGCATGTTAATTTATAAAACTTGAAACATGATTTTCATTAAAAATAATATAAAACTTACCCATGCATCATAATTCCATAGGAGAAACATATTTGGACCATACCCATGTAGAGAATTAGAAATTTCATGCATTGGGTTAAAACCCCATAGAATCAACAAAGGCATTTTCATGATTTAAAGAGGGATTGGGAATGGGTGTGAATGGATTTACCTATTCATAACCCTACATATCCGGAGGAGAACTGATTTTACCAGTCCTTGAATTCCCAATGAAGAATTGAAAAGAACTTGAAGAAAAAGAGCTTGACCATCTCTCTAACTCTCTAACTTTGCATGCGTGTAAGAATGGCCTAAACTAAACTTATCCCCCCTTAAAACTCATCATTCGTAGTTTAAAATGATGTAGTTTTATCACGACCCGAATGGAGGCTAGGATCGCAACACGGGATTGTTCGGTCGTTTGTTGGGTATATAACTACACGCAAGTGCACGTGGTCGAACAAGTAGTAAAGTGGCTTAAGTAAGCCAAGTATCGAGCCCACAGGGACTGGGATGAAGTGCAATCTGCTCAAGTGTACTATATTTTAATTCTAAAAATGCAGACAACAGCGTAACCAAAAGTTTGATATTTTGATTTATAATTTTTATACTAAATCTAAAACAACTATCTAATGTGAGTCTGAACTATGAATGAGAGCATGCTGAGGTTAAACGAACATGTAATGAAATTAACTATCGACATAATTTGGTTAGTCTTTTCCTCCGGTTGCTAGCCAAGAACTATTGCCAAGAGATTAAAACTCTCGTATTTAACCCCACTTAAGAATCATGAACCATCCACCTACATTTCTGTGATTAAATGCAATTCATGTTCTAGCCATACAAACCCGGTTCCTAAATTGACTAATACGACTTTTAGGTATATTTCTATCCTGAAAGTAAATCAATTCTCAATTTTCCCAAACTAAGAAAAGATCATATCCTATTAATTCACAACTTTCCAATTTCTTGCTCTCTCGAGTGAAACCGGACTTTTTAGATGTACATTAACGTAGGCCACACATTAATGCAGTAAGAACAAGAATTAATAGAACAACCATGGAAGAAAAGATGAAAAACCAAAGAATCAATGATCACATTTCATTACAACTGTTCATAACCTCAGCAAGAAGATGAATTAGCCACTCATTTGTGGATTAAATATCATTAAATGAGTGTTAAACATACAAGCAATTGAATACAAGGAGAAGGAAAGAGAGAAAAACCCTAATAATTTCGTCCCCTCAACTGCCTGTAACCCACGTTCTTGCTCCACCAAGTCAGAATATTGAAAAATGAACCTAATTGTTCTATTTATACTAGTGGAAATTTTTCCCGGAATAACAAGCAACGTGTCACGGAGTGCATCGCGGAGCACTGCCTCAGTGACACGCTTCCGACACGGACCTTCACTGGAACTGGGGGTCCAGGAAATAAGGCCCAATGTGGCACGACGTGCAACGTGGAGCCAGGCCACCGTGCCACGGACCTATCGCGTACCCTCTTTGGAAATTGGGCAAGAATTCCCTATCCAGGCAGAAGGCCTCCGCGATGGCAGCGTGACACGGCTCCATCGCGGAGCCCCTTGCTCGCATCCGAGTCCAACCCCGATATCTTCCAACATGCATTTAAGCTTCACAAAATTACATTTTACCTGCAAACCAATGCTAATCATGTTGGTTAGTATAAATTCACATTTCATTACCAATTAATTAAGTCTAAGTTTAGGTCATGATTTTATTCTGGAAAACTACCTAGGAGTGAAGGGAGAAGTGGGAGAACTCATCTAGGGTTTTTCAAATTCCCTTCTCATCTACTAAATTCATGTAAGTATGTTAGTTTAGTAGTAGTTAGTGCAGTTTTACGAACATGAATGGCAAGAACCCTTCCTCTAGGGTTGAAGCCATGAATTATGATTGTGATTTTATGAAATTGTTTTGGAATTAAGTTATTGATTGTTGTGTTCGTCTTGCATTCTGGATTGTTGGTTGTTTTTATGATTGATCACCATGAAAGCATATTTGTTAGCTTGAGTAATAGCTTGAGAAAGCATTACCTAGGTCAGGACATGAGAATGTGAGGAGCACGTTTGTATCTCGGGAGAGATTTTTGTGTCAGGATAGAAATATACCTAACACTGTGCTTGGTTGAGACACGGGGGTTATGAAAGACCAACTTGGGATGTCACATCACCACTCAAAGAAGTAGTTGTGAGGCTAAGTTGAGTTAAATGGTTAGACGCACGAAAGTCCATAGTCATTTCCCCGTAAACCACAACATAATTGATTGCCCGCGACTAGAAATTAAACTCCTCGCTCACAATGATGCAGTGAGGCTAGATTGCTGTGTTTAGAGGCTCGAAAGACCATAAACATGCAATTCTAATTATGTGAAATAACAATTGATAGTTCCATGCTTAACCCATTGCAAATTGTAGTATCGCATGATTAATTGGTTTTAACTCTATGTTGCTCCTAGAGTAATTTCAGAATACTTCATTGACCAAAACTTAGACTTAATTAATCTCGATCGAAAATGTCTATAACCAACACTTGAGGTATTTAAGATCACACTAGAAATGGATAGTTAGAGAAATGGGTCCAGTCCCTGTGGGTTCGACAATCCGGTAACGAGCCCGAGAGACCCCAAGTCGACCCATGGCATAAGCATACATCTAACTTGATCAATGAAACTGAATAATCAATAATATAATCATAACGAAATTCTAAACTTAAACATAACATCAGAATTCACAATCCGAAGCAGATTACATACATATGTCTGAAAA
Source organism: Datura wrightii (assembly GCA_035772735.1). Taxonomy (NCBI): domain Eukaryota; kingdom Viridiplantae; phylum Streptophyta; class Magnoliopsida; order Solanales; family Solanaceae; genus Datura; species Datura wrightii. Next base: position 77,527,007 of record JASDFA010000010.1, on the reverse strand, counting down.
GCCTCTAAACATGATGAGTTGTTGGGAAAAGACCCCCAACTAACTCAACAAGCTAAAACGGAAAATACATAAGGAAATCTGAGTAGTCTAGTCCCTGGGAGATGAGGACTCACCAACAACGCAAAGGCTAACTCTAATAGGCTGACTATGAGTGGGGATGAACCTAAGAGTCGGGTCTTGTATCATTAAATGATACAACATAGAGTATGCGGTCAGTACATGGAATGTATCGAGTATGCAAGGCAAGTAAAACCGCTAAAGTAAGTAAATTCATTTAAAGACAATGCATAATGTAAAACATAAACATTAAGAGTCTGAGAGTAGGGATTGCATGCATTCTTTCTGAAATCATAATCTCATCATAACATACCATATCATCATAACATATCATGACATAATCGATTTACTGAAAGCTGAAATCTGATATTTAGAAGAAAAGCTGAACATTGAGTCACACCTGCTTTAGAACATACTTGATTATGTAAATATCATGAGTAGTGGACATGCATAACTGAAATCATGAGGAACAATGGGAGACTCATCTTTTAACCGACATACTACGATAGATCTTACGTGGTCCCAACTATCACACTAAAGTTGGTGGAGCCATCCAAAGCCTTGCCAGGGTTAGAGACGATACCATGATATCGATATCAACCAGAAGGCCCATTCAGGAAAGGGAAGCTTATAAGGGAGGTCCCAAAGTCATAACGTATAAACCTATATAGGCGCGTAGTTCTGAGGCATAGGGTGATCGACCCTTAGCCTGCTCGGTGCTAGACACTACTCCCCAAAACATGCATATGATCTACATCGTTATTTAACGAAGTTCAACATCGTCTATTGCCAAATCCATAAATCAAATACATGTCAAAATGGAAATCATGCATAAGAGAAGCTTTAACTCAAACCATACCACAAGCTGAAAGATAATTGGAAGTCTTCACTGCAAAACCATGTGGTAAGCTATGAATATAAAAAGCTTTAACTCAAACATACCATAAGATGAGAATATAAGTGGGATCCTTCGCTCTAAAACCATGTGGTAGGCTTTATTCGGGAAATCATCAAATCATACTTTGAACATGTGGGCATTGCCCAAAGCTTTATCATACTTGAAAATACCCAATTCACATCGAAGACATGATTATAAATATGGGTAGCTTGAAAACATACTTTTCATCATAATATCTCATCGTCATCATACATTCATCACAAATCTCATCTTTCATGAACTTCTCATCAATGGACTTTTTCATTCATAAATCTAGAAACATGATTTTTAATTGAAAACATTATAAGACTGGTCCATGCTTCATAATTCAATAGTAGAAACGTATTTAAATCATACCCATGTAAAGAATTAGGAAATTCATGTATTGGTTAAAACCCCATAGATTAGTCATAGATCATTCACGATTTAGAGAGTGATAGAGCATGGGTGTGAAAGGAATCACCCATTCATAACCCTACATACCTGTTGGTAGTTGATTCTTACACTTCTTTGAATGCGCAATAGGAAATTGAAGAGAAATTGATGAATGCTAGGCTTGATCACTCTCTCTAGTCTTGTACCCTGCATGTATGAAGAAATAAGGCCTAAAATGAACTTAACCCTTTTAAAAACCACTATTCATAACTCAAAATGACATAGTTTAGGCCTTAGGAACTTAGGAATTACAGAAAAACCCTTACTAAATTCGCAGAATATAATTGCCAGGTGGTCCCAACGAGGGAACTAACGACTCGTTACCATGACTCGTTGAGTCGTCCGTCAAGTACACTATTCATTTGGTCATCTGGGCTCATCACGGGAAACCTCATGACTCATTTCTAGTGACCACGACTCGTGCTCACCACCCATTATGTACACTGCCTTCATGCCAATTATTTTCTCACTAGCTGACAACGACCCTCCCCACGAATTGTGGGGACTGACCACAACTCATGGGGTCCTTCCGTTAAGTTTGCCTCTCCTCTTCTCTTTTCCTTCTCACTCACCCCTATGACCGACCTAACGACTTGTGGGGTCTGACCAAGATTCATGGTTATGCCCGTGGGGTCTCATTTCACCAAATTTCCCAAATTCCTCACTGGTCTCCTCACGACTAGTGGACTGCACTAATGGGTCATCTCACGACTCGTTCTGTGCCTAGTGTAAGTTTTTAATCTTTTCTTCATTTCAACTCCCGAGTCTGATTTTTGGGATTCTGGGGTATAATAATACTCCCCCTGGGGAAAATTCGTCCCCAAATGTTGGAAAACATATAGAAAAGCATAGAAATGCAGTTATCATATTCACATAATGATCATTTAAATCAAAAACTGACGGTATGACTATCTCCAATTCAAACTACATAGCTGAACTGATTTCACAACCCATACACACATCCATATACATGAAAGAAACTTGGGCACATGAACTGAACAGGAAAACTAAATAGAGTCTGAGTGCAAAATTGATACCTCAAGTTGGAACTAAGCCAGTAGAGAATAAATGTGGGTGTCAAGCCATCATATCAGCTGCGGCTTCCCACGTGGCTCCCTCAATATGCTGATTCCTCCATAACAGTTTAACTGAAGCTACTTCCTTGTTCCTTTGCCTTTGAACCTGTCGATCAAGTATTTCCACCGAAACCTCCTCATAGCTAAGGCTGTTTTTCACACCAACACTGTCCACCGGGACAACTAAAGCTGGATCACCCACACACTTCTTCAAGAGCGACACATGGAATACAGGATGCATAGAAGCTAATTTTTAAGGCAACTCCAACTCATAAGCCACCTTGCCAACATGTCTTACTATCCGGTATGGGCCGACATAGCGGGGACTAAGTTTCCCTTTATTTCCAAACCTCATCACTCCCTCCATGGGAGACACCCTCAGAAATACCTAGTTATCGACTTTAAATTCTAATTCTCTTCTTCTCATGTCATCATAAGACTTTTGACGACTCTAGGCAGTTTTCAATGGGTCCCTTATCAATTGAACCTTTTTCGTAGCCTCGTGAATCGAATCTGGTTCTATCATTGTTGCTTTGTGAACCTCAAACCATCCAATGGGTGACCTACACCTCCGCCTATAGAGAGCCTCAAACATTGCCATCTGGATACTGGAATGATAACTGTTATTGTATGCAAACTCAATAAGTGGAAAATGCTCATCCCAGATACCTCTAAAGTCAATTACAAATGCTCTCAACATGTCCTCGAGGGTCTGAATTATCTGTGTGCTTGACCGTCCATTTGTGGGTGAAATGCTATGCTAAGCTTAACCTGTGTATCCTATCCTTTTTGAAATGACTTCCAAAACTGAGAGGTAAATTGAGTAACTCTATCTGAAATGACGGATAAGGGCACTCCATGCAATCGGACTAGATCACAGATATATATCTTGGCATAATCCACCGGTGAATCTGTGGTCTTGACTGGTAGAAAAAGAGCAGCCTTGATCAACCTATGTACCACAACCCAAATGGAGTCATATTATCGATGAGTATGGGGTAAAACTATGATGAAGTCCATATTAATTTCTTCCCACTTCCAAGTAGGAATGTTGATATCCTGAAGTACACCTCCTTGTCTCTGGTGCTCAACTATACTTGCTGAAAGTTCGGACACTTGGCTACGAATTCTGCAATATCCTTCTTCATGCCATTCCACCAATAGATTTCTCCTAAGTCATGGTACAACTTGGTGGCACCTGTGTGGATAGAATACCTAGATCCATGAGCCTCGTGCAACATACAACTTCTCAAATCATCCACATCTAGAACACATAGGCGACCCTAGTACTGAAGCACACCATCTCCCCTTTTGGAGAAGACCTCTACCTTCTGATTCTGAACGGGTTCCTTTAACTTTACCAAAATTGGGTCCTCATCTTGCCTAGCTATTACATCAATTACCAAGGACGATTCTGATCTGTTCTGAACCATAAAACCGCCATCGGTCGAGTCAACTTACCTAACTCCCAACCTTGCGAGTCGATGCATGATCTTGGGCAGATTTATATGCCCAAGTGATACTCAAACGTATCATTTTTACCTTGTTTGTTGTGCAATGTGTATATAATATCATGTAATTGCTAATAAAATGGGAATTTATACTAACCAACATGATTAGCATTTGTTTTGCAGGAAAATGTGATTTTTAGGAGCTAAAATGCATGTTGGAACTATGTCGGAGTTGGACTTGGATACGAGCGTGGAAAAGACCCGGGAATGCAGGATTTATAGGGGCTCCGCGATGGCTCCGTGCCACGCTACCATCGCGGTAGCACACTGCCTGAGCAGGAATTAAATTTGCAATTTCCAGTGTGCATGCGCGTCATCTCCGTGGCACGGAGATAGGCCTCCGCGATGGCCTCCGTGCCACGTTTAGGTTAAATTACTGGACCCTGGAAATTCCAGTGAGGGTCCGCGTCCACGCCGTGTCACGGAGGCAAGGCTCCGCGTTGGCCTTCGTGACACGTTGCTTGTTATTCCGGGAAAAATTTCCCACTAGTATAAATAGCACACTTAGGTTTATTTTAAGTAGTTTTTTCAGTTTTTAGACTGAGTTCAGAAGTGGAGAGCAGGAACGTGGGTTAGTAGCAGTTGAAGATTGGAAAAGCTAAGGGATTTCTTCTCTTCCTTTCTTCTTTCTATCAATTGTACGTATGATTTACACTCATTTTAGGATGATCAATCCAATAATGAGTGGCTAATTCTCTTTCTTGCTGAGGTCTTGAACATGTGTAATGAATTCTGATTTTCATTGATATGGTTTATTCTTCTTCTTTAATGTTGTTCTATTAATTCTTGTTCTTTACTATATTAGTGATTGGCCAACATTAATGTATATCTAAAAAGTCCAATTTCACTCGAGAGAGCAAGAAATTGGAAAGTTGTGAATTAATAGGGTATTGTTCTTAACTTGATTTGGGAAAATTGGGTTTTGATGTGCTTTCTTGATAGAAATATACTTGGAAGCCATATTAGTCAAATTAGGAACCGGAATTGTAGTGCTAGGTCATAAATTGCATTTGATCACAGAAATGTAGACGGATGGTTTATGATTCTAAAGTGAAATTAAATACGAGAGTTTTAATTTCTAGGCAAATGTTCTTGGCTAGCAACATGAAGAAGAGAATTAACCAAAATTATCATGATTATCAAGTTCATTACTTGTTCTTAACCTTGGCATGTTCATATCCATTGTCTGAATTCAAAAGTAAATAGTCTGTATTAATTGTAGTATATAGTTTAGAAACAAAAATTCAATTACTCTTGGGTATGTTGTTGTTAGCATAATTAGAAGTTAAATAGAAATATAGTAAATTAGGCAATTTTACATATCTTGAGCCTCCTTGGATCGATACTTGGCTACTTAACCACTTTATTACTTGTTTGACCACGTGCACTTGCATGTCGGTTTTTACCCGTACCCCAAAGCACCGAGCAAGTTTTTGGCGCCGTTGCCGGGGAGGTTAGGCGATTTGTAAAATTGTGTTTAGTGTAAATTTACTGTATTTGTATTTTTATTTTCTTAAGTGTTAACAACTTGGTCTTAGCCTGTATTTTGCAGATTTTATTTCTGTGAACACTGGCAAGGGACAAAGATCTGGTGGAATCTTACTTAGAGCCCGAGCGTGAATTTCATTGCCAACGTAGAGAAGCTCTTCGGAAGAAGTTGCAGTTGCTTCAACAGACTATGATGGAGCAACCAAATCCACCAGTTGTTAGGGCAGTTTTAGTGCCCGATGAAGCAGCAGCAAGGCCGGTTCGCGAGGTGGCAATCCCACACGCTAATAATGTCCATTCTAGCATCCGCAAACCAGAGCCTGGAGGGAGGTTTGAATTAAAGCAGAATATGGTGCAACTTTTGCATACAAGCGGGCAATTTACCGATCTCCCTCACGAAGATCCACAACAACATCTCCAGAACGTTTTGGAGATAAGTGACACTTATATACCCGCTGGAGTGTCACCCGATTATGTTCGGCTCACTTTATTTCCATTTTCCTTACTTGGTGAAGCCAAGAGGTGGTTAAAAGCTGAACCACCCAACTCTATATCAACGTGGGATGATCTTGCATGGAAGTTTCTTATTAGATTTTTCCCTTCTGGTAAAACAGCCAGGCTTAGGAGTCAAATCCTAAGTTTTAAACAGAGGGAAGGGCAAAAATCTATATCAAGCCTGGGAAAGATTCAAATCCATGTTGCGGGACTGTCCTCACCATCATCAGTCCAACGAGGTGTTGGTACACACTTTTATTGAGGGTTTGGAACCCCACACTAAAATTCTGTTAGATTCAACAGCTGGAGGGCAAGCGCTGGAGAAGACTTATGAGGAGCTGTACACTTTGCTCAACCGAATTTCACAAGGCAATCCAGAATGGAATGCAGATTCTTCAAGAGGTGGAGCAAGGAAAGCAGTGGGAGTGCTTGAAGTGGATGGATTCACAGCTATCGCTGCACAGATAGTTGCTTTGCAAAATCAGTTAAACACTCACTTCAGCAATATCAATTTGAACCAGCCTTCAGCTTCAGTCAATGCAGTTCAACAGATGTGGTGTGAAGTGTGTGGTAGTAGTGAGCATTCAGCTGAATGCTGTGGTGCAAATCCTGATTCTGTTAACTTAGTGGGCAATGCACAGAGAAATCAACAGCAGTTTGGTGGTGGCTACAACTCAAATTGGAGGAACCATTCGAATTTTTCGTGGGGTAGCAACAATCAACAAGGTCAGAGTTCAGGGCAGGGTATGCACAGAAACCAAGGAGGGCAACAAAATTATCAAGCTCAATTCAAAAATCACACTGCCCCTCCTCCACCACCATCACCGACTATTGAGGAGATGTTCAAAACCATGATCGCTAATCAGGCACAATTGCAGGCTGACTTTGTCAAATTGGCTGCCGAAGTGAAGAACAATCAATTGGCGACCAAGGCTCTTGAATATCAGTTTGGGAAATTTGCTAGTGCCCAAAATATTAGACCCAGAGGAGGACTACCTAGCGACACGGATCCAAATCCGAAGCAGGTTAATGCAGTGACCACGAGGAGTGGTTTACAATTAAAGGAGGTGGAACCGGAAAGACCGCCTCAAAAGTCAGGAGCAGCAGATGTTGAGGGAGAGCAAAGTTCTGATAAGGGGAAGAGTAAAGAAGCTGAACCAGAAAGGCCTCCACCCCCGTTCCCTCAACGACTTAAGAAACACAAGGAGGAGGCGTGTTTCCAGAAATTCATGGAGGTACTTAAACAGGTACATGTTAACTTACCTCTTGTTGATGTCTTACAGGGAGTGCCAAAATATGCGAAGTATATTAAAGACATCGTGGCTAACAAAAGTCGTTTGACTGAGTATGCCACGGTAGCTTTAACGGAGGAATGCACTTCCCGTATTTAGAATAGGTTGCCCACAAAACTGAAAGACCCTGGAAGTTTCACTATCCAGCTGACTATTGGGCAAAGTATCCGAGCGCGTGGATTATGCGACTTGGGGGCAAGTATAAATCTGATGCCTTCTTTGGTATTCAGAAAGTTAGGTCTAGGCAGTCCTAGACCTACAACGGTAATCTTGCAGCTAGCAGACAGGTCTTTGGCTAAGCCGGATGGCATTGTTGAGGATGTGTTGGTGCAAGTAGGCTCCCTCATTTTTCCGGTCGATTTTATTGTTCTGGACTTTGAACCAGATGCTGAAGTCCCATTTATTTTGGGACGACCCTTTTTGGCAACCGGAAAAGCATTAATCGATGTAGCTGCGGGTCAACTCACGATGCGAGCACATGACAAGGTCGAAGTGTTCGACATGTACAAGGTACCTAAGCTCCCGACTGTTTATAAGGATCTCTCGGTGATCAACGTAATTGATCATGGGAAGGCTAACAGATTGAGTGATTCACGAGAGTTACTAGGTAGGCCACCAGACAAGGTAGAGCACTACTGGGGGGATGATCATGATCGGGACAAATCGTCCATCTCCCTAGTAGATAAATGAGCTTAAAGGACATCGAGCCGCGACGGTAAACCAGGCGCTGCACGGGAGGCAATCCGTGAAAAATATTTTCTTTCTTTCTTTTTAGTGTAAATAATTTTTACTTTTCTTTTCTTTTTCTTGACTAGGTTTAGATTTGCATTTTAGTTAGTATCTTTTATTTTTAGTTAGGGAAATCTATTAATTTAACCAATTTTTGTTTAGTGAGGTGATTTTCAGGTATAACGGAGGAAATATACATGGAATCGAGAAAATGAGGCGAGGTATGAAAATTAAATTTATTGGTGAAACAGAGCACTGGCGCGTTGGCGCCGTGTCACGGAGGCAATGCTCCGCGTTGGCCTCCGTAACACGTTGAAGGCAAATCTGGATTTTTCAAAATTCCAGTAAGCCAACGTGTTGGCTCCGTGTCACGGAGGAGGGGCTCCGCTTTACCCTCCGTGACACGTTGCCCTTTATCCAGTGCCGGGTCACACCGGGTTTCTGGGTGACCCGCGTGTTTCCTTTAAATAATAACCCCGATTTCGCCCCAAATTCCCCCATTCCCTCTTCCCTCCGCGACCAAACACCCATTTCCCCCTCCCCAAGCAACGTGCCACGTTGATAGGCAAAGAAAAACGTCAAGTTTCTTCGATTCTTCAATTCTAAGGTATGTTTTCATCGTCTAACTCAATTTTTTGCCAATTGTTGTCAAATTTGGGCATATAAGGTGAGAAATATCACCCTAGGTAGAAATTGAACATGATATTGAATTATTTTGTGATTGATTTTTGTTCGGATTGTTGTATTTGGCGTTTGAACTTGTCGATTATGTAAATAATTCGAAATTGATTGTCGAATTGTATTTTAGGGCTTGGGTTGTTGAATTCGACTTGGGCAACTTGATAGTTTGGTGAAATTGATGCCGGGGTGTGGTTATTATTTGAGATAAGTCGTGGTAAATCTTGTATAACTGTTAAAAGACGACTAATTCTCAAATTTTTGTGGGAAAATGCATAATGTGTGAATTGGTTAGATTGTTAGATTAGCTTGTATATAAAATATTTTTCTTGTTGTTTTTAGTTTGTGGTTGTTTTGTTGCTTGTGCGATGGTTGAATTGCTAGCGATAGTAGGATTGAGAATTCGCTGTATGAAGTCTGAGTAGTACGCTAACCGTTATGCTGTCGAAATTTTGTTACGAACGCACTAAGCAATATGTGTATAGTTGTTTGTGTTTGGGGTTGTAAATAGAGCTATCCTTGGTGAAATTTTGTAAATATTGTTAAGGACTAAGTGTGGGGTAAATTTTGTGTAACCCAACCTTAGCCGAAGCTAACAACTATTTAGCTTAACGGTGTGCTTGTTTGTGTAAATTGACAGGTACAATGGCTAGCAGGCAAGACAAAGGCAAGGGTGCTTCTACCTCAGGCACCGGAAGGAAACGGATGAGACTGGGCACTGCAGTCCCAGCTGCACCCGCTGTTCCGCGCGGCCAACACCGCCGATACGGAACATGATGGGTCACCGATGAAGGGAAGAAATGGTACGCAAAGCATAAGGAGAACAAGTACTTCCCCGAGGAACATATTGCTAGGGAACCACTTGCACAGGAGTTCCCTCACATTGTACAGAGGATTGAGGCAGCTGGGCTCAGCTTTATTTTTCAGGAGCCTAAGGAGTGCAACCTTCATTTGGTCCGGAAATTTTATGCCAACTGGAACCCGGCCATCAGAAGCCACACTATTAAAATCAGAGGGAAGATTGTCACTCTGGAACCCCAGCAGCTGAATGCCATCGTTGGAGCGCGGGACACAGACGCCCACGTTCTCCGCCAGCTAAACATCACCCCACCTTACGCTGACATCAGACGTACGTTGTGTGGGGCTCAATCCACAGCCCGATGGAGTAGACACAAGGAGAGGGGTTACCACCAGACTCTGCCCTATTCGCAGATGAACAGGGAAGCCAGAATCTGGCTAAAAATTGTGTGTTCGTGCTTGATCCCGGGAGTTCATATGACAGACGTGACCCGGGACCGTGTCTGCTTGGTGTATGCCCTTATGAAAGGGCTTGAGATTAATGTTGGGGCGGTCATAATATCCGCCATGAAGAGAGCCGGACTGCACCAGGGTCACAGATACGGGTTTGGCGGACTCATTACCACCTTCCTCCGAGGCCTCGACATTGAGGAAGAAGCCTTGGATTACATTCCGCAGCTGGAGCGGAGGGCCCTTGATGTGACAAAGACTAAGGCCCCTGACACTACACATGGACCCGTGCTGACTTTGGGCGAGCGACATGCTCGTGACGATCAGTACATGGCCCGTATGTTCGGCATGCAGATGCTGCAGCTACGGATAGGTGGGAGACCAACCACCGAGGAGGAGTTATGGAAGCTGGAGCTGGACTACCCCTTTGGCGAGAACGCCAGAGCCTTATATAAGGTGGGGCCAGCCTTTGTGGAGCCGACAGACGATGATGTCCCTACTGATGAGGAGACACGTCGTGAGGACTCTGATATGGAGTCCGATGACGACGATGGAGCTGATTCAGACATGGGCGACGACGCTGCAGCACCGGATGAGGAAGTCGAATATTTCGACTGAGCAGGGAGTTCCACCACCCAAATTTTTTGCTTTGTATTTTTGTGAATACTGGGGACAGTGTTCGATTTAAGTGTGAGGTGGGGAGTAGTTAGGTGCTAGGTCAAGGCTCTAAATTGCTGTATAATTTTTCCTTGCTGTTTATGTATGTTGTGCCTTCCCTGTTGTGAACTGATTTGTGATGTACGTATATATTTGTTTTGTGGCTAATGATGTGTGTTTTTGAAAGTTATGGTTGCAATGGTAAATATTTTGTAAATTTTGTAAATAATTTTTTTTCTCTATCGACATGATCGATATTTTTCAAATTTTTTGCGAAAATATATTGCACTTGTAAATATTTTCTTTCTATCGAAATGATCGATGTGTTGCAAAAATTTTGTCGATTTTTATTTTTTGGGTTTCTCGGAGTTTGTTTTCGGTTCTTTTACCGAGAATAGTCCCATTGAACCGATGTCATAGTTAGTGACCGTTCCCTATGACGGATGGATGACGACCGTCTTAAGGGAAATGTAGTCGGTAGGAGTAGGATTTTTAATTGTTGTTTTAGTTTTCTTTGGTGGATTGCATCAATGAACTATAGTTGCTTATGGTTGCTAAAATTTCGTTGCGTGTTGTAATTGATGTTCAAATTGTGAAAATGATTCGTTTGAAAGCATGAAATTCTGTAAATATGTTGAGTTACCTAGGCTATATAATTTGGTTCATTATGGTTGAGGCTTAATCTTGAATTCATGTAATTGACTAATTAAAGAGTCTGTGAATGCATCTTGATTCGAGCATGTGCATGAAGTGTGAAGTGAGGATTTGCTATTCCATGTCATTGTGAATTGTCTAGAACTTGCCTGGTGTGTATACGAAGCGAAATGAAGGAGGTGTAGTGTTGGAAAGGATGTAGGCATTTCTTTGTTTTAACCGATAGTTTCCATATTTTTTTTCCTTGTCAAATTCTACCTTTTTATATGTTGTATACCCTAGTAAGCCCGTTGAGCCTTTAGCCGATTTCTTTCTTTTGTCCAAAATTGTATGAACTAAGCTTTATTCCTTCTTTTCATTAGCCTTAAAGTCTTTAAGAAGCTCTTAAGCGCTTACAAAGAACAGAAAATGTTTTCCAAAGTGTTAAAGAGTGAAAAGAGTGAAAAGAAAAAGAAAAGCAAAGTGAGGAAAGAAAAGATGACGTTGGAGAGGCACTTGTTGTAATTAATTGATATTGAGGGTACATGAAAACCCTCTGTTTTGTGTCAAGTGTGGTTGATGAAATGGGCTGTATGAAAGTAAACCAGCATGAATGGGAGAAAAAGAGAAAAGAGAGGAACAATATCCATGAGTCGATGGGAATGAGTTGAAAAGGCGCTTAAGGATGCTAGCGATTATTATTGGCTAATCCAATATATGCATACTAGATCCATAGCCCCGTTACAACCCATTAAAAGTCCTATTTGATCCTACATTGCATTTCTTTATATTAGTGGAGTAATACACTAAGGGCAAGCCTATGGGTCATGACATGATACATGTGAATTCTTTTGGGAGAGAGAGTGAAATTAATTTTTATATGCCCCTACTTGCATGTTTGTGTGTTGCATGAACATAAAGGGGAAGTTTCTCTCGAGTTGTGAGGGCACATGCTTGATGAAAGCTTGATTTTCATGTCGGATTTCTTGATTAGTTGATTTGCATGAGTTTGCCGATATCAAGAATCAATTCCTAAAAGTCTAGGAAGCCTTGATGTATTAAGGTCATTGTCTTGTACGACCAAGCATGTTTTCTTGATGATTTGCAAAAATTGAATAATCGGTATGACCGTAGCGTAAATTGTTGCACCATAGTGACGAAAGTTGGGATGTAATTTGCATGAGTTGTGTATGTGTTGTTCGAGGACGAACAAGGATTTAAGTGTGGGGTAAGTGATCTTGGGCAGATTTATATGCCCAAGTGATACTCAAACGTATCATTTTTTCCTTGTTTGTTGTGCAATGTGTATATAATATCATGTAATTGCTAATAAAATGGGAATTTATACTAACCAACATGATTAGCATTTGTTTTGCAGGAAAATGTGATTTTTAGGAGCTAAAATGCATGTTGGAACTATGTCAGAGTTGGACTTGGATGCGAGCGTGGAAAAGACCCGTGAATGCAGGATTTATAGGGGCTCCGCGATGGCTCCGTGCCACGCTACCATCGCGGTAGCACACTGCCTGAGCAGGAATTAAATTTGCAATTTCCAGTGTGCATGCGCGTCAGCTCCGTGGCATGGAGATAGGCCTCCGCGATGGCCTCCGTGCCACATTGAGGTTAAATTACTGGACCCTGGAAATTCCAGTGAGGGTCCGCGTCCACGCCGTGTCACGGAGGCAAGGCTCCGCGTTGGCCTTCGTGACACGTTGCTTGTTATTCCGGGAAAAATTTCCCACTAGTATAAATAGCACACTTAGGTTTATTTTAAGTAGTTTTTTCAGTTTTTAGACTGAGTTCAGAAGTGGAGAGCAGGAACGTGGGTTAGTAGCAGTTGAAGATTGGAAAAGCTAAGGGATTTCTTCTCTTCCTTTCTTCTTTCTATCAATTATACGTATGATATACACTCATTTTAGGATGATCAATCCAAGAATGAGTGGCTAATTCTCTTTCTTGCTGAGGTCTTGAACATGTGTAATGAATTCTGATTTTCATTGATATGGTTTATTCTTCTTCTTTAATGTTGTTCTATTAATTCTTGTTCTTTACTGCATTAGTGATTGACCAACATTAATGTATATCTAAAAAGTCCAATTTCACTCGAGAGAGCAAGAAATTGGAAAGTTGTGAATTAATAGGGTATTGTTCTTAACTTGATTTGGGAAAATTGGGTTTTGATGTGCTTTCCTGATAGAAATATACTTGGAAGCCGTATTAGTCAAATTAGGAACCGGAATTGTAGTGCTAGGTCATAAATTGTATTTGATCACAGAAATGTAGACGAATGGTTTATGATTTTAAAGTGAAATTAAATACGAGAGTTTTAATTTCTAGGCAAATGTTCTTGGCTAGCAACATGAAGAAGAGAATTAACCAAAATTATCATGATTATCAAGTTCATTACTTGTTCTTAACCTTGGCATGTTCATATCCATTGTCTGAATTCAAAAGTAAATAGTCTGTATTAATTGTAGTATATAGTTTAGAAACAAATATTCAATTACTCTTGGGTACGTTGTTGTTAGCATAATTAGAAGTTAAATAGAAATATAGTAAATTAGGCAATTTTACATATCTTGAGCCTCCTTGGATCGATACTTGGCTGCTTAGCCACTTTATTACTTGTTTGACCACGTGCACTTGCGTGTCAGTTTTTACCCGTACCCCAAAGCACCGAGCAATGCACATTCTTCACCAACTCCTTCTTCCCCTCATCCACATGGGACACACCCTCCATGAAGATCCTACTAAAGTGCATCTGCTACTACGTTGGCCTTATCTAGATGGTAAAGGACACTCATATCATAGTCCTTGAGTAGCTCCAATCATCTCCTTTTCCGAAGATTGAGATCCTTCTGAGTAAAAACATATTGCAAGCTCTTATGGTCCGTAAACACATCCATGTGAACCCCATACAAGTAATGTCTCCATATCTTCAAGGCGAATACCACCGCTGCCAAATCAACACACACCCAAGTCCGATCCTTGAAGCGTCACAGTACACCACGAACCTATCGGTTCCCTCCGATAGAGTTAACACCGGTACTGAAGTAAGTCGAGCCTTCAAATCAAGGAAGCTCTTCTCACAAGTCTTCGACCATTGGAATTTCACTTTCTTCTGAGACATTTTGGTTAAAGGGGCTGCAATAGATGTGAAACCCTAAACAAATCTCCGATAGTAACCATATAGACTATAATTCCCCCAAAACTCAAAGAGTAGATCCGGGACTTAAATTAGAAAATCTAGAAATCTGCAGAAAATGCCTCAGAACAACTAACCTAATGAGTCGTTATGATACCTAATGACTCGTTAAGTCAGTCGTGGGTAGGGTGGTCGAGTAATGGAATGGAGAGTCAGTATACCCCATGAGTCCTCACCACAACTCGTTGTGGGTGACCACAAGTCGTGATGTCACCTGTAGGGGAACTTTAGGGTTTTGGTCAGTGTGGTCAATGATAGGTGACCACGAGTCGTGGTCACTCACCACGACTCATTAGGTCCCTCGTGGTGACCATCAGTGTTTTCTGGGCAGTGTACTCAATGAGTGTGAACATGAGTCGTGGTCACTAACCGTGACCCGTTAGGTCACCCATGAGGACTGACGACCAATTTTTCCCTGTGATTTTCCAAGGGTCATTTAGTAATTTTCTACTCCCCTAAACTTTAAACTACGTCATTTTATATGTAATTTTAGACCTATTATTGGGAATGAACGACCTCTCCCCTCATTCCCCACATACATTCTCAGAAAAGCATCGAAGAGTCTCTCAAGAACTTTCAGAGTAAGGTCCAAGGTTCTTCATTCATCTCAAAAATTAGAGTTCCCTCCTCAAGGGAATTCCTAGCCAAGTATGTGGGAATTCCACAAAGGAATAGTTCTTCCCTTGTGTCCCGCAAAACCCTCTTATAGTTTCTCTATCAGTCTTAGTCTTGAGCTTTCGAGTATGAAGAGATTACATGTTTGTTTTTCATTGATTTCTCATAGAACAATATGCATGCTTATTGTTTCTATGACCTCCATCATTTCTTGACCAAATTGTTCATGTTCCTGCCAAAGTGAATTTAAGCCCTGAGCTTTCGAAACGTATTTATATATTAAATTTATCATGGTTTGTGAAGTGTGATATGGGGCTGATTTTCTAGTATTTCTTATTGTTTAGATGTTGAGTAATTGCTCCCTTGATAAGAATGATTTTAGCCCTAGCATGAATGAGAAAAAAAACCCTATAATACTGCTTGTCGGATGGGATTTCGTTATTTCTTGAAATCTTTGCCAGATTGTGGATTCTTGTGTTGTTGGAATAAGTTGAATTCTCTATTAGCTGCGTAGTAGTTTAGTTCAATTAGAACGTAGAATTTCCTCAGTGCTATTCAGAATTTGTCAACTGATTAGTTTGACTACAGAAATCCTTGAGGTGTCTATGATACCTCCCAGTTATTGGAATTACACTCAGAACTCAGTTTCATTGGTCCACTAGGCTGTCATGACACTTTAGATAAATAGCTATAACTAGCCTTAGGACCCCAGTCAGATTACAGTTTGTTCTTAGGTGGTTACGACGCTTCTAGATAAGCAGCTCCAACCAGTCTAGAACCTAGTTTCAGAATCTGGTCTAATAAGAATCTCAATGTACTTATAGTTATATATCCCTAACTAGTCTTGGACCCCATTATGAGCTATCAACTTAGAATTCAGTTTAGGTATTCCGGTGGGACCAGGACTTAGCACCGAAGGGTTGGGGTTCCACCGCACCCAGGTTCCTAGAACTATGTTGCCAGCGTAGGTTATAGTATTTATTGGCCAGATTGGCCCCAGAATTTTGTTATCACCCATTTCATGCCTCTATACCCTAGCAAGGTATATTAGATCCTACCTGTGGGGTGTATACATCGGACTCCACGTCTAGCTCACGTGGTTATATGCCGGCTATAGACACTCCCACTAGTTAGCTCAGTCCAGTCTCAGTATATGTAGTTCAATTCAGTTTCAGCTCTATCAGTTTAGATCAGTTCAATAACAGTATCTCAGACTTAGAACTTTCAGACTTAGGGCATATCTTTGACCATTAGCCAGGGTCATCTTGACCATCTCAGTTTATTACAATTATTCAGCTCAGTACATTAGTTGGTCATAGCTTGTAATCTTCAGCTCAGTATTTTATATTCTGTTATGTTTTCTCCTGCTTACTCAGTACATTCAAAGTGCTGACGCATACTTTTGTGCTGTATTGTTTCATGATACAGCCGCAGGTTCTTAGATCCAGCGCCATTAGCCAATTTTGTTCAAATCTCTCTCCCAGCAGCAGAAGTGTGAGTCCTCATCTCTCGAGGAAGTTATATCATTTATTTCAGTTTCTTTTGTTATTATTTAAGTTAGACTTAGAGTTTGCTGCTAAGCTTTTTCTAGTAACTCCTCAGTTAGATGGCTTTCAAACATAAACGTGGTTTATGTTTATTATTATTGCTCAGATGTTTTAAACTATGTGATTCAGAATTTTTTTCATGAATGTCTTACATTATTATTTTAAAGCTTCTGCTATTAAGTTTACTCAAAATTCTAGTGTATCATAGACCAAGGGTTGACTTGGGATCACTTGTGACTCTAAGTACGGTGTACTATCCAGGGTGTAGACTCAGGGTGTGAAAAACTTGGTATCAAATCACTAGGTTTAGAGTATCCTTAGAATATCTGAAAGGCGTATCGAGTAGAGTCTTTATCATGGATGTGAAGCGCACCACACTTATGAAGAGGAGGCTACGAGATGTTATTAGGAAAACTCTCTTTATTTCATGCTCTTTATTGTGGGTTACAGTTCAATCCAGAAACGTCCTTCTAACTGATTCCCTATTTCGTTTTAATGAATCATGCCTACCAGATGCGGTAATGAAAGAAGGGCCGGTAACTCCAACAAACCTGGCCCACCATGTTCAGCAGCCCCTCAGGATGACACAGTGTCCACCGTAGAGTTTAGGGCAGCTATCCAACTGCTCGCTCAGACAGTCACCAATCAGGTGAATCAGCAGGTTGTCCCGATAGCCACAAACGAGTCTGCAGCAGCTGCTCAGGTGCGGGATTTTACCCAGATGAACTCTCCATGTTTTCATGAAACAAAGGTGGGAGAGGACCCACAAGGGTTTGTATACGAGGTTAGAAAAACCACCCAAATTATGGGTTTTAGTCCCTCGAAGAGTGCCGACTTGGCTGCCTACCAGCTGAAAGGGGTGGCCAAGTCTGGTACGAGCAGTGGAAGGAGGGAAGGCCAGTAGGAGCAAGACCGGTGGAATGGGAGGAGTTCACGGCAACCTTTCTAGACAGATTCTTCTCTCGAGAGCTTAGGGAGGCAAAGGTAGTAGGAGTTTATGAACCTGAGACAAGGGAACCGGAAAATAGAGGAGTATTCTCTAGAGTTCACTAGGTTGTCCAAGTATGCTCCAGAGATGGTAGCCGAGCCAAGGACTCGCATGTTGAAGTTTGTGAACGGAGTGTCAAACCTGGTTCCCAAAGAGTTTAGGACAGCGATGCTGATTTGAGATATGGACGTCTCCAGCCTAATTGTCTATGCCCAGTAGATTGACGCTGAAAAGCTAAAGGATATGGGGCAAAAGAATAAACGGGAAAGGATTGGCCAATTAGATTATAGCCTCCGGAGGTCAGGCAGTAGCAACCGCCTACAACAGCAGCAACAGCCGTAGAGGGCTCCAACGCCTTGCTCAGCCACCGCCCCTACCTTTCGGTACTGTTAGGATCGAAGTGGTGGAGTATCTGGCACTTAGTCTCAGAGTCACAGTGCTGGGAACAGATATCCAGTTTGCCCTAAGTGCGGCAAGAATCACTCTGGAGAGTGTCTTCAAGGTCGCGAAGGTTGTTTTGGTTGTGGACAGCTTGGGCATTGGCTTAGGGAGTGCCCATCAGCAGGGCGAGGGAGGTCACAATCCACCACATCATCAGCTCCAGTAGGCTGACTAGCACAATAGGCCAACACAATAGGTAAGGATGGCGGTCAACACCAAAACCATTTTTATGCACTGTCTTCCTGTCAGGATCAGGAGAGCTCATCTGACATTGTCACGGGTATGTTATGCCTCTTTCATCTGGACGTGTATTCCCTCCTAGATCAAGGAGCCACCCTTTTGACTCCCTACATAACTGTCCAGTTCAATATCAGTCCACAGGTCCTCTTAGAACCATTCTCAGTCTCTACCCCTGTTGGTTAGTTAGTTAGAGCCAACCGAGGGTATAAAAACTACCCAATCTCAGTCTTGAATAATGTCATTCCAGCTGATCTCATAGAGTTAGACATGGTCGATTTTGACCTTATCCTCGGCATAGACTGGTTACACTCTGGTTATGCCTTAGTTGACTGCAGAACTAGAGTTGTCAAGTTTCAGTTACCTAATGAGCTAGTATTGGAATGGACGGGTAGTAGTTCAACGCCTAAGGGTCAGTTTATTTCCTACCTTAAGGCCCAAAAGCTCATTTCCAAGGGATGTATTTATCATCTGGTTCGGGTCAAAGATTCCAACTCTGAGACGCCAACCATCTAGTCAGTTCTAGTGGTTAGCGAGTTCCTAGATGTATTTCCTGAGGATCTTCCTGGAGTTCCCACTAAACGGGAAGTAGACTTCGGAATAAACCTCCTCCCAGATACTCAGCCCATCTCCATCCCTCCTTACGGAATAGCTTCAGTTGAGCTTAATAAGGTGAAGGAGAAACTAATAGATCTTCTTGACAAGGGTTTTATTAGACCCAACATCTCTCCCTGGGTGCTCCAGTACTATTCGTGCGTAAGAAAGATGGTACCCTCAGAATGTGCATAGATTATCGTCAGCTGAACAAAGTCACAGTCAAGAACAGGTATCCCCTACCCAGAATTGATGACCTATTTGACCAGCTTCAGGGAGCTAGTTGTTTCTCAAAAATTGATCTCAAGTCGGGGTATCATCAGTTTAGGGTCAGAGAACGTGACATACCGAAAACAGCATTCAGAACTGGGTATGGTCACTACGAGTTTGTGGTTATGTCCTTTCGTCTAACAAATGCCCCCGCAACCTTCATTGACCTGATGAATAGAGTCTTCAAGGCGGTATCTGTATATGTTCATCATTGTGTTCATCGACGACATTCTGGTATACTAAAAAATTAGGAAGAGCATACTAATCACTTGAGGATAGTGCTTCAGGCACTCAGAGACCGCCAGTTGTTCGCCAAGTTCAGCAAGTGTGAATTTTGGTTGGAGTCCGTGACTTTTCTGGGGGTCTCGGGCGAAGGTATTCAGGTTGATCCTCAAAAGATAGCAGTAGTGAAAGATTGGCCCAGACCTACCTCTCCGACGGAAATCAGGAGTTTTCTATGCTTAGTTGGTTATTATCAACGGTTTGTGGAAAGTTTCTCCTCTATAGCATATCCTTTGACTAAGTTAACTTAGAAGAACGTGAAGTTCTAGTGGTCGGATACGTGTGAGAAGACTTTCTAAGAGTTGAAGACTCGACTCACTACCGCTCTAGTTTTGACCTTTCCAGAAGGAACAGATGGGTTGGTTGTCTATTGTGATGCTTCCAGAGTTGGACTCAGTTATATTCTGATGTAGAGGGTTAAGGTGATAGCCTATGCCTCCAGAAAACTCAAAGTTCATGAGAAAAACCATCCAACTCAGGACTTGGAGTTGGCAACGGTGGTGTTTGCGCTGAAAATATGGAGACATTACCTTTATAGGCTCACTTGGATGTGTTCACAGATCATAAGAGCCTTCAGTATGTGTTCAGTCAGAAGGACCTAAATCTTCGTCAGAGAAGGTGGTTGGAGCTATTGAAATACTATGACATGAGTGTGCTGTATTACTTGGGCAAAGCCAATGTGGTGGTTGATGCTCTAAGCAGGTTGTCTAGGGAAGCGTAGCTCATGTTGATGAGGAAAAGAAGGAAATGATAAAAGATATCCATAGGCTAGCTCGTTTGGGAGTACCGATGGTGGATTTAGCCGAGGGTGGAGTGGTAATGCAAAGTGGGTTAGATTCCTCCTTTGTAGTTAAAGTGAAGTCTAGACAGGACGAAGATCTTATCTTACTCAAGCCTAAGGAAGCAGTTCTCAGAAAAGACATAGAAGCTTTCTCCAAAGGGGGAGACGGTGTGCTCCGTTACCAGGGCATATTGTGTGTAACGGATGTTGATGAGTTGAGACACCAGATACTTGCTGAAGCACACAATTCTAGATATTGTATTCACCCTGGTCCTACCAAGATGTACCGTGATTTATAGAATATCTATTAGTGGAACGACATGAAAAGAGATATTGTTGAATTTTTAGCCAAGTGCCCGAACTACCAAAAAGTTAAAGCAGAACACCAGAGACCAGGAGGTATGACTCAGGATATCAGTATACCTACATGGAAGTAGGACGAAGTAAACATGGAGTTCATTACAGGTCTACCTCGGAATCGTCGGCAGCATGACTTAATCTGGGTAGTAGTAGACCGGATGACTAAGTCAACACATTTTCTCCCAGTTAAAACCACATTTTCAACTAAGGACTATGCTAGAATTTATATCCGAGAATTAGTCAGATTTCATGGGGTGCCCTTATCCATCATCTCATATAGGGTACCCAATTCACCTTACATTTTTAGAAGTCCTTTCAGAAGGGACTCGGCACTCAGGTCAAGCTCAACACAAATTTTCATCCGAGATAGATGGGAAACCTGAGTGGACTATTTAGACCCTAGAAGATATTTTGAGAGCAGGCGTGATGGATTTTAAGGGCAGTTGGGATGACCATTTTCCTCTAATCAAGTTTGCGTACAACAACAACTACCACTCTAGCATTCAGATGACCCCATTTGAGGCATTATATTGTAGAAGGTGTAGATCTCCTAAAGGGTGGTTTGAGGTTGGCGAAGCTACCTTGATAGGGCTAGACTCAGTTCACGAGGCAATGTAAAAAGTTTAACTCATCTGAGAAATATTGAAAACAGCTCAAAGCTGTCAGAAATCTTATGCTGATATGAGGAGAAGAGAGTTGGAGTTTACATTTGATGACTGGGTTTATTTGAAAATTTCGCCCGTGAAAGGAGTGATGAGGTTTGGAGAGAAGGGAAAGCTCAGTTCGAGATATGTGGGACCCTATAGAATTTTGAGGTGTATTCACAATGTGGCCTATGAGCTAGAACTACCATCGAAATTAGCAGTTGTGCACCCTGTATTCCATGTTTCACTTCTGAAGAAGTGCATCAGAGATCCAACTTCAGATGTGCCATTGGACAGTGTAGAAATAAAGGATAATCTCTCATATGAGGAGGTCCTAGTCTAGATCCTTGACCGTCAAGTTTGTAAGCTAAGGAACAAGGAAATAGCTTCAGTTAAGGTCTTATAGAGAAATCAACAGGTTAAGGGAGCTACATGGGAGGCTGAAGCAGATATGATGGCCAAATACCCACACTTGTTCTCTACCGACTCTGTTATAGCTTAAAATGTTAGTTTTGACTTAGAAACCAATTTAGTTGTTGGGTTCAATTCATGTGTTTAAGTTTCCTTTATGACTTTGGATGTATGTATAAAAAGTGAATTCAGTTCAGTTATGTATTTTGAAACAGAGGTAGTCATTCTGTCAATTTTGGAGTTAAATGAGCAGTATTTGAGCATAGTGGTTGAAATTCTTTGCTTCTCTAGGTGTTTTCCGACATTCAAGGATGAATGTTTCCAAGGGGGAGATATTGTAATGCCCTGATAACTCAAAGACTAGATTCAGGACTTAAATCAGAAAATCTAGAAATTTGCAGAAAATGCCTCAAAACGACTCATCTAACTAGTTGTTATGAGACCTAATGACTCGTTAGGTTAGTCATGGGTAGGGTGGTTGAGTAATGGAAGGGAGAGTGAGTATACCCCATGGCTCCTCACCAAGACTCGTTGTCGGTGACCACGAGTCGTAGTGTCAACCGTGGGAGAACTTTAGGGTTTTGGTCAGTGTGGTCCACGACAGGTGACGACGAGTCGTGGTCACTCACCATGACTCGATAGGTCCCTCGTGGTGACCATCAGTGTTTTCTGGGCAGTGTACTCAACAAGTGTGACCATGAGTCGTGGTCACTAACCACGACCCGTTAGGTCATCCGTGAGGACTAACGACTAGTTTTTCCTGCGATTTTTTAATGGCCGTTTAGTAATTTCCTACTCTTCTAAACTTTAAAATACGTCATTTTAGATGTAATTTCAGACTTATTGGTGGGAATGAACGGCCTATCCCCTCATTCCCCACCTATATTCTCAGAAAAACATCGAAGAATCTCTCAAGAACTTTCAGAGTAAGGTCCAAGGTTCTAAATTCATCTCAGAAATTCGAGTTTCTTCCTCAAGGGAATTCTTAGCCAGGTATATGGGAATTCAACAAGGAAATAGTTCTTCCCTTGTGTCCCCCAAAGCCCTCTTATAGTTTCTCTATCAATCTTAGCCCTGGGCTTTCGAGTACGAAGATATTACATGTTTGTTTTTTGTTGATTTCTCATAGAATGATATCCATGCTTAGTGTTGCTATCCATCAATTCTTGATCAAATTGTTGATGTTCCTGCAAAATGAATTTAAGCCCTAAGCTTTTGAATGGAACGTATTTATATATTAAATTTCTCATGGTTTGTGAAGTGTGATTTGGGGCTAATTTTTTAGTATTTCTTATTGTTTAGATGTTGAGTAATTACTCCCTTGATAAGAATGATTTTAGCCCTTGCACAAATGAGAAAAAAATCTATAATACTGCTTGTTGGATGAGATTTCCTTATTTCTTGAAATCTTTTCCATATTGTGGATTCCCGTGCTGTTGGAATAAGTTGAATTTCTCTGTTAGTTGCTTAGTAGTTCAGTTCAGTTAGAACGTAGAATTTCCTCAGTGCTATTAAGAATTTGTCAACTGATCAGTTTGATAACAGAAATCCTTGAGGTGTCTGTGATACCTCCCAGTTATCAGAATCAGACTTAGAACTCAGTTTCATTGGTCCACTATGTTGTCATGAAACTTTAAATAAAAAGCTTTGTCTAGCCTTAGGACCCCAGTCAGATTACAGTTTGTTCTTAGACGGTTACGATGCTTCTAGATAAGTAGCTCTGACCAGTCTAGAACCCAGTTTCAGAATCTGGTCCGATAAGACTCTTAGGGTACTTTCAGTTATATATCCTTGACTTGTCTTGGAACCCAGTTACGAGCTATCAACTTAGAATTCAGTTTAGGTATTCCAATGGGAGCAGGACTTAGCACCAAGTGGGCCAGGGTTCCAGCGCACCCAAATTCCTAGAACTATGTTGCCAGCGTAGGTTACAGTATTTATTGGCCTGATTGGCCCCAGACTTTTTTGATAACCAAGTTCATGCCTCTATACCCTAGCAAGGTATATTGGATCCTATCGGTGGGGGGTATACATCGGACTCCACGTCTAGATCACGTGGTTATATGTCGGTTATAGACACTCCCACTAGTCATCTCAGTCCAGTCTCAGTATATGCATTTTAGTTCAGTTTTAGCTCTATCAGTTTAGATCAGTTCAGTAAAATATTTCAGACTCAGAACTTTCAGACTTAGGTCATGTCTTTGACCATTAGATAGGGTCATCTTGACCATCTTAGTATATTACAGTTATTCAACTCAGTATATCAGTTGGTCATTGCATGTCATCTTTAGCTCAGTATTTTATATTCTGTTATGTTTTCTCCTGCTTACTCAGTACATTTAAAGTACTGACACGTACTTTTAGGTTGTATCATTTCATGATACAGCTACAGGTTCTCACACCTAACGCCATTAGCCGATTTCTTCTGATCTCTCTCCCAAGAGCAGAAGTGTGAGTCCTCATCTCTCGAGGATGTTATTTCATTTATTTAAGTTTCTTTTATTGTTATTTCAGTTAGACTTAGAGTTAGTTGGGGGCTTGTCCCAACAACTCCTCAGTTAGATGGCTTTCAGACACAAACGTGGTTTCAGTTTATTATTATTGCTTTGATGTTTTAAACTATGTGATTTAGAATTTCTTTCATGAATGTCTTACATTATTATTTTAAAGGTTCCACTATTATGTTTACTCAAAATTCTAGTGTATCATAGATCAAGGGTTGACTCGGGGTAACTTGCGACTCCAAGTACCGTGTTCCGTCCAGGGTGTAGATCGGGGCGTGACATAGACCCAAGAAACTCTGATTATTTGAAGGATTCACCAGTCTAGGCCAATTCTTTACTGCTTTTATTTTATGAGAATCCATATTTATGCCCTCACTTGAGGCCCAAAAATGCTACAGAGTTTAACCAAAACTTGCACTTGCTGAATTTGTCATATAATTGATGATCCTTGATAGTCTGAAGCACTACTCTCAAATGAGTGGCATGCTCCTCCTCGCTTCGAGAGTATATCAAGATGTCATCAATTAAAACAATCACAAACATATCCAAGTATGGCTTGAACACCCTGTTCATCAAGTCAATAAAAGCTGCAGGAGCATTCATTAGTCCAAAAGACATAACTACAAATTCATAATGACCATACCGCACCCTAAAGGCTGTCTTCGAGATGTCACACTCTCGAACTCTGAGCTGACAGTACCCGGACCGGAGATCTATCTTTGAGAAACATTTAGCACCCTGAAGCTGGTCAAATAAATCATCAATCATGGGTAGAGGATACTTTTTCTTAACAATGACATCATTCAATTGCTAATAATCAATACACATGCGAAGTGAACCATCTTTCTTTCGGACAAACAGAATTGGTGCACCCCATGGGGACTTGCTCGGTCTAGTGAAACCCTTATCTAATAAGTCCTTCATCTTCTCTTTAAACTCTTTTAGCTCGACTGGAGCCATTCTGTAGGGAGGAATAGATATAGTCTGCATGTCAGGAAGAAGGTCAATACCAAAATAGATTTCCCGCTCGGGAGGGATACCCGATAAATCATCTGGAAAGACCTTTGTATACTCACGTACTACTAGAACTAACTATAAAGTCGGGGTATCGAACTAAACATCCTTAACCTAACTAGATGGTACACACAACCCTTAGATATTATCTTTTTGGCCTTAAGGTAGGAAATGAAAAGACCTACAGGCACAACTGAACTACCCTTCTGTTCTAAGACTGGCTCACCTGAAAATCTGAACTCTACAGCTCGGGTTCTACAATTAACTGAAGCATAGCATGCAAATAGACAATCCATGCTGAGAATAACATCAAAATCAATCATGGATAACTCTATCAAATCTGTTGAGGTGACATTCTAAAGGATTGAGATCGGGAAACCTCTATACACCCATCTAGCTATAACTGAGTCACCTACTGGAGTAGAAACTGAGAAGGGTTCTGACAAGACTTCGAGACTAACTCTGAAGCTACTGTCCACATAAGGTGTCACAAAACACAAGGTAGCTCTCGGATCTAACAGAGCATAAACATCAAGATGGAAAACTCGTAACATACCAGTGACCACATTCAGGGAGACCTCTTGCTCCTAGCGGGATGCTAAAGTGTATAATCTGTTCTAGTGTTGACTGCCACCTGTGTTAGTAGATGCTCCCTGATGTACTGAGCGTACAAGTGGGGCAGTGAAACTAGAAGTAGGGCCTCGGGCCCCATCATGATCCTGCCTCGCTTTTGGGCAATCATTGAGCATGTGTACAGGCTTCCCACACCCGAAACAAGCACCTGTACCTGCTAGACACTGACCTGTGTGACCCCAGCCACACCTGTGGAAAATTGAAACACTAGAATCTGCGGGTCTTTTGCTCTAACCCCTAGAGCCTGATGCTCGCCCCCTCTGATTGTTCCTCATTCTGGATGGCACACTCAATGCTGAAGATGCTAGGGCTGATGATCTCTGGTGGGTCTACTGTCGATGCCAACCTCCTGACCTCGGCTGTAAGAATCTGTGGTCATCGATCCTAGTCCTCTTGGCCTCCCTCTCTCTTAGATGTGTCGCCTCCATCTACTGGGCATACAATATTATCCGAGGGAAATCCATATCCTACTGGGGCATAGCGGTCCTTCAATCATTGTCTAAATACACCGTTACTCCATGAATGAATCTACTTACTCGAGCCCTCTGATCAACCACAAACTTTGGGGCGTATTTTGATAGGCAAGTGAACTTGAGGGCATACTCTTGTACTGTCATCCTCCCTTTCTTCAAATTTTATGAACTCAGCTTCCTTCAGCTCCCTCATCTCCTGAGGGAAGAACCGATCCAAGAGTGCAACGTGAAACTCTTCCCAAGTGACAGGGCCAACTCCGGCGACCCTGCTATCCTTCCATTGGCGAAACCAAATATGCGCAACCCCTTTCAACTGGTATGAGGCCAACTCTGCACACTCAACCCCAATTACCCCTATGACTTGGGTGATCTTCACTATCTCATCCGTGAACTCATGCGGGTCCTCATCCACTTTTTCCCGAGGAACTCTGGCGAGTTCATTCTCAAGAAGTCTAGAACTCGAGCTACCGCTGCATTGCCATTTTGTCGAACATGCGCACAACTTGGTGATTGACCTGAGCGGTCAAGGCTTGTGCAAGAATCTAAATAGTGTCCCAGAACTCAACATGAGCAACTGGCTCCGATGCTTGGGGCTCCTAAACTGGCAGGGCTTGTTGGTACCCATTACCGTTGCCATCCTCGTGGCCTTCTCCATTTCCATTCCTTCTACCATTCTTCTTCGGGGAGCCATGATTCTACAATTGTGAGTAGAACGAATGAGAAGGATAGGGAGGTATTTCATCATACGACATAGATCGTGAAAGAAGGGAACATTTCGTAAATGTCTCATAGCCTCTTCATCATAAGTGTGATGCGCTTCATATCCATAAAAAAGACTCTACATAATGTGGATTTTAGACATCCTAGGACACTTCAAACCTATTAGTCTAATACCAAGTTTGTCACAACCCGAACGGAGGCCCGAATCGCAATACAGGACAAGAAGCCGTGAGAGACCCCAAGTTAACCCATGGCAAAAGCATACATCTAGATCGATCAATGAAACTGAATAATCAACAATATAATCATAGATGAAGTCTAAACATAAACATAACATCATAATTCACAATCTGAAGCTAATTACTAACATATGTCTGAAAAGCCTCTAAACATGAGGAGTTGTTGGGACAAGACCCCAACTAACTCAACAAGCTGAAACTGAAAATACTTAAGGAAATCTGAGTAGTCTAGTTCTCGGGAGATGAGGACTCACTAACAACGCAAAGGCTAACTCTGATAGGATGACTATGAGTGGGGCTGAACCTAAGAGCTCAGTCTTATATCATGAAATGATACATCATAGAGTATGTGGTCAGTACGTGCAATGTACCGAGTATGCAAGGTAGGTAAAACCTCTAAAGTAAGTAAATTCATTTAAAGACAAGGCATAATGTAAAATATAAATATTATGAGTTTGAGTGTAGGGCTTGCATGCATTCTTTCTAAAATCATAATCTCATCATAACATAACATATCATCATGACATAATCAATTGACTCAAAGTTAAAATATTATATTTATAAGAAAAGATATACATTGAGCCAAACCTACTTTAGAACATACTTACATATGTAAATCTCATGAGTAATGAACATGCATAACTGAAATCATGAGGAACAATCGGAGACTCATCTTTTAACTGACATACCACGATATAGCTTGCATGGTCCCAACTATCAAACTCAAGTGGGTAGAGTTGTCCAAATCCTTGTGAGGGCTAGGGACGATACCATGATATCGATATCAAGCTGAAGGCCCATTCGGGAAAGTGAAGCTCACAAGGGAGGTCCCAAAGTCATGATGTATAAACCTACGTTGGCGTGTAGTTCTAAGGCATAGGGTGATCGACCCTTAGCCTGCTCAGTGCTAGACACCACTCTCAAAAACATGCATATTCTCTACATTGTTATTCAAGGAAGCTCAACATTGTCAATTGACGAAGCTCATAAATCAAATACATCTCAAAGCAAAAATCATGCATAAGAGAAGCATTAACTCAAATCATACCACAAGATGAAAGATAATTGGGAGTCTTCATTTCAAAACCATGTGGTAAGCTATGCATATTAAAATCTTTAACTCAAACATAACACAAGCTGAGAATATAAGTGGGAGCTTTTGCTCTAGAACAATGTGGTAAGCTTAATTCAGAAAATCACCAAATCATACTTTGAACATGTGGGCATTGCCCAAAGGTTTATCATACTTGAAAATACTCAATTCATATCGAAGACATGATTATAAACATAAGTAGCTTGAAAACATACTTTTCATCATAATATCTCATCATCATCATATATTCATCACAAATCTCATCTTTCATGAACTTCTCATCAATGAGCTTTTTCATTCATAAAGATATAAACATGATTTTTAATTGAAAATATTATAAAACTCACCCATGCTTCATAATTCAATAGTAGAAATGTATTTAAATCATATCCATGTAAAAATTTAGGAAAATCATGCATTGGGTTAAAACCCCATAGAGTAGTCATAGATCATTCACGATTTAGAGAGGGATTGGGCATGGGTGTGAAAGGAATTACCCATTCATAACACTACGTACCTATTGGTAGGTGATTCTTACACTTCTTTGAATGCCCAATAGGAAATTGAAGATAAATTGATGAATGCTAGGCTTGATCACCCTCTCTAGTCTTCTAGCTTGCATGAATGAAGAAATAAGGCCTCAAATGGACTTAACCCCTTTAAAGACACTATTCTTAACTCAAAACGATGTAGTTTAGGCCTTAGGAACTTAGGAATTACGAAATGACCCTAACTAAATTCGCACAAAATAACGCCAGGTGGTTCCAATGAGGGACCTAATGTAATACCCCGAAAGTGCGTAGGAGTAAACCTGGAAGTGAAAAATTGAAAACTATAGAAAATTGGGAAAAATGTCTCAAGACAGGTCAAGGTACGACTCGTGGTGACATACCATGGGTGGTTGTAAGGAGTCGTGGTTGGGGAAAGGCTGGGTGATAGTGCATACCACGGGAGATATCACGACTCGTTGTGGGAAGCAATGAGTCATCCTTAGAAGTCGTGGGAAGGAGTTGGGTGCATCAGGTGACATACAATAGGAGACCCAACGACCTGTTAGGAGATGCCATGGGTCATTGGTTGTGGTCTTGGTTTGAGGATTAAGTTTCCCAGTAGGCTTGACGGGGGGAAACAATGATCCGTTATGTCCAAGGTGACGGGTCATGGTGTGACCCGTTAGGAGATGAAGGTCCAAGGTTCAAGGAACTAACCATGGATGATGTAATGAGTCGTAGGTTGGACGAATGGGTCGTCCTGTTTACCCATTGTTTGGTTTCGAGAATGGGTCATCAGCAGTTCATTCCACGAGAGACATGATGGGCCGTTGGTGGCTCCCACGATCCATTGGTACCATTCGTGGGTTCCATTTGGCTAGTTTTCTGGGCAGGTTCATTAAGGGTATTTTCGACTTTTACATGATATAAGGCCCTAAACTACGTCGTTTTGGCTTGGGAAAGCTGGGTTTTTAAGAAAATAAACCTTCCTAAACTCTCATTCATGCATGCAAGGATTTTGACAAGTGAACAAAGGGGAGATTTCAAGCTTTTCACCTCAATTCCTTCAATTTCATTCTCGAGCTTTTAAGGAGGGTTAGAAGTTGATAATCCCAAGTATGTAAGGTCTTCAATGGGTGGATTCTTCCACACCCAGTTCCTAATCAATGATTTCACTCAAAATTTATTTAAAAACTCATGGGGTTTTATATTTGATTTGTATAAAATTTGATGATTTAATTATGCATTTCGTGATTTTGAAATATTATCATAAACTATTGTTTTTGATCATTTTTTGAATTTTAAATTGATATTAATATTTTTCATTTCAATTTTCAAACAATTAAGTATGCTTATGCATGCCCCATGATGAATCGATTTATGATCTATTATCCACTGATGTTCTTTACAAGCCCATCATGAATTATGTTTTAAATTATTAATTCATTTTGTTACCCATTATTATTATATGAGATTCAAGCTATATGCATGGTCTACGAGTATGTATGAATCTTATTAATCATGAATTATGTTTTTGGCCGACTCACGGGCCTCATGTCATGGCTAGTTCACATATGTTCAAGCATGTTTACTATTATCATGATTTAACTAACCCATGAATTCATGTATGTATTATTATGATCACTATATATGTTTTGGGAGTAGTATCGAACACCGAGTAGGCTCGGGGCTCAAGTCAAGCCCCAGACCTCATGAACTACGTGCCACCGTAGGTATGTCGGGACCCTTTCATGTTAGTCCCTAGCGCAAATGAACCTTTTCATGATGATATCACACTTTCATGGTTCTACCCTTGGTAAGGTACGAACACCTTCTCGACTAGGGTTACAAGTCGGGCTTCATGTGTGCTCATATGGGGTGTGTCGGTTAAGAGAATCTCCCACTGTTCCTTATTATTTATGCAGATTATGAGTATGTAGGTTGGATCAAGTTATGTTAAGCAAGATTCTTTTATTATGATTATTACTATGTTTAGGTTATGAGTGTTTTGAAACCTTGAGCCGTATGATATGTTATAACAATTTATGATACGAGTATGCTGTTCTACTCTTATGATCTTTTATGGACTTTATTTATGTTTTAAATGTCTGTTTTACTTACCTTGCATACGCAGTACATTCCACGTATTGACCACATACTTTCTATGCTGTATCGTATGATGATACAAGTCCCCATTCTCAGGCTCATCCTCACCCGTAGATAATTCGTCCTTGATCTCAGTGCACTTGGTGAGTCCTCATGTTCCGAGGGCTACGTGTTCATACTCTTTGTTATTTCTTTCAGTTTTCGAATGATGGATTAGTTGGGGAGTTGTCCCATCAATCGGCCCTTCATGTTTAGAGGCTTGTCAGAATACCAGATGTATTCCGCCGTATTATATAAGTCTAGTATTGTTTTTCCTTTATGCTATGTTATAATTATGTTCTTTAAGTTAAGTCTTTCACTGTTGTGATTGATTTAGATGCATGATGATGCCATGGGTCGAGTTGAGGTCTCTCAGGGCTTCTTTTCCCGTGTCTACTATCCGGGTGTACGTTTGGGTCGTGAAAAACTTGGTATCAGAGCCATAGGTTTGAAGTGTCTTAGGGTGTCTAAAAGCCGCGTTAAGTAGAGTCTTTTTCATGGGTGTGAAGCATGCCATACTTATGATGAAGAGGCTGCTAAACATATTAGGAAATTTTCCCTTCTTTCATGATCTATGTCGTGCGATCAACATCCTTTACTCCTCTAATTCATGCTATTCACATTTGCAAAATCATGCCTCCGTGTCGGGTAAACACTAGGAGAAACGGAAATGGTAACGATCATAAGGGTGCCCATAATGGTGAGCATCAGCCCACTCCAGCCGTTCATGAGGAGCATGCACCAGAGCCAGCCGCCTATGTTGAGTTTAGGGCGACGATTCAGATGCTGACACAGGCTATGACAGCTCAAGTCTAAAATCAGACCGTGACACATTATCCGAAAAATGGGAATGCGGCAGCTGCTATGGTGAGGGAATTTTTGAGGATGAGCCCTCCGGAGTTCATAGGGTCGAAGGTAGACGAGGACCCATAAGACTTTATTAAGGAAATTCTGAAGATCACCCAAGTTACGGGGGTGAATAATGGGGAATGTGTTGATTTGAGCTCCTATCAGCTCAAGGGGGTAGCACATTTATGGTTTAAGCAATGGAGAGTTGCTAGGACAGTGGGTACAGGCCCGATAGGTTGGGATGAGTTCCACACCGTGTTCATATATCGGTTCTTCCCTCGGGTGATGAGGGAGATTAAGGCAGCCGAGTTTGTTAGTTTGAAGCAGGGCAACATATCGGTCCAGGAGTATGCTTTAGAGTTCACTCGGCTATCTAAATATGCTCCAGAGTTGGTGGCTGATCAGAAGGCTCGGGTGAGCTGCTTTGTGCATGGAGTAGCAGATTACTTGGACAAGGATTGCAAGATTTCCATGCTACATCGGGACATCGACTTTCCTTATATTGTATTACATGCCCAGTAGATGGAGTCGGTCTACAGGAGGCAGAGAGAGGCCAAGAGGGCCAGGACTGACAACTACGCGGTTTCTCAGGCCAGGTCAGGAGGTGGATCACGTCAGCTGTCCCAGCACAGGTCCATTGGTCCAGCTCCTTTATCATCTAGCACGCCGTCTTGGTTCATAGGTGACTAGAGAGCAGGGCTACAGGTTCGAGGAATCATGGTAGTATGCAGGTGGAGCGAACCTTCCCAATTTGTGCAAAGTGCGGCAAGAACCACCCCGAAAGGTGCCTGGTCAGTGCGGATGCTTGTTTCGAGTGTGGAAAATCCGAGAAAAGGATCAGAGATTGCCCTGTAGCCATTTCTACTGCTCCAACAACACGACCCCCTCAACAGGGTGCCTCCACTAGTTCAGCAGGTGGTCAGCACCAAAACAGGTTTTATGCCCTAGTGCCTTTCCAGGAGCAGGAGGCTTCGCCGGATGTGGTCACGGGTAAGTTGCGAGTATTACATATTGATTCTTATGCATTGTTAGATCTAGGAGATACTTTGTCTTTTGTGACCCCTTATATTGCTAGTAGTTTTGGAGTTAGTCCTGAAATTATGTCAGAACCATTCTCCGTATCTACCCCAGTTGGTGAATCGGTTATAGTTAAGCGGGTATATAGTGGTTGCCCCATTACAGTGTTGCATAAGGTTACCTTCGCGGACTTAGTCGAGTTGTCCATGACTGACTTTGATATCATCTTTGGTATGGATTGGTTATTTGCATGTTATTCTTTGATTAATTGTAGGACCCGTGCGGTGGAATTCTGGTTTTCGGGTGAGTCAGTTTTGGAATGGAAGGGTAATTCAGTTGTACCATCAGGTCGATTTATTTCCTATCTTAAGGCCAGGAAGATGATTTATAAGGGATGCATGTATCATCTAGTTAGGATTAAGGATGTTGAGTCTGAGACCCCGACTATTCAATCAGTTTCGGTAGTGTGAGTATCCAAATGTTTTTCCCGATGAATTGCCTAGTGTTTCTCCTGAGAGGGAAATCGATTTCAGCATTGATCTCTTACCTAATACGCCACCTAGCTCTATTCCTCTCTATAGGATGGGTCTAGCCGAGCTAAAGGAATTGAAGGATCAGTTAAAGGATTTGTTGGATAAGGGTTTCATTAGATCGAGCAAGACTCCATGGGGTGCACCGGTTCTCTTTGTTCGAAAAAAGGATGGATCCCTTCGGATGTGTATTGATTATCGGCAGCTTAATAAGGTCACCTTCAAGAATAGGTACCTCTTGCCCAGGATTGATGATTTATTTGACCAGCTCCAGGGTGCCAAGTGTTTCTCAAAGATAGATCATAGTTCCGGATATCACCAGCTCAGAGTTCGGGAGTGTGATATTCCAAAGACAGCCTTCAGAACGTAGTATGGCCATTATGAGTTTGTAGTTATGTCATTTGGACTAACCAATGCTCCTGCATCCTTTATGGATCTGACGAACAGTGTGTTCAAGTCATATCTAGATATCTTCGTGATTGTGTTCATCGATGATATACTTATATACTCCCGGACCAAGGAGGATAATGCTACTCATTTGTGTATAGTGCTTCAGGTCCTTAAGGATCGTCAGTATATGCAAAGTTCAGCAAATGTGAATTTTGGTTGGACTCGGTAGCATTTCTAGGCAATGTGGTTTCAGGTGAGGGCATTAAGGTAAATTCCCAAAAAATCAAAGCGGTGAAGAATTGGCCTAGACCGGTGAATCCTTCAGAAATTTGGAGTTTCTTGGGCCTAGCAAGTTACTACCGTAGATTTGTTGAGGGTTTCTCATCTATTGCTTGACCAAGTTGACTCAGAAAAAGATAAAGTTCCAATGGTCAGAGGATTGTGAGAAAAGTTTCCAGGAATTGAAGACCTGACTCACTTCAGCACCAGTGTTAACTTTACTTGAGGGTACTGATGACTTTGTTGTATATTGTGATGCTTTGAGAGTTGGACTGGGATGTGTGTTGATGCAACATGGGAAGGTGATAGAATATGTCTCTTGACAGTTAAAGGTTCACAAAAAGAATTACCCGACCCATGATCTTGAGTTGGCCGCGGTGGTGTTTGCACTAAATATATGGCGGAATTACTTGTATGGGGTTCACATGGACATGTTCACGGATCACAAGAGCTTTCAATATGTGTTTACGCAGAAAGATCTCAATCTTCGACAAAGGAGGTGGTTGGAGTTTCTAAAAGACTACGATATGAGTGCTCTATACAACCCGGGCAAGGCTAATATGGTTGCGGATGCACTTAGTAGGCTCTCTATGGAGAGTGTGTCCCATGTGGATGAGGGGAGGAAGGAGTTGGTGAAAGATGTCCACTTGCAAGGTTGGGAGTTAGATTGATCGACTCGACTGATGGCGGCGTTGTTGTGCAGAATGGGTCAGAATCGTCCCTGGTGGTTGATGTCAAATCCAAGTAAGATGAGGATCCAATTTTGAGGAAGCTGAAGGAAGTGGTGCGAAGTCAAAAGATAGAGGTTTTCTCCCAAGGGGGAGATGGTGTTCTAAGATATCAGGGTATGTTTCCCGGACGTTGATAATTTGAGGGTACAGATATTGCATGAGGCATATGGTACCAGACAATCCATCCAGGATCCATGAAGATGTATCGGGACTTGCGAGAAATCTATTGGTGGGATGGTATGAAGAAGGATATTATGGAGTTTGTAGCTAGATGTCCAAATTTTCAGCAAGTGAAGGTTGAGCACCAAAGGACGGGGGGTGTACTTCAGGATATTAGCATTCCCACTAGGAAGTGGGAAGAGATTAATGTGGATTTTATTACAGGCCTACCTCGTACTCGCTGACACTATGATTCCATTTGGGTGGTGGTAGACTTGTTAACCAAGGCTGCACACTTTCTACCAGTCAAGACCATGGATTCGGCGGATGATTATGCCAAATTATATATTCTGGAGTTGGTTCAACTTCATGGAGTGCCCTTGTCTATTATTTCAGACTGAGGTACTCAGTTTACCTCCCAGTTCTGGCGGTCTTTTCAAAAGGGACTTGGGACGCAAGTCAAGCTCAACACAACCTTTCATTCGCAGACGGATGGACAAGCCGAACGAATGATCCAGACTCTTGAAGACATGTTGAGGGCTTGTGTTATGGATTTTAAAGGTAGTTGGGATGATCATTTTCCCTTGATCGAGTTTGCTTATAATAACAGCTATCACTCCAATATCCAAATGGCACCGTTCGAGGCCCTCTATGGGCAGAGGTGTAGATCTCCCATCGGATGGTTTGAGGTTGGTGAGGCAGCTATGATAGGGCCACATTTGTTTCACGAGGCGATGGTAAAGGTTTAGTTGATAAGGGAACGATTGAAAACCGCAAAGAGTCGTCAAAAATCATATGCCGATGCGAGGAGAAGAGACTTGGAGTTTGATGTGAATGACTGGGTATTTCTAAAGGTATCTCCCATGAAGGGAGTCATTCGGTTTGGGAAGAAGGGGATACTCGATCCCCGCTATGTTGGCCCCTACAAGGTTGTGAGGAGAGTTTTGGTAAGGTGGCGTATGAGTTGGACTTTCCCTCGGAGTTATCTTTGGTTCATCCTATATTTCATGTGTCACTTTTGAAAAAGTGCTTGGGTGATCCAACTTTAGTAGTCTCGGTGGACAGCGTGGGCATAAAGGATAGTCTCAGCTATGAAGAAATTTCGGTGAAAATCTTAGATCATCAAGTCTGTAAGCTAAGGAACAAGGAAGTAGCCTCAGTTAATGTTTTATGGAGAAACCATCATGTTGAGGGAGCTACGTGGGAAGACGAAGTGGATATGACGGCTAAATACCCACATTTATTCTTTACTGGCTCAGTTTCGACTTGAGGTACCAATTTTACCCTACGACTCTACCTAGTTTTCATGTTAAGTTCATGTGTGCAAGTTTCTTTTATGTGTATGAATGTGTATGTGAAGTATGAGATCAGTTCAGCTATGTGGTTTTATTCGGAGGTAGTCATTCTATGAAAATTTCGGTTAAAATAGTCAGAATTTGTGTATGATAATTGTATGTCTTTGATTGCTGCTTGTTTCTAGCATTTGAGGATGAATGTTCCCAAAGGGGAGATATTGTAATACCTCGAAAGTGCATATGAGTAGACCCAGAAGTGAAAATTTGAAAACTACAGAAAATTGGGAAAAATGTCTTAGGATGGGTCAAGGTACAACTCATGGTGACATACCACGGGTCATTGTAATGAGTCGTAGTTGGGGAAAGGCTGGGTGATAGTGCAAACCACGGGAGATTTGACGACTCATTGTGGGAAATAATGAGTCGTCATTAGCAGTAATGGGAAGGAGTTGGGTGCATCAGGTGACATACAACAGGAGACCCAACGATCCGTTAGGAGAAGCCACGAGATGTTGGTTGTGGTCGTGGTTTGAGGATTAAGTTTTCCAGTAGGCTTGACGGGGGTGAAACAACGATCCGTTGTTTGTGGTGATGGGTCATGGTCTGACCCGTTAGGAGATGAGATGCCAAGTTCAATGGACTAACCACGGACAATTTAATGAGTCGTCGGTTGGAGACACGGGTCGTCCTGTTGTTCGGGCTATTTGTTATATGGGTATATAACTACAGGCAAGTGCACGCGGTCGAACAAGTAGTAAAGTGGCTCAAGTAAGCCAAGTATCGATCCCATAGGGACTGGGATAAGGTAACAATCTGCTCAAGTGTACTATATTTTAATTCTAACAATGAAGACAACAGTGTAACCAAGAGTTAGATATTTTGGGTTCTAATTTTTATGCTAAGTCTAAAACAAGTATCTAATGTGAGTCTGAACTATGAATGTGAGCATATTGAGGTTAATTGAACATGTAAAGAAATTAATTATCGATATAATTTGGTTAACCTTTCCTCCGGTTGCTAGTCAAGAACTAATGCCAATGGATTAAAACTCTCGTAGTTAACTCAACTTAAGAATCATGAACCGCCCACCTACATTTCTGTGATTAAACGAAATTCATGTTCTAGCCATACAAACCCGGTTCCTAAATTGACTAATACGACTTTCAGGTATATTTCTATCCTGAAGGTAAATCAATTCTCAATTTTCCCAAACTAAGAAAAGATCATATCCTATTGATTCACAACTTTCCAATTTCTTGCTCTCTCGAGTGAAACCGGACTTTTTAGATATACATTAACATAGGCCACACATTAATGCAGTAAGAACAAGAATCAATAGAGCAACCATGGAAGAAAAGATGAAAAACCAACTTAATCAACAATCACATTTCAATACAATTGTCCTTAACCTCAACAAGAAGAGGAATTAGCCACTCATTTGTGGATTAAACATCGTTAAAATGAGTGTTAAACATACAAGCAATTAAATTAAAGGAGAAGGAGATAGAGAAAAACCCTGATAATTTCGTCCCCTCAACTGCCTGTAACCCACGTTCTTGCTCCACCAAGTCAGAATAATTTAAAATGAACCTAAGTGTTCTATTTATACTAGTGGGAATTTTTCCCGGAATAACAAGCAACGTGTCACGGAGTGCATTGCGGAGCACTGCCTCCGTGACACGCCACTGACGCGGACCCTTACTGGAAACTGGGTGTCCAGGTAATAAGGCCCAACGTGGCACGGCGTGCAACGCAGAGCTAGGTCACCGTGCCACGGACCCAACGCGCACCCTCACTAGAATTCGGCCAAAAATTTCCTATCCTGGTAGAAGGCCTCCGCGATGGCAGCATGACACGGCTCCATCGCGGAGCCTCTTTATTTTGTGCCTTCCAATGCCTTGTCCTTTGCTAACATCCGAGTCCAACCCCGATCTCTCCCAACACGCATTTTAGCTTCCCAAAATTACATTTTACCTGCAAAACAATGCTAATCATGTTGGTTAGTATAAATTCACATTTTACTAACAATCACATGAGAATGTATAAACATTGCTAGATAAACAAGGCTAAAATGACATATTTAAGTATCACTTGGGCATATAAATTTGCCCAAGATCACTTACCCCACACTTAAATCCTTGTTCACCCTCGAACAAAAATCTTACACCTCATGCAATTTACACCCCAACCTCGCTACTTTGGTTCGACAATTTAGGCTACGGTCATACCGATTATTCAATACAACAAATCATCAAGAAAACACGCATGGTCCAATCAATGCAAGGACCTTCAATACATCAAGGCCTCCTAGACTTTAGAATCGACTCTCGATATTGGCAAACTCATGCAAATCAACTGATCAAGACATCCGACACGAAAATTAATCTCTCATCAAGCATGTGCCCTCACAACACAAGAGAATTTTCCCCTTTTTGATCATATGAGCTCAAAAAAATTACATGCAGGGGCATATAAACACAATTTCACTCTCTCTCCCAAAAGAATTGACATGCATCATGTCACGACCCATAAGCTTGCCTTTAGTGTATTACTCCACTAATATAAAGAAGTGTGATGTAAGATCACGTAGGACTTTAACGGGTTGTAATGTAAGCTACAGAACTAGTAAATATTGGGCTAGCCAATAATAGTCACTAGCATCCTTAAGCGCCTTTTCAATACATCCCATCCAACTCGTGGGCATTGTTTCTTTCTTCGTCCTCCCATTCTTGAAGTTTGTCTTTAGTTTGGCCCATCTTATTAAGCACACTTGACACAAAAACAAAGATTATTCATACACCTTGATGATAGTTTATTTATAACAAGTGCACCTTCAACCTTTTCTTTCCTTCCATCACTCTGCTTTTCTTTTCTTTTCCCCATTCTTACTCTTTGACACTTTGGGAAAATTATTTTCTCTTCTTCAGCATCTAAGAGTTTTGGATCAAATTTACGGCAAATAAAAAGAAGGGATTAAGCTCGGTTTACAACTTTTTGACAAAAGAAAAAAATAATAGGCTAAAGGCTCAACAGGCTAACTAGGGTGTACAATCAAGGTGGGTACTATAATGAAAAAGAGAAACTTTCGGTTAAAAACAAAAAAATGCCTACATCCTTTCCTACAATACACCTCCTTCATTTTGTTTTGTACACACACCAGGCAAGTTCTAGACACTTCACAATAGCATGGAATAACAAAACCTCACTTCACACTTATTGCACATGCTCAATTCAAGACGTATTCACGGACTCTTCAATCAGCTAATTACAAGAATTCAAACATTAAGCCTCAATCACACTGAATCGACTCTATGGCCTAGGTATCTCAACATATTTACAAAGTTGCATGCTTCCATACAAATCACCTTTGCATTTCAAATATCATGTACAACACCCAACCAGAATTCCGCAACCATAAAGTAACTACAGGTTTTGGGATGCAACCCACAAAAGAAAAACAACTAAAAAATAAATAAAAAAATCTACTCATAACGACTACATTTCCCTTAAGACGGTCATCATCCATCCATCATAGGGAACGGTCACTAACTAAGACTTCGGTTCAATGGGACCATTCTCGATAAAAGAACCGAAAACAAATGTCGAGAAACCCAAGAATTGAAAAAAGAAAAAAAAAGAAAATTTTTAAAAATAACGATTATTTCGATAAACAAAAATATGTACAAAATCAGCTAGCAACATTAAGCAACACACAACAGTTTCACATTTCACATATAATTACAATACAGAACAACAACTTCACAATCACAAATCACAGGATCACAACATTTTTTTCACAGGCACAACAACAGAACAAAACATACAGAACAACATAACCAGCACCTAACTACTCCCACCCCACACTTATATCGAACACTATCCCCAGTGTTCACAGAAATTAAAATAGCACATAAATTGGGTGGTGGAACTCCCTGATCAATCAAAATACTCCACTTCTTCATCAGGTGTTGCTGCTTCATCTCCCATGTCTGAATCACCCCCATCGTCATCATCGGACTCCACATTGGAGTCCTCCCGACGTGTCTCCTCATCTGTGGGGACATCATCATCCGTGGGCTCTACAAAAGCTAGCCTCATTCGACATAGAGCCCTAGCATTTTCGCTAAAAGGGTAGTCTAGCTCGAGATGCCATAGCTCCTCCTCTATTGCCGGCCTCCCGCCTATCCTCAGCTGGAGCATCTGCATCCCGTACATGCGAGCCATGTACTGATCATCTCGAGCATGTCGCTCGGCAAGTGTAAGAACAGGCCCATGGGTGGTGTCGAGTGCCTTAGTTTTAGTGACATCTAAGGCCCGCCGCTCCATCTGCGGGATATAGTCAAGGGCCTCTTCCTCGACATCCAGGCCCCTCAGGAATGTGGTGAGTAGTCCACCAAATCCGTATCTGTGCCCCTGATGCAACCGGGCTCTCTTCACGGCAGAGATAATCACCGTCGCCACATTCATCTCTATCCCTTTCATAAGGGCGTACACCAGGCATACACGATCCCGGGTTACATCCGTCATATGTACCCCCGGGATTAGGCAGAAACACATGATCTTAAGCCATATTCTGGCTTCCCTGTTCATTTGTGAGTAGGGAAAAGTCTGATGGTAGCCCCTCTCCTTGTGTCTGCTCCATCTAGCCGTCGATCGGGTTCCAGACAAAATGCGTCTGATGTCCGCATATGGTGGAGTGATGTTCAGCTGTCGAAGCACGTGGGCGTCTGTATCCCGCGCCCCTAGAATAACATTGTGGTGGTGGGGCTCAAAGGTGACTATTTACCCTCTTATTTTGATTGTGTGACTTCTGAGAGTCAGGTTCCAATTGGCATAGAATTCTCGAATCAAGTGCAAGTTGCATTCCTTGGGCTCTTCAAAGATGAAGTTTAGCCCAGCTGCCTCGATCCTGTGGACGATCCTAGGGAACTCCTGTGCCAACAGTTCCCGTGCTATGTGTTCCTTGGGGAAGTACTTGCTCTCCTTGTGCTTTGCATACCACTTCTTCCCCTCTTCTGTCACCCACCCGGTTCCGTATTGGCGGCGTTGGCTGCGTGGAACCGCTGGTGCTGCTAGGACCGCTATGCCCAATCTGATTCTTTTTCTGCCAGCACCAGATGTTGATGCGCCTTTTCCCTTGTCTTGCCTGCTTGCCATTGTTCCTATCAACCCAAACAGACAAGTTCAATGTTAAGCTAATGAATATTAGCTTCGACTAAGGTTGGGTTAAGCTAGGCTACCCCACACTTAGTCCTTATCTAAAATTACAACATTACGGCAAGATCATACTTATTTACACAAACAAACAACCAAATATAACAAACATGCTTAGTGCATTCGAAGAATTCGACGGTATATATTCTATGTACTACTCAGACTTCATACAGCTAACCACAATCATTACCATCGACAAAATTTTATCTCATAGCGCTTAGCAAGAAGAAACAAAACAAAAGAAAGGAAAAAAAGAAAAAAAATTAACTATGTGATCCTATAGAATTCAACCAATTCTTGCAATTTCCGATATTACCCTAACCCGAGAATCCGTCGATTTTTTAGCATAGTAACAGTTAATACAATTGACTCATCTCACTCAACATGTGCAACCCAACATGAATTTCACTAGTTCAACTAAATTTTTCCATTTCAAACTCAAAGGCAAGCCCTAGCTATGATTTTATCACAAATTCGATTAAACTATGTCATTATTGAGTTCAAGTAATCACAATGATACTCCGAACATCAATCAACAATAATTCAATAGAATTTACGCTCAATTTCTACTTAGGGCAAGTTTAGCTCATATCACAAGTTCAATATCAAAAAATTTCGACAAGAATTGAAATAGAGTTGAAGAACATACCTTGAATTCGAAGAATTGATGAAAACTCGATGAAATTCTTGTCCTAAGTCCGTGTCACTTCGAAGGGGGATGGGTTTTTGGGAGGTTGGTCACGGAGTGTGTGAGAAATGAGGGAAAAAGAGGGAGAATTGGGGTTAAAAAGGGGGAAAATCGCGCGGGTCACCCGGCGACCCGGTGTCACCTGTCGCGATATAAACATCAACGTGTCACGGAGGGTAACGCGGAGGTCCTCCTCCGTGACACGGAGATATCGCCCTAGCTCATTGTTTTGCCACTTTTTATTGATTTTCATACCTCGAATTTTCCTTTGCGATCTCTTGCACATTTATCCTCCGTTCAACCTGAAATTCATCTTACGACAAGAAATTGGTTAGAATTATAGGTTTCACTCAAAATAAAAATAAAAACAAAAATAAAACTAAAAATTTTGTTGTTAATTAAGAAAAAGAAAAAGAAATCTATTCACAATTTACAAAGAAAAATTTCACGGTTTGCCTCCCGTGCAGCGCTTGGTTTACCGTCGCGCCACGACGTATCAAGTTTCACCGCTTTTTCCTCCACCTTGAGGATATGAATCTCACCCTAATTTCTTCTCTAATTTCCTCTTATGCTCCAAGGGTGGTGGTGAAAAATTGTAAAGACCAAGCAGTAGCTGTTGCCTTTTGCATTTATTGGTCCTTAAGTAAGCGAAGTCATTTTGTCTCTCCGAGTTAGCAAATTTCAAAATATACGGGGCTTGGTCCTCCTCTAGACATTTCTCTATAAGCTTGGAAGACTCTATTTCTCGGTTGTCAAACAAACTTAATGTCAAAAAATGCTTCGAGTGTGGTCCAATAAACCTTAACTCTGAAACTGCATTGTGCTTGACCTCCTTACTTGTATACACCTTCTTAGCATCGACATCTATCTGTCCATTAATGTTAACTGGGGGATACTCTATCTCTTCTTCCATGAATGGATTTTCCATAAGTGTGAGCCCATCACGGGGACACTCAAGAGATTCTAATTGTTGGGCTTCATCCAAAAATTCACCCTTGTCTTCCTCTTGTAGTTCCTCTTGAATATCGGCTAAAACTGTCACCTGCAATTTATCACAAGCTTCAGGCTCAACAATCATCTCCGTGAATTTGACGCTCATCCTTTCCAGAGCATCTGCATTCTCTTCTTGCTGAATTCTCAATACTGCCATCACCTCTTTCATTGCTTCTGATTGCTCCAGGAGTTGTTTCAGCATGTCTTCTATTTGAGCTTGGCATCCCAAGTCCTCATTTTCAGCATGCCTATATTTAGCAAAAACAACAGAAGGATCATAGTAGGGGCTTTGGGGAAGGGAATGTGCATTCGGACAGCCATCCCAATGGCCATCTTGACCACCACATATATTGCACGTGTTACAGTGTTGCCACGAGTGGTGTCCTCCGCAATTCAGATAAGATTCGCCAAAATATGAGTATCCACCATTTAAACCATTTGTATTCCACGATGTCATGTCAATAAGGGTATCCAAAAAAAATAAAAAAAGAATTAAAACAAACACTAAGACCAAGTTGTCAACACTAAGAAAAAAATATAGTAAATTAACACTTAAGAAAATTCACCAATTGCCAGTCCCCGGCAACGGCGCCAAAAACATGTTCGTGCTGTTTGTTATATGGGTATATAACTACAGGCAAGTGCACGCGGTCGAACAAGTAGTAAAGTGGCTCAAGTAAGCCAAGTATCGATCCCATAGGGACTGGGATAAGGTAACAATCTGCTCAAGTGTACTATATTTTAATTCTAACAATGAAGACAACAGTGTAACCAAGAGTTAGATATTTTGGGTTCTAATTTTTATGCTAAGTCTAAAACAAGTATCTAATGTGAGTCTGAACTATGAATTTGAGCATATTAAGGTTAATTGAACATATAAAGTAATTAATTATCGATATAATTTGGTTAACCTTTCCTCCGGTTGCTAGTCAAGAACTAATGCCAATGGATTAAAACTCTCGTAGTTAACTCAACTTAAGAATCATGTACCGCCCACCTACATTTCTGTGATTAAACGAAATTCATGTTCTAGCCATACAAACTCGGTTCCTAAATTGACTAATACGACTTTCAGGTATATTTCTATCCTGAAGGTAAATCAATTCTCAATTTTCCCAAACTAAGAAAAGATCATATCCTATTGATTCACAACTTTCCAATTTCTTGCTCTCTCGAGTGAAATCGGACTTTTTAGATATACATTAACATAGGCCACACATTAATGCAGTAAGAACAAGAATCAATAGAACAACCATGGAAGAAAAGATGAAAAACCAACTTAATCAACAATCACATTTCAATACAATTGTCCTTAACCTCAGCAAGAAGAGGAATTAGCCACTCATTTGTGGATTAAACATCGTTAAAATGAGTGTTAAACATACAAGCAATTGAATTAAAGGAGAAGGAGATAGAGAAAAACCCTAATAATTTCATCCCCTCAACTGCCTGTAACCCACGTTCTTGCTCCACCAAGTCAGAATAATTTAAAATGAACCTAAGTGTTCTATTTATACTAGTGGGAATTTTTCCCGGAATAACAAGCAACGTGTCACGGAGTGCATCGCGGAACACTGCCTCCGTGACACGCCACTGACGCGGACCCTTACTGGAAACTGGGTGTCCAGGTAATAAGGCCCAACGTGGCACGGCGTGCAATGCAGAGCTAGGCCACCGTGCCACGGACCCAACGCGCATCCTCACTGGAATT
The DNA here is from genome assembly GCA_035772735.1 of Datura wrightii. Lineage (NCBI taxonomy): Eukaryota > Viridiplantae > Streptophyta > Magnoliopsida > Solanales > Solanaceae > Datura > Datura wrightii. Next base: position 77,482,228 of record JASDFA010000010.1, on the reverse strand, counting down.
TGGCCAAAAATTCCCTATCCAGGCAGAAGGCCTCCGCGATGGCAGCATGACACGGCTCCATCGCGGAGCCTCTTTATTTTGTGCCTTTCAATGCCTTTTCCTTTGCTAACATCCGAGTCCAACCCCGATCTCTCCCAACACGCATTTTAGCTTCCCAAAATTACATTTTACCTGCAAAACAATGCTAATCAAGTTGGTTAGTATAAATTCACATTTTATTAACAATCACATGAGAATGTATAAACATTGCTAGATAAACAAGGCTAAAATGACATATTTAAGTATCACTTGGGAATATGAATTTTCCCAAGATCACCTGTCGACCCGTTGTTTGGTTTCGAGAATGGGTCATCAGCGGTTCATTCCACGAGAGAGATGACGGGCCATTTGTGGTTCCCTCGATCAGTTGGTACCACCCATGGGTTTCATCTGGCTAGTTTTCAGGGCAGATTCATTAAGGGTATTTTCAACTTTTTCACAATATAAGGCCCTAAACTACGTTGTTTTGTCTTGGGAAAACTAGATTTTTAAGAAAATAAACCTTCCTAAACTCTTATTCATGCATGCAAGGATTTTGACAACTGATCTAAGGGGAGATTTCCAGCTTTTCACCTCAGTTCCTTCTATTTCATTCTTGGGCTTTTAAGGAGGGTTAGAAGTTGATAATCCCAGGTATGTAAGGTCTTCAATGGGTGTATTATTCAACACCCATATTCCTACTCAATGATTTCACTCAAAATTTATTTAAAACTCATGGGGTTTTATATTCGATTTGCATAAAATTTGATGATTTAATTATGGGTTTCGTGATTTTGAAATATAACCATAAAGTACTGATTTTGATCATCTTTTGAGTTTTAACTTGATATTAATATTGTTGATTTTGAATTTTCAAACAATTAAGTGTGCATATGCATGCCCCAGGATGAATCGATTTATGATCTATTATCCCACCGATGTTCTTTACAAGCCCATCATGAATTATGTTTCAAATTATGAATTCATTATGTTACCCATTATGATTATAGGAGATTCAAGCTATATGCATGATCTACGAGTATGTACGAATCTTTAATTATGAATTATGTTTTTGGCCGACTCACGGGTCTCATGTCATGGCTAGTTCACATATGTTCAAGCATGTTTACTATTATCATGATTTAACTAACCCATGAATTCATGTATGTATTATTATGAGAACTATATATGTTTTGGGAGTAATATCGAACATCGAGTAGGCTCGGGGCTCAAGTCAAGCCCCGGACCTCATAAACTACTTGCCAACGTAGGTATGTAGGGACCCTTTCATGTTAGTCCCTGGCCCAAATGGCCCTTTTCTTGGTGATATCACACTTTCATGATTCTACCCTTGTCAAGGTACGAACACCTCCCAACTAGGGTTACAAGTCAGGCTTAATGTGTGCTCATATGGGGTATGTCGGTTAAGAGAATCTCCCACTGTTCCTAATGATCTATTCATGTTATGATTATGTAGGTTGGCTCAAGTTATGTTAAGCAAGGTTCTTTTAATATGATTATGACTATGTTTATGTTATGAATGTTTTGAAACATTGAGCCATATGATAAGTTATAACGATTTATCATACGAGCATGTTGTTCTACTCTTATGATCTTTTATGAAATTTATTTATGTTTTAAATGTCTGTTTTACTTACCTTGCATACGCAGTACATTCCATGTACTGACCACATACTTTCTATGCTATATCATTTCATGATACAAGTCCCCGTTCTCAGGCTCATCCTCACCCGTAGATAGTCCGACCTTGATTTCAGCGCACTTGGTGAGTCCTCATGTTTCAAGGGCTATGTGTTCATACTCTTTGTTATTCCTTTACGTTTTTGGATGATGAATTAGTTGGGGAGTTGTCCCATCAATCTACCCTTTATGTTTGGAGGCTTGTCAGACTATCAGATGTATTTTGTCGTATTGTATAAGTCTAGTATTGTTTTTCCTTTATTCTATGTTATAATTACTTTCTTTAAGTTAAGTCTTCCACTCATGTGATTGATTTAGATGCATGATCATGCCATGGGTCAACTTGGAGTCTCTCCATCCTCCTTGTCCCGTCTCTACAATCCGGGTGTACATTTGGGTCGTGACACCTAATGACTCATTACCTTGGGCTAGGACTCATTGAGTCATCCGTCAAGTACACTGTTCATGGTTATCTGGGCTCGTCATGGGCAACCTCATGACTCGTTGCTAGTGACCACAATTCGTGGTCACCACCCATTATGTACACTGCCGACATGACAATTATTTTCTCACTAGCTGACCATGACCCTCCTCATGAATCGTGGGGACTTACCACGACTCTTAGGGTCCTTCCGTTGAGTACACTGCCTCTCCTCTTCTCTTTTCTTTCTCACTCACCCCCACGACTGGCCTAACGACTCATGGGGTATGACCACGAGTCGTGGTCATGCCCATGGGGTATTATTTCACCAAATTTCCCAAACTCCTCACTAGCACCCCCACGAGTCACATCACGACTCGTGGGCTGCACCAACGGGTCATCTCATGACCTGTTCTGTGCCTGGTGCCAGTTTTTAATCTTTTTTCCGTTTCAACTCCCTGGTCTGATCGTTGGGCCTACGAGTCATAACAATTGTAGGCCTTAGGATCGTAGGAATTACAGAAAAGCTCTTATTAAATGCACAGGAAATAACTGACTACCAATCCCAACGTGGGATTGGATGAGTCGTCGCCTAATGGAACGAGTCGTGGTATCAGTCATCAAGTGCACTATCCGAAATTCATCTGGAGCTCACCACAGGGGACCCTACGAGTCATTACCGGTGACCACGACTCGTGGTCACCACCCCTCATCCTCACTGCCCAAGTTTCAAAACATTTCCAATATGTTGATCACAACTTATCCAACGAATCATGGTGACTGACCACGACTCATGGTGACCATCCGTAGGATACAGTTCCAGGTCTCCTTCGCTTTCCTTTAACCCTTTCCCATGACTAACTCATTGAGTCATGGGGTTTGAACACGACTTGTGGTCAAGTCCGTGGGACTTCAACACCCAAAATTCCAACTCAAGCCTTGAACCTTACCACGAGTCTCCTAACGACTCATGGCCTACCCCATGGGTCACAGAATGACTTGTTCTGTGGCCTGGTGCCAGATTCCTACTTTTCTCCATTTCCACTCCCGGATCTAATCTTTAAGCTTTCGGGAATAACAAGCTCTTGGATCTAGTAGGGCATACATGTCTAGAGGAAAAAGGCATAACAGACCTGTGACTACGTCAGCTGAGCTCTCCTAATCCTGATGAGAAGACAATGCATAAAAATGGTTTTGGTGCTGGCTGCCATCCGTACCTAAAGTGTTGGCCTACTGAGCTAGTCAGCCTGCTGGAGCTGCTAAAGTAGTGGATTCTGACCTCCCCCGTCCTGCTGACGGGCATTCCCTAAGCCGATGATGTCACGATCCAAGAGTACACCCGAATCATAGACATGGGACAAGGAGCCCCGAGGGACCCCAAGTCAACCCATGGCATGAGCATATAACTAAACTATTCACAGAAGGCAGAAGAATTAGCTTAATAGTCATGAACTAAATAAAACCGCGACATGAAATATAAGAAGCAACAGTATATGATCCAAGCGTAAATAGCTGAATACTATAATAAGGTCTGAAAGCCTCTAATCATAATAGACAGGTTGAAGGGACAACACCCCAACTAACCCCAATATTCGGAAAACTAAAAGACAAACAAAAATCAGAGCATGAAGCCCCCGAATAATGAGGACTTGCCACTGAGAACTAAGAGCAGAATTGAGAGCAAGCTAAGAGCGATGCTGAACCTGCGAACTGGATCCTTTATCATAAAATGATACATCGTAGAAAATATGTGGGTCAATATTTGGAATGTACTGAGAAAGCGAGGTATGCAAGACAATACTTAAAATATAGAAGTTATAGGAATGGGGACATCATGATCATAAAGACTGAAATCATAAGTATATCGTAAGGCTAAAGATTTTCATAATATTTGTAAACCTGTCATAGTCATAACATGAGAGAAAAAAAACATTTCATGAAACATAACTTGAGCTAAAGGAACATAATCATACATGCATTAAAACAATGAGGAACAGTGGGAGATTTCTATAACCAACATACTCCATATGGGAACACATGGAGCCCGACCTGTAAGCATAGTCAGGAGGCCGGTCATACCTTGTCAAGAAATTCATACATGACATGCATGGATAGTTAAATCGTGATAATCATAACATGCTTTAGAATTCGTTAATACTAGCCATGGAATTGGGCCCGTGGATCAGATAAAATCATAGTTCATAAATCATAAGTGACACATGGGCATTGCCCATAATTTCAATCATACTTGAAATGCTTAAATTTATAGGAAACATGATCATAATAACATGAGTAATTGAAAACATGCTTTAAATTCAAAAGTTCATATCATGCTTGAGAAGTCACCATAACCATGAATTTCACTAAAAACCCAATGATTTAGGCACATGTGCTTTTAGGGATCAAATTATCAAATATTGAATTAAATAAATAAAAACAACCCAATAATTCTAGACCCATGATGTTAGACATACTACGATAGGCTCATATAGAGTTTTGAGGAAACATACATTTGGGTTATGACCCATAAAGATTTGGTAAATTTTAAACATAGGATTAGGGAGAAATTCGGTATGGGTAGGGATTAAACCACCCATTCAAAACCCCACATACCTAGAACTTCTTGATTCTTAACTCCCTTGAGAAGCCCTAGATGGAAACTTGGAGAATTTGAAAAAGAACACTTGAATCCCTTTCCTCTTTCCTCTCTACCTTTACATGCATCAAATGAGGTTTATCATAAATGATTTCCCCTTAAAAGACCCTGTCCCGACCTCAAAACAACGTAGTTTAGGTCTTAAGAGTGTAGAAAATTATGAGAAGGCCCTTACTAATTCGCAGGGGATAACTACCAGGTGACTGTAATGGGTGACCTGACGACATGTTAGGATGGGAAACAACTCGTCTTGTTCCCCGTCAAGTACACTAGATACCAGGTCGGCTGGGCTCGTAACTGGTGACTCAACGACTCGTCACAAGTGACCACGAGTCGTGGTCACTTTCCGTCAAGTACACTGCTTCATCCTTAATAAATTTCCAAAGGCTTGCTCATGACCCTCCTCACGAGTCGTTGGGACTAGCCACGACTCGTGGGGTTCTATCTGTTAGGTGCACTGATCAAACCTCCTAGGTAACCCTCAATCTCACCACACGGGAGACCTAGACACTCATGGTAGTTGGCCATGAGTCATTCTCACATCCGTGGGGACCTCAGCTCCTCAGCCCATTCCAGCCTCCCCACGAGCCACCTGACGACTCGTGGGGCCTCCTCACGAGTCGTCTAGTGACTTATCCTGCACTGCTGCAACATTTTCCCGAAATTTTTCCCATTTGACTCCCGAGTCTGATCCTTGGGTAATCAGGGTATAACAATATCTCCCCTTTCAGAATATTCGTCCTCGAATGTGAGAAACATGCAAAAAACTTAGGAACAACCAATCACCATATGCAAATACTGATCATTTAAGTTGAAAAATGACGGAATGACTACCCCCAAAAAGAACTACATAGCTGGACTGAATTCAAACATCACATACATTTATCATATCATAAAACAAACTTGCACGCATGAACGGAATAGGAAAAATTGATTAGAGGTTTAGGGCAAAAACTGATGACCTCAAGTTGAAATTGAGCTGGTAGGGAACAAATAAGGGTATTTAGCTATCATATCCGCTTTGGCTTCCCACATAACTCCCTCAACATGCTGATTTCTCCATAACACCTTTATTAAAGCTACTTCCTTGTTCCTCAGCCTTCGAACCTAACGATCCAAGATTGCAATGGGAATTTCCTCATAACTGAGGCTATCCTTCATACTAACACTTTCCACTGGAATCACTAAGGATGGATCTCCCAAGAACTTTTTCAAGAGCGATACATGAAATACAAGATGAACTGAAGCCAACTATGAAGGTAACTCTAACTCATAGGATACTTTACCTACTCGTCTCACAATACGGTATGGACCAATATAGCAGGGGCTGAGTTTTCCTTTCTTTTGGATTCTCTTTTCTACCTTCATGGGAGATAACTTCAAAAAAACCCAATCATCGATCTCTAACTCAAGCTCTCTCCTCCTCAAATCTGCATAAGACTTTTGGTGACTTTGAGCCATTTATAGCCTTTCTCTTATCAACTGAACTTTCTCCATAGCCTCATGGACTGAATCTGGACCCACCAACAAAGCCTCACCGACATCAAACCACCCAATGGGCGATCTAAACCTTCGCCCGTAAAGAGCCTCAAACGATGCCATTTGGATGCTAGAGTGATAGTCGTTGTTGTAGGAAAACTCAATAAGAGGCAAATGCTCATCCCAACTACCCTTGAAATTAATAACGCAAGCTCTCAACATGTCCTCAAGAGTTTGGATAGTCCGCTCCACCTGGCCATCTATTTGCAGATGAAATGTCGTGCTAAGCTTGACCTGGGTACCAAGTCCCTTTTGAAAAGATCTCCAAAAATTGAGAGATGAACTGAGTACCTCTATCCGATATAATGGACATGGGCACTCCATGAAACCTAACCAGCTCTCGGATGTATAATTTGGCATAATCTTCTACTAAATCGGTGGTTTTAACCAGTAGAAAATGAGCAGCCTTGGTTAACCTGTCCACCACAACCCAATTGGAGTCATACTGCCTACAAGTGCGGGGTAAACCTTTTATGAAGTCCATGTTGATTTCTTCCCACTTCCAAGTAGGAATGCTAATATCCTAAAGTACACCTCCCGGTCTCTAATGCTCGACTTTCACTTGTTGGCAATTCGAACACTTGACTGCAAATTCTGCAATATCCCTTCACGCCGTTCCACCAATAGATTTCCCGCAAGGCATGATACATCTTGGTGGCACCTGGATGGATAGAATATCTGGATCTGCGAGCCTCATGCAACATCCGGCTGTTCAAATCACCCACGTTCGGAACACATAAGCGACCCTGGTACCAAAGCACACCATCTCCCCTTTTAGAGAAGACTTCTACCTTCTAATTTTGAATAGCTTCTTTCAACTTTACCAATGTTGGATCTTCATATTGTTTAGCCTTCACTTCCGTTACCACGGACGACTCTGATCCATTCTGAACAACTACACTAATATCGATCGAGCCAACTAATCTAACTCTTAATCGTGCAAGTCGATGTACCTCCTTCACCAGCTCCTTCCTTTCTTCACTCACGTGTGACACACTCTCCATAGAGAATCTACTAAGGGCATCCGCTACCACGTTGGCCTTACCCAGGTTGTAAAGGACACTCATGTCATAGTCCTTAAGTAGCTCCAACCACCTCCGTTGCCAAAGATCCTTCTGCGTAAACACATATTGTAAACTCTTGTGGTTAGTGAATACATCTACATAAATCCTATACAAGTAGTGTCGCTATATCTTCAAAGAAAACACCACCGCGGCCAACTCAGGGTCATGGGTCGGGTAATTTTTCTCATGAATTTTCAGCTGTTTGGAAGCATATGCTATGACTTTCTTGTGTTGCATCAATACACATCCCAGTACGACTCTCGAAGCTTCACAGTATACCACAAAGACATCGGTGCCCTCCGGTAAAGTCAACACCGGTGCTGAAGTGAGTCGGGCCTTCAATTCCTGGAAGCTCTTCTCACAAGCCTCCGACCATTGGAACTTCACCTTTTTCTAAGTTAATCTAGTAAATGGGGCTGCAATGGATGAGAAACCTTCTATGAACCTCCGATAGTGACACGCTAAGCCCAAAAAGCTCTTGATCTCCAAAGGGTTTATCGGTCTGGGCCAGTTCTTCACTACCTCTATTTTTTTGGATTCCACCCTTATACCTTTGCTTCACACTACATGTCCCAAGAATGCAACTGAAGTTATCCAGAACTCATATTTGCTAAACTTGGCATATAGCTGGTTATCCTTGAGGGTCTGGAGTGCTACCCTCTGGTGTGCGGCATGCTCCTCCTTGCTCCTAGAGTATATTAATATGTCGTCAATGAACACGATCATGAACATATCATAATATGCCTTGAATACCTTGTTCATCAGGTCCATAAAAGCTACAGGGACATTGGCTAGTCCAAAACACATAAGAATGAATTCATAATGGCCTTATCGGGTCCTGAAAGTAGTCTTCGGGATGTCGCTCTCTTGAATGTTTAGTTGGTGATACCAGGACCAGAGGTCTATCTTTGACAAACATTTGGCACCGTGAAGCTAATCAAATAGGTCATCAATCCTGGGTAAAGGGTATCTATTCTTGAAGGTGACCTTGTTTAACTTCCTATAGTCAATACACATTTGAAGAGAACCATCTTTCTTCCAGACGAACAACACTGGGGCACCCTATGGATACTTACTTGGTCTGATGAAACCCTTATCTAGAAAATCCTTCAACTTCTCCTTTAACACTTTTAGCTCGGCTGGGGCCATCTGGTAAAGAGGAATCGACATGGGCTGTGTGTCGGGGTAAAAGATCGATCTCAAAATCAATCTCCCTCTCGAAAGGAACACCTGGTAGGACATTTGGAAATACCTCGGGATACTCACATACCACGGGGACTGACTGAATGGTTGGGGTCTCAGACATGGCATCCTTAACCCTAACCAAATGGTATATACAACCCTTAGAAATAATTTCCCTGGCCTTGAGATAGGAGATAAAGCGACCTACAGGTACCGCTGAACTACCCCTCCATTCTAAGTTTGGTTCACCTGGAAATCAGAACTCCACTGCTTGGTTCTACAGTTAACAGAAGCATAACATGCAAATAACCAATCCATGCATAAACTAATGTCAAAATCAGACATAGTCAATTCTACTAAGTCTGCGGAGGTAACCTTATGCAATACTGTAATGGGGAAACCTCTATATACCCCCGTCGCTACGACTGAATCCCCAACTAGAGTAGACACAGAAAATGGTTCTGATAAAATTTTAGGACTGACTCCAAAGTTACTAGCAATGTAAGGTGTCACAAAAGATAGTGAAGCTCCAGGATCTAACAAAAAATAAGCATCAATATGAAAGACTCACAACATACCCATAACTACATCAAGAGAAGTCTCTTGCTCTTGTCGAGAGCCAAGTGCATACAACCGATTTTAGTGTTGGCCACCAGCTGGACTAGTCGAAGCACCCTGCTGAGTAGGATGTGCCACTAGAGCTGCTGAACTAGCTGCTGGAGTGCGGGCTCCACCGCCTCTGACCTGGCTACGGGGCAATTCATGAGCCTGTATCCGCGTTTGCCACACCCGAAACAAGAACCTGAGCCCACCAAACACCTCCCTGGGTGGTTCTTGCCACAACTAGCACAAGATGGGAATGTGCACTCTATGAGCATGCTATTCTGACCCCTCGAACCTGAGTCCCTGCTCCTCTGATCGTCTTGAGGCCTAGATGGGGTACTGGCTGAAGATGGTGCTGGTGTATTAGACCTGTGCTGGGACTGCTGGTGAGGCCCACCTCCTGGACTTGGCTGGGAGAACCTATAGCTATCAATTTTGGCCCTCTTGGCCTCTCTCTGCCTCATATGAGTTGCCTCCATTAGCTGGGAATAAAGGACTATCTGTGGGTAGTCCATATCCTGCTGTTTTGCCGTCCTTGTCCAGATACTCAGCTACTCCCTGCACGAATTTTCTCACCCGTACACTTTGGTCCATCATTAACTCCGGGGCATACTTTGACAAGCGTGTGAACTCAAGTGAATATTCTAACACTATTATCTTTCCCTGTTTGAGGTTAACAAACTCAGCTGCTTTCAATTCTCTCATTTCCCGAGGGAATAACCTGTCGAGAAAGGCCATGTAGAACTCATTACAGCTGATAGGATCCGCTGCTGCTGCCCTGCTATTAAGGCATGTGCCAACATCTGAATAGCCGCTTGAAACTCAGTATGGGTAGTTGGCTCTGGTGTTTGAGGCTCCTAGATAGGTGGGTCTTACTGACGCCCATGATCAGTGCCACCTATGAGGTCTTCATCATTTCTATTCCTCCTTCCATTTATTCTTCTAGGAGCCATAATTTTTCTATAATCGCGAATAGCATGAATTAGAAGGAAGGAGAGAATTTTCATCGCATGAAATGGATCATGAAAGAAGAGAACATTTCCTAAAATGTTTAGTAGCCTCTTCGTCAAAAGTGTGGCGTGCTTCACACTCGTGAAAAAGACTCTACTTAACGCGGCTTTTGGACACCCTAGGACACTTCAAACCTATGGCTCTGATATCAAGTTTGTAACGACCCAAGAGTACACTCGAATCGTAGACATGGGACAAGGAGCCCAAGTCAACCCATGGCATGAGCATATAACTCAACCATTCACAGAAGGTAGAAGAATTAGCTTAATAATCATGAACTAAATAAAACTGTGACATGAAATATAAGAAACAACAACACATGATCCAAGCGTAAATAGCTGAATACTACAATTAGGTCTGAAAGCCTCTAATCATAATGGACGGGTTGAAGGGACAAGACCCCAACTAACCCCAACATTTTGAAAACTAAAAGACAAACAAAAATCCAAACATGAAGCTCCCGAATCATAAGGACTCACCACTGAGAACTGAGAGCAGAATTGAAAGCAAGCTAAGAGCGATGCTGAATCTGCGAATCGGATCTTGTATCATAAAATGATACAACATAGAAAATATGCAGATCAGTACTTGGAATGTACGGAGTATGCAATGTATGCAAGACAATACTTAAAACATAAAAGCTATAGGAGTGGGAAAATCATGATCATAAAGACTGAAATCATAAGTATATCATAAGGCTCAAGATTTTCAAAATATTCATAAACCTTTCATAGTCATAACATGAGAGAAAAAAACATTTCATAAAACATAACTTGAGCCAAAAGAACATAATTATACATGCATTAAAACAATGAGGAACAGTGGGGGATTTCTATAACCGACATACCCCATATGAGCACACATGGTGCCTGACCTATAAGCCTAGTCGGGAGGTCGTTCATACCTTGGCAAGGGTATGAAACATGAAAGGTGTGATATCACTCGTGAATGCCTCGTAGGGAAAAAGGGACAGTCACTGAGGAGGTCCCAAACTTAACCTATAGTGGCACGTAGTTCTGAGATTCTGGGCGTAACTTAGGCCTCGAACCTACTCGGTGTTAAGTACTACTCCCAAAACATGCAACGTGCTCGTATAAATTCATGCATGACATGCATGGCTAGTTAAATTGTTATAATCATAACATGCTTGAGAATTCGTACTACTAGCCATGGAATTGGGCCTGTGGATCAGCCAAAATCATAGTTCATAAATCATAAGCGACATGTGGGCATTGCCCATAATTTCAATCATATTTGAAATTCTTAAATTTATCGGAAACATGATCATAACAACATGAGTAATTGAAAACATGCTTGAAATTCAAAAGTTCATATCATGCTCGAGAAGTTGCCATAACCATGAATTTCACTAAAAACCCCATGATTTTGGCACATGTGCTTTTAGGGATCAAATCATCAAATATTGAATAAAATAAGTGAAAATAGCCCAACCCATTATTTTACACATACTACAACAGGCTCATATCGGTTTTTGAGGAAACATCCATTTGGGTAATGACCCATAGAGATTTGGTAAATTTTAAACATAGGACTAGGGAGAAATTGGGCATGGGTAGGGATTAAACCACCCATCCAAAACCCCACATACCTGGAACTTCTTGATTCTTAACTCTCTTGAAATGCCCTAGATGGAAACTTGGAGAATTTGAAGAAGAACACTTGAATCCCTTTCCTCTTTCCTCACTACATTTACATGCATCAAATAAGGTTTATCATGAATGATTTCCCCTTAAAAGACCCTTCCTGACCACAAAATGATGTAGTTTAAGTCTTAAGAGTTTAGCAATTTACGAGAAGGCCCTTACTAATTCGCAGGAAATAACTGCCAGGTGACCCTAATGGGTGACCTGGCGACACGTTAGAACGGGCAACGACTCATCTTGTCGCCCGTCAAGTACACTTGATACCAGGTCCGGTGGGCTCGTAACTTGTGACTCAACGACTCATTACAAGTGACCACGAGTCATGGTCACCTTCCATCAAGTACACTACTTCATACTTAATAAATTTCCACAGGCTTGCTCATGACCCACCTTACGAGTCATTGGGACTGGCCCCGACTCATGGGGTCCCATCCGCTAGGTGCACTGGTCAGACCTCCTAGGTAACCCTCAATTTCACCCCACGGAAGACCTGATGACTCGTGGTAGCTGGCCACGAATCATTCCCTTGCCCATGGGGACCTCAGCTCCTCAGCCTATTGCAGCCTCCCCACGAGCCATCTGACGACTCATGGGGCCTCCTCACGAGTCATCTAGTGACTAGTCCTGCACTGCTGTAACATTTTCCCCAAATTTTCCTTGTTTGACTCTCGGGTCTGATCATTTGTTTCCTAGGGTATAACAGATGACCAAGCTTTCCACAACCAAAATAGCCCTCTCGACCCTGAAGATACTCTCTTGGATGGTTCTTTCCACACTTAGGGCAAGCTGGGTAGTGATTGCTGGCGTTAAAGCTCTAGGACTGAGTGCCAGATGCTCCAACCCTCCGATCCTTATGGGATCGAAAAGTAGGGGCTCTAGCTGAATTGGATGCTGGATCCCTCTACTGCTATGGGAGACTACTACCTCCACATTTTTTATAGCCACAATCTAACTGGATGATTCTTGCCTGTTTGTTCTCCCACTCCAAATGTTTCGATTTTTCTACCTTAATTTGCTAGGAATGAACTATGAGGCTGGAGAGATCGATGTCCTTGATAAGCATTGCAATCCTGCACTCCTTGAGGACCAAGTTCGACACTCCACTGAAAAATTTCAGCATACGAGTCCTTGGCTCGGCTACCATCTTTGGAGCATATTTAGACAACTTGGTGAAATCCAATGCATATTTTTATACTGTTCTGTTGCCCTGCTTTAGGTTCATGAATTCCGCCACCTTTGCTTCTTTGAGCTACCGAGGGAAGAATCTGTCTAGGAAGACTGTAGTGAACTCCTCCCATTCCACTGGTCCTACTCCTGCTGGTCTTCCCTCCTTCCATTGTTCGAACTAGATCTGGGCTACCCCTTTCAACTGGTAGGTAGCCAAGTCGGTACTCTCCGAGGAACTGGCACCCATGATTCGAGTGGTCTTTCTAATCTCATCCACGAACTCCTAGGGGTCCTCTCCCACCTTAGATCCATGGAAAACTAGAGGGTTCATCCTAGTGAAGTCCCAAACTTGGGCAGCTGCTGTGGACTCATAGTTGTTGATCGGAACCACCTGCTAGTTCATCTGATTGGTGACTGTTTGTTCGAGCAACTGGATAGCCGCCCTGATCTCTACGGTTGACACTGAGTCATCTTGAGGGGCTGCTGGAGCTGGTGGGGCAGCGTGAGCATTACCGGCCCTTCTTTTGTTACTACGTCATGGAGGTATAATTCACTGAAATGAAATAGAGCATGAGTTAGGAGAATGACTCTAGAATTGAATTTCAACGCACGATAAAGAGTATGAACAAAAGGGAGTTTTCCTAGTAACATCTCGTAGCCTCCCCTTCATAAGTGTGGCGTGCTTTACACCAATGAAAAGGACTCTACTCGATGTGGCCTTTAGACATTCGACGATACTCTAAACCTAGTGCTCTGATACAAAGTTTGTCACGTCACAAGTCTACACCCTGGACGGGACATGGTACTTTGAGTCAAAAGTAACCCCAAGTCAAACCATGGTCTATCATAACACTGGAATACTGAGTAACTATAAATAAATATAGCAGAAGCGTTAAAGTAATTATATAAAAACATTTTTGAAAACAAAGCTAAATCATAAAGTTAAAAACAACTGAAACAAAGTTGAAAGTATAAAACCATGTCTGTGTCTGAAAGCCAACTAATACTGAAGAGTTGCTGGGACAGGTCCCCAACTAACTCTAAATCTAAAGAAAAGAAAGATAACTGAAAGAAATAATTCTCATCCTCGAAAAATAAGGACTCACCAATGATGTTGCTGGAATCTTCTGAAATTGATCAGCTAATGAGGCTGAGACTGAGATCCTGCGGCTGTATCATAAAATTATACACCATAAAAGATATGCATCAGTACTTTGAATGCACTGAGTAAGTGAGAAAAACCATACAAAAGGAATAAAAATGTTGAACTAAAAATACATGCAAGACCAACTGAAACAGCTAAAACTTAATAACTGTAATAAACTGAGATGGTCTAAATGACCCTGTCTGATGGTCAAGGACATGTCCTAAATCTGAGATACTAATCTAAATTACAACACTGAACTGATCGGAACTGACTAATCTAAGACTAAACTGAGCTGACTAGTGGGAGAGTCTATAACTTACATATAAACACGTGAACGAGATATGGAGTCAATGTATACACCCTATAGGTAGGACCCAATATACCTTGCCAGCATATAAAGGCATGAACTGGGTGATCACAAGTCTCCGGCCATGAGGCCAATAAAAATATATCCTATGGTAGCAACGTTGTTCTAGGAACCTGATTGTGTTGGAACCCCGATCCACTCGGTGCTAAGTCCTACTCCCACTGGATAGTCCTAGACTGACTACTAAGCTGATAGCTTGAAACTGGGGCCAAAGACTAAGTCAGGAATACCTATCTAGAAGCACCCTGAGAGTCTTATTGGATCAGATTCTGTAACTGGGTTCTAAGACTGGTCAGAGCTGCTCATCTAGAAGCGTCGTAACCATCTAAAGAACAAATCGTAATCTGAAGCTAGGGTCCTAAGGCTGGTCAGAGTTGCTTATCTAAAAGGGTTATGACCGCCAAAAGAACCACTAAAAATTGGTACTAAGAATAATCTGATAACTAGGAGGCACTATTGACACCTCGAGAGTTTCTGTAGTCAAACTGATTAGCTGACATTTCTAAGTAGTACTGAGTGTTCTACATTCTGACTGAACTAAACTGACATACATCTTACTATGATTTCAATACTATTACAGCCCGTAAGATTCCCAACATATAGATGGCCTATTCGCGTGTTGGTTAAAAGTATTTGAAAGTCGTACATGCTAGAAAAAGGCCTGGGAAAAGACCGAATGAAAAACCTATCGAACCATCGCGGGAGGAGCCGGGGCAGAGCCCCTCCGCGATGGCAACAGGTCACGGAGGTGGAGCATCTGCATTGGCTCCGTGACACGTTAGCCTTGTACAGGCCCAAGTATATAAAGCCTCCACTTTGGTTCATTTCATTATTATATAAAATAATTTCTAGAAGCTCGTGAGAAAACAGAGAGGGTGCGGAAGTATTTGTTAAATTATCGCTCTATTATGCCGTCAAACGTAGTACAAATCCAAATTAACCTTAGATACCGAGGTATTTAGCAGCAAGGAGCATTCCTATGGATTTCGTTTTGCAAAATTCGGCCGACAAATCATCGTGCTACCAGGCTAAGGTAAGTGGAATTGCTCCAGATTAGTGTCTATGTGCTCCTAGCCTTAAAGTGAATATTTCTCCCTTTTGGACTTTCGAGAAATAGAAAGTTTTTGACCGTCTTTCGATAAGCCAAAGTTTAGGCTATAAATATATCGAAAGTGACGTTTTCTTTCAGAGTATTGGTGTATTAGTTCTAATTGACATATATGTAAATGCAGTTGGGAGAAATAGCTGGAGTACCGACCGAGCTTCGTTCGTTTGTCGGATAAATCGAGGTTAAGGTATGTAAAGCCAGTTTCTTCGACAAGTGAGTAGTTTTAGCCTTGTATAACATAGTAAACTTTGTAATAGAATTCCCAGAGTTGAATATTAAGTATTGTGCAAGTTCAGTGAATCTGGTTTGCGTTGTTATATAGTACTCAGTCTGAAAATTAGTAAAGCATGCGCCAAAATGGCAAGTTAGCATTCCAGACTCAGTATAGTCCAGTATGTGATTAGCAATCATGTTTCTAGAATAATATGACAAATATTATGAATAAGAGTTAGTAAAGTAAAATCAGACAGTCAGATAGTATCTTGGCTACAGATTAGCCATACAGATAGATGATATCTTGGCTATAGTATAGCCATACAGTTAGATAGTATCTTGGCTACAGATTAGCCATGCAGTTAGATAAAGATCACAGATTCAGTATAAAGCAGTATGAGAATCAGTATAATATAGAAAGAGATCAGAATAAGAAATCAGAATTCAGATAGTATTTTGTCAGCTTAAACATGCTTGCTATATATGTGCTTATTGTTTGTTGAGACTTGGTTGTGTCGTGAGGGCACCCTCTTGAGCGTCCTCGCCGCCCCTGGGTTGATAATTGTGTCGCCCACTGAGCGGGTGGGTTTACGTCACTGCAAGGAGTGGCATGCCATCCCCAATTTGGATGAAGATGGGATGAAGCTTTCTCCATATCAGGCTGATCAACATTACAGTACAGATAGCCCTGTTGTGCGCAAGCGCCCAGGGAACAGATTCAGATACAGTTACAGTTACAGATACAGTATAGGAGTCCTCCGAACTCAGACACGGTTATTTATATCGTAGGCTATGGTCCGAGCTGGAGACCCAAGGGGCCGGCAGAGGTGCTCGTAGTTAGCAGATGAGTGGAGTGACTTATTTTTGGCTGGTTTTGACCCGGGTAGGGGTATATAGATTGTTTGCATGCTTGGCGCCATCCGGCTTATGGGGGTTGGTATTGGCTCTTGTTTACTATATTATATATATATGTATTTATGTGCTATATATTAGTTAATAGATAGTAGGCCGCTACATCTACAGGTACGCTCCTGCCCTTTCACAGCACAAAAAGTCTGATTTAGTTCAGATTCAGTTATCTCCTACTATTCAGAATTGCTAGTTATGTTATTTGTATTCAGTGGTATCCAGTTGCTTTGCATACTCAGTATCAGTGGTATTGACACCCGCTTGGGGAGCTGCATTACTTGCCTGCAGGTACTCATAGACGAGGAGGCGATCCCTCGTGATTCCAGTTAGCTTATAGAGTCATCAGCTCCTGTCATTCAGAGCTTGATATTCAGAGGTGTAGTTCATTTTCTTTAATTGTACAGCATGGGTAGGCCGGGGCCCTATCCCGACCATTTCATCAGTACTCATAGGGGCTTGCAGATTGTATATATACATCTCCTTGTGGTTAGTTGTGCCGGTCGTGCGTTTTGTTTAGCTGTTTAGCATTGTTGATTATGATGGTCGTGTGGGGCCATAATCTAATAGTAGTGGTGACCTTGTCGGTCACGTAGTTATTTAGTATTCTATTGTTGAGTTACAAATAACTAGACAGCATGGTGGCCTTGTCGGCCCGCATAGGTTTCCCCCTTTGTAAGTATGTTTCTGGCTAGCTGATGTTTTATGCAGGTGGCTATAGGCCCAGTCAGCCGGAGGCTGTGTTTACAGTCGTTATATAGCCCCTTATTTCTAGAAATCTGAGTTAGAGCTAGCCAGGCACCAGATATGCTTAGGCTCACCAGTTAGCAGTCTAGGTCCTATTAGGGCACCAGGTGCCAGTCATACTCCTCAAGGCGGGGTGTGACAAACTTGGTGTCAGAGCAGGTCGTGTCCTAGGGAGTCTCTAAGCCGTGCTAAGTAGAGTCTTGTCTATGGATGTGTTGTACACCACATACTATAGGCAGGAGGCTGTGAGGCATGATAGGATGGTTATTCTTCTTTCTCATTAAGTCGTGCTATAGACCGGTACAGTATAGGGTTGGGTCCCTAAAACTTATCATATTCTTTGTCTACAGATAAGAATGGCAGACCAGTGTCACCCTGCCACCGGCAGAAGATTAGACACAGCAGCAGGAGAAGGCACCAGCAGGATGCCTCAGTTCCATTCAGAGTAAGCCCGATCTGAGGGCGATATAGAGGCTTCATCACAGCCCTCTCAGCAGTCCCCCTCATATTAGGAGCCATTGGGAATGACACCGCCTCCGATAGATCCTGTACCTTCGCCATCAGACCAGGAAGTTCGGAGCGCAGTGGTTATGTTGGCACAAATGATGGCCAGACAACGCCAGTCAGTGCCACCTGTAGCAGCAGAGCCTAAAAATGGTTCAGATAGTTCCAGGGTCAGGGAGTTTTTGGCACTAGGTCCCCCATATTTCACTGGGTCAGATCAAGCAGAGGACCCCCAGGATTTCCTAGATTAGATGTAGAGAATTTTTCGGGTTATGCATGTGACCCCTACAGAATCAGTTGAGCTGGCAGTGTTTCGGTTGCAGAACATAGTTGTATTATGGTACGAGAGTTGGGAAAGGCCTCGAGGGAGAAATGTTTCTCCTCCGACCTGGTCCAGCTTCTCAGAGGCCTTCATGGACCGTTATTTGCCACGGGATATCCGGCAGGCTCGGATGGATCAGTTTTTGCTTTTGGAGTAGGGGGCAAGGAGTGTACGAGAATATTCCCTACAGTTTGACTCCCTAGCCCGCTATGCTCCAGCTTTTGTGGACACTATGACATCCAGAGTCCACCGTTTCATTATGGGTCTAAACCCGGAATATATTGAAGCTTGCATGACGGCTACGTTACGAGAAGATATGGATATTTCCCGAGTATAGGCCTTTGCCCAGACCATTGAGGGCCTTAGACAGTGGCAACAGGGCAATAGACAGACAAATACAGAACAACGTCATAGAGACAGATCAGATGGAATGCAGAGGGAGGTTCAGAGAGGACCCAGGCCCCGATTGTCAGGCAAACCCCTAGACCCCCACCTCCACCACATCAGCAGCAGCAGCAGCGAGGTAGATTTGCTCGTCGAGGGCAGTTAGAGTCTGGTGGCAATTCTCAAACAGTAGATTCCCCGCAGCAGAGAAGGGGAGATCAGAGCAGATTTACACCCCTACCCTGCCCTAATTGCGGCCGACCTCACATCGGAGCTTGTAGATATGGCTCCTCGGGGTGTTATATTTGCGGGCAGGAGGGGCACCGCATGAGAGATTGTCCGGCCAGGGGACAAGAGAGCAAAAATAGTCAGGCCAGGGGATCCGCAGGGCCACGAGCTCCAACAGTTTCGGCAGGGCGTAGGCCCTCAGGTACAACAGGTAGAGGCTGAGGTAGATTAGGAGCCCTCAGTTTAGGTATGGGCAAAAACCGTACCTATGCATTACCAGGGAGACAGGACTCAGAGGCGTCTCTAGATGTAGTGAAAGGTATGATGACTATCTGTTCATGCCCTGCTTATGTACTGATTGATCCAGGGGCCACTTTGTCATATATTACCCCATTTGTGGCTAAAAAGTTTAATGTCGCACCAGAGTTATTACAGCAGCCCTTTTCGGTATGTACACCCGTCGGTGACTCTGTTATAACTAGTAGAATTTATCGAGGGTGTACAGTAGAGGTTGATGATCGCCAGTCTACAGTAGATCTGGTAGAGTTAGAAATGATTGATTTCGATGCCATTATGGGTATGGATTGGTTGGTGCCATGCTATGCTAACGTAGAATGTTAGACCAAGACGGTCCGATTCCACTTTCCAGGAGAGGCAGTGCGAGAGTGGAAAGGCAGCACAGCTACTCCAAAAGGTAGGTTTATTTCCTACCTTCAGGCGAGGAAATTGATAACTAAGGGATGTATCTACCACCTAGTCAGGGTTCAGGATATTCGGGTAGAATCTTCGACACTTCAGTCTATTCTGGTGGTGAATGAATTCCTTGACATATTTCCAGACGAGTTACCTGGTATTCCCCAAAAAGGGAGATAGATTTTGCAATTGACTGTCTACCAGGCACTCAGCCTATATCAATTCCTCCGTATCGCATGTCTCTTGTTGAACTTAGAGAATTAAAGGAGCAGCTGAAGGACCTGCTAGATAAGGGATTTATCAGGCCGAGTACTTCACTGTGGGGTGCGCCAGTTCTATTTGTGAGAATGAAGGATGGCTCGCTCCGCATGTGTATAGATTACCGACAGCTGAATAAAGTTACAGTAAAGAATAAGTATCCGCTTCCCAGAATAGATGATTTGTTTGATCAATTACAGGGGGCCATATATTTCTCCAAGATTGACTTATGGTCTGGATATCATCAGGTTCGAGTTCGTGAAAGAGACATTCCCAAAACGCCTTTCAGGACCCGATATGGACACTTTGAATTCCTAGTTATGCCCTTTGGGTTGACGAATGCCCCAGCAATATTCATGGACCTGATGAATAGAATTTTCATACCATACCTGGACCTCCTTATGATAGTGTTTATTGATGAAATTCTGGTGTATTCTCGCTCTGAAGCAGATCACCAAGCTCATTTACCGACAGTGCTCCAGATTCTCAGGGACCGTCAATTATATGCTAAGTTCTCCAAGTGTGAATTCTGGCTGAACTCAGGATCCTTCTTGGGGCATATTGTGTCGGATGCTAGTATACAGGTTGACACACAGAAGATAGTAGCAGTTAAAACCTGGCCTAGGCCTACCACTCCGACCGAAGTCCGCAGTTTTCTGGGGTTAGCGGGATATTATAGGAGATTTGTTGATGGATTCTCTACTATAGCGGCACCTCTGACCAAACTGATGCAGAAAGCAGTGAAGTTTCAGTAGACAGAGGCATGTGAGCAGAGCTTCCAGGAGTTAAAAGACAGATTAACCTCCGCCCCAGGGGTTAGCATTGCCGGAAGGTACAGAAGGTTATTTAGTGTATTGCGATGCATCAGGCATTGGGTTGGGTTGTGTGTTGATGCAGCATGGTAAGGTGATTGCGTATGCTTCCAGACAGTTGAGGAAACATGAAAAGAATTACCCTACCCAAGACCTGGAGTTAGCCGCAGTGATCGACGCCTTAAAGATATGGAGACATTACTTGTATGGCTTCCATGTCGATATTTTCACAGATCATAAGAGCCTACAGTATATCCTCACCCAGAGGGAGTTGAATCTGCGACATCGTCACTGGTTGGAGCTATTAAAAGATTATGATGTGGATATTCTGTATCATCCAGGAAAACCCAACGTAGTAGCAGATGCTCTCAGACGTAAATCCATGGGTAGTTTGGCATATTTGCAGCCCGAGCAGCGGGAGTTGGTCAGGGAGATACATCAATTAGCCAGCCTAGCTGTTCGTATAGCAGACACAGAGGACAATAGAGCGGTAATTCAGAACACCGCCATGTCATCATTAGTTGTGGAAGTAAAAGAACGGCAGTATGAGGATCTTGACCTGGTCCAGCTCAAAGACAGAATCCAGCAGGGTAAAGCGCCAGATTTTCAGATAACTGAGGAAGAAGTGCTGTTATGTAAAGGCCGCCTATATGTTCCATATGTTTCAGGGCTCCGCCAGCAGATTATGAACGAGGTACATTACGCCAGTTATTCTCTTCACCCCGGTGCGACGAAAATGTACCATGATATCAAGGAAAATTATTGGTGGCCAGGAATAAAAAGAGAAATTGCCGAATTTGTTGCCCAGCATCCTAAATGCCAACAGGTAAAAGCGGAACACCAGAAACCAGGCGAGTTAACTCAGGACATAGATGTGCCTCTCTGGAATGGGAAGCAATGAATATGGATTTTGTAACAGGATTACCCCGTACCAGACATAGACACGATTCTATTTGGGTAATAGTTGACAGGCTGACAAAATCAGCTCATTTCCTACCAGTGAAAGCTACCTTCTCGGCTGAGGATTATGCCAAATTATATATCAGAGAAATAGTTAGATTACATGGAGTGCCAGTATCTATTATTTCAGACAAAGGAGCACAGCTTACAGCTAGATTTTGGCAGTCGTTCCAGAGGGGTCTGGGAACGCAGATTAATTTGAGCACAGCATTCCACCCTCAGACAGATGGACAGACTGAGCGCACTATTCAGATGCTCGAGGACATGCTATGAGCGTGTGTGCTAAATTTTGGAGGTAGCTGGGACGAACATTTGCCGTTAATTGAATTTTGTTATAATAATAGCTATCACTCAGCCATCCAGATGGCGCCCTTTGAAGCATTGTATGGGAAAAAATGCAGATCGCCGGTTCGCTGGATTGAAGTGGGAGAATCAGCGTTGATTGGGCCAGACATCATTCAACAGTCAGAGGAGAAGGTAAAGCTTATCAGAGAACGCCTACTGACAGCACAGAACTGCTAGAAATCATATGCTGATGTGCGGCGCAGAGACCTGGAATTTGATGTGAATGACTGGGTATTTTTGAAAGTATCTCCGATGAAAGGGGTGATGAGATTCGGCAAGAAAGGTAAGCTCATTCCGAAATTTGTTGGGCCTTATAAGATTCGTCGAAGGATAGGCCGAGTAGCATATGAGTTGAACTTGCCTCCAGAATTGGAATCCGTTCATCCGGTCTTTCATGTATCTATGGTGAGGAAATGCATAGGAGACCCATCCAAAGCAGTCCCAGTCCAGGATATCTAGGTTACGGAAGAGCTGGCCTATGAAGAGGTTCCAGTAGCCATCTTAGACAAATAGATTCATAGATTGAGAACTAAAGATATTGCGTCGGTCAAGGTATTGTGGCATAACAGGAACCGAGAGGAGATGACTTGGGAGGCGGAGGAAGATATGAAGACCAGATACCCTCATTTATTTCAAGCCTAGTCAGGTGACAGGTATGTTAGTATTATTATCTTATGCAGTGCCTTATAGTATACATATAAATGAGAAGGTCTATTTTAATCTTTCATTTAAATACTATAGTACTGTGTGGAGTACCTGTATGGGACTTCTCTACATTTCAGGTTTTTGGGATAATCCATATTACAGGGGAAACTCTACCAAAATTTTTCTAAAAACAAGTTGAGTAAGTTGAGAAGTCCTCTAGATAGAACTTTACATTCGAGGTTGAATGTTCTTAAGGGGGGGGAGGGGGGAGAATGTTACACCCCGTAAAATTCCCAACACATAGATGGCCTATTCGCGTGTTGGTTAAAAGTATTTGAAAGCCGAATATGCTAGAAAAAGGCTCAGGAAAATACTGGACGAGAAACCTGTTGAACCATCGCGGGAGGAGTAGGGGCAGAGCCCCTCCGCGATGGCAACGTGTCACGGAGGTGGATCCTCTGCGTTGGCTCCGTGACACATTGGCCCTATGCAGGCCCAAGTATATAAAGCCTCCACTTCGATTCATTTCATTATTATATCAAATAATTTCCAGAAGCTCGTGAGAAAACAGAGAGGGTGAAGAAGTATTGTTAAATTATTGCTCGATTACGCCGTCAAACGTAGTCCAAATCCAAATTAACCTTAAATACTGAGGTACTTAGCAGCAAGGAGCATTCCTACGGAATTAGTTTTGCAAAATTCGGTCGACAAATCGTCGTGCTACCAGGCTAAGGTAAGTGGAATTGCTCCAGATTAGTGTCTATGTGCTCCTAGCCTTAAAGTGAATATTTCTCCCTTCTAGACTTTCGAGAAATAGCAAGTTTTTGACCGTCTTTTGATAAGCCAAAGTTTAGGCTATAAATATATCGAAAGTGATGTTTTCTTTAAGAATATTGGTGTATTTAGTTCTAATTGACATATATGTAAATGTAGTTGGGAGAAATAGCTGGAGTACTGACCGAGCTTCGTCCGTTAGTCGGATAAACCGAGGTTAAGGTATGTAAAGCAATTTCTTCGGCAAGTTAGTAGTTTTAGCCTTGTATAACACAGTACACTCCGTAGTAGAATTCCCGAAGTTGAATATTGAGTATTGTGCAGGTTCAGTGAATCTGGTTTGCGTTGTTATATCGTACTCAGTCCGAAAGTTAGTAAAGCATGCGCCAAAATGGCAAGTTAGCATTCCAGACTCAGTATAGTCCAGTATGTAATTAGCAAGCATGTTTCTAGAATAATATGACAGATATTACGAATAAGAGTTAGTAAAATAAAATCAGACAGTCAGATAGTATCTTGGCTACAGATTAGCCATACAGACAGATGATATCTTGGCTACAGTATAGCCATACAGTTAGATAGTATCTTAGCTACAGATTAGCCATGCAGTTAGATAAAGATCACAGATTCAGTATAAAGCAGTATGAGAATCAGTATAATATAGAAAGAGATCAGAATAAGAAATCAGAATTCAGATAGTATTTTTTCAGTTTAAACATGCTTGCTATATATATGCTTATTATTTGTTGAGAGTTGGTTGTGTCGTGAGGGCACCCTCTTGAGCGTCCTCACCGCCCCTGGGTTGGTAACTGTGTCGCCCACTGAGCGGGTGGGTTTACGTCACTCCAAGGAGTGGCATGCCGTCCCCAATTTGGATGAAGATGGGATGAAGCTTTCCCCATATCAGGCTGATCAACATTACAGTACAGATAGCCCTGTTGTGTGCAAGCGCCCAAGGAACAGATTCAGATATAGTTACAGTTATAGATACAGTATAGGAGTCCTCCGAACTCAGACACAGTTATTTATATCGTAGGTTATGGTCCGAGCTAGAGACCCAAGGGGCCCGTAGAGGTGCTCGTAGTTAGTAGATGAGTGGAGTGACTTATTTTTGGCTGGTTTTGACCCGGGTAGGGGTATATAGATTGTTTGCTTGCTTGGCGCCATACGGCTTATGGGGTTGGCTCTTGTTTGCTATATATATATATATATGTATTTATGTGCTATACATTAGTTAATAGACAGTAGGCCGCTACGTCTACAGGTACGCTCCTGCCCTTTCACAGCATAAAAAGTCTGATTCAGTTCATATCAGTTCTTACAGATTCAGTTATCTCCTGCTATTCAGAATTGCTAGTTATGTTATTTGTATTTAGTTGTATCCAGTTGCTTTGCATACTCAGTATCATTGGTACTGATGCCCGCTTGGGGAGCTGCATTACTTGCCTGCAGGTACTCATAGACGAGGAGGCGATCCCTCGTGATTCTAGTTAGCTTATAGAGTCATCAGCTCCTGTCATCCGGAGCTTGATATTTAGAGGTGTAGTTCATTTTCTTTTATTGTACAGAATGGGTAGGCCGGGGCCCTGTCCCGACCATTTCATCAGTACTCATAGAGGCTTGCAGATTGTATATATACATCTCCTTGTGGTTAGTTGTGCCGATCGTGTGAGGCCGTGCGTTTTGTTTAGCTGTTTAGCATTGTTGATTATGATGGTCGTGTGGGGCCATAGTCTGATAGTAGTGGTGACCTTGTCGGTAACATAGTTATTCAGTATTCTATTGTTGAGTTACAGATAACTAGACAGCATGGTGGCCTTGTCGGCCCGCATAGGTTTCCCCCTTTGTAAGTAAGTTTCTGGCTAGCTGAAGTTTTATACAGGTGGCTATAGGGCCAGTCAGCCGGAGGCTGTGTTTACAGCCGTTATATAGCCCCTTGTTTCCAGAGATCTGAGTTAGAGCTAGCCAGGCACCAGATATGTTTAGGCTCACCAGTTAGCAGTCTAGGTCCTACTAAGGCACCAGGTGCTAGTCATACCCCCCAAGGCGGGGTGTGACAAACTTGGTGTCAGAGCAGGTCGTGTCCCAGGGAGTCTCTAAGCCGTGCTAAGTAGAGTCTTGTCTATGGATGTGTTGTGCACCACATACTATAGGCAGGAGGCTGTGAGGCATGATAGGATGGTTATTCTTCTTTCTCATTAAGTCGTGCTATAGACCGGTATAGTATAGGTTTGGGTCCATAAAACTTATCATATTCTTTGTCTACAGATAAGAATGGCAGACCAGTGGCACCCTGCCACCGGCAGAAGATTAGACACAGCAGCAGAGGAAGGCACCAATAGGATGCCTCAGTTCCATTCAGAGTCAGCTTGATCTGAGGGCGATATAGAGGCTTCATCACAGACCTCTCAGCAGTCCCCCTCACATTAGGAGCCATTGGGCATGACACCGCCTCCGATAGCTCCTGTACCTTCGCCATCAGACCAGGAAGTTTGGAGCGCAGTGGTTATGTTGGCACAAATGATGGCCACACAGCACCAGTCAGTGCCACCTGTAGCAGCAGAGCCTTTAGATGGTTCAGATAGTTCCAGGGTCAGGGAGTTTTTGGCACTAGGTCCCCCACATTTCACTGGGTCAGATCAAGCAGAGGACCCCCAGGATTTCCTAGATTAGATGTAGAGAATTTTTCGGGTTATGCATGTGACCCCTACAGAATCAGTTGCGCTGGCAGTGTTTTGGTTGCGGAACATAGTTGTATTATGGTACGAGAGTTGGGAAAGGCCTCGAGGGAGAGATGTTTCCCCTCCGACCTGGTCCAGCTTCTCGGAGGCCTTCCTGGACCATTTTTTTCCATGGGATATCCGGCAGGCTCGGATGGATCAGTTTTTGCTTTTGGAGTAGGGGGCAAGGAGTGTACGAGAATATTCCCTACAGTTTGACTCCCTATCCCGCTATGCTCCAGCTTTTGTGGACACTATGCCATCCAGAGTCCACCGGTTCATTATGGGTCTAAACCCGGAATATATTGAAGCTTGCATGACGGCTACGTTACGAGAAGATATGGATATTTCTCGAGTACAGGCCTTTGCCCAGACCATTGAGGGCCTTAGACAGTGGCAACAGGGCAATAGACAGACAAATCAGGAACAGCGTCGCAGAGACAGATCAGATGGAATGCAGAGGGAGGTTCAGAGAGGACCCAGGCCCCGATTGTCAGACAAACCCCCTAGACCGCCACCTCCACCACAGCAGCAGCAGCAGCAGCGAGGTAGATTTGCTCGTCGAGGGCAGTTAGAGTCTGGTGGCAGTTCTCGAACAATAGATTCCCCGTAGAAGAGAAGGGGAGATCAGAGCAGATTTACACCCCCACCCTGCCCGAATTGCGGCCGACCTCACATCGAAGCTTGTAGATATGGCTCCTCGGGGTGTTATATTTGCGGGCAGGAGGGGCACTGCATGAGAGATTGTCCGGCCAGGGGACAAGAGAGCAGAGATAGTCAGGAGAGGGGATCCGCTGGGCCACGAGCTCCAACAGTTTCAGTAGGGCGTAGGCCCTCAGGTACAGCAGGTAGAGGCCGAGGTAGATTAGGAGCCTTCAGTTCAGGTACGGGCACAAACCGTACCTATGCATTACCAGGGAGACAGGACTCAGAGGCGTCTCCAGATGTAGTGACAGGTATGATGACTATCTGTTCATGCCCTGCTTATGTACTGATTGATCCAGGGGCCACCTTGTCATATATTACCCCATTTGTGGCTAAAACGTTTAATGTCGCACCAGAGTTATTACAACAGCCCTTTTCGGTATCTACACCCGTCGGTGACTCCGTTATAGCTAGTAGAATTTATCGCGGGTGTACAGTAGAGGTTGATGATCGCCAGACTACAGTAGATCTGGTAGAGTTAGAAATGATTGATTTCGATGCCATTATGGGTATGGATTGGTTGGTGCCATGCTATGCTAACGTAGAATGTTAGACCAAGACGGTCCAATTCCACTTTCCAGGAGAGGCAGTGCGAGAGTAGAAAGGCAGCACAACCACTCCAAAAGGTAGGTTTATTTCCTACCTTCAGGAGAGGAAATTGATAACTAAGGGATGTATCTACCACCTAGTCAGGGTTCAGGATGTTCGGGTAGAATCTCTGACACTTCAGTCTGTTCCGGTGGTGAATGAATTCCTTGATATATTTCCAGACGAGTTACCTGGTATTCCCCAAAAAGGGAAATAGATTTTGCAATTGACTTGCTACCAGGCACTCAGCCTATATCAATTCCTCCGTATCGCATGTCTCTGGTTGAACTCAGAGAATTAAAGGAGCAGCTGAAGGACCTGCTAGACAAGGGTTTTATCAGGCCGAGTACTTCACTGTGGGGTGCGCCAGTTCTATTTGTGAGAAAGAAGGATGGCTCGCTCCGCATGTATATAGATTACCGACAGCTGAATAAAGTTACAGTAAAGAATAAGTATCCGCTTCCCAGAATAGATGATTTGTTTGATCAGTTACAGGGGGCCAGATATTTCTCCAAGATTGACTTACGGTCCGGATATCATCAGGTTCGAGTTCGTGAAAGAGACATTCCCACAACGGCTTTCAGGACCCGATATATACACTTTGAATTCCTAGTTATGTCCTTTGGGTTGACGAATGCCCCAACAATATTCATGGACCTGATGAATAGCATTTTCAAACCATATCTGGACCTCCTCGTGAGAGTGTTTATTGATGAAATTCTGGTGTATCTCGCTCTGAAGCAGATCACCAAGCTCATTTACCGACAGTGCTCCAGATTCTCAGAGACCGTCAATTATATGCTAAGTTCTCCAAGTGTGAATTCTGGCTGAACTCAGGAGCCTTCTTGGGGCATATTGTGTCGGATGCTAGTATACAGGTTGACACGTAGAAGATAGCAGCAGTTAAAACCTGCCCTAGGCCTACCACTCCGACCGAAGTTCGCAGTTTTCTGGGGTTAGCGGCATATTATAGGAGATTTGTTGAGGGATTCTCTACTATAGCGGCACCTCTGACCAAACTGACGCAGAAAGCAGTGAAGTTTCAGTGGATAGAGGCATGTAAGCAGAGCTTCCAGGAGTTAAAAGACAGATTAACCTCCGCCCCAGGGTTAGCATTGCCGGAAGGTACAGAAGGTTATTCAGTGTATTGCGACGCATCAGGCGTTGGGTTGGGTTGTGTGTTGATGCAGCATGGTAAGGTGATTGCGTATGCTTCCAGACAGCTGAGGAAACACGAAAAGAATTACCCTACCCAAGACCTGGAGTTAGCCGCAGTGATCCACGCCTTAAAGATATGGAGACATTACTTGTATGGCTTCCATGTGGATATTTTCACAAATCATCAGAGCCTACAGTATATCCTCACCTAGAGAGAGTTGAATCTGCGACATCGTCACTGGTTGGAGCTATTAAAAGATTATGATGTGGATATTCTGTATAATCCGAGAAAAGCCAACGTTGTAGCAGATGCTCTCAAATGTAAATCCATGGGAAGTTTGACATATTTGTAGCCCGAGCAGCAGGAGTTGGTCAGGGAGATACGTCAATTAGCCAGCCTAGCTTCGTATAGCAGACACAGAGGACAACAGAGCGATAATTCAAAACACCGCCATGTCATCATTAGTTGTGGAAGTAAAAGAACAGCAGTATGAGGATCCTGACCTGGTCCAGCTCAAAGACAGAATCCAGCAGGGTAAAGCGCCAGATTTTCAGATAACTGAGGAAGAAGTGCTGTTATGTAAAGGCCGCCTCTGTGTTCCAGATGTTTCAGGGCTACCCCGGTAAATTATGAACGAGGTACATTACGCCAGCTATTCTCTTCACCCCGATGCGACGAAAATGTACCATGATATCAAGGAGAATTATTGGTGGCCAGGAATGAAAAGATAAATTGCCGAATTTGTAGCCCAGTGTCCTAAATGCCAACAGGTAAAAGCGGAACACCAGAAACCAGGCGGGTTAACTCAGGACATAGCTGTGCCTATCTGGAATGGGAAGCAATGAATATGGATTTTGTAGCAGGATTACCCCGTACCAGACATAGACACGATTCTATATGGGTAATAGTTGACAGGCTGACAAAATCAGCTCATTTGCCAGTGAAAGCTACCTTCTCGGCCGAGGATTATGCCAAATTATATATCAGAGAAATAGTTAGATTACATGGAGTGCCAGTATCTATTATTTCAGACAAAGGAGCACAGCTTACAGCTAGATTTTGGCAGTCGTTCCAGAGGGGTCTGGGAACGCAGATTAATTTGAGCACAGCATTCCACCCTCAGACAGATGGACAGACTGAGCGCACTATTCAGATGCTCGAGGACATGCTACGAGCGTGTGTGCTAAATTTTGGAGGTAGCTGGGACGAACATTTGCCGTTAATTGAATTTTGTTATAATAATAACTATCACTCAGCCATCCAGATGGCGCCCTTTGAAGCATGGTATGGGCAAAAATGCAGATCGCCGGTTCGCTGGTTTGAAGTGGGAGAATCAGCGTTGATTGGGCCAGACATCATTCAACAGTCAGAGGAGAAGGTAAAGCTTATCAGAGAACGCCTACTGACAGCACAGAACTGCTAGAAATCATATGCTGATGTGCGGCGCAGAGACCTGGAATTTGATGTGAATGACTGGGTATTTTTGAAAGTATCTCTGATGAAAGGGGTGATGAGATTCGGTAAGAAAGGTAAGCTCATTCCGAGATTTGTTGGGCCATATCAGATTCGTTGAAGGATAGGTCGAGTAGCATATGAGTTGAACTTGCCTCCAGAATTGGAATCCGTTCATCCGGTCTTTCATGTATCTATGGTGAGGAAATGCATAGGAGACCCATCCAGAGCAGTCCCAGTCCAGGATATCTTTGTTATGGAAGAGCTGGCCTATGAAGAGGTTCCAGTAGCCATCTTAGATAAACAGATTCATAGATTGAGAACTAAAGATATTGTGTCTGTCAAGGTATTGTGGCATAACAGGAACCGAGAGGAGATGACTTGGGAGGCGGAGGAAGATATGAAGACCAGATACCCTCATTTATTTCAAGCCAAGTCAGGTGACAGGTATGTTAGTATTATTATCTTATGCAGTGCCTTATAGTATACATATAAATGAGAAGGTCTATTTTAATCTGTCATTTAAATACTATAGTATTGTGTGGAGTACTTGTATGGGACTTTTCTGCATTTCAGGTTTTTGGGATAGTCCATATTACAGGGGAAACTCTACCTAAATTTTTCTAAAAACAAGTTGAGTAAGTTGAGAAGTCCTCTAGATAGAAGTTTACATTCGAGGATGAATGTTCTTAAGGGGGGGGGAGGGGGGAGAATGTTACACCCCGTAAAATTCCCAACACATAGATGGCCTATTCGCATGTTGGTTAAAAGTATTTGAAAGCCGTATATGCTAGAAAAAGGCTCGGGAAAATACCGGACGAGAAACCTGTTGAACCATCACGGGAGGAGCCGGGGCAGAGCCCCTCCGCGATGGCAACGTGTCACGGAGGTGGAGCCTCTGTGTTGGCTGCGTGACACATTGGCCCTATGCAGGCCAAAGTATATAAAGCCTCCACTTCGATTCATTTCATTATTATATCAAATAATTTCCAGAAGCTCGTGAGAAAACAGAGAGGGTGCAGAAGTATTGTTAAATTATTGCTCGATTACGCCGTCAAACGTAGTCCAAATCCAAATTAACCTTAAATACTGAGATACTTAGCAGCAAGGAGCATTCCTACGGAATTAGTTTTGCAAAATTCGGCCGACAAATCATCGTGCTACCGGGCTAAGGTAAGTGGAATTGCTCCAGATTAGTGTCTTTGTGCTCCTAGCCTTAAAGTGAATATTTCTCCCTTCTGGACTTTCGAGAAATAGCAAGTTTTTGACCGTCTTTTGATAAGCCAAAGTTTAGGCTATAAATATATCGAAAGTGATGTTTTCTTTCAGAATATTGGTGTATTTAGTTCTAATTGACATATATGTAAATGTAGTTGGGAGAAATAGCTGGAGTACTGACCGAGCTTCGTCCGTTAGTCGGATAAACCGAGTTTAAGGTATGTAAAGCTAGTTTCTTTGGCAAGTTAGTAGTTTTAGCCTTGTATAACACAGTAAACTCCGTAGTAGAATTCCCGTAGTTGAATATTGAGTATTGTGCAGGTTCAGTGAATCTGGTTTGCATTGTTATATCGTACTCAGTTCGAAAGTTAGTAAAGCATGCGCCAAAATGGCAAGTTAGCATTCCAGACTCAGTATAGTCCAGTATGTGATTAGCAAGCATGTTTCTAGAATAATATGACAGATATTACGAATAAGAGTTAGTAAAGTAAAATCAGACAGTCAGATAGTATCTTCCTTACAGATTAGCCATACAGACAGATGATATCTTGGCTACAGTATAGCCATACAGTTAGATAGTATCTTGGCTACAGATTAGCCATGCAGTTAGATAAAGATCACAGATTCAGTATAAAGCAGCATGAGAATCAGTATAATACAGAAAGAGATTAGAATAAGAAATTAGAATTGAGATAGTATTTTTTCAGTTTAAACATGCTTGCTATATATATGCTTATTATTTGTTGTGATTTGGTTGTGTCGTGAGGGCACCCTCTTGAGCGTCCTCGCTGCCCCTGGGTTGGTAACTGTGTCGCCCACTGAGCGGGTGGGTTTACGTCACTCCAAGGAGTGGCATGCCATCCCCAATTTGGATCAAGATGGGATGAAGCTTTCCCCATATCAGGCTGATAACATTACAGTACAGATAGCCCTGTTGTGCGCAAGCGCCCAGGGAACAGATTCAGATACAGTTACAGTTACAGATATAGTATAGGAGTCCTCCAAACTCAGACATGGTTATTTATATCGTAGGCTATGGTCCGAGCTGGAGACCCAAGGGGCCAGCAGAGGTGCTCGTAGTTAGCAGATGAGTGGAGTGACTTATTTTTGGCTGGTTTTGACCCGGGTAGGGGTATATAGATTGTTTGCTTGCTTGGCGCCATACGGCTTATGGGGGTTGGTATTGGCTCTTGTTTGCTATATATATGTGTGTATTTATGTGCTATATATTAGTTAATAGACAGCAGACCGCCACGTCTACAGGTACACTCCTGCCCTATCACATCACAGAAAGTCTGATTCAGTTCATATCAATTCTTACAGATTCAGTTATCTCCTACTATTTAGAATTGCTAGTTATGTTATTTGTATTCAGTTGTATCCAGTTGCTTTGCATACTCAGTACCAGTGGTACTGACGCCCGCTTGGGCCACTGCATTACTTGCCTGCAGGTACTCATAGATGAGGAGGCGATCCCTCGTGATTCCAGTCAGCTTATAGATTCATCAGCTCCTGTCATCCGGAGCTTGATATTCAGAGATTTAGTTCATTTTCTTTTATTTTACAGCATGGGTAGGCCGGGGCCCTATCCCGACCATTTCATCAGTACTCATAGAGGCTTACAGATTGTATATATACATCTCCCTATGGTTAGTTGTGCCGGTCGTGTGAGGCCGTGCGTTTTATTTAGCTGTTTAGCATTGTTGATTATGATGGCCGTGTGGGGCCATAGTCTGAGAGTAGTGGTGACCTTGCCGGTCACGTAGTTATTCAGTATTCTATTGTAATGCCTAGAAACTCAAAATCTAATTCCGAGACTTAAATCAGAAAATCTGAAAAACTGCAGAAATATTGCAGGACGGCCCACCTGACAAGTCGTTAGGCAACCTCACGACTCGTTAGGTGAGCCATGAGGAGAAGGCGTGATAATGTAAAGAAAGGAGGCAGTGTACCTAACGAGGGACGTCACATGTCGTGGTCACTGACCATGACCCGTCAAGTCACTCGTGGTCACAAGCCGAGCCTACACCCTTGACGTAACATGGTACTCGAAGTCACATGTGACCCCAAGTCAAACCTTGGTCTATCATACCACAGAATTTTGAGTAAACATGCGCAACAGAACTTTGAAACAATACAGGACATTGAAGAGATTCTGAAACATTCTGAAGATTCTGAAGAGACTCTAAGTTCTAACTAGTCTGAACTACTAGCAGCTAATAGAGAACTCAACTTATCCCAACAATACGGGAATTTCATAATATAGAGAAATTTCTAGAATTATAGGAATTCCATTCAACAGGGCTAAGGTCATTCTCATTAATGGAATATTTACTCAACATATATATATAGGAAATTCTAGAATGTTCAACCCAAAGCATTCTCCCCTTCACTAGACGAGTTTAATAAACAAAATAATAACTTGAAAGTTATGGCTTAGATTCAGGTTTATAAAACACATACACTTTGATACCACGTTCTAGGTGGAATCAACAAAAATAACCATAAATCCTTTTCATACTCGAAAACTCAGTCTGAAAACTGATAGAGGAAATTGAGGAGGATTTTGGGGACACAAGCGAAGAACAATCCCCTTGCTAAAACCCCATATACCTGAGTTAAGGTTTCTTGAAGAAGGAGACTTGAACTACTGCAATGGAGGAAAACCCTATGCTTGGTTGAGTGTTTCTTGAGAGAACCTTCGATGATTTTCTAAGAAATAACATGAGAATGAGGAAAGGAACTGTCCCAACCCTCTAGTAATTTACGCTTATAACAACGTGGTTTAGAGCTTAGGAGAATAGTAAATTACTAAATAGCCCTTAGAAGTTTGCTGGGAAAAACTTTCAGGTGTCCCTAACGGGTCGTGGTGACTGTTCACGACTTGTGGTCACTCCCATTAGGTACACTGCCTGGGATCCTCAGTAGGCTACCATGAGGGACCTAACGAGTCGTGACCACGACTCATGGTCACCAGTTATGGACCACACTGGTTCACTTCTTATGATTTAAGTCTAGGCTAGGTAACGAGTCACTTAACGAGTCGTTGCCACAGTTGACTACTTGTTTCACCCACTCGTCAAGTACACGGGTCAACTCAAAATATTCCCAACTCAGGCCTGACCACGAGTGACTTAACAGGTCGTGGTCGGTGACCCCGACTTTTTACGTTCCTCGTTAGGTACACTGCCTCCCTTCTTTACATTATCCCGCCTTCTCCTCATGGCTCACCTAACGAGTCGTGAGGTTACCTAATGACTCATCAGGTGGGCCGTCCTGCAACATTTCTGTAGTTTTTCATATTTTCTAATTTAAGTCCCGGAATTAGATTTTGAGTTTCTGGGGCATTACAATATCTCCCCCTTGTAAACATTCGTCCTCAAATGTTAGAAAACACACAGGAAATGAAAAATAGCACTCAAAGTTTCCAAATACTGCTCATTTAACTCCAAAACTGCCGGAACGACTACCTCTAATTCAAAATACATAACTGAACTGGCTTTACTTTACGCACATACATTCACAAACAGAAAAGAGACTTTGAACAGTTGAATTGAGTTATGAAAACTAAATTAAGTTCTAGGGTCAAAACTAATATCTCAAGTTGTGCTGGAGCCGGTAAGGAACAAGTGAGGGTATTTGGCCATCATATCTGGTTCAGCCTGATCTTGGGCAAAATAACATGCCCAAGGGATACTTTACAACTTAGTTTTGTGTTGTTTAGCTACTTATTTATATAAATTCTCATGTAGATTTATGTAAATGTGAATATGCATACTAACTAACATGATTAGTTCTTGTTTTTGTAGGTTTAAAATGAATTTGAGGAACAAATCTATGATGGGTGAAGTGGAGAAATGGAATGGGAATCAAATCACAAAAGTCGGCAAGGAACTATGCCTTAGCAAGGGTGGCCGCGCCAGGCAGTGTGCCACACTGTGTGTGTGCCGCGCCCAGCGCCGTGCCACACCAATTCCAGGCGTGAGAGGAAGGCATCAAGTAGGCCACCTACGTGCCAGTGCCATGCCATGCCAGGCAATCTGTGCAACAGTGGCCGTGTCACGCAGGCCATCGCAGCAAGCTTCAGCCGAATGTCATTTTTAGGTGCTTTCCAGTGTGCTTTCTCCATACCTCCGTGTCACGGAGGTAAATTAGCGTGTTCACCTTTGCACCATGGAGATATTCCATGCCGGGCATAATTTTGTACAATTCTCATTTACTATAAATAGGTCCCTTAGCTCCTAAGACACGATTTATTTCTGAAAAACTGCCACGGAGTGAAGGGAGAAGTGGGAGAACTCACCTAGGGTTCATCAATTTCATCTTCTCTTCTACCAATTCTTGTGAGTATGTTACTTTAATTATGTTTTCATGTAATTATACGAACTTGAGTGGCTAGAACCCTTCCTCTAGGGTTGAAGCCACATGATATGATTGTGAATACATGATTTTGTTTTTGTTTTAAGTTATTAATTGTTGTTTTGTCTTACGTTCTTAATTATGGTTGTTTTTATGATTGATCACCATGAAAACACACACGTTACACCTAGATTAAAGCTTGAGAAAGTAAACCTAGGCAAGAACAAAGAATGTAGGGAGCAAGTTTGTATCTTACGATATAATTCGCGGTTAGGATAAGAAATTATACCTAATTTGCCTTGCTTGGTTACTAAAACGGGATGAGTTAGACACCAAATTAGAATTAGCACATCACCACTCGTAGAAGTAGTTGTGAAGCTAAGTTGAGTTAAATGATTAGAGGTACGAGAGTCCCTAATCAAGAGCATAAACCTCGTAAACCACATCCACGTAATTGAATTTCCCATGAACTAGAATGTCACATCCCCACTCAACGATGTAGTTGTGAGGCTTTAGCTTTAGTTGCTTCTTGAATGTTTTCAGAGTATTTCTGTGACCACCCCTAGACTTAATTAAACTTTATCGAAAAAGTCTAAATCAACACTTGTGAAAGTTAATATCACGCTTGAACTTGATAATTAGCTGAATTGGTCCAATCCTTATGGGTTCGACATCCGACTCTTAAAAAGGGCCACTGTATTACTTGTAAGACCACGTACGCTTGCGTGTGAGCTTGGGAAGTCGTCAACATGTTTTTGGCGCTGCTACTGCGCACTCTCAACAAGTTTTTGGCACCGTTGCCGGTGACTCGGCGAAGTTTAGAGAATTTATCTATTTTTGTGTGACTTTAAATTTCTCCAAGTGTTGAAATTTTTTTTTTGTTTTAAATTTATTTTATTTTTAGTTTTTAGTATAATACCCTTCTTGACATGACATCATGGAACACAAATGGGTTGAATGGTGGATACTCATATTTTGGTGAGTTCTGTCTGAATTGTGGAGAACCCTACTAATGGAAAAACTATAACACTTGCAATATATGTAGTGGTCAAGATGGCCATTAGGATGGCTGCTGAATGCATACTCCCCTCCTCCAAGACCTACTATGATCCTTCTATTGTTTTTGATGAGTACAGGAATGATGAAAATGAGGACTTGGAACACCAAGCTCAAATAGAAAACATGTTGAAATAGGTCCTTGAGCAGACAGAAGCAATGAGGGAGTAGATGGAAGTATTAGGAATTCAGACTAAGAAAAATGGAGAGGCCTCAGAAATGATAAGCGCCAAGATCACGAAGATGATGGTTGAGACTGAAGCTTGCGCTGATTTGCAAGTAACAGTTCTATGCAATACTCAAGAGGGATTACAAGGAGAAGAAAAGTGTGAGTTCTTTGAAGAAGCTCAACAATTAGAAGCTCTTGAGAGTCCCTGTGAGGGTCTCACATATATGGAAAATCCATTCATGGAAGAAGAGATAGAGTATCCCCCATTTGACATTAATGGAGAGATAGATGTTGATGCGGAGAAGGTATATACAAGTAAGGAGGTCAAGCACAATGCAGTTTCATAGTTGAGCTGTATTGGCCCCACTCGAAGCATTTTTTGACATTAAGTTTGGTTGACAACCTAGAAATAGAGTCTTCCAAGCTTATATAGAAATGTCTAGCAGAGGACCGAACCCCGTATGTTCTGAAATTTGCTGACTCGGAGAGACGAAATGACTTCGCTTACTTAAGGGCCAATAAGTCCAAAAGGCGACATCTACTGCTTGGTCCTTTCATTTTTTTCACCACCACCCCTGGAGCATAAGAGGAAACTAGAGAAGAAATTAGGGGTGAGATTCATATACTCAAGGTGGAGGAAAAAGTGGTGAAACTTGATGTGTCGTGCCGCGACGTAAAATTAGGCGCTGCTTGGGAGGCAAACCAAGGGTACCCTTTTAATTTCTTGCATTTGTGTTGATTTTATTTATTTTTCATCTTGTGTTGTTTTGGTGGAAAGTTAAGCACAGATGGAGGGGAAGTCTGAGTACCCTTTGAGGAGGAAGCTAACAAGCATGGAAGAGAAAAAGTGTGGGGTCAAACACCCACTTGTGCAAAAATGATGAAAAACATGCTATTAGCTACGCATAGAGGCCATGGAGTATTTCTCACCCTTTTTAATTTTAATTAAATGCTTTGGGGACATAGCATGATTCAAATGTGGGGTAAGGGAAATTTCAAAAATTTTGTGCTTAATGATTTTTGTGAATGTAGTGCTTGATACATATTGGAAATTGTTTTTGAGTTGAGCATGACTTCACCACCCGATGGTTTTTCTTTTCGATTCTTTTCCGACGGGGGGTCTTAGAACCGAAGAATAAAAATTTTCTTTGTCTATATATAATGTTTTTAGTCATAGTTAGAGACTATTTTTGATGATGGATGGATGACGACCGTCTTGAGGAAAATTAGTCAATAGGTTTTGGTTTTTGAACCTGTAGCTAATTGATGGCTTGATGTTCTTGTTATGTGCTATGCATGATTGTAAGATACAAGTGTGGTTAGTATTGAAGCATGTAAGAAGTGTATAACTTTATTTGAGACACTTAGGCTCTTGAATTTGACTCGATGTGATTGAAGCTGAATTCTGGATTTTTGTGATTAGCTTAGTTAAGAGTTTGTTGAATGTGTCTTGAATTGAGCATGTGCTGTCAGTGTAAGTTTTTTGAATATTACGTGCTACTGTGGAGTGTCTAGAACTTTCCTGGTGTGTATATAAAACGAAATGAAGGATGTGGATTGTAGGAGATGATTTAGACATTTCTTTGAATGAACCTAATTGTTATCCCTCACTTTACCTACCTTGAATGTTGAATCCTAGTGAGACCCACTGAACCTTAAGCCTATTATTTGATAGCTAAAACATAAGCTTAATCCTTTTTCTTTCATTAGCCTTGAATTTGATCCAAAACTCCTAAGCGCTTAAGTGAAAAATCCGAAAAAGTGAAGGAGTGAGAAGCATGAAAAAGAAGGAAAAGTAGTAGTTGTAAAAGTTGAGAAAGTTCAAGGGTGCACTTGTTTGAAAATGCCTGAATATTGGTAGGGAGTAAGAAATAAATGAATGAAAAATTTGCTTAAGTACCCCTTACTAATAAGCTGAGTGTGCTTAAACAAATGGGAACAAGAAGAGAAAATTCAAGAGTGAAAAGAATGAGGAGGAAGTAAGAAAAGAGATGTCCTTAATGAAGGTTGAAGTTATTAAAAGTGCTTGGGGAAGATAGCCACTGTTATTATCTATAATATTACCTACCCATCCCTTAGCTTACATTACAACCCGATAAGTCCTACTTGATCTTACGTTTATACATCCTTAAATTAGTGGAGTAAAACACTAAGGGCAAGCTTATGGGTCACTACATGATGCATGTGAATTCCTTGAGAGAGTGAGCGTAATTCTATTCATATACCCATACATGTTGTGATTTGAAAATTTGTGAGTGAAAATGGGTAACTCTCTTGATGTGAGGGAACATGTTTAATGAGAGATAACGTTCATGTAGGATTTCCTGATTGGTTGATTTGCATGAGTTTGCTAAGATTGAGAGTCGATTCTTGAGGTTAGGAAGTCTTAACATAGTTGTATATCATTTCAATGATTAAATCGTGCATGCTCTATTTTTTTTACTTGCTATCTTAACCAATCATTGTAGCCGTAGATTGAATTGTCTTGCTAAATTAGTTATGTGTGAGTCTTCATTTACATGAGATGTAAAAGGGTTGTTCGAGGACCCACAAGGCTTTAAGTGTGGGGTATGTGATCTTTGGCAAAATAGCATGCCCAAAGGATACTTTACAACTTAGTTTTGTCTTGTTTAGCTACTTATTTATATACATTCTCATGTAGATTTATGTAAATGTGAATATACATACTAACCAACATGATTAGTTATTGTTTTTGTAGGTTTAAAATGAATTTGAGGAACTAATCTATGACGGGTGAAGTGGAGGAATTGAATGGGAAGAAAATTACAAAAGTCGGCAAGGAACCATATCTTGGCAAGGCTGGCCGCGCCAGGAAGCGTGCCACGCTGTGCGTGTCCCGCGCCCAGCGCCATGCCATGCCAATGCCAGGCTCGAGAAGAAGGCAGCAAGAAGGCCACCTGCGTGCCAGCGCCGTGCCACGCCAAGCAATCTGCACGACAGTGGCCATGTCACGCAGGCCATCGCGTTGCACAGGCAGCGGGCCACGCCGGCCATCGTGGCAAGCTTCAGCCGAATGTCATTTTTAGGTGCTTTCCAGTGTGCTTTCGTGATACCTCCGTGTCACGGAGGTAAATTAGCGCGTTCACCTACGTGCCACGGAGCTATTCCTTGTCGGGCATACTTTTGTACAATTCTCATTTACTATAAATAGGTCCCTTAGCTCCTAAAAATATTTTGTCACGATTTATTTCTAAAAAACTGCCAAGGAGTGAAGGGAAAAGTGGGAGAACTCACCTAGGGTTCATCAATTTCATCTTCTCTTCTACCAATTCTTGTAAGTATGTTACTTTAATTATCTTTTCTTGTAATTATACGAACATGAGTGGCTAGAACCCTTCCTCTAGGGTTGAAGCCACTTGGTATGATTGTGAACACATGATTTTGTTTTGGTTTTAAGTTATTAATTGTTGTTTTGTCTTACGTTTTTAATTATGGTTGTTTTTATGATTGGTCACCATGAAAGCACACACGCTACACGTAGATTAAAGCTTGAGAAAGTAAACCTAGGCAAGAACAAAGAATGTAGGGAGCAAGTTTGTATCTTACGATATAATTTGTGGTTAGGATAATAAATTATACCTAATTTGCCTTGCTTGGTTACTAAAATGGGATGAGTTAGACACAAACTTAGAATTACCACATCACCACTCGTAGAAGTAGTTGTGAAGCTAAGTTGAGTTAAATGATTAGAGGTACGAAAGTCCCTAATCAAGAGCATAAACCCCGTAAACCACGTCCACGTAATTGAATTGCCCACTAACTAGAATGTCACATCCCCGCTCAACGATGTAGTTGTGAGGCTAGTTTGTCGTGTTTAAAGGCTCGAAAGACCATGAACATGCAATTCTAATTATGTGAGACAACATTTGATAATTTGATACTTAAACCATTACAAAGCGTAGTATCGCATGATTATCCGGCTTTAGCTCTAGCTACTTCTTGAATGTTTTCAGAGTATTTCTGTAACCACTCCTACACTTAATTAAACTTTATTGAAAAAGTCTAAAGCAACACTTGTGAAAGTTAATATCACACTTGAACTTGATAATTAGCTGAATTGGTCCAGTCCCTGTGGGTTCGACATCCGACTCTTATAAAGGGCCATTATATTACTTGTAAGACCACGTATGCTTGCGTGTGCGCTTGGGCAGTCGTCAACAAGGTTTTGGTGCTGCTGCTGTGCAGTCTCAACATAGCCTCCCACATAGCTCCCTCAACCTGCTGATTTCTCCATAAGACTTTGACTGAAGCTATTGCCTTGTTCCTCAGCTTACGCACCGGATGGTCAAAGATCTAGACTGGTACTTCCTCATATGAGAGGCTATCTTTATTTCTACATTGTCCAATGGAGCAACTAAGGTTGGGTCTCTGATGCACTTCTTCAAAAGTGACACATGGAAGACTGGGTGCACTGTGATCTTGGGCAGAAATTCATGCCCAAGTGATACTCAAATGCTTCATTTCGACTTGTTTGTCTATCATTATTGTGTACATTCTCATGCGATTTGTAGTTAAATGTGAATTTAGACTAACCAAAATGATTAGTGTTGTTTTGCAGGAAAAATGGGATTTTGGGAGGCTAAGATACATGTTGGTAAAAATCGGGAATGGTCTTGGAAACAAAGAGTGGAAAAGGACAAGGAAGAGCAGCAAAAACAAGGGCTCCGCGATGGAGCCGTGTCATGTTGCCATTGCGGAGGCACTCTGCCTCAGATGAAACAAATTTGGCAATTTCCAGTGGAGGTGCGTGATAGCACCGTGTAACATTGGCCAGGCTCGGCGATGCAGGCCATGGCACGTTGAGGTTAAATTGCCTGGGGGGCTGACTTCCAGTGAAGGTCCGCGATACCTCCGTGGCACGGAGGGAGTGCTCTGCGATACACTCCGTGCCACGTTGCTTGTTATTCCGGAAAAAATTCTCAATAGTATAAATAACACACTTAGGTTTTATTTTAAACATTCTGACTTGGTTGAGCAAGAATGTGGGTTACAGGCAGTTGAGGGGACGAAAATTCTAGGGTTTTTCTCTATCTCTTTCTCTTTTATCTCAATTGTTTGTACGAATTCTACTTATTTATGATGTTAAATCCACAAATGAGTGGCTAAATTCACTTCTTGCTGAGGTTAAGAACAATTGTAGTGGAATGTAATTGTTAATCATTTCAGTTTTCATCTTTTGTTTAATGGTTGTTCTATCAATTCTTGTTTGTACTGCATTAATGTTTGGCCAATGTTAATGTATATCTAAAAAATCCAATTTTGATTTTGAAAAGGAAAGAAATTGGGAAGATGTGAATTGGTAGGATATGATCTCTTCTTAGTTTAGAAAATTGAGAATTGATTTACATTCAGAATAGAAATATATCTGAATGTCTTATTAGTCAATTAAGGAATCAGGAATGTACCGCTAGAACATGAAATTCTTTTATCACAGAAATGTAGATGAAGACTCATGATTCTTAAGTTGGATAGGAGTCGAAAGTTCCAATCCATAGGCAATAATTCTTGACTAGTAACCGAAGGAAAGATTAACTGAATTGTATTGATAAATTAATTCCCTGCATGATCGTTTTAACCTCAGCTTGCTCATTACTATTGTTTAGACTCACTTTATAATTTTTGCTTAGATTCTTATTAATTAGTAAACTCAAACTCTCAAAATATTATTTATTTGGTTGTCTGCATTCTTAAAGATATAGTTAATTAACACTTAAGTTAATTAGTACCATAGTTCAGTCCCTGTGGGATCGACACTTGGCTTTACTTAAGCCACTTTACTACTTGTTCGACCACGTGCACTTGCGTGTAGTCACCACAGCACCGAACAAGTTTTTGGCGCCGTTGCCGAGGACTGGCAATTGGTAAAATTATTTTCTTAGTGTTAGTTTACAAATTCTATATAAGTTCTGACAACTTGGTCTTAGCCTTTCTCTTGCAGATATTGAATTCTTCTGGATGCTGGCAAGAGACAAAGAGTTGGTGGATTCATATATAGAGCTGGAAAGACAATTTCATCATCAAAGAAGGGAAGATCTAGAGAAAAAGCTACGGTTGCTCAGACAAACAATTCTGGAGCAACAACAGAATCCACCACCTGTGAGGGCAGTGTTAGTGCCCGAGGAAATGGCAGCTAGGCCGGTTCGCAAAGTGGCAATCCCACATGCTAACAACGTTACATCAAGTATTCGCAGACCAGAGCCAGGAGGGAGGTTTGAGCTTAAACAGAACATGGTGCAATTGTTGCACACCAGCGGGAAATTCATAGGTCTCCCTCATGAAGATCCACAACAACATCTCCAAAATATTTTGGAGATAAGTGATACTTACATTCCCACTGGAGTATCATCCGACTACGTGAGGCTTACATTATTCCCATTTTCATTATTGGGGGAAGCAAAGAGGTGGTTGAAAGTTGAACCACCTAACCCTGTCACCACTTGGGATGATCTTGCAAGAAAGTTTTTGATAAGATTCTTTCCATCCGGGAAAACAGCAAGACTTAGAAGTCAGATTCTAAGTTTTAGACAAAGAGAGGGGGAGAATCTGTATCAAG
Organism: Datura wrightii; assembly: GCA_035772735.1. Classification (NCBI taxonomy): domain Eukaryota; kingdom Viridiplantae; phylum Streptophyta; class Magnoliopsida; order Solanales; family Solanaceae; genus Datura; species Datura wrightii. The sequence goes on along the minus strand of JASDFA010000010.1, from coordinate 77,438,789 downwards.
CTTGGGAAAGGTTCAAATCATTGCTCAGCGATTGTCCTCACCATCACCAGTCCAATGATGTGCTGGTGCATATTTTCATAGAGGGTTTGGAATCCCACACAAAAATTTTGCTAAACTCAGCAGTTGGGGGACAAGCATTAGAAAAGACTTATGAGGAGCTGTATACTTTGTTAAATCGTATTTCACAAGGAAATCCAGAGTGGAATGCAGACTCTTCAAGAGGAGGGACAAGGAAAGCGGCAGGAGTCTTTGAGGTGGATGGTTTTACAGCTATCGCTGCACAGATAGCTGCATTGCAAAATAAACTCCACCCATTTCAGTAGTATGAGCTTGAATCAACCACAAGCCCCAGTTAATGTAGTGCAGCAGGTTTGGTTTGAAGTATGCGGTAGTAATGAACACTCAGCTGAGTGTTGTGGAGCAAATCTAGATTCAGTGAACTTTGTTGGGAACGTCCAGAGAAATAATCACCAGTAGTATGGCAATAATTACAACTCAAATTGGAGGAATCATCCGAATTTCTCTTGGGGTAGTAACAGCCTTCAAGGGCAGAGTTTGAATCAGGGTATGCAGAGAAATCAAGGGGGGCAGCAGAATTATCAGTCTCAGTACAGAGGAAACAATGCACCTCCTCCACCAACCAACAACAATGAGGAAATGTTCAAAACAATGATAGCTAACCAAGCTCAAATACATGCTGATTATGTGAAATTAGCGGCAGACTTAAAAAAACAACCAGTTAGCTACAAAGGCATTGGAGTACCAGTTTGGACAACTAGCTGGAGCTCAAAACACCAGGCCCAGAGGAGGACTACCGAGTGACACTGACCCGAATCCCAAGAAGGTCAATGCAGTGACCATAAGGAGTAGATTACAACTCAAGGAGCTAGAACCAGAAAGATCACCTCAGCAATCAGGAGCAGTGGAGAAAGACAAGGAACATGATGAGGAGAGGGGGAAGGAGAAGGCAACTGAAGCAGAAAGACCACCACCCCCGTTCCCGCAAAGATTAAAGACACACAAAGAGGAAGCTTGTTTTAAAAAGTTCATGGAGGTGCTTAAACAGGTACACATTAATTTACCTTTGGTTGATGTTTTGCAGGGAGTGCCTAAATATGCAAAGTATGTTAAGGACATCGTAGCTAACAAAAGCAGATTGATGGAGTATGCTATGGTGGCGCTTACTGAGGAGTGCACTTCCCGAATTCAGAATAGGTTGCCAACAAAGCTCAAGGACCCTGGGAGCTTTACAATTCAGATCACAATCGGGCAAAGTATCCGAGCTCGTGGTCTATATGATTTGGGAGCGAGCATAAACTTGATACCGACATCGGTGTTCAAGAAGTTGGGGCTGGGCAGTCCTAGACCAACTACAGTGATCTTGAAGTTAGCAGATCATTCTTTGGCCAGACCAGATGGCATTGTGGAGGACGTGCTGGTGCAAGTGGGCTCCCTCATATTCCTGGTGGATTTTATTATCTTAGATTTTGAGCCGGATGCGGAAGTCCCATTTATTTTGGGACGTCCGTTCTTGGCAACTAGGAGAACGTTGATTGATGTAGATGTAAGCCAGCTAACCATGCGAGCGCATGACAAAGTTGAGGTATTTGATATGTATAAGGCCATGAAGCTTCCGGCCATCTATGAGGAGCTTTCAGCAATCAATGTGCTAAACCAAGAAGAAATTCTTCAAATTGTTGAATCTCAAGATCCATTGGAGAGAGCATTGATGAGCGCCGATCATTTCGGAGATAGAGATACTTATGAGATGGTGCAAATGTTGAATGAATCAAAATGGTATCTCAGGAAGCAAGACTTTCAGCTGTTGATGAGGTCCCTGGAACCATTGCAAAAACCATCTATCGAGGAAGCACCAAAACTGGAGTTGAAGACATTGCCTCCACATCTGAAGTACGTCTTTTTGGGGGAAGATGACACCTTGCCAATCATCATCTCCTCAGAATTGACGGAGGCGCAGGTAAAGGATGCATTGGTGGTTCTCAAGAGGAGGAAGAAAGCAATGGGCTGACAAATGTCAGACATTCGGGGTATCAATCCAGCTTTTTGCACACACAGATGGAGGAAGGAGCAAAGCCAACTGTACAAGATCAGCGGAGGTTGAATCCGGTGATGAAGGATGTTGTTAGGAAGGAAGTGATTAAGTGGCTTGATGCAGGTGTGGTCTATCCTATTTTAGATAGCGAATGGGTCATCCCCGTTCAGTGTGTCCCAAAGAAAGGAGGGATGACCGTGGTCACCAATGAGAAAAATGAGTTCATCCTTACACGCATAGTCACAGGATGACAGATTTGCATGGACTACAGAAAGCTCAATGAGGTCACAAGGAAAGATCACTATCCTATGCCATTTATTGATCAAATATTGGATAGATTGGCTGGTCAAGAATATTATTGTTTCCTTGATGGCTATTCCGGCTATAACAAGATAGCCATAACACCGGAGGACCAAGAGAAGACTACTTTCACATGTCCTTATGGGACATATGCTTTCCGGCGGATGCCATTTGGTTTATGCAATGCACCCGCCACATTGCAGAGATGCATGATAGCGATCTTCCACGATATGGTGGAAGATTTCGTCGAGATATTTATGGATGATTTTTCTATTTTCGGTAATTTGTTTGCTACTTGTTTGCAGAATATTGACAGGATGCTAGCTCGTTGTGAAGAATCCAACCTCGTACTCAACTAGGAGAAATGTCATTTCTTAGTCAAGGAGGGTATCGTCGTTGGACATAAAGTGTCATGCAAGGGGTTGGAAGTCAATTGTGCAACGATTGAGGTTATTGAAAAGCTACCACCACCTGTGTCAGTGAAGGGTGTTCGCAGTTTTCTCGGACATGCAGGGTTCTACAGACGATTCATCAAGAACTTCTCTAAAATTTCTAGACCAATATGCAGGTTGCTAGAAAAAGAGGTGAACTTCGAGTTTGTTGAGGATTGTGTCAAAGCATTTGAGGAGTTGAAATAGAAGTTGATAGAAGCACCTATCCTCATTTCTCCGGATTGGGAGCAACCGTTTGAATTAATGTGTGATGCAAGCGATGTGGCTGTAGGAGCTGTATTGGGGTAGCGGAGGAATAGAATTTTTCATTCTATTTACTATGCAAACAAAACACTAGAAGCAGCCCAAGTCAATTATACAGTTACAGAAAAGGAGATGCTAGCATTGGTGTTCGCGTTTGATAAATTCAGGTCCTATTTAGTTGGTTCTAGAGTAGTGGTGTATACCGATCATGCAGTGATTCGGTATCTGTTTAACAAGAAGGATGCAAAGCCCAGGTTGATCAGATGGATCTTGTTGTTACAAGAGTTTGACCTAGAGATTTGGGACAGAAAAGGGAGCGAGAATCAAGTGGCAGATCACCTATCGCGATTGGAAAGCCGGTCACATGTGAAGGAAGGTGACAACATCAAAGAAGAGTTCCCGGATGAGCATCTCTTAGCAATAAGGGAAGTTGAAATCCCTTGGTATGCAGACATTGTGAATTTGCTAGTGAGTGGAGTCTATCCACCGGAGGCTACGGCTCAGCAGAGAAAGAAGTTGAGACATGATTGCAAGTATTATATTTGGGATGAGCCGTACTTGTTTAAGCAGGGACCGGATCAGGTGATGAGAAGATGCATCTCGGAGAGCCAGATTGCAGAAATGTTGAAGAGTTGTCACTCTTCATTGTATGGAGGGCACCATGGAGGTGAGCAAACAGCGCACAAGGTGCTACAGTCAGGTTTCTATTAGCCTACACTGTTTAGAGACTCTATGGCATACGTTAAAATGTGCGATAGATGTCAAAGAATAGGCACAATTGGTAGAAGGTAAGAAATGTTGCTGCAGCAGATATTAGAAGTGGAGATCTTTGATGTATGGGGTATAGATTTCATGGGCCTGTTCCCACCGCCATTTGGTAATCGTTACATCTTGGTGGTCGTTGATTATGTATCAAAGTGGGTTGAAGCAACAGCTTGCCCCAGGAATGACAACAAGGTGGTAACAAAATTTGTAAAAAAGCTCATTTTCACCAGGTTCGGGACACCCCGAGCCATTATCAGTGATGGAGGGGCTCATTTTGTAAATGCAAGTTTCAAGAATTTGCTAGCTAAGTATGGGGTGCACCACAAGGTAGCAACATCATATCATCCCCAAACTAGTGGGCAAGTGGAGGTGTCGAACAGAGAAGTAAAACAGATTCTACATAAAACAGTGAATGCACAACGTAGTGATTGGTCAAGCAAACTCGACGATGCATTATGGGCTTATAGAACTGCGTACAAGACACCAATTGGGACTTCTCCGTACGGATTGGTCTATGAAAAGGCGTGTCATCTGCCTGTGGAGCTAGAACACCGAGCTTTCTGGACCGTGAGGAAATTGAACATGGATCTAGAGCTAGCTGGTAAGAAGAGGCTGATGCAACTCAGTGAACTTGATGAGTTTCGTTGGCATGCTTATGAAAGTTCCAAGTGCTACAAAGAGAAAACAAGGAGGTGGCATGATAAGCATATGGTGCATCGGATCTTTGAGCCGGGGCAGAAAGTATTGCTATTCAGTTCAAGATTGAGGCTTTTTCCAGGAAAATTGCGGTCCAAATGGTCAGGGCCATTTAAGGTGGTAAGGATAACCCCGCACGGGGCGGTGGAGTTGTGGAAAGAAGATAGAAGTGCCACGTTCTTAGTAAATGGGCAGCGATGTAAGCATTATTAGGGTGAGGACGTTATTTGAGAGAAGACGTCTATCACTCTAGAGGATGATTGAGCATTGAATGACGTCGAGCCGCGATAGTAAATTAGGCGCTGCACGGGAGGCAACCCGTGAAATTGTTGTAATAGATGAGTAGAAATATTTGAAAAAAATAAAAAAGAGAAAAAGAAAAAAAATATAATAAAAATTTTGTTTGCATTGAAACCCATGAATTCTAACCAATTTCTTGTGGTGAAGTGATTTTCAGGCGGAACGGAGGGCAAAAATGCAAAGAAACGCAAAGGAAAAAATCGAGGTGAGAAAAATAAAAATTTACACATTACAGTGAGCCTACGCGATGGCTCAGTGTGACGGAGGGGTTGCTTCGCGTTACCCTTCGTGACATGTTGAAGAGTGTTCTGGATTTTTTTAAAAATCCAGAACACTGGCGCGATGGCTCCGTGTCATGGAGGGGGTGCTCCACGTTACCCTCCGCGACACGTTGAGTGTTATTTCGTGTTGGGTCACACCGGGTCGCCGGGTAACCCGCGTGAAATATTTCTTCATTATTTTCCATTCCCTCCGCGACCAACACCCCAAATTCCCTTCTCCCCCCAACGTGACACGGACCTAGGTATCGATTTTCTTCGAGTTTTCTTCAGTTTCATCGGATTAAAGGTATGTACTTGAACTTTACCTCATTGCTGCTTGAATTTTCGATTCTTGAACATGTGTAGTGATTGAAACTTGCCCTAAGTGAAAATTAAGCTTGAATTTATTTAAGTTATGATTGATTGATGTTCATAGTATCGTTGTGAGTATATGAACTCGATGAATGCATGTGTTACTGAATTTTTGCGAAATTGTTAGCTAGGGTTGGAAATTGAATATGAAGAAGACTAAAATTGTTTGAAATGTTGAACAAAATTGGGTTGTGCATGTTGGGTGAATTGAATTATGTTGTGATTAATGTTGAATATGCTACGTAGACAAGGGGTTTTCGGGAGAATGAAATTGGTGAATTGTATAGGGTGTTGAGAACAAAAATTTGGCTAAGTGCTATGATGTTGAAAGTGAATCAATGGCGATAATTTTATTCATCGTACGAAGTTTGAGTAGTACATAGTAATTGTTCCATCGATTTATATGAATGCACTAAGCCGGTTGAATGTTAAGAATGAGGAAAATTATGAATGTCTTGTCGAATTGTTTTGATTGTGGCTAAAGACTAAGTGTGGGGTGACTTAATTAAACCCAACCTTAGTTGAAGCTAATTATGACTTGAATAACATTGGGATTGTATGCTTGATTGTACAGGAACAATGTCAGGCAGACAAGACAAGGGTAAAGGCGCATCCACATTGGGCGCCGACAGAAAAAGAATAAGATTGGGAACAGTAGTTCCAGCAGCACTAGCGGTTCCGAGAGGCCAACGTCGACAATACGGAACCCGATGGGTGACGGACGAAGGGAAGAAATGGTATGCAAAACACAAAGAAACCAAATACTTCCCGGAGGAGCAAATATCAAGGGAGCCGCTGGCACAGGAATTCCCGCGGATCGTACACTGGATTGACACCGTTGGGCTTAACTTTATCTTTGAAGAGCCCAGGGAGGGCAATCTCCATCTGATTCGGGAGTTCTATGCCAATTGGAACCCGACCCTTTGCAGTCACACCGTCAAAATCAAGGGGCAGGTTGTCACTTTTGAGCCCCATCACTTGAATGTTATATTTGGGGCGCGGGACACAGATGCCCATGTACTTCGGCAGTTGAACATCACTCCACCTTATGCAGACATCAGACACACTCTATGTGGAACCCGTTCGACAGCAAGGTGGAGCAGGCACAAGGAGAGGGGCTACTAGAAGACACTGCCCTACTCGTAGATGAACAGGGAAGCTAGGATCTGGCTTAAAATTGTGTGCTCATGCTTGATCTTGGGGGTGCACATGACAGATGTCACCCAGGACCTAGTCTGCTTGGTGTATGCCCTGATGAAGGAGCTTGAAATAAATGTTGGGGCGGTGATCATCTCTGCCATGAAGAGAGCCCAACTGCATCAGGAACACAGATACGGGTTCAGTGGTTTGCTTACCACATTCCTGAGGGGCCATGATATCGAGGAGGAGGCCCTGCATTACATCCCACAGATTGACAAGCGTGCCTTGGATGTCACCAAAATCAAGGCACCTGAAACTACTCATGGGCCGGTGCTCACACTAGCCGAGCGACATGCCCGGGATGATCAGTATATGGCCCGCATGTACGGGATGCAGCTATTGCAGCTGCGCATTAGCAGGAGGCCTGCAACGGAGAATGAGCTGTGGCAGCTCAAGCTGGATTACCCATTCGGAGAGAATGCCCGAGCTCTATGTAGAGTGGGGCCTGCATTTGTGGAGCTCGTAGATGATGACGTCCCCACCGATGAGGAGACACGACGGGAGGACTCAGATGTTGAGTCAGATGAGGACAGCAGGGGCGATTCTGTGAGACGAGCAATGACACCTTATGAAGAAGTTGAATACTTCTATTGATCAGGGAGTTTCACCACCCACCTTTGTGATAGTTGAAATTTTGTGAACACTGGGGACAGTGTTCGGTTTAAGTGTGGGGTGGGAGTAGTTAGGTGACAGCTGCTTCATTTTTGTTTATGTTTATGTTTTGTGTTGTTGTTGTGCCTGTGAAAAATGTGACCCTGTGACTTTATTTTATGTGTTCTGTAATTAAGTGGTGTTGTAATGAATGTTAAGTTGTTGTGTGTTGTGTTGAGCTGTTGGTTGTTGTGTAAATATTTTTGTTTTCTATCAAAATTATCGAAATTTTTAATTTTTAAAATTTTTTGTTAAATTTCTTTTATGTTAGGTTTCTTGGCGTTTGTTTTCGGTGCTTTTACCGAGAATAGTCCCATTGTACTGAAGTCGTAGACAATGACCGTTCCCTATGATGGATGGATGACGACCGTCTTAAGGGAAATGTAGTCGATAGGAGTAGTTTTTTTCTTTTCTTTCTTTTGTTTGAGTCCCAAATGTGTCGTTACTTCATGGTTCAGAATTCTTGTTACATGTTGTACATGATATTAAGTTGCAAAGGTGATTCATATGAAAGCATGCAAATGTGTAAACATGTTGAGATACCTAGGTCATAGAGTTCGATTCGGTGTGATCGAGGCTTAATAGTGAATTCTTGTAATTAGCTGGTTGAAGAGTCTGTGAATATGTCTTGAGTTGAGCATGTGCATTGAGTGTGAGGTGAGGTTTCGAATATGCCATGCTATTTTGAAGTGTCTAGAACTTGCCTGGTGTGTGTATGAAACGAAATAAAAGATATGTATTGTAGGAAAGGATGTAGGCATTTCTTGATTAAACCGAAAGTTTCTGCATTATCATACCCACTTTGAATGTGCATCCAAGATATCCCCATTGAGCGTTTAGCCTATTTTTTCTTTCTTTGAAGAGGTACAAACCGAGCTTAATCCCTTCTTTTCATTGGCCATGAATTTGATCCAAAACTCTTAAGCGCTCAAGAAAAATAATTTTTCCCATAGTGTAAAGGAGTACAAAGCATGAAATGGAAGGAAAAGCGGAAGTGGTGAAAGTTAAAGAAAAGGTCAAAGGTGCACTTGCTGAAATTAAATAAACTAAAGATGTATAACTAATCTTTGCTAGTAAGTCGAGTGTGCTCAAATAAATGGGAACAAAAACAAAGAAAAAAATTCTTCAAGAATGGGAGGATGAAGGAAGAAAAAATGGCCATAATGATGGTTGGATGTATTGAAAAGCGCTTAAGAAAGCTAGTTGCTATATTGGTTAGCCCAGTATTAGCTAGTTCCTTAGCTTACATTACAACCCGTTAAGTCCTACGTGATCTTACATCACCCGTCCTTATATTAGTGGAGTAATACACTAGAGGCAAGCCTATGGTTCATGACATGATGCATGTGAATCCCTTGGGAGAGAGAGAGAAATTGTATTCATATACCCCTACATGTAGTGCTTTGGAAATCATATGCTAGCAAATGGGGTAGTTTTCTTGTTTTGTGAGGGCACATGCTTGACGAGAGATTAATTTCGTGTCGGATGTCTTGATCAGTTGATTTGCACGAGTTTGCCAAGATCAAAAATTGATTCTTGAGCTTAGGAGATCTTAATGTGATGTACTTCATTGTATTGATGAGACCATGCCTGTTTTCTTGATGATTTGCAATATTAAATAATCGGTATAACCGTAGCTTGAATTGTTGAGCCAAAGTAGCCATGCGTGAGGGTCAATTGCATGAGATGTGAGAATATTTTTCAAGAATGAACGAGGTTTTAAGTGTGGGGTAAGTGATCTTGGGCAGAATTTCATGCCCAAGTGATACTCAAATGCTTCACTTCAACTTGTTTGTCTATCATTATTGTGTATATTCTCATGCAATTTGTAGTTAAATGTGAATTTATACTAACCAACATGATTAGTGTTGTTTTGCAGGTAAAATGGAATTTTAGGAGGCTAAGATACATGTTGGTAAAAATCGGGAATGGACTTGGAAACAAGGAGTGGAAAAGGACAAGGAAGAGCAGCAAAAACAAGGGCTCCGCGATGGAGCCGTGTCACGTTGCCATCGCGGAGGCACTCCGCCTCAGATGAAATAAATTTGGCAATTTCCACTGGAGGTGCGCGATAGCACCGTGTCACGTTGGCCAGGCTCCGTGATGCAGGCTGTGGCACGTTGAGGTTAAATTGCCTGGGGGCCGACTTCCAGTGAAGGTTTGCAATACCTCCATGGCACGGAGGGAGTGCTCCGCGATACACTCCGTGCCACGTTGCTTGTTATTCCGGGAAAAATTCTCAATAGTATAAATAGCACACTTAGGTTTTATTTTAAACATTCTGACTTGGTTGAGCAAGAACGTGGGTTTACAGGCTGTTGAGGTGACGAAAATTCTAGGGTTCTTCTCTATCTCTTTCTCTTTTATCTCAATTGTTTGTATGAATTCTACTTATTTGATGATGTTAAATCCACAAATAAGTGGCTAAATTCACTTCTTGTTGAGGTTAAGAACAATTGTAGTGGAATGTAATTGTTAATCATTTCAGTTTTCATCTTTTCTTCAATGGTTGTTCTATCAATTCTTATTTTTACTGCATTAATGTTGGCCAATGTTAATGTATATTTAAAAAATCCAATTTTGATTTTGAAAAGGAAAGAAATTGGGAAGATGTGAATTGGTAGAATATGATCTCTTATTAGTTTGAAAAATTGAGAATTGATTTACATTCAGAATAGAAATATATCTGAAAGTCTTATTAGTCAATTAAGGAATCAGGAATGTATGTCTAGAACATGAAATTCTTTTATCACAGAAATGTAGATTAAGACTCATGATTCTTAAGTTGGATAGGAGTCGAAAGTTCCAATCCATAGGAAATAATTCTTGACTAGCAACTGAAGGAAAGATTAATTGAATTGTATTGATAAATTAATTCCCTGCATGATCGTTTTAACCTTAGCTTGCTCATTACTATTGTTCAGACTCACTTTATAATTTTGTCTTAGATTCTTATTAATTAGTAAACTCAAACTCTCAAAATATTATTTATTTGGTTGTCTGCATTCTTAAAGATATAGTTCATTGACGCTTAAGTTAATTAGTACTGTAATTCAGTCCCTGTGGGATCGATTCTTGGCTTTACTTAAGCCACTTTACTACTTGTTCGACCACGTGCACTTGCGTGTAGTCACCACAGCACCAAACACACAGCTACTAGTTCTAAAGGGAACTCTAGCTCATAGGCTACATTGCCGATACATCTCAAAATTCTATAATGTTCCACATACCTTGGACTGAGTTTCCCCTTCTTTACAAACCTCATCACCCCTTTCATGGGAGAACTTTCAAAGTATACCCAGCCATCAACTGCAAACTCCAACTCTCTTCTCCGCACATCTGCATAAGATTTCTGACGGCTCTGAGCTGTTTTCAATCTTTCCCGGATTAGTTGAAGTTTTTGCATTGCCTCATGAATTGATTCTGGCCCTATCAGGGTACCTTCTCCAACCTCAAACCACCCTATAGGAGATCTGCACTTCTTACCATATAATGCCTCAAATGGGGCCATCTGAATAACAAAGTGATAACTGTTGTTGTATGCAAACTCGATAAGAGGCAGATGGCTTTCTCAACTACCCTTAAAATCGATCGCACATGCTCTTAGAATATCTTATAGGGTCTGAATAGTCCGCTCAGCTTGCCTATCCATCTGTGGGTTAAAAGTTGTGCTGAGCTTGACCTGAGTACCAAGTCCCTTTTGAAAGGACTTCCAGAAGCGAGAGGTAAACTGCGTACCTCTGTCTAAAATGATGGATACGGGCACCCCATGAAGTTTAACTATCTCTCGAATGTAAAGTATAGCGTAGTCCTCAGATGTATCTATGGTTTTGACTGGGAGGAAGTGAGATGACTTAGTCATCCGACCTACTATCTCCCAAATTGAATCATGTTGTCGACGAGTCCAAGGTAGACCCGTATTGAAGTCCATATTTACTTTTTCCCACTTCGAAGCGGGTATGCTGATATCCTGAGTCATACCTCCTAGTCTCTGGTGTTCTACTTTGACTTGCTAGTAGTTTGGGCACTTAGCTACAAATTCAGCAATATCTCTTTTCATTCCATTCCACCAGTAGATATCCCGTAAATCCCGATACATTTTGGTAGCACCACGGTGAATAGAATATCTCGAGCTATGTGCCTCAGCCAGTATCTGCTGTCTCAACTCACCGACATTTGGTACACACAATCTACCCTGGTAACAGAGTACACCACATCCCCCTTTAGAGAAAGCTTCTATTTCTTTTCTACGTACTGCCTCCTTAAGCTTAAGCAAAATGGGATCTTCATCTTGCCTAGACTTAACTTCCACCACTAAGGAAGAATCTAACCCGCTCTGCAAAATCACTCCACCCTTAATTGAACCCACCAACTGTACTCCCAACCGAGCTAGTCTGTAGATGTCCTTTACCATTTCCTTCTTTCCCTCTTCAACATGAGCTACACTCCCCATGGACGACCTACTTAGTGCATCCGCCACCATGTTGGCTTTACCTAGGTGGTACAACACACTCATGTCGTATTCTTTCAGTAACTCCAACCACCTTCCCTGATGAAGATTTAGGTCCTTCTGATGAACACATACTGAAGGCTCTTGTGGTCCATGAAAACATCCACGTGAGCCCCAATAGGTAGTGTCTCCATATTTTTAACGCGAATACGACCGCTTCCAACTCTAGTCAAGAGTTGGATAATTCTTCTCATGAACTTTGAGTTGTCTGGAGGCATAGGCTATCACTTTGTCCTGCTGCATCAGAATGTAACCAAGTCCAACTCTGGATGCGTCACAATAAACAACTAACCCATTTGATCCTTTCGGTAAGGTTAACACGGGAGCGATAATGAGTCGAGTCTTCAACTCCTAGAAACTCTTCTCACACTCATCCGACCACTGGAATTTCACCTTCTTCTGAGTTAACTTGGTTAGAGGAGATTCTATGGAGGATAAACCTTCCATAAACTGTCGGTAATAACCCGCTAAGCCCAAAAAACTCCTGCATTTAGTAGGAGAGGTAGGTCTTGGCCAATCCTTCACTGCTTCTATCTTATGAGGGTCTATTCGTATTCCTTCACCTGACACCACATGACCTAAGAAAGTCATGGACCTTAACAAGAATTCACATTGGCTGAACTTGGAAAACGACTGGCAGTCTCTGAGTGTTTGAAGCACTATCCTCAGGTGATTTGCATTTTCTTCCTCATTTCTGGTGTATACCAAAATGTCGTTAATAAATACAATGATGAACATATCTAGGTATTGCTTGAAGACCCTATTCATCAAATCCATAAAGGCTGCTGGGTCATTTGTGAGTCCAAAGGACATCACCACAATCTCATAATGACCATACCGAGTTCTGAATGCTATTTTTGGTGTGTCACACTTTCTGACCCTTAGCTGATGGTGTCCCGACCTGAGATCGATCTTGGAGAAATAAATGGCTTCCTGAAGTTGATCGAACAGGTAATCAAGTCTGGGTAGGGGATATTTGTTCTTGACTTTGACTTTGCTCAGCTGACAGTAATCTATGCACATTCTGAGGGTACCGTCTTTCTTTCGCACGAATAGAACTGGAGTACCCTAGGGAGAGATGCTGGGTCTGATAAAACCCTTGTCAAGAAGATCTTTTAGTTGCTCCTTCAACTCCTTAAGCTCAGCAGGAGCTATTCTGTAAAGAGGGATGGAGATGGGTTGAGTATCTGGGAGGAGATCTACTTCGAAGTCTATTTCCCATTTAGGGGGAATTCTAGGAAGATTGTCAGGAAATACATCTGAGAACTCATTGACAACTAGAATTGACTGAATGGTTGGGGTCTCAGAGTTGGAATCCTTAACCTGAACCAGATGATATATACATCCTTTGGAAATGAGTTTCTAGGCCTTAATGTAGGAAATAAACCTACCGTTAGGCACTGAACTACTGCCCGACCATTCTAACACTAGCTCGTTCGGAAACTGAAACTTGACAATTCTAATTCTATAGTCAACTGAGGCATAACAGAAGTGTAACCAATCCATGCCAAGAATAAGGTCAAAGTCGAACATATCGAGTTCTACAAGATCAGTTGGAATAAATTTACTCAGGACTAAGATTGGGCAGTTTCTATACATCCGGTTGGCTTTACTGACTCGCCAATGGGGGTGGAGACTGAAAATGGTTCTGAGAGGACCTATGGACTGATGTTGAACTGGACTACTATATAGGGAGTCACAATGAAAGAGTGGCTCCTAGATCTAGGAGGGCATACACGTCTTAATGGAAGAGAATTAATATACCAGTAACTAAGTCAGGTAAGCTTTCCTGATCTTGATGGGAAGATAGAGGATAGAAATGATTTTGGCACTGACCGCCATTTGTACCTGATGTATTATCCTGCTTGGCTGGTCGACCTGCTGGAGCTGATGATGTGGTGGATTATGATCTCCCTCTCCCTGTTGAGGGGCACTCCCTAAGCCTGTGTCCAAGCTTTCCACACCCAAAGCAGCACTCTCGTCCCTAAAGGCATTCTCCTGGGTGATTCCAACCACATTTGGGACAAGGTGGATACTTGTTCCCGATATTGTAAGCCTGAGACTAAGTGCCAGATTACCCACCCCTCCGATCCTGGCGATACCAAAAGGTTAGGGCACTGGCCGAACTAGGTGTTGGGGCTCTCTGCTGCTGTTGTTGTAGGCGGCTACCACCACTAGTTCTTTGATGGCCAAAATCTGACTGGCTAGTCCTTTCCCACTTGTTTTTCTACTCCATATCCTTCATCTTTTCACCCTCAATTTGCTGGGCATAAACAATCAGGCTAGATAGGTCTATGTCTTTAATCAACATCGCGGTCCTACACTCCTTGAGGACCAGATTTGACACCCCATTCACAAACTTCTATCATTTCTGGAGAATACTTAGAGAACCTAGTAAACTCCAAAGCATACTCCTCCATAATTCGGTTACCCTGACTCAAGTTCATAAACTCTGCCATCTTCGCTTCCCTCAGCTCCCGAGGGAAAATATTTCTAAGAAGGCTGTGTGAAATTCTTCCCACTCCACTGGTCCTGCTCCCGCTGGCCGCCCTTCTTTCCACTGGTCATGCCATACTTGAGCTACCCCTTTCAGCTGGTAGGTAGACAAGTCGGCACTCTCAGAGGGACTAACACCCATAATTCGGGTGATCTTCCTAATCTTATCCACAAACCCTTATGGGTCCTCTCCAACCTTTGTTCCATGAAAATCTGGAGGGTTTATCTGGGTAAAATCCCGCACCCGAGCAGCAGCTGCAGACACATTTGTGGCTACTGGAACCACCTGTTGGTTCACCTAGTTGGTGACTATCTGAGACAGCAATTGAATGGACACCTTGAATTCGGCGGTGGATATGGATTCATCCTGAGGAGATGCGGGGCTGATGGGGCAGGTCTGTTGACATTACCAGCCCTTCTTCCATTACCACGTCCGGGAGGCATGATTCATTGAAATGATATAGAGCACGAATTAGAAGGGCGTTTCTAGGATTGAACTTTAACGCACGATAAAAAATATGAACAAAAGAGAGTTTTCCTAATAACATCTCATAGGCTCCTCGTCATAAGTGTGGCGCGCTTCACACACATGAAAAGGACTCTACTCGATGTGGCTTTCAGAAATTCCGAGGATACTCTAAACCTGGTGCTCTGATACCAAGTTTGTCACTACCCGAGCCTAAACCCTGGACGTAACACGGTACTTGAAGTCACATATGACCACAAGTCAACCCTTAATCTATCATACCCTAGCATTTTGAGTGTAAACGCACAGCGGAACTTTGAAACAATATCATAAAGCATTTATGAAGAAACGAATCTGAGAACATGAACTTTAAAACATTTTGAATAATACTGATAAATTTGAAGATCATGTCTGTCTGAAAGCCATCTAACTGAGGAGTTGCTGGGACAAGCCCCCAACTAACTCAAAGTCTAACTAAAACTAATAAATGACTGAAAGGAAGAAATGATGCCCTCGAATGATGAGGACTTACACTTCATAGCTGAGGCGAAGAATCTGATTTGCGGCAACTAACAAAGCTGAGTCTGAGAACCTGCAGCTGTAACGTGAAACGATACTGCATTAAAGTATACGTCAGTACATTGAATGTACTGAGTAAGTGGGAGAAACATAACTAAATATAAAGTCTGAACTAAAATGACATGCAATGACCAACAAGTAAATTGAATTGAACTACTGATATGATCTGAAATGGTCAAGCTGACCCTTTTTGATGGTCAAGGATATGCCCTCAGTTTGAATCACTAAAATCTAAGATACTGTACTGAACTGAGTTGCTTACTCTGAAACTGCACTGGACTGAATAGTTAGAAAGTCTATAACCGACATATAACCATATGAGCTAGATGTAGAATCCGATGTATACACCCCACTGGTAGGACCCAATATACCTTGTTAGGGTATAAAAGCATGAACTAAGTGATCACAAAAGTCTGGGGCCAATCAGGCCAAGTAATATTGTAACCTACGGCGGCAATGTAGTTCAGGGAACCTGGGTGCGCTGGAACCCCGGCCGCTCGGTGCTAAGTTCTACTCCCACTAAAACACAAAACCTAAACTAAACTACTAAGCTGATAGCTCAAAACTGGGGTCCAAGATTACTTAGGGACGTATAACTACATTGTACCTTGAAAGTCTTATTGGACCAGATTCTGAAACTGGGTTCTTGACTGGTCAGAGCTGCTTGTCTGGACACGTCGTAACTGTCTAAGAGCGAGCTATAATTAAACTAGGGTCCTAGGGCTGGTCAGAGCTATATGCTAGAATGTCATGACTTCCTAACGGACAAAAACTATAATTTGAGTCTAATTCTGATAACTTAGAGGCATCACTAACACCTCGACATAAGAATGAAGTCAAACTGATCAGTTGACAATTTTCTGAAAGATTCTAAAGAGACTTTACGTTCTAACTTGCCTGAACTACTAGCAGCTAATAGAAAACTCAACTTATCCCAACAATATAAGAATTTCATAATATAGAGCAATTTCAAGAATTCTTGGAATTTCATTCGACAGGACTAAAGTCATTCTCATTAATGGAATATTTATTAAACATATTATATATATATATATATATTGCAAATTCTATAAAAGTTCAGCCCAAAGCATTCTCCCCTTCACTAGAGGATGTTAATAAACTAAATCATAACTTGAATGTTAGAGCTTAGATTCAGTTTTATATAAATACTGACAACTTGATAAGGAATTTTTGGGGATCATATCAACTATATACATGAACCACGTTCTAAGTGGAATCAAAGTAAATAACCATGAATCCTTTTCATACTCGAAAACTCAGGGCTTAAAACTGATAGAGGAAACTGAGGAGGATTTTGGGGACACAAGGGAAGAACAATCCCCTTACCAAAACCCCACATACCTGAGTTAAGGTTTCTTGAAGAAGGAGACTTGAACTGTTGCAATGGAGGAAAACCCTACGCTTGTTGAGAGTTTATTGAGAGAACATTCGACGATTTTCTGAGAAATAATGTGAGAATGAGGGAAGGAACCATCCCAACTCTCTAATAAGTCTGAATTTACGCTTATAATGACGTGGGTTAGAGATTAGGAGAAAAGGAAATTATTAAATAGCCATTAGAAGCTCTCTAGGAAAAACTGTTAGGTATCCCTAATGGGTGACCTAATGGGTCATGGTGACTGTCCATGACTCATGGTCACTCCCGTCAGGTACACTACCTGGGATACTCAGTAGGCTACCACGAGGGACGTAATGAGTTGTGGTCACTGACCACGACTTGTGGTCACCAACCATGGACCACACTGGTTCACTGTTGAGGATTTAACTCTACGCTAGGTAACAAGTCACTTAACGAGTCGTTGGAATAGGTGATGACTTATTTCACCCAATCGTCAAGTACATAGGTCAACTCAAAATATTCCCAACTCAGGCCTGACCACGAGTGACTTAACGGGTCCTGGTCGGTGAACACGACTCGTGACGTCCCTTGTTAGGTACACAACCTCCCTTCTTTACATTATCCTACCTTGTCCTCGTGGCTCACCTGACGAGTCATGAGGCTACCTAACGACTCGTCAGGTTTTCCGTCCTGCAATATTTTATAGTTTTCTAGATTTTCTACTTTAAGTTTCGAAATTAGATTTTGAGTTTTTGGGGCATTATATTAAGAGGTGGACTAAATAGAGTTAGTGGGGAAGATGTAATGGTGTAATAATGGAGGTAATGGGGAAGGTAAAAAAGGTGAAGAAAGGGTGGGTTTTGGGAAGTAACAGAGACTTTCAATAGGTTGGGTTGGCCACGAGTCGGGTTTAGTCAACGAGTCGGTCAAAATTTAAATGACCATTCATACTTGCGCTGACACTGGACCTGCGGAATGCATCTCCAAACGTCGGTTAGCCGAATGTTGCTAAGATTTCTGCTTTTAGCTGGCGCTTGACCTGCATTTAGCGGATCCACATCTGTGTTTTGTAGGTTGCTCGCAAGTTCCCTCATTTTTTCAAATTGTTGCCAGGTATTCTGGCTTAGAGCTGCGCTAGACCTGTGTTTTACGGGTTGGCACCTACGTTTCGCAGGTGAATTGAAGAAGCCCTTCAGTTTCTTCCCACTTTCTATTTCCTTAGTGCATTTGAACTGCATTTTGCGGATGCATACCTGCATTTTGTAGGTATCACACCTCTCTTCCCTTGTTTTCTTTCACATGGTTTTTCACTGAATCATCCTACAATCACCAAAACAACACAAACATAAAATATAACATAAACTAAAGATACCTATGTTGCCTCCCAAGAAGCGCCCTATTTAAAGTCATGGCTCGATGGGGGTGCTCTTTTTTGCTATAGCT
Source organism: Datura wrightii (assembly GCA_035772735.1). Lineage (NCBI taxonomy): Eukaryota > Viridiplantae > Streptophyta > Magnoliopsida > Solanales > Solanaceae > Datura > Datura wrightii. The sequence goes on along the minus strand of JASDFA010000010.1, from coordinate 77,420,643 downwards.
TATCTAGGTATGTTACCTCAAGTACGTTGATTTATTCCAACACATCCAAGTACTTTTAACTCATTATCCATTCACCTTAAATCTTTGCCCATTTTCTCCCTCAAGCTCAGCAACTCCATTTGCAAAGACATGGGACACCTTAAATGGACCCAACAACTTGGATTTAAGCTTCCTGGGAAACGACTGCAGCCTAGAGTTGAACAACAGCTCCCAATCTCCCAGAGAAAATTCCCTGTGAAAAATTTTCTGATCATGATAGTATTTCATTCGGGCCTTGCATATGACTCCATTTTCATAAACTTGCATCCTGAACTCATCCGATTCATTAAGGTTCCCCATATGCACATGGGAAGCCTTTCCCCAAACAAAGACCAGTTGATAATGTGACATTCCAATTGGCATTTCGTATGCTATATGGTAAGCCCAAAAGGCGTCATCTAGCTTCCTTGCCCAATTTGTTCTATTGGCGTTGACTGTTTTTGTTAATATGAAATTAATCTCTTGGTTGGATACTTCTGCTTTGCCACTAGTTTGAGGATGATAAGTGATTGAAATTTTATTCTTTACACCATACTTTGCCAGCAAAGCGTCGAAAAATCGATTGCAAAAGTGGGAACCTCTATCACTGATGATAGTTCTAGGGGTGCCAAAATGTGAGAAGATATGCTTTTTCAAAAAGGCTGTCACACTTCTCCCCTCACTATTGGGAAATGCCCTGTTTCTACCCACTTAGACACGTAGTCTACAACTACAAGAATGTAACTGTTTCCATAAGAGCTCACAAATGTCCAAATGAAATCTCCCACACATCAAATAGTTCTACCTCTAGGATCGGTGTCAAAGGGAGCTCATGTCTCCTTGAGATGCTTTTGGATCACTGGCATTGGTCACAATACTTGAAAAAGTCATGAGCATCATGATGGAGAGTGGGCAGGTAAACCCAACATTGTAACACTTTTGCAGTTGTCCTTACACTCCCATAATGGCCTCTAACTAGTGAGGAATGACATGTCTTGAGGATTAGAATCATTTCAACATCCAGGAGACATCGGCGAATCATGCCATCAGCATAAATAAGAAAAAGATATGGATCATCCCAATAAGTTTGCAGTATCATACATAAACTTCTTCTTTTGATGGAAATTTAATCCTTTAGGAGTGATGTTGCTTGCCATGTTTTTAACAAAGTCTGCAAACCAAGGTATTAGGTTATAGGAAGCAGCCAAAATGCGCTCGTCAGGGAAAGCGTCATCAATATCCTCATTTATACCCAGCTTACAATCTATCTCTAGATGAGAAAGATTGTTAGGCACTTGATTCTTGCATCCTCTCCTGTCCTGAACTTCAAAATTGAATTCTTAGAGAAAAAGTACCCACTTAATGAGCCTTGTCTTAGAATATTTTTTAGTCATCAGATATCTGAATGTAGCATGGTCCATGTGCACCACTACCTTAGTCCCTAACAGGTATGCTCGTAATTTTTCAAATGCAAACACTACGGTGAGCAGTTCTTGTTTTGTCACTATGTAATTTGCTTGCACATCATTCAAAGCTTTGCTGCCATAGTATATGGGGTGAAAAATACTTTCTTTCCTTTTTCCAAGGACTGCACCCAATGCCACATCACTTGCATCACACATCAATTCGAAGGGCTTTGACCAATCTGGTGCGGTGACGATTGGAGCTGATATAACCTTCTCTTTTAACTCCACGAAAGCCCTCATACAAGCATCTTCAAAATGGATTTTTACATCTTTTTCCAACAAATGGAACAGAGGAAGAGCTACCTTGGAAAATTCTTTGATAAAGCAGCGATAAAAGCCCACATGTCCCAAAAAACTCCACATACCCTTCATAGTCTTTGGAGGAGGTAGATGAACTATGGCATCAATATTCTCTTGGTCTACCACTATTTCCTTCTTAGAAATTTTGTGCCCGAGCACAATACCTTCTTTTACCATAAAATGACATTTCTCCCAATTAAGTACCAAGTTCGTTTCTTCGCATCTCTTCAACACCTCATCTAAATGAACTAAGCATTCCTCAAATGAATTTCCCACAACGGATAAGTCATCCATGAAGTCTTCCATGGTATCCTCTACCATATCTAAGAAGATTGACATCATACACCTGTGGAATGTAGATGGAGCATTAAATAGCCTAAAGGGCATACTTTTAAATGCAAAAGTCCTATAAGGACATGTAAAGGTGGTTTTCTCTTGATTCTCTGGGGCAATCAAAATCTAATTGTATCCCGAGTACCCATCAAAGAAACAGTATTACTCTTTTTGGGCCAATCCATCTAGCATTTAATCAATTAATGGAATCAAAAAATATTCTTTCTCCATGAGTTTAGCTTGTGGTAATCCATATACACCCTCCATCGAGTGACTGATTGTGTTGCTATCAACTCATCTTTCTCATTTGACACTAGAATGATTCCCTTTTTATTTGGCACACTTTGGATTGCGCTCACCCAACTACTATCAACTATTTGGTGTACAAATCCAGCATCTAAGCATTAGATGATTTCTTTCTTGACTACTTCTTGCATCAGTAAATTTAAGCACCTCTGATGCTCAATAGAAGGACTACAATCTTCCTATTTGATCTTATGAGTGAAATTGCCTGGAGGTATACTAATGATGTCGGCTATAGTCCACCCTATTTCTTGGATGTTCTTCCTTAAGACTGCAAGAAGTGCCTCCACTGGTTGTTTATTGAGCTAGCTGAGATGATCACAGACAACATGTCATTCAACACAAGATACGCATACCTCAAATGGGCGGGAAGCGATTTTAGCTCTAAGATTAGTGGTACGAGGATTGATGGTTGTGATGGTGGAGTTGTTCTATTCTTGAGGTTAAGGTCAAACTTCTTTGTTCGGAAGGAGTAGGACTCCAAACTTTTTATAGCAAGACACACTCTTCTACCCCTTCACTTCCTCTACCATCAATATTCAAGATAATGCTATATAATGTTTCCTTGAAAAATCACTCCTCTACCCTAATTCTATATCTTCCTCATCAATATTGTTTAGGATTGAGGTGGTATATTCCTTGCATGCTTGCCCTTAATTCCATTTGAGATGCTAACAAGTTCATTCTCTCCTCTAGATGTTTGATGGACACTGCATGGTCCTTTACTGTTTGAGTGAGTTCTAAGAGATCACTTTTCAGCTCCTGAATCCCCCAATTAGTTGAAACAACTTATTCAAGAACCACTTCAAGCATTATTTCAATGCAGAAGTAGGAGGCTCATCACTCCCCCGACTACTTACTTCAGTTGTACAATTGGATTTCCAACCTTTATTTTCATCACGAGGATACCAATAACTTTGGTTGGCTTATTGGTATCTCGAATGAAAACCCATCATGGAATTCGTTAACAACTCAATTTGTTTCATTACTACTATTAACATAACATCTTTTCTCTCCTCTATTCTCCACATTTCATCCATCACTCGGAGAGAATCAACATAATAAGACACCTCGGGGTTTTAGAAATTTCCTTTTAATGGGGCTCATCTTCATACCCCTAATCAGTCAAAAAAACTCACAATGAATGTAGAAATAATACAAGATGCTTTAATAGTTGAAATTAACAAGTCTAGGCTAGCAATGCCTATACCCCAACAATGACACCGAAATTGATCACATCCAAATCCACTTCTAGTAAGAGAGAGTGTACACGGTCGTTAGCAATACAATTTACCCAACTTTGTGAGTCGGGGTCAAATCTATAGAGAATGGGGATAGATCACTGCTATAGTTGTATGTCAACTTAACTAGTTAGCATCATTATATCACAATACATAAAATAAATGTTGGGGAAAAATGAAGACACTATACGATTCTACTCAATATCCAAATGAATTAATGCAAGTTAAAGCAACAATGAGAGAAAATACTAGGGATGTTCTATTGATAGGGAATCGATAGGATTGGGGTTAATAAACAAGTCTTAAGAATCAATTAATAACATGAATTGTTATACCCCGTAAGATTTCCGACACCTAGGTAGCCTATTCGCACGGTGGTTAGGCATATTTGAAAGCCATACGTGCTAGAGGAAGGCCCGGGAAAGGATCGGACGGATAACCTGTCGAACCATCACGGGAGGAGCCGAGGCAGAGCCCCTCCGCGATGGCAGCGTGTCACGGAGGTGAAGCCTCCGCGTTGGCTCCGTGACATGTTGGCCTTGTCCAGGCCCAAGTATATAAAGCCCCACTTCGGTTTTAATTCATTTAAACTTATAAATTTCCAGTGAAACAAAGAGGAAAAACCAGAGGAGAGGAGAGAATGAAGGGGGTAATATAATTTCGTCCGATTATGCTGCCAAACGTTGCCCAAACTCAAATTAACCTCAGATACTGAGGTATTTTGCTGCAGAGAGCATTCCTATGGATTTAGTTTCGTGAAATACGGCCGACGAATCGTCGACCTACCGAGCAAAGGTAAGTAGAATTGCTCCAAACTAGTGTCTATGTGTTCCTAGCTGTGAAGTGAATATTTCTCCCTTCTGGACCTCTGAAAAATAGCGAGTTTTCGACCGTCTTTCGATAAGCCTAAGTTTAGGCTATAAATTATATCGAAAGTGACGTTGTTCTTTAAAATAAAGCTATATTTAGTATTAATTGACATATTTATGACTACAGTTGGGAGAAATAGTTGAAGTATTGGCCGAGCCTCGTCCGACAGACGGATAGTCGAGGATAAGGTATGTAAAGCTAGTTTCCTCGGCAAGTTAGTAAGCTCGGTATAGTAAAGTAATTTAAAGGCCAGTAGAATATTCAGAAGTCATGTGTTATGTTTATTACGAATGTTGGTACGATATTAGAAGCATTATGTTATAATTGGCATGAAACTTGCTAGCACAATATAGATTCTAATACAAGTGTTAGGAACTGCACAACATGCTCAGTATGTGATGTAATACAGAATGTTAGGATATTATCGTATTCAGTTGAAACCCAATAAAACAATGTAATATCTGTAAGGCATCTCAAAAATAGAATGATAGGTTAAAATGATGTTTAGGAAGCATGTCAGAAATAGTAAATCATGTTATTACAGAAACTCAGTATACAGTACAGTATGGCAGAAGATTATATTTGTACATATACAGTATTATCAGTCTCAGCATGAATTAAGTACATACATATCGCTATCACTAGTTCAGCATACAGTAGACACAGATACATTATAATTATTAGCTTCAGCATGTGATATATGCAGATAGTATTACTAGTTGAGAGCACTGTATTGTCTTGGGGTTGGATTACCTAGCATCCCTGACCGCCCCAGGGTTAATAGCTATATCGACTCGTCCGCCAGAGGACGAGGATACGTCGCTCTACGGAGTGGCATGCCGTCCCACAGGGGACGAAGATGGGATGCCATTTTTCCCCATATTGTGCCTTGGTCGGCCCTTACACACCCCTGTCGAGCAGATACGCCCGGGTGTTGATTCTGGAGTCCTCCGGACTCAGGTACAGTTATAGTCAGGGGCTCAGCGAGCCCAAGTGCATACCCAGGGGACCGGCAGAATGCTTATAGTTACTTTAGGAGATGGGATGACCGGGGTAGGGGTATAGATTTTGTGCTGGTTGTACCTCCCGGCTTATGGGGGTCGGGTAAGGTTTGTGTATGCTATGTTATGTTATGTCATGTTATACCATGTCACATTAGATACGAGTAGATCGACAGTAGAACGACACATCTCCAGGTATGACTCCTACTCCTTCCAGTATAGTTAAGAGTAGGCATAGTTCTACATTATCAGACAGTTAATCTTTTTCTTCCTATTTCAGTTTCATTAGTTTTATTATTGTTTTCAGATATCTCTTTCAGTTATTGCTTTACATACTCAGTACCAGCGGTACTGACGCCCGGTGGGGTGCTGCATTACTTGCCTGCAGGTACTCATAGACGAGGAGGCGATCCCTCGTGATTCCTGTCAACGATCGAGTATTCAGCTCCTGTCATTCGGAGACTGAATTCCAGAGGTGTATTTCGTTTTCTTTTGTTGTACAGTACGGGTAGGTCGGGGCCCTATCCCGATCATTTCTATTGTCATTCCTAGAGGCTTGTAGTCCGTATATATTTCCCTATGCTCGGTTGAGCCGATCGTGTGAGGCCATGCAGTTGTATAGCTGTTAGTACTTTTACTTCTTTTATGTTGGCCGTGTGGGGCCATAACTTAGCAGTAGTGGTGACCTTGCCGGTCACGTAGTTTCCAATACTTCATTGTTTAATTACAGATAACTTGACAACATGGTGGCCTTGTCGGCACGCATAGGTTCCCCTATATTGAATGTGTTCTGGTTAGCTGATAGTACAGGTACAGGTGGCTATAGGCCAGTTGGCCGGAGGCTGTATTTACAGTCGTTATATAGCCGGTTGGTTTCTTGGAATAGAGCCAGGGCCAGCCAAAAGCACTAGACGTGCTTAGGCTGGACCATCTAGCAGTCCTGAGTCTAGCAAGCACCAGGTGCCCGTCATATCCTCCAAGGTGGGGTGTGACAAACTTGGTATCAGAGCAGGTCGTATCCCAGGGAGTCTGCAAGCCGTGCTAAGTAGAGTCCTGTCCATGGATGTGTTGTGCACCACATACTATGGGTAGGGGGCTGCAAGGCATGATAGGATGGTTGTCTTTTATTCTTATTCAGTCGTGCTGTAGAGCGGTACAATATAGGGTTGAGTCCCTAAAAGCTTACTGTATTCTTTGGTTACAGATAATGTCAGACCAGCGACATCCTATCACAGGCCAGAGTTTAGATATTGCAGCAGGGGAAGGCACCAGCAAGATGCCTCACCCTCGTTTAGAAACAGCCCGATCAGAGGGCACTACAGAGGTATCGTCCCAGCCTCCTCAGCAGTCTCCACCACATCAGGAGCCACTTGGGGTGACACTACCTCCAGCAGTCCCTATACCGACACCTTCTGACCAGGAGGTTAGGAGTGCGGTAGTTATGTTAGCACAGATGATGGCTGCTCAGCGTCAGCCGATGTCGTCTACAGTTGCGGAGTCATCAGGAGGGCCCGGTAGTTCGAGGGTCCGAGAGTTCTTGGCTTTGAATCCCCCACAGTTTACAGGTACAGACCGGACAGAGGACCCTCAGGATTTTCTGGATCAAATGCAGAGAATTTTCAGGGTTATGCATGCCACGCCTACAGAATCAGTTGAGTTGGTAGCATTTCGGTTACGGGACATCGCCGTATAGTGGTATGAAAGCTGGGAAAGGTCCCGAGGGAGAGATGTTTCCCCTCCGACATGGTCCAGCTTCTCAGGAGCTTTTCTAGATCATTATTTGCTGCGAGAGATTCGACAGGCCCGGGTAGACCAGTTCCTACATCTGGAGCAGGGGGCCATGGGTGTTTGGGAATATTCCTTGCGGTTTGATTCTTTGGCCCGGTACTCACCGGCCTTTATTGATACCATGGCATCCAGAGTACACCGCTTTATCATGGGGTTGAATCTAGAGTATGTTGAAACTTATATTACGGCTACACTGCGAGAGGACATGGACATTGCTCGAGTTCAGGCATTCTCCCAGAATATTGAGGGAATCAGACAGCGGCATCGGGAGATCAGAAGGGCCAATCAGGAACAGCTTCGCTGGGACAGGCTAGTTGAGTTACAGAGGGAGGCTCGGGGAGGGCCCAGGCCACGATTGTTAGATAGGCCGCCCAGGCCCCCGCCTCCGCCACAGCCGCAGGGGGGTAGATTCAGCCGCAGGGGGCAGTCAGAGACTCGTAGAGGATCGCAAATGGCAGATTCACCATTACAGAGGAGGGCGGAGCAGAGTAGGTATACCCTACCACTTTGCCCTATATGCAGTCGACGCCATCCTGGAGAATGCAGGTATGGCTCCACTGCATGTTATATTTGTGGCCAAGAAGGCCATTTAATGAAAGATTGCCCAGCCAGAGGTCGAGAGGACCGGGATAGACAGGATAGGGCATCTACAGGGTCACGAGCCACAGCATCCTCGGCAGGGCGCAGGCCCTCAGTTTCACCAGGCAGGGGTCGGGGCAGATCAGAGGCCTCCAGTATAGGTGCAGGTCCAAGCCGCACATAAGCCTTACTAGGGAGACAAGATTCAGAAGCGTCACAGGATGTTGTGACAGGTATGCTAACTATCTGCTCACACCCTGCTTATGTATTGATTGATCCAGGGTCTACTTTGTCCTACATTACTCCATTTGTGGCACGAAAGTTCAATATTGCACCAGAATTATTGCGGCAGCCCTTTTTAGTATCCACGCCCGTCGGTAACTCTATCATAGCTAGCAGAATCTACCGCGGGTGTACCGTAGAGGTTGCTGACCGTCAGACCGCAGTAGATCTGGTCGAGTTAGAGATGATAGACTTCGATGCCATAATTGGTATGGATTGGTTAGTACCGTGCTTTGCCAATGTCGAATGTTGGACCAAGACGGTCCGATTCCACTTCCCAAGAGAAGCAGTGCGGGAGTGGAAGGGCAGCACTGCTACACCAAAAGGTAGGTTTATTTCCTACCTTCAGGTGAGGAAATTGATATCTAAGGGATGTATTTACCATTTGGTTAGAGTTCAGGATGTCCAAGCAGAATCTCCGACACTCCAGTCTGTTCCGATAGTGAATGAATTCCCTGATGTGTTTCCGGATGAGTTACCTGGTATTCCCCCAGAAAGGGAAATAGACTTTGCTATTGATTTATTAACAGGCACCCAGCCGATATCAATTCCTCCTTATCGCATGGCTCCTGCGGAACTCAGAGAATTAAAGGAGCAGTTGAAAGATTTATTGGATAAAGGTTTTATCAGGCCGAGTACTTCACCATGCGGTGCGCCAGTTTTATTTGTGAGGAAGAAAGATGGCTCGCTCCGAATGTGCATAGATTATCGGCAATTAAACAAAGTTACAGTAAAGAACAAGTACCCGCTTCCCAGAATTGATGACTTATTTGATCAGTTGTAGGGAGCCAGATACTTTTCTAAGATTGACTTGCGGTCCGGATACCACCAGGTTCGAGTACGTGAAAGAGATATTCCTAAGACAGCGTTCAGGACCCGATATGGACACTTTGAATTTCTAGTTATGTCCTTCGGGTTAACGAATGCCCCGGCAATCTTCATGGACCTGATGAACAGTATTTTCAGACCCTTCCTGGACTTGTTCATGATAGTATTCATTGATGAAATTCTGGTGTATTCTCGCTCTTAAGCAGATCACCGGACTCATTTGCGGACAGTGCTCCAGATCCTTAGGGACCACCAGTTATATGCTAAATTTTCTAAGTGTGAATTATGGCTTAACTAAGTAGCCTTTTTAGGGCATATTGTGTCGGATGCTGGTATACAAGTTGACAAGCAGAAAATAGAAGCAGTTAAATCATGGCCTAGGCCTACCACTCCGACTGAAGTTCGTAGCTTTCTGGGGTTAGCAGGATATTACAGGAGGTTCGTTGAAGGGTTCTCGACTATTGCGGCACCTCTGACTAAACTAACATAGAAAGCAGCAAAGTTTCATTAGACAGAGGCATGCGAGCAGAGCTTCCAGGAACTGAAAGACAGATTAACCTCCGCCCTAGTGTTAGCGTTGCCAGAGGGTACAGAAGGTTATTCAGTGTATTGCAACGCATCAGGCATCGGGTTAGGTTGTGTGTTGATGCAGCATGGTAAAGTGATTGCATACACTTCCAGACAGCTAAGGAAACACGAAAAGAATTACCCTACCCACGACCTGGAATTAGCCGCAGTGATCCACACCTTGAAGATGTGGAGGCATTACCTATACTGTATTCCATGTTGATATTTTTACAGATCACAAGAGCCTACAGTACATCTTCACTCAGAGGGAGTTGAATCTGCGGCAACGTCGCTGGTTGGAGTTGTTAAAAGATTATGATGTGAACATTTTGTATCACCCGGGAAAAGCTAATGTAGTGGCAGATGCCCTGAGCCGTAAGTCAATGGGGAGTTTGGCATATTTGCGACCTAAGAAGCGGGAGTTAGCCAAGGAAATTCATTAGCTAGCTGGTTTAGCCGTTCGAGTAATAGAAACAGAAAATGATAGAGCAGTAATTCAGAATTCTGCTGTGTCATCATTAGTTACCGAGGTAAAAGAACGACAGTACGAGGACCCTGACTTAGTCCAGTTGAGAGATAGAGTTCAGGAAGGTAAGGAGTCAGATTTCCAAATGACTGAGGATGATGTGCTACGCTGTAAGGGCCGCCTTTGTGTTCCGAATGTTTCAGGGCTTCGTCAGCAGATTATGCATGAGGTACATTACGCTCGCTATTCCCTCCATCCAGGAGCAACGAAAATGTACCACGACATCAGAGACATCTACTGGTGGCCAGGTATGAAAGCTGAAATAGCTGAATTTTTATCTAGATGTCCTAACTGTCAGCAGGTGAAAGCGGAGCACCAGAAACTGAGCGGTTTGACGCAAGATATAACAGTGCCTACGTGGAAATGAGAAGCGATAAATATGGATTTTGTAACAGGGTTACCCCGTACCAGATGCAGAAATGATTCCATTTGGGTAATAGTTGACAGGCTGACAAAATCAGCTCATTTCCTGCCGGTGAAGGCTACCTTCTCGGCTGAGGATTATGCCGAATTATATATCAGAGAAATAGTTAGATTACATGGAGTGCCGGTATCCATCATTTCAGATAGGGGAGCACAGTTTACAGCTAGATTCTGGCAGTCGTTCCAGAGGGGTTTGGGAACGCAGATCAATTTGAGCACAGCATTCCGTCCTCAGACAGATGGGCAGGCTGAGCGGACTATCCAAACGCTTGAAGATATGCTACGAGCGTGTGTATTAGATTTTGGGGGTAGCTGGGAAGAGCATCTTTCGTTGATTGAATTTGCTTATAATAACAGTTATCATTCAGCAATCCAGATGGCGCCCTTTGAAGCATTATATGGGCGAAAATGTAGATCGCTGGTGGGCTGGTTCGAAGTGGGGGAATCAGCGTTGATTGGGCCAGACATCATTCAACAGTCAGAGAAGAAGATAAAGCTTATCAGAGAACGCTTGCTGACTGCTCAGAGCCGCCAGAAGTCTTATGTAGATATGCAGCGCAGAAATCTAGAATTTGCGGTAAATGACTGGGTATATCTGAAAGTGTCTCCGATGAAAGGGGTGATGCGATTTGGCAAGAAAGGCAAGCTTAGCCTGAGATTCATTGGGCCATATCAGATTCGGCGAAGGATAGGCCGAGTTGCATACGAATTGAACTTGCCTCCAGAGTTAGCATCTGTTCACCCAGTATTCCATGTATCTATGTTGAGGAAGTTCGTAGGAGACCCTTCCACAATTGTTCCAGTTCAGGATGTCCAGGTCACAGAAGAGTTAGCATATGAAGAGGTTCCAGTAGCTATCTTAGACAGACAGATTCGTAGGTTGAGGACTAAAGATATTGCGTCTGTCAAAGTATTGTGGCATAACAGGAACCAATGAGGAGATGACGTGGGAAGCTGAAGAAGATATGAAAGCTAGATATCCTCACCTATTTCAGGCCTAGTCCAGTGACAGGTATGTCCATAATATTACTTATGTAGTACCTTATGGTTGTATATAAATGAGAAAGATTGATACATAGCCATCCAGTGAATCTTAAAATATTACGTGCAGTACCTGTGTTGGCCTTTTCTGCATTTTAGGTTTTTGGTATAGTCCATATTACAGGGGAAACTCTGCCGAAATTTCCTTTTCAAAAAATGAGTAAATTGAGAAGTCCTCTAGACAGCAGCTTCCATTCGAGGACGAATGTTCTTAAGGGGGGGAAAATGTTATACCCCGTAAGATTTCCGACACCTAGGTGGCCTATTCGCATGGTGGTTAGGCATATTTGAAAGCCATACGTGCTAGAGGAAGGCCCGGGAAAGGATCAGACGGATAACCTGTCGAACCATCGCGGGAGGAGCCGAGGCAGAGCCCCTCCGCAATGGCAGTGTGTCATGGAGGTGAAACCTCCGCGTTGGCTCCGTGACACGTTGGCCTTGTCCAGGCCCAAATATATAAAGCCCCACTTCGGTTTTAATTCATTTAAACTTATAAATTTCCAGTGAAACAGAGAGGAAAAACCAAAGGAGAGGAGAGAATGAAGGGGGTAATATAATTTCGTCCGATTACGCTGCCAAACGTTGCCCAAACTCAAATTAACCTCATATACTGAGGTATTTAGCAGCAGAGAGCATTCCTACGGATTTAGTTTCGTGAAATACGACCGACGAATCGTCGAGCTACCGAGCTAAGGTTAGTAGAATTGCTCCAAACTAGTGTCTATGTGTTCCTAAATGTGAATTGAATAATTCTCCCTTCTGGACCTCAGAAAAATAGCGAGTTTTCGACCGTCTTTCGATAAGCCTAAGTTTAGGCTATAAATTATATCGAAAGTGACGTTGTTCTTTAAAATGAAGCTATATTTAGTATTAATTGACATATTTATGAATGCAGTTGGGAGAAATAGTTGAAGTATTGGCTGAGCCTCGTCCGATAGATGGATAGTCGAGGATAAGGTATGTAAAGCTAGTTTCCTCAGCAAGTTAGTAAGCTCGGTATAGTAAAGTAATTTAAAGGCCAGTAGAATATTCAGAAGTCATGTGTTATGTTTATTACGAATGTTGGTACGATATTAGAAGCATTATGTTATAATTAGCATGAAACTTGCTAGCACGATATAGATTCTAATACAAGTGTTAGGAACTGCACAACATGCTCAGTATGTGATGTAATACAGAATGTTAGGATATTATCGTATTCAGTTGAAACCCAGTAAAACAATGTAATATCTGTAAGGCATCTCAGAAATAGAATGATAGGTTAAAAATGATGTTTAGGAAGCATGTCAGAAATAGTAAATCATATTATTACAGAAACTCAGTATACAGTACAGTATGGCAGAAGATTATATTTGTACATATACACTATTATCAGTCTCAGCATGAATTAAGTACATACATATCGCTATTACTAGTTCAGCATACAGTAGACACAGATACATTATAATTATTAGCTTCAGCATGTGATATATGCAGATAGTATTACTTGTTGAGACCACTGTATTGTCTTGGGGTTGGATTACCTAGCATCCCTGACCGCCCTAGGGTTAATAGCTGTATCAACTCGTCCGCCAGAGGACGAGGATACGTCGCTCTACGGAGTGGCATGCCGTCCCACAGGGGACGAAGATGGGATGCCAATTTTCCCCATATTGTGCCTTGGTCGGCCCTTACACACCCCTGTCGAGCGGATATGCCCGGGTATTGATTCAGGAGTCCTCCAGACTCAGGTACAGTTATAGTTAGGGGCTCAGCGAGCCCAAGTGCATACCCAAGGGACCGGTAGAATGCTTATAGTTACTTTAGGAGATGGGATGACCGGGGTAGGGGTATAGATTTTGTGCTGGTTGTACCTCCCGGCTTATGGGGGCCGGGTAAGGTTTGTGTATGCTATGTTATGTTATGTCATGTTATACCATGTCACATTAGATACGAGTAGATCGACAGTAGAACGACACATCTCCAGGTATGACTCCTACTCCTTCAAGTATAGTTAAGAGTAGGCATAGTTCTACATTATCAGACAGTTAATATTTTTCTTCCTATTTCAGTTTCATTAGTTGTATTATTGTTTTCAGATATCTCTTCCAGTTATTGCTTTACATACTCAGTACCAGCGGTACTGACGCCCGGTGGGGCGCAGCATTACTTGCCTGCAGGTACTTATAGACGAGGAGGTGATCCCTCATGATTCCTGTCAGCGATCGAGTATTCAGCTCCTGTCATCTGGAGACTGAATTCCAGAGGTGTATTTCGTTTTCTTTTGTTGTACAGTACGGGTAGGTCGGGGCCCTGTCCCGATCATTTCTATCGTCATTCCTAGAGGCTTGCAGTCTGTATATATTTCCCTGTGGTCAGTTGAGCCGTTCGTGTGAGGCCGTGCAGTTGTATAGCTGTTGGTACTTTTACTTCTTTTATGTTGGCCGTGTGGGGCCATAGCTTGGCAGTAGTGGTGACCTTGCCGGTCACGTAGTTTCCAATACTTCATTGTTGAGTTACAGATAACTAGACAACATGGTGGCCTTGTTGGCCCGCATAGGTTCCCCTATATTTAATGTGTTCTAGTTAGCTGATAGTACAGGTACAGGTGGCTATAGGCCAGTTGGCCGGAGGCTGAATTTACAGCCGTTATATAGCCGATTGGTTTCTTGGAATAGAGCCAGGGCCAGCCAAAAGCACTAGATGTGCTTAGGCTGGACCATGTAGCAGTCCAGAGTCTAGCAGGCACCAGGTGCTCGTCATACCCTCCAAGGTGGGGTGTGACATGAATATCCATGGACAAGTCTATACCTGGCGTCTTTCGACCACTTGGGCATATTCTACTTGAATTCTTTCAAACCCCAATATCAATTGACATATTACCCCTACTGTCTTGGGGAAGAATTAAGCTATTTCTAGCCTTAATCCTTAAACTGAGTTACAAAAATAGGTTTTGGCTATTTGTAGCCTAACCCTACATTTACAAAACTCAAATTCCCACTAATGCTTTCTCACCCATACCTTACTTCCCTTTTTCAAGCAAGAGCAATATAAGTAAACATAATCTATGTTTGGAACCATAAATATTTGTATTGAAACGTAGAAAAGAATTAGATTCATCCATAGAAAGTAATTCTAAGACTAAATTGAAAACACCTAATCAAATCTCAACCCACATCAAGCACACATCCCTAACAATCAAATTAGTTACTCATACATTGTTATACCCTAAATTCCCTAAAGATCAGACCCGTGAGTTGAGAAACATAGAAAACAGGAATTTCTACACACCAGGTCAGAGGACGAGTAGTCCTGTGACCCGTCAGGAACCCCACGAGCTGTTAAGTGACTCGTGGGGAGAGGCTGGAACTTCGTTAAAAATTGCGGAGTTCAAGTGACCAGGGGTGTGACCACGAGTCATGGTCAACACAACGAATTGTAATGTGAGACGTGGTCAAGGGTTGGATGAAAGTTGGAAAATTTGGGCAGTGTACCTAACAGATTGGTAACCAGACTCGTCCGGTGAACCATGAGTTGTGGTGTCCCCTGTGGTGACCTCTAGGTGATTTTTGGCGGTGAAGGTGATGGGAGGTGACCACGAGTCATGGTAACTAGTAACCATTCATTAATTAAGTCATGGTGACTATCATGATGTAATTTCCAGTGAAGACGACGAATGCAAACCACGAGTTGTGGTCAGGGGTGATGACTCGTTCAGTCCCTTGTTGGGACTAGCAATTTGTTTTTCCCTGCGAGTTTATTAAGGGCTTTTCCCTAATTCCTATGTTTCTAAGGACTAAACTACATCATTTTAAGGTCAGAATGGAGTGTTTTAAGAAGGGTTAAGTCATTTTAAGCCTATCGTAATTCATGCATACAAGTTTAGAAGTTTGAGAGGTGATCAAGCATAGTTCTACAAAGTTATTCCTCAATTCTCTTTGGGCAATCAAGTGTGAAAATTAGATCCCTTAAGTTATGTAAGGCTATGAATGGATGCAATTTTCCACACCCATGTCCAATTCCCTCTCAATTCATGATGTTCTAATTGATGATTCCATGGGTATTTTACCCAATGCATGAAATCCTAAGTTTTAATCATGGGTATGATCTAAGAATGTCTTAAATGATGAATTTTGATTAATGGGCATATTTCACAATGTTTTAAATTATAAATTATATTTTCAAGTTTTCTAAACTCTGATGCTTCCATGAATGTTTATGAAAGTTGAGATCTATGAGTTATATATTCAAAACATGATGAGATGTTTATGAAAAAAGTATGATTTCGAAATACCCATGTTATGTTCATGTTTCCAAAGTGAATCAAGTTGATTTCAAGCATGTTTAATTGGAAAGCCCATATGATCAAGTATGTTTTATGATTTCATGAATTAGCTTACCACATGATTTTGGAGTCAAGAGTCCCATTATTTTCAGCTTGTGGTATGGTTTGAGCCAAGGCTCCTCATGTTATGATTTCAGATTATGGATGTATGTTATTATTTTAGCTTCGTTACTAGAAGAGGTCATCTTCATAAAAAACAATGGAGAGCATATGCATATTGTTGGGAGTAGTGTCTAGCACCGAGTAGGCTAGGGTTTAGTCAACCTTGTGCCTCAAAACTACGCGCCAACGTAGGTTTACTTATATACTTTGGGACCTCCCTTGTGAATTTCCCTTGCCCTAAGAGGCCTTGAGCTTGATATCAATATCATGGAAGCATCCTTAGCTCTAGAAATGCTTTGGACGGCTCTTCCCACTTGATTGTGATAGTCGGGACCATGTAAGATCTATCGTGGTAATGTCGGTTATATAAAGCTTCTCCCATTGTTCTTTATGATTTTAGTTATCCATGTATATCAGTTTTGATATATGTTTTCAGCAGGTTTGACCCAATGTTCAATTTTACTTATGATTATCAGTTTTTAGCTTTGGATCATTCGATTTGGTGATGATACTCAGTTATGTTCAAATCATGATTTTAGAAAATAGCATGGAACCCCTACTCTCAGAATCATATCTTGATTATGTTTTATATTATGCATGATTTATGATTTTACTTACTTAGATGTTTTACTTACCTTGGATACTCGGTACATTACATGTATTGACCACATATTCTATGTTGTATCATTTTATGATACAAGATCCAATACCCAGGTTTCATCCCGCCCTAATCAGATTCCAGGAGTTAGCTTTCCTCAGCCTCAGTTGGTGAGTCCTCATCTTGCAAGGGCCCTTCTTATCAGTTGTACCTCATCTTTTCAGTTTACTCTATAGTGAGTTAGTTGGAACCTTGTCCCATTAACTCGTCAGTGTTAGAGGCTTCTTTGACATGGTTTGTAATTCAACCTTCAATTCATGTATGTATTAAGATTTTGCGATTGTTTAGACTTCCGCTATGTTATTTATGAGGATCTTTCAATTATCTATGATTGAGTTAGATGTATGTTCATGCCATGGATCGACTTGGAGCCTCTCAAGATTTCTTGTCCCGTGTCTCGATCCGGGCCCATGTTAGAGTTGTGAAAATCTTGGTATCAGAGCATTAGATTTTGAAGTGTCCTAAGGTGTCTGAAATTAGCATTAAGTAGAGTCTTTTTCATGGGTATGAAGTGTGCCACACTTATGATGAAGAGGCTACGAGACATTTAGGAGATGTTCCCTTCTTTCATGATCTATGTCATACGGTGAAATGTCTCTCTATCCTTCTAACTTGTGTTATATGCATTTGTAGAATTATGCCTCTCTGCAGAGTTAAAGTAAGGAGATATAGAAATGGAAATGGCCACGAGGATGGAAATGGAGACAAGCATAAGCAGGTCCCACCATCCCATGAGGAGCATGTTCCTAAGACAATTGCCCACGCAGAGTTCAGAGCGGCCATTTAGATGTTAGCCCAGTCCTTGACCGCCCAGGTCAATCAGCAGGTAGTAGCGCATGTATCTCAAAATGGGAATGCGGCAGCGACAAGGGTTAGAGATTTTCTGAGGATGAACCCTCCCGAGTTTCCGTGGATTGAAGCTGGACGGGCATCCATATGAGTTCATTGAGGAGATATTGAAGATCATCCATATTATGGGGGTGACTGGGGAGGAGCGCACCGATTTGGACTCGTATTAGTTGAAGGGGGTTGCGGAGATTTGGTTCAAACAATGGAAGGATAGCAAGGAAGTTGGATCAGGCCCTATTAGTTGGGATGAATTCCAAACCACTTTTCTAGATCGGTTCCTCCCTCAGGAGATGAGGGAGATCAAAGAGGCCAAGTTGGTGAATCTTAAGCAAGGAAACATGATAGTTTAGGAGTATGCCTTGGAGTTCACTTGTCCATCCAAGTATGCACCTGAGATGGTGGTAGATTAGAGAGTCCGTGTAAGCAGGTTTGTACATGGGATAGCAGACTGCTTGGTCAGGGATTGCTGGATTGTGATGCTTCTTTAGGATAGTGACTTTGCTCGAATAGTCCTATATGCCTAGTAGATGGAGGTGGTATAGGTGAGTGAGTGGGAGAGGGAGGCCAAGAGGGCCGGGACTGATAGCATCGGATTCTCCCAGCAGAGGCCTACTAGGCATCGTCAGCAGTCCCACAAGGGATCTATAGCCCAAACGCCTTTTGCTATGAGTGTTCCATCTAGGTCCAGGTGCGATCAGAGGGGACGAGAATCAATATCGAGAAGTCCGAGTAGCATACCTATAGAGACCAGCCCTCCAGAGTGTAGTAGATTTGTCCGGAGACATACAGGCCAGTGTTTGGCGGGTACAGGTGCTTGCTCAGGAGCAGGAAGCCCGAACACATGGTTAGGGATTGTCTGGCAGCCAGAAAGGGTCATGACACGGGCCGAGGCCCAGCTTCCATTTCAGCAGCTCCACCAACACTCCCAGCTCCATAGGGGGCGTTCACTAGTACAGGTGGTAGGAAACGCCAAAATAGATTCTACGCCCTAGCATCCGGCCAGGAGAAAGAGGTCTCCCCGGATGTAGTTATTGGTATGTTACAAGTATTCCATCTTGATGTATATGAATTTTTAGATCCAGGGGATACTTTTTTTTTTGTGACGCCCTATGTTGCTATTAGTTTCAGAGAGAGTTTCAAAATCTTATCAGTGCCCTTCTCAATCTCTACTCCAGTTGGTCATTCAGTTATAGCTAGACGAGTGTATAGAAATTGCCATGTGATAGTCCTTCAAAAAGTCACCTCAACAGATTTAGTAGAGTAGCCATGGAAAATTTTGATGTTATGCTCGGCATGGATCGGCTATTTGTATGCTATGCCTCAGTGAATTGTAGAATCCATGCAGTAGAGTTCAGATTTCTGAGTGAGCCAGTCTTAGAGCGGAAGGGTAGTTCAGCTGTTCCTGTAGGTCATTTCATTTCCTATTTTAAGGCTATGAAAGATGATTTCTAAGGATTTCGTGTACCATCTAGTTAGGGTTAAGGATGCTACGTTCGAGACCCCGACTATCCAGTCAGTTCTAGTAGTATATGAGTATCCAGAAGTCTTCCCAGATGATCTACCGGGAATGCCTCCCAAGCGGGAGATTGATTTTGGTA
The DNA here is from genome assembly GCA_035772735.1 of Datura wrightii. Classification (NCBI taxonomy): domain Eukaryota; kingdom Viridiplantae; phylum Streptophyta; class Magnoliopsida; order Solanales; family Solanaceae; genus Datura; species Datura wrightii. Next base: position 77,401,546 of record JASDFA010000010.1, on the reverse strand, counting down.
TTGACCTTCTTCTCGATACACAGCGTATATATATTCCTCCTTATAAAATGGCTCTAGTCGAGCTAAAGGAGTTGAAGGTGCAGTTGAAAGACCTTTTAGACAAGGGATTTGTCAGACCTAGCAAGTCCCCATGGGGTGCACCAGTTCTCTTTGTCCGCAAGAAAGATGGTTTTCTTGGTATGTGCATTGATTATCGGCAATTGAACAAGGTCACCATCACCAATAGGTATCCTCTCCCCAGGATGGATGATTTGTTTGACCAGCTTCATGGTTCTAAGTGCTTTTCAAAAATAAAGCTCAGATCCAAATCACATCAGCTAAGGGCATGGGAGAGTGACATCCTGAAGACAGCCTTTTGAACTCGGTATGGTCATTACGAGCATGTAATTATGTCTTTTGGACTAAAAAAAGCTCCTGCAACTTTCATGGATTTGATGAATAGGGTGTTCAAGCCGTACATGGATATGTTCGTGATTGTGTTCATAGATTACATCCTTATATACTCTCGTAGCGAGGAGGAGCATGTCACCCATCTGGGGATGGTACTACAGACTCTCAAGGATTGCCAATTATATGCAAAATTCAGTAAATGCGAGTTTTAGTTGAACTCAGTGGCATTTCTGGGTCATGTGGTGTCGAGTGAGGGGATAGAGGTGGACTCTCAAAAGATAGAAGCAGTGAAGAACTAGCCTAGACTAGTGAATTCTTCGGATATCAAGAGTTTCTTGGGTTTAGCTGGGTATTATCGGAGATTTGCTGAGGGATTTTCATCTATTGAAGCGCCATTGACCAAATTGACCCAAAAGAAAGTGAAGTTCCAATGGTCGAAGGCTTGTGAGAGGAGCTTTCAGGAGTTGAAAACTCAACTCACCTTAGCACCTTGATTGACCTTGCTTGAGGGTACTGATGGGTTTGTGGTATATTGTGATGCTTCGACGATCGGCCTTGGTTGTGTATTGATGCAGTACGGTAAGGTTATAACATATGCTTCCAGACAGCTGAAGTTCTATGAAAAGAATTACTCCACTCATGATCTCAAATTAGTGGCGGTAGTATTTTCCTTAAAAATTTGAGACACTATTTTTATGGGGTCCATGTAGATGTGTTTACGGATCACAAAAGCCTACAGTACGTGTTTACCCAAAAGGATTTGAATCTACATCAACGAAGGTAGTTGGAGTTACTCAAGGATTATGATATGGGTGTCCCTTATCATCCAGGCAAGGCTAATGTAGTAGCAGACGCTCTTAGTAGGCTTTCTATGGAGAGTGTATCTCATGTAGACGAGGGGAGGACGGACCTAGTGAAGGATGTGCATCGACTTGCATGGTTGGGATTTCATTTGGTTGACTCGACTGATGGTGGGATTATTGCATAGAATGCATCAGAATCATACTTGGTGACTAATGTAAAGGCTAGACAAGATGAGGATCCTGTTTTGTTAAAGTTAAGGGAAGCTGTTTAGAATAAGAAGGTAGAGGTCTTTTCCAAAAGGGGGAGATGGTGTGCTCGGATATCAGGGTCATTTATGCATTTCAGATGTTGATGATTTAAGAGATTGGATGTTACACAAGGCTCATGGTTCTAGATACTCTACATATCCAGGTTCCACAAACATGTACCGTGACCCACAGAAAGTCTATTGGTGGAATGGCATGAAGAAGGACATTGCAGAATTTGTGGCTAAGTGTCCCAATTGTCAACAGCTAAAAGTGGACCATCAAAGACCGGGAGGTGTACTTCAAGACATTAGTATTCCTACTTGGAAGTGGGAAGATATCAATATGGACTTCATCACTGGGTTGCCTCGCACTCATCGATAGTATGACTCCATTTGGGTGGTCGTGGATTGGTTGACCAAAGCAGCCCAGTTTCTATCAGTGAAGACCACTGATTCAACAGAGGATTATGCTAAGTTATACATTCAGGAGCTAGTTAAGTTGCATGGAGTGCCATTGTCCATCATATCAGATAGAGGTACTCAGTTTACCTCCCAGTTTTGGAGATGATTCAAAAGGGTCTTGGTACTCAAGTCAAGCTTAGCACAACATTTCACTTGCAAACCGATGGTCAAGCGGAGCGGACTATTTTGACTCTCGAGGACATGTTAAGAACGTGTGTGATTGTCTTCAAGGGTAGTTGAGATGATCATTTGGCTCTCATTGAGTTTGCGTATAACAACAATTACCATTCCAACATTCAGATGGCTCCGTTTGAGGTTCTCTATTGGCAGAGATGTAGATCGCCTATTGGTTGGTTTGAATTCAGTGAAGCTGCGATGATAGGTCTAGATTCAGTCCATGAGGCAATGGAGAAAGTTCAACTCATAAGGGACAGGTTGAAAATAGCTCTGAGTCACAAAAATTCCTATGTGGATGTGAGGAGGAGAGAAATTGAGTTTGAAGTCGATGATTGGGTGTTTTTGAAGGTATCTCCCGTGAAGGGAGTGATGAGGTTTGAAAAGAAAGGGAAACTCAGTTCCCGTTATGTTGTCCCGTAGAGAATTGTGAAAAGGGTTGGCAAGGTAGCATACTAATTGGAGTTGCCCTCACAATTAGCTTCAGTTCATCTATTTTTCCATGTGTGGCTCCTAAAAAAGTGTTTGGGTGATCTATCTCTGGTTGTTCCAGTGGACAGTAGTGTGAAAGATAGCCTTAGTTATGAAGAGGTTCCGGTGGAAATACTGGATCGTCTGGTTTGTAAGCTATGAAATAAAGAAGTAGCTTCAGTTAAGGTTTTATAGAGGAATCAACATGTTGAGGGAGCTCCATTGCAAGTCGAAGAAGATATGATGGCTAAATATTGGCATTTATTCCCTTTCGGCTCAGTTTCAGCTTGAGGTATTAGTTTCCTCCTTAATCCTCTAGAGTTTCATGTTCAGCTCATGTAGCTCAGTTTATTTCATGTAAATGGATGTATATGTGGTTCGGGAATTCAGTTTGATCATGTAGTTCAAATCGGAGTCAGTCACTCTGTCAATTTTCAACATGTATGTTTAGTATTTGAGTATGATGATTGCATTTCTCTACTTTTTTGTAAGATTTTCAACATTCGAGGATGAATGTTCCTAAGGCAGAGATATTATTATACCCTGAAAGCCCTAAGATCAGACCTGGGAGTTGAAATGAAGAAAACAGGAATTTCTGCACCAGGTCATAGGACGAGTCATCCAGTGACCCATCAGGAACCCCATGAGTCGTTAAGTAACTCGTGGGGAGAGGTTGGGACTTGGTTAGAAATTTGGGAATTGAGCTGACCACGGGTGTGACAACGAGTTGTGGTCAACACCATGAGTCTTCATGTGAGTCGTTGTCAAGGGTTGGGTGAAAGTTGGAAAATTTGGACAGTGTGCCTAACAAATTGGTCAGCATGACTCATCGGGTGTAGTCGTGGTGTCCCTCGTGTTGACCCCCAGGTGATTTTTGGCAGTAAAGGTGACGGGAGGTGGCCATGAGTCGTGATCACTGGTAACGATTCGTTAAGTACCTCGTGGTGACTCTCAGGATGTAATTTCCAGTGAAAACAATGAATGTAGACCATGAGTCATGGTCAGGGGCAACAACTCGTCTAGTCGCTCGTTGGGACTGACAGTCTATTCTTCCCTATGAGTTTATTAAGAGATTTTCTTTAATTCTTATGCTCCTAAGGCCCAAACTACCTCGTTTTAAGGTCAGAATGGAGTGTTTTAAGAAGGGTTAAGTCATTTTAAGCCTATTGTAATTCATGCACGCAAATTTAGAAGTTTGAGAGATCAAGCTTAGTTCTACAAAGTTCTTCCTCAATTCTCTTTGGGCAATCAAGGAAGTGTGAAAATCATATCCCTTTAGGTATGTAAGGCTATGAATAGGTGTAATTGTCCACACCCATGCCCAATTCCCTCTCAATTCATGATGTTCTAATCGACGATTCCATGGTTTTTTATCTAATACATGAATTTCTAAGTTTTAATATGGGTATGATCTAAGCATGTTTTAAATGATGAATTATGATTAATGGGAAATTATAAATGTTTTAGATTATAAATTATGTTTTCAAGTTTTCTAAACTATAATGCCCATCCATGAATGTTCTTGAAAGTTGAGATCTATGATTTATATGTTCAAGCATGATAAGATATTTATGAAGAAAGTATAATTTTGAAATACCCATGTTATGTTCATGTTTTCAAAGTGAATCAAGTTGATTTCAATCATGTTTATGTATTGGCAAGCCCATACGATCAAATATGTTTTATGATTTCATGAATTCTCTTACCACATGGTTTTGGAGTCAAGACTCCCATTATCTTCAACTTGTGGTATGGTTTGAGACAAGACTCCTCATGTTATGATTTTAGATTATGAATGTATTTTATTATTTAAGATTCGTCATTAGACAATGGTCGCCTTCATTGAAAAACACTAGAGAGCATATGCATAATTTTGGGAGTATTGTCTAGCACCAAGTAGGCTAAGGGTTAGTGAACCCTATGCCTCATAATTACGTTCCGACCTAGGTTTAATTATACACTTTGGGACCTCCCTTGTGAGCTTCCCCTAACCTCAAGGGGCCTTGAGCTTGATACTAATATCATGGTAGCGTCCTTAGCCTTGGCAAAGCTTTGGACGGCTCTGCCCACTTGAGTATGATAGTCGGGACCAAGTAAACTCTATCGTGGTAATGTTTGTTATATGACGAGTCAACCATTGTTCCTCATGATTTCAGTCATGCATGTACATCAGTTTTGGTATATGTTTTCAGAAGGTATGACCCAATGTTCAGTTTTACTTATGATTATCAATTTTCAGCTTTGGGTCATTCAATTCGGTTATGATGATCAGTTATGTACAGATCATGATTTCAGAAAATAACATGCATGTCCTACTCTCAGAATATTATCTTGATTATGTTTTATATTATTCATTATTTATGATTTTACTTACTTAGCCATTTTACTTACCTTTCATACTTGGCATATTTCATGTACTGATCACATACTCTATATTGTATCATTTTATGATACAGATCCGATACCCAAGTTCTGTCCCGCCGTTAGTCAGAATCCAGGAGTTAGCTCCCTCAGCCTCAGTTGGTGATTCCTCTTCTTATGAGGGCCCTTCTTATCAGTTGTACCTCATCTTTTCAATTTTCAGACTATAGTGAGTTAGTTGGAGTCTTGCCCCATCAACTCGTCAGTGTTAGAGGCTTCTTGGACATAGTTTGTAATTCAACCTTTGATTCATGTATGTATCAAGATGTTGCGATTGTTTAGACTTTCGCTATGTTATTTATGATGATCTTCTATTTATCTATAATTGAGTTAGATGTATATTCATTCCATGGATTGACTTGGAGACTCTCGAGGTTTCTTGTCCAGTGTCTCGATCCGAGCCCATGTTTGAGTCGTGACATAAATGTAAATGAAAGAGTTAAATCAATGATATATTCAATCACATTCATAATTGAATAGTAAGTTTGAGCTTCAATGAATACTTTAATGGAGAATTTCTTACCCTAAAAGTATTGAAGAAGAAGAAGAACAAGAAGACTATCTGTTTTTTACAAAATTAGCTAATCAAAAGTTACTCTTTTACAAAAATGAAAAGTGTGTGTGTAAACTAGGGAAAGTCTACTTTTTTTTTTGCATGAATTTCTAGTTCTTCCTTTCTCCGCTCGGATTCAGTTGCACGACACCTGCATTTTGTAGGTTCCCATCTTCGAGACGCGGGTGCTTTGTAGATTATTGCAGATTTATCCAGTTTGGCTTCTACATCTGTACCTGTTTTTCACAGGTGCCCGGTTGCATTCCACGGTTTTCGTTTAGCTTAAGGGATTTTTACTATGGTATCTCACCTGCATTTCATCGGTGTCAAACCTGTGAAACGCAGGTCTCCCTTTCCAGCACCTACTCCTTATTCATTTCTTTATTTTCTTTGTTAGAGCCTAAATCTGCAAAACCAAAGGAAAAAGGTGTACAACCTTCCTAGATGAGTTAAAAATAAAGCAAAAACTCATGCTTAAAAGCCTAATGAGTTGGTAAATTACTAACTCATCTGGCACGCATGATGTGTAGGAGGTGGACATACAAAGAATAAAAGCTTCAGGGTATTGCCTCGAACATGCTCTATACATGCATGCCTTAAGTTGGTGCATGCAGCCGCATGCTCAACGCAGTTGTAGATGTGAATTTATACATCGGGAGCTTCATGATTTGTCCCAAGGGCATGCGTTGGACTTGTCTGCTGCAGGTTGGGACCTGCATTATTCATGTTCATCGCAAGTGCTCCTGAATTTAAAGCGTAAATAGGAGCTCTCTGGTTCTCCACATGCACGACACTTGTGAACAAAAGGTTAGTACATGCAGGCGTAATAGGAAGCATATGTGGTCTTGGATGATATCACGATTTTACTGAATGTTTTGTTGGGGATTGTTTCTCCTATATTCCATAGAGCACCGCATGCGTCTCGCATGAGTTCCATAGGTGCCTTACGGACATTTCTTGAGATATCTCATGTTGATCTAAAAAATATCTATCATAAGAAAAAAAAAACAACAAGTGAAGAATGAAATTGAAAGCAAAATTAACACTTGGGTTGCCTCCTAAGAAGCACTAGATTTGATGTCACGGTATGACGGAATATCTCACAGCTATGGCTCATCGAGGTAAGTGACCCCAATTATGGTGACCTCTTTAAGGATACCCAAGTATTTCTTGACTCATTGTCCATTCACCTTAAACTTCATCTCATTTTCCCATTCGAGTTCAATGGCCCCATGCGAAAAGACTTGAGACACTTTCAATGGGCCAGACCAATGGAATTTCAATTATCCCGTGAATATGTTAAGCCTTGAGTTAAATACAAGCACCCAATCCCTAAGAGCAGACTACTGTTTCAATATCCTTTGATCATGGAAGTTTTTAATTCTAGCCTTATATAGGGAAGCACTCCCATAAGCTTACATCCTAAACTTATCAATCTCATTAAGATTCTCAATCCTTGCATGGGCAGCTTTTGCCAATTGAGATTCAAACTTCTCAGTGTGCACATAGCCTTATTTTCAAGTTCTACATGTGTATGACAGGACTTAACAAAGACCATCTAATCGGAAGATATGCCAATGGGCATTTCGAAAGTAGTTCGACATGCCCAAAGTGCATCATCTAGCTTTCTTTCCCAATCAGTTCTATTGGAATTTATTGTCTTTGTTAGAATAGATTTGATCTCCCGATTAGACACCTCCACTTGGACACTTGTTTGATGATGGTAAGGAGTGGCGACTTTATGTTTCACCTCATATTTGGAAAGCAATGCACTTAAGAACCAATTCTAAAAATGAGATCCCGCGTCACTGATGATGGCACGGGAGGTTCCAAACCTAGAGAACATATGTTTCTTCAAGAATGCAGTCATGATTCTTTCCTAATTGTTAGGTAATGCCACGGCCTCCACTCATTTATACATGTAGCCTAAAACCACTATGATATATGTGCTATCATAAGAACTCATGAAAGGTCTCATGAAATCAATTCCCTATATATCAAAAAGCTCGACCACTAAGATGCCTAGAGATGCTTCCAGAATATTGGCATGATCACAATGCTTGAAAATATCATGGGCATCATGGTGAATGGTAGACCAATAGAATCTACATTGTAGGACCTTAGAAGCTGTTCACACACTACCATGATGACCTCTAACAGGCAAAAAATTGCATGCTTCTAAGATGAGCATCATTTCTACTTCAGGAACATATTAATGAATTATGCCACCATCATATATAGGGAAAAGGTAAGGCCCATCCTAATAAAATTTGCGGACATCATGTAAAAATATCTTCATTTAGTGGAAATTTAGACCTTCGGACATCATATCACTAGCCAAAAAATTTGCTAAATTAGAAAACCATGGAATTAGATCGTGTGGGGTCGCCAAAATATGTTCATTAGGGAATGCATCATTTATGTCAAGGTTTTCAATAGGCCTGACTTCTTTCTTTAATCAAGAAGGGTGGTCAGCCACCTGATTTTCACAACCTTAACGATCCTTTACTTCGAAATCAAATTCTTACAACTAAAGAATTCATCAATGATTCTGGGTTTAGCATCTTTTTTTCCATAATATATCAGAGTGTATCATGATATGCATGAACCACCCCCTTCGTACCCAAATAATAAGCTCAAAACATCTCAAAAGCAAATATAACTGCAAGCAACTCTTGCTCCATTATGGTGTAGTTTTCTTGAGCTTCATTCAAGTCCTTGCTCGCATAGTGTAACAGATGGAAGATTTTGACTTTCCTTTGCCCAAGCAAAGCCCCTAAAGTAATACCACTAGCATCACACATTAATTCGAACAATTCAACCAATCAGATGCTACAATGATAGGAGCAGATATGAGTTTCTCCTTCAAACAAAGGAATGCCTTCATACAAGTATCATTAAAATGAAATATAGCCTCCTCCACCCATATGACCCAAAAAACTTCTTACCCCTTTTACGGTTTTCGAATTTGGTAGCTTGGAGATAACTTCAATTTTTTTGTTGGTCTACTTCTATCCATTTCTTTGATATTTTGTGACCCAAAACAATACCCTCTTTCACGATGAAGTGACATTTCTCTCTACTTAGGACCAGATTCATTTTTTCACATCACTTCAAGATATCATTCAAGTGAAAAATAATCCTCAAATGAATCTCCCACCACCAAGAAGTCCCCATGGTGTCTTCCACCATATCTGAGAAGATAGACGTCATACACTTTGAAATGCGAACAGGGCATTGTGAAGCCCAAATAACATTCTTTTGAATGCAAAGGTTCCATAGGGACAAGTGAAAGTAATTTTTTCTTGGTCTTTCGGGGCAATTTAAATCTGATTATACCCCAAATATCCATCAAGAATGTAATAATAATATTTCCTAGCTAGTTTATCAAACATTTGATCCATGAGTGGGATGGGGAAAAGATCTTTCTTGGTCCATGAATTCACCTTTCTATAGTCCATGCACACCCTCCATTCGATCATCAGCCGTATGGCTATCATTTCATCTTTCTCACTCGGAACTACGGTGATTCCTTCTTTTTTAGGCACAGATTGAACTAGACTCCCCCAAGTACTTTCGGTTATCAGGAACACAGCCCCCACATCCAACCACTTGATTATCTCTTTTTTAACATATCTTGCATAGATGGATTCAACTGTCTTTGATGCTCGAGGGATGGGGTGAAATCCTCTTGAAGGTTAATCTTATGGGTGCAACAACCCAGAGGTATGCCAAATATATCGGTAATAGTCCAACTAAGTTCTCTAATGCACTTCTTTAAAACCTCTAGCAAGGCTTCCACTTGTTGCTCTTTTAGTTTAGCAGACATGATCACCGGCAAGGTTTCACTTGCACCAAGATACTCATACCTCAAGTGAGAAGGTACAATTTTAAGTTCCAATGCTAGAGGTTCAATGATTGATGGCTTTGAAATGGGAAATTGCCGATTTTTTCATCGAGATTGAGGTTCTTTGGTTCGTAAGAGTAGGACCCTAGTCTTGTCAAAGTGTGACACACTTCTTCAAATTCCTCAATGCCCTCGTTATCGTGATTCAACAAGACTGCTTCTAGTGGTTCCTCTAAGAGCATTGCCTCATAATTTTGTTCCACACTCTATTCATCAACATTATCCACCCTATTGTGAAGAGTTATGCTGCTCCTAATTATGTTTTCCCCATAAAACCCGATGCATTCAAGATTCGTGGTGGCCTTTTTAACAAGTGGACCCTTCACAACCACACCTATTCCCGACTCACTTTGGTATGTCAATCGATTCATTCTTTATTCAAGGTTCCTAATGGAGATGGCACAAGATTCTATGGTTTGAGTGAGGGTCAACAAATCATACTTTAACTTTCGAACTCCCAAATCAGCTGATACCACTCTTTCCAAAGATCTTTCAAGCATGATTTTAATTTTTGAGTTTATGGAGTCTTCTCTCTCTATCTCTCCAATCAGCTGCATGCTCATAGTTTCAAACTTGACTCCTATATCCCTATTCCTATGAGCCTTGACTTGCTTCTTGATGACTCAGATGGGAACTTATACCGTGGTTCGCTGCAACACACTCTTTTTCATTATTGAGGAAATAAACCTCATCATCAATTTCCAGTCTTTTAACTCTCCCAATTGCATTCACACTCCATACTTTTATTTCCATCACCTGCCTAGTGAGCATTTTAAGAATTTCCACGATAGCTGCTATTTTTCTATACCGTACTTCACCTTTCCTTTTCCACTCTTCAAGCATGCATGCGGAGGTGGCACCCATTGCCTCTTCGGCGGCCTATGTATCCCATGCACATTTATTCTAGCCATTTTCTCAAGCAAGACTTTAGCAAACTCAAACATTTGGTCCATTAAAGCATCCCAACTAGGTTATTGATGATAGTTTTGTTGCTAAATTCCAATGAGCAATAGAAGTATTGAATGAGTATGTCATCCGGAAGGCTATGCATAGGACATTGTGCCACTTTCCTCTTATATCTTAGGCATGGCTCACGAAGAGGTTCACCACGCTCTTGTGAAAAATTAGTGATCTAATCTTGCAATTATAACATTCGGTAGGGGAAAAAATTTGTGAAGAAAAGAATCAAGACACTCATTCCAAGAATGTATTATCCCTACGGGAAGTTCTTCAAGCCAAATTGCAGCTTCTCCAGTTAGGGGAAAAAGGAATATTGTGTCACGACCTGAACAGAGGCCTGGATCGTAGACACAGAATAAGGGACCCCGAGAGACCCCAAAGTTGACCCATAGCATAAGCATACATCTAAGTCAATCAATAAACTGAAGAATCAACAATATAAACTCGGCGGAAGTCTAACTCAACATAACATCAGAATAAGCATCCGAAGCTGAGCACATACATAAGTCTGAAAAGCCTCTAATCTGGACAAGTTGATGGGACAAAACCCCAACTAACTCAACAATATTGAAGCTGAAAATACATAAGGGAAACTGAAATACATAAGGAGAAGATAGATAGTCTAGTCCTTAGAAGATAAGGACTCAGCAATAAGCAGACACTAACTTTGACTAACTGTCAAAGAGAGGGGCTGAACCTAAGAGTCAGGTCCTGTATCATGAAACGATACAACATAAAAAGTATGCGGTCAGTATATAAAATATACCGGGTTTGCAAGATAAGTAAAACCGCTTAAGTAAAGCAAATCATTTAAAGAATTTCGTATCATATCATAAGTTTTCAAATCTGAGAGGACTTGCATGTATTCTTTTTGAAATCATAATCTTTTCATAACATGACAATGCATGGCTTCATAACATCATAACTGACTCGAATGACTCAAAGCTGGATTATTACATTTATAAGAAAAGTTGAACAATGAGTCAAACTTACTTTAAGAACATGCATGCGTAAAATAATAACCATGAGTAATGAATATGCAAATTTGAATCATATAGACAATGGGAGACTCGTCACTTAACCGACCTACCACATAGAGCATACGTGGTCCTGACTATCATACTCAAGTGGGAAGCACCGTTGAAAACCTTGTCAGGGCTAAGGACGCTACCATGATATCGATATCAAGCTCATGGACCATTAGGGCTGGGGATAGCTCACAAGGGAGGTCCCAATAATATAATAGTATCAACCTACGTTGGCGCGTAGTTCTGGGGCATAGGATAATTGACCCTTAGCCCATTCAGTGCTAGACTCTTCTCCTAAAACATGCAATGATCTACATCATATACAACGAAGCTCAACATCGTCTATTGACAAAGCTCAACGATGAAATCATGAAAAAACTCAACATAATATGAAAACGAAGCTTAATAATAACATACATCTCAATTGTGAATTCAAGCATGTGAGAAACTTTATTTCGAAACATACCACAAGCTCAAAGATAAGTGGAAGGCTTTACTTCAAAACCGTGTGGTAAGTATAATTTAGAGATACAACATTGTCATACTCGATATAAGTTCTTTGCCCAAAACTTTATCATTCTTGGATCTACTCAATTCATTTTGAAAACAATATCATAGTCATGGGTAGCTTTAGAAACATGTTTTTCATCATAAAATCTCATCATCATCATACAATCATCATCACTCTCTTCTTTCATGAACTTCTCATCCATGGGCATTTAATTTCAAAAAACTAGAAAACACAATTTTGATTAAAAACTATTGAAAATCTTCCCATGCTTCACAAATCATCAATACAAAAATAATTTAATCGCACCCATGTATGGAGATTGAAGAATTATGCAATTGGATGAAAACCTCATAACTTGATCATAGGAATTTCTCATGATTAGATAGAGATTGGGAATGGATATGGAAGGAAACACCCACTCATAACCCTACATACCTTAAAGGGATTGATTCGACAAAATCTTTGATTATCCAAGAGGAAATTGGGTGGAAACTTTGGATACTAGCCTTGAATCACCTCTTCAACCTCTCAAGTTTGCATGCATGGAAGGAGTTAACTTAGAATAGGTTTTCCCCTCTTAAAACCCACTAAAATGTCCTTAAATAAAGAAGTATAGGCCCCTAGGACTTAGGAATTACGGAAAAGCTCGTAATAAGATCGTAGAATTTGGCTGACTACTAGTCCCCACAAGGGACTGGACGACTCGTGCTCACATGCCACGACTCGTGGCCATAATTTGTCTGGTTCACTGCTAAAAAACAACTATGGGACCTCATGGTGGACACCACGACTCGTGGTGGGTGATCATGACTCGTGGTTACCATCCATGGCTTCTACTGCCCAATGCCTTCTTGCCAAACAACCAGTTTAGGCCATGGGAGACCTCACGAGTTGTGAGGCCTGAACAGGACTCGTGCTCATGCTCGTGGTCTTCTGAACACACCATGCCAACCTTGCTGGACCACGAGTCACTTCACGACTCGTGGTCACTCCTTACGATCCTCCTCACGATTAGATCTGTGATCTAGTGCGAAATTTTAGTTTTTCTCCATTTTAACTCCCGGGTTTGATCGTTAGGTTCCCGAGGTATTACAATATCTTCCCCTTGGGAACGTTCATCCTCGAATGTTAGAAACACATAGAAAATGCAGAAACATGCTATCATCATATGCAAACACTGATCATTCAAATCGAAAACTAAAGGAATGACTACATCCAAAAATAACTACATAGCTAAAGTTAATTCATACATCACATACATCTATCATGACCTAAAACAAGCTTGCGCACATGAGCTAAACATGGAAACTGATTAGAGTCATAGAGCAAAACTGATACCTCAAGTCGGAACTGAACCGGTAGAGAATAAGTGTGGGTATTTATCCATCATATCCACCTCGGCTTCCCACGTAGCTCCTTCAACATGCTGATTCCCCCATAATACTTTAACTAAAGCTACTTATTTGTTCCTTAGCCTCCGAACCTGATGATCCAATATTTCGACTGGAACCTCCTCATAGCTAAGTCTATCCTTTACTCCAATGTTGTCCACCGAGGCTACGAGAGCTGGATCTCCCAAAAATTTCTTCAAAAGTGATACATGAAATACAGGATACACGGAACATAACTTTGAGGGCAAGTCCAATTCATATGCCACCTTACCAACCCTTCTCATAACCCGGTAGGGACCAACATAACGGGGACTGAGTTTTCCTTTTTTTCTAAACTGCATGACTCCCTTCATAGGAGACACCTTCAAAATTACCCAATCATTCACCTCGAACTCCAACTCTCTCCTCATCACATAAGCATATGTCTTCTGATGACTCTGAGAGGTTTTTCGCATGTCCCTTATTAACTGAATCTTCACCATAGCCTCATGAACCGAATCTGGCCTATCATAGCTGCCTCACCAACCTCAAACCATCCGATGGGCGATCTACACCTCCGCTTATAGAGTGACTCCAACGGTGCCATTTGGATACTAGAGCGATAGTTGTTATTGTAAGAAAACTCGATCAGGGGAAAGTGATCATCCCAACTTCCTTTGAAGTCCATCACACATGCTCTCAACATATCCTCGAAAGTTTAATTGTCCACTCCGCCTGACCATCCGTTTGCGAATGTTGTGCTGAGTTTAACTTGAGTCCCAAGCCCTTTTTGAAAAGAGAACCGAAACTAAAAGGTAAACTAAGTACCTCGGTCTAAGATAATACACAAGGGCACTCCATGTAATCGCACCAACTCCAGAATATAGAGTCTGGCATAATCATCCGCTGAATCTGTGGTTTTGCCCAATAGAAAGTGTGCAGCCTTGGTCAACTTCTCTACCACTGCCCAAGTAGAATCGTAGAGTCGGCGAGTACGTGGTAGGCCTGTAATGAAATCCATATTAATCTCTTCCGACTTCCAAGTGGGAATGCTAATATCCAGAAGTATGCCTTCCGACCTTTGATGCTCAACTTTTACTTGCTGATAGTTTGGGCACTTGGCTACGAATTCTGATATATCCTTCTTCATGCCATTCCACCAATATATTTGCCGCAACTCATGATACATCTTGGTTGCACCTGGATGGATAGAATACCTGGATCCATGTGCCTCATGAAATATCTGGCCACTCAAATTATTAACATATGGAACACATAGACGACCCTGGTACCGCAGCACACCATCACCCTCCTAGGAGAAGAGCTCTACCTTCTGACTTCGAACGGCTTCTTTCAGCTTTACCAAAATCGGATCCTAATCTTGTGTAGCTTTCACATCAGTCACCAAGGATGATTCAGATCTAGTTTGCTTACAACGCCGCCATCGGTCGAGTCGACCAATGTAACTCCCAACCTTACAAGTCAATGGACCTCTCTAACCAGTTCCTTCTTTCCCTTATCCACGTGGGACACACTCTCCATAGAGAGCTTACTAAGTGCATTAGCTACCACATTAGCCTTACTCGGCTGGTAAAGGACACTCATGTCGTAGTCCTTTAGTAGCTCCAACCACCTCCTTTGCCGAAGATTGAGGTACTTCTGTGTGAACACATATTGCAAGCTCTTGTGGTCTATGAACACATCCACGTGGACGCCATACAAGTAATGTCGTCATATCTTCAATGTGAATACCACCGCAGCCAAGTCACGGTCATGGGTCGGGTAATTCTTCTCATGGACTTTCAACTGTCTTGAAGCATATGCTATCACTTTCCCATGCTGCATCAACACACACCCAAGTTTGATTCTTAAAGAATCGAAATACACCACAAAACCATCGATACCCTCGAGTAGGGTCAATACTGGTGCTGAAGTGAGTCGAGTCTTTAACTCTTGGAAGCTTTCCCACAATCCTCCGACCAATGGAACTTTACCTTCTTCTGAGTCAACTTGGTAAAAGGTGCTACGATGGAGGAGAAACCCTCAACAAACCTCCAATAGTATCCAGCTAAACAAAGAAACTCCAAATATCCGTAGGATTCTCTGGTCTAGGCCAATTTTTCACCACCTCGATTTTCTAAGAATCTACCTTTATGCCCTCATTCGATACCACATGGCCCAAAAATGCCACGAAGTCCAACCAAAAGTCACACTTGCTGAACTTTGCTTACAACTGATGGTCCTTAAGGGTCTGAAGCACTACTCTAAATTATACAAGTGTTGAAAGAGTGAAGTCTGGGGACAACGGTAAATGTGAGGAAGGGAACCTCCGCCCTACTAAAGAAGTTCGCAAGCAAGGGACATGCCGAACACCTACCTTTCCAACTAAGTCCAAGGCGAGGACCCTTTCAAGTGAGTGGCATGCTCTTCCTCGCTCGGAGAGTATATAAGGAGGTCATCAATGAATACAATCACGAACATGTCCAAATATGCTTTGAACACCCTGTTCATTAGATCCATAAAAGCTGTAGGGGCATTGGTTCGTCAAAAAGACATAACAACAAATTCATAGTGACCATACTGAGTCCTAAAAGCGGTTTTTGGGATGTCACTCTCTCGAAGTCTGAGCTGATGATAACCGGATCTAAGATCAATCTTGGAGAAACACTTGGCATCCTAAAGCTGGTCAAACAAATCATCCATCCTGGGTAAAGGATACCTGTTACTAACGATGACCTTTTTTAATTGCCAATAATCAATGCACATCTGAAGTGAACCATCCTTCTTCCGGAAAAATAACACCGGCATACCCCATGGAGACTTACTC
Source organism: Datura wrightii (assembly GCA_035772735.1). NCBI lineage: Eukaryota > Viridiplantae > Streptophyta > Magnoliopsida > Solanales > Solanaceae > Datura > Datura wrightii. The sequence goes on along the minus strand of JASDFA010000010.1, from coordinate 77,385,421 downwards.
GGCCTAATAGAGCCCTTATCTAACAAGTCCTTCAACTGATCCTTCAACTCTTTTAGCTTGGATGGACCCATTATGTAGGGAGAAATAGATATAGGTTGGGTGTCGGGAAGAAGATCTATACCTAAATCACTCCTGCTCGGGAGGGACACCGAGCAAATCATCAGGAAAGACCTTTGGATACTCACATACTACTGGAACTGACTGAATAGGGTGCTGCTCACATTCTTTGAGCCACTAGTGGCTTATGTAGTAGTCGGCATTCCTACGTGCTCCTCCTTGCCCCCTACTTAAGAACCCAAAGGGATGAGACTAGGCTAACCTAAAGTCGAGGCTCTTCCCTCTGTTGATGGAGAATCTTGATTGACTGACACTAGGAATCAATTTGGAGAAAAAAGAAGCATGGCATGAGATAGGCGGCGGAGAAATTTCTGATAGCGAATTACTTGACTCGATGGACTCCAGTATCCACTTTGATTCATGCAGCTACTATGGTAACAACTGGCATTTTCATGATAGCAAGGTTCTCCCCTTTATTTGAATACCCACCTATGGTATAGTCGGGGTTTCAGACTCGACATCCATAACCCTAACTAGATGGTACATGCAACCCTTAGAAATCATCTTCCTAACCTTAAGGTAAGAAATTAATTGACCTACTGGCACAACAGAACTACTCTTCCATTCTAAGAATGGCTCACCTGAAAATCTAAACTCTACTGCCTGGGTTCTACAATTAACTGAAGCATAGCATGCAAATAACCAATCCATGCCGAGAATAACATCAAAATCGGTCATGTCTAATTTTATCAAATCTGTTGAGGTGACCTTATGAAGGACTGAGACTGGGCATCCTCTGTACACCCGTCTAGCTATAACTAAGTCACCTACTAGAGTAGAAATGGAGAAGGGCTCTAACAAGACATCAAGACTAACTTCGAAGCTACTGGCCACATATTGTGTCACAAATGACAAGGTAGCCCCCAGATCTAGCAAAGCAAATACATCAATATGGAAAACTCGAAACATACCAGTGACCACATCTGGGGAGACCTTCTGCTCCTGACGAGATGCTAAAGCATAGAATATGTTCTGGCGTTGACTGCAAGATGTGCTATTAGATGCCCCCTGATGTGCTGAGTGTGCGGGATGGGCTACTGAACTAGAAGCTGGGCCTCGGCCCCCAACCTGATCCTGCCTCATAGCTGGACAATCACTAAGCATGTGTTCGGGCTGCCTACACTTGAAACAGGCACCTAAACCTGCCAAGCACTGGCCTATGTGCCCCTGACCACACCTGCGACAAGATGGGATACTAGAATCTGCGGGTCTGCTGCTCTGATCCCTCAAGCCTAATGCTCACCCTCTTTGATCATATCTAGGCCTGTATGTCAAACTCAATGCCAAAGATGCCAGGGTTGATGAACTTTGGTGAGTCTGCTGTCAGTGCCCACCACCGGACCTTTGCTGAGAGAATCTGTGGTCCTCTGTCCTGGCCCTTTTTGCCTCCTTCTCTCTCGAATGTGCTGCCTCTATCTGCTGGGCATACAACACTATGCAAGGGAAGTCCATATCCTGGTGAACCATAGAAATAAAGCACTCCTTGTCCAAATACCCTGCTATACCATGCACAAATCTCACCCGCATCCTATGGTCAACCACTAACTCCGGGGCATATTTCGATAGGCGAGTGAACTCAAGGGAATACTCATGAACTTTCATTCTTCCCTACTTCAAATTTACAAACTTAGTTACCTTCCACTCCCTCAGCTCCCGAGGGAAGAACTAATCTAGGAATGCAACATAAAACTCCTCCCACGTGATCGGACCTGCTCCTGTCACCTTGCTATCTTTCCATTGGCGAAACCAGATATGCGCAACCCTCTTCAATTGGTAGGAGGCCAACTTTGCACACTCAACACTACTCACCCCCATGACTTGGGTGATCTTGACAATCTCATAAATGAAATCACGTGGGTCCTCATCTACCTTGGACCCCAAGAACTCCGGCGGATTCATCCTCAAGAAGTCTCTGACTCGAGAAGCCGCTGCATTTCCATTTTGTGAAATATGTGCAATAGCCTACTAATTGACTTGAGCAGTCAAGGAATATGAACGCATCTAAATAGCAGCCTAGAACTCAACATGAGTGGTTGGCTCCGGTGCCTGAGGCTCATAAACTAGTGGGACTGGTTGATGCCCATAGCCATTGCCATCCCTGTGGCCTTCACCACCTCCATTCCTCCTTTTGTTTATTCTTCGAGGAGCCATGATTCTGCAATCGTGAATCGCATGAATTAGAAGGATAGAAATACTTTTTATCGCACGACATCGATCATGAAAGAAGGGGACATTTTCTAAATGTCATGTAGCCTCTTCGTCATAAGTGTGGCGCATTTCACACCCATGAAAAAGACTCTACCTAAGGCAGCTTTCAGACACCCTAGGACACTTCAAACCTATTGCTCTAATACCAAGTTTGTCACAACCCGAATAGAGGTCCGGATCATAGACACTGGACAAGCATGGCATAAGCATACATCTAACCCAATCAATAAACTGAAGAATCAACAATATAAACTCAGTAGAAGTCTAACTCAACATAACATCAGAATAAGCATCCGAAGCTGAAACATACATAAGTTTTGAAAAGCCTCTAATCTGTACGAGTTGATGGGATAAGACCCCAACTAACTCAATAATACTGAAGCTAAATATAAATAAAGGAAACTGGAATACATAAGGAGAAGATAAATAGTCTGGTCCTCGGAAGATGAGGACTTAGTAATAAGTAGACGCTAACTCCGATGAACTGTATAAGAGCGGGGCTGAACCTAAGAGCCGGGTCCTGTATCATGAAATTATACAACATAGAAAGTACGCGGTCAGTACGTGGAATGTACTGAGTATGCAAGGTAAATAAAATATCTTAAGTAAAGCAAATCATTTAAAGTATTTCATATCATATCATATCATAAGCTTTCAAATCTGAGAGGAGGACTTGCATGCATTCTTTCTGAAGTCATAATCTTTTCATAACATGACAATGCATAGCTTCTTAACATCATAACTGACTCAAATTACTCAAAGATGAATTATGACATTTATATGAAAAGCTGAACAATGAGTCAAACCTTGACTTTAGAACATGCATGTGTAAAATAATAACCATGAGTAATGAATATGCAAATCTAAATCGTATAGACAATGGGAGACTCGTCACTTAACCAACACACCCCGATAGAGCTTACATGGTCCCGCCTATCACACTCAAGTGGGAAGAGCCGTCCAAAACCTAGCCAGGGCTAAGGATGCTACCATGATATCGATATCAAGCTCATGGTTCATTAGGGATAGGGGTATCTCACAAAGGAGGTCCTGATAATATAATAGTATCAACCTACGTTGGCGCTTAGTTCTGGGGCATAGGGTAATCGACTCTTAGCCCGCTCGGTGCTAGACTCTTCTCCCAAAACATGCAATGCTCTACATCGTGTATAATGAAGCTCAACATCATCTATTGACGAACTCAAAAATAAAATCATGCATAAACTCAACATCGTATGAAAAGAAAGCTCAATAATAACATACATCTAAATTGTGAATTCATACATATGAGAAAGCATTATTTCAAAACATACCACAAGCTCAAAGATAAGTGGGAGCCTTTACTCCAAAACCATGTGGTAAGGTTACTTTAGAGATACTATATCATCATACTCGATATAAGGGCTTTTCCCAAAACTTTATCATGCTTGGATCTACACAATTCATTTTTATAACAATATCATAATCATGGGTATCTTTAGAAACATGCTTTTCATCATCAAATCTCATCATCATCATACATTCATCATCATTCTCATCTTTCATGAACTTCTCATCCATGGGCATTTAATTTCATAAAACTAGAAAACACAATTTTGATTAAAACCAATTTAAAATCTGTCCATGCATCACAAATCATCAATAGAAACATAATCTAATCCTACCTATGTATAGAAATTGAAGAACTATGCTGGGTGAAAACTCCATAACTTGATCATAGGAATTTCTCATTCTTAGATAGAGATTGGGCATAGGTGTGGAAGGAAACACCCACTCATAACCCGACATACCTGGAAGAGATTGTTTCCACCAAATCTTTGATTATCCAAGCGGAAATTGGGTGGAAACATTGGATACTAGCCTTGAATCACCTCTTCAATCTCTCAAGTTTGCATGCATGGAAGAAGTTAACTTAGAATAGGTTTTCCCCTCTTAAAACCCTCTAAAATAAGCCTTAAACGACGTAGTATAGGCCCCTAGGACCTAGGAATTACAGAAAAGCCCTTACTAAAATCGCAAAATTTGGTTGACTGCTAGTCCCCACGATGGACCGGACGACTCGTGGCCATGAGTCATCTAGTTCACTGCTCAAAAACAACTAGGGGACCTCACTGTAGACACCACAACTCGTGGTGGGTGACCACGACTCGTGGTCACCATCTGTGGCTTCTACTGCTCAATGCCTCCTTGACAAACAACCTGTTTAGGCCATGGGAGACCTCACAAGTTGAGAGGAATGACCACGACTCATGGTCATGCCCGGTCTTCTCAATACACCATGCAAACCTTGCTAGACCACGAGTCACTTCACGACTCGTGGTCACTTCGTACGAGCTTCCTCATGATTCATTCTGTGATTTGGTGCAAAATTTCAATTTTTCTCCATGTTGACTCCCAGGTCTGATCCTTGGGTTCCTGGGGTATTACTTATTAACCATAGTCAAGGATTGACAAACATCCAAAAGGCCTGGTAAAGCATGGTGCTAGTGATATGGAAGACAACATTCTTTACTGTTGGAGGTAGGTGGATGGCACTTCCTTCATCGCTATGGTTCATCATGTCACCTATTCAAATAAAGAACAACAAACAACTTAAAAGAAAAACAAGACACAATACAAATATGAATTAACAAACAAATAAATGGCCTTCAATTTTCAATCCCCGACAACGGCGTCATTTTTTATAACGTCCAAAATAACTCTCCAATTAAGGAGGTATCCACGGTCATATGGAATGTAAGTACCCACAAGAGGTGGGGTCGATCTTCCATAGAGATTTGAGGCTAGATTTACCAAAAGTTGTGAATTAATTCACAAGAGCAAGCGTAATGTGTAAACGTAAAGTAAAATAAGGGAAAGGGATTTGTGCAAGTACCAATAGAACTTTGTAATCACAAAAAGGTAACACAATTGTTGTTGACAAGATTAGAGAGAGTAGGGGTGTTCATTTGATAGGGTATCGTATAGATAAGTACTACCTAAAAGCCTTAGAATCAATTATCATATGGATAACTTTGGTTTTAGCTACACTCAATGTTTCTAAACCAAAAGAGTGTGTATATTTTGCGATTGCTTAGACTAAACAAATGATGTCAGATAGTGACCTTCATGTTCTAGTTTATCGGGACTCTCCATAGCCGATAATGTTTCCCTTAGTCAGTCAAGGACTCTCCATAGCTGAGAATGTTTCCCTTAGTCAGTCAGGGACACGCCATAACCGAGAATATTTTTCTTAGTCAATCAGGTTCTCTCCATAGCCGAGAACGTTTTCCTTAGTCAGTCAAGGACTCTCTATAGCCAAGAATGTTTCCCTTGGTCATTCAGGGACTCTCCATAGCCGAGAATGTTTCCCTTGGTTAGTCAGGGACTCTCCATAGCCGAGAACGTTTCTCTTAGTTAGTCAGGGACTCTCTATAGCCGAGAATGTTTCCCTTAGTCAGTCAGCAACTCTCTATAGCCGAGAATGTTACCCTTAGTCAGTCAGGGACCCTCCATAGCCGAGAATGTTTTCCTTAGTCAGTCAGGAACTCTCCATAGCAGAGAATGACTACCTTGGTCTACGATATCAGTCCAACTCAACTTCGTATAATTTCAAATTTCAATTAAAATCAATTTAGCCGGATTCAGACTCAATTATTAGGAGATAATCAGTACATTGTATGATAACAGTTACAGCTTTAGTTATCAGTATATGTACAACACATGACTCTTATACATCAGCTTGATTGTATTTCAGTAAATGTTTTCAAATAAAAGCTTCATGTTGACTTATATGTGTATCTCAAACAGGGTCGTTGTATTTCCCTTCAGTTATATGTCCAGTAATGTTCTCAATTTACTTCTTTCTTGTATACATGCATGTTCTAGTTTATTTAGGTTTCCCGCATACTCGGTACATTCCAAGTATTGACCACACGACATTATGTTCTATATCATTTCATGATATATATTTAGGTTTTGAGACTCAGCCACGTGGTTAGATATGCTTCATTCTCCTCTCAACTGCTTGTGGTGAATCCTCATCTCTCGGGGATGCAATTTATATTTTCACTATGTTTCAGTTTTCAAATTTAGAAGTTAGCTGGGGGCTTTCCTAACAACTCATCAGTTTAGTTGAGGCTTTGTAATACGTGCCTAAAATTAAACCTGAGATTTAAAATGGAAGTCAGTTGAAAACTAGGAAAAATCCCACAGGATGGATGACCCAACGGATGATCCAACCAATGACCCGTGGGAAGTAGTTCTGGGAAGGACTAGGCCTGGTGACAGTGGAAACAACAAGAAAAGTAACGGCTCACTGTTGGATAAAATGAGTCATCATTTGGAGCCATGGTGGGTACTGGACCTCAGCTTAAGGGAAGGTTACGAGTTATCCCACGACCAATCGTGAGAAGTAACGGGTCGTTGTAACCAATCGTGGAATAGGAATAGCTATGTTTTCCAGTTGACTTAATGGAAGGAAACCATGACTCATTGGATGAAGTAACGAGTCGTGGTGAGACTCATTGGGAGGCTTAAAGAAGGACCTGAAGGAGGAAGCAACAGCCGAAACAATGACCCATTATTTGATAGGACGACTCGTCCTGTCGAGTTGTTGGGTCAAATTTGAGATCAGGTATTTTGGCATTACAGATGATGGATGGATACTACAAATCGTGTCATCCTCCAATGAGCCGTTAGTACGCCCGCTAGTTCACCAGTTTAGATTTTCAGGGTTTTCCATTAAAGGCATTTTCATCATTCCTATGCTCTAAGGTCCTAAACTATGTCGTTTTAAGTTATTTTCTGAATGTATTAAGATTGGTTAATCCCTTCTAGCTTATTCATTTCTCATGCATGCAAAATTAAATTATTGAATGGGTGGTCAAGTTGTGTTCAAAGTTTTCTTCATTGATTTCCATTGGGCTTTCAAGGAGTGGTGAGATTTGGTTTTCCGTACGTATGTAGGGTTACGAATTGGTGAATCCTTTCACACCCATGCCTAATCTACCTCAATTTATGAAAATTCCTATAAAAAATCTATAGGGTTTTTACCCAATGCATGGAAATTGGATTTCTCTACATGGGCTTGGTCTAATTGAGTTATTATTGTTGAATTACGAATTACGGACAAGTTTTATGTTGTTTTTCATTAAAAATTATGTTTTGAGTTTTATAAATCAAATTTCCCTTCTATGAAAAGTTCATGAAAGTCAAATTTTATGATGAATGTTCAAGTATTATGAATTATTGATGATGAAAAGCATGTTTTTCAAGTTACCCATGTTCATAATCATGTTTTCGAATGAATTAAGTAATGTAAAGCATGGTAAAGTATTGTGAAATGCCCACATGTTGAAGAATGATTTACGATTTACGAAATGGATCTTATGATTTATCAATTTATGATGTCGCTCGATTAAAGGGCCTTTTATTCTTATCAAATCATGTTTTTAATGAGGATCAATGAATGATAAGTGTTTATTTAGCCATGATTCTTAATGATTGATGTTATAGCAGTGTCTAGCACCGAGCATCCCGATGTTCAAAGGACCACGCCGGTGTCTCATAAACACGTGCCATCGTAGGTTTATAATGATACATTACAATGATAATGATCCCATCTTTCGTGATATCATATAATGCACGCCCTTCATCTGGCAAGCCAGGGGCGACTCTGTCCACTTGAGTGAGATAGTTGGGGCATCATGTAAGGCTCTACCATGATGGTATCAGTTATAATGAGTCCTCCCATTATTCCACACGTCTTATTCATTATTATGTTTATGTTATTTTCTCAAGTGATGATTTGATAAAGTTTCTCTTATGATTATGATAATGAATGCTTTACGAATGATTTCAAAACCTTAAGCCTTATGTCATCCGATGATATTTATGATATGAGCATGATGTCCTTCTCTTATGATCATTTATGAGTTTTTATGTACTTTTAAATATCCGTTTTACTTACCTTCCATACTCGGTACATTCCACGTACTGACCGCATACTCTATGATGTATCATTTTATGATATTGGCTCCGATCTTCAAATCCAGCATCGTAAGTAGCTTGTTATGAACTTTCGCATCCAGCTCGTTGGTGAGTCCTCATTCTCCGAGGACTATTTGATGCAGACATTGATGTTCTCTTTTAGTTTCAGTTGTCGGGTTAGTTGGGGGTGTTGTCCCATCAACTCATCTGTTACATTGAAGGCTTTCAGACTATATGTAGTACTCCGCTGTTATATTTTTAGTCCATACCAATTATCATGCTATGTTATGTTATGTTCATGCTTCTAATATGTTGATATGCTGAGTATTCTTTTTGATGATATGAACTTAGATGAATGTTCATGCCATGAGTCGACTTGGAGTCTCTCGAGGCTCCTTCTCCCGTGTTACAATCAGGGTCTACATTCGGGTCGTGACAAACTTGATATCACAACACGATTTGAAGTGTCCTAGGGTGTCTGAAAGCCGCGTTAAGTAGAGTCTTTTTCATGGGTGTGAAGCACGCCACACATGATGAAGAGGATACGAGACGTTTAGGAAATGTTCCCTCCTTTCATGATCTATGTCGTGCAATGAAGTGTCTTTCTATCCTTCAATTCGTGCTATTCGGGATTGTAGAATTATGACTCCCCAGAGAATGAACAGTAGGAGGAATAGAAATGGTGAAGGCCACGAGGATGGCAATGGAAATGGGTATTAGCATCACCCACCAGTTCAGGAGCCCCAGGCACCGGAGCTAGTTGCCCATGCTGAGTTCCGAGCCGCTATTTAGATGCTTGCGCAGGCCTTGGCCACTCAGGTCAATCAATAGGCTATTGAGCATGTTCCGAAATATGGAAATGCAGCGGTGGCTCGAGTCAGGGACTTTTTGAGAATGAACCCGTTAGAGTTTCGTGGGTCAAAACTGGATGAGGACCAACATGAGTTTATTGATACGATTGTGAAAATCATCCAGATTATGGGGATGAATGGGGTTGAATGTGCAGAGTTGGCCTCGTATCAGCTGAAAGGGGTCACACACATTTGGTTCAGTCAATGGAGAGACAATAGGGCCGCTGGAGCAGGCCCAGTCACTTGGGAGGATGTCATGACCCGGACGTACGCACGGATCGTAACACGGGACAAGGAGCCCCGAGAGACTCCAAGTCGACCCATGGCATGAACATTCATCTAACTTCATATCAATTATAGTGGAATACTAAATATACGATATAGCGGAACATAAATGTAACATAACATAGCATGATAAGTGAAACGTGCTAGAATTACATATCAGTTGGGTACTACAATTAGTCTGAAAGCCTCTATCATATCAGATGGGTTGATGGGACAACATCCCCAACTAACTCGGCAAAACTGAAACAAAAGAAACATCACTGTCTGAACATATGTCCCTCGGAACATGAGGACTCACCAAAGAGCTGATAGCTAACTCTGAAAGGGACTACTGATAGGGATAAGCCTGAGAGACGGGTCCTGTATCATGAAATGATACAGTATAGAAAGTATGCGGTCAGTATGTGGAATGTACCGAGTATGCAACGTAAGTTAAACGGACATTTAAAATATGTAAGATAGCTCATATATGGTCACAAAATTATGACAACATGCTCATAACATATATAGCATACGATAACATAAGGCTCAATGTTTCCCATTCATTCATAATTTAGTCGTATTCATAATCATAAGACAAAAGCTTTATTGAACATGTGTTGAGCCAATATACATAATCATAAACACGCATAAATCATGGGGAACAGTAGGAGATTTCCATAAATGGCATACCCTATATGAGCACACATAGAGCCTGAAATGTAACCCTAGTCGAGAGGGAGTTCGTACCTTTCCAAGGGTAAAACCATGAAAGGCATGATATCACTATGAAAAGGGGCCATTTGGGCCAGGGGACAATCACAAAGGAGGTCCCATTATGTCCTACGGTGGCACGTAGTTTTGAAATTTGGGGTAGAACCTAGTCCCCGAACCTACTCGATGTTAAATACTACTCCCAAAACATATATAGTGTTCATAGTATAACATGCATGAGATTCATGGGCTAGTTAAATCATGATATTCATAAACATGCTTCTAAATACGTGAACTAGCCATGAGGGTAAGGCCTGTGAGTCAGCCAAAAACATAATTCGTAAATCATGGGATTCATGCATACTTGTAGATCAGACATATACTTTTCAAATCATCTAATCATAATGGGTATTTGAATAAATCCATATTTCAAATCATAAATCTTGATGGATTTATGAATATCAACAATTGAAGTAAAGATCATAATTCGATTAATCATAGAACGTGTATAATTAGGCTTCATTTAGTAGAAATTGAAATCAATAATTTTATAATCAAAATAGTTGTAAAACCTAATCATAACTCAGAAAATATAATATAAACCACAAATTAAATAACATATTAATAGATCATAAGATACAAGATTTAAGTTAAAACCCCATAAGATTTTTGATCAATTATCATGAATTGGGAGAGATTGGGCATCGTGTGAATGAAAACACCAATTCATAACCCTACATACCTGGATAAGATCAATTCTCACCACTCCTTGAAAGCCCAAAGGAAATTGATGAAGAACACCTTGAAGACTAGCTTGATCACCTCTAAACATTTCTAACTTTGCATGCATGAGAATGAATAGGCTAGGAGGACCTAACCTATCTTATTCCACTCAGAAAATAACGTAAAATAACATAGTTTAGGACCTTAGAGCGTAGGAATGACAAAAATACCCCTAATAAAAAACCCTAAAAAATCTGCACTGGATGAACTAACGGGCGTACCAATTAGTCATTGGAGGATACCATGACTAGTGGTATCCATCCATCATCTCAACTGCCAAATCCCTGATCTCAAATTCAACCCACGACTCTATAAGATGAGTCGTCCTTTCATCCAATGAATCGTCACATCGTCTGTTGTTTTCCCCCCAGATCCTACACTAGTCCTTCCAACGAGGCTCACCATGAAATGTTACTTCATCCAACGAAGTCGTGGTTGCCTTCCGTTATGTCCTCTGGAAAATATTGACATCCCATACAGCGACTCATGACCACGACTTGTTACATCTCATGATAGGTCATGGGATGACCCATTACATCCCCTAATGCTGAAGTCCAGTACCCACCACAGTTATAAATGATGACTCATTGTTCCCAACAAAGAGTAATTATATCACTCGTTGCTTCCACTATCCCTACACCTACACTTTCCACGACTGCTTCTAACGGGCCGTTGGTTGGACCAACGATTCGTTGGGTCTTCTATCCTGTAACAATTTTCCTAGTTTTCAGCCAACTTCCATTTTTGATCCCAAGTCTAATCTTAGGCACTTTTAGGGTATTACAACATCTCCACCTTAGGAACATTCATCCTTGAATGTTGGAAATAAGTAGAAAACAAAGACATGCAATCATTACACTCAAATACTGATCATTCAAATCAAAAACTGACGTAATGACTATCTCCAATTCAAACCATATAGTTGAACTAAATTCATGTTCACATACACATTCATATCCATAAAAGACACTTGAACTCATGAATTGAACATGAAAACTAAATAGAGTTTTTGGGCAAAACTAATACCTCATATCCGCTTCGTCTTCCCACGTAGCTCCTTCGACATGTTGATTCCTCCATAACACTTTAATTGAAGCTACTTGCTTGTTCCTTAGCCTCCAAACCTAAAAATCCAATATTTTCACCGGAACCTCCTCATAGCTAAGACTGTCTTTCACACCAACACTGTTAATCGGAACAACTAGAGATGGATCACCCAACACTTCTTCAAAAGCGATACATGAAACACAAAATGCATGTAAGATAACTCCGAGGGCAACTTCAATTCATACGCCTCCCTGCCAATATTCGCACAATCCAGTAGGGGCCAACATAGAGGGGACTTAGTTTACCTTTCTTTCCAAACCGCATCACTCCCTTCATGGGAGACACCCTCAGAAATACCCAATCATCGACTTTAAATTCTAATTCTCTTCTTCTCAAGTCCGCATAAGACTTGTGGCAACTCTGGCTAGTTTTCAACCTTTCTCTTATCAGTTGAACCTTCCCCATTGCCTTATGATTCGAATCTGGACTATCATTGCTGCCTCAGCAACCTCAAACCATTAGATGGGTGATATACATCTCCGCTTGTAGAGGGCCTCGAACGGCGCCATCTGAATACTAGACTGATAGCTTTTATTGTAGGCAAACTCGATCAGGGGCAAATGATCATCCCAACCACCCTTGAAGTCAATCACGCATGCCCTCAACATGTCCTCAGAGTCTGGATTGTCTTCCCCGACTGACCATCCATTTTCGGGTGAAATGTTGTTGATCTTGGGCATAATTACATGCCCAAGTGTTATTTTATAACTTACTTTAGTCAGGTTTGTCAATCTAATTAATTATATTGTAATGTGATTTTTAATATTTATGTGCATAAACTAACCAACATGATTAGTCTTTGTTTTGTAGGTGTAAAATGCTTAGGAGGGACTATATCTAATGGTTAATGCTTAAGGAGGAAGCTCGGAACAAATTGCAGAAGGGTATCATGATGCAGCACAAGTAGCAGGCTGGCCGCGCCAGGCAACGTGCCACGTTCTGCGTGTGCCATGCCCAGAGTCATACCACGCCCCAAGTTGAGCGCGCGAGAGAAGCTGCCAAGACATGCCCTGTGCGTTGGCGTCATGCCACGCCAAGTGAAGCGCATAGACCTCGCACATGACACGCAAAGGCTGAACATTCCAGTAGTTGTCCGCATTTGCTGTGTGTCACTGAGGCAAATTGGTGCAACCAGCTCTGTGACACGGATGCAGTCTATCCATGGCCAAAAATTGCAATTTTCCCACTTACTATAAATTAAACACTTAGCTCCTAAATTCATTTATCAAGAAATATTTCTAAGAAATTGTAAAGGAGCGAAGGGAGAAGTGAAGAACTATACCTAGGGTTCATTGTTTTGAATTCTCTTTTAACTATTCTTGTAAGTACTTTTCTTGAATCATGCTTTTATGTATTTGTATGAACTTGAGTGGCTAAAATCCTTCCTCTAGGGTTTAGGCTATGTAATATGATTGTAGTTGCTTGAATTCTTCATTGGGTTGAGTTTTAGTTGTTGTTTTGTCTTACATGCTGTATTATTATTATTATTTTTGTGCTTGATCACCATAAAACATATGCATTAAGCTTAGGTAAAAGCTCGAAAGAGTCACCCTAGGTTAGAATATATGAATGTAGGGAGAAAGTTCTTATCTTTACGATAGGATTCGCGGTTACGATAGCAATTATACCTAATTTTCCTTGTTCAGTTATTAAAATGGGATGAGCTAGACACTGACTTAGAATTGGCACATAACCACTCGAAGAAGTAGTTGTGAAGGTAAGTACAGTTAAATGACTAGAGGCACGAAAGTCCATAATCAAGGGAACAAACTCCATAAACCACATCCATGTAGTTAAATTTCTCACGAATTAGGACATCACATCTCCGCTCAATGATGTAGGTGTGAGACTAGTTTGTTGTGTTTAGAGGCTCGAAAGACCATGAACATAACATTTTAACTATGTGAGACAACAACTGAAGTTTTCACACTCGAACCGTTGTGAATTGTAGCATTGCATGATTATCCGGCCTTAACTCTAGTTGCTTCTTATATTGTTTCCAAATTATTTTGTGATCACCCCTAGACTTAATTAGAATTTCCCCAAATTTTCTATAATCAACACGTGTGAAGGTTAATTTTTACACTTGAACTTGATAATTCGCTGAATTGATCTAGTCCCTGTGGGCTTGACATTCGGCTCTGAAAAAGGGCCACTGTATTGCTTGTACGACCGTATATGCTAGCGAGTGCGCTGGAGCGCAATAAGTTTTGGGCATCGTTGCCGAGGCCTGGAGAAGTTTAGTGAATTCTTCTATTTTTGTGTGATTTTTAATTTCCTTAAGTGTTGCAAAACTTTCTCTTAGTCTGCTATATTGCAGGTAATAGGTTGTCCTTGCAGAACTGGTAAGGAATAGAGAGCTCGTGGAACCTTTGTTGGAACCTGAACGCCAACTGAATTTGCTTATGAGGGAAGCTCTAGAGAGAAAGTTAAAGAGGTTCCAAGAGCAGTTGCAATAACATCCACCAGTTAGGCAAGAAGAGTTGTTACCTGATCAAATGGCAGCTAGACCAGTTTGCGAAGTGGCAATCCCACTAGCGACGAATGAGACCTCCAGTATCCGCACACTAGAGCCTGGAGGGAACTTTGAGCTTAAACAGAACATGGTGCAGCTATTACATTCGAGTGGCCAGTTCACTGGGATGATTCATGAGTACCCACATCAGCACCTACAAAACATCTTGGAGATCAGTGACACTTACGTCCCTACCGGAGTGTCAACTGATTATGTCTGACTCACACTCTTCCCCTTTTCATTGTTGGGAGAGGCAAAGGTTGTTGAAGGCTGAGCCGCCTAATTCTATTACTTCTTGAGACAACTTAGCAAAGAAGTTCCACATCAGATTCTTCCCTTCAGGCAAGCCTGCCAAGCTCAGGAGTGAAATATTAAGCTTCAAGGAGAGGCTGGAGGAGAACTTGTATTTGTCTTGGGAAAGATTTAAGTCACTGTTGAGAGACTGCCCCTTTCACTAGTAGTACCATTAGGTGCTAGCCCGTACCTTTTTGGAAGTCTAGACACACATACAAAATTCTTACTAGACTCTATATCGAGCGGGCAAACATTGGAAAAGATTTATGATGAGTTGTACACTTTGTTGAATAGGATTGCTTAGGGAAATCTAGAGTGGCATAGGAAATCATCGAGAGGGGCAGGTAAGAGAGCAGTAGGGATGATAGAGGTGGATGGTGTAAATGCCTTAACAACACAGCTAGCTTCATTTCAGCATCAGATGATGACTCAGTTCAATAAACTAACTATGAACCAACTATAGGGACAGGTGAATGCAATTCAGCCAAGCTCCTAGTTGGTGTGAAATCTGTGGCAATAATAGGCACAGTGCAGAATCTTATGGACCAAATCCTGAATCGGTGAATTTTATAGGGAATATTCAACGAAATAATCAAACCTATAGGAATACATACAACAATAATAGGCAGAGTTACCCAAATTTTTCTTGTGGTGGCAATCAAAGTCAAAGCTACCAGCAACCTCAACTACAGCAGTACGAGCAGCAGAATAGGCAAAATGGTGGCCAGTCGAGCAGAAACAACATTGAGGAGATGTTTCAGAAAATTATGGCTATGAAGATCCAATTGGCAGAGAATCGGGTGAGGATGACATCAAATTTGAAAAATCAGTAGTTGGCCACCTGCAATCTAGAGAAGAAGATGGGTCAATTAGCATCTGCTCAGCACACCAGACCTTAGGGAGGGTTACCCAGTGACACAGATACAAACCCTCGAAAGGTCAATGCCATTAGTCTAAGGAGTGGAAAGTAATTGGCTGATGCACCACCAAAAGAAAAAAGAAATGAGTTGTAGCTAGAGCTGGTCAGACAGGGTCCATCTACTAATAGGGGAGATAATTAGAGTGCTATGCAACACAATGCACAATCATCATTGCAGCCAGCACAGAGACTACCCCCCACCATTCCAAGGCTAAAGAATATCATGGAGGAAGAATGTTTTAAAAAGTTCTTTGATATTTTTTTCCGGATGTTTGTGTGTGGGGTTAAAAACCGACACGCAAGTGCACGTGGTCAAACAAGTAGTAAGTGGCTTAAGTAAGCCAAGTATCGAACCAAGGAGACTCTGGATAAGTAAAAATTGCTCAAGTATACTATATTCTATCTTACTTCTATATATGCTGACAACAAAGTAACCAAAAGTTAAATAATTTTGTTTATAAATTATATACTAAAACTATTAACAAATATCTACTTTGAATTGAAACTATGAATGTGAGCATGCCAAGGTTAAGAACATGTAATGAACTTGATTATAATCATAATTGGTTAGTCTTTTCTTCCAGTTGCTAGCCAAGAACATTAGCCTAGAGATTAAAACTCTCGTATTTAATCTCACTTAAGAATCATAAACCATCCGTCTACATTTCTGTAATCAAATGCAATTTATGACGTAGCAATACAATTCCGGTTCCTAAATTGACTAATACGGCTTTCAAGTATATTTCTATTAGGAAAGCACATCAAAACCCAATTTTCCCAAATCAAGTTAAGAACAATACCCCATTAATTCACAACTTTCCAATTTCGTGCTCTCTCGAGTGAAATCGGACTTTTTAGATGTACATTAATGTCGGCCACACACTAATGCAGTAGAAACAAGAATTAATAGAACAACATGGAATAAGGAGATGAAAAACCATATAATTCAATAATCAAAATTCATCACCATTGTTCATAACCTCAGCAAGGAAGAGAATTAGCCACTCATTTGTGGATTAATCATCCTAAAACAAGTGTTAATCATACAAACAATTGATTGAAAGAAGAAAGAAAGAGAGAAAAACCCTGAGCTTTTTCGTCCCTCAACTGCCTGTAACCCACGTCCTTGCTCCACCAAGTCTGAATTAATTAAAAATAAGCCTAAGTGTTCTATTTATACTATTGGGAATTTTTCCTGGAATAACAAGCAACGTGTCACGGAGGGTAACGCAGAGGCTTGCCTCCGTGGCACGACGTGGATGCGGACCCTTACTGGAAATTTAGGGTCCAAGAATAAAGCTTCAACGTGGCACGACAGGCAACGCGGAGGCTTGCCTCCGTTCCACGGAGCTGTCGCGAGGCTCCACTGGAAATTGGAAAATTATTCACCCTCCAGGCAGTGTGCCTCCGCGATGGTAGCGTGACACGGCTCCTTCGCGGAGCCCCTTTATATTGTGCAGTCCAATGCCTTTTTCGTGCTCGAATCCAAGTCCAACTCCGATATTGTTCCAACATGCATTTTAGCTCCTCAAAATCATATTCTACCTACAAAACAATGCTAATCATGTTGGTTAGTATAAATTCACATTTTATTACCAATTACATGAAAATGTATACACATTGCACAATAAACAAGGCGAAAATGATACGTTTGAGTATCGCTTGGGCAAATAAATCTGCCCAAGATCACTTACCCCACACTTAAATCCTTGTTCGTCCTCGAACAACAAATACACAATTCATGCAAATTACATCCCAACCTTCGCCACTATGGTGCGATAATTTACGCTACAGTCATACCGATCATTCAATATTGTAAATCATCAAGAAAACATGCATGGTCTAAACAATGCAATGACCTTTAATACATTAAGACTTCCTAGACTTTAAGAATCGACCCTCGATATCGGCAAACTCATGCAAATCAGCTAATCAGGACATCCGACACGAAAATCAATCTTTCATCAAGCATGTGCCCTCACAACTCAAGAGAATCTTCCCCTTTTTGTTCATGTGACACACAAACATTCAAGTAGGGGCATGTAAAAATTAATTTCACTCTCTCTCCCAAAAGAATTCACATGCATCATGTCATGACCCATAGGCTTGCCCTTAGTGTATTACTCCACTAATATAAAGAAATGCAATGTAAGATCACGTAGGACTTTAATGGGTTGTAATGGAAGCTATGGAACTAGTATATATTGGATTAGCCAATAATAGTCACTAGCATCCTTGAGCGCCTTTTCAACACATTCCCATCAACTCACGGACATTGTTTCTCTCTTTTATTTTTCTCATCATCCCATTCATGATGGTTTTACTTTGGTATGGCCCATTTCATCAAGCACACTTGACACGACAAGAAAGGTTTTTCATGCACCTTCATTATCATTTCATTATGACAAGTGCCTCTTCAACCTTTTTCTTTTCTTCCCTCACTCTGCTTTTATTTTTTTTTTCTTTCCACCATTCTCACTCTTTGACACTTTGGGAAAAAATTTTCTGTTCTTCTTAAGCGCTTAAGAGTTTTGTATAGACTTTACGGCTAATGAAAAGAAAGAATTAAGCTCAGTTTATACATTTTTGGACAAAAGAAAGAAATAATAGGCTAAAGACTCAACGGGCTGACTAGGGTATACAATCACATAAAAAGGAGAGTATGACAAGAAAAAAATAGAAACTCTCGGTTAAGACAAAGAAATGCCTACATCCTTTCCCACACTACACCTCCTTCATTTCGTTTTGTACACACACCAGGAAAGTTCTAGACACTTCACAATAGCATGGAATAACAATACCTCACTTCACACTTCATGCACATGCTCGATTCAAGATGCATTCACAGACTCTTTAATTAGCCAATTACATGAATTCAAAAATTAAGCGTCAATCACACCGAATCAAATTCTACAGCCAAGGTAACTCAACATATTTACAAAATTGCATGCTTTCATACGAATCACTTTTACACTTTGAATATCAGTTACAACACGCAACCAAAATTTCACAACCATATAGTAACTACAGGTTCCGTGATGCAATCCACCAAAGAAAAAAACTGAAAAAACAAATTAACATCACTACTCCTACCGACTACATTTCCCTTAAGACGGTCGTCATCCATCCATCATAGGGAACGGTCACTAACTATGACGTCGGTTCAATGGGACTATTCTCGGTAAAAGAATCGAAAACAAACTCCGAGAAACCCAAAAATAAAAATTGAAAAATTTTGCAAACATCGATAATTTCGATGGAAAAATATTTACAAAATATTTTAATATGTACAAAATATTTTTGCAAAATTTTAAAAATATCGATCATTTTGATAGAGAGAAAAAAATAAATTAAGAAAATATTTACAAAATTTTTTTTCAGACTTAGCTGGCAAACCACAACATTTCACAACACACATCATCAATTACCACAAATATATACAAATACAAACCAGTTTGCACTTCACAAACACAGGGAAACATAAACATACAAAACAAAAACATACAGCAAACCAGCCTACCCGCAGCACCTAACTACTTCCCACCCCACACTTAAATCGAACACCGTCCCCAGTGTTCACAAAAATTACAATCACAAAATTGGGTGGTGGAACTCCCTGATCAGTCAAAATATTCTACTTCTTCATCCAGTGCTGCTGCCTCATCGCCCATGTCCGAGTCACCTCCATCGTCATCATCGGACTCCACATCGGAGTCCTCCCGACATGTCTCCTCATTCGTGGGGACATCATCGTCAGTCGGCTCTACAATGGCTGGCCCCACTCGGCATAGAGCCCGGGCATTTTTGCCAAAAGGGTAATCCAGCTCGAGCTTCCATAACTCCTCCTTTGTGGCTGGTCTCCCACCAATCCGAAGCTGGAGCATTTGCATACCAAACATCCGTGCCATGTACTGGTCGTCACGAGCATGTCGCTCGCCAAGCGTCAGCACTGGCCCGTGTGTGATGTCGGGGGCCTTAGTTTTGGTCACGTCAAGGGCCCTCCGCTCCAGTTGCGGGATGTAGTCCAAAGCCTCTTCCTCGACGTCGAGGCCCCGGAGAAAGGTGGTGATAAGTCCTCCGAACCCATACCTGTGGCCCTAGTGTAGTCGGGCTCTCTTCATGGTGGATATGATGAACGCCCCAACATTAATCTCTAGCCCTTTCATCAGGGCATACACCAGGCAGACACGGTCCCGGGTCACATCAGTCATGAGCACCCCCGGGATTAGGCACGAACAGACTATCTTCAGCCATATTCTGGCCTCCCTGTTCATTTGAGAATACGGAAAAGTCTGGTGGTAAAACCCTTTCTTTATGTCTACTCCATCTGGCTGTGGATCGAGCCCCACACAATATGCGTCTGATATCGGCATATGGTGGGGTGATGTTTAGTTGGCGGAGAAGTGGGCGTCTGTGTCCCGTGCTCCAATGATGGCATTTAATTGCTGGGGTTCCAGAGTGACAATCTGACATCTGATCTTTATTGTGTGGCTTCTGATTGCCGGGTTCCAATTTGCATATAACTCCCGGACTAGATGTAGGTTGCATTCCTTGGGCTCCTCAAATATGAAGCTGAGCCCAGCTGCCTCGATCCTTTGCACTATGCGGGGGAACTCCTGTGCTAGTGGTTCCCGTGCAATATGCTCCTCGGGGAAGTATTTGTTTTCCTTGTGTTTAGTGTACCACTTCTTCCCTTCATCGGTTACCCACCTCGTTCTGTATTGGTGGCGTTGGCCGCGTGGAACAGCTAGTGCAGCTGGGACTGCTATGCCCAGTCTAAGTCGTTTCCTCCCGGTGCCTGAGGTAGATGCACCCTTACCCTTATCCTGCCTACTTGCCATTGTACCTGTCAATACAAATAAACAAGCGCAATGTCAAGCTAAATGCATGTTAACTTCGGCTAAGGTCGGGTTAAGCTAAGTTTACCCCACACTTAGTCCTTAGCTACGGTTACGATACTATGGCAAGGATCAATTTATTTACACCAAAAACAAACAACTATACAATTTATGCTTAGTGCGTTCGCAAAGAAAATTTTGACGGTATACTTTAGCGTACTACTCAGACTTCATACAGCTAATCCCAATCACTATAATCTTAAGAAAATTAAACCATCGCACTTAGCAAAGAAAACAATAAAACAAAAACAACAACAAGAATTCTATATACATATGAACCTATATAATCAACCAATTCGAACAATTTTCATATTTTTTCCCAAAAACCCGAGAATTCATCGTCTATTACATTCAAACAATATTTACAATGACTTATCTCAATTCACAAGCACACCCGTCATATAATTCACCAATTTACTAAGTTACCCATTTCGATTTCAACAACCAAGCCCTAGAATTGAATTTCACAATCAAATTCGAATCATTCACGCAATCGACAAGTTCAAACGCTCATTACAACATTCCGAACATTTATCAATCAAGGAATAACTCAATTTCATGCTAAATTTCTACTTAGGGTGATTTATCTCACCTCCCATGCTCAAGTTTGACTAAAATCGACAAAACCTTGAGAGAGAACAGGAAAACATACCTTGAAGTTGAATAATCGAAGAAGACTCGGGAATTTCTTTGCTTAATACCGTGGCACGTTGGTTGGGGTGGGAAATATGGGTGTTTGGTCGCGGAGAAGTGAGAAAATGAGGGAAAAGGGCATAAAATCGGGGTTTAAAATGAAGGAAATACGCGGGTCACCCGGCAACCCGGTGTGACCCGTCACAAATTATAGGGCAACGTGTCACGGAGTGCATCGCGGTGCACTGGCTCCATGACACGGAGCCATCGCGATGGCTCACTGGAATTTTTAAAAATTTCAGATTTAACCTCAACGTGTCACGGAGGGTAACGCGGAGGTCCTCCTCCGTGACACGGAGGCAACGCCCCAGCTCACTGTCTCTTCATTTTATTCATTTTTTCATACCTTGCCTTTTCCTTCATGATTCCGTGCACATTTTTCTCCAGTTGACCTGAAAATCACCTCACTAAAAAAAATTGGTTAGATTAATAGATTTCACTAACTAAAATGAAAAATTACTCCTAAAACGAAAAATTTGTACTAAATCAAGAAAAAAGAAAATTAAAATAAAATCTATTTACACTTTACAAAATAAAAGAAAAGAAAAAATATTTTTCACGGGTTGCCTCCCGTGCAGCGCCTGGTTTACCGTCGCGGCTCAACGTCCTTTATGCTCAATTGTCCACTAGGGTGATGGACGATTTCTCACGATCATTGTCCTCCCCCCAGTAGTGCTCACCCTTATCCGGTGGTCTTCCTATCAATTCTCGGGAATCATTAATTTGCATAGCATTCCCATGATCAATTACATTGATCACCGAGAGTTCTTCATTTACCATCGGGAGCTTGGGTGCTTTGTACACATCGAACACCTCTACCTTGTCATGTGCTCGCATTGTAAGTTGACCCGCAGCTACGTCGATTAATGCTTTCCCGGTTGCCAAAAAGGGTCGTCCCAAAATAAATGGGACTTCAGCATCTGGTTCAAAATCCAGAACAATAAAATCTACCGGAAAAATGAGGGAGCCCACTTGCACAAGCACATCCTCAACAATGCTATCCGGCCTAGCTAAGGATCTGTCTGCTAACTGCAAGATTACGGTTGTAGGTCTAGGACTCCCTAGACCTAACTTTCTGAATACCGAAGAAGGCATCAGATTTATGCTCGCCCCCAAGTCACACAATCCACGAGCTCGGATACTCTGCCCAATAGTAAGCTGGATAGTAAAACTTCTAGGGTCTTTTAGCTTCGTAGGCAGTCTATTTTGGATCTAGGAAGTGCATTCCTCCATCAAAGCTACTGTGGCATACTCAGTCAAAAGACTTTTGTTGGCCACGATGTCTTTAATATATTTGGCATATTTTGGCACTCCCTGCAAGACATCAACAAGAGGTAAGTTAACATGTACCTGTTTAAGCACCTCCATAAATTTCTTGAAACACACCTCCTCCTTGTGTTTCTTGAGTCGTTGAGGGAACGGGGGTGGAGGTCTTTCTGATTCAGCTTCTTTGGTCTTCCCCCTATCCGAAGTTTGCTCTCCCTCAACATCTGCTGCTCCTGACTTTTGAGGTGGTCTTTCTGGTTCCACCTCCTTCAGCTGCAAACCACTCCTTGTGGTCACTGCATTTACCTGCTTCGGATTTGGATCCGTGTCGCTAGGCAGTCCTCCTCTGGGCCTTGTGTTTTGGGCACTAGCAAATTGCCCAAATTTATACTCAAGAGCCTTGGTCGCTAATTGATTATTTTTTACTTCGGCTGCCAATTTAACATAGTCAGCCTGCAATTGCGCCTGATTAGCGATCATGGTCTTGAACATCTCCTCAATGCTAGGTGATGGTGGTGGAGGAGGGGCATTGTGATTTCTAAATTGAGATTGGTAGTTCTGTTGCCCTCCTTGATTTCTTGGCATCCCCTGACCCGAACTTTGGCCTTGTTGGTTGTTGCTACCCCACGAAAAATTTGGATGGTTCCTCCAATTTGAGTTGTAGCTGCTACCAAACTGCTGCTGATTTCTTTGTGCATTGCCCACAAAGTTAACAGAATCTGGGTTTGCTCCACAGCACTCAGCTGAGTGCTCACTGCTTCCACACACTTCACACCACATTTGCTGGACCGCATTGACTGAAGCTGAAGGCTGGTTCAAACTCATGTTGTTGAAGTGGTTGTTCAATTGATTCTGCAAGACAGCTATCTGTGCAGCGATAGCTGTAAATCCATCCACTTCAAGAACTCCTGCTATTTTCCTTGCTCCACCTCGTGATGAATCAGCATTCCATTCTTGATTGCCCTGTGAAATCCGGTTTAGCAAAGTGTACAGCTCCTCATAAGTCTTTTCCAGCGCTTGCCCTCCAGCTACTGAGTCTAACAAAATTTTAGTATGGGGTTCCAAACCCTCAATAAATGTGTGTACCAACACCTCATTGGACTGATGATGATGAGGACAGTCCCGCAACATGGATTTAAATCTTTCCCAGGCTTGATACAAATTTTCCCCCTCCCTCTATTTGAAACATAGAATTTGACTTCTAAGTCTGGCTGTTTTACCAGAGGGAAAAAATCTTATCAGGAACTTCCGTGCTAGATCATCCCACGTTGAGATAGAATTTCGTGGCTCAGCTTTTAACCACCTCTTGGCTTCACCAAGTAATGAGAATGGAAATAGTGTGAGCCGAACATAATCAGGTGACACTCCAGCGGGTATATAAGTGTCACTTATCTCCAAAAAGTTTTGGAGATGTTGTTGTGGGTCCTCATGAGGGAGACCGATAAATTGCCCGCTTGTGTGCAACAGTTGCACCATGTTCTGCTTAACTTCAAATCTCCCTCCAGGCTCTGGTTTGCGGATACTTGAATGTACATTGTTGGCATGTGGGATTGCCACCTCGCGAACCGGCCTTGCTGCTGCTTCGTCGGGCACTAACACTGCCCTCACAACCGGTGGATTTTGTTGCTACATAATAGTCTGTCTGAGCAACTGCAGCTTCTTTCGTAGAGCATCCCTGCGTTTACTATGAAATTCACGTTCAGGCTCTATATAAGATTCCACTAGCTCTTTGTCCCTTGCCAGTGTTCACAGAAATCAAGTCTGCAAAATACAGGCTAAGACCAAGTTGTCAACACTTAAGAAAATAAAATAAAAAATACAGTAAATTTACACTTAACACAATTTCACCAATTGCCTAGTCTCCCCGGCAACGGCGCCAAAAACTTGTCTGGATGTTTGTGGGTGGGGTTAAAAACCGACACGCAAGTGCACGTGGTCAAACAAGTAGTAAGTGGCTTAAGTAAGCCAAGTATCGAACCAAGGAGACTCTGGATAAGTAAAAATTGCTCAAGTATACTATATTCTATCTTACTTCTATATATGCTGACAACAAAGTAACCAAAAGTTAAATAATTTTGTTTATAAATTATATACTAAAACTATTAACAAATATCTACTTTGAATTGAAACTATGGATGTGAGCATGCCAAGGTTAAGAACATGTAATGAACTTGATTATAATCATAATTTGGTTAGTCTTCTCTTCCAGTTGCTAGCCAAGAACATTAGCCTAGAGATTAAAACTCTCGTATTTAATCTCACTTAAGAATCATAAACCATCCGTCTACATTTCTGTGATCAAATGCAATTTATGACCTAGCAATACAATTCCGGTTCCTAAATTGACTAATACGGCTTTCAAGTATATTTCTATCAGGAAAGCACATCAAAACCCAATTTTGCAAAATCAAGTTTACAATACCCTATTAATTCACAACTTTCCAATTTCGTGCTCTCTCGAGTGAAATCGGACTTTTTAGATGTACATTAATGTCGGCCACACATTAACGCAGTAGAAACAAGAATTAATAGAACAACATGGAATAAGAAGATGAAAAACCATATAATTCAATAATCAAAATTCATCACCATTGTTCATAACCTCAGCAAGGAAGAGAATTAGCCACTCATTTGTGGATTAATCATTCTAAAACAAGTGTTAATCATACAAACAATTGATTGAAAGAAGAAAGAAAGAGAGAAAAACCCTGAGCTTTTTCATCCTTCAACTGCCTGTAACCCACGTCCTTGCTCCACCAAGTCTGAATTAATTAAAAACAAGCCTAAGTGATCTATTTATACTATTGGAAATTTTTCCCGGAATAACAAGCAACGTGTCACGGAGGGTAACGCGGAGGCTTGCCTCCGTGACATGGCATGGACGTGGACCCTTACTGGAAATTTATGGTCCAGGAATAAAGCTTCAACGTGGCACGGCAGGCAACGCAGAGGCTTGCCTCCGTGCCACGGAGCTGTCGCGAGGCTCCACTGGAAATTGGGAAATTATTCACCCTCCATGCAGTGTGCCTCCGCGATGGTAGCGTGACACGGCTCCATCGCGGAGCTTCTTTATATTGTGCAGTCCAATGCCTTTTTCGTGCTCGAATCCAAGTCCAACTCCGATATTGTTCCAACATACATTTTAGCTCCTCAAAATCATATTCTACCTACAAAACAATGCTAATCATGTTGGTTAGTATAAATTCACATTTTATTACCAATTTCATGAAAATGTATACACATTGCACAATAAACAAGGCGAAAATGATACGTTTGAGTATCGCTTGGGCATATAAATCTACCCAAGATCAATTTTCAACCAACTTCACATAAATTTGCCTTTACTTGATGTTTTGTAGGGAATGCCCAAGTATGCTAAGTACTTAAAAGATATGGTGGCCAACAAAGTCAGATTGGTGAATGTCCAAACAGTCGCACTGACATAGGAGTGCAGCTACAGGATAATGAGAAAGATATCGAAAAAGCTCAAAGACCCAGGAAGCTTTACCCTTCCCATACAAATTGGTTAAGTTGAAGTGATAAGAGCTCTATGTGACTTAGGTGCAGCATAAATTTAGTGCCCCTATCTTTGTTTTAACACCTTGAGGTTGGGTCAGCTGAGACCAACATGAGTGATGTTGCAGTTGGCAGCCACGTCTCAAGTGGCACTAGTGGAATATTCGATGACCTACTCATCAAAGTGGGTAAGTTAATTATACTTGTTGATTTTATCATAATTGATTTTAATGTTGATGATAAGGTACCTCTTAGGATGGCCATTCTTGGCCACTGGAGGAGCAATTATAAATGTAAGAGCAGGGACCCTGAAAATGAGGGTCGATGATGAAGAAGAGATTTTCCGAGTTTACTAAGAGATCAACCCACCCACACACTACAGAGACCTTTGTAAGGTCAGTGTGTTGTCAGAGGATAAGTGTGGGGTGGTGGATTACAGAGGTCCACGATCGCCGGAGATGATCACATTTCAGCCCGAATCTGATGGAGGGCTTCGAGTAAAGAAGAAGTTGGAAGAACAAAGGGACAGAGTGGATGCTGCCCCCTCAAAAAATAAAAGGAGAAGAAGATGTTTATCGAAAGGGAACATTGATTTGAGGATGTCTTGAGAACGATAATCGACATCGTGCTGTGACATAAAATCAGGCGCAGCTTGGGAGGAAAACCAAGAGTACCACATGTACAATTTTATTTTCCTTTGTTTCGAATTTGTTTATTTTCACTTGGTTGTTGTTTCTGGAGGTGATTTAAGCATAGATTGAGGGGAAGTCTGAGTACCCTTGGAAGAGGAAGCTAAGGAGCACAAACGAAAACATGTTGTTAGCTAGGGCTAGAGGCCCTAGGGAGTATTTCTAACCCTTTTGTATTTTAATTTGATGCTTTGGAGACATAGCACATTTTTACGTGTGGGGTGAGGGAAATTCAAAATTTTGTGCTTAATGATTTCGGGTGGAATTAGTGCTTGATATGGTAGTGGTTGATGAAAATTTTTTTAAGTTGAGCATGATTCACCCACCCGTTGGTTTCTCTTTTCGGTTCTTTTCTGATGGGGGGCACTTTGAACTGATAAATAAAATTTTTCTGTTTCTGTACATAGCTTTTTTAATTCATAGTTAGGGACTTTCCCATCGATAGATGGATGATGACCGTCTTGAGAAAAAAATAGCCAATAGGTTTTTATTTTTGAACCCTTAGATGATTGATGGCTTGATATTCTTGTTATGTGCTATACATGATTGTGAGATGCAAGTGTTGTTAATTTTGAAGAATGTTAGAAACTTTATAACTTTGTTTGATACATCTAGGCTCTTGAATGTGACTCGATGTGCTTATAGCGGAATTTTGCTTTCTTGTGATTAGCTGAGTTAGAGTTTGCTGAATTTGTTTTTTAATTGAGCATGTGCTGTGAGTGTAAGTTTTGAATATTCAATGCTACTTTGTAGTGTCTAGAACACGCCCTGTGAGTATACAGGAAGAAATGAGGGATGTAGATTGTAGGAGATGATTTAGGCATTTCTTTAAATGAGCCTAATTTTTATCCCTTGCTTTACCTACCTTGAATGTCTGATCCTAGTTAGCCCCATTGAGCCTTTAGCCTATTCTTTGCTAGCCACAAAATGAGCTTAACCCCTTCTTTTCAATAGCCTTGAATTTGATCCAAATCTCCTAAGCACTTTGTGAAATTTCAAAAAAGAGTTAAGGAGTGAGGAGTTGGAAGAAGAAAGAAAAGAGTAGTTGTGGGAGTTAAAGAAAAGATTAGAGGTGTAATTGTTTAAAAATGAATAAGATTTAGTAGGGGGGAAAATAAGAAAAGAGCGAAGAAAGAAGATTAAAGAAAAATTGCTTAAGTACTCCTTATTAATAGCTTAAGTGTGCCTAAGGAGATGGGGAAACAAAAGAGGAAAATGGGAGAGAAAACAATAAAGGTGAAGTAAGAGGATGGAAATTCCTAATGAAAGTGTGATGGATATAAAGCACTTAGGGAGGATAGTCACTATATTACTGGACATAATAATACCTACTCGTCCCTTAGCTTACATTAAAACCCACTAAGTCCTACTTGATCTTATTTTCAAACAATCCTAAATTAGTGGAGTAAAACACTAGAGACAAGCTTATGGGTCAATACATGTCGCATGTAAATTCTTTTTGAGAGTGAGAGTATTTCTTATTCATATACCCATGCACGTTATAATTTGAAATCACATGATCCAAAATGGGTAATTCTCTTGTGTGAGGGCACATGTTTGATGAAGGATAAAGTTCATGTCAGATTTCTTGATTCATTAATTTGCATGCATTTGTGGTAGATTCTTGAGGCTAGGAAGTCTTTACGTAGTTATATTTGATTTTAATGGGTAAATGTTGCATGCTCTATTTTAAACTTGCTATCTAAAACAATCGGTGTAGCCTTAGCTTGAATTATCTTGCTTCAATTAGCTATGTGTGAGTCTTCATGTGCATTAGATGTAAAAGAGTTGTTCGAGAATGAACAAGGCTTTATGTGTAGGGTAGTGATCTTGGGCATAATTACGTGCCCAAGTGCTATTTTATAACTTACTTTAGTCAAGTTTGTCAATCTAATTAATTTTATTCTCATGTGATTTTTAATATTTATATGCATAAACTAACCAACATGATTAGTCTTTCTTTTGTAGGTGTAAAATTCTTAGGAGGGACTAAATTTGATGGTTAAGGCTTAAGGAGGAAGCTCGGTCTAATGAACCCTTATCTAACAGGTCCTTCAACTGATCCTTCAACTCCTTTAGCTTGGTTGAAGCCATCCTGCAAGGAGGGATAGATGTAGGCTACGTGTCGGGAAGAAGGTCAATACCAAAATCAATTTCCCTCTCGGGAGGAACACCTGGTAAATCATTTGGAAAAACTTCTGGGTACTCATGCACCACCGCAACTGACTGGATAGTCGGGGTCTCGGACTCAACATCCTTAACCCTAACTAGATGATACATACAACCCATGGAGATCATCTTCCTGTCCTTAAGATAGGAAATAAAATGACCTACGGGCACGACCGAACTACCCTTCCACTCCAAGACTAACTCACTAGGAAATCGAAACTCCACCACACGGGTTTTACAATTAATAGAAGTATAACACACATACAACCAATCCATGCCAAGAATAATATCAAAGTCATTCATGGCTAACTCTACAAGGTCTGCATAGGTGACTTTATGCAATATAGTGAGGGGACATCCTCTATACACCCACCTAGCTACAATCGATTCACCAACAGGAGTAGAAACTGAAAATGGTTCTGATAGAGTCTCTGGACTAAATCCAAAGCTACTAGCAATATAAGGGTCACAAAAGACAAGGTAGCCCCTGAATCTAACAAAGCATAAGCATCAAGATAAAACACTCGTAACATACCAGTAACCACATCCAATGAAGTCTCCTTCTCATGATGGGTCACAAGGTTATAGAACATGCTCTGGCGCTGAATGCCAGCTAAACTAGTCGAGGCACCCTGCTGAGGGGGATGTGCTACTAGCGGTTGGCATACGAGCTTCGTCGTCCCCTGATCTGGCCGAAGGGAAATCCTTGAGTCGGTGTCTGGGTTTTCCACATCCAAAACAAGCATCTACGCCAACTAGGCACCTTCTTGGGTGATTCTTGTTGCACCCCCCACAAGCTGGGAAAGTGCACTCGACTTGCATACCACCCTAGCCTTTCAAATCTAAAGCCCTGCTCCTTTGATTCCCTCGTGATCTAAATGGTGTACTGGCTGATGATGGTGTTGGAGCTAAAGACTTGTTATGAGACTGCTGGCGCTGTCCATCCCCCGATCTAGACTAAGAAATTCCATAGTTGTCTATCCTGGCCCTCTTGGCCTCTCTCTGCTTCCGATACACTGACTCCATCTGCTTGGCATGCAACACTATGCGGGGAAAATCTAAATCCTGATGCATCGTGTCGATCCTACAAACCTTATTCAGGTAGTTCGCCCCTCCATGTAGAAATCGGCTTACTCAAGCCCTATGGTCTACCACCAAATCTGGAGCATACTTGGATAAACGGGTGAACTCAAGAGCGTACTTCTAAATTGATATATCACCTTGCTTTAGATTTAAAAACTTGTCTGCCTCAGTTCCCTCATCTCACGAGGGAAGAATTGATTCAGGAAGGCTGCATGAAACTCTTCCCAACCTATAGGGCCTGCCCCCACTGCCCTACCATCTCTCCATTGCTTGAACCATATATGTGCCACCCCTTTCAGCTGATAAGAGGCCAAATCAACACACTCCCTATTTGCCATCCCCATGACCTGGATGATCTTTAGAATCTCGTCGATGATGTCATGCAGATCCTCATCTACCTTGGACCCCAGGAACTCCGATGGGTTCATCCTCAAGAAATCTCTGACTTGGGTCACTGCCACATTGCAATTCTGTGCAACATGCGCAACAACTTACTGTTTTACTTGAGCGGTCATGGCCTGCGCAAGCATCGGATAGCTACCCGAAACTCAGTGTGGGCAACTGGCTCTGGTGCCTAGTGCTTATGAACTGGTGGGGCTTGTTGGTGCCCATGTCAATTTCCATCCTCATGGCCTTCACCATTTCCTTTTCCCCTACCATTCGTTCTTTGAGGAGCCATGATCATTAAAGAAGAAAACATTTCCTAAACATCATGTAGCCTCTTCTTCATAAGTGTGGCGCGCTTCACACCCATGAAAAACACTCTACTTAATGCGGATTTTAGCCACCCTAGTACACTTCAAACCTATTGCTCTGATACTAAGTTTGTCACGACCTGAACGTAGGCCCGGATCATAACACGAGACAAGGAGCCCCGAAAGACTCCAAGTCGACCCATGGCATGAATGTTTAACTAACTTCATATCACTTAAAGCGGAATACTAAATATATGATATTGTCGAATATAAACATAACTTAACATAGCATGATAAGTGGAACGTACTAGAATTACATATCAGCTGAGTAATACAATTAGTCTAAAAGCCTCTATCATATCAGATAGGTTGATGGGACAACATCCCCAACTAACTCGGCAAAGCTGAAACAAAAGAAACATCACTATCTGAATATATGGCTATCGGAACATGAGGACTCACTAAAGGGCTGATAGCTAACTCTGAAAGGGACTACTGACGGGGATAAGCCTGAGAGCCAGATCCGGTATCATGAAATGATAGAGCATAGAAAGTATGCATTCAATACGTGGAATGTACCGAGTATGCAAGGTAAGTAAAACGGACATTTAAAATATATAAGAGCTCATAAATGATCACAAGATTAGGACAACATGCTCATAACATAGATAGCATACGATAACAAAAGGCTCAAGGTTTCCAATACATTCTAATTCAGTTGTAATCATAATCTTAAGAGAAAATCTTTATTGAACATGTCTTGAGCCAATATACATAATTATAATCATGGATAAATCATGAGGAACAGTGGGAGATTCTCATAACTGACATACCCCATATGAGCACACATGGAGCTCGACCTATAACCCTAGTCGGGAGGGCGTTCATACCTTGCTAAGGGTAGAACCATGAAAGGCGTGATATCACCATGAAAAGGGGCCATTTGGGCCAAGGGACAGCCACCAAGGAGGTCCTATCATGTCCTGCGGTGGCACGCAGTTCTGAGATTCGGGGTAGAGCCTAGGCCCCAAATCTACTTGGTGCTAAATACTACTACCAAAACATATATAGTGCTCATAGTATAATATTGAAGAGATTCATGGGCTAGTTAAATCATGTTATTCATAAACATGCTTGTAAATACGTGAACATGCCATGACGGTAAGGCCCATGAGTCGGCCAAAAACATAATTCATAAATCATGGGATTCATGCATACTTGTAGATCATACATATACTTTACAAATCATCAAATCATAATGGGTATTTGAATAAATCCATATTTCAAATCATAACTTGTGATGGGTTTGTGAATATCAACAATTGAAGTAAAGATCATAACTCGATTCATCATAGAACATGCATAATTAGGCTTCATTTAGTAGAAATTGAAATTAACAATTTTATAATCAAAATAGTGGTAAAACCTTATCATAATTCAAAAAGTATAATACAAATCACAAAAGAAAATAACCCTTTAATATATCATTAGAATTCCTCAAGATTTAAGTTAAAACCTTATAAGATTTTTGATCAAACTTCATGAATTGGGAGAGATTGGGCATGGGTGTGAACAAACTAACCCATTCACAACCCTACATACCATGGTAAGATCAATTCTCACCACTCCTTGAAAGCCTAAATGGAAATTGATAAAGAACACCTTGAAGACTAGCTTGATCACCTCTAAACTTTTCTAACTTTGCATGCGTGAAAATGAATAGGCTAGGAGGGCCTAACCTATCTTATTCCACTAAGAAAATAACTTAAAATGATGTAGTTTTGGACCTTAGAGTGTAGGAATGATGAAAATACCCTTAATGAAAAACCTTGAAAAATCTGCACTGGGTGAACTAACGGGCATATCAACGAGTCGCTGGAGGATACCATGACTCGTGGTATCCATCCGTCCTCTGCACTACCAGATCCTTGATCTCAGATTGAACCCACGACTCTACAGAATGAGTCATCCTTTCAAGCAATGAATCATCACATCATCCATTGTTTTCCCCCCTCCAAATCCTGCACTGGTTCTTCCAACGAGCCTCACAACGACTCGTTACTTCGTCTAACAAGTCATGGTTGCCTTCTGTTAGGTCCTTTGGAAAATATTGACATCCCATACAGCGAGTCGTGACCACGACCCGTTACATCCCCTAATGCTGAAGTCCAATACCCACCATGGTTGCAAATGCCAACAACGAGTCGTTACATCACTCGTTGCTTCCACTGTCCCCAGACCTCGCTTCCACGACTGCTTCCAATGGGTCATTGGTTGGACCAACAATCTGTTGGGTCGTCTGTCCTACAACATTTTTCACATTTTTCAGCCAACTTCCAATTTTTATCCCGGGTCTAATCTTAGGCACTTTCAGGTTATTACAATATTTCTCCCTTGGGAACATTCCTCCTCAAATGTTGGAAACAAGCAGAAAACAAAGACATGCAATCATTACACTCAAATACTAATCATTCAAATCAAAAACTGACATAAGAACTATCTCCAATTCAAACCATATAGTTGAACTGATTTTATAATTCACATACACATCCATATGCATAAAAGAAACTTGAACACATGAACTGAACATGAAAACTAAATAGAGTTTTATGGCAAAACTGATACCTCAAGTTTGAACTGAGCCGGTAAAAAATAAATGTGGGTATCTATCCATCATATCCGCTTCGTCTTCCCACGTAGCTCATTCAACATGATGATTCCTCCATAACACTTTTACTGAAGCTACTTCATTGTTCCTTAACCTCCAAACCTGACGATCCAATATTTCCACCAGAACCTCCTCATAGCTAAGGTTGTCTTTCACACAAACACCGTTCACCGGACAACTAGAGCTGGATCACCCAAACACTTCTTCAAAACTGATACATGAAACATAGGGTGCACAGAAGATAACTCTGAGGGCAACTTCAATTCATATGCCACCTTGCCAACTCTTCTCACAATCCAGTAGGGGCAAACATAGCGAGGACTAAGTTTTTCTTTCCTTACAAACCACATCACTCCCTACATGGGATACACCCTCAGAAATACCTATTCATAGACTAAAAGTTCTAATTCTCTTCTTCTCACGTCCGCATAAGACTTTTAGCAACTCTGCATAGTTTTCAACCTGTCTCTTATCAATTGAACCTTCTCCATTGCCTTATGAACTGAATCCAGCCCTATCATTACCAGCTCACCAACCTCAAACCATGCGATAGGTGATTTACATCTCCGCCCGTAGAGAGCCTCGAACAGCGGCATCTGAATACTAGAGTGATAGATTATTGTAGGAAAACTAGACTAGAGTCAAGTGATTGCCCCAAGCACCCTTGAAGTCAATCACGCATGCCCTCAGCATGTCCTCAAGAGTTTGGATTGTCCGCTCTGCTTGACCATCCGTTTGCGGGTGAAATGCTATGCAGAGCTTAACCCGCATACCAAGACCTTTTTGAAATGACTTCCAAACTGAGAGGTAAATTGAGTTCCTCTATTTGAAATGATGGATAAGGTCACTCCATGCAATCAGACCAACTCCCGGATATATAGTTTGGCATAATCCTCTGTCGAGTTCGTGGTTTTGATCGATAGAAAATGAGTAGCTTTGGTAAAGTTGTCTACCAAAATCCAAATGGAGTCATATTATCTACGAATATGAGGTAGACCTATGATGAAATCCATATTAATTTCTTCCCACTTTTAAGTAGGAATGCTGATATCCTGAAGTACACCTCTCGGTCTCTGATACTCAACCTTTTCTTGCTGACAATTTGGACACTTGGCTATTAATTCCGCAATATCCTTCTTCATGCCATTCCACCAATAGATTTTCCATAAGTCATGGTATGTCTTGGTGGAACTTGGATGGCTAGAATAGATGGATCCATGAGCCTCATGCAACATCCGACTCCTCAAATCATCAATATCTCGAACACATAGGCGACCCTTGTACTGAAGCTCACCATCTCCCCCTTGGGAGAATACCTCCACCTTCTGACTTTGAATGGCTTCCTTCAAGTTTATCAAAATCAGGTCCTCATATTGTCTTGCTTTCACATCAGTCACCAAGGATGACTTTGATCCGTTCTGGACAACAACACCGCCATCAGTCGAGTCAACCAACCTTACTCCCACCCTTGCGAGTCGGTGTACATCATTCACCAACTCTTTATTCCCCTTATCCACATGGGACACACTCTCCATAGAGAGTCTACTAAGTGCGTCCACTACCACATTAGCCTTACCCGAATGGTAAAGGACACTCATATCATAGTCCTTGAGTAGCTCCAACCACCTCCTATTCCGAAGATTGAGATCTTTCTGTGTGAACACATACTGTAAGCTCTTATGGTCTGTAAATACATCCATGTGGACCCCATACAAATAATGTCTCCATATCTTCGATACGAACACCACCGGGGCCAATTCAAGATCATGGGTCAGGTAATTCTTCTCATGGACTTTCAACTGTCTAGAGGCATATTCTATCACTTTCCCATGTTGCATCAATACACACCAGATTTCGATTCTTGAAGAATTACAATACACCACAAAACCATTAGTACCCTTCGGGAGAGTTAACACCGGTGCTGAAGTAAGTCGAGTCTTCAACTCTTGGAAGCTCTTATCACAAGCCTTCGACCATTGGAACTTCGCCTTCTTCTGGGTCAATTTAGTCAAAGGTGTTGCAATTGAAGAGAAACCTTCAAAAATCCTCCAATAATAGCCAGCTAAACCCAAGAAACTCCGAATATCTAAAGGATTCACCGATCTAGGCCAATTTTTCACTGCCTCTATTTTCTGAGAATCCAACTTGATGCCCTCACTTGATACCACATGGCCCAAAAATGCTATGGAGTTCAACCAAAAATAGCACTTTCCAAACTTGGCATACACTTAGTGATCCTTGAGAGTCCGAAGCACTATTCTCAAATGAGCGGCATGTTCCTCCTCGCTCTAAGAGTATATCAAGAGGTCATCGATGAACACATTCACGATCATATTCAAGTATGTCTTGAAAAACCTGTTCATCAAGTCCATAAAAGCTGCAGGAGCATTCGTTCGTCCGAAAGACATAACTATAAACTCATAATAACCTTACCGTGTCTTGAAAGCTATCTTCGAGATATCGCACTCCCGAACTATAAGCTGATGATACCCAGATCTGAGATCTATCTTTGAGAAATACTTGGAACACTAAAGCTAGTCAAATAAATCATCAATCTTGAGTAGAGGATATTTTTTCTTGATGGTGACTTTGTTCAATTGTCGATAGTCAATGCACATCCGAAGGGAACCATCCTTCTTTCAAACAAATATGACTAGTGCACCCCATGGAGACTTGCTTGGTCTAATGAAACCCTTGTCTAATAGGTCCTTCAACTGATCCTTCAACTCGTTTAGCTTGGTTGTAGCCATGCTGTAAAGAGGATAGATATAGGCTGCGTGTCAGGAAGAAGCTCAATACCAAAATCAATTTCCCTCTCGAGAGGAACACCTGGTAAATCATCTAGCAACACTTCTGGGTACTTACGCACCACTGGAAATGAATGGATAGTCGGGGTATCGGACTCAACATTCCTAACCCTAACTACATGATACATACAACACATGGAGATTATCTTCCTGGCCGTAAGATAAGAAATAAAATGACCTATGGGAATGACCGAACTACCTTTCCACTCCAAGTTTGAATCACCCAGAAAGCGGAACTTCACCGCACGGGTTCTACAATTAATAGAAGCATAACACGCATACAACCAATCCATGCCAAGAATAATATCAAAGTTAGTTATGGCTAACTCTACAAGGTCTACTAAGGTGACTTTATGCAATATAGTGATGGAACATCCTCTATACACCCGCCTAGCTACAACCGATACACCAACAGGAGTAGAAACTGAAAATGATCTTGTTAGAGTCTCGGGACTAACTCCAAAACTACTAGTAATATAAGGTGTAAAAAAAGACAAGGTATCCCCTAAATCTAACAAAGAATAAGCATCAAGATAAAACACTTGAACATACTAGTAACCATATCCGGTGAAGTCTCCTACTCCTGATGAGTCACAACGGCATAGAACCTGCTCTGGCGCTGACCGCCGACTAAACTAGTCGATGCACCCTACCGACGTGAGAAGAAGAGAATTATAACTTGAAGTTGATGAATGGGTATTTTTGAGGATGTCTCCCATGAAAGGAGTGATGAGGTTCAAAAAGAAAGGGAAACTTAGTCCTCGCTATGTTAGCCCGTATCGGATAGTGAGACGTGTTGGCAAGATGGCCTATGAGTTGGAGTAGCCTTCAGAATTAGCTTCTATGCATCATGTATTCCATGTGTCTCTCTAGAAGAAGTGTCTTGGTGATCCAACTCTAGTTGTCTCGGTGGACAGTGTTGGTGTGAAAGACAGCCTCAGTTATGAGGAGGTTTTAGTCGAAATACTGGATCGAAAGGTTCAAAGACTAAGGAATAATGAAGTAGCTTCAGTTAAAGTGTTATGGAGGAATTAGCATGTTGAGATAGCTACGTGGGAAACTAAAATGGATATGATGGCTAGATACCCATATTTATTCTTTACTGGGTCAGTTCCAACTTGAGATATCAGTTTAGCCCTAAACCTATATTTAGTTTTCATATTCAATTCATGTGATCAAGTTTCTGTTATGTATATGAATGTGTATGTGAATCATTAAATTAGTTCAGCTATGTGGTTTGAATAGGTGATAATCATTCCGTCAGTTTTCAATTTAAATGATTAGTATTAGAGTGTAATAATTGCTTGTCCCTGTTTTTTGTATGTTTTCAAAATTCAAGGACGAATGATCCCAAGGGGGAGATGTTGTAATACCCCGAAAGTGTCTAATATTAGACCCGACATTTAAAATGGAAGTCGGCTGAAAACTGGGAAAAATCCCACAGGACAGACGACCCAGCAGATTGTTGGTCCAACCAACGACCCCTGGGAAGAAGTCATGGGAAGGACTAGGCCTGGTGGTAGTGGAAACAATGAGAGAAGTAATGACTCATTGTCAGATACAATGAGTTGTCTCTTAGAGCCATGGTGGGTACTGAACCTTAGCTTAAGGGAAGGTAACGAGTTATCCTACGACCCATTGTGAGAAGTAACGGATCATGGTCACCAGTCGTGCAATGGGAATAACTGTGTTTTCTAGTAGAATTAATTGAAGGAAACCACGAGTCATTGGATGAAGTAATGAGTCTTGGTGAGACTCGTCGGGCGGCTTGAAGTAGGACTTGAAGGAGGAAGCAACGGACGAAACAACGACCAATTGTTTGATAGGACGACTCATCTTGTCGAGTCGTGGGGTCCAATTTGAGATCAGGGATTTTGGAAGTGTAGACAACGGATGGATACCACGTGTTGTGGTATCCTCCAACAATCCGTTAGTATGCCCGTTAGTTCACCAGTTGAGATTCTCAGGGTTTCGCATTAAGGGCATTTTCGTTATTTCTACACTCTAAGGTCCTAAACTACGTCTTTTTAACTTATTTTCTGAATGTATTAAGATAGGTTAAGCCCTTCTAGCCTATTCATTCTCATGCATGCAGAATTAAAGGATTGAAGAGGTGGTCAAGCTTGTCTTCAAGGTTTTCTTCATTGATTTCCATTAGGCTTTCAAGGAGTGGTGAGATTTGATTTTCCCCAAGTATGTAGAATTATGAATGGGTGAATCCTTTCACACCCATGCCCAATCTCTCTCAATTTATGAAAATTCCTATCAAAAATGGGGTTTTTACCCAATGCATGAAAATTCGTCTTCTCTACATGGGCTTGATTTAATTGAGTTACTATTAATGAATTACGAATTTTGGGCAAGTTTTATGTTGTTTTTCATTAAAAATCATGTTATGAGTTATATAAATCAAATTGCCCATCTATGAAAAGTTCATGAAAGTCAAAGTTTATGATGAATGTTCAAGTATTATGAATTATTGATGATGAAAAACATGTTTTTCAAGTTACCCAAGTTCATAAGCATTTTTTCGAATGAATTGATTATTGTAAAGAGTGGTAAAGTAATAGGCAATACCCACATGTTGAAGAATGATTTACGATTTACGAAATGGACCTCATTATTTATCGATTTATGATGTTGACCAATTAAAGGGCCTTTGGTTCTTGGATAATCATTTCTTTAATGGGGATAAATGAATGATAAATGTTTGTTTATCCATTAATCTTAGTGAATGATGTCATTTATTTATCCATGGTCCTAATGTGCATGTTTTTGGGAGCCATGTCTAGCACCGAGCAGCCCGGCGTTCAAAGGACAATGTCGGTGTCTCATAATGCGTGCCACCATAGGTTTATAATGATACATTACAATGAAAATTATCTCCTCTTTCGTGATATCACATAATGCACGCTCGTAGCTTGGCAAGCCAGGGGCCACTCTGCCCACTTGAGTGAGATAGTTGGGGCGTCATATAAGGCTCTACCATGATGGTGTCAGTTATGATGAGTCCTCCAATTGTTCCGCATGTTTTATGCATTGTTATGTTTATGTTATTGGATCAAGTAATGATTTGATAAAGTTTCTCTTATGATTATTATAATGAATGGTTTATGAATGATTTGAAAACCTTGAGCCGTATGTCATCCTATGATATTTATGATATGAGCATGATGTTCTTCTCTTATGATCATTTATGAGTTTTTATGTATTTTCAAATGTCTGTTTTACTTACCTTGCATACTCAATGCATTTCACATACTAACCGCATACTCTATTGCTGTATTGTTTTATGATACAGGCTCCGATCTTCAGATCCAACATCATCATTATCTTGTTACGGAGTTTAACATCTAGCTCGTTGGTGAGTCCTCATTCTCTGAGGACTGTTTTATTCAGACGTTGATGTTCTCTTTTGGTTTCAGCTGTCGGGTTAGTTGTGGGTGTTGTCCCATCAACCCATCTGTTATGTTAGAGGCTTTCAAGCTATATAGTACTCCACTATTATGTATTTAGTTCCTACCGGTTATCATGCAATGCTATGTTATGTTCACTTCTAATATGTTCATATGTTAAGCATTCCGTTTGATGATATGAAGTTAGATGAATTTTCATGCCATGGGTTGACTGGGAGTCTCTAGGGGCTCCTTGTCCCGTGTTACAATCTGGGTCTACATTCGGGTCGTGACAGGCTTTCAGGCTTTTCTAGATAGATTTGACTTTGTATCGAAGTGTTGTTACATATGTTCTTATGGTTTTTAATTAGACTCATTCAGTTAGCTTCCTCCTGGTTATGATTTCTGTTAGTTGTTATTCTGATGATGTGATGCTATGATCATTCCATAGGTCGAATTGGGGCCTCTCGGAGTTCCTTGTCTCGTGTCTCGCCTCAAGCCTATGTTTGGGTCATGACAAAATGGGTATCAGAGCAATAGGCTTAGAGTGTCCTAGGGTGTCTGAAAGCTATGTTATGTAGAGTCTTCTTCATGGGTGTGAAGCGCGCCACAGTTATGACGAAGAGGCTACGAGAAATTTTAGGAATATTACCTTTTCTTCATGATTCTTATCGTTCATAGAGTATGAAAATCTAATAGTTCCTCTCCTAACTCATGATTTACACGCTCGCAGATAATGCCACCTAGATAGCGAATGGAAGAAGAAATGGTAATGGGCACCAGCAAGCTCCACCAGCCCCAGCGAACCCGATGGACGCCCATGTTACTCATGATGAGCTCTGGGAATCCTTTCATATGTTAGTGCAGGCCATGACCACCCAGATTAATCAACAAATGATGGAACGTGTTCCCCAGAATGGGAACGTAGTGCTGTCAAAAGCGAGAGACTTCCTCCGAATGAATCCACCCGAATTCTTAGGGTCAAAAGTGGATGAGGGCCCATATGAGTTCTTGGAGGAGATCCAAACGATCACCTAATAACACTCAAACTCACACCTCCTGCTGAAGTATGAACCAGACATTGTCAATAAAGAATCCAACAAAGAGGTTGGGGCTGAACCCACAGGGAATATGGAAGATCTAGACTAATGTCGGTAAGTGAACTTGTTGTTTAGTTACTTCAATTTGGGGGGGGGGTTAAGAAAACAATAATTGAAACAGCAATTCAAATTATGATTTAGGTCAAGATTTAAGAATAACTAGGGTTTGTGTTCCCCATGGATTCATAACTACTTCGGGTATACACACGTGATCAATATCAATGCTTTCTTGTAGAACTGATAACTAGGGTTCATCCAAACGACTTGTTCATTCCTATTAGATGACTATACTCATTCACTGGGTCAAGTTTCATGAGCAGTCCAAACTATCCGTTATCAATAAGTTCGAAAATTAATTATCCTGCAACCACAACTCAGGTTAATATAATGATCATCAAGATCAAGGCTTTGTTGTAATTCTCTTTTCCTAATCTCTACCTTTCTAGGATCTACCAAGTAAAGAATTTAGGCATGTCCTAATGTTGTACACCATTACGAAATGTTGAAGCATAAAGAGAATACAATACAAGTGTCACTACCCGAACGTACACCTAGATCATAGACATGGGACAGAGGACCCCGAGAGACCCCAAGTCGACCCATGTCACATTCATATAGCTAATCTCACTTAATAAAGAGGAACACTTAGAATAAAACATAGTGTAAATGTAACCATAGCGTAACATCTAAATATACTAGACATACACACAAGCTAGTATTTCATATTGTCTTAAAGCCTCTACTACATACGATAGGTTGATGGGAAAACATCCCCAACTAACCTGACCAATACTGAAACACAAGATAACATAAAAGTCTATCAAATGGCCCTCGAAACATGAGGACTCACCAATAATCTAAGGGCAAGAGAAGAGATGGACTAAGGATGAGGATGCGCCTGAGATCCGGACCCTGTATCATGAAACGATAAAGCACAGAAAGTATGCGGTCAGTATGTTGAATGTTCTGAGTATGCAAGATAAGTAAAACAGACATTAAAAGTAAAATAAACTCATAAGTAAACATAGGAGTAGGACACCATGCTTGTATTATAAACTTCGTAAGAAAACATAAGGCTCAAGGCTTTCAAATCATTTATAAAGCGTTCGTGATCATAATCGTGTAAAATTTATCAAAACATAACTTGATCCAATAACATAAACATAAAAATGCATAAGATATGCAGAACAATGGGAGGACTCGTCATAATCGACACCATCATGGTAGAGCCTTTCATGATGCCCCTACTATCTCGCTCAAGTGGGCAGAGCCGACCCTGGCTTACCAGGTGAGAGTCATGCATTAGGAGTGATATCACATTTTAGGAGATCATTATTGTAATCATTAGAAACCCATGGTGACACATGGTTATGAGACACCGGCGTAGTCCTTTGAACACCAGACTGCTCAGTGCTAGACACGACTCCCAAAAACATGCATATAGGCTTATACGAGAATCAATAACATCATGCATTAAGATTCATTGGTTAAATATAAAATTTATCATCATTGATCCCCTTCAAAAAAAATGTCAGCCAAGAATCAAGGCCCTTTTTATCGGCCGACATCCTAAATAGATAAATCATGTAATTCGTTTTATAAACCGTAAATCATTCTTCAACATATGGGCATTGCCCAATACTTTAACATACTCAATTCTTTCAAAAAATATGCTCATAAAAATGGATAACTTGAAATCATGCTTTTCCATCATTAATAAAATCAAAATATTGAATATTCATCATAAGTCATAACTTCCATGAACTTTCAATAATGGGCATTTTAGATTTAAAAAGCTTGAAACATGAAATTTTTAAAGATAATAATATAAAACTTGCCCATCATTCATAATTCAATAATTAAAACTCAATTAAATCATACCCATAAAGAGAAATCACATTTTCATGCATTTGGGTAAAACCCCATAGAATTTGAATAGGAGAATTCATGATTTAAAATGAAATTTGGGCATGGGTGTGAAAGGACTCACCCATTCTAAACCCTACATACCTGGAAATGGACTAATTTCAAAGTTCCTTGAAAACCTACAAAGGAATTGATGGAAACTTGGAGAAGAAGACCTTGAATCTCCCTAAAACCTCTCTAAAAGCTCTTACATGGGAATGGGTATGCATTAGAGGACTTAACCATCTTATCACACTCAGAAAAGTACACAAAATGATGTAGTTTAGGCTTTAGGAACTTAGGAATTACGAAAACACTCTTATTAAAACACAAGAAAAATATTGCCAGGGCCCCTAACGAGGGACCTCACGAGTCATTGCCAAGGGGCACGACTCGTGGCTAGGAATCATGAATTCCATTTTCCAAAACACTCAGGGTGACCCCCACGAATCGTGGTGGCTGAACACGACTCATGGTCACCACCCGTGACCCCTACTGCCCCAAAACCTTGATCAACCATTCAATGCAGACCACGAGTGACCTCACGAGTCGTGAGGTCTGACTACGACTCGTGGTCAGACCCGTGACCTCCCCAAACTAAGCTTTCCCAGCCTGCTGAGCACAAGTCGTGACTCACGACTCACCTCACGAGTCATCCTGCAACCTGATACAAATTTCTAGTTTTTCTCCGTTTTGACTCCCGGGTCTGATCCTTGGGTTTTCGAGATATAACAACAAGCATTTTACATTGGTTT
Source organism: Datura wrightii (assembly GCA_035772735.1). Taxonomy (NCBI): domain Eukaryota; kingdom Viridiplantae; phylum Streptophyta; class Magnoliopsida; order Solanales; family Solanaceae; genus Datura; species Datura wrightii. The sequence goes on along the minus strand of JASDFA010000010.1, from coordinate 77,342,040 downwards.
TGAATAACTTTTATGTATCCCTAGCTCGTTAATCCATCATGGTTCCCACAACTCTAGATATGGAGGTTTTAGCCTCTCATAGTTGCAAGGTTGCGATATGCATTCATAATTAAACACATATAAACAGTCACGGTTCGTAAGTTCATCCATATCAAGAGTCTGCCTTTGTGCAATTTCTTCTGAATATTTCCACAACTCATGTTACGGCTCATACCATTGTTGTACGGCTCGTACTGAGAGTTGTAGGCTGCATTCTCCCAAGATCATCTATTTGAAACTTTTCACGGTTCTCAGTACGGGTTATACCATAAACATATGGCTCGTACTGGGACTGTCGCTTTAGCTCATTTTCTGTACTTTCAAGCTTTTCTTGCACATTCTTGCTCCAACACTTATTTTTTCCTATAATCAAAGAAAAAGTTCCTTATATCCATATAAACACACCTAAGTTCATGCTATTTTCATAGTTTTGAGCATTAAAAGTGTTGAAAGTTCATAGCACATCAACACTCTCAACTTAAGAATATTGCATGTCCTCAGGCAAAGAAAAGAAAAAAAACTAAACATGACGGTCAACTAGAAAATAAACCTAGGATACTACAGCCAATACCAAACAAAATTTTCATTATAAATCCAACAATTCTTTTACCTTTCTTTCGTGAACCAATATCAGCTAATGTACTACAAGCAATCACAAAATGTGATAAGCAGGGATCAAGACATGTCATCTAGCTATTAACAGGCAATCAAGTCATCAACAATGCTTTTCACACAGACCATTTGTAAAATTAAACATAAAGCATGTACCCTCACAACAAATGAAGTCCCCATCATAGATATAGTAAAAAATATGGCATGGGACAGAACAAGCGAGACTCTCAGTCTCACAATGAAGTTCCAAATACTGTGTATAGGATACCATAGGCTTGCCCTTATTTTCTCTGCTTCGCTCCGTCAGATGGTTAGATTAGGATAACTATAAGACTTGACTCGGCTTGTAATGTAGGCTTTAGGGCTGGACATGATAAATATGGGATCTTTCTAAGTGATTAACCCTTCCTTGGCACTACATATATTGGCTCCAATGTTCACCTATTTCACCTTTTTTTGCTTTTCCTTCCTTTTCCTCCCTTTATACCTCTTTTGTATGCTTTTTTATGAATATGGTGTGTTTTCAACCTTTTCAAGCATTAGGTTTTTTCTTCAATTTTCTTTGTCAATTTTTTTTCTCTTTTTTTTTCATTTGTTACACCACACCTCAGTTTTCACATTTTCTCTTTTCTCTCCCTTTTTTCATTCCCACTATTTATGCACCCCTACTCTAGCCACCCTCAATTAGGCATTTTGCCTATGTTGAGGTTCACAATGTCCAAGGAGGGACCACGGCCAAAACAGGTTCATTATTAAAAATAGGTACGGTTCATCGGTTAATTTAAAAAAATGCTTTATTAAAGGCTCAAAATTGGGAACAAGGGAATCATATGATTTTGGTAGGGCCATTAGGCTAAAAATGGGCTCAACAAAAATGGCCTATGATCATATCCTAACCAACCATCCTTAACCTATGCAAAGACTAACTAGGCAAGTTCTAGATCTTCAACACAGTACGAACTAAGTATAAAATCTCACTCACTCATTGCACATGAATTATATTCACTTTACATGTATGGTTTATGCATCCATTAACAAGGCTACTCATGCTAATACATTAAATGATATCAACAGATCCACATAAATCATGCATGCTGTCACAAGTACACAGCTAATTCATCAAAAAATTTTAAACATGGTCAATTTTTTCAAGAATCCAAAACTAGTGCATTTTTATTGGCTGAGTACTCCTAAGCTACTTTATAAATAAAGGAAAATCACAAAATCAGAAAATAAAATATTAAACATGCTAGTTCTGCTAGATAGCATGTCCAAGGGAAAAGAAACACAACAATAAAAAACCTCAGACGAATCCAAAAACCCAAAAATTACAAGTACACCCCCCCCCCCCTTTCTGAAAATTGTGCTTCATCCCTGAAGCATGAACTACAAGAACAGAGGAAAGGAACATACCTGTGGCTAATCAAACTTCACCATTCGTGGGTTGCCTCCTATTCGGTCCCAACTACACGCAAGTGCACGTGGTTGTACAAGTAGTAAAGTGGCTTTATTTCAAGCCAAGTATCGATCCCACGGGGATTGTAATATGGTAGTAATTTCCCTAATGGTTAGTAAACGATTTCATTATGCAGGTAGACAACCAAAACAAATAATGCTTTTGAGTCAAGATAAATAGTTAATGTGAACCTAAGTGAATATTGTAAGTTAACATCTAAACAATAGCAATGAACAAGCTGAGGTTAAGGCAAACATGCAGGGATGTAATTTATTAATTATAGTTCAGTCAATCTTCTCTTCGGTTGTTAGTCAGGAATTAATAACCCATGGATTGGATCTTTCGACTCCTCACCAATTAAAGAATCACGAGACTTACATTACACATTTCTGTGGGGCAAAAACCCCATGTTCTAGCTATACATAAATTCCATAAATGACCAAATATAACATTACAAATATATTTGTATTCTGAACGTAAATCTTCCCTTAATTTCTCAACCAAGAAAATAACATATTCCACCGATTTACATCTATCCAATTAGTCTCCCTTTCGGAATCGAAATTGGAATTCTAGAATATACATTAACATTGGCCAAACATTAACGTAGTAAAAGCAAGAATTAGTAGAACAACCGTTATAGAGAATATAAAAACTAAAATAATCATTAATTACATTCTTCTGCAATTATCCTCAACCTTAGCAAGAGGTGAATTAGCCATTCATTTGCGGATTAAACATCTTCAAACAAGTAGAAATCATACAAGCAATTGAAATTAAAGAGGAAAAGGAAGAGAATTAACCCTAGGAATTCTTCTTCTCAACTACCTGCTATCCACGTTCTTTCTCAAAATGTCAGATACCTTAAAATAAAACCTTAGTGTGCTATTTATACAAGTGAGAAATTTTTCCCGGAATAACTGGCAACGTGGCACGGAGTGTATATTAGCTCCGTGCCACGGCCCTGTTGCGGAGGCTCACTGGAACTCAGCTTCCAAGTAATTGTCTTCCGCGTGGCACCAAGGTAAATGCAGAGCTTAGGCTCCGTGTCACGGTGCCATTGTGCACCTCCACAAGAAATCAAGTTAAAATTCCTTCTAGGAAGAATGCTTCCGCGATGGTAGAGTGACACGACCTCCATCGCGGAGCACCAAACTTGGCCAATTTCCTTGTCGACTTTCGCTTCTTGCTCTCGAGTCCATTTCTACACTTCACCAACTTGTAGATTAGCTTCCAAAAATTCCTTCTAGACTGCAAAACAATACCAATCATGTTGGTTAGTATAAATCCTGATTTACATACAAATCACATGAGAATGCACACATAAAAGTGGATAAACAAGTAGAAATGAAGTATTAAAGTATCACTTGGGCATGCAATTATGCCCAAGATCACCTACCCCACACTTAAAACCTTGTTCATCCTCGAACAATCCTTTCACATTTCATGCAATTGAAACTCACGCATAGCTAATTTGGCGAGACCATTCAAGCTACGGCTATAAGGATTATTTAAGATAGAAAATCATCAAGAGAACATGCACAGTTTCATAAATGAAATTAAATACACCACATTAAGACCTCCTAACCTCAAGAATCGACTCTCAATCTTGGCAAACTCGTGCAAATCAACCGATCAAGACATCCGACATGAAAGTTATCTCTCATTAGGCATGTGCCCTCACAACACAAGAGAGTTACCCCATGTTCACTCATAAAATTTCCAAAGCACTACATGTAGGGGTATGTGAATAAGATTACGCTCGCTCTCCCAAAGAATTCACATGCATCATGTCGTGAACCATAAGCTAGCCCTTAGTGTTTTACTCCACTAATTTTAGGATGCATGACGTAAGAGCACGTAGGGCTTAATGGGTTGTAATGTAAGCTAAGGAACTAGTAAATACTGGGCTAACCAATAATTGTAACTAGCTTCCGCAAGCGCTTTTAATATATCCCACGTTCATTACGGACAATGCTTCTTCCTCAATCCTCTCACTCTTGAATTTTCTCTTTGTTTTTGTTCTCATTTCTTTAAGCACACTCGACTTACGAGCAAAGAGTATTTAAGCAACTTTTTTCATTCATTGATTTTCTTACTCTCTACTAATAATTAATCAATTCCAAACAAGTGCACCATTGTCCTTTTCTTTAACTTTCACAACTTCCCCTTTCCCTTCCGTTTCAAGCTTCTCACTCCTTCACTTTTTGAGAAAATTATTTTTTTTTCTTAAGAGCTTAGGAGTTTTGGATCAAATTCACGGCTAATGAAAAAAAATAGGATGAAGCTTGGGTTGTGTCTATCAAAGAATAGGGTAAAGGCTCAATGGGGCTAACTAGGATTTAACATTCAAGGTGCGTACGATAAGGGAGAAAATTTTGGTTCATCAAAGAAATGCCTACATCCTTTCCTACAATCCACATCCTTCATTTCATTTAATATACTAGGCAAATTCTAGACACTTCACAATAGCATGGAATATTCGAAAACTCACACTCACTGCACATGCTTAACTTAAGACATATTCACAGACTCTTCATTTAGTTAATTACAAGAATTCAATAATTAAGCCTTGATCAGCCCGAGTCGAGTTCTAGGGCCTAGGTATATCAACATGTTAAACACATTTGCATGCTTCCGTACAAATCACCCTTGCATCTTACAATCAGTATCACATAACAAGAATGTCGAACCATTAATTAGCTACACGTTTGGAAAAAAAATGAAAAAAATCTAAACCTATCGACTAAATTGTCACACCCCGCCTTGGGGGGTATGACTGGCACCTGGTGCCCTACTAGGACCTGACCTGCTGGACTGTTACGCCTGGGTGCATCTGGCGCTTGGCTGGCTCTAACTCACATTTCTGGAAACAAAGGGCTATATAACTGCTGTAAATACAGCCCCCGGCCCATTGGCCTATAGCCTCCTGTACCTGCACTAGCAGCTGACCAGAAACATAGTAATTCAGGGAAACCTATACGGGCCGACAAGGCCACCATGCTGTCTAGTTATCTGCAACTTAATCATAAGGCACAAAAAGAAGCTACGTGACCGGCAAGGTCACCACTACTGACAATTATGGCCCCGCACGACCATCACAGAAGTAAGAAAGAGTAAAGACAACTATACAACTGCACGGCCCCACACGACCGGCTCATCTGACCACAGGGAATATATACAGACTGCAAGCCTCTAGGAATAGTAATAGAACTGATCGGGACAGGGCCCCGACCTACCCATGCTATATACAACAAAAGGAACTGAACTACACCTCTGAAATTCAGCCTCCGGATGACTGGAGCTGAATACTCAACCGCTGACAGGGAGTCACGTAGAATCGCCTGCTCGTCTAGGAATACCTGCAGGCAAGTAATGCAGCGCCCCACTGGGCGTCAGTACCACTGGTACTGAGTATGTAAAGCAACTGAAATAATATAACTGAAAACATCATCTGAAAGCAATAATATGACTAATGAAGCAGAAGTAGGAGGAATAACTTAACTGTCTGATGAAGTAGATCGTACCTGTTCTTACTGGTACCGAAGGAAGTAGGAATCATACCTGGAGGCGTATCATTCTACTACCAACCCACTCACATCTAATATAACATAGCATAGCATACATAACATAACATAGCACACACAAACCTTACCCGGCCCCCATAAGCCTGGAGGTACAATCAACACAGAATCTATGCCCCTACCCCGGTCATCCCATTTCCTATAGTGGTTGTAAGCATCCTGCCGGTCCCTGGGTATGCACTTGGGCTCGCTGAGCCCCTGACTATAACTGTATCTGAGTCTGAAGGACTCTAAGTCAACACCCCGGGCGTACCCGCTCGACGGGGGTGTATAAGGGCCGATCAAGGCACAATATGGGGAAACTGGCATCCCATCTTCGTCCCCTTGTGGGACGGCATATCACTCCATAGAGCGACATATCCTCGTCCTCTAGCGGACGAGTCGATACAGCTATTAACACTGGGCGGTCAGGGATGCTAGGTAATCCAACCCCAATCAATACAATGGTCTCAACTAATCATGTTGTCTGTGTATCTCATAAGCTAAGACTAACAGGTGTAGGGTTTCGTATAAATCACATACTGAGCTAATAATAGTAATCTGTAAGTGTCTGATACATGCTGAGACAGGTAAGTATAAATATAAATATAGCCTCCTGTCAAAATGTACTGGGGTAAAAGTTATACGAGGAGGTGTTTCTGCTGAAAACTATATTGTTTACTAAGTTTCTGTGTTAACATAATTTCCTATTTCTAACATGCTTCCTAAACCATATATAGTTACTATTCTATATCTGGAATGCTTTACTGATACTGTACTACCTCGCGAGGTTTCAGCTAAACACAACAATATCTTAACATGGCATATTACATCACATACTGAATATACTGGGCAACCTTAACCACTCACGCCCGAATCTAAATCGTACGGATAGGTATCGTACACGTTACAACCCAAAACTTCTCATATTGCACCAATATTCAAAATAACACGATAATCAATTTCTAAACATGCAACTGGTCTGTAAATTACTATACTACTTCGAGGTTATTCAACTTGCCGAGGAAACTTAACTTTACATACCTTATCTTTGAATATTCGTCCGTCGGACGAGGCTCAGCTGGTACTTCAACTATTTTCTCCCAACTGCATTCATAAATACGTCAATCAATACTAAATACAACGTTATTGTAAAGAGCGACGTTACTTTCGATTTAATTTATAGCCTAAACTTAGGCTTATCGAAAGACGGTCAAAAACTCGCTATTTTTCAGCGTCCCAGAAGGGAGAATTATTTACTTCTCAGCTAGGAACACATAGACATTAATTTAGAGCAATTCTACTTACTTTAGTTCGGTGGCTCGCCGATTCGTTGGCCGTATTTCGCGAAACTAACTCCGTAGAAATGCTCTCTGCTGCTAAATACCTTGGTATCTAGGATTAATTTGGGTTTGGGCAGCGTTTGGCAGCGTAATCGGACGAAAATATTTAATTTCCTTCGTCTTCCCTCGGTTCACAGCGTTTCTGGAAATTTTTATAAGTATGGAATGATTTCCAACCGAAGTGGGGGCTTTATATACTTGGGCCTGGACACGGGCAACGTGTCACGGAGCCATCGCGTAGGCCTCACCACCGTGACACGCTGCCATCGCGGAGGGGCTCTGCCTCGGCTCCTCCCGCGATGGTTCGACGGGTTTCTCGTCCGATCTTTTTCCCGGACCTTTCCTTAGCACGTATGGCCTTCAAATATGCTTAACCAACGTGCGAATAGGTCATCTAAGTGCCGGGAATTCTATGGGGTATAACATTCTCCCCCCCTTAGGAACATTCATCCTCGAATGTATAGTGCTATCTAGAGGACTGCTTACTTTACTTTCTCAAAATATTTTGGCAGAGTTTCCCCTGTAACATGGACTATCGCAAAAACCTGAAATGCAGAAAAGTCCAACACAGGCACTGCACACAATGTTCTACAATCCACTGGACAACTAAGTATTACTTCTCTCTTTATCATTTACGACATACATATCATAGAGTACTGTATAAGTAATGATACGGACACACCTATCATCTGACTAGGCCTGAAATAAGTGAGGGTATCTGGTTTTCATATCTTCTTCAGCCTCCCACGTCATTTCTTCCCGATTTCTGTTACGCCACAATACCTTGACAGATGCAACGTCTTTAGTTCTCAGCCTGCGAATCTGGCTGTCTAAAATAGCTACGGGAACCTCTTCATAGGCTAACTCCTCTGTGACCTGAATATACTGGACTGGAACTACTGTAGAAGGGTCCCCTACGAACTTTCTTAATATAGAAACATGGAATACTGGGTGAACAGATGCTAACTCTGGAGGCAAGTTTAACTCATATGCCACGCGGCCTATTCTTCGCCAAATTTGATACGGCCCAATGAATCTTGGGCTAAGCTTGCCTTTCTTGCCAAACCTCATTACCCCTTTCATCGGGGACACTTTCAGATATACCCAGTTGTTTACCGAAAATTCTAGATTTCTGCGCCGTCTATCTGCATATGACTTCTGACGGCTCTGAGCGGTCAATAAACGTTCTCGGATAAGCTTTATCTTTTCCTCGGACTGCCGAACAATGTCTGGGCCAACTAATGCTGATTCTCCTATCTCAAACCAGACCACCGGCGATCTACATTTTCGCCCATATAATGCCTCGAAAGGCGCCATCTGAATAGCTGAATGGTAGTTGTTATTATAAGCAAATTCAATTAACGAAAGATGTTCATCCCAGCTACCCCTAAAATCTAACACACACGCTCGTAACATATCTTCGAGCGTCTGAATTGTACGTTCGGCCTGCCCATCTGTCTGAGGATGGAATGCTGTGCTCAGATTAATCTGCATCCCCAGACCTTTCTGAAATGACTGCCAGAACCTAGCTGTAAACTGTGCCCCTATGTCTGAAATGATAGATGCCGGCACTCCATGTAATCTAACTATTTCTTTGATATACAATTCGGCATAATCCTCAGCTGAGAAGGTAGCCCTTACTGGCAAGAAATGAGCTGATTTTGTCAGCCTATCAACTATTACCCAAATGGAATCATTTCTGCATCTCGTACGGGGTAACCCTGTTACAAAATCCATATTTATTGCTTCCCATTTCCACATAGGTATCGATATCTCTTGAGTCAAACCACCCGGTTTCTGGTGCTCTGCTTTCACCTGCTGACAATTAGCACATCTAGATACAAATTCGGCTATTTCAGTTTTCATACCTAGCCACCAGTAGATGTCTCTGATGTCGTGGTACATTTTTGTCGCCCATGGGTGAAGGGAATAGCGAGCGTAATGTACCTCGTGCATAATCTGCCCACGAAGGCCTGAGACATTTGGGACACAAAGGCGGCCCTTACAGCGTAGCACACCATCCTCGGTTGTCTGAAAATCTGGCTCCTTACCCTTCTGAACTCTATCTCTGAGCTGGACTAAATCGGGATCCTCATACTGTCGTTCTTTTACCTCTGTAACTAACGATGATACTGCAGAATTCTGAATTACGACCCCATTATCTCCTGTTTCCATTACCCGAACGGCTAGCCCAGCTAACTGATGAATTTCTTTAGCTAATTTCTGTCTCTCGGGTCGCAAATACGCCAAGCTCCCCATTGACTTTCGACTCAGAGCATCTGCTACAACATTAGCTTTTCCCGGATGGTACAGGATGTTCACATCATAATCCTTCAACAATTCTGACCAGCGACGTTGCCGCAGATTCAACTCCCTCTGAGTGAAAATGTACTGCAAGCTCTTATGATCTGTATATATATCAATATGGACGTCGTACAGGTAATGCCTCCACATCTTCAAGGCATGAATTACTGCGGCCAACTCTAAGTCATGGGTGGGGTAATTCTTCTCGTGTTTCCTCAGCTGCCTGGAAGCATATGCAATTACTCTACCATGCTGCATCAACACACAACCCAATCAGACACCTGACGCGTCGCAATAGACTGAATAACCTTCTGTGCCTTCCGGCAGTGCTAATATAGGAGCGGAGGTCAATCTATCTTTCAGTTCCTGGAAACTCTGCTCACATGCCTCCGTCCACTGAAACTTTGCTGCTTTCTGTGTCAATTTTCTTAAAGGTGCTGCAATGGTTGAGAATCCCTCAACGAACCTCCGATAGTATCCTGCCAACCCCAGAAAGCTACGAACTTCAGTCGGGGTAATAGGCCTAGGCCATGACTTAACTGCTTCTATCTTCTGCTTGTCTACCTGTATACCAGCGTCTGAGACAATATGCCCTAAAAAGGCTACTGAGTTAAGCCAGAATTCACACTTCGAAAATTTTGCGTACAACTGGCGGTCCCTGAGAATCTGGAGCACTGTCCGCAAATGAGTTCGGTGATCTGCTTCAGAGCGAGAATACACCAGAATATCATCAATGAATACTATCACGAACAAGTCCAGGAATGGTCTGAAAATACTGTTCATCAGGTCCATAAAGACTGCTGGGGCATTTGTTAGCCCGAAGGACATAACCAGAAATTTAAAATGTCCATATCGGGTCCTGAATGCTGTCTTAGGGATGTCCCTCTCACGTACTCGGACCTGGTGATATCCGCACCGCAAGTCAATCTTAGAAAAGTATCTGGCTCCCTGTAACTGATCAAATAGGTCATCAATCCTAGGAAGCAGATACTTATTCTTTACTGTAACTTTGTTTAGCTGCCGATAATCTATACACATTCGGAGCGAGCCATCTTTCTTTCTCACAAACAAGACTGGCGCACCCCACGGGGAAGTACTCGGCCTGATAAAACCTTTATCTAACAAATCTTTCAACTGCTCCTTTAATTCTCTGAGTTCTGCAGGAGCCATACGGTAAGGAGGTATTGATATTGGCTGAGTGCCTGGTAGCAAGTCAATAGCGAAGTCTATTTCCCTTTCTGGGGGAATACCAGGTAACTCATCAGGAAATACATCTGGGAATTCATTTACCACTGGAACAGACTGGAATGTCGGAGATTCTGCTTGGACATCCTGAACTCTGACAAGATGGTCAATGCACCCCTTAGATATCAACTTTCTCGCCCGAAGGTAGGAAATAAACCTACCCTTTGGCGTCGCGGTGCCGCCCTTCCACTCCCTTACTGCCTCCCCCGGGAAGTGGAATCAGACCGTTTTGGTCCAACATTCAACGTTAGCAAAACATGGTACTAAACAATCCATACCCATTATGGCATCGAAGTCTATCATTTCTAACTCGACCAGATCTATTGTGGTCTGACAATCAGCAACCTCTACTGTACACCCGCGGTAGATTCGACTAGCTGTGATAGAGTCACCAATGGGCGTAGATACTAGGAAGGGATGCTGTAATGATTCTGGTACAATATTAAACTTCCGTGCCACAAATGGAGTAATATAGGACAAAGTAGACCCTGGATCAATTAGCACATAAGCAGGGTGTGAGCAGATAGTTAGCATACCTGTCACAACATCAGGCGATGCCTCTGAATCTTGCCTCCCTGGTAAGGCATATGTGCGGCTTGGACCCGCACCTGTACCGGAGGCCCCCGATCTGCCTCGACGCCTGCCTGCTGAAACTGAGGGCCTACGCCCAGTTGAGGATGCTGTAGCTCGTGATCCTATTGATGCCCTATCCTGTTTGTCCCGGTCCTCACGACCTCTGGCTGGGCAATCTGTCATCAAATGGCCTTCTTGGCCACAACTATAGCATGCGGTGGAACCATACCTGCATGCTCCAGAATGGCGTCGGCTGCATATAGGGCAAAGTGGTAGGGTATACCTACTCTGCTTAACCCTCCTCTGTGACGGTGAGTCTACCGTCTGCGAACCTCTACCAGCCTCTGACTGCCCCCTGCGGTTGGATCTACCTCCGTGTGACTGTGGTGGAGGCGGGGGCCTGGGTGGCCTGTCTGACAATCGTGGCCTGGGTCCTCCCCGGGCCTCTCTTTGTAACTCAGCTGGCCTATCCCGGCGACGCTGCTCCTGATTAACCCTTCTGATTTCCCGATGTCGCTGTCTGATGCCCTCAATATTCTGGGCAAATGCCTGGATTCGGGAAATATCCATATCTTCTCGCAGTGTGGCTGTGATACAAGTCTCGACATACTCTGGGTTTAACCCCATAATAAAACGGTGCACTCTGGATGCCATGGTATCAACAAAAGCTGGTGCATATCGAGCCAAAGAATCAAACCGCAAGGAATATTCCCGAACACTCATGACCCCCTGTTCCAGATGTAGGAACTGGTCTACCCGGGCCTGTCGAATCTCCCGCGGCAAATAGTGATCTAGAAAGACACCTGAAAAGCTGGACCAGGTGGGAGGGGGAACATCTCTCCCTCGGGACCTCTCCCAGCTTTCATACCATAACACCGCAATATCTCGCAACCGGAATGCGGCCAATTCAACTGACTCAGTAGGCGTAGCATGCATAACCCTGAAGATTCTCTGCATCTGATCCAGAAAATCTCGGGGGTCCTCTGTTCGGTCCGTACCTGTGAACTGTGGGGGATTCAGGGCTAAGAATTCTCGGACCCTCAAACTACCGGGCCCTCCTGATGATTCTGCAGCTGTAGATGGCATTGGCTGACGCTGAGCAGCCATCATCTGTGCTAACAAAACTACAGCACTCCTAACCTCCTGATCAGAAGGAGTCAATATAGGGGATGCTGAAGGTAATGTCGCCCCAAGTGACTCCTGACGTGGTGGAGACTGCTGAGGAGGCTGAGATGAAGCCTCTGTAGGGCCCTCTGATCATGCTGTCTCCAAGTGAGGGGGAGGCATCCTACTGGTGCCTTCCCCTGCTGCAATGTCTAAGCTCCGACCTGTGACGGGATGGCGCTGGTCTGACATTATCTGTAGCCAAAGAATATGGTAAGATTTTTGGAATTCAACCCTATACTGTACAGCTCTATAGCACGACTGAATCAGAATAAGAGACAACCATCCAATCATGCCTTGCAGCCTCCTACCCATAGTATGTGGTGCACAACACATCCATGGACAGGACTCTACTTAGCACGGCTTGCAAACTCCCTGGGATACGACCTGCTCTGATACCAAGTTTGTCACACCCTGCCTTGGGGGGTATGACTGGCACCTGGTGCCCTACTAGGACCTGACCTGCTGGACTGTTACGCCTGGGCGCATCTGGCGCCTGGCTGGCTCTAACTCACATTTCTGGAAACAAAGGGCTATATAACGGCTGTAAATACAGCCCCAGGCCCATTGGCCTATAGCCTCCTGTACCTGCACTAGCAGCTGACCAGAAACATAGTAATTCAGGGAAACCTATACGGGCCGACAAGACCACCATGCTGTCTAGTTATCTGCAACTTAATCATAAGGCACAAAAAGAAGCTACGTGACCGGCAAGGTCACCACTACTGACAATTATGGCCCCGCACGACCATCACAGAAGTAAGAAAGAGTAAAGACAACTATACAACTGCGCGGCCCCACACGACCGGCTCATCTGACCACAGGGAATATATACAGACTGCAAGCCTCTAGGAATAGTAATAGAACTGATCGGGACAGGGCCCCGACCTACCCATGTTATATACAACAAAAGGAACTGAACTACACCTCTGAAATTCAGCCTCCGGATGACTGGAGCTGAATACTCAACCGCTGACAGGGAGTCACGTAGAATCGCCTGCTCATCTAGGAATACCTGCAGGCAAGTAATGCAGCGCCCCACTGGGCGTCAGTACCACTGGTACAGAGTATGTAAAGCAACTGAAATAATATAACTGAAAACATCATCTGAAAGCAATAATATGACTAATGAAGCAGAAGTAGGAGGAATAACTTAACTGTCTGACAAAGTAGATCGTACCTGTTCTTACTGGTACCGAAGGAAGTAGGAATCATACCTGGAGGCGTATCATTCTACTACCAACCCACTCGCATCTAATATAACATAGCATAGCATACATAACATAACATAGCACACACAAACCTTACCCGGCCCCCATAAGCCGGGAGGTACAATCAACACAGAATCTATGCCCCTACCCCGGTCATCCCATCTCCTATAGTGGTTGTAAGCATCCTGCCGGTCCCTGGGTATGCACTTGGGCTCGCTGAGCCCCTGACTATAACTGTATCTGAGTCTGAAGGACTCTAAGTCAACACCCCGGGCGTACCCGCTCGACGGGGGTGTATAAGGGCCGACCAAGGCACAATATGGGGAAACTGGCATCCCATCTTCGTCCCCTTGTGGGACGGCATATCACTCCGTAGAGCGACGTATCCTCGTCCTCTGGCGGACGAGTCGATACAGCTATTAACACTGGGCGGTCAGGGATGCTAGGTAATCCAACCCCAATCAATACAATGGTCTCAACTAATCATGTTGTCTGTGTATCTCATAAGCTAAGACTAACAGGTGTAGGGTTTCGTATAAATCACATACTGAGCTAATAATAGTAATCTGTAATTGTCTGATACATGCTGAGACAGGTAAGTATAAATATAAATATAGCCTCCTGTCAAAATGTACTGGGGTAAAAGTTATACGAGGAGGTGTTTCTGCTGAAAACTATATTGTTTACTAAGTTTCTGTGTTAACATAATTTCCTATTTCTAACATGCTTCCTAAACCATATATAGTTACTATTCTATATCTGGAATGCTTTACTGATACTGTACTACCTCGCGAGGTTTCAGCTAAACACAACAATATCTTAACATGGCATATTACATCACATACTGAATATACTGGGCAACCTTAACCACTCACGCCCGAATCTAAATCGTACGGATAGGTATCGTACACGTTATAACCCAAAACTTCTCATATTGCACCAATATTCAAAATAACACGATAATCGATTTCTAAACATGCAACTGGTCTGTAAATTACTATACTGCTTCGAGGTTACTCAACTTGCCGAGGAAACTTAACTTTACATACCTTATCTTTGAATATTCGTCCGTCGGACGAGGCTCAGCTGGTACTTCAACTATTTTCTCCCAACTGCATTCATAAATACGTCAATCAATACTAAATACAACGTTATTGTAAAGAGCGACGTTACTTTCGATTTAATTTATAGCCTAAACTTAGGCTTATCGAAAGACGGTCAAAAACTCGCTATTTTTCAGCGGCCCAGAAGGGAGAATTATTTACTTCTCAGCTAGGAACACATAGACATTAATTTAGAGCAATTCTACTTACTTTAGTTCGGTGGCTCGCCGATTCATCGGCCGTATTTCGCGAAACTAACTCCGTAGAAATGCTCTCTGCTGCTAAATACCTTGGTATCTAGGATTAATTTGGGTTTGGGCAGCGTTTGGCAACGTAATCGGATGAAAATATTTAATTTCCTTCGTCTTCCGTCGGTTCACAGCGTTTCTGGAAATTTTTATAAGTATGGAATGATTTCCAACCGAAGTGGGGGCTTTATATACTTGGTCCTGGACACGGGCAACGTGTCACGGAGCCATCGCGGAGGCCTCACCTCCGTGACACGCTGCCATCGCGGAGGGGCTCTGCCTTGGCTCCTCCGGCGATGGTTCGATGGGTTTCTCGTCCGATCTTTTTCCTGGACCTTTCCCTAGCACGTATGGCCTTCAAATATGCTTAACCAACGTGCGAATAGGTCATCTAAGTGCCAGGAATTCTACGGGGTATAACATAAATTTCCCTTAAGACGGCCGTCATCCATCCATCATAGGGAACAGTCGCTATCTAAGACATCGGTTCAAGGGGACTATTCTCGGGAAGAGCACCGAAAACAAAAACCGAGAAAACCAAACAAAATATGAATAGAAAAAAATAAATATAATCAAAAAATTTACACATAACTTCCACAAGCAGCTTACTATTTATTACATCACCAGCTACCACAAAATCATCAGCCACATAATATGAAATACAGAGTCACAAAGTCACAAATAGCACATCCACAAAAGCACAAACACAAACTGCCTTTCTACACTAGCACCTAACTACTCCCACCCCACACTTAATCGGAACACTATCCCTAGTGTTCACATATCTGCAATTTAAAACAAAGTTTGGGTGGTGTAACTCCCTGATCAATCAAAATAGTCAATCTCTTCATCAGGTGCCAATGCCTCATCGCCAAGATCAGAATCGTCCCCGCTGTCTTCCTATGACTCAATGTCTGAGTCCTCCTAGCGTGTTTCCTCATCAGTAGGGATGTCGTCATCAACTGGTTCTACAAATGCAAGCCCAACTCTGCATAATGCTCGAGCATGCTCATTGAATGGATAATCCATGTCGATCTGCCGCAATTCATCCTCCGTAGCAGGCCTTCCACCAATGCGCAATTACAACATCTGCATCCCATACATTCGGGCCATGTATTGATCATCCCGAGCATGTTGCTCAGCTAGTGTAAGCACAGGCCCATATGTAGTATCAGGAGCTTTGGTTTTAGTGACATCCAAAGCATGCCGGTCAATTGGAGGAATGTAGTCCAGGGCCTCTTCTTCAATACCATGGCCCCTGAGGAAAGCAGTGAGAAGACCACCGAAACCATACATATGCCCTTGATGAAGTCTGGCTTTCTTCATGGCGGAGATGATGACCGCTCCAACATTAATTTCCAGCCCTTTTGATTAGTGCATAAACCAGACAAACTCTATCCCGGGTGACATCAGTCATGTGCACCCCTGGGATCAGACAAGAGCAAACTATATTTAACCATATCCAAGCTTCTCTGTTCATCTGGGAATATGGCAATGTCTGGTGGTATCCCCTTTCCTTATGACGACTCCACCTGGCTGTCGATCGAGCTTCACATAAAGTGCGTCTGATATCTATGTATGGTGGAGTGATGTTCAGCTGGCGGAGGACATGAGCATCTGTGTCCAGTGTCCCCAGGATTGCATTTAGATGCTGTGTTTCAAAAGTAACCACCTGCCCTTTGATCTTGACGGTGTGGCTACGCAAAGTCGGGTTCCAGTTACCGTAGAATTCCTGGATAAGATGGAGATTGCACTCTTTGGGTTCTTCAAAAATGATGTTTAACCTAGTAGTGTCAATCCTATGTAGGATCCTTGGGAATTCCTGTGCTAGTGGTTCCCGTGCTATCTGTTCCT
This sequence comes from Datura wrightii, assembly GCA_035772735.1. NCBI lineage: Eukaryota > Viridiplantae > Streptophyta > Magnoliopsida > Solanales > Solanaceae > Datura > Datura wrightii. Next base: position 77,325,325 of record JASDFA010000010.1, on the reverse strand, counting down.
CCGCGAAATACTTGGTTTCCTTGTGTTTGGAATACCATTTCTTTCCCTCATCTGTCACCCATCTTGTTCCATATTGTCTGCGTTGCCCTCGAGGAACAGATGGTGCTGCTGGTACTGCTGCCCCAATTTTTACTCATTTTCTGCTGGCACCAGATGTGGATGCGTCCTTGCCTTTATCCTTCCTTCCAGACATTTGTCCTGTGCATTCAAAAACATACAATTCAAATGTTATTCAAGGCATAGTTGGCTACGACTAAGGTTGGGCTTAACTCGATCACCCCACACTTAGCCGTTAGCCGTAACCAATACAAATTGACAAGAGCAACCACCTATTTTCATCTCTTATTTACCAACAGGTTTAGTGCATTCATACAAATGGATGGAATGGTTTCATTTTACTACTCAGACTTCATAAAATGTATTATGAAAATTCATCCATCTTTTTATTTACAACATCATGATCAATGTTCACTTTATGCACCCACCTATGCAATTTTCCTACTTTCATTCCTCTAGCATTTGATCTTCACGCTCACACATTCCCAATTCAAGCACCAAAAAATTCTTTTTTTTAAACTCCAACACAATCCACACAATTTTCTAACTTAAGTTTTCAACATATACTCAATTATCCGACTCCAGTTGTCAACAAATGCTCAATTCTTCAATTCAATTTTTCAACCCATACGCAATTTCCCAACCCTGGGTATCAACAATGGAAGAATTGCAACACACGTCATGTAATTATTGAGTTCTAAGCACAAAGTAGTACAAAATCAACATTCATCAATGTCTCAAACAATCACATACCTCCTAAATACCTTAGGGCGCATCTTCCTCACAAAACATGTACAAGGTTTGAATTTTTCGTCTAAAATTGAATGAAAATGGAAGAACGTACCTTACTTAACACGATTGAAATGAAATTTGTGGAATTTGTTGAGTACCTCCATGCCACGCTTGAGGGAGAAGGGGGATTGGGGTTTTTGTCACGGAGATGTGAATAAAAGTGGGAAAAATCGGGGTTTGGGGTGTTAAAAAGGGTTAATTCGCGCGGGTCAACTCGATGACCCGACGCGAACTTTTCCTCAACGTGTCACGGAGGCCATCGCAGAGGCCAGGCTCCGTGACACGGAGCCAACGCGGAGGCTCTATGGAATTTTTTTTATTTTTTTTATTTTTTTTAAATTCCAGAATGAAGCCTCAATGTGTCTCGGAGGGTAACGCGGAGGTCCACCTCCGTGACACGGAGCCAACGTGAGGGCTCTTTTGAATTTTCTCTAAGTTTTATTTTCTTACCTTGATGTTTCACTTGCACTTTTGTATTTTGGCCTTCCATTTCACCTGAAAATCATCCAACGACAATAATTTGTTAGAAATCATGGGTTGCCTCCCAACTATTGCCAACCTTTTTTTTCTCTGATAATCCTAACTAATCTATTACATTACATTCACGGGTTGCCTCCTGTGCAGCGCCTGGTTTACCATCACGGCTCGACGCTTTTCATCCTTACTCATCTACTAGCGTGATAGACGTCTTCTCTCGAATAACGTCTTCACCCCAGTAGTGCTTACATCTCTGTCTGTTCACCAAAAATGTGGCACTTTTATCCTCTTACCACAATTCAAGTGCCCTGTGTGGGGTCATTCTCACAACTTCAAACGGCCCTGACCACTTGGACCGCAACTTCCCTGGAAAGAGTTTCAACCTCGAGTTGAACAACAATACTTTTTTCCCTGGCTCAAAGATCCGATGCACCATGTGCCTGTCGTGCCACCTTTTAGTTTTCTCCTTATAGCATTTGGCACTTTCATAGGAGTGCCATCAAAACTCATCTAACTCACTCAACTGCATCAATCTCTTCTTTCTTGCTAGCTTAGGATCCATGTTTAGCTTTCTTACGGCCCAATAAGCTCGATGTTCCAGCTCCGCAGGTAGATGACATGCCTTCCCATAAACCAATCTGTACGGAGAAATCCCAATGGGTGTCTTGTATGCAGTTCTATAAGGCCACAATGCATCGTTAAGTTTGCTTACCCAATCAATTCGTTGTGTATTCACTATTTTCTGCAGAATTTGCTTAATCTCCCTGTTTGACACCTCTAGTTGCCCGCTAGTTTAGGGATGATACGCTGTCGCCACTTTGTGTCGCACCCCATACTTAGCTAGCAAGTTTCTGAACCCTACATTCACAAAATGTGCCCCTCCATCACTAATAATAGCTCGGGGCATACCGAACCTGGTGAAAATCTACTTCTTCACAAATTTCATCACCACCTTGTTGTCGTTCCGGGGACAAGCTACTGCCTCGACCCACTTAGACACATAGTCCACTACGATAAAGATGTAACGATTACCAAATGACGGTGGAAACGGGCCCATAAAGTCTATCCCCCATACATCAAAAACCTCAACTTCTAATATCTGATGCAATGGCATCTCCTATCTCCAGCTGATTGTTCCTATTCTTTGACATCTATCACACATTTTGACATAAGCTATAGCGTCTCTAAACAGTGTGGGCCAAAAGAAACCGGACTGTAGCACCTTGTGAGCTGTTCGTTCTCCTCCATGATGACCTCCATACAGCGACGAATGACAACTTCTCAGCACTTCTGCAATCTGACTTTGTGGAATGCATCGCCTCATCACTTGATCCGGTCCTTGCTTAAACAGATACGACTCATCCCACATGTAGTACCGAGAATCATGCCTCAACTTCTTCCTTTGCTGAGCCGTCGCCTCAGGTGGGTATACTCCACTTACCAATAAGTTCACAATATCTGCGTACCAAGGGAGTTCCACTTCCTTTATTGCCAAGAGTTATTCATCCGGGAACTCTTCTCGGATGCGCTCACCTTCCTGCACATGCGAACAGTTCTCTAACCGCGATAGGTGATCTGCAACCTGATTCTCACTTCCCTTTCTATCTTGAATCTCCAGATCAAACTCTTGCAGCAATAATATCCACCTGATTAGCCTGGGCTTTGCATCCTTCTTGCCAAACAAGTACCGAATTGCTGCATGATCAGTATATACCACCACTTTTGACCCCACCAGATAGGATCTGAACTTGTCAAATGCAAACACTAAAGCCAGCATCTCCTTCTCCGTGACTATATAATTGACTTGAGCAGTGTCAAGTGTTTTGCTTGCATAATAAATGGAATGAAAAATTTTATTCCTACGCTGCCCCAATACTGTTCCTACAGCCACGTCACTTGCATCACACATCAACTCAAAAGGATGTTCCCAATCAGGAGAAATGAGAATAGGTGCTTCCACCAGCTTCTTTTTTAGCTCACCGAATGCTTCTACACATTCCTTGTCAAATTCGAACTTCACCTCTTTTTCTAGAAACTGGGATATCGGTCTAGAAATTTTTGAGAAGTTCTGGATGAACCGTCTGTAAAACCCAACATGTCCTAGAAAGCTTCGAACACCCTTCACTGACACTGGTGGTGGTAGCTTTTCAATCACCTCAATCTTTGCACGATCGACTTCTAACCCTCTGCATGACACCTTATGGCCAAGAACGATACCCTCCCTGACTAAAAAGTGGAACTCTTCCCAGTTGAGCACCAGGTTTGAGTCTTCACATCGAGCTAACACCCTGTCAAGATTCTGCAGACACATAGCAAATGAATTACCGAAAATAGAAAAGTCATCCATAAATACCTTGACAAAATCTTCCACCATATCATGGAAGACCGCCATCATGCATCGCTGGAATGTGGCTGGTGCATTGCATAGACCAAATGGCATTCGCCTGAAAGCATATGTCCCATAAGGACATGTAAAAGTGGTCTTCTCACGATCCTCCAATGCTATGTCTATTTGATACCTGCCAACCTATCCAAAATCTGATCAATGAATGGAATAGGATAATGATCTTTCCTCATGGCCTCATTAAGCTTCCTGTAATCCATGCAAATTTGCTAGCCCGTGACAGTGCGTGTGGGAATCAGCTGATTCTTTTCATTGGTGACTACGTTCATCCCTCCTTTCTTCGGAACACACTAAACTGGGCTAACCCATTCACTGTCTGAGATAGGATATACCACACCTGCATTAAGCCACTTGATCACCTTCTGACTATGTCTTTCATCACCGGGTTCAACCTCTACTGATGTTGCACGGTTGGCTTGAATCCTTCTTCCATATATATCCTATGCATGCAGAAAGCTGGAGTAATCCCCATGATGTCCGACATCTGCCAACCCATTGCTCTCTTTCTCCTCTTAAGTACCACCAATGCATCTTTCACTTGTGCATCTGTCAGTTCTGCTGAAATGATGACTGGCAAGGTGTCATCTTCACCCAAAAATACATACTGCAGATGTGGAGGCAGTGTCTTTAAATCCAATTTTGGTGCCTCCTCAATTGATGGCCTTGGCCAGGGTTCCAAGGACCTCTTCAATGGTTCAAAGTTCTGCTTTCTGAAGAACCATTTGGGCTCATTGAAAGTCTGCATCATCTCATATGTAGCATTGTCCCCAAAATGATCTTAGCCCACCAAGGCTCTCTCCAATGGGTCCTGTGAGTCTACAATCTGAAGGGTTGATTCCTGATTTAAAACAATGATTGCTGATAGCTCCTCATAAATGGTCGGTAGCTTCATGGCCTTGTACATATCAAAAACCTCTACTTTGTCATGCGCTCACATGGTTAGCTGCCCAGCAGCCACATCGTTTATGTCTCGCCCAGTTGCCAAGAATGGACGTCCCAAAAAAAATGGGACTTCCGCATTTGGCTCAAAATCCAGAATTATAAAATCCACCAAGAAAATGAGGGAGCCTACTTGAACTAGCACATCCTCCACAATACCATCAGGTTTGGCCAATGAACGGTCAGCTAGTTGCAAGATCACAGTAGTGGGTCTAGGGCTGCCCAGCCCCAACTTCTTAAACACTGATGTTGGCATCAAATTTATGCTTGCTCCCAAATCACACAATCCGCGAGCTTGAATGGACTGCCCAATTGTAATCTGAATAGTGAAGCTCCCAAGATCCTTGAGCTTTGTCGGCAACCTATTCTATATTCAGGAGGTGCACTCCTCAGTAAGCGCCACTGTAGCGTACTCCGTAAATCTGCTTTTGTTTGCTATAATGTCAGTGATGTACTTGGCATATTTCGGCACTCCCTTCAAAACATCAGCTAAAGGAAAATTAATATGTACCTGTTTCAACACTTCCATGAATTTATTGAAGCAAGCTTCCTCCTTGTGCTTTTTCAATCTCTGAGGAAATGGGGGTGATGGTCTTTCTATCTCGGCTGCCTTTTCCTTCCCTCTCACATCATCATGTCCTTCATCCTTTTCTGCCGCTCCAGATTGCTGAGGTGGCCTTTCGAGTTACACCTCCTTGAGTTGAGTTCCACTCCTGGTAGTAAATATATTGACCTGCTTAGTATTTGGGTCTGTATCGCTTGGTAATCCTCCCCTCGGTCTGGTGTTTTGGGCTTCAGCGAACTGTCCAAACTGATACTCCAATGCCTTTGTAGCTAACTGCTGATTTTTCATGTCAGCAGTTAATTTTACATAATCATCCTGCATCTATGCTTGGTTAGCTATTATCGTTTTGAGCATATCCTAAATGTTGCTTGATAGAGGAGGTGCATTATTTCCTCTATATTGTGGCTGAAAATTGTGATGCCCCCATTGGTTTCTCTGCATGCCCTGATTTGGACTCTGTCCTTGATGTCTAGTACTCCCCCATGAAAAATTTGGATGATTTCTCCAATTTGGGTTGTAATTGTTTCCATACAGCTGATTACTGTTCCTATGGGCGTTTCCAACAATATTTACCGAATCCGAATTTGCACCATAATACTCAGCTGAATGTTCACTACTTCCACAGACTTCACACGAAACCTGATGAACTTCATTGACTGGGGCCTATGCCTGCTTGAAACTCATACCACTGAAATGACTGTTAAGTTGATTTTGCAAAGCCGCTATCTGTGCAGTGATAGCTATGAAACCATCCACCTCAAAGACCCCTGCGGCTTTCTTTGCTCCTCCTTGAATTGAATCCGCATTCCATTCTGGATTTCTCTATTAAATACGGTTTAATAAAGTGTAAAGCTCTTCGAAGGTCTTCTCAAATGCCTACCCACCGGCTACTGAATCCAACAATATCTTAGTATGCGGTTCCAAACCCTCAATGAACGTATGCACCAACACCTCATTAGCCTGGTGATGATAAGGGAAATCTCTAAGCATAGACTTAAATCTTTCCCAAGCCTGATACAAATTCTCACCCTCTTTTTGTTTGAAGCTTAGAATCTGACTCCTAAGCTTTGCAGTCTTCCCTGAGGGAAAGAATCGTATCAAAAACTTCCTTGCGAGGTCATCCCAAGTAGTGATAGAATTTGGTGGTTCAGCCTTCAACCACCTCTTTGCTTCCCCCAACAGTGAAAACCGGAATAATGTAAGCCTCACATAGTCGGATGATACTCCAGCGGGGATATAGGTGTCACTTATCTCCAAAACGTTTTGGAGATGTTGTTGCGGATCTTCGTGAGGGAGACCTGTAAATTGCCCGCTGGTGTGCAATAACTGCACCATATTCTACTTGAGTTCGAATCTCCCTCCTGGCTCTGGTCTGTGAATGTTGGATGTTACATTATTCGCGTGTGGGATTGCCACTTCGCGAACCGGTCTTGCTTCTATCTCTTAGGGCACTAAAACTGCCCTTACTATTGGTGGTTGTTGTTGTTTCTCCAGAGCTGCTCTCCTTAATAACTGCAATTTCTTTTCTAGAGCTTCCCTTTTCTGTAGATGAAATTGTGTCTCCGGTTTTAACAACGGATCCACCAACTCCTTATCCCTTGCCAGCATTCAGAAACAATTTAGTACCTGCAAGAGAAAGGCTAAGATCAAGTCGTCAACACTTGTACCGAACTTGTAAACTAACACTAAGAGAATTAAATAACCAATTGCCAGTCCCCGGCAACGGCGCCAAAAAAACTTGTTCGGTCCCAACTACATGCAAGTGCATGTGGTTGTAAAAGTAGTAAAGTGGCTTTATTTCAAGCAAAGTATCGATCCCACAGGGACTGTAATATGAAGTAATTTCCCTAATTGTTAGTAAACGATTTCGTTATGCAGATAGACAACCAAAACAAATAATGCTTTTGAGTCAAGATTAATAGTTAATGTGAACCTAAATGAATATTGTAAGTTAACGTCTGAACAATAGCAACGAACAAGCTGAGGTTAAGGCAAACATGCAGGGATGTAATTTGTTAATTATAGTTCAGTGAATCTTCTCTTCGGTTGTTAGTCAGGAATTAATAACCCATTGATTTGATCTTTCGACTCCTCACCAATTAAAGAATCACGAGACTTACATTACACATTTCTGTGATGCAAAAACCCCAGGTTCTATCTATACATAACATAAATAACAAAATATGACATTACAAATATATTTCTATTCTGAATGTAAATCTTCCCTTAATTTCTCAACCAAGAAAAGAACATATTCCACCAATTCACATCTATCAAATTAGTCTCCCTTTCGGAATCGAAATTGGAATTCTAGAATATACATTAACATTGGCCAAACATTAACGTAGTAAAAGCAAGAATTGGTAGAACAACCATTATAGAGAAGATAAAAACGATAATAATCATTACTTACATTCTTCTGCAATTATCCTCAACCTCAGCAAGAGGTGAATTAGCCACTCATTTGCGGATTAAACATCTTCAAACAAGTAGAAATCATACAAGCAATTGAAATTAAAAAGGAAAAGGAAGAGAATTAACCCTAGGAATTCTTCTTCTCAACTGCCTGCTATCCACGTTCTTACTCAAAATGTCATATACCTTAAAATAAAACCTAAGTGTGCTATTTATACAAGTGAGAAATTTTTCCCGGAATAACTGGCAACGTGGCACGGAGTCTATCGCGGAGCATCAGCTCCGTGCCACGGCCCTGTTGCGGAGGCTTATTGGAACTCAGGTTCCAAGTAATTGTCTTTAGCGTGGCACGGAGGTAAACGTGGAGCTTAGGCTCCGTGACATGGTGCCATCACGCACCTCCACTGGAAATCAAGTTAAAATTCCTTCTAAACAGAATGCTTCCGCGATGGTAGCGTGACATGGCCTCCATCGCAGAGCACAAAACTTGGCCAATTTCCTTGTCAACTTCCGCTTCTTGCTTCCGAGTCCATTTCTATACTTCTCCAACTTGTAGATTAGCTTCCAAAAATTCCTTCTAGACTGCAAAACAATACTAATCATGTTGGTTAGTATAAATCCACATTTACATACAAATCACATGAGAATGCACACATAAAAGTGGATAAACAAGTAGAAATGAATTATTAAAGTATCACTTGGGCATGCAATTATGCCCAAGATCACCTCCCATGTAGCACCTGATTTAACGTCGCAGCACGATGTGACTCTTGCTATTCTTCAAGCATCATCAAGGTATACTACCTCTATTCCTCTTAATTCCTCCATATCTCCCAAATATAACTTTATTCTTTTCCCGTTCACTTTGAACCGTTTTCCTTCTTTATTCTCAAGTTCCACTGCACTATATGGGGATATATGTACCACTCTATAGGGTCCCATCCATCTAGATTTCGGCTTTCACAAGTGCAACCGGAGCCTTGAGTTGAACAGTAGAACCAAATCGCCTGTGCTAAAATCCCCTTTTGCAATCTTCTTGTCATGGTAAATCTTCATTCTCTCTTTATAAATGGCTGCACTCTTAGAAGCTCTAAGTCAGAACTCATCCAACTCATTAAGTTGGTTAAGTCTCAACTTGGCTGCTTCATTCCAGTTTATATTTAGCTTTTCCAAAGCCCATAACGCATAATACTCTAATTCAACCGGTAAATGACATGAGTTTCCATAAACCAGTTGGTATGGATATGAACCAATGGGGGTCTTATATGTTGTTTGATAAGCCCAAAGCGCATCATCGAGCTTCCTAGACCAATCTGTCAGACTATTATTCATTTTTTTGGCAAGAATGGTCTTTATCTCCCTATTTGAAACTTCCACTTCTCCACTTTACTGAGGGGGGTAAGGTGTTTCCACCTTGTGCTTGACACCATATTTTTCAAATAGGGTTCTAAAAAGGCAGTTACAAAAGTGGAATCCACCATTACTGATAATAGCTCTAAGAATGCCTGCTTGACTCCAAAACTACACGCATGTGCACATGGTCGTACAAGTAGTAAAATGGCTTATTTCAAGCCAAGTATCGATCCCACATGGACTGAACTACGGTATTAATTAACTTAAGTGTCAGTGAACGATATCTCTATGAATGCAGACAACCAAATAAATAATGTTTTTTGTGTTAAGATCACTAATTAATAAGAATCTAAGTCTAGGTTACAATTTTAGTCTGAACAATAGCAATGAACAAGCTGAGGTTAAGGCAGGCATGAAGGGATGTAATTTCTTAATTCACTTCAGTCAATCTTCTCTTCGGTTGCTAGTCAGGAATTAATTGCCAATGGATTGGATCTTTCGACTCCTATCCAATTAAAGAATCATGAAACCTTATTCTACATTTCTGTGATTTAAGAATCTCATGCTCTAGCCATACATAACTGATTCCATAAATGACTAATAAGATTTTCAGATATATTTCTATTCTGAACGTAAGTCAATTCTCAATTTTCTCAACTAAGAAAAGATCATATCCTACCAATTCACATCTGTTCAATTTCTTTCCATTTCAAAATAAAAATTGGATTTATAAGATATACATTAACATTGGCCAAACATTAATGCAGTAAAACAAGAATTGATAGAACAACCATTGAAAAAGAGATGAAAACTGAAATGATCGATTATTACATTCCCCTACAATTATCCTTAGCCTCAGCAAGAAGTGAATTAGCCACTCATTTGTGGATTAAACACATTCAAATAAGTAGAATTCCTACAAGCAATTGAAATTAAAGAGAAAAAGGAAGAGAGTAACCCTAGAATTTTAGTCCTCTCAACTACCTGTAACCCACGTTCTTGCTCAACTAAGTCAAAATGTTTAAAATAAAACCTAAGTGTGCTATATATACTATTGAGAATTTTTCCCGGAATAACAAGCAACGTGGCAGGGAGTGTATCGCGAAGCACTCCCTCCATGCCACGGGGATATTGCGGACCCTCACTGGAAGTCAGCTCCCAGGTAATTGCACCTCAACGTGGCACGGCTTGCATCGTGGAGCCTTGCCTCTGTGCAACGGTGCTATCGCGCACCTTCATTGGAACTTGAGGTCCAGGTAATCACACTCAACGTGACACGGAGTGCATCACAGAGCACTGCCTTCGTGCCACGGAGGTAACGCGAACCTCCATTAGATTTTGACATAATTAATTCATCCGAAGCAGAATTCCACCACGATGGTAGCGTGACACGACGCCATCGTGGAGCACTTATTTTTGCTACTTTCCCTTGTCAACTTCCACTCCTTGTTTCCAAGTCCATTCCCGCACTTCACCAATATATATATTAGCTTCCAAATTTCCTTTTACCTGCAAAACAACACTAACCATGTTGGTTAGTATAAATTAACATTTAACTAAAAATCACATGAGCATGTACACATAACAATAGATAAACAAGTAGAAATGAAGCATTTGAGTATCACTTGGGCATGCAATTCTGCCCAAGATCACTTACCCCACACTTAAAACCTTATTCGTCCTCGAACAATACTTTCACATCTTATGCAATTGAAACCCACACATAACTAATTTGGCTCGACCATTCAAGCTACAGTTATACAGATTATTTATGATAGCAAATCATCAAGAAGACATGCATGGTATGAACAATACAATGAAGTACACCACATTAAGACCTCCTAACCTCAAGAATCGATTCTCGATCTTGGAAAACTCATGCAAATTAACTGATCAAGACATCCGACACGAAAGTTTATCTCTCGTCAAGCATGTGCCCTCACAACATGAGAGAATTACCCCATTTTCCATCATAATATTTCAAAAGCACTACATGTAGGGGTATACAATTACAATTTCGCTCGCTCTCCCAAAGAATTCACATGCATCATGTCATGAACCATAAGCTTGCCTCTAGTGTTTTACTCTACTAATATAAGGACGCGTGACGTAAGATCAAGTAGGACTTAATGGGTTGTAATGTAAGTCGAGGAACTAGTCAATACTGGGCTTACCAATAATAGCAACTAGCTTCCTTAAGCGCTTTTCAATACATCCCACCTTCATTACGGCATTGCTTCCTCCTCCATCCTCTCATTCTTGAATTTTTCTCTTTGTTTTTGTTCCCATTTCTTTAAGCACACTCGACTCACTAGCACACACTATTTATGCATCTTTATTTTTTTTCCTCATTCATTGATTTTCTTACTCTCTACTATTAATTAACCAATTTCAACAAGTGCACCTTTGACCTTTTCTTTAGCTTTCATAACTACCGCTTTCCTTCCGTTTCACACTTCTCACTCCCTTACACTTTGGGAAAATTGCTTTTCTTAAGCGCTTAAGGGTTTTGGATCAAATTCACAGCTAATGAAACGAAGGGATTAAGCTCGATTTGTACCTCTCAAAGAATAGGCTAAAGGCTCAATGGGGCTAACTAGGATGTAACAGTCAAGGTAGGAATGATAAGGGAGAAACTTTCGGTTTATTCAAAGAAATGCCTACATCCTTTCCTACAATCCACATTCTTAATTTCGTTTAGTACAAACACCAGGCAAGTTCTAGACACTTTACAATAGCATGGAATAGTCGAAACCTCACCTCAGCCTCATTGCACATGCTCAACTCAAGACATATTCACAGACTCTTCAATCAGCTAATTACAAGAATTCACTATTAAGCCTCAATCACACCGAATCGAACTCTATGGCCTAGGTATCTCAACATGTTTAACACATTTGCATTCTTTCATATGAATCACCTTTGCATATTAATATCATTTACAACATGTAACAAGAATTCCGAAATATTAATTAGCGATACGTTTGGGAAACAAACAAAAGAAAGAAGAAAAAGAAAAAAAAAACTACTCCTATCGACTACATTTCCCTTAAGACGGTCATCATCCATCCATCATAGGGAACAGTCGCTATCTACGACGTCGGTTTAATGGGACTATTCTCGGTAAAAGCACCGAAAACAAAAGCCGAGAAACCCAACATAAAAAATTTCAACAAAAAAATTTGATAGAAAAAGATAAAAATATAATTTGAAAAATATTTACACATCATACATAACAGCAACACAACAATAACTCAAGATTCATTACAACACCAACATTAATTACAGAACATGAAACACAGGTCACAAGGTCACATTTAGCACGACCACAACAAACATAAACAAAACATAAACAAAACAGCTAGCTCCTAACTACTCCCACCCTACACTTAAGCCAAACACTGTCCCTAATGTTCACGTAATTTCAAAATATCACAAAGGTTAGGTGGTGAAACTCCTTGATCAATCAAAGTATTCAACTTCTTCATCAGGTGCTAGTGCTTCATCGCCCATGTCAGAATCGCCCCCGCTGTCCTCGTCCGACTCAACATCTAAGTCCTTCTGGCGTGTCTCCTCATCGGTAGGGACATCATCATCCACGGGCTCCATAAATGCGGGCCCCACTCTTTATAAAGCTCGGGCATTCTTGTTGAATGGGTAATCCAACTCGAGCTGCCATAGCTCATCCTCCGCTGCGGGCCATCCTCCGATGCACAGCTGCAACATCTGCATCCTGTACATGCGGGCCATGTACTGATCATCCCGAGCATGTCGTTCGGCTAGTGTGAGCACCGACCCAAGAGTAGTGTTAGGTGCCTTGGTTTTGGTGACATCCAAGGCACGCCTGTCGATCTGTGGGATGTAATCTATGGCCTCCTCCTCAATATTGTGGCCCCTCAGGAGCATGGTAAGCAGACCAGTGAACCCGTATCTATGCCCCTGATGTAGTTGGGCTCTCCTCATGGCGGAGATGATTACGGACCCAACATTGATTTCCAGCCCCTTCATCAGGGCATACACCAAACAAACTCTATCCCGGGTGACAATCTTCAAGCAAATCCTGGCCTCCCAGTTCATCTGAGAGTAGGGCAATGTCTGATGGTAGCCCTTCTCCTTGTGCCTACCCCACCTTGTTGTCGATCGGGCTCTCAGGCTCCACATAAGGTGCGTCTGATGTCCGCATAGGGTGGAGTGATGTTCAGCTGATGGAGGACATGAGCGTCTGTGTCCCGCGCCCCCAGGATTGCATTCATATGGTGGGGTTCAAAAATGACAACCTGCCCTCTGATTTTTATGTTGTGGCTGCGTAAGGTTGGGTTCCAATTTGCATAGAACTCCCGGATAAGATGAAGATTGCACTCTCTGGGCTCTTCGAAAATGAAGTTTAGCCCAGTGGTGTCAATCCAGTGTACAATCTGCGGGAATTACTGTGCCAGCGGTTCCCATGCTATCTGCTCCTCCAGGAAGTATTTGGTTTCTTTATGTTTGGCATACCACTTCTTCCCCTCATCGGTCACCCATCTGGTTCTGTATTGTCAGCGTTGACCTCTAGGAACCGCTAGTGCTGTTGGAACTGCTGTTCCCAATCTTATCCTCTTTCTACTGGCGCCCGATGTGGATGCACCCTTGCCCTTGTCCTGTCAGCCTGACATTGTTCCTGTACATTCAAACATATAGTTCCAATGTTATGCAAGTCATAATTAGCTACAATTAAGGTTGGGTTTAATTGAATCACCACACACTTAGTCTTTAACCACAATCAACACATTTCGACAAGACATTCCTGATCATGCCATTCTTAGCATTCAACATGCTTAGTGCATTCATATAATTCAATGGGATAATTACTTTGTACCACTCAGACTTCGTACAATGAATAAAAATTTCTCCATCGATTCAATTACATCATCATTAGCACTTTGCAATTTTTTTTTTCAACAACCTATGTAATTCTCCAATTGCATTCTCCCGAAAATCCCTCATCTAACTTAGCATATTCAACATCAATCACACTACATTTCACTTCACCCAACATGCACAACCCAATTTATCAATATTTTTAAAGCATTTAGTCTTCTTCCTATTCAATCCTCAACCCTAGCTATCAATTTCACAAGAATTTCAATAAAACATGCAATCATTGAGTTCATCTACTAACAACGATACTATGAACATCATTCAATCATAAGTCAAGTGATTTTAAGCTTATTTCCTACTTAGGGCAAGGTTTAATCACAAAACATGTTCAAGAATCAATAATTTGAGCAATAATAAAGAAAAATTCAAGAACATACATTTTCTTCGATGAAATTGAAGAAAACTTGAGGAAAGTTGATCACTAAGTCTGTGTCACGTTGGGGGAGAAGAGGATTTTGGGTGTGGGTCGCGGAGGAAATGAGAGAATAGGAAAAAAAATGAAGGAATTGGGGTTAAATTGAGGTTTTATCGCGTGGGTTACCCGATGACCCGAGGTAACCCGACGCGAAATACACCACCACGTGTCACGGAGTGCAACACGGAGCCATCGCACAGGCTTTCTGGATTTTTAAAAATCCAGAATAAGCCTCAACGTGTCACGGAGGGTAACATGGAGGCCCTTCTCCGTGACACGGAGCCATCGCGCAGGCTCACTGGAATGTGCCTATTTTTCTTTCTTACCTCGATTTTTTTCCTTTGCGTTTTTTTTGTATTTTTGCCCTCCGTTCCACCTGAAAATCATTTCACCACAAGAAATTGGTTAGAAATCATAGGTTTCAACGCAAAAATTTTTCTTTTTCTTTTTCTTTTTTTTTTTTATTTTTTTATTTTTTTCCAAATAATTCTACTCTTCTATTACAACACATTCACGGGTTGCCTCCCGTGCAGCACCTGATTTACAAAAACTTGCTCGACTCCAAAACTACACGCAAGTGTATGTGTTCGTACAAGTAGTAAAATGGCTTATTTCAAGCCAAGTATCGATCCCACATGGAATGAACTACGGTATTAATTAACTTAAGTGTCAGTGAACGATATCTCTATGAATGCAGACAACCCAATAAATAATGTTTTATGAGTTAAGATCACTAATTAATAAGAATCTAAGTCTAGTTTATAATTTTAGTCTGAACAATAGCAATGAACAAGTTGAGGTTAATGCAGGCATGCAGGGATGTAATTTCTTAATTCACTTCAGTCAATCTTCTCTTCGGCTGCTAGTCAGGAATTAATTGCCAATGGATTGGATCTTTCGACTCCTATCCAATTAAAGAATCATGAAACCTTATTCTACATTTCTGTGATTTAAGAATCTCATGCTCTAGCCATACACAACCGATTCCAGAAATGACTAATAAGACTTTCAGATATATTTCTGTTCTGAACGTAAATCAATTCTCAATTTTCTCAACTAAGAAAAGATCATATCCTACCAATTCACATCTGTCCGATTTCTTTCATTTTCAAAATCAAAATTGGATTTCTAAGTTATACATTAAAATTTTCCAAACATTAATGCAGTAAAACAAGAATTGATAGAACAACCATTGAAGAAGATATGAAAACTGAAATGATCAATAATTACATTCCTCTACAATTATCCTTAACCTCAACAAGAAGTGAATTAGCCACTCATTTGTGGATTAAACATATTCAAATAAGTAGAATTCCTACAAGCAATTGAAATTAAAGAGAAAAAGGAAGAGAATAACCCTATAATCTTTGTCCTCTCAACTGCCTGTAACCCACGTTCTTGCTCAACCAAGTCAGAATGTGTAAAATAAAACCTAAGTGTGCTATTTATACTATTGAGAATTTTTCCCGGAATAACAAGCAACGTGGCATGGAGTGTATTGCGGAGCACTCCCTCGGTGCCACAGGGATATCGCGGACCCTCACTGGAAGTCGGCTCCCAGGTAATTCACCTCAACGTGGCACGACTTGCATCGTGGAGCCTTGCCTCCGTGCCACGGTCCTATCGCGCACCTTCACTGGAACTTGAGGTCCAGGTAATCACACTCAACGTGACACGGAGTGTATCACAGAGCACTGCCTCCGTGCCACGGAGGTAACGTGAATCTCCACTGGATTTTGACATAATTAATTCATCCAAAGAAGAATGCCTCCACGATGGTAGCATGACACGGCGCCATCGCGGAGCCCTTATTTTTGCTGCTTTCCCTTTTCAACTTCCACTCCTTGATTCCAAGACCATTCCCGCACTTCACCAACATATATATTAGCTTCCAAAATTTCCTTTTACCTGCAAAACAACACTAATCATGTTGGTTAGTATAAATTCACATTTAACTAAAAATCATATGAGCATGTACACATAACAATAGATAAACAAGTAGAAATGAAGCATTTGAGTATCACTTGGGCATGCAATTCTGCCCAAGATCAATGCCAAACCTAGCAAAGTTGTGCTTCCGCTAACACTTTTGCCTTCATTGTTTGGTAGTTAAATAGCCTCCACCCATTTGAAGACATAGTCCACTACCACCAATATGTATTTCATCCTATAGACAAATGGGCTCATGAAGTCTATACCCCATACATCAAACAACTCAACTTCCAGAATAGGGGTCAATGGAAACTCATGTTTACGGGTAATACCATCCTGCCTTTGGCATTGATCACTGGACTTGGCAAAACCATATGCATCTTGCTGAATAGAACGCTAGTAATATTCACATTGTAAGATTTTATGTGCAGTTTTAATACCACTATGATGACCTCCAACTGGAGATGAATGCCATGGCTCTAGAATGCTCAACATCTCTACTTCCGGCACACACCTACAAATGATCCCATATGCACAAACGCGAAATAAGTATGGCTCATCTCAGCAATATCTTCTGGCATCAAATAAGAACTTTTTCTACTATTGAGGAGTCAAGTCTGCTGGTATCATATCGCTAACGAAGAAATTTACAGAATCGACAAACTTGGGAATCAAATCCTGAGACGCAGCTAGCACCTGTTCTTCTGGGAAAGCATCATCAATAGCAATATCCTCTCTTGCCCTAGGTTTATACTCTAGCCTGGATAGATGAATAGCTACCTGATTTTCTGTTCCCTTCCAATCTTTAACCTCAAACTCAAATTCTCAAAGCAACAACACCCAACTCAATCAATCTGGGTTTAGAATCCTTTTTGTACATCAAGTACCTCAAAGAGGCATGGTCTATATAGATGATCACCTTGGTTCTAAGAAAGTATGCTCAAAATTTTTTGAATGCAAAAACCACCACTAATAGCTCATGTTCTGCGACCATGTAATTCTTTTGGGTTGTGTTGAGTGTTTTACTAGAGAAGTAGATAGGATGAAAAATCTTCGCTCTTCGTTGGCCCAAAACTGCATTAAGAGCAACCCCTCTAGCATCGCACACCACCTCAAATGGAAGAGACCAATCTGGACTATGATGGTAGGAGCAGCGGTGTGTTTCTCTTTCAAGCACTCAAAATCCCTCAAACATGCCTCATCAAACACAAACATTACCTCCTTCTCAAGAAATTTTCATAATGGCTATGTAATATTTTAAAAGTCCTTGATAAATCGTTTGTAGAATACTGCATGCCCCATAAAGCTTCTGACCCCTTTTACAGAAATAGGGGTGGCAAACCACCTATAACCTCAATTTTTGCCTTTTCCACCTCAATCCCTTATCCAGATATTTTGTCACCCAACACTATTCCTTCCTTGACCATAAAGTGGCACTTTTTCCAATTTAGGATCAGATTAGTTTCTTCACATCTTTTCAATACTTTGCCTAAGTGTTTCAGGAATGAGTCAAATGAGTCACCCATAATGGATAAGTCATCCATAAATACTTCAATGGTGTCCTACACCATAGATGAGAATATAGACATCATACAGCACTGGAATGTGGCTGGTGCATTGCACAACCCAAATGACATTCTTCTTAAAGAGAACGTTCCATACGGACAAGTGATAGTCGTCTTTTCTTGGTCTTCTGGAGAGATGGTAATCTGATTATATCCCGAGTAGAGGTCAAGAAAAATAATACCAACCTCTATCTGCCAGTCTTCAAGCATCTGATCAAAGAATGGCATTAGGAAGTGGTCCTTTTGGGTCCAGTGGTTTGGTTTCATGTAATCCATGCATACACGCCACCTTGTGATTGGTCGTGTATGTATTAGCTCATTCATTCTTCTCGTTGGGTACCACTGTGATCCTGCCTTTCTTCGGTACACACTATACTGGACTCACCCACTTGCTATCTGCGATGAGGTAGATTACACCAGCATCCATCCACTTGGTGATCTCCTCTTTTACTACTTCTTGCATTGAGGGGTTCAGGCGTCGCTGATGTTCTATTCTTGGTGTGGAATTTGGCTCGAGTTGGATCTTGTGAGTACATTGATCTTGGGCAGATTTATATGCCCAAGTGATACTCAAACGTATCATTTTTACCTTGTTTGTTGTGCAATGTGTATTTAATATCATGTAATTGGTAATAAAATGCGAATTTATACTAACCAACATGATTAGCATTTGTTTTGCAGGTAAATGTGATTTTTAGGAGCTAAAATGCATGTTGGAACTATGTCGGAGTTGGACTTGGATGCGAGCGTGGAAAAGACATTGGAATGCACATTTTATAGGGGCTCCGCGATGGAGCCGTGCCACGCTACCATCGCGGTAGCACACTGCATGAAGAGGAATTAAAATGGCAATTTCCAGTGTGCCATAGCGTCAGCTCCGTGGCACGGAGAGAGGCCTCCGCGTTGGCCTCCGTGCCACGTTGAGGATAATTTACCAGACCCTGAAATTCCAGTGAAGGTCCGCGTCCACGCCGTGTCACAGAGGCAGTGCTCCGCGTTGGCCTCCGTGACACGTTGCTTGTTATTCCGGGAAAAATTTCCCACTAGTATAAATAGCACACTTAGGTTTATTTTAAGTAGTTTTTAGTTTTTAGACTGAGTTCAGAAGTGGAGAGCAAGGACGTGGGTTAGGAGCAGTTGAGGAACGAAAAAGCTAAGGGATTTCTTCTCTTCTTATCTTCTTTCTATCAATTGTACGTATGATTTACACTCAGTTTAGGATGATCAATCCACAAATGAGTGGCTAATTCTCTTCCTTGCTGAGGTTTTGACACTTGTAATGAATTTTGATTATAATTGGTTTTCTTCTTCTTCTTTCATGTTGTTCTATTAATTCTTGTTCTTACTGCATTAGTGCTTGGCCAACATTAATGTACATCTAAAAAGTCCAATTTCACTCGAGAGAGCAAGAAATTGGAAAGTTGTGAATTAATAGGGTATTGTTCTTAACTTGATTTGGGAAAATTGGGTTTTGATGTGCTTTCCTGATAGAAATATACTTGAAAGCCGTATTAGTCAATTTAGGAACCGGAATTGTATTGCTAGGGCATAAATTGCATTTGATCACAAAAATGTAGACGGATGTTATGATTCTAAAGTGAAATTAAATACGAGAGTTTTAATTTCTAGGCGAATGTTCTTGGCTAGCAACATGAAGAAGAGATTAACCAAATTATCATGATTATCAAGTTCATTACTTGTTCTTAACCTTGGCATGTTCATATCCATTGTCTAAATTCACAGTAAATAGTTGTTATTAATTTTAGTATATATAGTTTAGAAACAAAAACTCAAGTAACTTTTGGTTACATTGTTGTTAGCATAATTAGAAGTGAAATAGGAATATAGTAAACTAGGCAACTTTACATATCTTGAGCCTCCTTGGATCGATACTTGGCTACTTAGCCACTTTATTACTTGTTTGACCACGTGCACTTGCGTGTCGGTTTTTAACCCATACCGGAACACCCGAACAAGTTTATGGCGCCGTTGCCGGGGAGGCTAGGCGATTTGTGAAATTGTGTTTAGTGTAAATTTACTGTATTTTTATTTTTCTTTTCTTAAAGTGTTAAGAACTTGGTCTTAGCCTGTATTTTGCAGATTTTGTTTCTGTGAACACTGGCAAGGGACAAGGAGCTGGTGGAATCTTACTTAGAGCCTGAACGTGAATTTCATAGTCAACGTAGAGAAGCTCTACAAAAGAAGCTGCAGTTGTTCCGACAATCTATTATGGAGAAACAAAATCCACCAGTTGTGAGGGCAGTGTTAGTGCCCGATGAAGCAGCAGCAAGGCCGGTTCGCGAGGTGGCAATCCCACACGCTAACAATGTACATTCTAGTATCCGCAAACCAGAGCCTGGAGGGAGGTTTGAATTAAAGCAGAATATGGTGCAACTTTTGCACACAAGCGGGCAATTTACCGGTCTCCCTCATGAAGATCCACAACAACATCTCCAAAACTTTTTGGAGATAAGTGACACTTATATACCCGCTGGAGTGTCACATGATTATGTTCGGCTCACCTTATTTCCATTTTCCTTACTTGGTGAAGCCAAGAGGTGGTTAAAAGTTGAACCACCCAATTCTATATCAACGTGGGATGATCTCGCACGGAAGTTTTTGATCAGATTTTTTCCTTCTGGTAAAACAGACAGACTTAGAAGCCAAATTCTAAGTTTTAAACAGAGGGAGGGAGAAAATCTATATCAAGCCTGGGAAAGATTTAAATCCCTGTTGCGGGACTGTCCTCATCATCATCAGTCCAATGAGGTGTTGGTACACACATTTATTGAGGGTTTGGAACCCCACACTAAAATTCTGTTAGATTCAGCAACTGGAGGGCAAGCGCTGGAAAAGACTCACGAGGAGTTGTACACTTTGCTCAACCGAATTTCACAAGGAAATCCAGAATGGAATGCAGATTCTTCAAGAGGTGGAGCAAGGAAAGCAGCGGGAGTGCTTGAAGTGGATGGATTTACAGCTATTGCTGCACAGATAGCTGCTTTGCAAAATCAGTAAAACAACCACTTCAGCAATATGAATTTGAACCAGCCTTCAGCTTCAGTCAATGCAGTTCAACAGATGTAGTGTGAAGTGTGTGGTAGTAGTGAGCATTCAGCTGAATGCTGTGGTGCAAATCCTGATTCTGTTAACTTTGTGGGCAATGCACAGAGAAATCAGCAGCAGTTTGGTAGTGGCTACAACTCAAATTGGAGAAACCATCCTAATTTTTCGTGGGGTAGCAACAACCAACAAGGCCAAAGTTCTGGGCAGGGTATGCAGAGAAATCAAGGAGGGCAACAAAATTATCAAGCTCAATTCAGAAATCACAATGCCCCTCCTCCACCACCATCACCTACCATTGAGGAGATGTTCAAAACCATGATCGCTAATCAGGCACAATTGCTGGCTGACTATGTTAAATTGGCAGCCGAAGTGAAGAATAATCAGTTGGCGACCAAGGCTCTTGAATATCTGTTTGGGCAATTTGCTAGTGCCCAAAATACGAGACCCAGAGGAGGACTACCTAGCGACACGGATCCTAATCCGACGCAGGTAAATGCAGTGACCACGAGGAGTGGTTTACAGTTGAAGGAGGTGGAACCGGAAAGACCGCCTCAAAAATTAGGAGCAGCAGATGTTGAGAGAGAGCAAATCTCAGATAAGGGGAAGACTAAAGAAGCTGAACCAGAAAGGCCTCCACCCCCGTTCCCTCAACCACTTAAGAAACACAAGGAGGAGTCGTGTTTCCAGAAATTCATGGAGGTACTTAAACAGGTACATGTTAACTTACCTCTTGTTGATGTCTTGCAGGGAGTGCCAAAATATGCAAAATATATTAAAGACATCGTGGCTAACAAAAGTCGTTTGACTGAGTATGCCACGGTAGCTTTAACGGAGGAATGCACTTCCCGTATTCAGAATAGGTTGCCCACAAAACTGAAAGACCCTGGAAGTTTTACTATCCAGCTTACGATTGGGACAAAGTATCCGAGCTCGTGGATTATGCGACTTGGGGGCAAGCATAAATCTGATGCCATCTTTGGTATTTAGAAAGTTAGGTCTAGGGAGTCCTAGACCTACAACGGTAATCTTGCAGCTAGCAGACAGGTCTTTAGCTAAGCCGGATGGCATTGTTGAGGATGTTTTAGTGCAAGTAGGCTCCCTCATTTTTCCGGTCGATTTTATTGTTCTGGATTTTGAACCAGATGCTGAAGTCCCATTTATTTTGGGATGACCCTTTTTGGCAACCAGAAAAGCATTAATTGATATAGCTGCGGGTCAACTTACAATGCGAGCACATGACAAGGAAGAGGTGTTTGATGTGCTAAAAGCCATGAAGTTGTCGGCTATACATGAGGAGCTTTCTGAAATCAGTGTGGTTGAACACGGAGAAAGTAGGCAGGTTGTTGAATCTCAAGACCCATTGGAAAGAGCGTTGACGCATTCTGATCATTTTGGGGATAGAGAAGCTTGTGGAATGGTTCAATTGTTGGATGGAGCACCTAATCATCCGAGGAGACAGGAATTTCAGTCATTGATGAGATCACTAGAGCCGTTGCCAAAACCGTCTGTTGAGGAGGCACCGAAATTGGAGCTGAAAGAATTGCCTCCCCATTTAAAATATATCTTTTTGGGGGAGGGAAAGACGTTACCAGTTATCATCTCTGCAGACTTGACAGAGGAACAGGAAAAGGCAGCTTTGGGGGTCTTAAGGAAGAGGAAGAAAGCAATGGGTTGGCAAATGTCTGACATTCAGGGTATAAATCCAGCTTTCTGCACACACAGGATATTCATGGAGACAGGAGCCAAGCCAACTGTTCAGCCGCAGAGGAGACTTAATCCAGCAATGAAAGATGTGGTAAGGAAGGAAATAATCAAGTGGCTTGATGCAGGTGTAGTCTACCCAATTTCAGACAGTGAGTGGGTCAGTCCCGTTCAATGTGTTCCTAAGAAAGGGGGGATGACTGTAATCACTAATGAGAAAAATGAGTTGATCCCTACACGAACCGTCACAGGCTGGCGAATTTGTATGGACTACAGAAAACTAAATGAAGCCACGAGGAAAGACCATTACCCCATTCCTTTTATTGACCAAATACTTGATAGATTGGCAGGGCAGGAGTATTATTGGTTCCTTGATGGGTACTCTGGCTATAACCAAATAGCCATCGCTCCTGAGGATCAAGAGAAGATGACTTTCACCTGTCCTTATGGGACATATGCTTTCAGGCGGATGTCGTTTGGATTATGCAACGCACCCGCCACATTCCAGAGATGCATGATGGCTATTTCCATGACATGGTTGAGGATTTTGTTGAGGTATTTATGGATGATTTTTTTGTTTTCGGTAATTCGTTTGCTACTTGTTTGTAGAATCTTGACAGGGTGCTGGCTCGATGTGAAGAATCCAACCTTGTGTTAAACTGGGAGAAATGCCACTTCTTAGTGAAGGAGGGGATTTTCCTGGGCCACAAAGTGTCTAAAAAGGGGTTGGAAGTCGATCGTGCTAAAATTGAGGTTTTTGAGAAATTGCCACCACCAGTATCAGTGAAAGGTGTACGCAGTTTTCTGGGACATGCAGGATTCTACAGATGGTTCATTAAAAACTTTTCCAACATTTCTTGACCGCTATGCAGACTGCTAGAAAAGGAGGTCAAGTTTGAGTTGAACGATGAGTGTGTTGTAGCATTTGAAAAATTGAAGCAGAAATTGATAGAAGCACCCATACTTACCTCTCCTGATTGGGAACAACCATTTGAGCTGATGTGTGATGCTAGTGATGTGGCTGTGGGAGCTGTATTGGGAAAAAGGAAGAATAGAATTTTTCATTCTATTTATTATGCAAGAAAGACACTTAATACGGCCCAGAGCAATTACACAGTCACAGAAAAGGAAATGCTAGCTCTGGTGTTTGCATTTGACAAGTTCCGGTCTTATTTGGTGGGTTCGAAAGTGATGGTGTACACTGATCATGCAGCTATTCGGTACCTATTCAATAAGAAAGATGCTAAGCCCAGATTTATCAGATGGATCTTATTGCTAAAGGAGTTTGACCTTGAGATTAGAGACAGAAAAGGGAGTGAAAATCAAGTAGCAGATCACCTATCACGACGGGAAAGTCGGTCGCATATGATGGAAAGTGATGACATTAATGAGGACTTCCCAGATGAGCAACTATTGGCAGTGGGAGAAGCTGAAGTTCCCTGGTATGCTGACATAGTCAACTTGCTAGTGAGCGGAGTTTACCCACCTGAAGCAACAGACCAGCAAAGAAGGTAATTAAGGCATGACAGCCGACATTATGTATGGGATGAGCCATATTTGTTCAAGCAGGGACCAGACCAGGTGATGAGAAGATGCATACCAGAGAGTCAGATAGCAGAAGTGTTAAGGGGCTGCCATTCTTCGTTGTATGGAGGGCATCACGGAGGTGAGAGAACAGCACACAAGGTTCTTCAGTCAGGTATCTTTTGGCCAACACTGTTCAGAGATTCTATGGCGTACGTCAAAATGTGCGATAGATGTCAGCGGACAGGATCAATTGGCAGAAGACAAGAGATGCCTTTGCAGAACACACTGGAAGTTGAGCCCTTCGATGTGTGGGGCATTGATTTCATGGGCCCATTCCCACCGTCATTTGGTAATCGTTACATCTTGGTAGCTGTAGATTATGTATCAAAATGGGTGGAAGCAATAGCTTGCCCCAGGAATGATAACAAGGTAGTAACAAAGTTTGTGAAAGAACACATTCTCACAAGGTTTGGGACACCCCGAGCAATTATCAGTGACGGAGGGGCTCATTTTGTCAATGCAAGTTTCAAGAAATTACTGGCTAAGTATGGGGTGCGCCATAAAGTGGCCACAGCATATCACCCACAAACTAGTGGGCAAGTAGAGGTCTCAAATAGGGAGGTAAAACAGATTCTTCAGAAAACGGTGAACACACAACGGAATGATTGGTCTAGTAAACTTGATGATGCTTTGTGGGCCTACCGAACTGCTTATAAGACACCGATTGGAACGTCACCATACCGATTGGTCTATGGCAAAGCATGTCATCTCCCGGTTGAACTTGAGCATCGAGCTTTCTGGGCTGTCAGAAAGCTAAATATGGACTCAGAGCTAGCGGGTAAAAAGAGACTGATGCAGCTTAGCGAACTTGATGAATTTCGCTGGCATGCCTATGAGAGTGCGAAGTACTACAAGGAAAGAACCAAAAGATGGCATGACAGGCATGTGGTGCATCGCATTTTCGAACCAGGACAGAAAGTTTTGCTTTTTAATTCAAGATTGAAATTGTTTCCTGGTAAGTTGAGGTCTAAATGGTCTGGACCGTTTGAAGTGGTGAGAATGACCCCTCACAGGGCGGTAGAACTGTGGCAAGAAGATAGGAGTGCTACGTTCTTGGTAAATGGGCAGAGATGCAAGCACTACTGGGGGGATGACCATGATCGGGACAAATCGTCCATCACCCTAGTAGACAAGTGAGCATAAAGGACGTCGAGCCGCGACGGTAAACCAGGCGCTGCACGGGAGGCAACCCGTGAGAAAAATATTTTAATTTTTTTTTCTTTTTGCACAGTGTAGTTAATTTTTATCTTTAATTTTGTTTTTATTTTTTATTTCCAATTTTTATTTTTCTTTTTCTTTTCTTGATTTGGTTTAGATTTTCATTGTAGTTAGTATTTTTATTTTAGTTAGGGAAATCTATTAATCTAACCAATTTTTGTTTAGTGAGGTGATTTTCAGGTATAACGGAGGAAATATACATGGAATCGAGAAAATGAGGCAAGGTATGAAAATTTTAATTAATTGAAGAAACAGTGCACTGGCGCGTTGGCGCCGTGTCACGGAGGTAGGGCTCCGCGTTACCCTCCGTGACACGTTGAAGGCAAAATCCGGATTTTTAAAAAAATTCTAGTAAGCCAACGCGTTGGCTCCGTGTCACGGAGGAGGGTCTCCGCGTTACCCTCCGTGACACGTGGCCGTGTATTTGGTGCCGGGTCACACCGGGTTGCCGGGTGACCCGCGTGTTTTCTTAAATTAAAACCTCCGATTTCGCCCCATTTCTTCCCATTCCCTCTTCCCTCCGCGACCAAAACACCTATTTCCCCCTCCCCAAACACCGTGCCACGTTCCTAGGCAAGGAATACGTCAAGTTTCTTCGGTTTCTCAATTCAAAGGTATGTTTTCATCGTCTATCTCAATTTTTTGGCGATTTTAGTCAAATTTGGGCATGTGTGGTGAGATATATCACCCTAGGTAGAAATTAAACATGAATGTTGGATTATTTGTGATTGATATATGTTTGGATTGTTGTATTTAGCGTTTGAACTTATCGATTGCGTAAATAATTCGAATTTGATTATAGAATTGTATTCTAGGGCATGAGTTGTTGAATTTAACTTGAGCGACTTGATAAGTCGGCAAATTAGATGCCGGGGTGTGTTTGTAAATTGAGAGAAGTCGTGGTAAATATTGTGTAAATGTTAAAAGACGACAAATTCTCGAATTTTTTTTGGGAAAAGGCAAAAAGTGTGTAAATTGGTTAGATTGTTTGGATTAGATTGTATATAGAATGTTTTTATCGTTGTTTTTATTTTGTTGTTGTTTTTGTTGCGAAGTGCGATGTGTGAATTGTTAGCGATAGTAGGATTGGGATTAGCTGTATGAAGTCTGAGTAGTACGCTAACCGTTATGCTGTCGAAATTTTTTTGTGAACGCACTAAGCATGAACTGTATAGTGTTGTCTGTGGTGTAATTAGAGTTATCCTCGCCGTAATTTTATAGAAGTAGCTAAGGCCTAAGTGTGGGGTAAATGTTGTGTAACCCGACCTTAGCCGAAGTTAACAAGTTTTTAGCTTAACTTTGTGCTTGTTTGTGTAAATTGACAGGTACAATGGCTAGCAGACAAGATAAAGGCAAGGGTGCTTCTACCTCAGGCACCGGTAGGAAAAGGATGAGACTGGGCACCGCAGTCCCAGCTGCACCCGCTGTTCCGCGCGGCCAACGCCGCCAATACGGAACAAGATGGGTAAACGAGGAAGGAAAGAAATGTTATAATAAGCATAAGGAGAGCAAGTACTTCCCGGAAGAACATATTGCACGGGAACCACTCGCACAGGAGTTCCCTCGCATTGTACAGAGAATTGAAGCAGCTGGGCTCAGCTTTATTTTTCAGGAGCCCAAGGAGTGCAACCTTCACTTGGTCCGAGAGTTCTATGCAAACTGGAACCCGGCCATCAGAAGCCACACAGTGAAAATCAGAGGGCAGATGTTGGAGCGCGGGACACAGACGCCCACGTTCTCCGCCAGCTAAACATCACCCCACCGTACGTCGACATCAGACGTACGTTATGTAGGGCTCGATCCACAGCCCGATGGAGTATACATAAGGAGAGGGGTTACCACCAGACTCTGCCTTATTCGCAGATGAATAGGGAGGCCAGAATATGACTGAAGATTGTGTGTTCGTGTTTGATCTCGGGAGTTCATATGACGGACGTGACCCGGGACCGTGTCTGCTTGGTGTATGCCCTTATGAAAGGGCTTGAGATTAATGTTGGGGCGGTAATAATATCCGCCATGAAGAGAGCCAGACTGCACCAGGGCCACAGATACGGGTTTGGCGGACTCATCACCACCTTCCTCCGAGGCCTTGACATTGAGGAAGAAGCCTTGGACTATATTCCGCAGTTGGAGCGGAGGGCCCTCGATGTGACAAAGACTAAGGCCCCCGACACTACACACGGACCAGTACTGACTTTGGGCGAGCGACATGCTCGGGACGATCAGTACATGGCCCGTATGTTTGGCATGCAGATGCTACAGCTACGGATTGGTGGGAGACCAGCCACCGAGGAAGAATTATGGCAGCTGGAGCTGGACTACCCCTTTGGCGAGAACGCCAGAACCTTATGTCGGGTGGGACCAGCCTTCGTGGAGCTGACAGATGACGATGTCCCTACTGATGAGGAGACACATCGTGAGGACTCCGATGTGGAGTCCGATGACGACGATGGAGCTGATTCAGATATGGGCGACGAGGCCGCAGCACCAGATGAAGAAGTCGAATATTTCGACTGATCAGGGAGTTCCACCACCCGAATTTGTTGTTTTGTAATTTTTGTGAACACTGGGGACAGTGTTCGATTTAAGTGTGGGGTGGGGAGTAGCTAGGTGCTGGGACATACGCTCTAATTTGCTGTATGTTTTTTCCTTGGTTTGGATGAATGTTTGTGCTTTCCCTGTGGTGAACTGATTTGTGGTGTATCTGTATATATTTGTTTGTGTGGTTAATGATGTGTGGTATGAAAAGTTATGGTTGCCAGTGTAAATATTTTGTAAATTTTGTAAATATTTTTTTTTCTATCGAGATGATCGGTATTTTTCAAAATTTTCGCGAAAATATTTTGCACTTGTAAATAATTTCTTTCTATCAAAATGATCGATGTGTTGCAAAATTTCTCAATTTTTATTTTTTTGGGTTTCTCGGAGTTTGTTTTCGGTTCTTTTACCGAGAATAGTCCCATTGAACTGATGTCATAGTTAGTGACCGTTCCCTATGATGGATGGATGACGACCGTCTTAAGGGAAATATAGTCGGTAGGAGTAGGATTTTTTATTTGTTTTTAGTTTTTCTTTGGTGGATTGCATCAATGAACTGTAGTTGCTTATGGTTGCTAAATTTTCGTTGCGTGTTGTAACTGATGTTCAAAATGTGGAAATGATTCGTTTGAAAGCATGCAATTTGAAAAATATGTTGAGTTACCTAGGCTATAGAATTTGATTCAGTATGATTGAGGCTTAATCTTGAATTCATGTAATTGACTAATTAAAGAGTCTGTGAATGCATCTTGATTCGAGCATGTGCATGAAGTGTGATGTGAGGTATTGTTATTCCATGTCATTGTGAATTGTCTAGAACTTGCCTGGTGTGTGTACAAAACAAAATGAAGGAAGTGTAGTGTTGGAAAGGATGTAGGCATTTCTTTGTTTTAACCGATAGTTTCCATTTTTTCTTGTCAAACTCTACCTTTCTATGTGTTGTATACCCTAGTTAGCCCGTTGAGCTTTTAGCCGATTTCTTTCTTTCTTTTGTCCAAAATTGTATAAACTAAGCTTTATTCCTTCTTTTCATTAGCCTTAAAGTCTATATGAAACTCTTAAGCGCTTACAAAGAAAAGACAATGTTTCCCAAAGTGAAAAGAGTGAAAAGAAAAAGAAAAGCAGAGTGAGGAAATAAAAGATGATGTTGAAGAGGCACTTGCTATAATTAAATGATAGTGAGGGTACATGAAAACCCTTTGTTTTGTGTCAAGTGTGTTTTATGAAATGGGTTGTACGAAAGTAAACCAGCATGAATGGGAGAAAAAGAGAAAAGAGAGGAACAATGTCCATAAGTCGATGGGAATGAGTTGAAAAGGCGCTTAAGGATGCTAGCGACTATTATTGGCTAATCCAATATATATATACTAGATCCATAGCCCCGTTACAACCCATTAAAGTCCTACGTGATCTTACATTGCATTTCTTTATATTAGTGGAGTAATACACTAAGGGCAAGCGTATGGGTCATGACATGAGGCATGTGAATTCTTTTGGGAGAGTGAGTGAAATTAATTTTTATATGCCCCTACTTGCATGTTTGTGTGTTGCATGAACAAAAAGGGGAAGATTCTCTCGAGTGTGAGGGCACATGCTTGAGGAAAGATTGATTTTCGTGTCGGATTTCTTGATTAGCTGATTTGCATGAGTTTGCCGATATCAAGAATCAATTCTTAAAAGTCTAGGAAGTCTTGATGTATTAAAGGTCATTGTATTGTACGACCAAGCATGTTTTCTTGATGATTTGCAAAAATTGAATAATCAGTATGACCGTAGCGTAAATGGTCGCACCATAGTGACGAAGGTTGGGATGTAATTTGCATGATTTGTGTATGTGTTGTTCGAGGACGAACAAGGATTTAAGTGTGGGGTAAGTGATCTTGGGCAGATTTATATGCCCAAGTGATACTCAAACGTATCATTTTTACCTTGTTTGTTGTGCAATGTGTATTTAATATCATGTAATTGGTAATAAAATGCGAATTTATACTAACCAACATGATTAGCATTTGTTTTGCAGGTAAATGTGATTTTTAGGAGCTAAAATGCATGTTGGAACTATGTCGGAGTTGGACTTGGATGCGAGCGTGGAAAAGACATTGGAATGCACATTTTATAGGGGCTCCGCGATGGAGCCGTGCCACGCTACCATCGTGGTAGTACACTGCCTGAACAGGAATTAAAATGGAAATTTCCAGTGTGCCATCGCGTCAGCTCCGTGGCACGGAGAGAGGCCTCCGCGTTGGCCTCCGTGCCACGTTGAGGCTAATTTACCGGACCCTGAAATTCTAGTGAAGGTCCGCGTCCACGCCGTGTCACGGAGGCAGTGCTCCGCGTTGGCCTCCGTGACACGTTGTTTGTTATTTCGGGAAAAATTTCCCACTAGTATAAATAGCACAGTTAGGTTTATTTTAAGCAGTTTTTAGTTTTTAGACTGAGTTCAGAAGTGGAGAGCAAGGACGTGGGTTAAGAGCAGTTGAGGAACCAAAAAGCTAAGGGATTTCTTCTCTTCTTATCTTCTTTCTATCAATTGTACGTATGATTTACACTCATTTTAGGATGATCAATCCACAAATGAGTGGCTAATTCTCTTCCTTGCTGAGGTTTTGACACTTGTAATGAATTTTGATTATAATTGATATGGTTTTCTTCTTCTTCTTTCATGTTGTTCTATTAATTCTTGTTCTTACTGCATTAGTGCTTGGCCAACATTAATGTACATCTAAAAAGTCCAATTTCACTCGAGAGAGCAAGAAATTGGAAAGTTGTGAATTAATAGGGTATTGTTCTTAACTTGATTTGGGAAAATTGGGTTTTGATGTGCTTTCCTGATAGAAATATACTTGAAAGCCGTATTAGTCAATTTAGGAACCGGAATTGTATTGCTAGGTCATAAATTGCATTTGATCACAAAAATGTAGACGGATGGTTTATGATTCTAAAGTGAAATTAAATACGAGAGTTTTAATTTCTAGGCAAATGTTCTTGGCTAGCAACATGAAGAAGAGATTAACCAAATTATCATGATTATCAAGTTCATTACTTGTTCTTAACCTTGGCATGTTCATATCCATTGTCTAAATTCACAGTAAATAGTTGTTATTAATTTTAGTATATATAGTTTAGAAACAAAAACTCAAGTAACTGTTGGTTACATTGTTGTTAGCATAATTAGAAGTGAAATAGGAATATAGTAAACTAGGCAACTTTACATATCTTGAGCCTCCTTGGATCGATACTTGGCTACTTAGCCACTTTATTACTTGTTTGACCACGTGCACTTGCGTGTCGGTTTTTAACCCATACTGGAACACCCGAACATACATATGCTTGGAGTGATTCAGATGATATTAGTTATGGTCTAGCCAATTGCCTTTTTGTACCGTTTTAGTATTTTGACCAAAGCTCCCACTTGTTTTTCCAACAGATCTGATGCAACTATTACTTGTAGAGTATTGTCTTCACCGAGAAATGCATACTTGAGATGAGGAGGTAGTGCCTTCAGTTCAAGGAATGGTGGTACCTCCATAGATGGCTTAACCGATGGCGTTGAACAATTCTTTAGATCCAGGTCTAACTTCTTTAGGTTGAAGTTGTATGAACCCTTTCTATTTAAGGCATTCACCGTCTGCTGGTATTCTGGTATTCTGTCTCCCTCATAATTCATCAAGTTAGCTGCTAATGTGTCAATAGTCATCTTCTTCTCCATAGGCATTGGAAGCTTCTCAAATTCCATCTGGGTGTTTGAAAAAGGGATCATTTCCTTGATGTGTCCTGACTTAATCATAAAAGAAAAAACAGAGAAAGCATAAATAGGGAAATAACAACTAGAAGTCAAATACAAGCAATTAATCTAGTCTTAGCTGTATTCCCCAGCAATGGCACCACTTTTTGATAATGCTCAAACTCATACCTCCTACTGAAGTATGAAGTGGACATTGTCAGTAAAGAATCTAACAAAGAGGTTGGGGTCAAACCCACAGGAAATATGGAAGATCTAGACTAATACCGGTAAGTGAGCTTGTTGGTTAGTTACTCCAATTTGGGGGTTTTTTAAGAAAACAACGATTTAGATCAAGATTTAAGAATAACTAGGGTTTTTTGATGGGTTCATAACTACTTCGGGTATACACATGTGATCAATACCAATGCTTACTTGTAGAACTGATAACTAAGGTTCATCCAAACACTGGTTCGTCTCTATTGGATGGTTATACTCAATCACCGGGTCAGGTCTCATGAGCGGTTCCAAACATCCATTATCAATAAGTTCTAAATTTAACTATCCTGCGACCACAACTCAAGTTAATACAATGATCATCAAGATCAAGGCTTTGTTGTAATTCTCTTTTCCTAATCTCTACCTCTCTAGGCTCAAGCAAGTAAAGAATTCAGGCATGTCCTAATATTGTACACTGCTAAGAAACGTTTAAGAATGAAGAGAATACAATACAAGTGTTTTGCATTTGTTTTGAGTCACTTTTATGTATCCCTAGCTCGTTAATCCACCATGGTTCCCACAACCCTGGCTATGGAGGTTTTAGCCTCACATTGTTTCAAGGTTGTAATATGCATTCATAATTAAACACATAATTCAAAACATACAATAGAGGATAAGAGAAAATATTCTTTGATTATATTAGAAAAACCTCAAGAAAAATTGATAAAGATCAAGAAAGAACCCAAAAGAAAAGGTTGATCACAAGTCAATCAACTCAATTCTATGTTTTTCCCTCTAATCTCTATTGATTTCACGCGTCTCTCACTTCTCTATACTGTTCACTATGATTCTCTACTAAAAATAAAATATATAAGTTATTTATACAGACATAAGAATCCTTTTCCTAAGCTAACTGGGTGATTTTCCATAATTGGTGCCGCCTGAGCTACGATTGATCATACAACCCGTAGCAGGATTGTACAGGTCGTACCTGCTATCCGTAAATCCTTGGCTTGTTGAAATTTTGGCTAAGTGTTGGGTACTGGTACGACTCATACATGCTTCCTAAGAGTCGTGCTCTGCTTCAGTGGTCTGGCTCTAAGAACTCTGATTTTTTCTAAAATTATTCACAAGTGTTGTAGTACAACTCATACCTCCAGCCACAACTCATACTATCTGATGTTCTTCTTAGCACTGAAAATCCTCTGAAGATCGCCATTGCTCTTGGTGTGATTCGTACATTATTTCAACAATTCATAAGTCCATCCGTATCAAGAGTCTGCCTTTGTGCAATTTCTTTTGAATATTTCCGTGGCTAAAGTTACGGCTCGTAGCATTCTGTTGTATGACTCGTACTAAGAGTCTTAGGTTGCATTCTCCCCAGTTCAGTCATTTGAAACTTTTCACGGTTCTCAATACGGCTCATACCAACAATGTACGCTCGTACTGAGACTACCACTTTAGCTCATTTTCTGCACTTTCGGGATGCTTTTGCACATTCATGTTCCAACACTTATTTTTTCTTGTAATTAAAGAAAAAGTGCCTTATATCCATATAAACACATCTAAGTTCCGGATATTTTCTTAGTTTTGAGCGTCAAAAGTGATGTAAACTCACAACCCTCATCACTCAAATCATGGGGGTGATGGGAACTAAGAATGCAGACTTAACCTCCTACCAGCTTGTTATACCTTGGGAACCCAAGGATCAGACCTGGAAGTGAAAATGGAGAAAAACTGAAAATTCGCACTAGGTCACAGAATGACTCGTGAAGTGAGTCGTGAGGAGTGACTCGTGGTCAGCTAGATTTGGAAAAGTATGAGTGAGGAGGCTGCGGGCCTGACCATAAGTCATGGTCAGACCTCACGACTCGTGAGGTCACCCGTTGTCAACCCTGAAGGTTTGGTAAGATTGGGATGGGTAGTGTAAGCCACGGAAGGTGACCACGATTCGTGGTCTGACCTCACGACTCGTGAAGTCTCCCATGGGGTTCCCTTGGAGGTTTGGGCAGTGGACTCAATGGATTAAGGCAACGAGTCATGCCCTGTGGCAATGACGCATTAGGTCCCTCGTGAGGACTGGTGACCAGAAATTCCTGCATTTTAATAAGGGTGTTTTCGTAACATTCCTAAGTCCCTAAGGCCTAAACTACACTATTTTAGTAATTTGCTGAGTGTGATAAGAGGAGTTAAGTCCCTATTGCATGCCCATTCTCATGCAAGGATTTTAGAGGTTTTTGGGAGATTCAAGGCCTTCTTCCCCAAATTTTTTCCAAATTCTTTGTGGGTATTCAAGGAACTTTAAGTCCATCTATTCCTAGGTATGCAGGGTTTTAAAATGGGTGGAATTCTTCCTCACCCATGCCCAATATCGATTTAAATCATGAATCCTCCTATTCAAGTCTATGGGGTTTTACTCAAATGCATGAAAATGTGATTTCTCTTTATGGGTATGATTTAATTGAGTTTTAATTATTGAATTGTGAATGATGGCTAGTTTTATAGTATTTTCTTCAAAAATCATGTTTCAATCTTTTAAATCTAAAATGCCCATTTGATGAAAGATCGTGAATGTTATGATTTATGATGACTACTCTATAATTTGAGTTTATTGATGATAGAAAAGCATGATTTCAAGCTACCCATGTTTATGATCATGTTATGAAAGAATTGAATATGATGAAGCATTAGGCAATGCTAACATGATGAACAATTATTTATGATATATGAAAGGAATTTCATGATTTATCGATTTATGATATTGGCCGATAAAAAGGGCCTTGATTCTTGGCTAAGCATGTTTTAGAGGGGATCAATGATGATGAATGTTATATCTTAGACAATGAATTTTATGCATGATGTTAATGATTTATGTATGAACCTATATGCATGTTTTTGGGAGCCATGTCCAGCACGGAGCAGCCAACGTTCAAAGGACTACATCAGTTTCTGATAACCATGTGCACCTGTGGGTTTGTAAATGATATAATGGGTTGATAATGATCCCCTCAAATGTGATATCACGCCTTATGCACGACCCTCGCCTGGAAAGCCAGGGTCGGCTCTACCCACTTGAGCGAGACAGTGGAGCATCATGAAAGGCTCTACCATGATAATATCGGTTATGACGAGTCCTCCCATTGTTCCACATCTTTTATGCATTGTTATGTTTATGTTACTGGATCAGGTTATATTATGATAAAGTTATTTACGATTATGATAATGAATGATTATGTATGATTTGAAAGTCTTCAACCTTATGTTTTATTTATGAAGATTTTGATGCAAGCATGATTTCCTTCTCCTATGTCAATTTATAAATTTGCTTTACTTTTAAAATGTCCACTTTACTTTTACCTTGAATACTTAGTACATTCCACGTACTGACCGTATACTTTCTATGTTGTATCGTTTCATGATACAGGGTCCGGGTCTCAGGCTCATCCTTATCCTTAGTCCATTCTAGCCTATGATATCAGCTTGTTGGTGAGTCCTCATGTTCCGAGGGCTGTTTGATAAACTTTTCTATTGATTATATTTCAGTACTGCTCGGGTTAGTTTGGGATGTTGTCCCATCAACCCATCTTATGAGTTAGAGGCTTTCAGACAAATGAGTAATATTCAGCTTATGTAAATGGTGGTACTTCCTGATGTTACGTCATGGTTATGTTTCCACGATGTTTTATGCTTATTATTCCATTTATTTAAATGAGATTTGTGGAATGCATGTTCCATGGGTTGACTTGGGGTCTCTCAGGGTCCCTTATCCTGTGTCTACGATCCGAGTGTACGTTCGGGTCGTGACAAACTTGGTATCAGAGCCACAGGTTTGAAGTGTCCTAGGGAGTCAGAATGCTGCATTAGGTAGAGTCATTTTCATCGGTGTGAAGCGCACCTCACTTATGACAAAGAGGCTATTAAACTTTTAAGAAATGTTCCCTTCTTTCATGTTCTATGTCGTGCGATGAAAAGACTTTCCATCCTTCTAATTTGTGCGATTCGCGATTGCAGAATTATGGCTCCTAGGGGAATGAACGAAAGGAGGAATGAAAAATGATGAAGGACATGGAGATGGAAATGACCATGGGCATCAGCATGCCCCACATGTTTCGGAGCCCTAGACACCAGAGCCAGCTACCCACGCCTGAGTTTTAGGCGGCGATTCAGATGTTGGCATAGGCCTTGACCGCTCAGGTCAACCAGTAGGTTCTTGCATAGGTCCCATCGAATGGCAATGCAGCGGCGGCTCGGATTAGAGACTTCTTCAGGATGAACCCTCCTGAGTTCACGGGATCGAAGGTGGATGAGGATCCACACGAGTTTATTGAAGGGATCTTGAAGGTCACTCAGGTTATGGGGGTGACAAATGGGGAGTGTGTAGAACTGGCCTCATATCAGCTAAAAGAGGTTGCCCATATTTTGTACAAGCAATGGAAGGATAGCAGGACTGTGGGAGCATGCCCTATCGGCTGGGATGAGTTCCATATGGCCTTTCTTGACAGGTTCTTCCCTCGGGAGATGGGGAATTGAAAGAAGATAAGTTTATTAACCTCAAGAAAGGAAAGATGACAGTTATGGATTATTCTCTTGAGTTCACCCAGTCGTCAAAGTATGTCCCAGAGTTTGTGATGGATCAGAGGGCGTGGGTGAGCTGATTTGTTCATGGCGTGGCCGGTTATTTAGATAAGGATTGCAGGACTTCCATGCTTCATCAGGATATGGATTTTCCTTGCATATTATTATATTCCCAGTAGATGGAGGCAGCTCGTGCAAGGGAAAGAGAGGCAAAGAGAGCTCGGACAGATAGCCATGGGTTTTCACATTAGAGGTCCAGTGGTGGCTATCGTCCACAATCTCAGCAGAGGTCACTATCCCTAGTTCCATCATTTGCTAGTGTTCCATCTAGACCCAGGGGTGATAAGAGGAGCAGGACTTCAGGGTCGAGGGATTAGAGGGGCACCCAATTAGAGTATACCTCTCCAGCCTGTGGGAAGTGCAACAAGAGTCATACCGGGGAGTTCCTGCTCAGTTCAGATGTCTACTTCGGGTGTGGTAGACAAGGGCACATGCGCCGAGCATGTCCATATGCCAGACAGGGTGGTTATAGGGGTCAAGCACAGACCACCAAAACAACAGCGCTCTAGCCTGTTCAGCTCCACAGGGAGCATCCACTAGTGGGGGAGGCGGTTAGCGCCAAAACCGATTTTATACCCTTGCCTCGCGCCAGGAGCAGGAAACTTTGCCAGACGTGGTCACTGGTATGTTGTGTGTCTTTCATATTGATGTCTATTCCTTTCTAGACCCGAGAGCTACATTGTCTTTTGTGACTCTTTACATCGCTAGTATCCTTGGAGTTAGTCCTAAGGCCTTGTCAGAACCGTTTTCAGTTTCTACCCCAGTTGGTGATTCAGTCATAGCTAGACAACAATATAGAGGTTGACCTATTATGGTGTTGCATAAGGTTACCTCCGCAGACATAGTAGAATTGACCATGACTAATTTTGACATCATTTTGGGTATGGATTGGTTGTTTGCATGTTATGCTTCGATAAATTGTCGGACCCGTATTGTGGAGTTTCATTTTCCGGGTGAGTCAGTTTTGGAGTGGAAGGGAAGTTCGGCGGTGCCAGTAGGGGTTGGTTTATTTCCTACCTTATGGCTAGGAAGATGATCTCTAAGGGGTGTATGTACCACCTAGTCAGGGTTAAGAATATGGAGTCCGAGGCCCCGACTATCCAGTCAGTTCCGGTGGTGGGTGCGAATATCCAGAGGCATTTCCCGAGGATTTGCCAGGTGTTCCTCCAGAAAGGGAA
Source organism: Datura wrightii (assembly GCA_035772735.1). Taxonomy (NCBI): domain Eukaryota; kingdom Viridiplantae; phylum Streptophyta; class Magnoliopsida; order Solanales; family Solanaceae; genus Datura; species Datura wrightii. The sequence goes on along the minus strand of JASDFA010000010.1, from coordinate 77,287,631 downwards.
ATTGATTTCAGTATTGATCTATTGCAAGATATGCAGCCTATTTCTAGCCCTCCTAATAGGATGGCTCCAGCTGAGCTAAAGGAATTGAAGGATCAGCTAAAGGATTTGTTGGATAAGGACTTCATTAGACCGACCCACTCTCCATGGGTTGCACCAGTTCTATTTGTTCAGAAGAAGGATGGTTCCCTTCGCACGTGTATTGACTATCAGCAGTTGAACAAGGTTACCATCAAGAACATGTACCCCTTACCAAGGATCGATGATTTGTTTGACCAGCTTCAGGGTACCAGGTGCTTCTCCAAAATCGATCTCAGGTCCAGGTATCACCGGCTTAGAGTTTGGGAGAGTGACATCCTGAAGATTGCTTTCAGGACTCGGTATGGTCACTATGAATCTGTTGTTATGTATTTCCGGCTAACCAATGCTGTTGCAGCTTTTATGGATCTAATGAACGGGATGTTGAAGGCATATTTGGATATGTTCGTGAATGTATTCATCGATGACATCTTGATATACTCTCGGAGCGAGGAGGAGCATGCCACTCATTTGAGAATAGTGCTGCAAACCCTCAAGGATCGTCAACTGTATGCAAAGTTTAGGAAATGTGAATTTTGGATAAACTTGGTAGCATTTCTGGGACATGTAGTATCAATCAAAGGAATAAGGGTAGATTCCCAAGAGATTGAAGCGGTGAAGAATTGGCCCAGAACGGTGAATTCTTCAGAAATTCGGAGTTTCTTGGGCCTAGCAGGTTATTATCGAAGGTTTGTGAAGGGTTTCTCATCTATAGTGGCACCTTTGACTAAGATGACTCAGAAAAAGGTAAATTTCCAATAGTCGGATGCTTGTGATAAAAGCTTCCAAGAGTTGAAGACCCGACTCACTTCAGCTCCAATGTTGACCTAACCCGAAGGTACTGATGGCTTTGTTGTCTGTTGCGATGCTTTGAGAGTCGGACTGGGATGTCTGTTGATGCAGCATGGGAAGGTAAGAGCATATGCCTCAAGACAGCTGAAAGTTCATGAAAAGAATTACCCGACCCATGATCATGAGTTGGCCGCGGTGGTGTTTGCATTGAAGATATGGCGGCATTACTTTTATGGGGTCCACGTGGATGTATTTATGGATCAAAAAAGTTTGCAATATGTGTTCACCAGAAATATCTAAATCTCCTGCAAAGGAGGTGGTTGGAGTTACTTAAGGACTATGACATGAGTGTCCTTTACCACCCGGGCAAGGCTAATGTTGTTGTAGATACGCTTAGTAGACTCTCCATGGAAAGTGTGTCCTACATGGATAAAGGAAAGAAGGAGATGGTGAAGGATGTCCACCGACTTGCAAGGTTGGGAGTTAGATTGATCGATTCGATTGATGGTGGTGTTGTTGTAAGTAATGTGTCAGAATCATCCTTGGTGGTTGATGTTAAATCCAGACAAGATGAGGATCCAATATTGAGGAAGCTGAAGGAGGCAGTGCGGACTCAGAAGGTGAAGGTCTTCTCCCAAGGGGGAGATGGTGTGCTACGATACTAGGGTTGACTATGTGTTTCGGATGTCGATAATTTGAGAGCTCAGATATTGCATGAGGCACATGGTACAAGATATTATATTCATACCGGATCCACAAAAATATATCAGGATTTGCGAGAAATCTATTAGTGGGATGGTATGAAGAAAGATATTGCAGAGTTTGTAGCAAAATGTTGAAACTTCCAGCAAGTGAAAGTCGAACATCAAAGGCTGGGAGACGTACTTCAAGACATCAGCATCCCCACTTGGAAGTGGGATGAGATTAATATGGATTGTTTACAGGCCTACCTCGTACTCGCTAACACTATGACTCCATTTGGGTGGTGGTGGAAAAGCTAACAAAGGCGGCACACTTCCTAAGGTCAAGACCACAGATTCAACGGATGATTATGCTAAGTTGTATATCCGGGAGTTGGTTCAACTCCATGGACTTCCCTTGTCTATTATCTCAGACCGAGGTGCTCAGTTTACTTCTCAATTCTGGCGTTCTTTTCAAAAAGGACTTGGGACGTAGGTTAAGCTCTGTACAGCCTTCCATCCGCAAACAGATAGCCAGGCAGAGCGAACCATTCAGACCCTTGAGGATATGTTGAGGGCATGTGTTATGGATTTTAAAGGTAGTTGGGATGATCATTTGCCCTTGATAATGTTTTCTTATAATAACAGTTACCACTCTAGCATCCAGATGGTCACGTTCGAGGCTCTTTATGGGTGGAGGTGTAGATCTCATATCGAATGGTTCGAGGTTGGTGAGGCCTCTATGATAGGACCAGATTCAATTCATAAGGCGATGGTGAAAGTTCAGTTGATAAAGGATCGGTTGAAAACCACTTAAAGTCATCAGAAATGGTATGCTGGTGTGAGAAGAAGAGATTTGGAGTTTGATTTGGACAACTGGGTATTTCTAAAGGAATCTCCCATGAAGGGAGTCATGCGGTTCGGAAAGAAAGGTAAACTCAGTCCCTGCCATGTTGGCCTCTACCGGATTGTGAGAAGAATTGGTAAGATGGTGTATGAGTTGCACTTGCCCTTGGAGCTATCTTTGGTTCATCCCATCTTTCATGTGTCACTTTTGAAGAAGTGCTTGGGTGACCCAGCCTTGGTAGTTCCGGTAGACAACATTAGAGTGAAGGACAACCTCAGTTATGAAGAAATTCTCGTTTAAATCATGGATCATCAAGTTCAGAGGCTGAGGAAAAAAGAAGTAGCCTCAGTTAAAGTATTATGGAGAAATTAGCATGTTGAGGGAGTTACGTGGGAAGCCAAAGCAGATATGATAGCTAAATACCTTTATTTGTTCCCTACTTGCTTAGTTTCAGTTTGAGGAATCAGTTTTGCCCTAAACCTTTAATCATCTTTTCCCATTCAGTTCATGGGTACAAGTTTGTTTTATGATATGTAAATCTGTGTGATGTCTGAATTCAATTTAGCTATGTAGTTCCTTTCAGGGGTAGTCATTCCGTCAGTTTTCGACTTAAATGATTGGTAATCGTACATGGTGATACCTTGTTTATGAGTTTTCTACATGTTTCTAACATTCGAGGATGAATGTTCCCAAGGGGGAGATATTGTTATACCTCGGGAACTCAAGGATCAGACCCGAAAGTGAAAATGGAGAAAAACTGAAAATTCGCACTAGGTCATAGAACACTCGTGAGGTGAGTCGTGAGGAGTGACCACGAGTCATGAAGTGACTCGTGGTCAACTTGATTTGGCCAAGTTTGAGTGAGGAGGCCACGGGCCTAACCACGATTCGTGTTAAGACCTCATGACTCGTGAGGTCACCCGTGGTCAACCCTGGAGGTTTAGCAAGATTGGGATGGGAGTGTAGGCCACGGAAAGTGAACACGAGTTGTGGTCTAACCTCACAACTCGTGAAGTCTCCCATGGGGTTCCCTTGGAGGTTTGGGTAGTGGACTCAACGGATCAAGGCAATGAGTCGTGCCCTGTGGCAATGAGTCGTGACCCGTGGCAACGAGTCGTGACCCGTGGCAATGAGTCATGCCCTGCGGCAACGACCCGTTAGGTCCCTCGTAAGGACTGACGACCAGATATTCCTGCATTTTAATTAGGGTGTTGTTATAACTTCCTAAGTCTGTAAGGCCTAAACTATGTTGTTTTGGTAATTTGCTGAGTGTGATAAGAGGAGTTAAGTCCCTATTGCATTCCTATTCTCATGAAAGGATTTTAGAGAGGTTTTTGGGAGATTCAAGGCCTTCTTCCCCAAATTTTCTTCAAATTCTTTGTGGTTATTCAAGGAACTTTAATTCCATCTATTCCCAGGTATGTAGGGTTTTAAAATAGGTGTAATTCTTCCTCACCCATGCCCAATTTCGATTTAAATCATGAATCCTCCTATTCAAGTCTATGGGGTTTTACTCAAATGCATGAAATTGTGATTTCTCTTTATGGGTATGATTTAATTGAGTTTTAATTATTAAATTGTGAATGATGGACTGGTTTTATAGTATTTTCTTCAAAAATCATGTTTCAATCTTTTAAATCTAAAATGTTGATTTGATGAAAGTTCATGAAAGTTATGATTTATGATGACTACTCTATGATTTGAGTTTATTGATGATAGAAAAGCATGATTTTCAAGATACCCATGCTTATGAGCATGTTTTGAAAGAATTGAATATGATGAAGCATTAGGCAATGCCCACATAATGAAGAATGATTTATGATTTATGAAACGAATTTCATGATTTATCAATTTATGATGTTGTCCGATAAAAAGGGCCTTGATTCTTGGCTAAGCAGGTTTTAAAGGGGATCAATGATGATGAATGTTATATCTGAGCCAATTAATTTTGTTCATGTTGTTAATGATTTATGTATGAGTGTTCGCGTGATTTGTGGGTATATAAAACGACACGTAAGTGCACGTGGTCGAACAAGTAGTAAAGTGGTTTTAGTAAGCCAAGTATCGATCCCACAGAGACTTGGATGAAGTGCAATCTGCTCAAGTGTACTATATTTTACTTCTTAAAATGCAGACAACAGTGTAACCAAAAGTTTGATAGTTTGTTTTATAATTTTTATACTAAAGCTAAAACAATTATCTAATTTGAGTCTGAACTATAAATGAGAGCATGCTGAGGTTAAACGAACATGTAATGAATTTAATTATCATTATAATTTGGTTAATCTTTTCCTCCGGTTGCTAGCCAAGAACTATTGCCAAGAGATTAAAACTCTCGTATTTAACCTCACTTAAGAATCATGAACCATCCACCTACATTTCTGTGATTAAATGAAATTCATGTTCTAGCCATACAAACCCAGTTCCTAAATTGACTAATACGACTTTCACGTATATTTCTATCCTTAAAGCAAATCAATACTCAATTTTCCCAAACTAAGTAAAGAACATATCCTATTAATTCACAACTTTCCAATTTCTTGCTTTCTTGAGTGAAACCGGACTTTTTAGATGTACATTAACTTAGGCCACACATTAATGCAGTAAGAACAAGAATTAATAGAACAACCATGGAAGAAAAGATGAAAAACCAAAGAATCAATGATCACATTTCATCACAATTGTTCATAACCTCAGCAAGAAGAGGAATTAGCCACTCATTTGTGGATTAAACATCTTCAAATGAGTGTTAATCATACAAGCAATTAAATTAAAGAAGAAAGAAAGAGAGAAAAAACCCTGATATTTTCGTCCCTCAACTGCCTGTAACCCACGTTCTTGCTCCACCAAGTCAGAATATTGAAAAATGAACCTAAGTGTTCTATTTATACTGCTGGGAATTTTTTCCGGAATAACGAGCAACGTGTCACGGAGTGCATCGCAGAGAACTGCCTCTGTGACACGCTACGGACGCGGACCCTCACTGGAACTGGGGGTCCAGGAATTAAGGCCCAACGTGGCACGACGTGCTACGCGGAGCCAAGCCACCGTGCCACGGACCGGACGCGGACCCTCTCTGGAATTTGGGCGAAATTTCCCTATCCAGGCAGAAGGCCTCCGCGATGGCAGCGTGACACGGCTCCATCACGGAGCCCCTTTATTTCATGCTATCCACTGCCTTGTCCCGTGATCGGATCCAAGTCCAACCCCGATATCATCCAACATGCATTTTAACTTCCCGAAATTACATTTTACCTGCAAAACACTGCTAATCATGTTGGTTAGTATAAATTCACATTTTATTACCAATTACATGAGAATGTATACACATTGATAGATAAACAAGGTAAAAATGGTACTTTTGAGTATCACTTGGGCATATAAATTTGCCCAAGTTCACTTACCCCACACTTAAATCCTTGTTCGTCCTCGAACAACAATCCTACACTTCATGCAATTTACATCCCAACCTTGCTACTTTGGTTCGACAATTTAGGTTACGCTCATACCGATTATTCAATACAGCAAATCATCAAGAAAACATGCATGGTCTTATCAATGCAATGACCTTCAATACATCAAGACCTCCTAGACTTTAAGAATCGACTCTCGATATTGGCAAACTCATGCAAATCAGCTGATCAAGATATCCGACATGAAAATTAATCTTTCATCAAGCATGTGCCCTCACAACACAAGAGAATCTTCCCCTTTTTGCTCATATGACTCACAAAAATTCAAACAGGGGCATGTAAAAACAATTTCGCTCTCTCTCCCAAAAGAATTCACATGCATCATGTCATGACCCATAAGCTTGCCCTTAGTGTATTACTCCACTAATATAAAGAAGTGCGATGTAAGATCACGTAGGACTTTAACTGGTTGTAATGGAAGCTACGAAACAAGTAAATATTGGGTTAGCCAATAATAGACACTAGCATCCTTAAGCGCCTTTTCAACACATCCCATCAACTCATGGACATAGTTTTTTTTTTTTTTCATCATCCCATTCTTGATGTTTTTCTTTAGTATGGCCCATCGTATTAAGCACACTTGACACAACAACAAAGATTATTCATGCACCTTCATTATCGTTTATTTATAGCAAGTGCACCTTCAACCTTTTCTTTTCTTCCCTCACTCTGCTTTTCTTTTTCTTTTCACCATTCTCACTCTTCGACACTTCGGGAAAATGATTTTCTCTTCTTAAGCGCTTAAGAGTTTTGTATAGACTTTACGGCTAATGAAAAGAAGGAATTAAGCTCGGTTTACACTTTATGACAAAAGAAAAAAATAATAGGCTAAAGGCTCAAAGGGCTGACTAGGGTATACAATCAAGGTGTGTACGACAAGGAAAAATAGAAACTCTCGGTTAAAACAAAGAAATGCCTACATCCTTTCCTACAACACACCTCCTTCATTTCATTTTGTACACACACCAGGCAAGTTCTAGACACTTCACAATAGCATGGAATAACAACACCTTACTTCACACTTTTTGCACATGCTCAATTCAAGATGTATTCACAGACTCTTCAATCAGCTAATTACAGGAATTCAAACATTAAGCCTCAATCACACTGAATCGAACTTTATGGCCTAGGTATCTCAACATATTTACAAAGTTGCATGCTTTCATATGAATCATCTTTGCATTTTAAATATCATGTACAACACGCAACCAGAATTTCACAACCATACGGTAACTACAGGTTTTGGGATGCAACCCACCAAAGAAAAAACTGAAAAATAATTGAAAAAAATCTACTCCTAACGACTACATTTCCCTTAAGACGGTCGTCATCCATCCATCATAGGGAACGGTCACTACTATGACTTCGGTTTAATGGGACCATTCTCGGTAAAAGAACCGAAAACAAACGCCGAGAAACCCAAGAAGTAAAAATATGTTGAAAATATCGAACATTTCGATAGAAAAATATTTACAAAATATTTTAAATTTAAAAATATCGATCATTTCGATAACAAAAATATGTACAGAATCAGCTAGCAAAATTCAGCAACACACATCAATTTCACATAAATTTACAAATACAGAACAACACTTTAACAATTCACAACTCACAGGGAACACCAAATTACACAAAATTTCACATGCACGGCAACGAATGAGAGCATACATACAAAATAGCCCAGCCCAGCACCTAACTACTCCCACCCCACACTTAGCTCGAACACTGTCCCCAGTGTTCACAAAATTTAAAAAAGCACAAAATTGGGTGGTGGAACTCCCTGATCAGTCAAAGTATTCCACTTCTTCATCGGGTGCTGCTGCTTCATCTCCCATGTCCGAGTGGCCCCCGTCGTCTTTATCGGACTCCATATCGGAGTCCTCCCGACGTGTCTCCTCGTCTGTGGGGACATCATCATCTGTGGGCTCTACAAATGCTGGCCCCACTCGGCATAGAGCCCTGGCGTTTTCGCCGAAGGGGTAGTCTAGCTCGAGCTGCCATAGCTCCTCCTCTGTCGCCGGCCTCCCGCCAATCCTCAGCTGGAGCATCTACATCCCATACATCCGAGCCATATACTGGTAATCACGAGCATGTCGCTCGCCAAGTGTAAGCACTGGCCCGTGGGTGGTGTCGGGAGCCTTAGTTTTAGTAACATCTAAGGCCCGCCGTTCCATCTGCGGGATATAGTCAAGGGCCTCCTCCTCAACATCTAGGCCCCTGAGGAAGGTGGTGAGTAGTCCACCAAAGCCATACCTGTGCCCCTGGTGCAACCGGGCTCTCTTCACGGCAGAGATAATTACCGCCCCCACGTTGATCTCTAGCCCTTTCATCAGGGCGTACACCAGGCATACACGATCCCGGGTTACATCTATCATATGTACCCCCGGGATTAGGCATGAGCATACTATCTTCAGCCATATTCTGGCTTCCCTGTTCATCTGTGAATAGGGCAGAGTCTGGTGGTAGCCCCTCTCTTTGTGTCTACTCCATCTAGCTATCGATCGAGTCCCACACAATGTGCATCTGATGTTCGCATATGGTGGGGTAATGTTCAGCTGTCGGAGTACGTGGGCGTCTGTGTCCGGCACTCCTAAGGTGGCATTGAGGTGGTGGGGCTCCAAGGTGACTATTTGCCTCTAATCTTGATGGTGTGACTTCTGATCGTCGGGTTCCAATTGGCATAAAATTCTCGAACCAAGTGCAGATTGCATTCTTTGGGCTCTTAAAAGATGAAATTGAGCCCAGCTGCCTCGATTCGGTGGACCATCCTAGGGAACTCCTATACCAATGGTTCCCGTGCTATATGCTCCTTGGGGAAATATTTGTTTTCTTTGTGCTTTGCGTACCACTTTTTCCCCTACTCAGTCACCCATCTCATTCCGTATTGGCGGCGTTGGCCGCGTGGAACTGCTGGTGCTGCTGGGACTGCTGTGCCCAGTCTGATTCGCTTCCTTCCGGCGCCCGAAGTTGATGCGCCTTTCCCTTTCTCTTGCCTGCTTTCCATTTTACCTGTCAACCCAAGTAGACAAGATCAATGTTAAGCTAACGGATATCAACTTCGGCTAAGGTCGGGTTAAGCTAGGTTACCCCACACTTAGTCCTTATCTACAGTTACAACAATACGGCAAGATTATCTTTATTTACACACAATAACCAACTATACAATCATGGTTAGTGCGTTCGAAAAATTCGACGGTGTATCTTCTGTGTACTACTCAGACTTCATACAGCTAATCACAATCACTACCATCGCTAACATCTTTACCATCGCACTTAGCAAGGAAAAACAAAGAAACAAAAACAACAACAAAAATTTATCTACACGAACCTATACAACCAACCAAATTCTTACAAATTTCAACATTCCCTTAACCCGAGAATCCGTCATTCTATTAACATCCCAACAATTAGTACATCGACTCATCTCATTCAACATGTACATCCCGGCATGAAATTCACAAGTTCAATACATTTTTACTCCAAATTCAAAAACAAGCCCTAGAATTGATATTATCAAGCAAATTCGATTAATTTATGCAATTGACAAGTTCAAGTAATCATAACGACATTCCGAACATTCATCAATAAAAATTTACTTGAATTCATGATTAATTTCTACTTAGGGAAATTTAGCTCACCTCACATGCTCAATATCGAAGAAAATCGACAAGAATTGAGAGGAAATCGAAAAACATACCTTGACTTTGAAGAATCGAAGAAAACTTGTTGAATTTCTTGGCTTACTCCGTGTCACGTTGATGGGGGATGGGTTTTGGGGGGTTTGGTCGCGGAGAGATTGAAAAATAAGGGAAAAGGGAGGGTTTTCGAGGTTAAAAAGTAGGGAAATTGCGCGGGTCACCCAGCGACCCGGTGTGACCCATCGCGATATACACGACAACGTGTCACAGAGTACATCGCGGTGCACTGCCTCCGTGACATGGAGCCATCGCGAGACTGTTCTGGAAATTTTTAAAATTTCCGGATTATACCTCAACGTGTCACGGAGGTAACACGGAGGTCCACCTCTGTGACACGGAGCTGTCACCTCAGCTCACTGTTTGCCACTTTTTATTAATTTTCATACCTCGACTTTTCGTTCGTGATTCCGTGCATATTTTTCTCTGTTTGACCTGAAATTCATTTCACTATACAAAATTGGTTAGAATTATAGGTTTCACTCTAAATACAAATAAAACAAAAACTAAAACGAAATTTTTTTGTAGTAAATCAAGAAAAAGAAAAAGAAAAGAAAAATCTATTTACACTTTACAAAAAGAAAGAATAATTTTTCACGGGTTGCCTCCCGTGCAGCGCCTGGTTTACCATCGCGGCTCGACGTCGTTAACCTCAGTTGTCCTCTAGGGTGATGGACGATTTCTCTCGATCACCGTCCTACCCCCAGTAGTGCTTACACCTTTCCGGTGGTTTTCCCATTAACTCCCGTGAATCCTTACTCTGCTCATCATTACCTTGATCAATCACATTGATCACCGAGAGTTCTTCGTGCACCATCGGGAACTTAGGTGCCTTGTACACATCGAACACCTCCACCTTGTCATATGCTCGCATTGTTAGCTGCCCTGCAGCTACGTCAATTAGTGCTTTCCCGGTTGCCAAGAAAGGACGTCCCAAAATAAATGGGACTTAGTGATTTCTCTTTATGGGTATGTTTTAATTGAGTATATTTCATGGAAATATTCATGACGGCCAGGTTTTAATATTATTCCCTTTGATTCATGTTTCAATCTTTTTAAATCTATATTTTCCATTTATGGATGTTCATGAAAATTATGATTTATGATGAATATTCATTATTTTTAAATTTATTGATTTTGGAAATGCATGAATCCAAGTAACCCATGTTTATGAGCATATTTTGAAGAAATTGAGTATGATGAAGTATTGGGCAATGCCTACATGATGAAGAATGATTTATGAATTACGAAACGAATTTCATGATTTATCAATTAATGGTGTTGGCCGATAAAAAGGGTCCTTGATTCATGGCTAAGCATGTTTTAAAAGGGATCAATGATGATAAATGTTATATCTTAGCCAATGAATTTTATGCATGATGTTAATGATTTATGTATGAGACTATATGCATGTTTTTGGGAGCCGTGTCTTGCACTGAGGAACCCGGTGGTCAAAGGACTACGCCAGTGTCTCATAACCACGTGCCACCGTGGGTTGTAAATGTTGTGATGATATGATAATGATCTCCTCAAATTTGATAGCACTCCCTATGCACGACCCTCGCCTGGAAAGCCAGGGTCGGCTCTGCCCACTTGAGCGAGAGAGTGGGGTATCATGAAAGGCTCTACCATGATGGTGTCGGTTAGGACAAGTCCTCCCATTGTTCCCCATGTTTTTATGCATTTTTATGTTTATATTATTGGCTCAAGTTATATTATGATAAAGTTATTCATGAATATGATAATGAATGATTATGAATGATCCGGAAACCTTGAGCCTTATGATTATTATGAAGATTTTGATCTAAGCATGATGTCCTCCTCCTATGTCTATTTATGATTTTTACTTTACTTTTAAAATATTCGTTTTACTTACCTTGCATACTCAGTACATTCCACGTGCTGACTTCATACTTTCTATGTTGTATCATTTCATGATACAGGATCCGGATCTCAAGCTCATCCTCACCCTTAAGCCGTTTCAGTCTGCGCTTTCAGCTCGTTGGTAAGTCCTCATACTTTGAAGGCAGTTTTAGAAGCTTTCATACTGTTTATGTTTCCGCATTGGTTGGGTTATTTTGGGATGTTGTCCCATCAACCCATCTCATGTTTTAGAGGCTTTCAAACAAATAGAAATTTTTCAGCCATGTAAACGTTTGGTATTTTTTGATGCTATGTTTATAATTATGTTTCGCGATATCCTTATGATTATCGTTCCGCTTGATTGAATGAGAATAGTTGTATGCATGAGCCATGGGTCGACTTGGATCCCTTGGGGTCCCTTGCCCCGTGTCTACGATCCGGGTGTACGTTCTAGTCGTGACAAACATAGTATCAGAGCAATGGGTTTGAAGTGACCTAGGGTGTCTGAAATCCGCATTAGGTAGAGTCTTTTCCATGGGTGTGAAGCATGCCACACCTATGACGAAGAGGCTACTAAACATTTAGGAATTGTTCCCTTCTTTCATGTTCTATGTCATGCGCTGAAAAGCCTTTCCCTCTTTCCAATTTGTGCGATTCGCGATTGCAGAACGATGGCTCCTAGATGAATGAACGGAAGGAGGAATGGAAATGATGAAGGCCACGGAGATGGCAATGATCATGGGCATCAACAAGCCCCACCTATTTCAGAGTCCTACGTACCAGAGCCAGCTACCCACGCTGAGTTTCGGGCGGTGATTCAGGTGTTGGCTCAAGCCTTGACTTCTTGGGTCAATCACCAGGCTTTTGCGCAGGTTCCACAGAATAGCAATGCGTAAGCGGCTCAGATTAGATTCTTCTTGAGGATGAACCCTCCTGAGTTCACGGGATTGAAGGTGGATGAGGATACACACGAGTTTATTAAGGGGATCTTGATGGTCACTCAGGTTATGGGAGTGACAAATGGGGAGTGTGTGGACTTGGCCTCATATCAACTAAAAGAGGACGCTCATATTTGGTACAAGCAATGGAAGGACAGTAGGGCAACGGGAGCAGGCCCTATCAGTTGGGATGAGTTTCACATGGCTTTTCTTGATAGATTCTTCCATCGAGAAATGAGGGAGTTGAAAGAAACTGAGTTTGTTAACTTCAAGCAAGGAAGGATGTCAGTGATGGAGTATTCGCTTGAGTTCACTCGTTTGTCGAAATACGCCCCAAAGTTGGTGATGGATCAAAGGATGCGGGTGAGCCGATTTGTTCATGGTATAGTCGGTTTTTTAGACAAGGACCACAGGACAGCTATGCTCCACCAGGATATGAACTTTCTGGCATAGTGTTGTACGCCCAGCAGATGGAGGCGGCTCATGCGAGGGAGAGGGAGGAAAAGAGAGCTCGGATGGATAGTTATGGGTTTTTGCATCAGAGGTCCGATGGTGGCTACCATCCACAATTTTATCAAAGATCACTGGCCCTAGCACCATCATCAGCTATTGTTCCATCCAGACCCAGGGGTGATTAGAGGAGCAGGTTTTCAGGGTCGAGGAATTAGATGGGCACTTAGTTAGAGTATACCTCTCCATCCTACGGGAAGTGCGGCAAGAGTCACACCGAGGAGTGCCTGCTCGGTTTGGATGTCTACTTCGAGTGTGGTAGATCAGGGCACATGCGCCAAGAATGTCCATATGCCAGATAAGGTAATGATAAGTTTCAAGCACAGACCACAAGAACAACAGCAGCTCTAGCCCGTTCAGCTCCACAGGGGAGCATCTACTAGTGGGGGAGGCGGTCAGCGTCAAAATCAATTTATGCCCTTGCCTCGCGCCAGGAGCAGGAGACTTCGCTAGACGTGGTCATTGGTATGTTGCATGTGTTTCATATTGATGCTTATGCCTTGCTAGACCCAGGAGCTACATTGTTTTTCATGACTCCTTACATTGCTAGTAGTTTTGGAGCTAGTCCTGAAATTCTGTCAAAACCATTCTCTGTGTCTACCCCGGACGTGATTCAGTTGTAGCTAGGCGGGTATATAGAGGTTGCCCCATTATTGTGTTGCATAAGGTTACCTCGGCAGATTGTGTAGAGTTAGCCATGACTAACTTTGACGTTATTCTTGGTATGGATTGGTTGTTTGCGTGTTATGCCTCGATTAATTGTAGAACCCAAACCGTGGAGTTTCATTTTCCAGGTGAGTCAGGTGTGGACTGGAAGGGTAGTTCAGTGGTACCAGAAGGACGGTTTATTTCCTATCTAAAGGCTAGAAATATGATCTCTAAGGGTTGAATGTATCTCCTAGTTAGGGTTAAGGATGTGGAGCCCGAGACCCCGACTATTCAGTCAGTTCCAGTGGTGTGCGAATACCCCGAGGTGTTTCCCGAGGAATTCCCAGGTATTCCTCCAAAAAGGGAAATTGATTTCTGTATTGATCTATTGCCATACACGCAGCCCATATCTATCCCTCCTTACTGGATGGATGCAGCCGAGCTAAAGGAATTGAAGGATCTGTTGGACAAGGGATTCATTAGACCGAGCTAGTCTCCAAGGCGTGCACCAGGTCTATTTTTTCGAAAGAAGGACGGTTCCCTTCGCATGTGTATTGACTACCGGCAGTTGAACAAGGTTACTGTCAAGAACAGGTATCCCTTACCCAGGATAGATGATTTTTTTGACCAGCTTCAGGGTGAAAAGTTCTTTTCCGAGATCGATCTCAAGTCCGGTATCATCAGCTCAGAGTTTGGGAGATTCTGAAGACCGTTTTCAGGACTCGGTATGGTCATTACGAATATGTTGTTATGTCTTTTGGGATAACCAATGCTCCTGTATCTTTTATGAACCTGATGAACAGGGTGTTCAAATAATATTTGGATATGTTCGTGATCGTGTTCATCGAAGACATTCTTATATACTCCTGGAGCGAGGAGGATCATGCCACTCATTTGAGAATAGTGCTGCTAACCCTCAAGGATCGTCAGCTGTATGCAAAGTTTAGCAAGTGTGAGCTTTAGCTGAACTCGATAGCATTTCTGGTTCATGTGGTATCAAGCGAAGGCATAAGGATAGATTCCCAGAAGATAGAGGCGGTGAAGAATTGGCCCAGACCGGTGAATCCTTCAGAAATCCAGAGTTTCTTGGGCCTAGCAAGTTATTATAGAAGGTTTGTGGAGGGTTTCTCATCTGTTGCAGCACCTTTGACAAAGTTGACTCAGAAAAAGGTGAAGTTCCAATGGTCGGATGTTTGTGAGAAAAGCTTATAAGAGTTAAAGACCCGACTCCCTTCAACACCAACGTTGATATTACCCAAGGGTACCGATGGCTTTATTGTCTATTGTGATGCTTCGAGAGTTAGACTGGGATGTTTGTTGATGCAACGTGGAAAGGTACTAGCATATGCCTCAAGACAGCTGAAGGTCCATGAAAAGAACTACCCGACCCATGATCTTGAGTTGGCCGCGGTGGTGTTTGCATTGAAGATATGGCGGCATTACTTATATGGGGTCCATGTTGATGTATTTACTGATCACAAAAGCTTGTACTACGTGTTCACACAGAAAGACCTAAATCTTCGGCAAAGGAGGTGGTTGGAGTTACTTAAGGACTATGACATGAGTGTCCTCTACCACCCGGGCAAGGCTAATGTGGTTGCGAATGCTCTTAGTAGACTCTCCATGGAATGTTTTTCCCATGTGGATGAGGGAAAGAAGGAGTTGGTGAGGGATATCCACCGACTCACAAGGATGGGAGTTAGGTTGATCGATTCGACCGATGGTAGTGTTGTTGTACATAACGGGTCAGAATCGTCCTTGGTGGTTGATGTCAAATCTAGGAAAGACGAGGATCCAATATTGAGGAAGCTGAAGGAGGCAGTGCGGAGTCATAAGGTGGAGGTCTTCTCCCAAGGGGAAGATGGTGTGCTACGATACCAAGGTCAACTATGTGTTTCGAATGTTGATAATTTGATAGTTCGAATATTACATGAGGCACATGGTACCAGATATTCTATTCATCCAAGATCAATGAAAATGTATCAGGATTTGTGAGAAATCTATTGGTGGGATGGTATGAAGAAAGATGTTGCAGAGTTCGTAGAAAAATTCCCAAACTTCCAGCAAGTGAAAGTCGAACATCAAAGGCCTGGAGGCGTACTTCAAGATATCAACATCCCCACTTGGAAGTTGGAAGAGATTAATAAGGACTTTGTTATAGGCCTACCTCGTACTCGCCGACACTATGACTCCATTTGGGTGGTGGTGGACTGATTAACTATGGCTGCACATTTCCTATCGGTCAAGACCACAGATTCAACAGAGGATTATGCTAAGTTGTATGTTCGGGAGTTAGTTCGACTTCATGGAGTGCCATTATCTATTATTTCAGACCGAGGTACTCAGTTCACTTCTCAATTCTGGTGTTCTTTTCAAAAACCACTTTGGCACAAGTTAAGCTCAGTACAGCCTTCCATCCGCAAACAGATGGTGAAGAAGAATGAACCATTCAGACCCTTGAGGATATGTTGAGGGCATGTGTTATGGATTTCAAAGGTAGTTGGGATGATCATTTTCCCTTGATTGAGTTTGCTTATAATAATAGTTAACACTCTAGTATCCATATGGCACCATTTGAGGCTCTGTATGGGCGGAGGTGTAGATCTCCCCTCGGATGGTTTGAGGTTGGTGAGGCAGCCATAATAGGCCCCGATTCAGTTCATGAGGCAATGGTGAAGGTTCAGTTGATAAGGGACCGGTTGAAAACCGCTCAGAGTCATCAGATATCGTAAGTTGATGTGAGGAGGAGGGAGTTGGAGTTTGACGTGGACGAATGGGTATTCTAAAGGTATCTCCTATGAAGGGGATCATGCAGTTAGAAAAGAAAGGTAAACTCAGTCCCCACTATGTTGGTCCATACTGGGTTGTGAGAAGAGTTGGTAAGGTGGCGTATGAGTTGGAATTGCCATCAGAGTTATCTTCAGTTCATTCCGTCTTTCATGTGTCACTTTTGAAAAGGTGCTTGGGTGATCTAGCCTTGGTAGTTTCGGTAGACAGCATTGGGGTGAAGGACAACCTCAGCTATGAAGAAATTTCGGTGTAAATTCTAGATTATCAGGTCCGTAAGATAAAGAACAAAGAAGTAGCTTCAATTAAAGTATTATGGAGGAATTAACATGTTGAGGGAGATACATGGGAAGCCAAAGCGCATATGATATCTAAATACTCCTATTTGTTCCCTATCGACTCAGTTTCAGTTTAAGGTATCAGTTTTTCCCTAAACCTTAAATTAGCTTTTCTCGTTCACTTCATGTGTACAAGTTTGTTTTATGATATGGTAAATGTATGTGATGTCTGAATTCAATTTAGCTATGTAGTTCCTTTCGGAGGTAGTCAAGCAAAGGCATAAGGGTAGATTCCCAGAAGATCGACGCGGTGAAGAATTGGCCCAGACCGGTGAATCCTTCAGAAATTCGGAGTTTCTTAGGCCTACAAGGTTATTACTGAAGGTTTGTGGAGAGTTTCTCATCTATTGCGAAACCTTTTACTAATATGACTCAGAAAAAGGTAAATTTCCAATAGTGGGATGCTTGTCAGAATCGTCCTTATTGGTTGATGTTAAATCCAAGCAAGATGAAGATCCAATATTGAGGAAGCTGAAGGAGGCGGTGCGGAGTCAGAAGGTGGAGGTCTTCTCCCAAGGGGGAGATGGTGTGCTACGATACCAGGGTCGACTATGTGTTCCGGACGTCGATAATTTGAGAGTTTGGATATTGCATGAGGCACATGGTACCAAATATTCTTTTCATCTAGGATCCACGAAAATGTATCGGGATTTGCAAGAAATATATTGGCTGGATGGTATGAAGAAAGATATTATGGAGTTCGTAGCAAAATGTCCGAACTATCAGCAAGTGAAAGTCGAACATCAAAGGTCGGGAGGCGTACTTTAGGACATTAGCATCCCCACTTGGAAATGGGAAGAGATTAATATGGATTTTGTTACAGGCCTACCTCGTACTCGCCAACACTATGACTCCATTTGGGTGGTGAAGGACAGGCTAACTAAGGTAGCACACTTCCTACCGATCAAGACCACGGATTTAGCGGATGATATGCTAAGTTGTATATTTGGGAGTTGGTTCGACTCGATGGAGTTCCCTTGTCTATTATCTCAAACTGAGGTACTCAGTTTACTTCTCTATTCTGGTGTTCTTTTCAAAAAGGACTTGGGATGCAGGTTCAGCTCAGTACAGCCTTCCATCCGCAAATAGACGGCCAGGCAGAACGAACCATTTAGACCCTTGAGGATATGTTGATGGCATGTGTTATGGATTTTAAAGGTAGTTGGGATAATAATTTTCCCTTGATCGAGTTTGCTTGTAATAACAGTTACTACTCTAGTATCCAGATGGCCCCGTTCGAGGCTCTTTACGGGCGGAGGTGTAGATCTCACATCAGATGGTTTGAAGTTAGTGAGGTAGCTATGTTAGGACCAGATTCGGTTCATGAGGCGATGGTGAAGGTTCAGCTGATAAGTGACCGATTGAAAACTGCTCAGTATCATGAGAAATCGTATGATGATGTGAGGAGAAGAGATTTAGATTTTGATGTGGACGACTCATCTCCCATGAAGGGAGTCATGCGGTTCAAAAAGAATGGTAAACTCAGTCCTCGCTATGTTGGCCCCTACCGGGTTATAAGAAAAGTTGGTAAGGTGTCATATGAGTTTGACTTACCGTCGGAGCTCTCTTCGATTCATCCCGTCTTTCATGTGTCACTTTTGAAGAAGTGCTTGGGTGACCCAGCATTGGTAGTTTTTATAGACAGCATTAGAGTGAAGGACAGCCTCAGTTATGAAGAAATTCCTGTTGAAATCTTGGATCGTCAGGTTCGGAGGCTAAGGAACAAAGAAGTAGCTTCAGTTAAAGTATTATGGAGAAATCATCATGTTGAGGGAGCTACGTGGGAAGCCGAATAGATATGATAGCTAAATACCATCATTTGTTCCCTACCGACTCAATTTCAGTTTTAGGTATTAGTTTTTCCCTAAACCTGTAATCGGCTTTTCACGTTCAGTTCGTGTGTACAATTTTGTTTTATAATATGGTAAATGTATGTGATGTCTGAATTAAGTTTAGCTATGTAGTTCATTTCGGAGGTAGTCAGTCCGTCAGTTTTCAACTTAAATGAATTGTAATCGTACATGGTGGTAGCTTGTTTCTGAGTTTTCTGCATGTTTCAAACATTCGAAGATGAATGTTCCCAAGGGGGAGATATTGTTATACCCTAGGAACCTAAGGATCATACCCGCAATTGAAAATGGAGAAAAACTAAAAATTCACACCAGGTCACAGAACACCTTGTGAGGTGAGTCGTGAGGAGTGACCACCAGTCGTGAAGTGACTCGTGGTCAGCTTGATTTGGCAAAGTATGACTGAGGAGGCCACGGGACTGACCACAAGTCGTGGTCAGACTTCACAACTTGTGAGGTCACCCGTGGTCAACCCTGGAGGTTTGGCAAGATTGGGATGGGCAGTGTAGGCCACAGAAGGTGACCACGAGTCGTGGTCTGACCTCAAAACTCATGAAGTCTCCTGTGGGGTTCCATTGGAGGTTTGGGCAGTGGACTCAATGGATCAAGGCAAGGATTCATGCCTTGTGGCAACAATCCGTCTCGTTAGGACTAACGACCAAAAATTCCTGCATTTTAGTAAGGGTGTTTTCGTAAATTCCTATGGCCTAAACTACGTCGTCTTGGTAATTTGCTGAGTTTGATAGGAGGAGTTAAGCCCCTATTGCATGCCCATTCTCATGCAAGGACTTTAGAGAGGTTTTTTGTCACGCCCCAAAACTGGGGTAGGGTGCAACTAGCACTCGATTCATGATTGACCGAGAAGCCGGCTATATGACATCTGTAACTGTAACACTTAGGCCACCGGTCACAATCAACTGGAGAAAACTGGACCCATAAGGTCTCAACAATACGGGGTAAACAATCTAAATACAACCAAGACAATTAGTGTGCTAAACCAAGCAATAATAAGCCGATGAGGCCACAAACTGAATAACAATACACACACTAAGTCCACAAAGCCTCTAAAGAGTAAGCTGACTGATGGTCGGAACAGGGCTCCGACCTACCCATAACTGCATCTCAAAACTCAAGAATAAATAACTAAGCTCTAGCTCCAGGAATAAAGGAGCATACCAACCATCTGTTGATATCACGAACTGCAACTCAACTGGCCATCCTGACCTTTACCTGCACCTGCGGCAGGAACACAAGTCCCCAAGAAAGGGGACGTTAGTACGAATGAAATGTACTGGTATGTAAGGCTGAAACTGTAACCATGAGATAACAATCCTTTAATAACTAAATTAGCACATAAACATATAAAGGATAAATATAACCTGGAACTCTGCAACCTATAATTGATAACAACTTACTATAACATAACTAAACTCAAGATAAATGAACCAGGAATAAAGAATGGTAACGCCCTGAAATCCTTGAAACTGAAATGTGATAATAACTCTATAATGAGATGAAAATGCAATTACGAGATCCACAAGAAAGAAACTATAATTGTAGTACCAGCGACCAGCCAACCCTATATAAATATATAAAATTCATCCAGCCGGTGTACCACATCGGGGTAAAATAAAAATATCTCCAGCCGGTGTACCACAATAGGGTAAAATAAAAATATCTCCAGCCGATGTACCACACTGGGGTAAAATAAAAGTGTCTCCAGCCGATGTACCACACCGGGGTAAATAAAAATATCTCCAGTAGATGTACCGCACCGGGGTAAAATAAAAAGATCTCTAGCCGGTATACCACACTAGGGTAAAATAAAAAAAAATCTTAATCACAATCATAAATGGAGCTGACAGAGCTTATACAAACTATCTGAATACTGAAAATCATAAAATACGCCAATCAGTAACTATAACATGTGTAGGATCTTACCACGACCCCTAATACTGCAATTATGCCATACATATATAGGTCTTTCATTTAGCATTTAAATACATACATATGCTGTGAATAAATTCTTGGGAAGTTCCTAGAACTGGAATATCATAAAGACATGCGTAAACTCACGTTCATGATTTTAAACATCTCCTAGCAATTCTAACATGAGGAGCAGAGAAGAATAACTTAATCTAACATTTTCTATTAACAATCTTAGCATTTGTTTCGTGCTTATACTCGTTTGACTTTCATACTTTCATATCAAGAATTGTGAGCATACCTCATTCATTGCACATCATATCACATCTCGAAGTAACTTATGAACAGGAAGACATAACTTGTGTATCTCAAACCTGGAGATCTTTAATATACAAATGCTAGGAAACTGTCTAGGGGCTGCCTTAAGACAAATAAAGACTTATAGTCGTGCTTCAGACAACGTAGGAAAAGCTCAAATGAAACATTGCAATATATGTAGAGCTTAGAAAAGCTTAGCAGCATTATAAACAGTTTAGAAGCTTCCAAGAAAAAAAATCCTTTAAAACTTGAGAAAGTTACTCCAACTCATAGAACAAATAATCAAAAATAATTGTTTAAAAAGTAAGATGAAGAATTTCTCCTTAACTTGAGTCACTATCTTAAAATATTCGATTCTAATAATTTCTTAAGAAGTTAACACTTTATTGGCCTTCCGTTAGCTTAACACAATTTAACATAACCAACTTTATTTATAACCCTTTTTGCTGAAAGTCATTAGAATAGGGTAAATCTTGTTGGCTATTTTCCTAACTCATTAAAAATCATAACACTTATCATCTAAAAACAACCTTTGGCTTTACTTTTCTTATTCATCATAAATTCTTTTCCAATCAGGATTCGTAATTCCCTACTTAATTATTTACTCTTGTGTTCATTATTCAAGAATTTCTTATACGCACTTACCTTATTACCTAATTTCCAACCTCATCTCTTAAAAATTGTCTTGTGCATATTTACATCTCTCAAAGGTTCTTGAAATCAACTATGGACAGAGGACATATAACTCACATTTTACCTTAAAAGGTCTAATATTTACTATTAGCTCTCCATTGCTACCTGAGCCTCAACCTTTACTCTTAGGTTGATTTCCTTACACATCTACAACTTTCAAAGAACATACGACATGTCTACTTAAAGCCTTAAGAAATTCTCAGGAGGTCTAGATAACTTAAGAGTTCTAATAAACATATAGCGACTTTCGTAAGGTAATCCGTACTACTTTAACGCGTAATTTGAACATAAGAATAAACGCATACATATATATATCAAGATTTTCGTATAACCTATTAATATCAAGATATTGTGCATAACCTTACAATAAAGATGGTTCCATAGAAATATCAATAGTTTATCCATTCAGGCCCTATTTTCCAAGTTTAACGTATTGGTTAATTAAGAAACACATTAATTAGTCTCTTATCTTACGGAAGAGGGATCACGGAACCATTTCATGGCCCTAGGTACCCTAAAACATTAATATAAGAGGGTAGGTAACTGTCATAAGGAAATTCCATTTCGTTACACTCGTTAGCCCTTATTGAGTTAAAACCCAATTTCAATTATTAGGTTTGTTTGTTCATCGTCGTCTTCAATGCTTACCAAATTTCTTAGCAACCATAATGTGAAACAGCTTTGATACAACAAATACATAACATAATGTAAACTACCAGCTCACAGTGCCTACGCAGAGGGGACTTCAGACTCAATTTACAACTATGACCATAATAGAAGGCAATTGCCCTCTCCACTTCACATTCATGCGTTCCAACTCTTTAGAAAATACATACCTTAATACTAAGTAATTCTAACAACTGGGAGGAACCATAATATGCTACTACAGAAGCTCAAGTACAGAGAAATGCCGGATTAATCCTCGGCATGAATTCGTGCTTGAAAATCAAGAGACAAAGAACGCCTTACATACCTTTCTCTGATGAACTTTTCTATAGCCAATTTCCTATTTCAATGACCAGCCTTCAACCTCCTTAATCTAGTGGTTTTTTATGTCAGTGACAAGCTTAATCTATAGAACAAAATGCAGCCAAAATAGCTAAACAATGGCAGTCACAATAGCAACAACAACACACAGCAACATCAACAACATTTAGCCATTTTCTCAACTAGTTTTCACTAACTATTAAGGGAGAAACAAAAGGAAATTTTACCTTAGTTCTGCTGTAATTCTTCCCCTCAATATGAAGTATAATTCCATAAAAATAAACATCCAAAATCCTAAGGAAAATGAGCCATACTTAGCTCACAAATAGTCCATCGGCAGCTCACTTAGCTGCCAATTTCCAGATTTTCTCTTTAAAATTTGAGAGGTTTAAAAGGAGTGAAATACTTGCCTTTTACTGGGGATTTGTTCTTTGTTCAAAATAGGAGTAATTGACCTCAAATTCCTGTCCAAAAATACAGCAACCTTGCTGTCCAAAATGCCATAAAACAGTACACCAACACACCAAACACACCTCCAACTTCTAGTCTTGTAATCAAAAATTCAAGCAAGGATAGTAGTAGAATCCTTACCTTCTATACTTGTGTTTAATCCCTACCAAGAGTGAATATATATGTATCTTAGGAAAGCTTCAAAAATGCAGCAAATTCACCACAGCAACACTGCCCAAGTGCAGCCAAAACAGCCACCAACACACCACTTTCACCTTATGGTAGATCCCCTTCACTTAACTTTAGTTTAATGGAGTTTAGCTTGGTGTTTTCCTTAGTTGTTTGCTGGAAATTTGAGAGAATTTTATATAGGATAAGCAGGCACCTTAATTCTGGAAACATTGAAAATGATTTGATAAGTCATGACTTAAAATATAGAGCAAGTTGGGCGGTGACCGTTTTTAGGGCGGTGGCCTCCTTACTGCCCGACAATGTCACGGTAAAACATCTATAACTTTTTACTCCAAATTCTGATTGACGAGCGGTTTGATGTTATGAAAACTGAACTCAAAGTCCGTTAATTTGATGGGTCGTGGGACTTCTAATTTATTATATACTAGGAGATATAACTATTTAAAGTTTACCCTTACTTATGAACTTCACATACTCTTTGGTTTTCCGTTCGTACACATTTTCCTTGTCATCTACGTAAAATATACAACCCGTACTTCCCTTAACATAGCATACAAACATCAAATAATCACCGAAAAATTTTCGTGGTGTAACATTTTTGGGAGATTCAAGGCCTTCTTCCCCAAATTTTCTTCAAATTCTTCGTGGTTATTCAAGGAACTTTAAGTCCATCTATTCCCAGGTTTGTAGGATTTTAAAATGGGTGGAATTCTTCCTCACCCATGCCCAATTTCGATTTAAATCATGAATCCTCCTATTCAAGTCTATGGGGTTTTACTCAAATGCATGAAAATATGATTTCTCTTTATGGGTATGATTTAATTGAGTTCTAATTATTGAATTGTGAATGATGGTCTGGTTTTATAGTATTTTCTTCAAAAATCAGACCTCACGACTCGTGAGGTCACTCATAGTCAGCATTGGAGGTTTGGCACGACTGGGATGGGCAGTGTAGGCCACGAAAGGTGACAATGAGTCATGGTCTAACCTCATGACTCGTGAAGTCACCCATGGGGTTTCCACTGGAGTTGTGGGAAATGGACTCAACGGATCGAGGCAACGAGTCATGCCCTGTGGCAATGACCCGTTAGTTCCCTCGTGAAGACTGGTGACCAAAAATTTTTTGCGTTTTAATGAGGGTGTTTTCATAACTTCCTAAGTTCCTAAGGCCTAAACTACGTTGTTATGGATATTATATGAGTTAAATAAAATGGGTTAAACCATTTATGCATGCCTATTCTCATGCAAGTATTTTAGAGAGGTTTTGCAAATTCAAGGCCTTCTTCCCCAAATTTTCTTCAAATTTCTTGGTGGGTGCTCAAGAAACGTCAAGTACATCTATTCCCTGGTATGTAGGGTTCTAAAATCAGTGGAATTCTTCCACACCCATGCCCAATTTCTATTTAAGTCATGAATTCTCTTATTCAAATTCCATGGGGTTTTACCCAAAGCATGTCAATGTGATTTCTCTTTATGGGTATGTTTTAATTGAGTATATTTCATGTAAATATGCATGATGGGCAGGTTTTAATATTATTCCTTTTGATTTATGTTTCAATCATTTTAAATCTAAATTGCCCATTTATGGAAGTTCATGGAAATTACGATTTATGATGAATATTCATTATTTTTAAGTTTATTGATTTTGGAAATGCACGAATCCAAGTAACCCATGTTTAGGAGCATATTTTGAAGAAATTAAGTATGATAAAGTATTGGGCAATGCCCACATGATGAATAATGATTTATAAATTACGAAACGAATTTCATGATTTATCGATTTAAGGTGTTGGCCGATAAGACGGGGCCTTGACTCTTGGCTAAGCATGTTTTAAAGGGGATCAATGGTGATAAATGTTATATCTTATCCAATGAATTTTATGCATGATGTTGATGATTCATGTATAAGACTATATGCATGTTTTTGGGAGCTGTGTCTAGCACCGAGCAGCCCCACGTTTAAAGGACTATACCAGTGACTCATAACTACTTGCCACCGTAGGTTGTAAATATTATGATGATATGATAATTATCCCCTGAAATATGATAACACGCCCTATGCATGTCCCTCGCCTGGCAAGCCTGGGTCGGCTCTGCCCACTTGAGCGAGGCAGTGGGGCATCATGAAAGGCTCTATCATGATGGTGTCGGTTAGGACGAGTCCTCCCATTATTCCGCATGTTTTATGCATTGTTATGTTTATATTATTGGCTAAAGTTATATAATGATAAAGCTACTTACGAATATTATAATAAATGATTATGAATGATTTTTAAGCCTTGAGCCTTACGATTATTATGAAGATTTAGATGTAAGCATGATGTCCTCCTCCTATGTCTAGTTATGAGTTTTACTTTACTTTTAAAATGTCCATTTTACTTACCTTGCATACTCAGTACATTCCACATACTGACCGCATACTTTTTATGTTGTATCGTTTCATGATACAGGGTCCAAATCTCAGGCTCATCCTCACCCTTAAGCCGTCTCAGTCTACACTTTTAGCTCGTTGGTGAGTCCTCATATTTCGTGTGTTGTTTTACAGGCTTTCATGCTGTTTATGTTTCCGCATTGGTGGGGTTAGTTGGGGATGTTATCCCATCAACCCATCTCATGTTTTAGATGCTTTCAGACAAGTATGTAGTTTTCAGCCGTATAAATGTTTAGTATTTCTTGATTCTATGTTTATGATTACATTCCTCCATATCCTTATGATTATCGTTCCGCTTGACTGAATGAGATTAGTTGTATGCATGAGCCATGGGTCGACTTGGGATCCCTCAGGGTCCCTTGTCCCGTGTCTACGATCCATATATATGTTCGTGTCGTGACAGAGGCCAAGAGAGCTAGGACTAGGGATTTGGAGTTCTCCCAGAAGAGGATGAGTGGTGGACACCACTCACGCTACCAGCAGAAATCATCAGCCCCAGCACATTCGACAGCTAGTGTTCCATACAAACCTAGGGTAAGGGAGATTACGTATCCATTTTGTACAAGCTACGGGAAACACCATTTGGGAGAATGCATGGCTGGCTTAGATACTTGTTTTAGGTGCGGCAAGTTGGGTCATAAGCACCAAGATTGCGCAGCAGCTAAGCGAGGCAAGAGTAGAGCCTCGGCCACCTCTTTAATAGCTTCGATAGCCCGTCCATTTCAGTGGGGTGCATCATCTAGCGCGAATGGAGGACAGCGTCAAAACCGCTTCTAAGCCTTGGCAGCACATCAGGATAAGGGCAAGTCACCAGAAGTAGTCCCAGGTATGTTATGAAATTTCTTGTGTTACTCTTTGCATGTTGCTAAACCTAAAACCCCGGTATTGAATAAGACGCTCCATGATGGTTGTTGAGAAGAGATTGTAGATTTGTGATGTGAATGGTTGTGGGTATAAGGCTTGCAGTGTATGTTAGAGTTGAAGGAGAAGTTATGAATTAGGGCTTTAGTCCCGACCTTAAGAAAGATTCAGGAGCCTTAGAATGATGGCTTTAAGCTAAGGGGGAGATGGTAGGTATGTGAGACAAGGCAAATCTTGGGTATGCTAGTAGGGGAGTTCCAGCCCTAACGGGTATGGTATGTCAATCTCTTCAGGTTCAGATAATCTCCCTTGTATTTCAGTTGAAGCTAGGCTCTACCCATCCCTATGTGCAGACTTCCAGAATTTCTTATCAACCGCTTTAGATATCGATGCCAGTCTTACTCTATAAATTCTTAAGGCTCATCTTCATGTTATGAATCAGCTATGTGTACTAACTCATGTCGTCCAGTATGTTTAACTCGAACTCAAACATTAGAAGTTCCTTTACTAGCTCAGCAGGTTAGGTTACCTCGTGTATGTGCTCACTTACAGATGTCATGAATAACTCGTGCTCATGATCCTTACTTTCAATTAGACTAGATATCATGAATTCTAGCTCAGTATTGGAAAGCGACTTGAGAATGATGGCTCAGTCCGTAACAGCTCAGCCCATATCATCTCAGTCCGTATGGAGGGAAAGAATCCTTCTCAGTGTTCTATTTAGTCCCATCTCTGTTTTATTGTTTCAGTACCTTTTACGCCTTAGCATGCATGTGTGATTTGGATATTCAGTTCAGAGATGTGTAAATCAACCGGAGTTAGATATTCCATTGGTTTCAGATGTGATTGGTCAATTTTGGGATTTCAGTTTCGTCCCTACCCTTTCAGTATGTTTAGCCAACATTCGAGGACAAATGTTCCCAAGGGGGAGATATTGTAACACCCTGAAAGTTTCTAAGATTGGACTCGAACTTAAAGACAGAAATCAGTTGGAAAGTGGAATATTTACCTTAGAAAGAGTCATGGAATGACTCGTTAGGTGACCTAACAGGTCTTGGTTAGACTCATGAGGAGCATTCAGGAGGTGCAGCAAGGTTCAGTGACCACGAATGACCCAATGAGTCGTTAGGAAGGCGAAGACTCATTAGGTCGCCCGTCGAGGGATGCTGGGGATCCAAGATGGGGTCTTGAGGTAGTGGTGACCACGGACGACCTGACGAGTTGTCGTGTCAAGTAACGACTCGTCAGGTCAGTTGTTGGAAGGAGGAGCAGGAATTCTGGGATTCAGTGGCAATGGGAGGAATCACGAGTCATGGGATGGAAAATGATTCGTGAAGTCAATCATCGTTAGACCCAAGAAAAAATTTTGAGAAATGTTCCAGTGCAGTTTGTGACTTGGCACCACGAGTCATTGTCAAGCCCATGACTCGTGGAGTGCCTCGTGGAGACTGGCAGGTGGATTTTTTCTGCAAATTTCTAAGGGTGTTTTCATAAAATTCTATGCCTGTGACTCCTAAATTACGTCATTTTGAGTATTATGTGGGACATTTTTAAGGGGTTCTTCTTTCCTACTCCCTTATTCCTTCTAAACACTCTCAACTCTTCTTCCTCCCCTGTCTCAAGACTCAAGGATTCAACAAGGGTTTCTTCAAAGGCTTCAAGGTTCAAGTTCAAGTGGGGATTTCTTCTAGTCAGGTATGTGGGTTTTCAACAAGGACATCCTTCCATCCTTGTACCCCAAACTTTTTATAAAACCCCAAATCTCTTGTTCTAGAAAAGAAGGGTTTAGGATTTACGGATGGTTTGATCTACGTCTTCTATGAATTTTAAATCCCATTATGATTAACAATCATGTATGCTTACGAGATTATTTTCAATATCTCGAATTATGTACTTGATATGAGAAATGCTTGATTATAGAATTTTCACCATGAAATAGCCTAGAACTTCGAATGGGATTTCATAATTATTCACATGCTCTTATCATGAACTGGTATCCATGTCTAAAGTATATGAAGATCATATGAATTCTCTTAACCTAGAATATGTGATTTAATAGATATGTTGAGATACGATTAGAACTTATGGGCTTTGATCAATGAGAATTATGTATATGATTTCACTATGATTTTGATGCAAATACATTGTGTATGAGTTCAACGATTATTCGGGACTATGACGATATGAATTACGATTTAAAGCATGAGAATGATACTTCAAACCCTTGGGCTTGTTTTTAGTAGAAAGTAGCCTTAATCAACTTCAAATGATTCAGTATGATATTCAGTATGATGTAAAAAGTTGAATGCTCATATCTCTGCTTAGCTAAAGTAACTTAGAAAAAACAAATATCGTCAAATCAGCAACCTTCATTTTCTAGTTTATCGGAACTCTCCATAGCCGAGAATGTTTCCCTTAGTCAGTCAGGGAACTTCCATAGCCGAGAATATTTCCCTTAGTAAGTTAGGGACTCTCCATAGCCGAGAATGTTTTCCATAGTCAGTCAGGGACTCTCTATAGCTAAGAATGTTTTCCTTAGTCAGTAAGGGATTCTCTATAGCTGAGAATGTTTCCCTTAGTCAGTCAGAGACTTTCCATAGCCGAGAATGTTTCCCTTAGTCAGTCAGGGACTCTCCATAGCTGAGAATGTTTCCCTTAGTCAGTTAGGGACCCTCTATAGATGAGAATGTTTCCCTTAGTCAGTCAGGGACTCTCCATAGACGAGAATATTTCCCTTAGTCAGTC
The DNA here is from genome assembly GCA_035772735.1 of Datura wrightii. Lineage (NCBI taxonomy): Eukaryota > Viridiplantae > Streptophyta > Magnoliopsida > Solanales > Solanaceae > Datura > Datura wrightii. The sequence goes on along the minus strand of JASDFA010000010.1, from coordinate 77,258,532 downwards.
AGTGACCCTCCATAGACGAGAATGTTTCCCTTAGTCAGTCAGGGACTCTCCATAGCAGAGAATGACCCCATTGGCCTATGATATCAATCCAGATCAGCTCCGTATGATTTTAGATTTCAGGTTAAATCAGTTTATCCAGATTCAGACTCAATTATTAGCTGATAATCAGTACAATGTATGATAACAGTTATAACTTCAGTTCTCAATATATGTACAACACATGAACCTTATGCATCAGTTTGATTGTACTTCATTGAATGTTTTCAAATAAAAGCTTCATGTTGACTTATATGTGTATCTCAGACAGGGTCATTGTATTTCCATTCAGTTATATGTCTAGTAATGTTTTCAGTTTACTTCTTTCTTGTATACATGCATGTTCTAGTTTAATTACGCTTCCCGCATATTTAGTACATTCCAAGTACTAACCACATGCCTTTATGTGCTATATGATTTCATAATATAGATTCAGGTTTCCAGACTCAGCCACCTGGTTAGATATGCTTCATTCCCTCTCAGCTACTTATGGTGATTTCTCATCTCTTGGGGACACAATTTATATTATCATTATATTTCATTTTTCAGATTTAGGAGTTAGCTAGGGGCTTGTCCCAGCAACTCATCAGTTTAGTAGAGGCTTTTAGGCTTGTCTAGATAGATTCAACTTTGTATCAAAGTGTTGTTACATTTTTTCTTAAAGTTTTTAATTAGACTCATTCAGTTAGATTTTGTCTGGTTATGATTTTTATTAGTTGTTATTCTATTGATGTGATACTATGATCATTCCATGGGTCGACTTGGAACATCTCGGGGTTCCTTTTCCCATGTCTCGCCCCGGGCCTATGTTCGAGTTGTGATAAAATTGCATTAAAATGAGACAATAACTCATGTTTAAGATCTAAATAAGTTGGTAAATGACCAACTCATCACCTACCTTAACCCACTGGTAGGTAAGGCAACCCTCCACCCAAATCGAAATCAAAACAATATGGGAAAGTAAGTAAATATAGAAGAAGTAAACTTTCAATCTAAACTTCCAGAATGGAATTAAAGAGTGGAAAGTAAAAAAAGCATATCCAGAACCTAGTGTCACCAATAAAAGAAGATATAAAAATGAATACATTAGTTCCAAAGTTTATATGGTTGTCTGAAATAGAAAAAAAAATAGGTATGTTAAATAGAGAAAATTAGGATTTTCTCTGAACAAACATCACCAAAGCTTCCGAATGGACACACCCTCAGACCACTAAATTAGTAAGTCCACCTTGCACTAGCATATGAATAAAAAAGATTCAACAAGAGTAGTATGAGTATGATAACACATTGATGAGAGATCAAAAGTATGTATTTTTAGTCTCTATCTGTCACACCCTAAATCTGGAGAGGCATGACTAGTATCCTATGCCATACCTGATCGAGCACACCCTTCCACAAAACTAACTACAATAGGCTAGCACCAATGAGATTTGGAAACACAAAATTTATAAAATTAGAGTAAGATGATAGACTATAGCGGAAGCTGGCTTACCTGGCCAACCAAAAAAAAATACACTAGGATGTTAAAGCCACAGAATAGAAAACTCACTATACAATCAGGCCCACCTGGCCTTCAACAACATACTAACAATACAACGGAATCTACGAGCCTCTAGGAATACAACAACGATCAACTGTCCAGGATAGGGCCCCAAACTACCCATAATATGAACATCTGGAAACTCCGAAAGACTTGGAGCTTTATCAACTCAGTTGGAACTCCACTCAACAACTAAGAACTCGATCTACCAGCCCACCATTACCTGCAGGCATAAATACAATGCCTTGAATAGGGCATCAATACAATAATATATAGAACCTACGTAGCCCCATAAGTCGGGAAACTACAAGCCCCCACACAAACAAAACCTACCTGGCCCCCATAAGCAAGGCAAATCCAATAAGTAAACCATAACACACAACACCTAGACGACATAGCTCCCCTGTCATCAACTCTAGACCTCTCAACTATCTCAGCAAACACCAACCAATATCTAGCATCCACTAGTATCACTTAACAGATAACACAAGCAACAATCACAATATAATGCCAAGAAAATCAAAAGCAAACATTTGTCAATCAACATCATCAAATAAGCATTGTTGAACCTTCTCTCAGCTAACCACAGTTAGTAGAGCTCCATCCATTCAAAAGAGCGTATCCTGATCCCAAGAAGGCTTAGAACAAACATATACGATGCTATGGAGGCATGTACATTCCCATAGGTATTTCATGTCTCAAAATGGCTCTATGGGAGGAAAATTCAACTCCACCATAGGCCAATTGTTTTACACCTTGAACTCAACCCTGTGGCCGGACCTACTCTCAGTGTTTGGTATCCACGAATCACAAGGGCCTTAACATACACACCAAAATCACATAATCACACATTTAGAAACAATAACAATAATAATACATGTTCAAACAGCCTACAGCCGATTCTCAAACCTCCACCAACTGACTATCACAACATAGTACTATTCTCGCACATCTAGTTATCCACCGACGAGCCACTAACAGAGCTAAGATTCACCATCCTGACCAGTCTATCCCCAAGCTTTACAAATAGCCCACAAACCACTATAATGACCATCAACAAAAAGAGACATGGCCAAGCCAATCCAAGCATCACCCTGGCCATCAATGTGTATAGACACGATCGACACGGCCGCCGCCACAAATATAAGAAAGATCGTTGCAACCACTTAACTTAACCACTCTAAACCCTTATTCACTTGTCAATATCATCACCTAATCTTATTCACATAACTAACCCATAACTTTCTACAAGAACCAATGCCCTCACGAGCCTAATGATTTGCCATGACTTTGATTCTCTACACTCAAGCCCCAGCCCTAACCAAACTAGCACCTTATTCCCACACTTATTATCATATAAACAGTAGAAAAATAGTAAAATAAAAAAATAACAAAAATATTTAAAAAATATCTAACACACATTGACACCTGCGCAATAGCTATAGAATTTATGCCAAGAAAGACAAAGACAAGCCTAACATACCTTGAATTTTTAGTGAACCCAAACTAAGACAAAACTCCACCATTATAAGCATCAAGATACTGCCAAAACATATCCAACTCAACTTAATAACAAAACAAGACAAACAAAGCTTACCCGACATGATTCATATGAATTCGATAGTAGAAACTCCAAAAGAACAACCTATATGCGTTAACACACATATATAACCAACTTCAAAAACTAAGTAAAACTAAAGGAAGAAGGATTAACAATAGCTTCACCATGAAACAGCTAGCAAAAGCCTCTAAAGAACACCAAAACATAAGCTTCACGTGATTCCCGACTTTTCGACATCAAAATCATGTTTATCCATGCTTCCTACCAAAATATCACTGAGAACACTTAAGGAAGAGTTGGAGATAGGTTTTGTATGAAGGGAGTTTCTAGAAAATAAATATGTATGACCAACAACTGACTAAAGGGACCTAAATAGTCCTCCACCGCCTTAGACCATTTGTGACGTGCTTGCTTGTGAGGTCTCACAAAAACACGAATATCTCTCTATTGAGTCATATTGAAAAATGGTTTAATGAGCTGGAAAATAGACTCATAGAACTCTAATTTGATAGGTAACACACCCCCTAACTCCTTATATATTGGGAGAGAAGATTCGTGACATTTGACCTAAATTTCAGAGGATCTCAAAAAAAATGGGACTTCCGCATCCGGCTCGAAATCCGAGATAATAAAATCCACCGGGAAAATGAGGGAGCACACTTGCACTAGCACATCCTCCACAATACCATCTGGTCTGGCCAAAGAATGGTCAGCTAGCTGCTAGATCACAGTAGTTGGTCTAGGGCTGCCCAGCCCCAACTTCTTGAACACCGATGTCGGCATCAAGTTTATGCTTGCTCCCAAATCACATAATCCGCGAGCTCGAATGCTTTTCCCGATTATGATATGAATGGTAAATCTCCCAGGATCCTTGAGCTTTTTCAGCAACCGGTTCTGTATCCGGGAAGTGCACTCCTTAGTTAGCGCCACCGTAGCATACTCCGTCAATCTGCTTTTGTTTGCTACGATGTCCTTGATATACTTTGTATATTTCGGCACTCCCTGCAAAACATCAACCAAAGGTAAATTAATGTGTACCTGTTTCAGCACCTCCATGAACTTCTTAAAGCAAGTTTCTTCCTTGTGCTTCTTTAATCTTTGAGGGAACTTGGGTGGTGGTCTTTCTGTCTCAACTGCCTTTTCCTTCCCCCTCACATCATTATGTTCCCCATCTTTTTTCCACTGCTCCAGATTGCTGAGGTGGTTTTTCTGGTTCCACCTCCTTAAGTTGTAGTCCACTCCTTGTGGTCACTGCATTGACCTGATTGGGATTTGGGTCAGTATCACTCGGTAGTCCTCCTCTAGGGCTAGTGTTTTGAGCTCCAGCTAATTGTCCAAACTGGTAGTCAACCGCCTTTGTAGCTAACTGCTAATTTTTCATGTCAGCCGCTAATTTCATATAATCAGCCTGGATTTGCACTTGGTTAGGTATAATTGTTTTGAACATATCCTCAATGTCGTTGGGTGGTGGAGGAGGTGCATTGTTTCCTCTGTATTGAGACTGAAAATTCTGATGCCCCCCTTGATTTCTCCGCTCGCCCTGATTTGAACTTTGTCCTTGATGGCTGATGCTCCCCCAAGAGAAATTCGGATGATTCCTCCAATTTGAGTTGTAACTGTTGCCATACTATTGATTATTATTCCTCTGGACGTTCCCAACAAAATTTACCGAGTCTGGATTGGCACCACAACACTCAGCTGAGTGTTCATTACTCCCACATACTTCACACCATACCTTCTGAACTGCATTGACTGGTGCTTGTGCTTGATTCAAGCTCATGCTGCTGAAGTGGGTGTTGAGTTGATTTTGCATCGCAGCTATCTGTGCAGCTACAGCTATAAAACCATCTACCTCAAATACTCCTGCCTCTTTCCTTGTTCCTCTTTGAGTTGAATCCGCATTCCACTTTGGATTTCCCTGTGAAATACGATTTAATAAAGTGTAAAGCTCCTCATAAGTCTTCTCCAATGCCTGCCCCCTAGCTGTTGAATCTAACAAAATTTTAGTATGTGGTTCCGAACCCTCAATGAATGTATGCACTAACACATCATTAGACTGGTGATGATGAGTACAATCCCTTAACATTGACTTGAACCTCTCCCAAGCTTGATACAAATTCTCACCCTCTCTCTGTTTAAAACTTAGAATCTGACTTCTAAGTCTAGCTATTTTTCCAGATGGAAAGAATCGTATCAAAAACTTTCTTGCAAGATCATCCCAAGTAGTGATAGAGTTCGGTGGCTCAGCATTCAACCACCTATTTGCTTCCTCCAATAATGAGAATGGGAATAATGTAAGCCTCACATATTCGGATGATACTCCAGCGGGAATGTAAGTGTCACTTATCTCCAAAAAGTTTTGGAGATGTTGTTGTGGATCTTCATGAGGGAGACCTGTGAATTGCCCGCTGGTGTGCAATAACTGTACCATGTTCTGTTTAAGCTCGAACCTCCCTCCTGGCTCTGGTCTGCGAATACTAGATGTAACATTGTTTTCATGTGGGATTGCCACTTCGCAGACCGGCCTTGCTGCCATCTCCTCAGGCACTAAAACTGCCCTCACAAGTGGTGGATTCTGTTGTTCCTCCATAATTTCCTGTCTTAGCAACTGCAGCTTCTTCTCTAGAGCTTCCCTTCTTTGACGATGAAATTGTCTCTCCGACTCTATAAATGAATCCACCAACTCCTTATCTCTTGCCAGCGATCAAAAGAATTCAATATCTACAAGAGAAAGGCTAGGATCAAGTTGTCAACACTTATATTGAATTTGCAAACTAACACTAAGAAAATAAACTTCCCAATTGCCAGTTCCCGGCAATGGCACCAAAAACTTGTTCGAGTAAAAACTACACGCAAGTGCACGTGGTCGTACAAGTAGTAAAATGGCTTATTTCAAGCGAAGTATCAACCCCACAGGGACTGAACTGCGATATTAATTAACTTAAGCGTCAGTGAACGATATCTGTATGAATGCAGACAACCAAATAAATAATGTTTTATGAGTTAAAATATACTAAGTAATGAGAATCTAAGTCAAGATTATAAGTTGAGTCTGAACAATAGCAATGAACAAGCTGAGGTTAAGACAAACATGCAAGGATGTAATTTATTAATTCAATTCAGCTAATCTTCTCTTCGGTTGCTAGTCAGGAATTAATTGCCTATGGATTGGATCTTTCGACTCCTATCAAATTTAAGAATCATAAGACCTTATTCTACATTTCTGTGATATAAGAATTACATGATCTAGCCATACATAACCGATTCCGTAATTGACTGATAAGACTTTCAGATATATTTCTATTCTGAATGTAAATCTTTTCTCAGTTTTTACAGCTAAGAAAAGATCATATCCTACCAATTTACATTTGTCCAATTCCTTTCCTTTTCAAAATCAAAATTGGATTTCTAGATATAAATTAACATTGGCCAAACATTAATGTAGTAAAAACAAGAATTGATAGAACAACCATTGAAGAAAAGATGAAAACTAAAATGATCAACAATTACATTCCTCTACAATTATCCTTAACCTCAGCAAGAAGTGAATTAGCCACTCATTTGTGGATTAAACATCTTCAGATAAGTAGAATTCATACAAGCAATTGAAATTAAAGAGAAAAAGGAAGAGAATAATCCTAGAATTTTCGTCCTCTCAACTGCCTGTAACCCACGTTCTTGCTCAACCAAGTCAGAATGTTTAAAATAAAACCTAAGTGTGCTATTTATACTATTGAGAATTTTTTCCAGAATAACAAGCAACGTGGCACGGAGTGTATCGCGGAGCACTCCCTTCATGCCACGGGGATATCGCGGACCCTTACTAGAAATCGGCTCCCAGGTAATTTCACCTCAACGTGGCACGACTTGTATCGTGGAGCCTTGCCTCCGTGCCACGGTGCTATCGCACACCTTTACTGGAACTTGAGGTTCTAGGTAATCACACTCAACGTGACACGGAGTGCATCGCGGAGCACTGCCTCCGTGCCACAGAGGTAACATGAACCTCCACTGGAATTTGACATAATTAATTCTTCCAAGGCAGAATAGCCTCCGCGATGGTAGCGTGACACGACGCCATCACGGAGCCCCTATTTTTGCCAACTTCCCTTGTCAACTTCCACTCCTTGCTTCCAAGTCCATTCCCGCACTTCACCAACATATATATTAGCTTCCAAAAATTTCCTTTTACCTGCAACACAACACTAATCATGTTGGTTAGTATAAATTCACATTTAACTAAGAATCACATGAGAATGTACACATAACAATAGATAAACAAATAGAAAATGAAGCATTTGAGTATCACTTGGGCATGCAATTCTGCCCAAGATCAATACACTAGTTGACTATTTTAGGAGTCTTCTCGATGAAATCGGATGATGGCAAGGTCATGATTCAAAATAATGCAGTATCATCTGTAAAGAGGTGAAAGAGCAACAACATGAAGATCCCAGTCTAGTATAACTTAGAGGAAATGCTCAGCAGAAAGGGTCATTGGCTTTTGAGATAATAGGAGATGAAGTCTTGAGATTCGGAGGTCAACTCTATGTTCCAGATATTAAGGGATTTAACATCAAATTATGGTGGAGGTTATGTTAGTCCCTCTATTTTATTCACCCTTAGATTATGGTAGAGGTTTCTTAAAGAATCCTATTGGTGGCATGAGATAAGAAAAGATACTACTAAGTTCGTGGCACAATGTCCTAGATTACCAGAGGGTGAAAGCTGAGTATCAAAAGCCAGTAGGCTAGCTTAGGTGATCGCCACTCCCTTGTAGAAATAGGGGTGACTAATATGGATTTTGTTATAGGATTACCCCATACCATACATAAATTTGACTCTATCTGGGTCATTATTGATAGGCTAATGAAATCAACCATTTCTTGCTAGGTCTATGTATATAGTGGAGGATTATACTGAGTTGTATATCAGAAAAATAGTCAGGCTTCATAGTGTCTCAGTATCTATAATTTCTGATTGAGAGGAACAATTTATAGATAACTTCTTAAAGTCATTCCAGGAAGGTCTAGGATGCGGTTAAATCTTAGTACAACTTTTTATCTCGAGACAGATGGCTAGGTTAAGCACGATTCAAATGCTTGAGGGCATGTTACAAGTGTGTGTGCTAAACTTTGGAAGAAATTGGGATGACCACTTGCCTTGAATTTTCTTGTAATAATAGTTACCATTTTAAGTATTTAAATGGCGTTGTACAAAGGCGTAAATAGTAAGATATCTATGAAAATAATCATAGAAACATTAATACGAAGACCTAACAACTATTACAAGTTCATACCTGCAATATCTAGAAGGAAATCAAGGAGGAAGAACTCCCATGAAGCTGCTTCACCTAGAACAATCACCAACCCAAAGAAAGCACGATAAAAACCCGAGCTACATAATAACTTCAATGTTCTATGCCCAATGAACTTGGATTATGGATTTTAAGCTGACTAATGTGTTGGGATATTAAAACACATTTATATATTTTATATATATTTTTTATGTCTTTTAAGTACTATTATAAGTCAATTGTAATGCTAAAATATTGTGTTTCAGGAATTCGGATCAAAATGTAGAACACCGCAAAAAACTAGGAAAACAAGCTATAAATGAGCAACATATGGATCGAAAATAGAATCTATTATCCGTCTACTGAATCGTGGATGAACTTCAAAGTGGATGAAACAAGAGCACAAAAATGGCTATGTTTGGAAAAGTACGGTATCAGTTATGGGCCACAGAATCCATCTAAAATTGTAAATGGACACTGTAGGTTGGATTCAGAGATGTTACAACTTGGATTTCAATTGTCACTCCCTGATTCTATATCCTGGATGAGACACGATACTTGGAGTCACAAGTAACCCCAAGTCAACCCATGATCTATCATAACACTGGCAATCTGAGTAAAAAAATAGCGGAAGCTTTAACATAATAAAACCATTTATGAAGAAGAACTAAATCATAAAGTTTTAATACAAGTGAAAACATAACTGAAAATCTAGATCTGTGTCTGTATCTGAAAGCCATCTATTTGATGAGTTGCTGGGACAAGCCCCAACAAACTCTAAAGTCTAATGAATGAAATATAACTGAAGAAAAATAATAACATCATCCTCGAAAGATGAGGATTCACCAATAGTGCAGCTGAAAACTCCTGGATATGATCTGCTAACGGTGCTGAGACTAAGAACCTGCAGCTATATCATAAAACAATACAGCATAGAAGGTATGCGTCAGTACATTGAATGTATTGAGTAAGTAGGAGAAAACATAACACGCAGAATAAAATAACTGAACTGTAATGACATGCAATGACCAACAGAAATGCTGAAACTAAATAAATTGAAATATAGTGAGATGGTCAAAATGACCCTGTCTGATGGTCAAAGACATGCCCTAAATCTAAGATATTGATCTTACTAATGTACTGAACTGAGAAATCTAAAAATTTTCTAAGCTGAGCTAACTGAGACTGTACTAACTAGTGGGAGAGTCTATAACTGACATATAACCACGTGAGCTAGACATGGAGCCCGATGTATACACCTCATTGGTAGGACCCAATATACCTTGCTAGGGTATAAAGGCGTGAACTGGGTGATCACAAGTCCGAGGCCATAAGGCCAATAAAAATAACCTATAGTGGCAGCATAGTTATGGAAACCTGGGTGCGTTGTACCCCAATCCGCTTGGTGGTAAGTCCTTCTCCCACTGGATAGTCCTAGACTGACTACTAAGCTGATAGCTCGAAACTGGGGCCTAAGACTAAGCCAGAAATAACTATCTGGAAGTATCCTGAGAGTCTTATGAGACCAGATTCTATAACTGGTGTTTTAAGACTGGTCAGAGCTGCTTATCTGGAAGCGTCGCAACCGTCTATAGAACAATTTGTAATTTGAAGCTGGGATTCTAAGCTTAGTCAGAGCTTCTTATTTGAAGTGTCATGACCTCCTAAAGAACCATTAAAATCTGATAACTAAGTCTAATACTGATAATTGATAGGCACCACTAACACTTCAAGAGTTAACTGTAGTCAAACGGATCAATTGACATTTCTGGACAATATTGAGTATGCTAATAATCTAACTTAAACTTGACTAACATGTATTTGACTGAAATTTCCACATACACTAACAATATGGGCATCTCAAAACTGATAGAATCAAGCTACAGGGAAATTAGTCCAACATGCTAGATTCTAAATTTTACTGAACTTAGAACTAGGGCTAAATCATTCCACTAGATACAATTTTCACAAATTTCTAAAAATAGGGAATAATAAAGTAGCTAAAATCAAGAGAAATATTCCAGTTGAAATCTTATAGAAGTCTATCTAAAAACTTTCTACAGTTTGACCCCACGGGGCTGTAACTAATAAGGAAAAATAGAGAAGATTTTGGGGACACAAGGGAAAAACTATTCCCTTGTTAAATTCCTACATACATGGATAAGAAATCCCTGGAGAAAGATACTTGAACTTCTGCAACTGAAAAGGAGCTCTAGATCTCTCTTGAGAGGAATGACCTGGGTTTTCTACGATCTTTTTCTAGGAGTCTACGTGGGGAATGAGGAGGAAAACTATTTAATCCCACTATACTCTCTGAAATTATACTTAAAATGACATAGTTAGGAACTAAATAGGTGGAAAGTTACAAAAAAAATATCCCTAAAATAAAATCTAGAAAATTGAACGACAGGAAACCAGCAGGTCACTCAACGAGTCGTTGGTTGAGACCACGACTCGTTAGGACCACTCATTGGTCCACTGTCTGAGTCCCTAGTTCCCTAAATCTGGCAACGGGGGATACCACGACTCATTAGATGAACCAACGAGTCATTGGTTCCTCCCCTAGTCACTGGACTAGGAAACTTGGAAGACTTGACAATGGGTGACACATTAACTCGTTGTTGGACCCAATGGGTCGTTGTGTCCAGTCGTTACCTTCGCTGAAAAAATCCTTGGATTCTTGAGATTGACCCTATGGGTGGTTACAACGACTCTTTATGGGATGCAACGGGTCATTGTTTCTACTCGTCATCACTGAAAGGAGTTCTGGGTTCTCACCTAACGACTCACACAATGAGTCATTATTTTTTATGATGGCTCATTGGTTGAGTCGTGGGTCCTAGAGAAGGGGTTCTTAGCTTGGGAACCAACGAGTGATATGATGACTCATTATTTCTCAAAATGAGTCGTTCCTTGTCTCGTGGGTTCTCTGCTGATCAAGCAAGGCTGACCACGACTGACACAACGAGCCATTGGAGCTGACAAAGACTAGTTTTCTTAGTCGTTCTGAGGAAAATTTTCTAGTTTTCTTATGGATTCTTCTTGCAAGGCTTGAGTCTGGTCTAGGAAAGGTTTATGGTGTTAAAATATCTTCCCCTTGGAATTATTCCTCCTCGAATGAAGACTAAAGCTGTTGGAAAACTAGGAAAAGAGCTTAAATTCCTAGACTGAGACTATGAGATGGTTTCTGAAGGAGTAACCGACTCCGAACTAACTTAACCATGCTAACAAAGCTGATGCAACTATTATGCATATGGAAAATCTAAATAGAACTGATGAGTATGGAACTAAACAGAGTACTGAGGAGGGATTTAGTACCCGATTCTTGAACTGAACTGGAAGGGAATAAGTGAGGGTATCTGGCCATCATGTCTGCTTCTGCTTACCATGTGGCTCCCTCAACTAGTTGGTTCCTCCAAAAAACTTTCACCTAAGTGACTTCCTTGTTTCTCATCTTATGAACCTGACATTCAAGAATCTGAACTGGGACCTCTTCGTAAGAGAGACTCTTTTATTCCAACGTTTTTTAGTGGCACAACTGAAGTTGGATCACCGATGTACTTCTTCAATAGTGACGGAACATGGAAGACTGGGTGCACCGATGCTAGCTATGGAGGTAGTTCTAACTCATATGCCACACTATCAATTTGCTTCAAAATTTGATAGGGTCCCACATATATCAGATCGAGTTTCCCTTTCTTCCCAAACCTCATCACCCCTTTCATACCCCTTTCATGGGTGAAATTTTTAGATAAACCCAATCATCCACTGCAAACTCTAACTCTCTTCTCCTCATATAAGCATAGGATTTCTGACGGCCTTATGCTGTTTTCAACCTCTCCCTGATAAGTTGTACCTTCTGCGTAGCCTCATGAACTAAGTCAAGCCCTATAAGGGTAGCTTCACCAACCTCAAACCACCCTATAGGAGATCTACATCTCCTACCATACAATGCCTCAAACGGGGCAATCTGGATACTGGAGGGGTAGCTGTTATTGTATGAAAACTCGTTGAGAGGTAGGTGATTGTCACGCCCCGCCTTGGGGGGTATGACTGGCACCTGGTGCCCTATTAGGACCTGAACTGCTAGACTACTGAGCCTAAGCACATCTAGTGCCTGGCTGGTTCTAACTCAGATTCATGGAATCAACGGGCTATATAACGGATGTAAATACAGCCTCCGGCCGACTAGGCCTATAGCCACCTGTACTGTATCATCAGCTAACTAGAATCATGCTCATATAGGGAAACCTATGCGGGCCGACAAGGCCACCATGCTGTGTAGTTACTCTAACTCAATATAACAAATGCTGAACATCTACGTGACCGGCAAGGTCACCACTACTAACTAGATACGGCCCCACGCAGCCAACATAAACAACTATACTAAAGAGCTAAACATACGCACGGCCCCACATGACCGGCACAACTAACCACAGGGAAATATATACAGACTGCAAGCCTCTAAGAATACTGATAAAATGGTCGGGACAGGGCCCCGACCTACCCTCACTGTACAACGAAAGAAAATGATATAAACCTCTAAAATATCAAGCTCTGGATGATAGAAGTTGATGACTCTGCGCTGGCTAGGATCACGAGGGATCGGCTCCTCATCTACGAGTACCTGCAGGCAAGTAATGCAGCGTCCCAAATGGGCGTCAGTACCACTGGTACCGAGTATGCAAAGAAAACTGAACATAACTGAATATAAACAACAATGCTAGTAAATTCTGAATAGCAGGAAGTATCTAAAACTGTTTGAACTAGCAGGATTTGGAATAGGCTTATCTGTACTGAAGGTAAGGTAGAATCATACCTATCGTCACGGCGACCTGCTGTCTATCAACTGATAGATATCATATATATACATATATATATAACACATAAGAACCTATACCAGCCCCCATAAGCCAGAAGGTGCCAACCAACACACAATCTATATACCCCTACCCGGGTCAAAACCATCCAAAAATAAATCACTCCACTCGCCTACTAACTACGAGCACCTCTACCGGCCCCCTGGGTCTCCAGCTCGGGCTATGGCCTCTGATATAAATAACTGTGTGAGCCCGAAGGACTCCTGTACTATAAACGTAATCTGTAGTTGTATCTGTATTTGTAATCTGCCCTCTAGGTGCAAGCGCACAATAGGGTAAGCTATACTGCTATGCTGATCAGCCTAATATGGGGAATGCTTCATCCCATTTTCATCCTACGGCGGCATACCACTCCTTGGAGTGGTGCATCCCCACCCTCACGGTGAGTCGACACAGTTACCAACCCAGGGGCGATGAGGACGCTCAAAGGGTGCCCTCATAGCACAAACAGGTCTCAACAAACAATAATTGCATATAGCAAGCATGTTTAAATTGAAAATACTATCTGTTCTCTAATTTCTCATTCTGAACTCTTTTCTGTGTTATACTGATTCTCATCGTGAACTATACTATATCTGAGATATTATCTGACTGTCTGACATTGCTTTACTAACTTTTATTCTGAATATATATCATATTATCATAAAACATTCTTGCTAAATTCAAACTGGACTCAATTCTCGACTTCTGAGTTCTTTCTTCTCTACATCACGCTATTTACTGTACTAGATTACTAACTTGCCGAAAGAATTAGCTTTACATACCTTTGCTTCGGAGTTCCTGACTAACTGGCGTAGTTCGGTCAGTATTTCTGCTATTTCTCCCAATTGCATTCATATTTATGTCAATTAGAACTAAATACGCTAATATTCTGGAAGAAAATATCACTTTCAATATATATATAGCTCAAACTTTGGCTTATCGAAAAACGGTCAAAAACTCGCTATTTCTCGAGAGTCTAGAAGGGAGAGATACTCACTTTAGGGCTAGGAGTATATTGACACTAATTCGGAGCAATTCCACTTACCTTAGTTCGGTAGCACGATGATTCGCCGATCGAATTTCACGAAACTAAATCCTTAGGAATGCTCCTTACTGCTTAATACCTCGGTATCTGGAGTTAATTTGAGTTTGGACCGCGATTGACGGCATAATCAAAGAGAAATTATCAAGAAACCTCGTCTCCCTCTGTTTTCCCTCGACCTTACTGGAAATTATGTGAAAAGAAACTATAAAACCGAAGTGGAGCATCTTATATAGTTGGGCTTGGATAGGGCCTCCGTGACACGGAGCCAACGCGGAGGCCCTCCCTCCATGGCACGTTACCATCGCGGAGGGGCTCTGCCCCATCTCCTTCCACGATGGTTCGACGGATTTCGTATCTGGTCTTTTCCCCGGGCCTTTTCCTAGCATGTATGGCATTCAAAAACTCTTAACCAACATGCCAACAGGCCATCTACATGTCGAGAATTTACGGGGTGTAACATTCTGCCCCCTTAAGAACATTCATCCTCGAATATGAATTTCCATTTATAATAATTCTCGACTTACTCAAGTTATTTCTAGAAAAAAAAATTTGGCAGAGTCTCCCCTGTAATATGGTCTATCTCAAGAACCTAAAATGCAGAAAAGTCCAATACAGGTACTCCACACAATACTATAGTATCCATCTCATAAAAGACTAGAGTCGACTATCTCATTTATACATATACTACAAGGCACTATACAAAATAACAATACTAACATACCTGTTATCTGACTAGGCCTGGAACAAATGAGGATATCTGGTTTTCATATCTTCCTCTTCTTCCCAGGTCATCTCTTCTCGGTCCCTATTACGCCAAAGCACCTTGACAGAAGCAATATCTTTCGTCCTCAATCAACGAATATGTCTGTCTAAGATGGCTACTGGAACCTCTTCATAGGCCAGCTCTTCCATAACCTGGACATCCTGAACGTGGGACAACTCTGCGAGGGTCTCCCATGCACTTCCTTAGCATAGATACATGGAAAACTGGATAAACAGATTCTAATTCTGGAGGCAAGTTCAATTCATATGCCACTCGGCCTACTCTCCGCCGGATCTGATAAGGCCCAATGAATCTCAGACTGAGCTTACCTTTCTTGCCGAATCTTATCACCCATTTCATTGGAGATACTTTCAAAGATACCCAATCATTCACATCAAATGCCAGGTCTCTGCGCCGCACATCAGCATACGATTTCTGGCAGCTCTTTTTAGTTAGTAGGCGTTCTCTGATAAGCTTTACCTTCTCCTCTGACTGTTGAATAATATCTGGCCCTAAACCAGCCAACTGGCGACCTATATTTTTGCCCATACAATGCCTCAAAGGGTGCCATCTGGATAGCTGAGTGATAACTATTATTATAAGCAAACTAAATCAGTGGCAAATGCTCGTCCCAGCTACCCCCAAAGTCTAGCACACACGCCCGCAGCATATCCTCGAGCATTTGAATAGTGCGATCAGCCTATCTATCTGTCTGAGGGTGGAATGTTGTGGTCAATTTTATCCGCGTTCCCAGACCTCTCTGAAATGACTGCCAAAATCTAGCTGTAAATTGTGTCCCCTGTCAGAGATAATAGATACTGGAACACCGTGTAATCTAAATATTTCTCTGATATAAAATTTGCCGTAATCTTCGGCAGAGAAAATAGCTTTCACTGGCAGGAAGTGAGCTGATTTCGTCAGTCTATCAACTATTACCCAAATGGAATCATGTCTATGTCTGGTACGGGGTAATCCTGCCACAAAATCCATGTTTACTGCTTCCCATTTCCAAAGAGGCACAGCTATGTCTTGAGTTAACCCACCTAGTTTCTGGTGTTCCGCTTTTACCTGTTGGCAGTTAGGACATTGGGCTACAAATTCTGCTATTTCCCTCTTCATACTTGGCCACTCGTAGATTTCCTTGATATCGTGGTACATTTTTGTCGCCTGGGTGGAGAGAGTAGCGGGCGCAATGTACCTCATTCATAATCTGCTGGCGGAGCCCTGAAACATCTAGAACATCGAGGCGGCCCTTACATCACAGCACTTTATTTTCAGTTATCTGAAAATCTAGCACTTTCCCTTGCTTAATTCTGTCCTTAAGCTGGACCAGGTCAGGATCTTCATATTGCCGTTCCTTTACCTCCATAACTAATGACGACACAGTAGTGTTCTGAATTACCGCTCTGTTGCCCTTTGTTTCTTCTACACGAACAGCTAGGCTAGCTAATTGATGTATTTTTCTGACAAACTCCCGCTGCTCGGGCTGCAAATGCGCCAAACTTACCATTGATTTACGACTGAGAGCATTTGCTACTACATTGGCTTTTCTCGGATGATACAGAATGTCCACGTCATAATCTTTCAATAACTCCAACCAGCGACGCTGTCACAAATTCAGCTCCCTCTGAGTGAAGATATACTGTAGGCTCTTATGATCTGTGAAAATATCCATATGGACGCCATACAAGTAATGTCTCCATATCTTTAAGGTGTGGATCACTGCGGCTAATTCCAGGTCGTGGGTAGGATAATTCTTTTCGTGTTTCCTCAACTGTCTGGAAGCATACGCAATCACTTTATCGTGTTGCATCAACACACAACCCAACCCAATACCTGATGCGTCATAATACACTAAATAACCCTCTGTATCTTCTGGTAATGCTAACACTGGAGCAGAGGTTAATTTGTCCTTTAATTCTCGGAAACTCTGCTCACATGCCTCCGTCCACTGAAACTTTACTGCTTTCTGCGTCAGCTTAGTCAGAGGTGTCGCTATAGTGGAGAATCCCTCAGCAAATCTTCTATAGTATCCCGCTAATCCCAGAAAACTGTGGACTTCGATCGGAGTGGTAGGTCTAGGCCATGTTTTGACTACTTCTATTTTCTGCGTATCAACCTGTATACCAGCATCCGACACAATATGTCCCAAGAAGGCTACTGAGTTCAGCCAGAATTCACATTTGGAGAACTTAGCATATAACTGGCGGTCCCTAAGAATCTGGAGCACTGTCCGTATATGAGCCTGGTGGTCTGCCTCTGAGCGAGAATACACTAGAATATCATCAATAAATACTATCATGAACAGGTCTAGGTATGGTCTGAAAATGTTGTTCATCAGGTCCATAAATATTGCTGGGGCATTCGTCAACCCAAAGGACATAACTAGAAATTCAAAGTGTCCATATCGGATCCTGAAGGCCGTTTTAGGAATGTCTCTTTCACGAACTCGAACCTGATGATATCCTGACCGTAAGTCAATCTTGGAGAAATATCTGGCCCCCTGTAACTGATCAAACAAATCATCTATTCTAGGAAGAGGATACTTATTCTTTACTGTAACTTTATTCAACTGCCGGTAGTCTATACACATGCGGAGCGAGCCATCCTTCTTTCTCACAAATAGAACATGCGCACCCCACGGTGAAGTACTCGGCCTGATAAAGCCCTTATCTAACAGATCCTTCAACTGCTCCTTTAATTCTCTAAGTTCTGCAGGAGCCATACGATACGGAGGGATTGATATGGGCTGAGTGCTTGGTAGCAAGTCGATTGCAAAATCTATTTCCCTTTCTGGGGGAATACCAGGTAGCTCGTCTGGAAATACATCAGGGAATTCATTCACCACCGGAACCGACTGAAGTGTCGGAGACTCTACCCGAACATCCTAAACCTTGACTAGGTGGTAAATACATCCCTTAGCTATCAACTTCCTCACCTGAATGTAGGAAATAAACCTACCTTTTGGCATAGCTGTGCTGCCTTTCCACTCTCGCACTGCCTCCCGTGGAAAGTGGAATCGGACCGTCTTGGTCCAACATTCTACGTTGGCATAGCACGGCACCAACCAATCCATACCCATAATGGCATCTTAATCAATCATTTCTAGTTCTACTAGATCTACTATAGTCCGATGATCAGCAACCTCTACTGTACACCCTCGATAAATTCTACTAGCTATAATGGAGTCACTAATGGGTGTAGATTCTAAGAAGGGATGCTGTAACAATTCTGGTGCAACATTAAACTTTCGAGCCACAAATGGGGTAACATAGGACAAAATAGACCCTGGATCAATTAGTACATAAGCAGGGTATGAGAAAATAGTCATCATACCTGTTACCACATTTGGAGATGCCTCTGAGTCCTGTCTCCCTGGTAATGCATAGGTACGACTTGAGCCCATACCTGAACTAGAGGTTCCTAATCTACCTCGGCCTCTACCTGCTGAACCTGAGGGCCTACGCCCTGCCGAGGCTGCTGGAGCTCGTGGCCCTGCTGATGTTCTATCCTAGCTATCTCGGTTACCTTGTCCCCTGGCCGGACAATCTCTCATGATGTGCCCCTCCTGCCCGCATATATAACACCCTGTGGAGCCATATCTACAAGCTCCAGTGTGAGGTCGACTGCAAATAAGGTAGGGTGGGGGTGTGTATCTGCTCTGCTCTACCCTCCTCTGCTGAGGTGAATCCACCGTTCGAGAACTGCCACCAGACTCTGACTGCCCTCGACAAATGAATCTACCCCTCTGCTGTTGTGATGGAGGTGGGGGTCTAGGGGGCCTGTCTGACAACCGGGGCCTGGGTCCTCTCTGAATCTCCCTCTGTATATATCATCTGATCTATCCCTGTGGCGCTGCTCCTGATTTGTCTGTCTACTATCATGTTGCCGCTGTTTAAGGCCCTCAATAGTCTGGGCAAAGGCCTGCACCCGGGCAATGTCCATATCTTCCCGTAATGTAGCTGTCATTCATGCCTCAATGTATTTTGGGTTCAGACCCATAATAAATTGGTGGACCCTGTATGGCATAGTGTCCACAAAAGCTGGAGCATAGCGGGCTAAGGAGTCAAACTGTAAGGCATATTCTCGTACGCTCCTCGCCCCCTGCTCCAAGTGCAAGAACTGGCCCATCCGGGCCTGCCGAATCTCCCGTGGCAAATAACAATCTAGGAATGACTCTAAGAAGCTGGACCAGGTCGGAGAGGCAACATCTCTCCCTCGAGACCTTTCCCAGCTCTCGTACCATAATACAACTACGTCTCGCAACTGGAATACTGTTAAATCAACTGATTCTGTAGGCATTACATGCATGACCTGGAAGATTCTCTGCATTTGATCGAGGAAATCCTGGGGGTCCTCTGCCTGATCTGAACCTATGAACTGTGGGGGACCTAATGCCAAAAATTCCCTGAACCTCAAATTGCCAAATCCACCTGATGGCTCTCCTGTTAAAGGTGGCACTGACTGGCGCTGAGTGGCCATCAATTGCACCAACATAACAACTGCACTGCGAACTTCCTGGCCGGATGGTGTAAGTACAGGATCTATCGGAGGCAGTGTCGTTTCGAATGGCTTCTGATGAGATGGGGAGTGCTGAGAAGGCTGTGATGATGCCTCTATATCGCCCTTAGATCGGGCTGAGTCTAAATGAAGCTGGGGCATCCTGCTGGTGCCTTCTCCTGCTGTGGTATCCAACCTTCTACCTGTGGCAGGGTGTCGTTGGTCTGCCATTTTTATCTGTAGATAAAGAATATGATAAGTTTTTTGAACTCGACCCTATAATGTACTGTTCTATGGCACGACGGAATATGAAGAAAGATTAACCATTCTATTATGCCTTGCAGCCTCCTGCCTATAGTATGTGGTGCACAACACATCCATAGACAAGACTCTACTTAGCATGGCTTGCAGACTCCCTGGAACACGACCTTCTTTGATACCAAGTTTGTCATGCCCCGCCTTGGGGGGTATGACTGGCACCTGGTGCCCTATTAGGACCTGAACTACTAGACTACTGAGCCTAAGCACATCTGGTGCCTGGCTGGCTCTAACTCAGATTCATGGAATCAACGGGCTATGTAACGGCTGTAAATACAGCCTCCGGCCGACTGGGCCTACAGCCACCTGTACTGTATCATCAGCTAACCAGAATCATGCTCATATAGGGAAACCTATGCGGGCCGACAAGGCCACCATGCCGTCTAGTTATCTCTAACTCAATATAACAAATGTTGAACATCTACGTGACCGGCAAGGTCACCACTACTAACTAGATACGGCCACACACGGCCAACAAAAACAACCATACTAAACAGCTAAACATACGCACGGCCCCACACGACTGGCAAAACTAACCACAGGGAAATATATACAGACTGCAAGCCTCTAAGAATACTGATAAAATGATCGGGACAGGGCCCCGACCTACTCGTACTGTACAACGAAAGAAAATGATATAAACCTCTGAAATATCAAGCTCCAGATGACAGGAGTTGATGACTCTTTGCTGGATAGGATCTGGAGGGATCGGCTCCTCGTCTACGAGTACCTACCTGCAGGCAAGTAATACAGCGCCCTGATCTCGGGCAAAATAGCATGACCGAGTGACGCTTGAGAACTTAATTTAGTCTTATTTAGCTAAGTAATTGTATACATTTTCATGTGATTTTATATAAATGTGAGTATATGTGCTAACCAACATGATTAGTACTTGTTTTGTAGGTTTCAATGATTTTGAGGAAGTAATTTATAAGTTGGTGAAGTAGCGGAATGGAGTCGGGAGAAGATGCGGCAGGCAGGCAGCACCAGCGCGCCAGCAATGTGCCACGCCATGCCGGCTACGCGACAGACCAAGGCCAACGCGGTGGCACTCGGTAGTTTCGGCTTCCGGAGGCAATTTCCAGAGATCTTTCGTGTTACCTCCGTGTCACGGAGGCAGTGCTCTGCGATACACTCCGTGACACAGAGTCGTTCCACGACAAGCTAAATTATGCACGTTTTCTATATACTATAAATAGGTCCCTTAGCTCCTAAAACCACTTGGTCACGATTTTATTCTTGAAAACTACCTAGGAGTGAAGGGAGAAGTGGGAGAACTCATCTAGGGTTTGGCAAATTCCCTTCTCATCTACCAAATTCATGTAAGTATGTCAGTTTAGTAGTAATTAGTTGTAGTTTTATGAACATGAATGGCAAGAACCCTTCCTCTAGGGTTGAAGCCATGAATTATGATTGTTATTTTATGAAATTATTTTGGAATTAAGTTATTGATTGTTGTTTTCGTCTTGCATTCTGGATTGTTGGTTGTTTTTATGATTGATCACCATGAAAGCATATATGTTAGCTTGGGCATTGTCTTGAGAAAGCATTACCTAGGTCAGGACATGAGAATGTGAGGAGCATGTTTGTATCTCACGGTATAATTTCGTATTAGGATAGAAATATACCTAACACCTTGCTTGGTTGATAAAACGGGGGTTATTAAAGACCAACTTAGGATTATCACATCACCACTCGAAGAAGTAGTTGTGAGGCTAAGTTGAGTTAAATGGTTAGACGCACGAAAGTCCCTAATCGTTTCCCCGTAAACCACAACATAATTAATTGCCCCCGAACTAGAAATTAGCATCCTCACACACAATGATGCAGTGAGGCTAGTTTGTCGTGTTTAGAGGCTCGAAAGACCATGAACATGTAATTCTAGTTATGTGAAACAACAATCGATAGTGTCATGCTTAACCCATTGCAATTCGTAGTATCGTATGATTATCTGGTTTTAACTCTATGTTGCTCCTAGAGTAAATTCAGGATATTTCGTTGACCAAAACAAACTTAATTAAATCTCCCTCGAAAACTTCTATAACCAACACTTGTGAAAGTTAAGATCACACTTGAAATGGACAGTTAGAGGAATGGGTCCAGTCCCTGTGGGTTCGACATTTTGGTTCTCTAAAAGAGCCACTATATTACTTGCATGACCCGTACACTTGCGGACGCGCGAATCGGGCACGTCAAGTTTTTGGCGCCGCTGCCAGGGACTCGGCAAAGTTTGATAATTTATCTGTTTTTGTGTGATTTTTGAAATTTTCTTAAGGGTTGAGAAACTTGGTCTTAGTCTGTTTATTTGCAGGTGACAGGTTGTCCTGCCGAGCTGGCTAGAAGTAGAGAGCTTGTGGAACCGTTGCTGGAACCTGAACGTCAAATCCATTTGCAAAGGAGGGTAGCTCTAGAGAAAAAGCTGAAGAGACTTCAATAAAAGATACAACAATAACCACCCACGAGACAAGGACAATTGTCATCAGAAGTAATGGCAGCAAGACCAGTTCGCGAAGTGGCAATCCCACTAGCGACGAATGTGACCTCTAGCATCCGTAAACCGGAGCCTGGAGGGCACTTTGAGCTTAAACAGAACATGGTGCAGCTGTTACATTCTAGTGGTCAATTCACTGGGATGGCACATGAGGACCCGCAGCAGCACCTACAGAGCTTTTTAGAGATTAGTGACACGTTTGTCCCCACCGGTGTGTCCACAAATTATGTCCGACTGACCCTCTTCCCATTTTCACTGTTGGGAGAGGTGAAAATATGGATGAAGGCTGAGCCACCGAACTCCATAACTTCATGGAATGACTTGGCTAAGAAGTTCCTTATCAGATTCTTCCCTTCAGGCAAAACTGCAAAGTTGAGAAGTGAAATACTAAGTTTCAAGCAAAGGCCTGATGAGAACTTATATATGGCTTGGGAAAGATTCAAGTCATTGTTAAGAGACTGCCCCCATCACCAGCAATCAAATGAAGTACTGGCTCATACCTTTGTAGAAAGTCTAGACCCACACACAAAAATATAACTAGACTCTGCATCGGGTGGGCAAGCCTTGGAGAAGACGTATGATGAGTTGTACACTTTGTTGAACATAATCGCTCAAGGAAATCCAGAGTGGCACAGCAAGTCATCGAGAGGGGAAGGAAAGAGACCAGGGTTGATAGAGGTAGATGGAATGAATACCTTGGCAGCGCAGTTAGCTTCATTCCAGCATCAGATGATGACTCAGTTCAATAAACTGAGTATGAACCAACACTAGGGCCAGGTTAACGCAGTTTAGCAAGCTCTGAGTTGGTGCGAAATTTGTGGTAATACTGGGCACAATGCAGAATCTTGTGGAGCCAATCCGGAGTCAGTCAATTTTGTTGGTAATGTGCAGCACAACAATCAGAATTTCGGAACCAGTTACAACAGAAATTGGCAGGGCCACCCGAATTTTTCTTGGGGTGGAAACCAAAAGCAGAGTTATATGCACCCTCAACAACAGTAGTATATGCAGAATAGGAAGAATGATGGGAAATTGAGCAGCAGCATTGAGGAAACATTGCAGAAAATCATGGAGACCCAGACTCAGTTAGTGGAAAATCAGGCGAGGATGGCAACAAACTTAAAGAATCAGCAAATGGCCACCCGCAATCTTGAAAAACAAGTGGGTCAGATAGCAGCTACTCAAAACATGAGATCACAAGGTGGATTACCAAGCGACACAGATCCTAACCCCCGGCAGATCAATGTCATCAGTCTGAGAAGTGGTAAGCAATTAGCTGATGCAGTGCCAAAAGAGCTGAGAAAGGGGGTGCAGCCGGAGTTGGTTAGACCAAGACCATCCATCAACATGGGAGATAATCAGAGTGCTGGGAAACAAAATGCACAACTTTCATTGCAGCTAGCACAAAGACCACCACCACCATTCCCTCAGAAAGTCAGAAAGAGCAAGGAGGAGGAATGCTTCAAAAAGTTCTTTGAAAGTTTCAAAGAACTTCACATAAATTTGCCTCTTATTGATGTCTTGTAGGGAATGCCAAAGTATGCTAAATACTTGAAGGACGTGATGGCGAACGAAGTTAGATTGGTGGACGTCCAGACTGTAGCACTGAATGAGGAGTGCAGTCACAAGGTATTGAGCAAAATTCCAAAGAAGCTCAAAGACCTAGGAAGTTTTACCCTCCCCATACAAATTGGTAAAGATGAGGTGCTACGAGATTTGTGTGACTTAGGGGCAGCAGTTAATCTAATGCCCCTATCCTTATTCAACACCCTGGGGTTAGGAAAATCGAGGTCAACAGGGTTGATGCTGCAACTGGCTGACAAGTCGCGAGTGACACCTGATGGAATAATAGAGGACCTTCTCATCAAAGTAGATAAGTTCATTATACCTACTGATTTTATTGTCTTAGATTTTCAGGTTGATGACCAGGTACCCCTAATCTTGGGACGGTCATTCTTGGCCACTGGAGGAGCGGTGATTGACTTGAAAGCAGGGACCCTGAAAATGAGGGTTGAGGATGAAGAAGAAATCTTCCGCGTTTACCAAGAAATGAACCCATCTACACACTACAGAAACCTTTGTAAGGTTAGTATGTTGGCAGAGGATGAGTGTGGGGTGGAGGATTCCACAGGTGTAGGGCCAAAGGCAATGACAAGTGTTCAGCCCGAGTCTGATAAAGGGCTTCAAATTGAGAAGAAGTTGGAGGAAGAGCGGAACAGAGTGGAGGCTGTTTCCTCTAAATAGCAAAAGAAAAGGAGATGGTTCTCGAAAGAGAACCCAGGTATGAGGATGTTCGGAAAGGACAGTCCACATTGGGCCACGATGTAAAATAAGCCGCTGCTTGGTATGCAACCAAAGGGTACCTCAGGTATAATTTGTAATTTTGATTTTGTGTTGATTTTGTTATTTTCATGTTGTTTGTGTTTTTGGTGGAAAGTTAAGCACAGATGGAGGGAAGTCTGAGTACCGAGAAGGTGGAAGCTAAAGAGCATGGAATAGAAGAAGTGTGGGGTCAAACACCCACCTCTGAAAACTTGAAAGGAAAGCATGATTTTAGCTTGGCATAGAGGCTCAGGGATTATTTCTCATCCTTTAAATGTTAATTTGATACTATGAGGACATAGCATGATTTAAGTGTGGGGTGAGAAAAATTTCAAAATTTTTGTGCTTAACAAGTTTGTGGTGAATGTAATGCTTGTGAGGAATTTGTGAGAAATTTAAAAAATTTGAAAATTTTTTGTGAATTAAGCATGACTTCATAACCCGTTGGTTTTTCTTTTCGGTTCTTTTCCGATAGGGGGGGGGGTCTTTGAACCGAAGAATAAAAATTTTCTTTTTCTTTCCTTTGTCTATATATAGTGTTTTTAGTCAGAGTTAGGGACTGTTTCCGATGATGGATGGATGACGACCGTCTTAAGGAAAAATTAGTCGATAGGTTTTGGGTTTTTGAAACCATAACTAAGTGGTGCTTGATGTTCTTGTTATGTGCTATATGTGATTGTAAGATGCAAGTATGTTCCGTGTGAAGCATGCAAGTGTATAACTTTGTTTGAGACACTTAGGCTCTTGAATTTGACTCAATATGATTGAAGCTTAATCTGAATTCTTGTGATTAGCTGAGTTAAGAGTCTGCTTAATGTGTCTTGAATTGAGCATGTGCCATGAGTGTAAGGTTTTTGAGTATTCTGTGCTATTGTGGAATGTCTAGAACTTGTCTGGTGTGTATATAAAACGAAATGAAGGATGTGAATTGTAGGAGATGATTTAGGTATTTCTTTGAATGAACCAAATTTTTATCCCTCATTTTACCTACCTTGAAAAATTAATCCTAGTTAACCCCATTGAGCCTTGAGCCTATTCTTTGACAGCTACAACATAAGCTTAATCCTTTTTCTTTCATTAGCTTGAATTTGAACCAAAACTCCTAAGCGCTTAGAGGAAAAATACAAAAGAGTAAAGGAGTGACAAGAATGAAAAAAAAGGAAAGTAGCAATTGTAAAAGTTGAGAAAGGTCGAGGGTGCACTTGTTTGAAAACGACTGATTATTATATGGAGTAAGAAAACAAATTAATGAAAAATTATTTATAGAGCTCCTTACTAATAAGCTAAAAGTGCCTAAAGAACGGGGGAACAGAAGAGGAAAAAGAAAGCTGAAAGGAGAAAAAGATGATGTAAGAGAAGGGAAGTTTGTAATGAGGGCGTGGTGTATTAAAAGCGCTTGGGAAAGTTAGTCACTATTATTGGCCAGAATAGTACCTACCTGTCCCTTAGCTTACATTACAACCAATTAAGTCCTACTTGATCTTACATTCATACATCCTTAAATTAGTGGAATAAAACACTAAGGGAAAGCTTATAGGTCATTACATGATGCATGTGAATTCTTTGTGAGAGTGAGCGTAATTCTATTCATGTACCCACACATGTTGTGATTTAAAAATTTTTTCTGCGTGTGAAATTGGGTAACTCTCTTTTCTTGAGGGGCACATGTTGAATGAAGGATATAATTCATGTGGGATTTCTTAATCAGTTGATTTGCATGAGTTTGCTAAGATTGAGAGTCAATTCTTGAGGTTAAGAAGTCTTAACATAGTTGTACTTCATTTCGATGATCAAGTCGTGCATGCTCTATTTTTAGCTTGTTATCTTACGTAATCATTATAGTCGTAGCTTGAATAATATTGCTAAATGAGTTATGGGTGAGTCTCCATATGCATGAGATGTAAAAGGTTGTTCGAGGACGAAAAAGACTTTAAGTGTGGGGTTGTGATCTCGGGAAAAATAGCATGCCCGAGTGACGCTTGAGAACTTAATTTAGTCTTTTTTAGCTAAGTAATTGTATACATTTTCATGTGATTTTATATAAATGTGAGTATATGTGCTAACCAACATGATTAGTCCTTGTTTTGTAGGTTTCAATGATTTTGAGGAACTAATTTATAAGTTGGTGAAGTAGCGGAATGGAGACGGGAGCAGATGCGGCAGGCAGGCAGCACCAGCGCGCCAGCAATGTTCCATATCGTGCCGGCTACGCGACAGAGCAAGGCCAACGCGCTGCCCAAGCAGCGTGACACACTGCCAATGCGGTGGCACTCGGCAGTTTCGACTTCCGGAGGTAATTTTCGGAGAGCTTTCGCGTTACCTTCGTGTCACGGAGGTAGTGCTCCGCGATACACTTCGTGACACAGAGTCGTTCCACGACAGGCTAAATTATGCACGTTTTCAATATACTATAAATAGGTCCCTTAGCTCCTAAAACCACTTGGTCACGATTTTATTCTGGAAAACTACCTAGGAGTGAAGGGAGAAGTGGGAGAACTCATCTAGGGTTTGGAAAATTCCCTTCTCATCTACCACATTCATGTAAGTATGTTAGTTTAGTAGTAATTAGTTGTAGTTTTACGAACATGAATAGCAAGAACCCTTCCTCTAGGGTTGAAGCCATGAATTATGATTCTGATTTTATGAAATTGTTTTGGAATTAAGTTATTGATTGTTGTTTTCGTCTTGCATTCTGGATTGTTGGTTGTTTTATGATTGATCACTATGAAAGCATATATGTTAGCTTGGGCATTGTCTTGAGAAAGCATTACCTAGGTCAGGACATGAGAATGTGAGGAGCATGTTTGTATCTCACGATATAATTTCGTATTAGGATAAAACCTAACACGTTCCTTGGTTGATAAAACAGGGGTTATTAAAGACCAACTTAGGATTATCACATCACCACTCGAAGAAGTAGTTGTGAGGCTAAGTTGAGTTAAATGGTTAGATGCACGAAAGTCCCTAATCGTTTCCCCGTAAACCACAACATAATTAATTATCCGTGAACTAGAAATTAGCATCCTTACTCACAATGATGCAGTGAGGCTAGTTTACCGTGTTTAGAGGCTCGAAAGACCATGAACATGCAATTCTAGTTATGTGAAACAACAATCGATAGTGTCATGCTTAACCCATTCCAATTCGTAGTATCGCATGATTATCTGGTTTTAACTCTATGTTTCTCCTAGAGTAAATTCAGGATATTTCGTTGACCAAAACAAACTTAATTAAATCTCCCTCAAAAACTTCTATAACCAACACTTGCGAAAGTTAAGATCACACTTGAAATGGATAGTTAGAGGAATGGGTCCAGTCCCTGTGGGTTCGACATTCCGGTTCTCTAAAAGAGCCACTATATTACTTGCATGACCCGTACACTTGCGGACGTGCAAATTGGGCACGTCACGCCCCAAACGGGAGTCAGTACCACTGGTACCGAGTATGCAAAGCAAACTGAACATAACTGAATATAAACAAAAATGCTAGTAAATTCTGAATAGCAGGAAGTATCTAAAACTGTCTAAACTAGCAGGATCTAGAATAGGCTTATCTATTCTGAAGGTAAGGTAGAATCATACCTGTCGTCATGGCGACCTGCTATCTATCAACTGATAGATATCATGTATATACATATATATATATATAACACAAGAACCTATACCAGCCCCCATAAGCCGGAGGGTGCCAACCAACACACAATCTATATACCCCTACCCCGGTCAAAACCATCCAAAAATAAATCACTCCACTCGCCTACTAACTACGAGCACCTCTACTGGCCCCCTGGGTCTCCAGCTCGTGCTATGGCCTCTAATATAAATAACTGTGTCTGAGCCTGAAGGACTCCTGTACTGTAAATGTAATCTGTATCTGTATCTATAATCTGCCCTCTGGGCACAAGCGCACAACAGGGTAAGCTGTACTGCTATGCTGATCAGCCTGATATGGGGAATGCTTCATCCCTTCTCCATCCTACTGCGGACGGCATACCACTCCTTGGAGTGGCGTATCCCCACCCTCACTGTGCGTCGACACAGTTACCAACCCAGGGGCGGCGAGGATGCTCAAAGGGTGCCCTCATAACACAAACAGATCTCAACAAACAATAATTGCATATAACAAGCATGTTTAATTTGAAAATACTATCTGTACTCTAATTTCTCATTCTAAACTCTTTTCTGAGTTATACTTATTCTCATCCTGAACTATACTGTATCTGAGATATTATCTGACTGTCTGACATTGCTTTACTAACTTTTATTCTGAATATATATCATATTATCATAAAACATGCTTGCTAAATTCAAAATGGACTCAATTCTCAACTTCTGAGTTCTTGCATCTATACATCACGCTATTTACTGTACTGGATTACTAACTTGCCGAAAGAATTAGCTTTACATACCTTCGCTTCAGAGTTCCCGACTAACTGGCATAGTTCGGTCAATATTTCTACTATTTCTCCCAACTGCATTCATATATATGTCAATTAGAACTAAATACGCTAATATTCTGGAAGAAAATATTACTTTCAATATATATATAGCTCAAACTTTGGCTTATCAAAAAACGGTCAAAAACTCGCTATTTCTCGAGAGTCCAGAAGGGAGAAATACTCACTTTAGGGCTAGTAGTATATTGACACTAATTCGGAGCAATTCCACTTACCTTAGTTCGGTAGCACGACGATTAGCCGGCCGAATTTCACGAAACTAAATCCGTAGGAATGCTCCTTACTACTTAATACCTCGGTATCTGGAGTTAATTTGAGTTTGGACCGCATTTGATGGCGTAATGGAAAAGAAATTATCAAGAAACCTCGTCTCCCTCTGTTTTCCCTCAACCTTACTAGAAATTATATGAAAAGTAACTTTAAAACCGAAGTGGAGGGGCTTATATAGTTGGGCCTGGACAGGGCCTTCGTGACACGGAGGCCTTGCCTCCATGGCACGTTGCCATCGCGGAGGGGCTCTACCCTGGCTCCTTCCGCGATGGTTCGACGGATTTCTTTTCCGGTCTTTTCCCCGGGCCTTTTCCTAGCATGTATGGCATTCAAAAACTCTTAACCAACATGCGAATAGGCCATCTACATGTCGATAATTTGTGGGGTGTAACAGTGATCATCCCAACTGCCCTTGAAATCGATAACACATGCTCTCAGCATATCTTTCAAGGTCTGAATAGTCTGCTCAGCTTTCCCATATATCTGCAGGTGAAAAGCTATGCTGAGCTTAACCTATATACCAAGTCCTTTCTGAAATGACTTTCAGAAATGCGAGGTGAACTGGGTACCTCTATCTGAAATAATGGACAAAGGCGCCCTATGTAGTCTGACCAACTCCCAAATATAAAGCCTAGCATAATCCTCGGCTGAGTCTGTAGTTTTAACTAGGAGGAAATGTGCTAACTTGGTCATCAGGTCTATTATCACCCAGATTGAGTCATGCTACTAATGAGTCCGAGGTAGACCTATAATAAAATCCATATTTACTTCTTCCCACTTCCATGTGGGTATGCTGATATCCTATGTCATACCTCTCAGTCTCTAATGTTCCACCTTAACTTGCTGGCAGTTTGGGCACTTAGTTACAAATTCTACGATGTCTCTCTTCATGTCATTCCACTAATAAATATCTGATAAATCACGGTGCATATTAGTAGCACCTGGGTGGATAGAATATCTCGAACTGTGTGCTTTGGCCAATATCTGCTATCTCAGTCACCTACTTTTTGTACATACAGCCTACCCTGGTAACAGAGTACACCATCTCCCCCTTGGGAGAAAGCCTTCACTTATTTTCTGAGAACCGCCTCCTTCAACATAAGCAATATGGGATCTTCATCCTGACTTGACTTAACTTCAACTACCAATGAGGAATTTGATCCACTCCACACGACTACTCCGCCCTTAACTCTATCAAACAACTATACTCCCAACCGAGCTAACCTGTGGATATCCTTTTCCAGTTTCCTTTTGCTTTCTTCAACATGAGCCACGCTCCCTATAGACATCTTGCTTAGGGAATCATCCACCACATTGGCTTTGCCAAGGTGATATAACACACTTATTTCATAGTCCTTCAGTAGCTCCAAATATCTTCTCTGATGAAGATTTAGATCTTTCTGACTGAACACATACTAAGGCTTTTGTGATCGATGAAAACATCCATGTGAGCCCCGTAAAGGTAGTGCTTCCATATTTTCAATGCAAACACCACCACTACCAACTCCAAGTCATGAGTTGGATAGTTCTTCTCATGAACTTTGACCTGTCTTGAGGCATAAGCTATCACCTTACCCTGCTACATCAGAACGCAACCAAGTCCAACTCTGGAAGCGTCTACACCACGAACCCCTTTATTCCTTCCGATAAGGTTAACATTAGAGCAATAGTGAGTCGAGTATTCAACTCCTGGAAACTCTTCTCACACGCATATGACCACTGATAGTTCACCTTTTTCTGAGTCAACCTAGTCAGAAGGGATGCAATAGAGGAGAAACCTTCCATAAAACGTCGGTAATAACTGGCTAGACCCTAGAAACATCTGATTTCGGTTGGGGAAGTAGGTTTGGGCCAGTCTTTAAACATTGCTATCTTTTGAGGATATACCTGAATACCCCTCACCCGAGACCACGCGACTGAGGAAAGTAATAGACTTCAACCAGAATTCACATTTACTGAACATAGCAAACAACTAGAAGTCTCTGAGCATTTGTAACACTATCATCAGATGGCTAGCATGTTCTTCTTTACTTTTGGAGTATACTAGAATGTCGTCAATAAATACAATGATGAACATGGCTAGATATGGCTTGAAAATCCTATTCATCGGGTCCATGAAAGCTGCAGGGGCATTAGTCAGTCCGAAGGACTTAACCACAAATTCGTAGTGACCATATCGAGTTCTGAAAGTTGTTTTTGGTATGTCACCTTCTCTAACCCTTAGCTGATGGTACCCTAACCTGACATCTACCTTGGAGAAACAACTGGCTCCCTGAAGTTGATCGAACAAGTCATCAATCCTAGGTAGGGGATACCTGTTCTTTACTGTGACCTTATTCAACTAACGGTAGTCGATACACATTTTGAAGGTACCGTCTTTCTTCCGCACGAATAATACTAGAGCACCCCATGGAGAGATGTTGGGTCTGATGAAGCCTTTATCAAGGAGGTTGTTTAGCTGCTCCTTAAACTTCTTAAACTCAGCTGGAGCTATTCTATTAGAAGGGATAAAGATGGGTTGAGTGTCTGGAAGAAGGTCTACACGGAAATTTATTTCCCGCTGAGAAGTAACTCCGAGAAGATCTTCGGGAAACACATTAGGGAACTCACTGAAAACTGGAACTGAATGAATAGTCAGGGTCTCAGAGCTGGAACCTTTGACCTAAACTAGATGATAAATACACCCTTTAGAAATAAGCTTTCTGGCCTTAAGGTAGGAAATAAACTGACCCTTTGGTGCTGAACTACTGCCTGTCCACTCTAAAACTGGCTCATTAGGGAACTGATATCTGACGACCCTAGTTCTGCAGTCGACTGGGGCCTAACCAGAGTGTAACCAATCTATGACAAGAATGAGGTCAAAATCAACCATCCCTAACTCTACAAGATCAGCTGGAATGACCTTATTCAAGATTGATACTGGGCAGTTTCTATACACCTGGATGACTCTAACTGACTCACCAACTGGGGTGGAGACTAAGAATGGTTCTGAGAGGACTTCTAGATTGATATCAAACTAGATAGCTACATAGAGAGTCACGAATGATAGTGAGGATCCTGGATCTGGTAGGGCATACACATCTAGATGGATAAGGTGTAACATACCAGTTACCACATCAGGTGAGCTCTCCTGATCCTGACGAGAGGACAAAGCATAAAATTGGTTTTTGCACTGGCCGTTGTCCATACATGAAGTATTGGCCTACTGAACTAGTCGGCCTGCTGGATCTGCTGAAGCGGTGGATTGTGATCTCCCCCATCCTGCTGACGGGCATTCTTTGAGCTGATGACCGAGCTATCCACACCCAAAGCAACCCTCTCGGCCCTAAAGGCATTCCCCTGGATGATTCTTGCCACACTTAGGGAAAGTTGGATAACTATTGTTGGCGTTGTGACTCTGGGACTCTGAGCTAGATGCTCTACCCCTCCGATCCTTGTGGGATCGAAAAGTAGGGGCACTGGCTGAAGTGGGTGTTGGAGTCCTCTACTGCTGCTGTTTCTATTATTATGGGCGACTACTACTGCCAAACCTCTGATGGCTATAATCTGAATGGCTAGTCCTTTCCCGCTTGTTCTCCCACTCCAAGTCCTTTAGTTTTTCTTCCTCAGTCTGCTGGTCATGAACGATGAGGCTGGAGAGATTAATATCTTTAATAAGCATAGCAGTCCTACACTACTTGAGGACCAAGTTCGATACTCCATTGATAAACTTCAGCATGCAAGCCATTGGCTTGGATACCATCTTTGGAGCATATTTATACAACCTTGTGAATTCCAGTGCATACTCTTCCACCATCCGATTTCCCTGATTCATATTCATAAATTCAACCACCTTAGCCTCCCTAAGCTCCCAGGGGAAGAATCAACCTAGGAAGGCTATTGTGAACTCCTCCCACTCAACTAGTTCTGCTCCCGCTGGTCTCCCCTCCTTCCACTGATCGTACCAAATCTCGGTTACCCCTTTCAACTAGGAGGTAGCCAGCTGAACACTCTCAGAGGAGCTACCACACATAATTCGGGTGATCTTCCTAATCTCATCCATGAACTCCTGTGGGTTCTCTCCCATGTTAGATCCATGGAAAGCTGGAGGGTTCATCCAAGTGAAGTCCCAAACTTGGGAAGCTGTTGCAAACCCATTAGTATTGATTAAAACCACCTACTGGTTCACCTGATTCGTGATTGTCTGTGCGAGCAGTTGGATTGCCACTCTGAACTCTGCAGAGGACACTAGGTCATCTTGAGGGGTTCGTAGGGTAGGTCGGTGAGTGTTGTTGGCCCTTCTTTTATTACCACGTCTTGGAGGCATGATTTCATTGAAACGAAACAAAGCACGAGTTAGGAGAACGCTTCTGGAATTCAACTTCAACACATGAAAAAGAGTATGAACAAAAGGGAGTTTTCCAAATAACGTCTCATAGGCCCCCCTCATAAGTGTGGCGCACTTCACACCCACGAAAATGACTCTACTCGATGTGGCTTTTAGACATCCTAGGATACTCTAAACCTAATGCTATGATACCAAGTTTTTCATGCCCCAAGTATATACCCTAGACAAGACACGGTACTTGGAGTCATCCATGGTCTATCATAACACTGGCAGTCTGAGTAAAAACATAGAGAAAGCTTTAAAATAAGAAAACCATATATGAAGAAGAACTAAATCATAATGTTTTATTACAATTGAAAACAAAACTAAAAATTTGGATTATGTCTGTGTCTGAAAGCCATCTATCTAATGAGTTGTTGAAACAAGTCCCCAGCTAACTCTAAAGTCTAATGAATGAAATATAACTAAAGAAAAATAATAAAATCATCCTCGAAAGATGAGGACTCACCACCAGTGCAGCTGAAAACTCCTAGATAAAATCTGCTAATGATGCTGAGACTGAGAAGCTACAGTTGTATCATAAAACAATACAACATAGAAGCTATGCGTTAGTACTTTGAATGTATTGAGTAAGTAGGATAAAACACAACACGAAGAATAAAATAACTAAACTATAATGACATGCAATGACCAACAAAAATGCTAAAACTGAATAAACTAAAATATACTGAGGTGGTAAAAATGACCCTGTCTAATGGTCAGAGACATGCCCTAAATATATGATACTAATCTGACTACTGTACTGAACTGAGAAAGCTGACTTTTCTAGGCTGAGCTTACTAAGACTGTATTGACTAGTGGGAGAGTCTATAACAGACATATTACCACATGAGCTAGACGTGGAGTCCGATGTATACAATCGGTAGGACCCAATATACCTTGGCAGGGTATAAAGGCATGAATTAGGTGATTACAAGTCTGAGGGCATAAGGCCGATAAAAATAAACTATAGTGGCAGTATAGTTTTGGGAACTTGGGTACACTGGAACCCCGGTCTACTCAGTGTTAAGTACTACTTCCACTAGATAGGCCTACACTAACAACTAAGCTGATAGCTTGAAATCAGGGCCCAAGACTAAGTCAGAAATACCTATCTGCAACTACCCTGAGAGTCTTACCAGACCGGATTTTGTAACTGGTGTTGTAAGACTGGTCAAAGCTGCTTATCTGGAAGCGTCGCAACCATCTATAGAACAATATGTAATTTGAAGCTGGGATTCTAAGGCTGGTCAGAGCTGCTTATCTAAAGTGTCATGACCGCCTAAAGAACCACTAAAATATGATAACTGAGTCTAATACTGATAAGTCATAGGCACCACTAACACCTCAAGAATTAACTGTAGTCAAACTGATCAGCTAACATTTCTGGACCACACTGAATATGCTAATAATCTGAGTGAAATTGGACTAACATGTATTTGACTAAAATGTCCACATACACTAACAATATGGGGATCTCAAAACTAATAGAATAAAGCTATAGGGAAACTAGTCCAACACGCAAGATTCTAAATTCTATTGACCTGAGAATTAGCGCTAAATCATTCCACTCGATACAATTTTTACAAATTTCTAAAAATAGGGAATCATAAAGCCGATAAAATCATGTGAAATATTCCCCTTGAAATATTAAATAATTCTATCTGAAAACTTTCTATATTTCAAACCCACAGGTCTATAACTGATAAGGAAAAATAGAGAAGATTTTGGGGACACAAGGGAAGAACGATTCCCTTGTTGAATTCCCACATACCTGGATAAGAAATCCCTGCAGAAAAAGACTTGAACTTCTGCAACTGAAAAGGAGCCCTAGATCTTGCTTGAGAGGAATGACCTAGGTTTTCTACGATCGGTTTCTAAAAGTCTACGTGAGGAACGAGGGGGGAAACCATTTAATCCCTCTATATTCTCTAAAATTATACTTATAGTGACATAGTTTAGGGACTAAATAGGTGGGAAATTACAAAAATATCTCTGCAATAAAATCTGGAAAATTGACCTACAGGGAACCAACAGGTCACTCAATGAGTCATTGGTTGAGACCATGACTCGTTGGGACCACTCATTGGTCCAATTATCCGGGTCTATGGTTCACTGAATCTGGAAATGAGGGATACCTTGACTCATTAGATGAACCAACAAGTCATTGGTTCCTCCCGTGGTCACTGGACGAGGAAACTTGGAAGGCTTGACGACGGGTGACACAATGACTCGTTGAAGGACCCAACGGGTCGTTGTGTCTAGTCGTTACCTTCACTGGAACAAGTCTTGGATTTTTTATCTTGACCCTACGGGTGGCCACAATGACTCATTTTGGGACACAATGGGTCATTGTTTCCACTCGTCATCACTGAAAGGGGTTTTTGGGTTCTCACCCACCGATTCACACAACAAGTTGTTGTTTTTGACGAGGACTCATTGGTTGAGTCGTGGGGTCTTGGAGATGGGGTTCTGAGCTGGGGAACCAATAAGTGATAGAACGACTCATTGTTTCTCACAATGGGTCATTCCTTCTTTTGTGGGTTCTCGACCGATCAAGTAGGGCTGACCACGACTGACACATCGAGTCATTGGAGCTTACCTCGGCTCGTTGTCTCAATCGTTCTGAGGAAAATTTTATGGTTTTCTTCTGGGGGTGTTATATCAATACACAAAATGCAGATACGATCTGTAAGTTGAAAGTAGGGTACCAAATAATAAAGTATGGTTAAGGTTATTTGAGGCCAGAAGAATTCTATGAAGAGATCATGTGGACAATATATGGAATTTTATGGTTTGCAGGTCAACTATGACTAAGGACAAGATGAAGAGAAGAAGAAAGTATGACTACATTGTACGGACTGTAAGTTAATTTTACGGTCCGTAAGTTACATCTGGTCAATTCCAAGTAGGTTAGGAGTTGGATTTATTGCTCAATATAAATAGCTCTTTTAGGTCCTTTTAAGACAGTTATTGCATGATATAGTACATGTCTAGTTTGTGTAGAATTTTAGACGTAATTTATTGGATTTTCTTATAGCTTAATTTGGTGTTTTTGCTTTGAAAAATAATTAAGGCTATTGTAAGTACTTTTATGATTTATTTAAGTTTTTGGTTTTCTACTTCAATTATGAGTGGTTGTTTCTTCTACTAAGGTTGTGAAACTGAAACACCCCAAAACATTCCTAGACCAAACTCAGACCTTACATGAAAAAACAAAAATGAAACAGAAATTCATGCCTCAGAAAGACTCCACCAACGAGCCGTTGTCAGTAACAATGGATTGTTGTCAAGAGTCGTTGTCAATCCCAGCAGTCCCCTTCCTGAATCCAATTATTCCTTTAATGATTTGTTGCTTCTAGTAACAGACCGTTGTCTTGATCCGTTGGTAGTAGTGTAGAAACTTACCAGATCAGCCGCAGAACTAACGAGCCTTAGTAATGAGCCGTGGAAGGATAAAATGACCCATCGTAGGGAGCCATTGAGAAATTCCAGAGAGGGAGAGTAATCTCCTCCAGTGACAATGGGTGGAACCAATTACCCATTGGTTCATCAAACGGGTCATTCTGTCCGACCGTTGTTCAGTTCCACTAGCTGGGTATCCTCAGACCCAGAACCAATGATGGTCTCCAATGAGCCATGGGTTCGACTAACGACTTGTTGTGTGACCCGTTGTTGGTCGACGAGTAGTTTTTCAGGGTTATTTTTGTAACTTCCCATCTTTTTAGTCCTTAAACTATATCATTTGGGGTTATTTTCAAAGAGATTTAGGGAGTTAGTCAACATTTTTCTCTCATTCCTCTCATTCTCTCAAAGTCAGAACGTAGAAAACTCAGTCAGGAAGCACAGAGTCGGATCAAGGGTTTTAATTTTCTTCTCATATTTATCAAGGGTTTTCTCTAGGATTTCTACACCAGGTATATGGGAATTCAACAAGGGAATTCCCCTTCCCTTGTGCCCCAAAAATCCTTCTTCAATTTCTTATCAATCTAGCTTTAAGGATTTGAATTAGGGTAAATTTTCATCTAGATTCTGACTAATTCTTGTGCGTTGTTGTTCATATTAATTATTGCTATGTTTCCACTACTTAGTGATCATGTTGCTACTTTCTTCCTATAATATAATTTTAACCTTAATTCTATAAATGCAGTAAATTGGGTCTTGCATAGTTTATTAGATATTAATGTTGCTTGACTCTGTTAGTTGAATTCCCATGTTATTACTATCATATGAATTCTCAGTTAGTTGCATGCTAGTTTAGTCTCAATCATAACGTTAGCATTTTTAGTATCTTTTAGTAATGTGAGCTGATCAATTTGACTATAGTTAGTTTTCTTGAGGTGTTAGTAATACCTCCTAGTCCTAGTTTACAGATTCAGTTATCAGTTAGTTCTTGAGACGGTTGTGACGCTTCCAAATAAGAAGCTCTGACCAGTCTTAGAACCACCAGTATCAATCTTTCAGTCAGTTCTTTAGATAGTTATGATGCTTCCAGATAAATATCTTTGACCAGCCTTAAAACCACCAGTATCAGTTTTTAGTTAGTTCTTTTGACGGTTACAACACTTTCAGATCAGCAGCTCTAACCAGTCTTAGAACACCAGTTTTCAGTTATCTGGTCCTATAGACTCTCAAGTTACTTCCAGATAAGTATTCCTGACTTAGTCTAGGACCCCTACTTCGAGCTATCATCTTAGTAGTCAAGTTAGAACTATCCAGTAGGAGTAGTACTTAGCACCGAGCGGACCGAGGTGCCAACGTACCCTGGTTCCTAGAACTACATTGACACCATAGGTTATTGGCCCATTGAGTCCTAAACTTGTGATCACCTAGCCTAGCTATTATACCCCGGCAAGATACAGTGGGATTTCTCCGATAGGGTGTATACATCGAACTCAACGTTTAGCTCACGTGGTTATATGTTGATTATAGACTCTCCCACTTGTATGTACAGTTCAATTTAGCTCAGTCTCAATTTAGCCTCAGTCCAGTCACTCAGTTACAGGACATGTTTATGATAGCCAGTCAGTGTCATTATTGGCCATAGCAGTTATAGCTAAACTTTTATCAGTATTCAATATCAGTTGGTCATATCATGTTATTTCAGTTCAATATTGATTTTTTTCGTGCTTATTGGGTATCTCACTTACTCAGCACATTCAAAGTACTGACACATACTTTCTCTATTGTATCGTATTATGATACAGACACTGGTTCTCAGTCTCAGCATCGTCATTAGTTCCCTCCAGTGATTTCAGCAACAACAGTGCGTTCAATGAGTCCTCATCTTCCAAGGGCAATATTCTCTTTTCAGTTAGTTTCTTTTCAGTCAGATTTTAGAGTTAGCTGGGGGCTTGTCCGAACAACTCGTCAAATAGTATTTGTCTTTCAGAATCAGATATTCAGTATTCCTTATAGTTATGTTTACACTCTGTTAGTAATGATTACATCATTATTTTTATTTAGCTTTCGCTTATATTTACTTAGTTTACCAGTGCAATGTTAGACTATGGGTTAGCTTGGGGTAACTTATGGCACCAAGTACCATATCTCATCCAGGGTGCAGACTCAGGTCATGTCAAACTTGGTATCAGCACACTAGGTTTAGAGTATCCTAGGATGTCTGAAAGCCGCATCAAATAGAGTCCTTTTCATAGGTGTGAAGCGTGCCACACTTATGACAGGGAGGCTACAAAACATTATTATTAAAACTCCTTTTTGTTCAAACTTCTTGTCATGAGTTGAAATTGAATCCCAAAAATGTCCTCCTAACTCGTGCTCTATTTGTTTCAGTGGTCAGATGCATGTGAGAAGAGTTTCCAAGAGCTGAAGACTCGACTCACTACAACTCTAGTTTTGACCTTACTAGAAGGAACAGATGGGTTCGTAGTCTATTATGATGCTTCTAGATTTGGTCTTGGTTGCATTCTGATGCAGTAGGGTAAGGTGATAGTTTATGTCTCCAGAGAACTCAAGGTTCACAAGAAGAATTATCCAACTCATGATCTGGAACTAGTAGTAGTGGTGTTTTCTTTGAAAATATAGAGGAATTTTCTTTACAAGGTTCACGTGGATGTTTTCACCAGCCACAAGAGCCTTCGGTACGTGTTTAGTCAGAAGGATTTGAAGCTTCATCAGAAAAGATGGTTAGAGTTATTGACGGATTATGACATGGGCGTGTTGTACCACCCGAGCAATGCAACTATGGTGGCAGATGACTTGAGTAGAATGTCCATGGGGAGCGTTGATCATGTTGAAGTGGGCAGAAAAGAGCGAGCAAAAGATATTTACAGGTTAGCCCGATTGGGAGTGCAGTTGGTGAATTCAGCTGAGGGCGGAGTAGTATTGCAGAGTGGGTTAGAATCCTCGTTAGTTATTAAGGCTAAGTCAAAACAGTATGAAGATCCATTTTGTTTAAGTTGAAAGAAGTAGTTCTAAGAAAAGAAGTGGAGGCTTTCTCCAAAAAGGGAGATGGGGTGATTCCTTACCAGGGCAGACCGTGTGTTCCGGAAATTGATAACTTGAGAGAGTGGATACTAGTAGAAGCATATTACTCTAGATATTCTATCCACCCAGGTGCCACTAAGATGTACTGTGACCTACGGAAATCTACTGGTGAACGGCACGAAGAGAGACATTGTGAAATTTGTGTCTAAGTTCCCAAACTTCCAGCAGGTTAAGGTTGAACATCAGAGACCTGGGGGTATGACTCAGGATATCATCATACCCACATCGAAGTGGGAAAAAGTGAATATGGACTTCATTACATGTCTACCTTGTACTCGTTGGCAGCATGATTCAATTTGGGTGATAGTAGATCGGATGACCAAGTTAGCACATTTCCTCCCAGTTAAACTAAAAACTCAACTAAGGGTTATGCTAGGCTATACATCCGGGAGTTAGTCAAACTACATGGAGTTCCCTTATCCATAATTTTAGATAGAGGTACTCAGTTCACCTCATATTTCTGGCATTTCAAAAAGGACTTGGTACTCAAGTCAAGCTCAACATAGCTTTTCACCCTCAGACAGATGGACAAGATGAGCGGACAATTTAAACTTTAGAAGATATGCTGAGAGCTTGTGTGATTGACTTCAAAGGCAGTTGGAATGATCATCTACCTCTCATTGAGTTTGCATACAACAATAACTACCACTCTAGTATTCAGATGGCCCCATTTGAGGCCTTATATAGTAGAAGGTGTAGGTCTCCTATAGGGTGGTTCGCAATTGGATAAGACACTTTGATAGGAACAGACTCCGTTCATGAAGCTATGCAGAAAGTGCACCTTATTAGAGAAAGGTTGAAAACAACTCAAAGCCGACAGAAATCATATGCTGATGTTAGGAGGAGAGAGTTAGAATTTGTTGTAGATGATTAGATTTATCTAAAAATTTCACCCATGAGAGGGGTGATGAGGTTTGGAAAGAAAGGAATACTCAGTCTGAGGTATCTAGGACCCTACGGGATATTGAGGTTAATAGGCAATGTGGACTATGAGTTAGAATTACAGGAGATAGCATATGTGCACCCATTCTTCCATGTGTCACTATTGAAGAAGTGCATCGATGATCCGACCTCCATTATTCCACTAGACAGTGTGGGAGTGAAGGATAGTCTCTCTTACGAAGAAGTTCAGATCCTAGACAATTAGGTTTGTAAGCTGAGAAATAAGGAGGCTTCTTCAGAAAAGTCTTGTGGATGAACCAGCTAGTTGAGGGAGCCACATGGGAGGCAGAAGAAACATGATGGCTAAGTACCCCCATTTATTTCCTTACGGTTCAATTTTAGCATCAGGTATTAAATTCCTCCTCCATACTCTATTTAGTTCAGTACTCATCAGCTCTATTCAGATTTTCAATGTGCACTCTAGTTGTGTTAGCTCAGTTAGTATGCCTATTATGGATAGGAGTTAGTCACTCCTTTAGAAATTAGTTTTATAGTTTCGGTCTGGGAATTGCAGCTCTTTTCCTAGTTTTCGAGCAGCTTTAGCCTTCAATCGGGGATGAATGATCCTAAGGGGGAGATATTGTAACATTCCAAAACTTTTCTAGACCAAACTCAGATCTTGCATGAAAAACCATAAATGAACCAGAAATTCTTGCCTCAGAATGACTCCACCAACGAGTCATTGTTAGTAACAATAGACCATTGTTAGGAGTCGTTGTCAGTCCCAATAGTCCCCTTCCCGGATCCAACGGGTCCTTCAGTGACCCATTGCTTCCAGTAACTGACCATTTTCTTGATCCATTGGTGGAAGTCTAGAAATATACCAAATCAGCCGCAGAACTAATGAGCCCCAGTAACGATTCATGGAAGGCAACAATGACCCGTCGCAGGGAGCTGTTGAGATAATCTAGAGAGGGTGAGAAATCTCCTCTAGTGACAAAGGGTGGAACCAACAACCTATTTGTTCATCTAACGGGTCATTCTATCCAATAGTTGCTCAGTTCTAGTTGCTGGGTATCCTTACACCCAAAAGCAATGACGGTCTCCAATGAGTCTTGGGCTCGACCAACAGCTTGTTGTGTGACACGTTGTTGGCCGACAGGCAGTTATTCAATCTTTTACTCAGGGTCATATTTGTAACTTCCCATCTTTTTAGTCTCTAAATCATGTCATTTAGAGTTATTTTAGAGAGATTTAGGGAGTTAGTCGACAGTTTTCTCTCATTCCTCTCTATCTCACAAAGTTAGAACGTAGAAAACTCAGTAAGGAAGCACATAGCAGGATCAAGGGTTTCAATTTTATTCTCAAATTTCTCAAGGGTATTCTCTGGAATTTCTACACCATGTATGTAGGAATTCAACAAGGGAATTGCCTTTCTCTTGTGCCCCAAAAATCCTTCTGAAATTTCTTATCAGTCTAACGATGAGGATTTGAATTAGGGTAAATTTTCAGCCAGATTCTAATTAATTCTTGTGGATTGTTGTTATGTTTCCACTACTTAGTGATCATGTTGCTACTTTCTTCATGGAATATGATTTTACCCCTAATTCTACAAATATAGTAAATTGGGTCTTCCATAAATTGATTAGATATTAATGTTGTTTGACTTTGTTAGTCTTTGAATTCCCATGTTATTACTATCATATGAATTCTCAGTCAGTTATATGTTAGTTCAGTCTCAGTCAGAATGTTAGCATTTTCAGTATCTTTTAGTAATGTCAGCTGATCAACTTAACTATAGTCAGTTTTTTTGAGGTGTCAGTAATACCTCACAATCCTAGTTTGCAGATTCAATTATCAGTTAGTTCTTTAAACGGTTACGACGCTTTCAGATAAGAAACTCTGACAAGTCTTAGAACCACTAGTATCAGTTTTCAGTTAGTTCTTTATACGGTTACGACGCTTTCAGAATAGCTCTAGCAAGTCTTAGAACCAACAGTATCAGTTTTCAGTTAGTTTTTTAGATGGGTACGATGTTTCTAGATAAGCAGCTCTAACCAGTATTAGAACACCAGTTTTCAATTATTTGGTCCTACAGACTCTCAGGTTGCTTCCAGATAAGTATTCCTGACTTAGTCCAAGACCCTAGCTTCGAGCTATCAGCTTAGTAGTTAAGTTAGGACTATCCAGTGGGAGTAGTACTTAGCAAAATGCGGACCAGGGTACCAACACACCCAGTTTCCCAAAACTACGTTGCCGCCGTAGGTTATTGGCCCATCGGGCCCTAGACTTGTGATCACCCAGCCCAGCCACTATACCCTAGCAAGGTACAGTGGGCTTCTTCGATGGGGTGTACACATAGAACTCCACATCTATCTCACGTGGTTATATGTCGGTTATAGACTCTCCTCTTGTCAGTACAGTTCAATTCAACTCAATCTCGGTTTAGCTTAGTCCAGTCACTCAGTTCTAGGACATGTTTATGACTGCCAGT
Organism: Datura wrightii; assembly: GCA_035772735.1. Classification (NCBI taxonomy): domain Eukaryota; kingdom Viridiplantae; phylum Streptophyta; class Magnoliopsida; order Solanales; family Solanaceae; genus Datura; species Datura wrightii. Next base: position 77,214,823 of record JASDFA010000010.1, on the reverse strand, counting down.
CAGGGTCATTATTGACCATATCAGTTATAGCTCAGCTTTTATTAGTATTTAATATCAGTTGGTCATATCATGTTATTTCAGTTGAGTATTGATTTTTCCGCGCTCATTATGTATCTAACTTACTAAGTTCATTCAAAGTACTAACACATACTTTCTATGTTGTATCTTATTATGATACAAGCGCAGGTTCTCAGTCTCAGCATCGTCAATAGTTCCCTCCAGCAATTTCAGTAGCAGCAGTCTGTTTGGTGAGTCCTCATCTTCCGAGGATGATATTTTCTTTTCAGTTAGTTTCTTTTTAGTCAGATTTTAGAGTTAGCTGAGGGCTTGTCTCAGCAACTCATCAGATAGTAGTTGGCTTTCAGACTTACATATTCAGTATTCCTTGCAGTTATGTTTACCCTTTCAGCATCACCGATTACATAATTATTTTTATTTAGTTTTCGCTTATGTTTACTTTGTTTACCAGTGCAATGTTAAACCATGGGTTAGCTTAGGGTCACTTGTGGCACCAACTACCATGTCTTGTCCAGGGTGTAGACTCAGGTTCTGAAAGAAACCTAGGACTCTCATCTTGAACACTGAAAGTGAAGTTAAATATATTCAATTAATCCTCATTTTTCATTAAACATTGGTGGTTACAAACATCAATTCATGCTAACAAATTCTAATTATACTTTAAAAGGTTAATTAAGGTTTGAAAGAATTAATTAACAAGAACTTAAGGCATTAACACTTGTTTAATAAATTCATTTAGGAATAAGTTGAATTTAGTTGACAGAAAATAATCAATTTTATTTAACTTTGATTTATCCGAAAGAATTAATTAAGAGAAGCATTACTTGATTATTGAGAAATATTAAGGGATTGTTTAGAGATTATCTGCATTTGAATGCAAAGTCACTATCGGTGTCTTGATTGAGAAACTTAGGTGGAGCATCCCGTAACAAGAACATAACCTTCGTTTTTAATAGACTAAGTACAAACATATTATTTTTAGAATATTAATTTGTTAAAATTCAAATATCTTTTAACCTTAACGAAGTAGCATTTTAAGACTAAAAATCAAATATTTTCTCGATATAGAAATATTTTTATACCTATACTTTATGGGATTCGACCCTAACCTTATTGGATTATAATATTTGCATACGATCGTTTTACATCATATTTCGGTATAAATTTTGAGCGTATAAAATTTTGGATCCATTATGGAGGAATAGTCTTGAAATTACTGAATAATAATTTTTTTTCTAGTCTTGATCTATTCTGTCATACCTTGTTTGTTTTGATGTAAACCAAGTGACCATAGCAGCTCTTCTGAACGTTATGGCTGAGAATGTATATTTTGCGGTGAATGATGATATTGATTATGCATTCAAGATTGATTGGTAGCATATATAGAATACTGAAGGCTAGGGGTCAATTCTACAACACTACTGATCAGGACTCACATCGGAATCTAAAGAACTTCATTGAGGTGTTCAATATGAACAAGTAGAATGATGTATCAAATGATGTTATTTGTTTGAGGGTCTTCAAATATTCACTTTCTAGGGAGGATGATAATGCTCAAATCACACTCCTGTAAAAGTATGACGCAGATGTTATCAATATATAACCAAACAAAGATTGGGGTCGATCACATAGGGAATATGGTCAAGATATAGAATAACGCTAGTACTTACTCTTTTAAGTGTGTTATCTCCAAAAGGAGGATTTATAAAAGCAATTATATGACAATGTTGAGAATTGATTGTTGTTTATCAAGATTATGCGAATAACTAGGGTAAGTGCTCTCCATGGATTCATAACTACTTTGGGTCTTACAGTTGTGATGTATCCAAATACTTACTTGTAGAACTGATAACTAGGGTTCATCCCTATTAGATGAATATACTCAATCACCGGGTTAGGTCTCATGATTGATCTCACTTCAACTGTTATCAGTTTCTCCAAAATTAACTGCCCTGCGACTGCAGCTCAAGTCATACAATGACCCATAAAGATCAAGGCTTTGTAGTACTTATCTTTTTCTAATCTCTACTTCTATAGGTTCAAGCAAGTAAAGAATTTGGGCAAGTCCTAATGTTGCTCTCCGTTGAGAAACATTAAAGATGAAGAGAATACAATACAAGTGGTTAGCTTTGGTTTAGAATCACTTTGTGCAATCCTAGTTTGTTGACTCACCATAGTTTCTACAATCCTAGATGTGGAGGTTTTAGCCTCTCATAATTGTGAGAGAATTATAAATATTCATAGACAAACATATAATTTAGAACCGAAAAGATGATTGGAATAAAATTCACTTAATTATTGCAAGAATTAATGAAGAACAAGTCAAGAATAATGGAAGAATTATCTCAAGAAAATCCCAAAAGTTGTTCTCCAATACTCAAAACTCTCTACAATCGGTCTCTCTAATTGTCTCTCTCAAATATGACTCTCCTTTACAAAAATAACCAAGAACAGTATTTATACAAATAATTAGAAACTTTTCCTAAATTAATAGGGAAACTACTAAAATTGTCGCTGACTTCACCTACGATCCATAACATGATTGTACAGGTTGTACCTTTGCTCGAATATTGGCTGGATTCTTCTAATTTTGGTTAAGTGTTGGAATCTTTTACGGACTCATACCATGAACCTATGAATTGTACAATCTGGTCGTGGTTTGAACTTGCAAATTCTAGCATCCTCTATTTACTTTCATAAGTGGCTTGGTATGACTCGTGACTTCCAGTCGTATGTTGAGATTTGCTATTCTTTAATAATTCTAGAGATTCCCACGACTCCTTAGTACGGGTCCTAGGTAGATATCACGATCCGTGGTTACTACCCGTACTTGGACACTTTTTCTATGCAGCATCTTCTGGTCTTTATCACAACTGCTATGGTACGGCTGGTACCAGGGTGGTACAGCTCGTATAATAAGTCATATTGTGCCTTTTGCTCAAACACATAGTCTATACTTTTCCACAACTCTCAATATAGCTCATACCAGGAAGGTACAACTTGTACTATGATCCGTACTTAGCCCTTCTTCTATATTTTTCCCTTCTTTTGCACATTTCCACTCTAATACCTAATTTCCCAGAAAATAAAGTAAAAGTGCATCATATCCATATAAACACACATAAGTCCATGCTTATTTCCTTAGTTTTAAGCATCAGAAGTGTTGTAAACCCACAACACATCAACACCCTCAACTTAAGACTTATGCATATCCTCAGGCAAATAAAACATAACTAAAAACGACACTTAACTAGAAAGTAAACTTTTAATACTTACAGCCAACACAACAAAATTTGCACTGTGAACCACAATCAACTATTAACCCTTTTTTCATTCAAACCAAGTCAACAATGCACACATGTAGCTACAACTTAGGACACACAGGAATTAAGATATGGCATCCAACTATTAGCAGAGAATTGAGCTATCACCAATGCCATACAGATAGACAATTGGCAGAATATAACACAAACCATGTACGCTCACTGCAAATGAAGTCTCCAATACTCACAAATATATATAAATACGAAACTTTGGACTCAATAAGACTCTCACCCTCACAAATAAGTTCCAAATACTGCACATCGGATATCATAGGCTTGCCCTTATTTTCTCTATTTTGGCTTTTTGGACAGTTAAGCTGGGATCACTATAGGATTTTTTCAGGCTTGAAATGTACGGTTCAGGCTGGGTATGATAGACATGAATTTTAATGACTAACCCTCCTTAGCACTACACAATTTTTTTTCACTTTTTGCTTTTTACCCAATTTTTCATTTTTCAACTTTGTCCTCCCTTTTTCTGTGTTTAAATGCAATATGTAGATGCAATGTGTTTTTATTATCTTTTTTTAGCTCTCTCGTTTTTTATCTCATTTGGCTTTTTCAGCTATTTTTGATTTCTTTTCACACCACACCTCACTATTCTTTGAATTTGTTTCCTTTTTCTTCTCCACCCTCACATAGTTTATGAACCCCTACTGCGCCACCCTCAACTTAGGCATTTTTCTTGAGTTGATTTTCACATATCCAAGGAGGGACCAGGGCCAAACAGGAAACTTGGTTAGGGTGAGTAATCAAAGAAAGTAGGTCAACTTTTAGGCTCAAATATGGGATCAAGGCAATCATTTCATTTGGTAGGGAAATTTAAGATAAAGTGGGCTATAAAAAAAACGGCCTATGATCCTTTCCTAACCAACCATCCTAAAACCTATGCAAAGACCAACTGGCAAGTTCTAGATCTTCGACACAGTATTAAACTGAGTATGAATCCTCATTCACTCAGGGTACCTGTTTGCATTGATTCTACCTATCCAGTTCATGCATGGATAAACTACAACTACACATGCTAATAATATGAATTCCATACAAAGATCCACAAAATTCATAACTTGCAATCAACCTATGCAGCTAACATCAAAAAGATTTTAGATAAGGTCATTTTTTCCAAAAATATCAAAACCAGTGCATTTATTAGTTGTAAGGTAATCCTAAGCTACTTCTAATTACACAAATAAAATAAAAATATACCAATTCTACTATATATCATGTTTGAGGAAAAAAGAATCACGACAAGAAAAACCCATGAACAAACAAAACCCAAAAAAAATACAATTACAAACCCCTGTTTTAAAAAGATGCTTCGTCCCAAAGCATCACTGTAAGAAAAAAGGGAAAGGGACATACCTGTGGCTACTCAGACTTCACCTTACATGGGATGCCTCTCATGCAACTCCTAATTTAATGTCGCAGCATGATGCAACTTCCTTGATAATTCAGGCGTCATTAAGGTATACCGACTCAATCCCTCTTATCTCTTCGGCGTCTACCATATATAACTTTATCCTTTGCCAATTCACCTTAAAGCTCTTACTATATTTTTTTCAAGCTCTACTACACCATATAAGGACACGTTCGTCACTCTATATAGTCCCATCCACCTAGATTTCAATTTACTAGGGTGCAAGCAAAGCCTTGAATTAAACAGTAGGACCAAATCACCAGCGTTGAACTCCCCTTTTTCTATCTTCCCGTCATGGTCGATTTTCATCCTTTCCTTATAAATGGCTGCACTCTCATAATCTCGAAGCCAGAACTCATCTAATTCATTTAGCTGATCTATTCTCAGGTTGGCTGCTTCAGACCAATCCAAATTCAACTTTTTTAGTGTCCATAGTGCCTTATGCTCTAACTTTATCGAAAGATGACATGACTTGCCATAGATAAGTTGATACAGAGATGAGCCAATGGGGGTCTTATAAGTTTTTCGATATGCCCATAGTGCATCATCAAGCTTCCTAGACCAGTCTGTCCAGCTGGTGTTTACTATTTTGGCCAGAATACTCTTGATCTCCCTCTTGGACACTTCCACATGCCCACTTAATTGAGGATGGTAAGGTGTTGCCACCTTATATTTCACATCATATTTCTCCAGTCGAGTTCTAAAGAGGCAATTACAAAAATATGACCCACCGTCACTGATGATTGCTCTGCGAGTACCAAATCTAGCAAATATGTGCTTCTGCATAAATGTTGTGACACTTTTCCCTTCATTGTTAGGGAGTGCAATAGCTTCCACCCATTTTGAGACACAGTCCATAGCCACCAAGATGTATTTCATCTGATACGAGCTCATGAATGGACCCGTGAAGTCAATGCCCCATATATCAAATAACTCTACTTCAAGGATAGGGTTTAATGGCATCTCTTGCTTATGAGTAATGCCGCCTTGCCTTTGGAATTGATCACATGACTTGGCAAAATCATAAGCATCTTCTTGGATAGAGGGCCAAACTACAAATTTTTGTGCACAGTTCGGATATCACTATGATGACCCTTAACCAGGAATGAGTGGCAAGCTTCCAAAATACTCAACATCTCTACCTCTGGAAAACATCTCCAAATCATCCCATCTACACAGATATAGAATGGTTCATCCCAATAGTATCTCTGAGCATCAAACAGGAACTTCTTCCTTTGATGGGGTGTAATATCTGTCGGAATCATGTTGCTCACCAAATAATTTGCATAGTCAGTGAACCAAGGGATCAATTCTTGAGATGCAGCCAATACCTGTTCATCTGGAAATTCATCATCAATATCAATCTCATCCTTCGCTCTAGCCTCTACTTCTAGTCTGGTTAAATGATCGGCCACCTGATTTTCTGTTCCCTTTTGGTCTTTTACCTCAAATTAAAATTCTTGGAGCAACAAAACCAATATGATCAGCCTGGGCTTAGCATCCTTTTTTGACATCAAATACCTCGGTGCATAATGGTCTTTATGGATAATTACCTTAGTTCCTAGAAAGTATGCCCCAAACATTTCAATTGCAAAGATCATTGCTAGTAGCTCTATTCAATGACTATGTAGTTCTTTTGAGCTGCATTAAGTTTCTTACTAGTGTAATAGATAGGGTGAAAAGTCTTCGCTCTCCATTGGCACAGGACAGCACCGAGGGCCACCCCACTAGCATCACACATTATGTTATACCCCGAAAGCCTAAAGATCAGATCCGGGAGTTGAAATGGAGAAAAACTAAAATTTGGCATCAGGCCATAGAACGGGTCATGAGGTGACCCATTGGTGCAGCACACGAGTTGTGAGGTGACTCGTGGGGAGGCCCAGGTGATGAGTTTGAAAATTTGAGAAATGGGATCCTACGGACGTGACCATGAGTCGTGGTTGGGCCCCATGACTCGTTAAGTCATTAGTGGGGTGGGTGAGTAAGAAAAGAGAAGGAAGAGGAGTAGTGTACTCGACAGGAGGACCCCATGAGTCGTTATCAGTCACCAGGATTCATGGGGAGGGTTGTGAGCAGCAAGATGAATCAAGGTAAGAATCAGAGAAAGTGCACATCACGGATGGTGACCACGAGTCATGGTCACCAGGTAACGAGTCATTAAGTCCCACATTATGAGTCCAGAATATTTGAGAAGCAGTATACTTTATGGATCATGCCACGAGTCGTGGCCATAAAGGATGAGTCGTTAGGTCCCTCGTTGGGACCATCTAACAGTTATTTTCTGCAAATTTAGTAAGGGCTATTTCATAATTTCTAAGATCCTAAGGCCTAAACTACATCGTTTTGAGTTTTGAATGATTTTTAAAGGGTTTAAGTTCATTTTAGGCCATTTACATTCATGCATGCAAGGTAGAAGGTGAGAGAGGGTGATCAAGCTTGGTGTTCTTCAATTTCTCTTCAATTCCTTCTTGGGCTATCAAGGAAGTGTAAGAATCAGTGTTCGGTCTGTTCGGTTGGTATTATATATTATAAACCGACACACAAGTGCATGTGGTCAAACAAGTAATAAAGTGGCTAAGTAAGCCAAGTATCGATCCAAGGAGGCTCAGGATATGTAAAATTTGCCTAAGTATACTATATTCTTATCTTACTTCTAATTATGCTAACAACAACGTAACCAACAGTTAAATGAGTTTTTGTTTATAAAATATATATTAAAACTATTAACAATTATTTACTGTGAATTTAAACTATGGATATGAGCATGCCAAGGTTAAGAACAAGTAATGAATTCGATCATAATAATAATTTGGTTAATCTCTTCTTCATGTTGCTAGCCAAGAACATTAGCCTAGAAATTAAAACTCTCGTATTTAATTTCACTTTAGAATCATAAACCATTCGTCTACATTTCTGTGATCAAATGCAATTTATGAACTAGCAATACAATTCCGGTTCCTAAACTGACTAATACGGCTTTCAAGTATATTTCTATCAGGAAAGCACATCAAAACCCAATTTTCCCAAATCAAGTTAAGAACAATACCCTATTAATTCACAACTTTCCAATTTCTTGCTCTCTCGAGTGAAATTGGACTTTTTAGATGTACATTAATGTCGGCCAAGCACTAATGCAGTAAGAACAAGAATTAATAGAACAACATGAAAGAAGAAGAAGAAAACCATATCATTTACAATCAAAATTCACTACACATGTTCAAAACCTTAGCAAGGAAGAGATTTAGCCACTCATTTGTGGATTGATCATCCTAAAACAAGTGTAAATCATACATACAATTGATTGAAAGAAGAAAGGAAGAGAAGAAATCTCTTAGCTTTTTCGTCCCTCAACTGCTGCTAACCCCACGTCCTTGCTCCACCAAGTCTGAACTCATTAAAATAAACCTAAATGTGTTATTTATACTAGAGGGAAATTTTTCCCGGAATAACAAGCAACGTTTCACGGCGGTCAACGCGGAGCACTGCCTCCGTGACACGGCGTGGATGCGGACCTTCACTGGAAATCCAGGGTCCGGTAAATTAGCCTCAACGTGGCATGGAGGCCAACGCGGAGGCCTATCTCCATGCCACGGAGCTGTCGCGAGGCCTCACTGGAATTTGACATTTAATTTCCTCTCCAGGCAGTGTGCCTCCGCGATGGTAGCGTGGCACGGCTCCATCGCGGAGCCCCTATACTTTGCGCATTCCAATGTCTTTCCCACGCTCGTATCCAAGTCCAACTCCGATATAGTTCCAACATGCATTTTAGCTCCTAAAAATCATATTTTCCTGCAAACCAAATGCTAGTCATGTTGGTTAGTATAAATTCACATTTTATTACCAATTACATGAGAATATATACATATTGCACACAAACAAGGCGAAAATAATACTTTTGAGTATCACTTGGGCATATAAATCTGCCCAAGATCACTTACCCCACACTTAAATCCTTGTTCGTCCTCGAACAACACATACATAACTCATGCAAATTACATCCCAACCTTCGTCACTATGGTGCGACCATTTACGCTACGGTCATACCGATTATTCAATTGTTTGCAAATCATCACGAAAACATGCTGGGTCTTACAATACAATGACCTTTAATACATCAAGACTTCCTAGACTTTAATAATTGATTCTTGATATCGGCAAACTCATGCAAATCAGCTAATCAAGAAATCCGACAGGAAAATCAATCTTTCATCAAGCATGTGCACTCACAACTCAAGAGAATCTTCCCCTTTTTGTTCATGCAACACACAAACATGCAAGTAGGGGCATATAAAAATTAATTTCACTCACTCTCCCAAAAGAATTCACATGCATCATGTCATGACCCATAGGCTTGCCCTTAGTGTATTACTCCACTAATATAAAGAAATGCAATGTAGGATCAAGTAGGACTTTAATGGGTTGTAACGGAGCTATGGATCTAGTATATATATTGGATTAGCCAATAATAGTCGCTAGCATCCTTAAGCGCCTTTTCAACACATTCCCATCGACTCATGGACATTGTTCCTCTCTTTTCTATTTTTCTCCCATTCATGTTGGTTTACTTTCGTACTGCCCATTTCATCAAACACACTTGACACAAAACAAAGGGTTTTCATGTACCCTTAATATCATTTAATTATAACAAGTGCCTCTTCAACATCATCTTTTCTTTCCTCACTCTGCTTTTCTTTTTATTTTCACTCTTTTCACTCTTTAGCACTTTGGGAAATATTTTCTTTTCTTTGTAGCGCTTAAGAGCTTCGTATAGACTTTAAGGCTAATGAAAAGAAGGAATAAAGCTTAGTTTATACAATTTTGGACAAAAGAAAGAAAGAAATCGTCTAAAGGCTCAACGGGCTGACTAGGGTATACAACATATAAAAAGGTAGAATTTGACAAGAAAAAAAAAATGGAAACTATCGATTAAAAACAAAGAAATGCCTACATCCTTTCCAACACTACACCTCCTTCATTTCGTTTTGTATACACACCAGGCAAGTTCTAGACAATTCACAATGGCATGGAATAACAATACCTCACTTCACACTTCATGCACATGCTCGAATCAAGATGCATTCACAGACTCTCTAATTAGCCAATCACATGAATTCAAAATTAAGCCTCAATCATACTGAATCAAATTCTACAGCCTCGGTAACTCAACATATTTACAAAATTGCATGTTTTCAAACGAATCATTTTCACATTTTGAACATCAGTTACAACACGCAATGAAATTTTTGCAACCATAAAGCAACTGCAGTTCATTGATGCAATCCACCAAAGAAAAATTAAAAACAAATCAAAACCTACTCCTACCGACTACATTTCCCTTAAGACGGTCGTCATCCATCCATCATAGGGAACGGTCACTAACTATGACATCGGTTCAATGGGACTATTCTCGGTAAAAGAACCGAAAACAAACTCCGAGAAACCCAAAAAAAATAAAAACCGAAAATTTTTGCAACACATCGATCATTTCGACAGAAAGAAAATATTTACAAGTGCAAAATATTCTCAAAAAAATTTTGAAAAATATCGATCATCTCGATAGAAAAAAAATATTTACAAAATATTTACACTGGCAACCATAACTTTTCATGACACACATCATTAACCACACACACAAATATATACAGATACAACACAAATCAGTTCATCACAGGGATAACACAAACATTCATACAAACCAAGGAAAAACATACAGCAAATTAGAGCCCAAGTCCCAGCACCTAGCTACTCCCCACCCCACACTTAAATCGAACATTGTCCCCAGTGTTCACAAAAATTACAAAACAAAATTTCGGGTGGTGGAACTCCCTGATCAGTCGAAATATTCGACTTCTTCATCCGGTGCTGCTGCCTCGTCGCCCATATCTGAGTCAGCTCCATCGTCATCATCGGACTCCACATCGGAGTCCTCACGACGTGTCTCCTCATCAGTAGGGACATCGTCATCCGTCGACTCCACGAAGGCTAGTCTCACTCGGCATAAGGCTCTGGCATTCTCGCCAAATGGGTAATCCAGCTCCAGCTGCCATAATTCTTTCTCGGTGGCTGGTCTCCCACCAATCCGTAGCTGAAGCATCTGCATGCCGAACATACGTGCCATGTATTGATCGTCACGAGCATGTCGCACGCCCAAAGTCAGCACTGGCCCGTGTGTGGTGTCGGGGGCCTTAGTTTTTGTCACATCGAGGGCCCTCCGCTCCAACTGCGGAATATAGTCCAAAGCCTCTTCCTCAATGTCGAGGCCTCGGAGGAAGGTGGTGATGAGTCCGCCAAACCCGTATCTATGGCCCTGGTGCAGTCTGGCTCTCTTTATGGCGGATATAATGACGCCCCAACATTAATCTCAAGCCCTTTCATAATTGCATACACCAAGCAGACACGGTCCCGGGTCACATCCGTCATGTGAACTCCCGGGATCAAGCACGAACACACAATCTTCAGCCATATTCTGGCCTCCCTGTTCATCTGCGAATAAGGCAGAGTCTGGTGGTAACCCCTCTCCTTATGTCTACTCCATCGGGCTGTGGATCGAGCCCCACACAACGTATGTCTGATGTCGGCGTACGGTGGGGTGATGTTTAGCTGGCGGAGAACGTGAGCGTCTGTGTCCCGCGCTCCAACGATGGCATTAAATTGGTGGGGTTCCAGAGTGACAATCTGCCCTCTGATTTTTATTGTGTGGCTTCTGATGGCCGGGTTCCAGTTTGTATAGAATTCCTGGACCAAATGTAGGTTGCACTCCTTGGGCTCTTGGAAGATAAAGCTGAGCCCAGTTGCCTCGATTCTCTGCACAATACGTGGGAACTCCTGTGCAAGTGGTTCCCGTGCAATATGTTCCTCGGGGAAGTACTTGTTTTCTTTATGTTTCGCGTACCACTTCTTCCCTTCATCGGTTACCCATCTTGTTCTGTATTGGCGGCGTTGGCCGCGCGGAACAGCTGGTGCAGCTGGGACTGCAGTGCCCAACCTCAATCTTTTCCGTCCGGTGCCTGAGGTAGAAGCACCCTTGCCCTTGTCCTGTCGACTTGCCATTGTACCTGTCAATATACATAAACAAGCACAAAGTTAAGCTAAATACAAGTTAACTTAGGCTAAGGTCGGGTTAAACTAAGTTTACCCCACACTTAGTCCTTAACTATATTTACAATACTTCGGCAAGGATTACTCTATTTACAACCCCAAACACAAGCAACTATAAGGTGTATTGCTTAGTGTGTTCACGAAAAATTTTGACAGCATAACGGTTAGCGTACTACTCAGACTTCATACAGCTACTCCCAATCCTACTATCGATAGCAATCCAATCATCGCACTTAGCAACAAAACAAAAAAAACAAAAACAACAACGAAAATTCTATTTACATACAAATCTAAATAATCAAACCAATTTACAAAATTTTCGCATTTTCCCCAACAATTCGAGAATTCGTCTTCTCTTAACATTCATACAATATTTACATCGACTTATCTCAATTTACAACCACACCCCGGCATCTAATTCATCAAACTATCAAGTTCCCAATTCAATTTCAATAACTCAAGCCCTAGAATGCAATATTTCAATCAAATTCGAATTATTCACATAATCGACAAGTTCAAACGCTAATTACAACAATCCGAACATAATCAATCACAAAATAATTCAACAGCATGTTTAATTGCTACTTGGGGTGATATATTTCACCTCACATGCTCAAATTCGACTAAAATCGCCAAAAACTTGAGAGAAACGATGAAAACATACCTTTTAGTTGAAGAACCGAAGAAATTTGACATTTTCCTTGCCTATTAGCGTGGCACGTTGGTTGGGGAGGGGGAATTGGGTGTTTTGGTCGCAGAGGAGGAGAGAAATGGGGAGAAAAGGGGCAAAATCGGGGTTAATTTAAAGAAAAACACGTGGGTCACCTGGCAACCCGGTGTGACCCGGCATTGAATAAAGGGCAACGTGTCACGGAGGGTAACGCGGAGCCCCTCCTCCGTGACACGGAGCCAACGCGTTCGCTCTCTGGAAATTTTAAAAAATCTGATTTTGCCTTCAACGTGTCACGGAGGGTAACGCGGAGCCACTCCTCCGTGACACGGAGCCAACGCCCCAGTGCACTGTTTCTTCAATATAAATTATTTTCATACCTTACCTTATTTTTCCCGCTTCCATGCATATTTTTATCTGTTAGACCTGAAAATCACCTCACTAAACGAAATTGGTTAGATTAATAGATTTTCCTAACTAACATGAAAAAATACTAACTAAAACGAAAAATTTGTACGAAATCAAGAAAAATAAAAAATGAAAAATAAAAAATACAAATTATGTACACTATACTAAACAAAAGAAAAAAAACTATTTTCCACAGGTTGCCTCCCATGCAGCGCCTAGTTTACCGTCGCGGCTCGACGTCCATTATGCTCAATTATCTACTAGGGTGAGGGACGATTTTTCACGATCCTTGTCCTCCCCCCAGTAGTGTTTACACCTCTGCCCATTTACCAAGAACGTAGCACTTCTATCTTCTTGCCACAGTTCTACCGCCCCGTGAGGGGTCATTCTTACCACTTCAAATGGTCCAGACCATTTAGACCTCAGCTTACCAGGAAACAATTTTAATCTTGAATTAAAAAGCATAACTTGCTGTCCCAGTTCAAAAATGCGATGCACCACATGCTTATCATGCCATCTTTTGGTTCTTTCCTTGTAGTACTTCGCACTCTCATAGGCATGCCAGCGAAACTCATCAAGTTCGCTGAGCTGCATCAGTCTCTTTTTGCCCGCCAGCTCTGAGTCCATATTTAACTTTCTGACAGCCCAGTAAGCTCGGTGCTCAAGTTCTACCGGGAGATGACATGCTTTACCGTATACCAATTGGTATGGTGACGTTCCAATCGGTGTCTTATAAGCAGTTCGGTAGGCCCACAACGCATCATCGAGTTTGCTAGACCAATTATTCCGTTGTGTGTTCACCATTTTCTGAAGAATCTGTTTCACCTCCCTATTTGACACCTCTACTTGCCCACTAGTTTGTTGGTGATATGTTGTTGCCACTTTGTGGTGCACCCCATACTTGGCTAATAGTTTCTTGAAACTTGCATTGACAAAATGAGCCCCTCCGTCACTGATAATTGCTCGGGGTGTCCCAAACCTTGTGAGAATGTGTTTTTTCACAAACTTCGTTACTACCTTGTTATCATTCCTGGGGCAAGCTATTGCTTCCACCCATTTTGATACATAATCTACAACTACCAAGATGTAACGATTACCAAATGACGGTGGGAATGGGCCCATGAAATCAATGCCCCATACATCGAAGGGCTCAACTTCCAGTATGTTCTGCAAAGGCATCTCTTGTCTTCTGCCAATTGATCCTGTCAGCTGACATCTATCACACATTTTGACATACGCCATAGAATCTCTGAACAGTGTTGGCCAAAAGAAACCTGACTGAAGAACCTTGTGTGCTGTTCTCTCACCTCCGTGATGCCCTCCATACAACGAAGAATGGCAGCCCCTTAACACTTCTGTTATCTGACTCTCTGGGATGCATCTTCTCATCACCTGGTCTGGTCCTTGCTTGAACAAATATGGCTCATCCCATACATAATGCCGGCTGTCATGCCTCAATTTCCTCCTTTGCTGGTCTGTTGTTTCAGGTGGGTAAACTCCACTCACTAGCAAGTTGACTATGTCAGCATACCAGGGAACTTCAGCTTCACCCACTGCCAAGAGTTTCTCATCTGGGAAGTCTTCATTTATGTCATCACTATCCATCACATGCGACCGACTTTCCAGTCGTGATAGGTGGTCTGCTACTTGGTTCTCACTCCCCTTTCTGTCTCTAATCTCAAGGTCAAACTCCTGTAGCAATAAGATCCATCTGATCAATCTGGGCTTAGCATCTTTCTTGTTGAATAGGTACTGAATAGCTGCATGATCAGTGTACACCACCACTTTCGAACCCACCAAATAGGACCTGAACTTATCAAATGCAAACACCAGAGCTAGCATTTCCTTTTCTGTGACTGTGTGATTACTCTGGGCCGGATTCAGTGTCTTGCTGGCATAGTAAATAGAATGAAAAATTCTACTTTTCCGTTGTCCCAATACATCTCCCACAGCCACATCACTGGCATCACACATCAGCTCAAATGGTTGTTCCCAATCAGGAGAAGTAAGTATAGGTGCTTCTATCAATTTCTGCTTCAATTTTTCAAATCCTGTAACACACTCATCGTCCAACTCAAACTTTACCTCCTTTTCTAACAGTCTGCATAGTGGTCTAGAAATGTTGGAAAAGTTTTTAATGAACCGTCTGTAGAATCCCGCATGCCCCAGAAAACTGCGCACACCTTTCACTGACACTGGTGGTGGCAATTTTTCAATAACCTCGATCTTAGCACGATCGACTTCCCACCCCTTTTTAGACACTTTGTGGCCCAGGACAATCCCCTCCTTCACTAAGAAGTGGCATTTCTCCCTGTTTAACACAAGGTTGGATTCTTCACATCGAGCCAGCACCCTGTCAAGATTCTGCAAACAAGTAGCAAATGAATTACCGAAAACAGAAAAATCATCCATAAATACCTCAACAAAATCCTCAACCATGTCATGAAAAATAGCCATCATGCATCTCTGGAATGTGGCGGGTGCGTTGCATAACCCAAACTCCATCCGCCTGAAAGCATATGTCCCATAAGGACAGGTGAAAGTAGTCTTCTCTTGATCCTCAGGAGCGATGGCTATTTGGTTATAGCCAGAGTACCCATCAAGGAAGCAATAATACTCCTGCCCTGCCAATCTATCAAGTATTTGGTCAATAAAAGGAATGGGATAATGGACTTTCCTAGTGGCTTCATTTAGTTTTCTGTAGTCCATACAAATCCGCCAGCCTGTGACGGTTCGTGTAGGGATCAACTCATTTTTCTCATTAGTGATTACAGTCATCCCCCCTTTCTTAGGAACACATTGAACGGGACTGACCCACTCACTGTCTGAAATTGGGTAGACTACACCTGCATCAAGCCACTTGATGATTTCCTTCCTTACCACCTCTTTCATTGCTGGGTTAAGTCTCCTCTGTGGCTGAACAGTTGGCTTGGCTCCTATCTCCATGAATATCCTGTGTGTGCAGAAAGCTGGATTGATACCCTGGATGTCAGACATTTGCCAACCCATTGCCTTCTTCCTTTTCTTTAAGACCCCCAACGCTGCCTTTTCCTATTCCTCAGTCAAGTCTACAAAGAAGATAACTGGTAACGTCTCCCCCTCCCCTAAAAAGATATATTTTAGATGGGAAGGCAATTCTTTCAGTTCCAACTTCGTTGCTTCCTCAACAGAAGGTTTCGGTAATGGCTCTAGTGATCTCATCAATGACTGAAATTTATGTCTCCTCAGATGATGAGGTGCTCCATTCAACAATTGGACCATCCCACAAGCTTCACTATCCCCAAAATGATCAGAATGCGTCAACGCTCTTTCTAACGGGTCTAGAGATTCAATAACCTGCCTAATTTCTGCTTGTTCAACCACACTAATTTCCGCAAGCTCCTCATCTATGGCTGGCAGCTTCATGGCTTTTAACACATCAAATACCTCTACCTTGTCATGTGCTCGCATTGTAAGTTTACCCGCAGCGACATCAATTAATGCTTTTCCGGTTGCCAAAAAGGGACGTCCCAAAATAAATGGGACTTCAGCATCTGGATCAAAGTCCAGAATAATAAAATCGACCGGAAAAATGAGGGAGCCCACTTGCACTAACACATCCTCAACAATGCCATCCGGCTTAGCTAAGGACCTGTCCGCTAGCTGCAAGATCACCGTTGTAGGTCTAGGACTCCCTAGACCTAACTTTCTGAATACCGAAGATGGCATCAGATTTATACTTGCCCCCAAGTCCCATAATCCATGAGCTCGGATACTTTGCCCAATAGTCAGCTGGATAGTAAAACTTCAAGGGTCTTTCAGTTTCGTGGGCAGTCTATTCTGAATCCGGGAAGTGCATTCCTCCGTTAAAGCCACCGTGGCATACTCAGTCAAGCGACTTTTGTTAGCCACGATGTCTTTAATATATTTTGTATACTTTGGCACTCCCTGCAAAACATCAACAAGAGGTAAGTTAACATGTACCTGTTTAAGCACCTCCATGAATTTCTTGAAACACGCCTCCTCCTTGTGTTTCTTAAGTCGTTGAGGGAACGGGGGTGGAGGCCTTTCTGATTCTGCTTCTTTAGTCTTCCCCCTATCAGAACTTTGTTCATCCTCAACTTCTGCTGCTCCTGACTTTTGAGGCGGTCTTTCCGGTTCCACCTCCTTCAACTGTAAACCACTCCTCGTGGTCACTGCATTTACCTGCTTAGGATTAGGATCCGTGTTGCTAGGTAGTCCTCCTCTGGGTCTTGTATTTTGGGCACTAGCAAATTGCCCAAACTGATATTCAAGAGCCTTGGTCGCCAACTGATTGCTCTTCACTTCGGCTGCCAATTTAACATAGTCAGCCTGCAACTGCGCCTGATTAGCGATCATGGTTTTGAACATCTCCTCAATGGTAGGTGATGGTGGTGGAGGAGGGGCATTGTGATTTCTGAATTGAGCTTGATAGTTTTGTTGCCCTCCTTGATTTCTCTGCATACCCTGACCAGAACCTTGTCCTTGTTGGTTGTTGCTACCCCACGAAAAATTTGGATGGTTCCTCCAATTTGAGTTGTAGCCACTACCAAACTGCTTCTGATTTCTCTGTGCATTGCCCACAAAGTTAACAGAATCAGGATTTGCACCACAACACTCAGCTGAATGCTCACTACTACCACACACTTCACACCACATCTGCTGGACTGCATTGACTGAAGCTGAAGGCTGGTTCAAGTTCATATTGCTGAAGTGGTTATTTAACTAATTTTGCAAGGCAGTTATCTGTACAGCGATAGCTGTAAATCCATCCACTTCAAGAACTCCCGCTGCTTTCCTTGCTCCACCTCGAGATGAATCTGCATTCCATTCTGGATTGCCTTGTGAAATTCGGTTGAGCAGAGTGTACAGCTCCTCGTAAGTCTTTTCCAGCGCTTGCCCTCCAGCTGCTGAATCTAACAGAATTTTAGTGTGGGGTTCCAAACCCTCAATAAATGTGTGTACCAACACCTCATTGGACTGATGATGATGAGGACAGTCCCGCAACATGGATTTAAATCTTTCCCAGGCTTGATATAAATTTTCTCCCTCCCTCTATTTAAAACTTAGAATTTGACTTCTAAGTCTGGCTGTTTTACCAAAAGGGAAAAATCTAATCAAAAACTTCCGTGCAAGATCATCCCACGTTGTTATAGAATTGGGTGTTTCAGCTTTTAACCACCTCTTGGCTTCACCAAGTAAGGAAAACGGAAATAAGGTGAGCCGAACATAATCAGGTGACACTCCAGCGGGTATATAAGTGTCACTTATCTCCAAAAAGTTTTGGAGATGTTGTTGTGGATCTTCATGAGGGAGACCGGTAAATTGCCCGCTTGTGTGCAAGAGTTGCACCATATTCTGCTTTAATTCAAACCTCCCTCCAGGCTCTGGTTTGCGGATGCTAGAATGTACATTGTTAGCATGTGGGATTGCCACCTCGCGAACCGGCCTTGCTGCTGCTTCATTGGGCACTAACACTGCCCTCACAACTGGTGGATTTTGTTGCTCCATAATAGATTGTCGGAACAACTGCAGCTTCTTTTGTAGAGCTTCTCTACGTTGACTATGAAATTCACGTTCAGGCTCTAAGTAAGATTCCACCAGCTCCTTGTCCCTTGCTAGTGTTCACAGAAACCAAATCTGAAAAATACAGGCTAAGACCAAGTTGTTAACACTTAAGAAAATAAAAATAAAAATACAGTAAATTTACACTAAACACAATTTCACAAATCTGCCTAGCCTCCCCGGCAACGGCGCCAAAAACTTGTTCGGTCTGTTCGGTTGGTATTATATATTATAAACCGACACGCAAGTGCACGTGGTCAAACAAGTAATAAAGTGGCTAAGTAAGCCCAGTATCGATCCAAGGAGGCTCAGGATATGTAAAATTTGCCTAAGTATACTATATTCTTATCTTACTTCTAATTATGCTAACAACAACGTAACCAACAGTTAAATGAGTTTTTGTTTATAAAATATATACTAAAACTATTAACAATTATTTACTGTGAATTTAAACTATGGATATGAGCATGCCAAGGTTAAGAACAAGTAATGAATTCGATCATAATAATAATTTGGTTAATCTCTTCTTCATGTTGCTAGCCAAGAACATTAGGCTAGAAATTAAAACTCTGTATTTAATTTCACTTTAGAATCATAAACCATTCGTCTACATTTCTGTGATCAAATGCAATTTATGAACTAGCAATACAATTCCGGTTCCTAAACTGACTAATACGGCTTTCAAGTATATTTCTATCAGGAAAGCACATCAAAACCAAATTTTCCAAAATCAAGTTAAGAACAATACCCTATTAATTCACAACTTTCCAATTTCTTGCTCTCTCGAGTGAAATTGGACTTTTTAGATGTACATTAATGTCGGCCAAGCACTAATGCAGTAAGAACAAGAATTAATAGAAAAACATGAAAGAAGAAGAAGAAAACCATATCATTTACAATCAAAATTCACTACACATGTTCAAAACCTTAGCAAGGAAGAGAATTAGCCACTCATTTGTGGATTGATCATCCTAAAACAAGTGTAAATCATACATACAATTGATTGAAAGAAGAAAGGAAGAGAAGAAATCTCTTAGCTTTTTCGTCCCTCAACTGCTGCTAACCCCACGTCCTTGCTCCACCAAGTCTGAACTCATTAAAATAAACCTAAGTGTGCTATTTATACTAGAGGGAAATTTTTCCCGGAATAACAAGCAACGTGTCACGGAGGTCAACGCGGAGCACTGCCTCCGTGACACGGCGTGGACGCGGACCAGAGCATGGACGCAGACCTTCACTGGAAATCCAGGGTCCAGTAAATTAGCCTCAACGTGGCACGGAGGCCAACGCGGAGGCCTATCTCCGTGCCACGGAGCTGTCGCGAGGCCTCACTGGAATTTGACATTTAATTTCCTCTCCAGGCAGTGTGCCTCCGCGATGGTAGCGTGGCACGACTCCATCGTGGAGCCCCTATACTTTGCGCATTCCAATGTCTTTCCCACGCTCGTATCCAAGTCCAACTCCGATATAGTTCCAACATGCATTTTAGCTCCTAAAAATCATATTTTCCTGCAAAACAAATGCTAATCATGTTGGTTAGTATAAATTCATATTTTATTACCAATTACATGAGAATATATACATATTGCACACAAACAAGGCGAAAATAATACTTTTGAGTATCACTTGGGCATATAAATCTGCCCAAGATCAATCAGCTACCAACAGGTATGTAGGGTTATGAATGGTGAATTCTTTTGACACCCATGCCCAATCCCTCTCTAAATGATGAATGTTCTATGTCTAATCTATGGGGTTTTAACCCAACGCATGAAGTTCCTAATTCTTTACATGGGCATGATTTATATATGTTTCTACCATTGAATTATGAAGCATGAGTGAGTTTTATAATGTTTTCAATTAAAAATCATGTCGCTAGCTTTATGAATTAAAAATCTCATTGATGAAAAGTTCATGAAACATGAGATTTGTGATGAAAGTATGATGATGATAAGATATTATGATGAAAAGCATGTTTCCAAGCTACCCATATTTATAATCATGTTTTTGATATGAATTGAGTATTTTCAAAGTATAAAAATCTTTGGCCAATGCCCACATGTTCAAACTATGAACTTATGATTTCTCAAATTAAGCTTACCATATGGATTTGGAGCAAAGAAAACAAATTATCTTTCAGCTTGTGGTATGATTTGAGTTCAAGCTTCTCATATGCATGATTTCATATATGAGATGTATTTAATTATTGAGATGCATCAATATACAATGTTGAGCTTCATTGAATAACGATGTAGAGCATATGCATGTTTTTGGGGGTAGTGTCGAGCACTGAGTAGGCTAAGGGTCGATCAACCTATGCCTCAAAACTACATGCCAAAATAGGTTTATACTTATATATATTACTTTGGGACCTCCCTTTTGAGCTATCCCTGGCCCTATTGGCCCATGAGCTTGATATCGATATCATGACATCGTCCCTAGCCCTAACAAGGCTTTGGACGGCTTTACCCACTTGAGTGTGATAGTTGGGACCACGTAATCTCTATTGTGGTATGTCGGTTAAAAGATGAGTCTCCCATTGTTCCTCATGATTTCAGTTATGCGTGATTATCATTCATGAGATTTCTATGTCTATATATGTTCTAAAGCAAAGCATGTTTGACTCAATATTTAGTTTTACTCATTATTATTAGATTTTAGCTTTGAGTCAATCAATTCAATTATGATGATATGTATGTTTTGAATAGATCATGATTTCAGAAAGAATGCATGCAAGCCCTACTCTCAGATTCTTAAAGTCTATGTTTTACATTATGCATGTTCTTAAATGATTTTACTTATTTAAGCGGTTTTACTTACCTTGCATACTCGGTACATTTCATGTACTGACCGCATACTCTATGTTGTATCATTTCATGACACAAGACTCGGCTCTCAGGTTCAGCCCCTTTCATAGTCCACCTTTTGAGATAGCGATGTACATTGTTGGTGAGTCCTCATCCCCCGAGGACTAGACTTATTCAGACTTTCTCTATGTATTTTAAGTTTCTGTTTGGTTGAGTTAGTTGGGGTTTTGTCCCATCAACTCATCATGTTTAGAGTCTTTTTAGGCATATGGATGTATTTAACTTCAGATTGTGTATTCTGATGTTATGTTTAACTTAGACTTCTGTTATGATTATCTTATTGATCCTTCAGTTTTATTAATTGAGTTAGATGTATGTTCATTCCATGGGTTGACTTGGAGTCTCCAGGGCTCCTTGTCCCGTGTTGCGATACGGGCCTACATTCGGGTGGTGAAAAACGTAGTATCAGAGCAATAGATTTGAAGTGTCATAGGGTGTCTGAAAGCCCATTGAGTAGAGTCTTTTTCATAGGTATAATGCATGTCACACTTAGAAAATGTTTCATTCTTTCAAGATCTATGTCATGCGATAAAATGTCTTTCTATCCTTCTAATTCGTGTTATTTGTGATTTCAAAATCATGGCTCTTTGAAGAATGACTGGTAGAAGAAATGGTCATGGAGAAGGTGATGAGGATGGAAACGGGAATGGGCACCAATAGGCCCCACCAGTTCAGGAGCACCACGCACCGAAGCTGGTTGCCCACGCTGAGTTTTGAGTAGCTATTCAGATGCTCGTGCAGGCCTTGACCGCTCAGGTCAATCAGCAGGAGGTTGTGCATGTTCTGCAAAATGGAAATGCAGCGGCGGCTCAAGTCAGGGATTTCTTGAGAATGAACCCGCCAGAGTTCCTGAGGACCCGCATGAGTTCATAGATGAAATTTTGAAGATCACCCAAGTCATGGGGATGAATGGAGTTGAGTACGTGAAGTTGGCCTCGTACCAGTTGAAAGGGGTCACACACATGTGGTTTCGCCAATGGAAAGACAGTAGGGCCGTCGGAGCAGGTGTTGTCATGTGGGAAGAGTTCCATGTTGCATTCCTAGATCGGTTCTTCCCTTGTGAGATGAGGGAGTTGAAGGCAACTGAGATTGTAAATATAAAGCAAGGGAGAATGATGGTGCAGGAGTATGCCATTGAGTTCACCTCGCCTATCAATGTACGCCCCAGAGTTAGTAGCCGATCAGAGGGTGCAAGTGAGAAAGTTTGTTCATGGAGTGGTGGGCTATTTGGACAAGGATTGTAGGACCACTATGCTCCACCAGGACATGGATTTCACTCGGATAGTCTTGTACGCCCAGCAGATGGAGGAGGCACATCTGAGAGAGAGGGAGGCCAAGAGGGCCAGGACCAATGAACATAGTCAAGGTCAGGTGGTGGGCATTGATAACAGACCCACCAGAGATCTTTAGCCCCAGCATCCTCAGCATTGAGTGTGCCATCCAGACGAAGGCACGATCAGAGAGGGTTAGCATTAGGCTCTAGGGGTCATAGCAGCAGACCCACAGATTCTAGCATCCTAACTTATCGCAGATGTGGTCGGAGGCACACAGGCCAGTTCTTGGAAGGTTCAGGAGCTTGTTTCAAGTGTGGAAAGCCTAGACACATGCTTAGAGATTTCCCAGTAGTGAGATAGGATCAGGATGGGGGCTGAGGCCTAGCTTCTAGTTCAGCAGCCCGACTCGTACACTCAGCACATTAGGGAGCATCTACTAGCACAGGTGGCAGTCAGTGCTAGAATAAATTCTATGCCTTATGTTCGGCTGGTTCAGTAGGTGTTAAAAACCGACACGCAAGTGCACGTGGTCAAACAAGTAATAAAGTGGCTAAGTAAGCCAAGTATCGAACCAAGGAGACTCTGGATAAGTAAAATTGCTTAAGTATACTATATTCTAGCTTACTTCTAATTATGCTGACAACAACATAACCAAAAGTTAAATAATTTGTTTTGTTTATAAATTATATACTAAAACTATTAACAAATATTTACTGTGAATTGAAACTATGGATATGAGCATGCCAAGGTTAAGAACAAGTAATGAACTTGATTATAATCATAATTTGGTTATTCTTCTCTTCCTGTTGCTAGCCAAGAACATTAGCCTAGAGATTAAAACTCTCGTATTTAATCTCACTTAAGAATCATAAACCATTCGTCTACATTTCTGTGATCAAATGCAATTTATGACCTAGCAATACAATTCCGGTTCCTAAATTGACTAATACGGCTTTCAAGTATATTTCTATCAGGAAAGCACATCAAAACCCAATTTTCCCAAATCAAGTTAACAACAATACCCTATTAATTCACAACTTTCCAATTTCGTGCTCTCTCGAGTGAAATTGGACTTTTTAGATGTACATTAATGTTGGCCACACAATAATGCAGTAGAAACAAGAATTAATAGAACAACATAGAAGAAGAAGATGAAAAACCATACAATTCAATAATCAAAATTCATCACCATTGTTCATAACCTCAGCAAGGAAGAGAATTAGCCACTCATTTGTGGATTAATCATCCTAAAACAAGTGTTAATCATACAAACAATTGATTGAAAGAAGAAAGAAAGAGAGAAAAACCCTTAGCTTTTTCGTCCCTCAACTGCCTGTAACCCACGTCCTTGCTCCACCAAGTCTGAATTTCTTAAAAATAAGCCTAAGTGTTCTATTTATACTAGTGGAAATTTTTCCCGGAATAACAAGCAACGTGTCACGGAGGCCAACACGGAGCACTGCCTCCGTGACACGGCGTGGACGCGAACCCTCACTGGAAATCCAGGGTCCGGGAATATAGCCTCAACGTGGCACGGCATGCAACGCGGAGGCTTGCCTCCGTGCCACGGAGCTGTCGTGAGGTTTCACTGGAAATTGCCAAATTAATTCATCCTCCATGCAGTGTGCCTCCGCGATGGTAGCGTGGCACGGCTCCATCGCGGAGCCCCTTTACATTGTGCATTCCAATGTCTTTTCCGTGCTCGCATCCAAGTCCAACTCCGATATTGTTCCAACATGCATTTTTGCTCCTCTAAATCATATTTTACCTACAAAACAATGCTAATCATGTTGGTTAGTATAAATTCACATTTTATTACCAATTACATGAAAATGTATACACATTGCACAACAAACAAGGAGAAAATGATATGTTTGAGTATCACTTGGGCATATAAATCTGCCCAAGATCACTTACCCCACACTTAAATCCTTGTTCGTCCTCGAACAACAAATACACAATTCATGCAAATTACATCCCAACCTTCGCCACTATGGTGCGACAATTTACGCTACGGTCCTACCGATCATTCAATATTCTAAATCATCAAGAAAACATGCATGGTCTTAACAATGCAATGACCTTTAATACATCAAGACTTCCTAGACTTTAAGAATCGACCCT
Source organism: Datura wrightii (assembly GCA_035772735.1). NCBI lineage: Eukaryota > Viridiplantae > Streptophyta > Magnoliopsida > Solanales > Solanaceae > Datura > Datura wrightii. The sequence goes on along the minus strand of JASDFA010000010.1, from coordinate 77,190,056 downwards.
CGATATCGGCAAACTCATGCAAATCAGCTAATCAAGATATCCGACACGAAAATCAATCTTTCATCAAGCATGTGCCCTTACAACTCAAGAGAATCTTCCCCTTTATGTTCATGCAACACACAAACATTCAAGTAGGGGCATGTAAAAATTAATTTCACTCTCTCTCCCAAAAGAATTCACATGCATCATGTCATGACCCATAGGCTTGCCCTTAGTGTATTACTCCACTAATATAAGGAAATGCGATGTAAGATCAAGTAGGACTTTAATGGGTTGTAATGGAAGCTATGGAACTAGTATATATTGGATTAGCCAATAATAGTCACTAGCATCCTTAAGCGCCTTTTCAACACATTCCCATAAACTCATGAACATTGTTTCTCTCTTTTCTTTTTTCATCATCCCATTCATGCTGGTTTACTTTCGTATGGCCCATTTCATCAAACACACTTGACATAACACAAAGGTTTTTCATGCACCTTCATTATCATTTCATTATAACAAGTGCCTCTTCAACCTCTTCTTTTCTTTCCTCACTCTACTTTTCTTTTTCTTTCCACTCTTCTCACTCTTTGACACTTTGGGAGAATTTTTCTGTTCTTCTTAAGCGCTTCGGAGTTTTGTATAGACTTTACGGCTAATGAAAAGAAAGAATTAAGCTCAGTTTATATCATTTTGGACAAAACAAAGAAATAATCGGCTAAAGGCTCAACGGGCCGACTAGGGTATACAATCACATAAAAAGGTAGAGTCTGACAAGAAAAAAATAGAAACTCTCGGTTAAAACAAAGAAATGCCTACATCCTTTCCAACACTACACCTCCTTCATTTTGTTTTGTACACACACCAGGCAAGTTCTAGACACTTCACAATAGCATGGAATAACAATACCTCACTTCACACTTTGTGCACATGCTCGATTCAAGATGCATTCACAGACTCTTTAATTAGCCAATTACATGAATTCAAAAATTAAGCCTCAATCACACCGAATCGAATTCTACAGCCTAGGTAACTCAACATAGTTACAAAATTTCATGCTTTCATACGAATCACTTTTACATTTTGAATATCAGTTACAACACGCAACCATAATTTCACAACCATATAGTAACTACAGGTTCCGTGATGCAATCCACCAAAGAAAAAACTGAAAATGAATTAAAATCACTACTCCTACCGACTACATTTCCCTTAAGACGGTCGTCATCCATCCATCATAGGGAACGGTCACTAACTATGACTTCGGTTCAATGGGACTATTCTCGGTAAAAGAACCGAAAACAAACTCCGAGAAACCCAAAAATAAAAAAGTCGGAAAATTTTTGCAACACATCGATCATTTCGATGGGAAAATATTTACAAAGTATTTTTAATATGTACAAAATATTTTCGCAAAATTTTCAAAATATCGATCATTTCGATAAAGAAAGAAAAAAAATAAAAAAATATTTACAAAATTTTACAAAATTTGTACCAGCTGGCAACCACAACAAACATTTCACAAGACACATCAATTACCACAAAATATGTACAAATACAAATAAAAATCAGTTTGCACTCACAACCACAGGGAAACATAAACATACATACAAAACAAAGGAAGAACATACAGCAAATCAGCCCAGCCCCCAACACCTACTATTTCCCACCCCACACTTAAATCGAACACTGTCCCCAGTGTTCACAAAAATTAAGAATCACAAAAATTTTGGGTGCTGGAACTCCCTGATCAGTCGAAATATTCGACTTCTTCATCCGGTGCTGCTGCCTCATTGCCCATGTCTGAGTCACCTCCATCGTCGTCATCGGACTCCACATCAGAGTCCTCCCGACGTGTCTCCTCATCCGTGGGGACATCATCATCAGTGGCCTCAATGAAGGCTGGCCCCACTCGGCACAAAGCTTTGGCATTCTCGCCAAATGGGTAATCCAGCTCCAGCTGCCATAACTCATCCTCTGTGGCTGGTCTCCCACCAATCCGGAGCTGAAGCATTTGCATACCAAACATTCGTGCCATGTACTGATCGTCACGAGCATGTCGCTCGCCCAGTGTCAGCACTGGCCCGTGTGTGGTATCGGGGGCCTTGGTTTTGGTCACATCAAGGGCCCTCCACTCCAACTGCGGGATGTAGTCCAAAGCCTCTTCTTCGACATCGAGGCCCCGGAGAAAGGTGGTGATAAGTCCTCCGAACCCATACCTGTGGCCCTGGTGTAGTCGGGCTCTCTTCATGGCGGATATGATGACCGCCCCAACATTAATCTCTAGCCCTTTCATCAGGGCATACACCAGGCAGACGCGGCCCCGGGTCACATCCGTCATGTGCACCCCCGGGATCAAGCACGAACAAACTATTTTCAGCCAAATTCTTGCCTCCCTGTTCATTTGAGAATACGGCAGAGTCTGGTGGTAACCCCTCTCCTTATGTCTGCTCCATCGGGCTGTGAATCGAGCCCCACACAAAGTGTGTCTGATATCGGTGTATGGTGGGGTGATGTTTAGCTGGCGGAGAATGTGGGCGTCTGTGTCCCGCGCTCCAATGATGGCATTTAATTGCTGGGGTTCCAGAGTGACAATCTGCCCTCTGATTTTTATTGTGTGGCTTCTGATGGCCGGGTTCCAATTTGCATAGAACTCCCGGACTAAATGTAGGTTGCACTCCTTGGGCTCCTGAAATATGAAGCTGAGCCCAGCTGCCTCGATTCTCTGCACAATACGGGGGAACTCCTGTGCTAGTGGTTCCCGTGCAATATGCTCCTCAGGGAAGTACTTATTCTCCTTATGTTTAGCGTACCACTTCTTCCCTTCATCGGTCACCCACCTCGTTCCGTATTGGCAGCGTTGGCCGCACGGAACAGCTGGGACTGTTGTGCCCAATCTCATTCGTTTTCTCCCGATGCCTGAAGTAGAAGCACCTTTACCCTTATCCTGCCTACTCGCCATTGTACCTGTCAACATAAATAACTAGCACAAAGTCAAGCTAAATGCATGTTAACTTCGGCTAAGGTCGGGTTAAACTAAGTTTACCCCACACTTAGTCCTTAGCTACTTTTACGATACTACGGTAAGGATTACTTTATTTACACCCCAAACACAAACAACTATACAATTTATGCTTAGTGCGTTCACAAAAAATTTTCGACAGTATAACTTTTAGCGTACTACTCAGACTTCATACAGCTAATCCCAATCCTACCATCGCTAGCAATTCAACCATCGCACTTAGCAACGAAGACAACAAACAAAAACAACGACAAAAATTCTATATACATACGAATCCAAATAACCAAACCAATTTGAACAATTTTTACATTTTCCCAAAACCCGAGAATTCGTCGTCTATTACCTTCAAACAATATTTACAACGACTTATCTCAATTCACAAACACACCCCAGCATATAATTCACCAATTTACCAAGTTACCCAATTCGATTTCAACAACCCAAGCCCTAGAATTCAATTTTACAATCAAATTCGAATCATTCATGCAATCGACAAGTTCAAACGCGTATTACAACATTCCGAACATTTATCAATCAAAGAATAATTCAATTTCATGCTAAATTGCTAATTAGGGTGATTTATCTCACCTCCCATGCTCAAATTTGACTAAAATCGACAAAAACACGAGAGAGTAGAGGAAAACATACCTTTAAGTTGAATGATCAAAGAAACTCAACAATTTGTTTGCTTAATACCGTGGCACGTTGGTTGGGAGAGGGAAATATGGGTGTTTGGTCGCAGAGAAGAGAGAAAATGAGGAAAGGGGGCCTAAAATTGGGGTTTAAAATGAAGGGAATACGCGGGTCACCCGGCAAACCGGTGTGACCCGTCACAAAATATAGGGCAACGTGTCACGGAGGGTAACGCGGAGCCCTTCCTCCGTGACACGGAGCTAACACGATGGCTCTCTGGAATTTTTAAAAAATCCAGATTTAACCTCAACGTGTCACGGAGGGTAATGCGGATCCCTTCCTCCGTGACACGGAGCCAACGCCCCAGTGCACTGTCTCTTCATTTTATTCATTTTTTCATACCTTGCCTTTTCCTTCCCGATTCCATGCACATTTTTCTCCGGTTGACCTGAAAATCACCTTACTAAACAAAATTGGTTAGATTAATAGATTTCCCTAACTAAAATGAAAAATACTAACTAAAACGAAATATTTGTACTAAATCAAGAAAAAGAAAAATTAAAATAAAAACTATTTACACTTTACTAAATAAAAGAGAAAAAAAAATATTTTTCACGGGTTGCCTCCCGTGCAGCGCCTGGTTTACCGTCACGGCTCGACGTCCTTTATGCTCAATTATCCACTAGGGTGATGGACGATTTTTCACAATCATTGTCCTCCCCCTAGTAGTGCTTACATCTCTGCCCATTTACCAAGAACGTAGCACTCCGATCTTCTTGCCACAGTTCTACGGCCCCGTGAGGGGTCATTCTTACCACTTCAAATGGTCCCGACCATTTAGACTTTAGCTTACCAGGAAACAACTTCAACCTCGAATTAAAAAGCAAAACTTTCTGTCCCGGCTCAAAAATGCGATGCACCACATGCTTATCATGCCATCTTTTTGTTCTTTCCTTGTAGTACTTAGCACTCTCATAGGCATGCCAGCGGAACTCATCAAGTTCACTGAGCTGCATTAGTCTCTTTTTGCCCGCCAGCTCTGAGTCCATATTTAGTTTTCTGACAGCCCAGAAAGCTCGGTGCTCTAATTCCACCGGGAGATGACATGCTTTTCCGTAGACCAATCGGTATGGTGAGGTTCCAATCGGTGTCTTATAAGCAGTTCGGTAAGCCCACAACGCATCGTCGAGTTTGCTTGACCAATCACTCCGTTGTGTATTCACCATTTTCTGAAGAATCTGCTTCACCTCCCTATTTGACACCTCTACTTGCCCACTAGTTTGGGGGTGGTATGTTGTTGCCACTTTATGGCGCACCCCATACTTGCCTAGTAATTTCTTGAAACTTGCATTGAAAAAATGAGCCCCTCCATCACTTATAATTGCTCGGGGTGTCCCGAACCTGGTGAGGATGTGTTTTTTCACAAACTTCGTTACTACCTTGTTGTCATTTCTGGGGCAAGCTATTGCTTCCACCCATTTTGACACATAATCTACAGCCACCAAGATGTAACGATTACCAAATGACGGTGGGAATGGACCCATGAAGTCAAAGCCCCATACATCAAAGGGCTCAACTTCCAGTATATTCTGCAAAGGCATCTCTTGTCTTCTGCCAATTGATCCTGTACGCTGACATCTATCACACATTTTGACATACGCCATAAAGTCTCTAAACAGTGTTGGCCAAAAGAAACCTGACTGTAGAACCTTGTGCGCTGTTCTCTCGCCTCCGTGATGCCCTCCATACAACAAAGAATGGCAGCCCCTCAACACTTCTGCTATCTGACTCTCAGGGATGCATCTTCTCATCACCTGATCTGGTCCCTGTTTGAACAAATATGGCTCATCCCATACATAATGTCGGCTGTCATGCCTCAATTTCCTTCTTTGTTGGTCTATTGTTTCAGGTGGGTAGACTCCGCTCACTAGTAAGTTGACTATGTCTGCATACCAGGGAACTTCAGCTTCTCCCACCGCCAAGAGTTGCTCATCTGGGAATTCTTCATTTATGTTATCATTTTCCATCACATGCGACCGACTTTCCAGTCGTGATAGGTGATCTGCTACTTGGTTCTCACTTCCCTTTCTGTCTCTGATCTCAAGGTCAAACTCCTGCAACAATAAGATCCATCTAATCAATCTGGGCTTAGCATCCTTCTTGTTGAATAGGTACCGAATAGCTGCATGATCGGTGTACACCACAACTTTCGAACCCACCAAATAAGACCCGAATTTGTCAAAGGCAAACACCAGAGCTAGCATTTCCTTTTCTGTGACTGTGTAATTGCTCTGAGCCATATTCAGTGTTTTGCTGGCATAATAAATAGAATGAAAAACTCTATTTTTCCTTTGTCCCAATACGGCTCCCACAGCCACATCATTGGCATCACACATCAGCTCAAATGGTTGTTCCCAATCAGGAGAAGTAAGTATAGGTGCTTCTATCAATTTCTGCTTCAACTTTTCAAATGTTGTAACACACTCATCGTTCAACTCAAACTTTACCTCCTTTTCTAGCAGTCTGCATAGTGGAAAAGTTTTTGATGAACCGTCTGTAGAATCCTGCATGCCCCAGAAAACTGCGTACACCTTTCACTGACACTGGTGGTGGCAATTTTTCAATAACCTCGATCTTAGCACGATCGACTTCCAACCACTTTTTAGATACTTCGTGGCCCAGGACAATCCCCTCCTTCACTAAGAAGTGGCATTTCTCCCAGTTTAACACAAGGTTGGATTTTTCACATCGAGCCAGCACCCTGTCAAGATTCTGCAAACAAGTAGCAAACGAATTACCGAAAATAGAAAAATCATCCATAAATACCTCAACAAAATCCTCAACCATGTCATGGAAAATAGCCATCATGCATCTCTGGAATGTGGCGGGTGCGTTGCATAGCCCAAATGGCATCCGCCTGAAAGCATATGTCCCGTAAGGACAGGTGAAAGTAGTCTTCTCTTGATCCTAAGGAGCTATGGCTATTTGGTTATAGCCAGAGTACCCATCAAGGAAGCAATAATACCCCTGTCCTGCCAACCTATCAAGTATTTGATCAATAAAAGGGATGGGGTAATGATCTTTCCTTGTGGCTTCATTTAGCTTTCTGTAGTCCATACAAATCCGCCAGCCTGTGACGGTTCGAGTAGGGATCAACTCATTTTTCTCATTGGTGACTACAGTCATACCCCCTTTCTTAGGAACACATTGAACGGGGATGACCCACTCACTGTCTGAAATTGGGTAGACCACACCTGCATCAAGCCACTTTATTATTTCTTTACTTACCACATCCTTCATTGCTGGATTAAGTCTCCGTTGCGACTGAACGGTTGGTTTGGCTCCTGTCTCCATGAATATCCTATGTGTGCATAAAGCTGGATTGATACCCTGAATGTCAGACATTTGCCAACCCATTGCTTTCTTCCTCTTTCTGAGAACACCCAATGCTGCCTTTTCCTGTGCCTCCGTCAAGTCTGCAGAGATGATAACTGGTAACGTCTCCCCCTCCCCCAAAAAGATATATTTTAGATGGGGAGGCAATTCTTTCAGTTCCAGCTTCGGTGCCTCCTCAACGGATGGTTTCGGCAAAGGCTATAGAGATCTCATCAATGACTGGAATTCCTGTCTCCTCGGATGATTAGGTGCCCCATTCAACAATTGGACCATTCCACACGCCTCTCTATCCCCAAAATGATCAGAATGCATCAACGCTCTTTCCAATGGGTCTTGAGATTCAACAACCTGCCTAATTTCTCCATGTTCAACCACACTAATTTCCGAAAGCTCCTCATTTATAGCTGGCAGCTTTATGGCTTTTAGTACATCAAATACCTCTACCTTGTCATGTGCTCGCATTGTAAGTTGACCCGCAGCCACGTCAATTAATGCTTTTCCGGTTGCCAAGAAGGGTCGTCCCAAAATAAATGGGACTTCAGCGTCTGGTTCAAAATCCAGAACAATAAAATCAACCGGAAAAATGAGGGATTCCACTTGCACAAGCACATCCTCAACAATGCCATCCGGCCTAGCTAAGGATCTGTCTGCTAGCTGCAAGATTACGGTTGTAGGTCTAGGACTCCCTAGACCTAACCTTCTGAATACCGAAGATGGCATCAGATTTATGCTCGCCCCCAAGTCACACAATCCACAAGCTCGGATACTCTGCCCAATAGTAAGCTGGATAGTAAAACTTCCAGGGTCTTTTAGCTTCGTAGGCAGTCTATTTTGGATCCGGGAAGTGCATTCCTCCGTCAAAGCTACCGTGGCATACTCAGTCAAACGACTTTTGTTGGCCACGATGTCTTTAATATATTTGGCATATTTTGGCACTCCCTGCAAGACATCAACAAGAGGTAAATTAACATGTACCTGTTTAAGCACCTCCATAAATTTCTTGAAACACGCCTCCTCCTTGTGTTTCTTGAGTCGTTGAGGGAACGGGGGTGGAGGCCTCTCTGATTCAACTTCTTTGGTCTTCCCCCTATCCGAACATTGTTCTTCCTCAACATCTGCTGCTCCTGACTTTTGAGGTGGTCTTTCTGGTTCCACTTCCTTCAACTGCAAACCAGTCCTCGTGGTCACCGCATTTACCTGCTTCGGATTAGGATCTGTGTCGCTAGGCAGTCCTCCTCTGGGCCTTGTGTTTTGGTCACTAGAAAATTTCCCAAATTGGTACTCAAGAGCCTTGGTCGCTAATTGATTATTTTTCACTTCGGCTGCCAATTTAACATAGTCAGCCTGCAATTGCGCCTGATTAGCAATCATGGTGTTGAACATTTCCTCAATGGTAGGTGATGGTGGTGGAGGAGGGGCATTGTGATTTCTGAATTGATATTGGTAGTTCTGTTGCCCTCCTTGATTCCTGTACATACCCTGACCCGAACTTTGGCCTTGTTGGTTGTTGCTACCCCACAAAAAATTTGGATGGTTCCTCCAATTTGAGTTGTAGCCGCTACCAAACTACTGCTGATTTCTTTGTGCATTGCCCACAAAGTTAACAGAATCCGGGTTTGCTCCACAACACTCAGCTGAATGCTCACTTCTACCACACACTTCACACCACATTTGCTGGACCGCATTGACTGAAGCTGAAGGCTGGTTCAAGTTCATATTGCTGAAGTGGTTGTTCAACTGATTCTGCAAGGCAGCTATCTGTACAGCGATAGCTGTAAATCCATCCACTTCAAGCACTCTTGCTGCTTTCCTTGCTCTACCTCGTGATGAATCTGCATTCCATTCTAGATTGCCCTGTGAAATTCGGTTGAGCAAAGTGTACAGCTCCTCATAAGTCTTTTCCAGCGCTTGCCCTCCAGCTGCTGAATCTAGCAAAATTTTAGTATGGGGTTCCAAACCCTCAATAAATGTGTGTACCAACACCTCATTGGACTGATGATGATGAGGACAGTCCCGCAACATGGATTTAAATCTTTCCCAGGCTTGATATAAATTTTCTCCCTCCCTCTGTTTGAAACTTAAATTTGACTTCTAAGTCTGGCTGTTTTACCAGAGGGAAAAAATCTTATCAAAAACTTTCGTGCAAGATCATCCCACGTTGATATAGAATTTGGTGGTTCAGCTTTTAACCACCTCTTGGCTTCACCAAGTAAGGAAAACGGAAATAGGGTGAGCCGAACATAATCAGGTGACACTCCAGCGGGTATATAAGTGTCACTTATCTCCAAAAAATTCTGGAGATGTTGTTGTGGGTCTTCATGAGGGAGACCGGTAAATTGCCCGCTTGTGTGCAATAGTTGCACCATGTTCTGTTTTAATTCAAATCTCCCTCCAGGCTCTGGTTTGCGGATACTTGAATGTACGTTATTGGCATGTGGGATTGCCACCTCGCGAACCGGCCTTGCTGCTGCTTCATCGGGCACTAACACTGCCCTCACAACCGGTGGATTTTGTTGCTCCATAATAGACTGTCTGAGCAACTGCAGCTTCTTTTGTAGAACTTCTCTGCGTTTACTATGAAATTCACATTCAGGCTCTATATAAGATTCCACCAGCTCCTTGTCCTTTGCCAGTGATCACAGAAATCAAGTCTGCAAAATACAGGCTAAGACCAAGTTGTCAACACTAAAGAAAATAAAACAAAAATACAGTAAATTTACACTTAACACAATTTCACCAATTGCCTAGTCTCCCCGGCAACGGCGCCAAAAACTTGTTCGGCTGGTTCGGTAGGTGTTAAAAACCAACACGCAAGTGCACGTGGTCAAACAAGTAATAAAGTGGCTAAGTAAGCCAAGTATCGAACCAAGGAGACTCTGGATAAGTAAAATTTCTTAAGTATACTATATTCTAGCTTACTTCTAATTATGCTGACAACAACGTAACCAAAAGTTAAATAATTTGTTTTGTTTATAAATTTATATACTAAAACTATTAACAAATATTTACTGTGAATTGAAACTATGGATATGAGCATGCAAAGGTTAAGAACAAGTAATGCACTTGATTATAATCATAATTTGGTTATTCTTCTCTTCCTGTTGCTAGCCAAGAACATTAGCCTAGAGATTAAAACTCTCGTATTTAATCTTACTTAAGAATCATAAACCATTCGTCTACATTTCTGTGATCAAATGCAATTTATGACCTAGCAATACAATTCCGGTTCCTAAATTGACTAATACGGCTTTCAAGTATATTTCTATCAGGAAAGCACATCAAAACCCAATTTTCCCAAATCAAGTTAAGAACAATACCCTATTAATTCACAACTTTCCAATTTCGTGCTCTCTCGAGTGAAATTGGACTTTTTAGATGTACATTAATGTCGGCCACACACTAATGCAGTAGAAACAAGAATTAATAGAACAACATAGAAGAAGAAAATGAAAAACCATACAATTCAATAATCAAAATTCATCACCATTATTCATAACCTCAACGTGGCACGGCATGCAACGCGGAGGCTTGCCTCCGTGCCACAGAGCTGTCGCGAGGCTTCACTGGAAATTGCCAAATTAATTCATCCTCCATGCAGTGTGCCTCCGCAATGGTAGCGTGGCACGGCTCCATCGCGGAGCCCCTTTACATTGTGCATTCCAATGTCTTTTCCGTGCTCGCATCCAAGTCCAACTCCGACATTGTTCCAACATGCATTTTTGCTCCTCTAAATCATATTTTACCTACAAAACAATGCTAATCATGTTGGTTAGTATAAATTCACATTTTATTACCAATTACATGAAAATGTATACACATTGCACAACAAACAAGGAGAAAATGATACGTTTGAGTATCACTTGGGCATATAAATCTGCCCAAGATCACCTTAGCATCCCGCCAGAAGCAGGAGGTCTCCTCGGATGTAGTTACTGGTATGTTATGAATTTTCTATCTTGATGTATATGCTTTGTTAGATCCGGGGGCTACGTTGTCTTCTGTGACACCTTATGTGGCCAGTAGCTTAGGAGCCAGTCCTAAAGTCTTGTCAGAACCCTTCTCAGTCTCTACTCTATTAGGTGATTCAGTTACAACTAGACGGGTCTCAGTCCTTCAGAAAGTCACTTCAGCAGATTTGATAGAGTTAGCCATGACCGATTTCGATGTTATCCTCAGCATGGATTCGCTATTTGCATGTTATGCCTTAGTTAAATATAGAACCCGGCAAGCAGAGTTTCGGGTTAGCCAATCTTAGAATGGAAGGGTAGTTCAGCTGTGTTTGTAGGTCGTTTCATTTCCTACCTTAAGGCCAGAAATATGATCTTCAGAGGGTGTGTATACCATCTAGTTAGGGTTAAGGATTTGATGTCCGAGACCCCAACTATCCAGTCTGTCCCAATAGTACGTGAGTATCCAAAAGTCTTTCGTGATGATTTGTTGGTAATCCCTCCTGAGCGGGAGATTGATTTTTGTATTGACCTTATTCTCGACATGCAACCTATATCTATTCCTCCCTATAGAATGGCTCCAGTTGAGCTAAAGGAGTTGAAAGAACAGTTGAAGGACCTGTTAGATAAGGGTTTCATTAGACCGAGCAAGTCCCTGTGGGGTGCACCAGTTCTTTTTGTCCGAAATAAAGATGGTTCTCTTCATACGTGCAGTGATTATCGGCAATTGAACAAAGTCACCATCAAGAACAGGTATCCTCCACCCAGGATTGAGGATTTATTTGACCAGCTTCAGGGTGCCAAGTGTTTCTCAAAGATAGATCTCAGGTCCGGGTACCATCAACTCAGAGTTCGGGAGTGTGACATCTCGAAGATAGCCTTCTGGATGCGATATGGCCATTATGAGTTTGTAGTTATGTCTTTTGGTCTAACTAATGCTCCTACAGTTTTTATGGACTTGATGAATAGGGTGTTCAAGACATACTTGGATGTGTTCATGATTGTGTTTATGGATAACATCCTGATATACTGTCGGAGCGAGGAGGAACATGCCGCTCATTTGAGAATAGTGCTTCAAACTCTCAAGGATCGCCAATTATATGCCAAATTCAGAAACTGTGAGTTTTGATTGAACTCTGTGGCATTTTGGGCCATGTGGTATCAAGCAAAGGCATAACGGTGGACTCTCAATAAATAAAGGCGGTGAAGAATTGGCCTAGACTGGTGAACACTTCAGATATTTGGAGCTTCTTGGGTTTAGCTGGCTACTGTCGAAGAGTCATGGAAGGTTTCTCGTCTATTGCAGTACCTTTGACCAAATTGACTCAGAAAAAGGTAAAATTCCAATTGTCGAAGGCTTGTGAGAAGAGCTTCCAAGAGTTGAAGACTCGACTCACTTCAGCACCGGTGTTGACTCTACCGGAGGGTACTGATGGGTTCTTGGTGTATTGTGATGCTTCAAGGATCATACTTTGGTGTGTATTGATGCAGCAGGGGAAGGTTATAGCATATGCTTCTAAACAGCTAAAGGTTCATGAGAAGAATTACCCGACCCATGATCTTGAATTGACTGCGGTGGTATTCGCCTTGAAGATTTGGAGATATTATTTGTACAAGGTTCAAGTGGATATGTTTACAGACCATAAGAGTTGCAATATGTGTTTACGCAGAAGGATCTCAATCTTCAGCAAAGGAAGTGGTTGGAGCTACTCAAGGACTATGATATGAGTGTCCTTTACCATCCGGGCAAGGCTAATGTAGTAGCGGATGTGCTTAGTAGACTCTCCATGGAGAGTGTGTCTCATGTGGATAAGGGGAAGAAGGAGCTGGTGAAGGATATGCATCGACTCGCAAGGTTGGGAGTTAGGTTGGTTGACCTGGCCGAAGGTGATGTGGTTGTTCAGAACGGAGCAGAATCATCCTTGGTGACTGATGTAAAAGCTAGGCAAGATGAGGACCCGATTTTGATAAAGTTAAAGGAAGTCATTCAAAATCAGAAGGTGGAGGTCTTCTCCAAAAAGGGAGATGGTGTGCTTTGGTACCAGGGTCTCTTATATGTTCCATATATTAATGATTTGAGGAGCAGGATGTTGCACGAGGCTTATGGATCTAGGTATTCAATTCATCCAAGTGCCACCAAGATGTATCGTGACTTACGGGAAGTTTATTGGTGGAATGGCATGAATGAGGATATTGCAGAGTTCATAGCTAGGTGTCCGAACTGTCAGCAAGTAAAGGTCGAGCACTAGAGATCAAGAGGTGTGCTTTAGGATATCATCATTCCTACTTGGAAGTGGGAAGAAATTAATATGGACTTCATCACAGGTTTGCCTTGCATTAGCCGGCAATATGACTCCATTTGGGTTATGGTAGATAGGTTGACCAAGGCCGCTCATTTTTTACCAGTCAAAACCATGGATTCAGCGGAGGGTTATGCCAAACTGTATATCCAGGAGCTAGTTTGATTGCATGGAGTGCCCTTATCCATCATTTCAGACAGAGGTACTCAAGTTACTTCTCAGTTTGGAAATAAGTTTCAAAGAGGACTTGGTACTCAGGTTAAGCTCAGCACAATGTTTCACCCGCAAATGGATGGTCAAGCAGAGTGGACAATTCATACTCTCGAGGACATGTTGAGAGCATACGCGATTGACTGCAAAGGTAGGTGGGATGAGCATTTGTCTCTTATCGAGTTTACATACAATAACAACTATCATTCCAGTACCCAGATGGCACCATTCGAGGCTCTCTATGGATTGAGGTGTAGGTCGCCCATTGGATGGTTTGAGGTTGGCTAAGTGGAGATGATAGGACCAGATTCAGTTCATGAGGCTATTGAGCAGGTTCAGTTGATAAGGGATAGGTTGAAAACCACTCAGAGTCACCAAATGTCCTATGCCGACATGAGAAGGAGGGAATTAGAATTTGAAGTCGATGATTGGGTATTTCTGAAGGTGTCTCCCATGAAGGGAGTGATGAGGTTCGGAAAGAAGGGGAAACTTAGTCCCCACTATGTCGGCCCGTACCAAATCATGAGATGTGCTGGCAAGGTGGCCTATGAGCTGGAGTTGCCATCAGAATTAGCTTCTGTGCATCCTGTATTCCATGTGTTGCTCTTGAAGAAGTGTTTGGGTGATCCAACTCTAGTCGTCTCGGTGGACAGTGTTGGTGTGAAAGACAACCTTAGTTACAAGGAGGTTTTGGTAGAAATATTGGATCATCAGGTTTGAAGGCTAAGGAATATGGAAGTAGCTTCAGTCAAATTGTTATGGCAGAATCAGCATGTTGAAGGAGCTATATGAGAAGCCGAAGCGGATATGATGGCTAGATATCCATATTTATTCTCTACTAGCTCCATTCCAGCTTGAGGTATTAGTTTTGCTCTCAAACTCTATTTACTTTTCATGTTCAGTTCATGTGCCCAAGTTTCTTTTATGTATATGGATGTATGTATGTTTCGTGAATTCAGTTCAGCTATGTAATTTGAATCAGAGATAGTCATTCCGTCAGTTCTCAGTCTAAATGATCAGTATTTGAATATGATAATTGCATTTCTCTACTTTTTTGTATGATTTCCAACGTTAGAGGATGAATGTTCCCAAAGATCAGACTCGAGAGTTGAAATGGAGAAAAACTAAAATTTGGCATCAGGTCAAAGAACGGGTCGTGAGGTGACTCATGGGTAGGCCCAGGTGATGAGTTTGAAAATTTGAGAAATGAGATCCCATGGACGTGGCCCACGAATCATTAGGTCAATCATGGGGTAGGTGAGTAAGAAAAGAGAAGAAAGAGGGGCAGTGTACTCAATGGGAGGACCCTACAAGTTGTGGTCAGTCACCACGATTCATGGAGAGGGTCTTGAGCAGTAGGATGAAGCAAGGTAAGAATTAGAGGTAGTGCACATCACGGATGGTGACCACGAGTAGTGCTCACCAGGTAATGAGTCGTTAAGTCCCCCATTACGAGCCTGGCAGATTTGAAAAGCAGTGTACTTCACGGATCATGCCACGAGTCATGGCAATAGAGGATGAGTCGTTAGGTCCCTTGTTGGGACCATCTTGCAGTTATTCTCTGCGAATTTAGGAAGGCAATTTTATAATTCCTAAGATCCTAAGGCCTAAACGACGTCGTTTTGAGTTATGAATGATGACTTAAATGGATTAAGTTCATTTTAGGCCATTTACATTCATGCATGCAAGGTAGAAGGTGAGAAAGGTTTATCAAGCTTAGTGTTCTTCAATTTCTCTTCAATTCCATCTTGGGCTATCAAGGAAGTGTAAGAATCAGCTACCAACAGGTATGTAGGTTTATGAATGGGTGAATTCTTTCACACCTATGCCCAATCCCTCTCTAAATTATGAATGTTCTGTGTCTCGCATGAAGTTCCTATTTCTTTACATGGGTATGATTTAAATATGTTTCTACCATTGAGTTATGAAGCATGGGCAAGTATTATAATGTTTTCAATTAAAAATCATATTTCTAGCTTTATGAATTAAAAAGCCCATTGATGAAAAGTTCATGAAAGATGAGATTTGTGGTGAATGTATGAAGATGATGAGATATTATGTTGAAAAGAATGTTTTCAAGCTACCCCTATTTATAATCATGTTTTGGGTATAAATTGAGTATTTTTCAAGTATGATAAAGCTTTGGGAAATGCCCACATGTTCAAAGTATGATTTATGATTTCTCGAATTAAGCTTACCACATGGTTTTGGAGCGAAGACTCTCAATTATCTTTCATCTTGCGGTATGATTTGAGTTGAAGCTTCTCATATGCATGATTTCATATATGAGATGTATTTGATTATTGAGCTTCCTCAATAGATGATGTTGAGCTTCGTTGAATAATGATGTAGTGCATATGCATGTTTTTTAGAGTAGTGTCTAGCACCGTGTAGGCTAAGGGTAGATCACCCTATGCATCAGAACTATGCGCCAATGTAGGTTTATACTTATATATATTACTTTGGGACCTCCCTTTTGAGCTATCACCGGCCCTATTGGCCCACGCTTGATATTGATATCATGGTATCGTCCCTAGCCCTAGAAGGTTTGGATGGCTCTACCCACTTAAGTGTGATAGTTGGGACCACGTAAGCTCTATCGTGGTATGTCGGTTAAATAATGAGTCTCTCATTGTTCCTCATGATTTTAGTTATGCATGATTATCACTCATGATATTTCTACAATTATATATGTTCTAAAGCAGATTTGACTTAATATTCGGTTTTACTCATTTCTATCATATTTCTGCTTTGAGTCAATCGATTCAGTTATGATGATTTGTTATGTCTTGATGAGAGCATGGTTTCAGAAAGAATGGATGCAAGTCCTAGTCTCAGATTCTTAATGTCTATGTTTTACATTATGCATGTTCTTATATGATTTTACTTATTTAGGTAGTTTTACTTACTTTTCATATTCGGTACATTGTATGTACTGACCGCATACTCTATGTTGTATAATTTCATGATACAGGACTCGACTCTCAGGTTGAGCCCTGTTCATTGTTAGCCTTCTGAGATAGCATAGTACGTTGTTGGTGAGTCTTCATCCCTCGAGGACTAGACTATTGAGACTTTCTCTATGTATTTTCAGTTTCACTTTGGTTGAGTTAGTTGGAGTCTTTTCCTATCAACTCATTATGTTTGGAGGCTTTTCAGACATATGGATGTATTCAGCTTCAGATTGTGTATTCTGATGTTATGTTTAACTTAGACTTTCGTCATGATTATCTTGTTGATCCTTCAGTTTTATTAATTGAGTTAGATGTATGTTCATGACATGGGTCGACTTGGAGTCTCTCGGGGCTCCTTGTCCTGTGTTGTGATTCGGGCTTCCGTTCTGGTTGTGACACATTACCTCGAATGGGAGAGACCAATCTTGAGTTATAATAATAGGAATTGTGGTGAGTCAATCCTTCAGGTATCCAAAAGCCTGCAGACATGCCTCATCAAAAATGCACTTCACCTCCTTCTCAAGCAGTTTGCATAATGGTTGTACAATCTTTGAGAAGTCCTTAATGAACCTCTTATAGAATCCTGCTTGCCCTTAAAAGCTTCTGATCCCCTAACAGAGATAGGTTGTGGCAATCCTGCTATTACTTCAATTTTCACCTTGTCCACCTCTATCCCCTTTCCTGATATTCTGTGACCAAGCACTATCCCTTCTTTGACCATGAAGTGACATTTCTCTTATTTAGGACCAGATTAGTTTCTTCACATATGTTCAACACTTTTCTCAAATGCTTCAGGCAGGATTCAAATGCTAACCCACAATAGAGAAATCATCCATAAATACCTTGAAGATGTCCTCTACCATATCTGAGAAAATCGACATCATACAGCGTTGGAATGTGGTTGGTGCATTGCACAACCCAAAGGGAAATCTCCTTAAAGCAAATGTTCTATAAGGGCAAGTGAAGGTGGTCTTCTCTTTATCTTTCAAGCCTATAGAGATCTAATTGTACCTTGAATAACCATCAAGAAAGCAGTACCAGCCTCTACCTGCCAACCTATCAAGCATCTGATCCATGAACGACATCGAAAAATGATCCTTCTGGGTCTAATGATTGAGTTTTTGGCAATCCGTGCACACACGCCAACCCGTGACTGGTCTTGTTGGTATCAGCTCATTTTTCTCATTTGGTACCACTATTGTCCCACCTTTCTTTGGCACACACTATACTTGACTCACCCATTTGTTGTCCGTAATGGGGTAAACCACACTAATGTTTAGCCACTTGATAATCTCTTTATTCACCAACTCTGGTATAGGTAGTTTTAGTCATCACTGATGCTCTATACTTGGTATATAATTCGGCTCAAGTTGGATTTTGTGGGTGTATATACCTGGAGGGATCCCAATGATGTCCACAATGGTCCATCTGATTGCCTTATTGTGCTTTGTCAATACTACAACCAAAGCTTCCACTTGCCAGTCTGCTAGGTCTGCTGCAATAATTACTGGCATGGTGTGTACTCCCAAGAATGCATATTTTAGATAGGGAGGTGATGCCTTAAGTTCCATAACTGGTGGTACCTTTATTGATGGTTTACCTAGAGGAGTTGCATAGTTTTTTAAGTCAAGGTCTAACTTCGGCTTGAAGTTATACGACCCCGTTCCCTCTAGGGTATTTACCAACTCCATGTACCCCAGTACTTCATCTCCCTCATAATTCATCGGACAACTGCTAGTGTATCAACACTCATCATCTCTCCTATGAACACTAACAGCTTCTTATCTTCCATATGATTGTTCACACAAGTGGTTCTTGAGATGAGTCTTCCCTACTGTAGCATGGATAAGTCACAAACCAAAAAGAAAATGTAAAAGAGGAAATAACAACTTAAAGTTAAACATCATAAGTCATACTCCCCGGCAATGGCGCCACTTTTGATAATGCTCAAATCACACTCCTGTACAAGTATGATGCAGACGTTGTCAATATATAATCCACCAAAGGTTGGGGTCAATCCCATAGGGAATATGGTCAAGATATAGAATAATGCTATTATTTAAGCTTTTAAGTGTGTTATCTCTGAAAGGGAGATTTTATAAAAGCAATTATATGACAATGTTGAGAATTGATTGTTGTTTATCAAGATTATGCGAATAACTAGGGTAAGTGTTCCCCATGGATTCATAACTACTTTGGGTTTTATACTTGTGATATATCCCAATGCTTACTCTTAGAACTTATAATTAGGATTCATCCAAATGACTGGTTCGTTCCTATTGGATGACTATACTCAATCACCGAGTTAGGTCTCATGAGCGATTTCACTTCAACTATTATCAATTTGTCCCAAATTAACTATAATGCGGCCGCAACTTAATTCATACAATGACCAATAAAGATCAAGCCTTTATTGTACTTCTCTTTTCCTAATCTCTACTTCTCTAGGTTCAAGCAAGTAAGAATTCAGGCAAGTCCTAACGTCACGCTCTATTAAGAAATATTAAATATGAAGAGAATACAACACAAGTATTTAACATTGGTTTAGAATCACTTTGTGCAACCCTATTTTGTTAATTCACCATGGTTCCCACAATTCTAGTTGTGGAGGTTTTAGTCTCTCATGATTGTAAGAGAATTATAAATATTCATAGATAAACACATAATTTAGAACTTACAAAGATGACTGGAAGAAAATCCACTTGATTATTGCAAGAATCAATGAAGAACGAGTCAAGAACAATGGAAGAATCAACTCAAAAAATCCCAAAAGTTGTTCTCCAATACTCAAAACTCTCTAAAATCGTTCTCTCTATTTGTCTCTATCAAATATGATTCTCCTTTACAAAAATAACCTAGAAAAGTATTTATACGAATTGACTTCAGTCTTAGTAGTTTCCCTACTAAAACCCGTAACATGATTATACGGGTCATACCTTCACTTGTACATTGGCTGGCTTCTTCTTATTTTGGTTGTCATACCTTCACTAGTACATTGGCTGGCTTCTTTTGATTTTGGACATGTTGGAATCTTATATGACTGGTACCATGAAGCTACGAGTCATACAATCTTGCCGTGGTTTGGACTTGCAACTTCTAGCATCCTTTGTTTACTTTCATGTGTGGCTTGGTACGACTCGTACCTTCATCCTATGACTCGTGACTTCCAGTCATATGTTGAGATCGGCCATTCTTCAATAATTCTGGAGTTTACCATGATTCCTTTGTATGGGTGATAGGTAGATATCATGATCTGTGGTTACTACCGTACTTGGAGACTTGTCCTGTGTAGCATCTTATAGTCTTTACCACGACTGCTATGGTACAACTCGTAGCAGGGTGGTACGGCTCATACAATAAGTCATACTGTGGCTTTTGCCTCAAACACATTGTCTTGACTTTTCCATGACTCTAAGTACGGCTAATATCAGGAAGGCACGGCTCGTACTAAGATCTCTACTTAGCCGTTTTTCTACATTTGTTCCTTATTTTGCACATTTCAACTCCAACACCTAATTCCCTGAAAACAAAGTAAAAGTGCACCATATCCATATAAACTCATCTAAGTCCATGCTTATTTCCTCAGTTTTAGGCATCAAAAGTGTTGTAAACTAACAACACATCAAAGGCCAAGTATTTGCTCCATCGTCTTCCACCGTACTCTATCAACACGTGGTCTGAGTTGGTGGATATTGTTACACCCCATATAACTTAAGCAATAAATTCATAGTTTTGAGGTAACTAAGAGTACTTAATAGAATAATAAGGATGTGGTATGAGATATTTGAATAAATCTATGGTCGTATTTAAGATTAGACATCGATCAAGTTGTAGAACGAAATTCAGTAAAGTTATCGCAAATTTCTTTCTCAAAATTCTTTGAAATTTTGGTCAAATATCTCAAAGCTTTTATCTCAATCTATAAGTAGTTAGGGGGCCTACAACCTATCAAATTAAAGATCTATGAGTCTCATTTTCAACGCATTAAGCCATTCATCAATATGAATTAGGAGTCGAGTGACATTCGTGTTTTCGCAAGACCGTAAGCAAGCACATCAAAACGACTAAGGCAATGGAGGACTATATAAGTCCATTTGGTTAGTTAGTCCACATCCAATTTTCATTTCTGGAAATTTCGACGAAGAAAAAATCTCTCAAGCCCTTTCCATGGTGTTCTAAAGGTTTGGAGGCTAGGAAGATATATTCAAGTGAGTTTTGGTGTCAATAACCTGAATTCACCATAGAACTCGTGTAGTGGCATTGTTTTCAAGTTTTTTTGCGGCTGTTTCATGGAGTTTTCTCGGTAAGCTTTCTTCCATGTTGATTATTAGTTTTCTAAGGTTGGTTTAAAGTTGTTGGTGATTGTATTTTATTACTTTATCTTTCTTACCATCGAATTCTTAAAGAACTAGCCGGTAAACATTATTTTATGTTGTTTCTCTTGGCAGTTTCTTGTAGTAGCTTGTTGTTGGTTTTTTAAGCTTCTCCTAGGCAGTATCTTGGTGAACTTAAGGAGTGAAACTTCAGTTGTCATGCATTCTTTGGATTCTAATGTATGGTTAGGCCGTTTATTCTCTTTTTGTTTAGCATGATTTCCATAAGGTTTGAGCTAGTATTATTGTCGTGAATATGGACTACTTTTTTGTATCTTGGAAACATGTTTGTATACTCTTGGTTGAGCTACTAGTATTGTATTATATGTGTATGTGTGTTGTCAAAAGTTTGGGTTAGAATGGTGTGTCGGTTGGCATGTTGTCGAGCCAAACAACCCTTAGAATCAGTTTGTGTCGAGTGTCGGTTGACGTAGGTTGTAAGTCGATAGGGGGATGCCTAAGAACTCTATATATTAATGTGGATTATGAATTTTGTGACTGTGTGATGGTGTGCATATGTAGAGGCCCTTAGGAATCATGGATACCCAATGTCGAAAATAAGTCCGGCCGCGGGGTTGAGTCTAAGGGTTGTTCTGAGTCACACAAGACCTATGGAGAGGTAAATGCCTCCATAGCATCATATTTCTTTTCTGAGCCTTCTTGGGATCGCGATTGGTTCTCCAGGATGGAATGAGCTCTACTAATTGTGCACAGCTGAAAGAGGGTTCGATAGTGCTTGATTGTTGATATTATTTGATATGATTATCTTTGTATTATTTGTTGATATTATCTGATGGTTTTGAGGTCGACAATATGCACCAAGTATGTGGGATTCCAAGTTGGGTTTCTAAGGTTAGTGTTCTATTTTCTGTCAACTTTTTATTGACTCTAAACTCTTGTCTTATTGTTGTCTTTTGTGCTTGGTACATTGTGTACTGATTCGATAGTCGGTGTACTGTATTCATGCCTGTAGGTCTTGATCTTAAAGTTGATTGAGGTCCCTGTGCTTGAGCTGAGTTCCAGCTGACATCGGTACATTCTAGTTCATCTGGAAATGCTCTTTTCTATTTTGAGAACAAATTGGGTAGTTTTTGGGACCCTATCCCAATCAGTATGAACTTGTAAACTCATTACAGACTCGTAGGCATGACCTGATGGTTTGTTGAAGGGTGTTGTATATTGTCTTTTTGTTGCCTATGCATTTTATGCACTTCTTCTGGGATGTTGAGTTGTTGAACCTTGACGGTTCTAGCCTACGTTTTATATTTTGTTGCTGCATGTGCACGTATCAAGAGTGGCACTTGGTGCCAGTCATGACTCCCTATGTTGAGGTGTGATGTATTCTTGAAAAAGTGCTTTCCCCTAAGCAAAAAGGTAGAATAGAGAGATAAGATTTTCCTTTTTAAGCAAATACCAGGAGAGCAATTGCATGTAGGCTTGGGAAAGGTTCACACAATATGTTCTTAGAGTTCCTACTCATGGGTTTCTTGAAAAAATTCTTCTCAAGAAGTTTTATACTGGGTTTGACCTTTTGACACAGTCGGTGGCAAATAATAATGCAAGCGGTTGTTTTATGGATAAAATATGTGATTCTATCACCACCATTCTTGATAGAATAGCTAGACATAATCAGGCTAGGCATACTGGTGATCATGGTGGAGTGTCATTGTTGGCGTCCCATCTATGAACAATCTTATGAAGGAGAACCAGGAGAGAGACTAGGTGATGGAAACCATGAAAACTAATATTTCTTTGCTTATAAAGAGATTTTTGGAGGCTGAGCTAAAAAAGGTCAATATGATTGATCCTATGTAGAGTTATCCTCCTCAGATGCAAGGTTATCCTCCTCAGTTTCAAGGTCAATAATATCAAGAACAATCTCCTGTACAATTTAAAGATTCAAACTACATAAATAACACACTAGGAGGATATCAAAGGCAGAACTTTCAACCATCCAACTATCAAAATCATTGAGACCCCAGTTGCAGGGCCAAGGTAACCAATATGGTAGGAATGAGTAGGTTGGTTAGAATCAGAATTAGCAGAATAATAATTTTGATAACAAAAGATGGAACCCTTATGTTCCTCCTAGGCGCCAAGGGTCTAATGCTCAGAACTACAGAGAAGGGCCTTCTTAGGATCAGGGAAGCTTTAAGCTAGAAAGTATACTGGAGGGGATGTTCCAAAATCAAGATAAATTATACATGACTATTAAAATCCTAATAAAGATTGTAAGCTCCCATACAACATCTATTTAGAAGCTTGATCAAGAGGAGAGAGATTTGTCTCGGGAGTAAAACCTGAAGCATGTATCTACTAAGTGATATTGTTGCTAATCCTAAGGGAAATGGAAAAGTCCAAAATGCACACTATATGGATATTACTACCTGAAGTGGTAAAATCCTGAGTGTGGAAGTTGACAAGGTAATTAAGGAGAGGATTGCTAAGGAAGAAGAGGAAGTTCATGCTTATATTCCTGATATTGAGGTACTATTGTAAGTCAAGCAGACCAGGAAAAGGCTGAGAAAGAGGTGGTAGAGGTATCTAAACCATTGCCACTAGTACCAAAGCCTACTCCACTATTTCCACAAAGATTGTTGAAAGAAAACCATGGATGCCAAGCTATAGAAGTACCTCAAAATGTCGAAGTAAATGTCATTGAGCATTTGTTTCACGGATGCATTCAAGGAGATGCTCGATTTTGCTAAATACATCAAAGAGCTGGTCACAAAGAAGAGGGACATCAAGGATGGCTAGTTATAGTTACTCAATGCATATTTCAGGCATTATGGTGGAGAAAAAGGATGATCTTTGAGCATTCATGATTCCATGCACTATTAGCCTACATGATTTTTCTAGAGCTCTCTCTGATAATGGTGAAAGCATAAACCTGATATCCTTTGCTATTTTAAAGAGATCCTGCTTCAGCATTCACAAGACCCACTAGTATGCTGTTACACCCCAAAAATATTTTGACATTTGAAAGTGTTGTAAGTATGTTGACGTCAAGTAATTAAGGTAATTGCACATTTATGTTAAGGAAAGTGAAGTATATGAAATGTATACAATAAGGAATGTCTTAGGGAGTGTCACTTCAAGTGATTAAATGTATGGCGTGAGTTTGAAGGATCTTATCTCCTAATATATGTAGATTTAAGTGGTGTACGACCTATAAAATTAAAGGTCAATCTAGTTTTCCGCAAAAAAAAAGTCGCTCGTCAACCGACGTTCGGAGTAAAAAGTTATGCTCGTTTTAGTATAGCACTATCGGCTAGAAAAGAACACGGGCACTGAGACAGGCAGGTAGCAGGTATCCACTGCTCACGCAAGGCCACGTCGCATGGCGCGACACACGCGGGCACTGCCCAGCCCAACCAGCTCATCCATAAAAAGAAATTTTGAGCTAGAAAGCTCATTTCTACTCTGTATTACTTGATTATTTTTTCATAATTCAGAGAATTCAAATCCCTATCACATGGTGAAAAGATATCTCAGGTAAGAAGCGTCACTCTTGTCTCTTTTGGGTTTAGGGAAGAGAATTTTGGAGGAAAGTCATGACTTGTGTGTTGTCTTGTTGTTGATTGCTGTGCTGTTGCGCTTTTGAGATGGTTCTAGGCAAAGGAAAGAGTAGGAACCTACTCATACTTTTTATAATAACATCTCCAAGAAAGGATAAGTAATTCCCTCTTTGATTTCTATGAGTTTGTGAGGTGAAAACTTGGAGAATGTTGTAGTATTGTGTCGTTTTTTTGTGTTTTCTTGTGGCGTGTTGCTTTCTAATTTTTTTGAACAATGGTGAAGTGATGTTTCTGATTGTTTTTGTTGTAAATTGGACTTGAAAGGATTTTTAAAGTGTAAGCTTGAAAGGAAGGTTTTTGGCAAAGTTAGAGTCAATGTGCCCAAGTATGTAAAGGCGTCCCTATCCTTATTTTTTAAGCATGAATCTATGTCATTGAGAGGACTAACATTCCTAAGTTTTAAAACCATATTGAGACATGTATGATTCTATCCAAAGTGTTGGAATACTTGAAATTAATCTTGAATTGTTAGGAATATTTGAAGCGAGCGAATGTGGGGCGAAATACGTATTGTATACAATTATTGTCGTAGTTATAAATTGAGTCTGGATACCCCCTAGCGAAATACGTATGGTATATGATTATTGTCATAGGTGTAAATTGAGTCTGGAGACCCCTTAGCATGGGCACTATGAGCTGGTACTTTATGTTATGTGTATATATGGTGTCAATTTGTTTAGGTGTTGGTTATTATGTGACACTAATAAAGAGACTAAGACGATGACGTGTGAACAAACGGTTACCCAAGAAATGACGCTAAGCTTAATAAGGATAAATGAGTTGCTGAAATGTCGATTCAATTATATAGATATTTCCCCATATATGTATACATTTTGACGCACTTAGGGTTAAGAGGATATTCTTCGAACCCTTTCCTTAAAGTTAAGCAAACGACGTGTGACACAAGTAAGTTAAGACGAAAATGTTAACGAAAAAAGCGGCTAAGTTGTTAAGTTTTAAATTGAGCCTTAATAAAAAGGGAAGATAAGAGTGAATACCAACCTTTTACGTTAATATGTGAAGTTATGTACTACTGTCTGAAGTTGACTATAAAAATTATTGAGCAATGTTTAGCATGATTTAGATATGGTTAAAAAGAAAAATTGGCAATTAGGTAATAAGGTAAGAACCTATAAAGATTGATGAAATAGTTAACACGAAAATAGAGATTCAAGCATCAAAATGACATATTGTGGTTGGAAGAAAGTCAAGATGAATAAGGTAGCTAGAGCTAAAAGATAATTAACTTAAGACGGAAAGATTTATGACTGTGAACAAGTTAAGTAAAGTGTTAACCTTCTACGAAATAATTAGAGTTGAACATCTATAAAATAGTAACTTAAGTTAAAGAGAAGCTCTCCACTATACCCGTATTCAATTATGTTAAGTTAATAATCCTAAGTATTGAATTGTCTTCCAAGTCGTAAAAAGGTTAATCCTCAAAACTTCTAAGCTACTTATAACGATGTTAGGCTTTCTTAAGCTCCTTAGTTAGTTGCCAAGGTTGTATAAGTTATTTGAATGTTGTCCAAATTATGGCTATAGGTATTTATTTTCCTATAAAGCAGTCCTTAGAGTATTGCTTACAAATGTTTAAGCTAAAGAACTCTAGATCTATGATCTGTAAGCTATTTCTTCACGTTCATAAGTTACGTTGAAACATGTGATGCTAATATAAGAAGTTTCAAGTAATCATACTCTGTGAATCATACTAATATTTCAAACAAGCATTAAATTGTGTAAAGGTTTACAAACTCAAGTTTTTATAAGTCTCTTCAGTGAAAGATCTTAATGTATACACAATCCTTATGTTATGAAATACAAATGAATCCCTTCGGTTATGTTCAATCCATATGTTCATATGTACAACTCTTGTAGAGATACCAGTTGAGTTCTCAAGTTTGAAGAATAGTCTCTTTTATTTACATATGTGCCCACTAACTATGAAGCTATGATAACGATCCTAAATACATAAGGTATGAGAATGGAGAATAAAGTTTTCATGATTGAAGAAGAGGTTGAAGTATAGTCGATCCGAACAGTTGATGGAAATAACCTAAAGACTAAGAGTATGAATATAACTTACATGTATAACGCACTTCAAAACTCCTAAATTCTAGGAAGTCTCCTATAGATCACTCAGTTAACTATATGAGTTTATATGTTATACAGAAGTCTCATACATTGTATGTCTATAGTTCAACTCTTAGCTCTATGTATATGTTAAGCATTGTGACAAATAACTCAAAGTTCCAAGTTATACGTTCCATTTTTTCGTGCGAATAAGACAAATAAACTAAGAACTATATGTGCTAATCAACTTGATAAGTTTGATAATGGAATTTCAATGTATAGTTTCGATACATGTAAATAAACCACCTTGTAGGAAATATATATATGTAGTTCCCAGATGTTAAAGGATTGTATAGAAATGAGAATCTATGTATTTCTACTCAAGAGATACGTTAAATTGGTAAGATTATTTGTAGGACATTGCTTGTAAGCCTACTAAAGTTCTCACATTGTCTGAACCTCCTGAAGGCCCGTCAAGTAACCGAGTCCACATGTTTGTATATAATTTGACAGCTTTACATTATATATGTGCATATTTTCTTGCTTTACATAGTATATGTGCTCACTTGTATTTATGTGTTACGAAAGAGGCCCATTCTGGCCAAAAAATTTTCATTTATCATTTCAATGCTATATGTGTTAAATTGACTCAGTATAAGCCATATTGACTCCATTTGTGATTATGATTGAGATTTATTTATTTTACCCCAATGTGGTACACCGGCTGGAGATATTTTTATTTTACCCCAATGTGGTACACCGACTAGAGATATTTTTATTTTACCCCGGTATGGTACAACAGCTAAAGGCACTTTTATTTTACCCCGGTATGATAAACCAGCTAAAGGCATTTTTATATGAATTTTATTGTCGGATGGCTGACGACATTACAGTTATAGTTTTTCTTATGCATTACTTGGTTGCATTTGCACTTCAGTATTGACTTATTGTTAGGTTTTGGTTTCCAGGATTCCAAGTTGTTACTATTCCTTATTTTTGGCTCAGTCATCATTATTATCTTATATGTTTATAGTTTTTTGCCTTACCAGTACATTTTATTCGTACTGATGTCTCTTCACCTGGGGACCTGTGTTCGTACCGCAGGTACAGGTGGAGGTCGGGACTGCCAATTGTAGTAGTAATTCGTGAGATTAGCAGATGTGTTGGTATGCTTATTTCTTTTTGGTTTTTGTTTTAGGTAGAGTTTTGAGATGCAGTTATGGGTAGGTCAAAGCCCTGCTCCAACCATCAGTTTATTTTACTCTTTAGAGGCTTTGTGGACTTAGCATGTACAGTGTTATTCAGTTTGTGGCCTTGTCAGCTTTCTATTGCTTAGTTTAGCATAGTCATAGCCTTGGTTGTATTTAAGTTATTTACCCTGTATTATTGATACCTTATGGGTCCAGTTTGTACTCCAATTGATTGTGACAGGTGGCCTAGATAACCAAGGTGTTACAATGATAGATGATATATAGCCAGCTTTTCGATCAGTCGGGTATTAGAAACCAGTCATGCCCTCCCCAAGTAGGAAGGTGTATGGGCTAATCAAAGAAAAGGTCAAATTCAGGCTCAAACTTTGGGATGAAGGGATACTTATTTCATTTGGGAGGATAATTTAGGACAAAATTTGGGCTAAATAAAAAATGGCATGTGATCCTTTCCTAACCAGCTATTTTTCGACCTAAGCAAGACTAACCAGGCAAGTTCTAGATCACATACACAGAGGCGACTAAGCAAGTACCTCACTCTCCCATAGAATAGGGTTATATTTCACTACTGCTATCTAGTTCATGCACAGTTTGGCTATAGTTAATCATGCTCATATTTCTAATGCCATAAAAAGATCCATATTGGCCACGCTTTACATTACATACACAACTCATCACAAAAATTCAAAGGGGGCTATTTTTTCAAAATTTTCAAATTTCAAGCATATGGACATTTTATTGGCTCCAGAGTACTCCTAGACTACTTCTAATTAAAAAAACATACATTATAAACATGCCAGTTCTACTAGATAGCATACCCGAGGGAAAAGAAAAATGGCAATAAAAACCCTCAGGCGAAACCAAAATAAGTGCACCCACCCCCCACTAAAAAATGCTTTATCCCCAAAGCGTCATAATAAAGTTAGGGTAGGTACATACTTATGGTGCTCTAGGCATTCCTATCATCCTCAGTAGGCAGGCGTGGTTACACTCTCCATTTCAACGATCGTGCCATCAGTTGATCATCGACGCACTCAATAGTACAGTTGTGATGGTAGGGGTTGTCTTTATCCCTCAATGATCTTGGTCATCTCAATGACCTTTGTAGTCCTCTGGGCTGAATATAGCTCACCCGAAGGGTCCTTTCCACTCATAAGCTGACTGGGCCCAGTAGCGGATCTCCACCATGTGCAGGTCATGAGTCTACTGGCTGCCTACTGTCATTTGCTTGTGCTCCTTCCTTTCTCTCTTTCTCTTCCCCCTAGTGGTCTCCTCCTCTTCCACCCCAGTCAACCTTTTCTTACCCTTATCTCCAGTGGCTGACTTATGGGTTTGATGCTTTAATGTGGCCAAATAATTGGCATAGAACTCCTTGATCATCTGTCAGGGGCCCTTGCCATCCATTTGAAGATATAGAGCCCAAAAAAACTTTTCATCTCTTCAACATCATTCGATGCCTTAGTGAAGATCTGAGGCTCCTCATGTATACTTCTCTTCGAGTTCAAATTTTTTGTTAGGGCAAGACCCTACTTATATATCTCCCGTGCACCTGGTACACCCCATTTGATTGTGCGGCTCTGTACAGGTAGGTTGGCTCATCCTCAACCTCTTATTATCCATCCTCATATTGGGCTTCATCTGAAACCTCTTCATACTGGCTTCATCTAAGCCTTCTTCTTTATTTGAGCCATTTCTAGACTCATTCGATTGTGCATCATCTCCCTCTTTAGATTGGGGAGCTACTACCGGAGTGGCTAAGGGAACCATGGCTTGGGACTTTATATGTGCCCTAGTGGTTCGTGTCTCGTTAGTTTCATTTGTGTCAATGTCATATTCCTCCACCGAACCACTAGCTGAACCTGCCTCCAGCTCAGTTGTAGAGGCCATATCCCTCAGCACTCTTCGGGCTGCTATTTCTTCTCAGGCCCTTTTTCCTGTGCATTTTTGTTTAATTATCCTTTGTTTGTTTCACAACCCAAACATAGGCTCGGACATAGACACGGGACAAAGAAGCCGAGAGGCTCCAAGTCGACCTATGGAATGAACATAGTGGCTAAGAACATACAAAAAGCGAAAATTGATATAATAAAACATGCTGAGCAGAAGTCTGCATACATATCGATCTAAAACAGAATCAACACTGAAAATTTGATTTTCTACATATTTTCTGCAAAGCCTCCAACATAACTGATAAGTTGATGGGATAACACCCCCAACTAGCTTGATAAAGTCTCAAACTGAAAGAGTACAACAATGGAAAACTGAATGTCCTCGAAGGATGAGGATTCACCAACACCGACTAGACAAGCCTGAGGGGAAAGCAAGACTAGTGATGCGGCTGACACTAATCCCTTAGACCTGTATCATGAAATGATACAACATAGAGTACGTGGTCAGTACATGGAAGTAGGACAGCATGCTCATAAAGTAAATATCATAATGTAAACATAAGGGATCAAGGTTTTCAAACCATTCATAATTTCAATCATAAATCATAGTCAGAAGAGAAACTTTATAAATATAACTTGTGCCAAAGAAACATAAACATAATCATGCATAAGTTGCGAGGAACAATGGGGGGACTCATCTTAATCGATACCATCATGATAGAGCCTTACATGATACCCCACTATTTCACCCAAGTGGTCAGGATCATCCCCGGCTTTCCAAGAAGGGGGACGTGCATGCGTCGTGATATCACAGGGATTCAATAATAAATATATATACCTACATTGGCACATAGTTTTAAGTCCATAGGATTTACCTGAATGTTGGGTCTATTCGGTGCTAGACACTGCTCCCAAAAACATGCACATGAGGGCTCATATCGTAATCATAAAATCATTCATGAAGCTCATGGACAAATAAATAATAACATGATGGATCCCACTTCAAATACATAATTATCCATGAATAAGGGCTCGTGAATCGGCCAAGAGTCATAAATCCATATATCATGAAATTCATGCATACTTGTAAAACATTTATGTACTTGATATTCATAAATCCATGATGAGTACTTGAAGAGAAATCATGACATGAATCATAAATCATAATTTAGACTTAGTAAGATCAAAATCATAATAGAATCATAACTTGACTTTTCATGAAACTTACATAATTGGGCATAATTTAATTAAAATTTGAAACTATAAATTTATAATCAAAATAGCTACAAAATCTGCCATAGATCATAAAACATGATTTGATACATGAAGGGAATTGACCCATAGAGATAGATCATAAAGAATTTCATAAGAATTGGAAGACACCCCATAAGATCATGAAACATGAGTCTAGAATTGAAACCATGGAATTGAGAAGAATTTAGAGCATGAGAGTGAAAGGAACTCTCATTTATAGCCATACATACCTGGTTTGATGATCCCTTGACTAGTCTTGAAGAGTCCAAGAATATTTGAAGAGGTTGAAAAAGAACCCTAGCTCCTTTCTTGAGAGAAAATCCAACTATTAATCTTTTGGAGAGGGTGAGGATTTAGGCTAGGTTAATCCAATTTGGCCTTAAGGAAGCTCAAAACAACGTCATTTAGGAGTTAGAAGCATAAAAGTTTACCAAAAGGCCCCAAAATTATCGAAATAAAACCTGCAACTAGTAGTTACTACGACCAACAGTACGGGTCGTAGGTTGATTGTACGACTCGTACTGGGAGTCGCACAATGCCTATCGCAGCTTTACTAAATCATTCATAACATATTACTCAAAACTACGATTGGTGCAAGGTTAGATGCGTTGGAAAGAAGACTCAAAGGAATTCAATTTGATATGCTGAATCACCCAAAAACATTTTGTAAAATGGGAGCTATGGTCGTTTGAAGTTGACCCTTGTAAGAACTTATATGAACACTCAATCGGTAAGAAGGCTCTCAACTCAACTTTGTGCTAGAGGTTCCTTATGACCTTAATTTGCATCTAATGCACCGTTTATACTTAGGAACTGATCTTAACACCTGGTTTCCATAAATTCATCAAGTTTGGGTCTATCCATATACCCATAACGGTTCCAAACGTAGCCCAAAAGTTCAAGGCGTTATAATATATCAACTCACGACTGAACCAACGATTTGCACCATCATATTATGACTCGTACCATGAGTCATGCCACTAATCTACAACTCGTGGTTGCATCCAATGACTAATGAGTCCATTTTCCTCGACACTCTAAATATTTCCAAGACTCATACCATGACACGTAACTCCATCCTATGTCGTGGCACGTTGGCCAAGCCCCGCGTTACATGCCGTGGCACATTGCCTATATTTACCTGGAACATAAATTTCCAGTGAGGGTCCGCGTTTGCACCATGTCATGGAGGCAGTGCTCCGCGATGCACTCCGTGACATGTTGCTTGTTATTCCAGGAAAAATTCCCACTAGTATAAATAGCACACTTAAGTTTATTTTTAATTATTCTGACTTAGTTGAGCAAGGACGTCGGTTACAGGCAGTTGAGGGGACGAAATTCTTAGGGTTCTTCTCTAACTCTTTCTCCTTTATTTCAATTGTTTGTATGATTTATACTTATTTGATGATGTTTAATCCACAAATGAGTGGCTAAATTCACTTCTTGCTGAGGTTAAGAACATTTGTAGTGAAATGTAATTATTGATCATTTTGGTTTTTCATCTTTTCTTCCATGGTTGTTCTATCAATTCTTGTTCTTACTGCATTAATGTCTGGCCAATGTTAATGTATACCTAAAATATCTACTTTTATCTTCAAAAGGAAAGAAATTGGAAAGTTGTGAATTGGTCGGATATGATCTCTTCTTAGTTTGGGAAAATTGAGAATTGATTTACCTTCAGAATAGAAATATATCTGAAAGTCGTATTAGTCAATTAAGGAATCGGTTTCGTATGGCTAGAACATGAAATTCTTTTATCACAGAAATGTAGGTTGAAGGTTCATGATTCTTAAGCTGGGTAGAATACGAAAGTTTCTCTCCATAGGCAATAATTCTTGACTAGCAACCGAAGGAAAGATTAACCGAATTGTATCGATAAATTACTTCCCTGCACGTTCGTTTTGGCCTCAGCTTGCTCATTACTATAGTTCAGACTCACTTTATCATTTTGTCTTAGATTAGTATAAATTAGGAAACAAACTCTCAAAATCTTCTTTAAATTATTGTCTGCATTTTTAGAGTTAGAGTTCATTAACACTTAATTCGAATATTACCTTGGTTCAGTCCCTGTGGGGATCGATACTTGGCTTACTTTAGCCATTTTACTACTTGTTCGACCACGTGACTTCCATATAGTTGCTAAACATTCCGAACAAGTTTTTGGCGCCTTTGCCGGGGACTGGCAATTGGTAAAATTGTTTTCTTAAGTGTTAGTCTACGATTTCTTATTAGTGTTGACAACTTGATCTTAGCCTGTATTTTGCAGATATTGAATTCTGTTGAACACTAGCAAGAGACAAAGGGCTGGTGGATTCACACTTAGAGCCAGAAAGACAATTTCATCGTCAAAGGAGAGAAGCTCTAGAGAAAAAGCTGCAGTTGCTCAGACAAACAATCCTGGAGCAACAACAGAATCCACCACTTGTAAGGGCAGTGTTAGTGCCCAAGGAAATGGAAGTTAGGCCGGTTCGCGAAGTGGCAATCCCACATGCTAACAATGTTACATCAAGCTTCCGCAAACCTGAGCCAGGAGGGAGGTTTGAGCTGAAACAGAATATGGTGCAATTGTTGCACGCCAACGGGCAATTCACAGGTCTACCTCACGAAGATCCACAACAACATCTCCAAAACTTTTTGGAGATAAGTGACACTTACATCCCCACTGGAGTATCATCTGATTACGTAAGGCTTACATTGTTCCCATTTTCACTATTGGGAGAAGCAAAGAGGTGGTTGAAAACTGAGCCACCTAATTCCATCACCACTTGGGATGATCTTGCAAGAAAATTTTTTATAAGGTTCTTTCCATCCAGGAAAACAGCAAGACTTAGAAGTCAGATTCTAAGTTTTAAACAAAGAGAGGGGGAGAATCTATATCAAGCTTGGGAAAGATTCAAATTCATGCTAAGCGATCGTCCTCACCATCACCAGTCCAATGATGTGCTGGTGCATACTTTCATAGAGGGTTTGGAACCCCACACAAAAATTTTGCTAGACTCAGCAGCTGGGGGACAAGCATTAGAAAAGACTTATGAGGAGCTGTATACTTTGTCAAATCGTATTTCGCAGGGAAATCCAGAGTGGAATGTGGACTCTTCTAGAGGAGGAACAAGGAAAGCGGTAGGAGTCTTGGAAGTGGATGGTTTTACAGCTATCGCTGCACAGATAGTTGCGTTACAGAATCAACTCAACACCCACTTCAGCAATATAAGCTTGAATCAACCTCAAGACCCAGTTAATATAGTGCAGCAGATTTGGTGTGAAGTATGCAGTAGTAATGAACACTCAGTTGAGTGTTGTGGTGCAAATCCAGATTTAGTGAACTTTGTTGGTAATGTACAGAGAAATAATCACCAACAGTATGAAAACAACTACAACTCTAATTGGAGGAATCATCCGAATTTCTCCTGGGGTAGTAACAGTCATCAAGGGCAGAGTTCGAATCAGGGTGCGCAGAGAAATCAAGAAGGGCAGCAGAACTATCAGACTTAATACAGAAGCAACAATGCCCCTCCTCCACCACCACCACCCAGCATTGAGGAAATGTTTAAAACAATGATAGCTAACCAAGCTCAATTGCAGGCTGACTATGTAAAATTGGCGGTAGATGTAAAGAACAATCAATTAGCTACAAAGGCGTTGGAGTACTTATTTGGGAAACTAGCTGGAGCTCAAAACACCAGGCCAAGAGGAGGACTACTGAGTGACACTGACCCAAATACCAAGCAAGTAAATGCAGTGACCACAAGGAGTGGTTTACAACTCAAGGAGGTGGAACCAGAAAGACCACCTCAGCAGTCAGGAGCAGTGGAGAAAGAAAGGGAACACGATGATGAGAGGGGAAGAAGAAGGAAGCTGAACCAGAAAGACCACCACCCCCGTTCCCTCAAAGATTAAAGAAACACAAGGAGGAAGCGTGTTTCAAAAAGTTCATGGAGGTTCTTAAACAGGTACACATTAATTTACCTCTTGTTGATGTTTTGTAGGGAGTGCCGAAGTATGCAAAATATATCAAGGACATTGTAGCGAACAAAAGCAGATTGACGGAGTACGCTACAGTGGTGCTTACTGAGGAGTGCACTTCCCGGATACAGAAAAGGTTACCAACAAAGCTCAAGGACCCTGGGAGCTTTACAATTCAAATCATAATTGGGAAAATTATCCGAGCTCGTGGACTATGCGATTTGGGAGCGAGCATTAACTTGATGCCGACATCGGTATTCAAGAAGTTGGGGCTGGGCAGTCCTAGACCAACTACAGTGATCTTGTAGTTAGCGGATCGTTCTTTGGCCAGACCAGATGGCATTGTGGAGGACGTGTTGGTGCATGTGGGCTCCCTTATCTTCACAGTAGATTTTGTTGTGCTGGAGTTTGAGCCGGATGCGGAAGTCCCATTTATTTTGGGACGTCCTTTCTTGGCAATCGGGAAAGCGTTGATTGATGTAGCTGCAGGGCAGCTAACTATGGGGGCACATGATAAGGTGGAGGTATTTGACGTGTACAAGGCCACGAAGCTTTCGGCAATATATGAGGAGCTTTCAGCAATTAACGTGCTAAATCAAGCAGATATTATTCAGATTGTTGAATCTCGAGATCCAATGGGAAAACCACCGATTGAGGACACCCCAAAACTGGAGTTGTGGCAAGAAGATCGAAGAGCCACGTTCTTGGTTAATGGAGCGGTGTAAGCATTACTGGGGTAAGGACGTTATTCGAGAGAAAATGTCCGTCACTCTAGAGGATGATTGAGCTTTAATGACGTCGAGCCGCGACGGTAAACCAGGTGGTGCACAGGAGGCAACCCGTGAAAATGTTGTAATAGATGAGTAGAATTAGTTAAAGAAAAAAAGAAAAAGAAAAAAAAAGAGAAAAAAATAAAAATAAAAACAAAAATTGTGTTCGTGTTTGAAACCTATGAATTCTAACCAATTTCTTGTTGTGAGATGATTTTCAGGTGGAACGGAGGGCAAAAATGCAAAGGATCGCAAAGGAAAAAATCGAGGTGAGAAAAAAATTAAAAAGTGGAAAGACAGTGAGCCTGCGCGATGGCTCCGTGTCACGAAGGAGGGCCTCCGCGTTACCCTCCGTGACACGTTGAAGGTATTTGATCTAGGACAGAATTATATGCCCAAGTGATGCTCAAATGATCTATTTCATCTTGTTGATCTATCGTTATTTGTACATTCTCATGTTACTTGTAGTTAAAATGTGAATTTATACTAACCAACATGATTAGTGTTGTTTTGCAGGAAAAATGTAATTTTAGGAAGCTAAGTTTCATGTTGGTGAAAATCAGGAATGGACGCGGGAGTGAGCAGTGGAAAAGGTCAAGGAAAAGCAGCAAATAAAGGGGCTCCGTGATGGAGCCGTGTCATGCTGCCATCGCGGAGGCAGTTTGCCTCGGATGAGTTATTTTGGCAAATTTCCAGTGAAGGTTCGCGACGGTGTCGTGGCACGTTGGCTAAGCCCCGCGTTACATGTCGTGCCACGTTGCCTATATTTACCTGGAACATAAAATTCCAGTGAGGGTCCGCGTTTGCATCGTGTCACGGAGGCAGTGCTCCGCGATGCACTCCGTGACACGTTGCTTTTTATTCCGGGAAAAATTCCCACTAGTATAAATAGCACACTTAGGTTTATTTTTAATGATGATGACTTAGTTGAGCAAGAACGTGGGTTACAGGCAGTTGAGGAGATGAAAATCTTAGGGTTCTTCTCTAACTCTTTCTCCTTTATTTCAATTGTTTGTATGATTTATACTCCTTTGATGATGTTTAATTCACAAATGAGTGGCTAAATTCACTTCTTGCTAAGGTTAAGAACATTTGTAGTGGAATGTAATTGTTGATCATTTTGGTTTTTCATCTTTTCTTCCATGGTTGTTCTATCAATTCTTGTTCTTACTGCATTAATGTCTGGCCAATGTTAATGTATACCTAAAAAATCTAGTTTTATCTTGAAAAGGAAAGAAATTGGAAAGTTGTGAATTGGTAGGATATGATCTCTTCTTAGTTTGGGAAAATTGAGAATTGATTCACCTTCAGAATAGAAATATATCGGAAAGTTGTATTAGTCAATTAAGGAATCGGTTTCGTATGGCTAGAATTCTATGCCAATTGGAACCTGACCCTAAGAAGTCACACCATAAAAATCAGAGGGCAAATAGTCATATTTGAGCCCCACCACCTCAATGCTATCATAGGGGCGCGGGACACAGATGCCCACGTGCTTCGACAATTGAACATCACTCCACCGTATGCGAACATCAGACGCATATTGTGTGGGACCCGATCGATAGCTAGATGGAGCAGACACAAAGAGAGGGGCTACCATCAGAATTTGCCCTATTCACAGATGAACAGGGAAGCCAGAATATGGCTAAAGATCGTCTGTTCCTGCCTAATCCCAGGGGTACATATGACAGATGTAACCCAGGATCGTGTATGCCTGGTGTACGCCCTAATGAAAGGGCTGGAGATCAACGTGGGGGCGGTGATTATATCCGCCATGAAGAGAGCCCGGTTGCATCAGGGGCACAGATACGGATTTGGTTGGCTACTCACCACCTTCCTGAGGGGCCTAGATGTTGAGGAAGAGGCCCTTGATTATATCCCGCAGATGGAGCGGCGGGCCTTAGATGTCACTAAAACTAAGGCACCCGACACCACCCACGGGTCAGTGCTTACACTTGGCAACCGACATGCTCGTGATGATCAGTATATGGCTCGCATGTATGGGATGCAAATGCTCCAGCTGAGGATAGGCGGGAGGCCGGCGACAGAGGAGGAGCTATGGCAGCTCGAGCTAGACCACCCTTTCAGCAAGAACGCCAGGGCTCTATGCCGAGTGGGGCCAGCATTTGTAGAGCCCACGGATGATGATGTCTCCACAGACAAGGAGACACGTCGGGAGGACTCCGATGTGGAGTCCGATGATGACGACGGGGGTGATTCATACATGGGAGATGAAGCAGCAGCACCTGGCGAAGAAGTGGAGTACTTTGATTTATTAGGGAGTTCCACCACCCAATTTTTGTGCTATTTTAACTTTTGTGAACACTGGGGACAGTGTTCGAGATAAGTGTGGGGTGGGAGTAGTTAGGTGCTGGCTGTGTTGTTATGTATATATTCTAATCTGTTGTCGTGCCTGTGAAATTTTGTTGTTCCCTATGATTTGTGAATTGTTAAGTTGTTGTTCTGTATTGTAAATATATGTGAAATTGATGTGTGTTGCTGAATGTTGCTAGCTGATTTTGTACATATTTTTGTTTATCGAAATGATCGATATTTTAAAAATTTATTCTCAAATTTCTTTTTTTTTCTTCTTGGGTTTCTCGACGTTTGTTTTCGGTTCTTTTACCGAGAATGGTCCCATTGAACCGAAGCCATAGTTAGTGACCGTTCCCTATGATGGATGGATGACGACTGTCTTGATGAAAATTAGTCAGTAGGAGTAGGTTTTTCAATTATTTTTCAGTTGTTTTTCTTTTGTTGGTTGCATCCCAAAACCTGTAGTTACTTTATGGTTGCGAAATTCTGGTTGCGTGTTGTACATGATATTTAAAATGCAAAGGTGATTCGTATGAAAGCACGCAACTTTGTAAATATGTTGAGATACCTAGGCCATAGAGTTCGATTCAGTGTGATTGAGGCTTAATGTTTGAATTCCTGTAATTAGCTGATTGAAGAGTCTGTGAATACATCTTGAATTGAGCATGTGCAATAAGTGTGAAGTGAGGTTTTGTTATTCCATGCTATTGTGAAGTGTCTAGAACTTGCCTGGTGTGTGTACAAAACGAAATGAAGGAGATGTATTGTAGGAGAGGATGTAGGCATTTCTTTGTTTTAACCGAAAGTTTCTATTTTTCATTGTCGTACCCACCTTGATTGTATACCCTAGTCAGCCCGTTGAGCCTTTAGCCTATTATTTTTTTCTTTTGTCAAAAAGTGTAAACCGAGCTTAATCCTTTTTTTCATTAGCCATAAAGTCTATACAAAACTCTTAAACGCTTAAGAAGAGAAAATCATTTTCCCAAAGTGTCAAAAGAGTGAGAATGGTGAAAAGAAAAGAAAAGCCGAGTGATGGAAGAAAAGAAAAGGTTGAAGGTGCACTTGTTATAAATAAACTACAATGAAGGTGCATGAATAATCTTTGTTGTTGTGTCAAGTGTGCTTAATAAGATGGGCCAAACTAAAGAAAAACGTCAAGAATGGGAGGATGAAAAAGAAAAAAAGAAACAATGTCCATGAGTTGATGGGATGTGTTGAAAAGGCGCTTAAGGATGCTAGTGGCTATTATTGGCTAACCCAATATTTACTAGTTCCGTAGCTTCCATTACAACCAGTTAAAGTCCTACGTGATCTTACATCGTACTTCTTTATATTAGTGGAGTAATACACTAAGGTCAAGCTTATGGATCATGACATGATGCGTGTGAATTCTTTTGGGAGAGAGAGCGAAATTGTGTTTACATGCCCCTGATTGAAATTTTGTGAGTTCATATGAGCAAAAAGGGGAAGACTCTCTTGTGTTGTGAGGGCACATGCTTGATGAGAGATTAATTTTCGTGTCGGATATCTTGATCAGCTGATTTGCATGAGTTTGCCAATATCGAGAGTCGATTCTTAAGTCTAGGAGGTACTGATGTATTGAAGGTCATTGCATTGATAGGACCATGCATGTTTTCTTGATGATTTGCTGTATTGAATAATCGGTATGACCGTAGCCTAAATTGTCAAACCAAAGTAGCGAGGTTGGGATGTAAATTGCAGGAGGTGTTGGATTGTTGTTCGAGGAAGAACAAGGATTTAAGTGTGGGGTAAGTGATCTTGGGCAAATTTATATGCCCAAGTGATACTCAAATGTGGAATTTTAGCCTTGTTTATCTATCAATGTGTATACATTCTCATGTAATTGGTAATAAAATGTGAATTTATACTAACCAACATGATTAGCATTGTTTTGCAGGTAAAATGTAATTTTGGGAAGCTTAAATGCATGTTGGAAGATATCGGGGTTGGACTCGGATGCGAGCAAGGGACAAGGCATTGGAAAGCATAAAATAAAGGGGCTCCGCGATGGAGCCGTGTCACGCTGCCATCGTGGAGGCCTTCTGCCTGGATAGGGAATTCTTGCCCAATTTCCAGAGAGGGTACGCAATAGGTCCGTGGCATGGTAGCATGGCTCCGCGTTGCACGCCGTGCCACGTTGGGCCTTATTCCCTAGACCCCCAGTTTCCAGTGAAGGTCCACGTCGGTAGCGTGTCACGGAGGCAGTGCTCCGCGATGCACTCCGTGACACGTTGCTTGTTATTCCGGAAAAAATTCCCACTAGTATAAATAGAACACTTACGTTCATTTTTCAATATTCTGACTTGGTGGAGCAAGAACATGGGTTACAGGCAGTTGAGGGGACGAAATTATAAGGGTTTTTCTCTCTTTCCTTCTCCTTGTATTCAATTGCTTGTATGTTTAACACTCATTTAACGATGTTTAATCCACAAATGAGTGGCTAATTCATCTTCTTGCTGAGGTTATGAACACTTGTAATGAAATGTGATCATTGATTCTTTGGTTTTTCATATTTTCTTCCATGGTTGTTCTATTAGTTATTGTTCTTACTGCATTAATGTGTGGCCTACGTTAATGTAAATCCAAAAAGTCCGGTTTCACTCGAGAGAGCAAGAAATTGGAAAGTTGTGAATTAATAGGATATGATCTTTTCTTAGTTTGGAAAAATTGAGAATTGATTTCCCTTCAGGATAGAAATATACCTGAAAGTCGTATTAGTCAATTTAGGAACCGGGTTTGTATGGCTAGAACATGAATTGCATTTAATCACAGAAATGTAGGTGGATGGTTCATGATTCTTAAGTGGGGTTAAATACGAGAGTTTTAATCTCTTGGCAATAGTTCTTGACTAGCAACCGGAGGAAAAGACTAACCAAATTATGTCGATAATTAATTTCATTACATGTTCGTTTAACCTCAGCATGCTCTCATTCATAGTTCAAACTCACATTAGATAGTTGTTTTAGATTTAGCATAAAAATTATAAATCAAAATATCAAACTTTTGGTTATGCTATTGTCTGCATTTTAGAATTAAAATATAGTACACTTGAGCAGATTACACTTCATCCCAGTCCCTGTGGGATCGATACTTGGCTTACTTAAGCCACTTTACTACTTGTTCGACCACGTGCACTTGCGTGTAGTTATATACCCAACAAACGACCGAACAGTGGCAAGACAGTGAGCCTGTGCGATGGCTCTGTGTCGCGGAGGAGGGCCTCCGCGTTACCCTCTGTGACACGTTGAAGGTGTTTTAGAATTTTTACAAATTCCAGAACCCCTGTGCGATAGCTCTGTGTCATGGAGGGGGTGCTCCGCGTTACCCTCCGTGACACGTTGAAGTGTTATTCGCGACGGGTCATACCGGGTCACTGGGTGACCCGCGCAAAAAATCCTCTTTTTAACCCTGAAAACACCTCATTTTTCCCATTTCTCACTCCCCTCCATGACAAACTCCCTAAAACCCCCCCTCCCCCAACATGACACGGACCTAGGATCAAATTTTCTTCAACTTTTCTTCAAGTTTATCGAATTAAAGGTATGTTCTTAAACTTAACCTCAATTTTTGCCAAAATTTTCAATTTTTGAGCATGTGAGGTGACTAAAGCTTGCCCTAAGTGTAAATTGAGCATGAATTCATTTAAGTTATTGTTGATTGATGTTTGTAGTATCGTTATGATTATATGAACTCGATAAATACATGTTTGATTGAATTTGTGCGAAATTGGTAGCTAGGGTTGGAATTTGAATAGGAAGAAACTAAATTTGGTTTAAAATTTGAAAATGATTTGGTTGTGCATGTTGGGTGATGTAAATGATGTTGTGAATATGGATGAATAGGCTAAATAAACAAGGAAATTTTCGGGAAAATGAAATTGGTGAATTGCATAGGTTGTTGTTGTTGAGAAAAATTTTGGCTAAGTGCTATGTGATGTAATGGAATCAATGGCGAAATTGTGATTAGTTGTATGAAGTCTGAGTAGTACTTAGTCATTATTCCCTCGACTTATCTAAATGCACGAGGCATGTTGATTGATAAAAATTGGAAAAGAATGATTGTTTTGCCGAATTGTTTTCATTGTCGCTAAAGATTAAGTGTGGGGTGGCCTAACTCAACCCAACCTTAATCGAAGCAAATTTTTGACTTGAATAACATTGGGACTGTCTGTTTGATTTGACAGGAATGATGTCAAGTAGGCAAGACAAAGGAAAGGGCGCATCTACATCAGGCGCCAGGAGAAAAAGGATTAGACTGGGAACGGCAGTCCCAGCAGCACCAGCGGTTCCACGCGGCCAACACCGTCAATACGGAACCCGATGGGTGATAAATGAAGGGAAGAAATGGTATTAAAAGCACAAGAAGGCCAAAGACTTCCCTGGGGAGCACATTGCAAGGGAACCACTTACACAGGAATTCCCCAGAATCGTACACCGGATTGATGCCACTGGGCTGAACTTCATCTTCAAAGAGCCCAAGGAGTCCAATCTCCATTTGATTTGGGAGTTCTACGCAAACTAGAACCCGACACTCCGCAGTCACACCATCAAGATAAGGGGGCAGGTTGTCACCTTTGAACCCCATCACCTGAATGCCATTATGGGGGCGCAGGACATAGACGCTCATGTACTCCGACAACTGAACATATCTCCACCCTATGCGGATATCAGACGCACTCTGTGTGGAGCCCATTCGACAGCACGGTGGAGCAGGAACAAGGAGAGGGGCTATCATCAGACGCTGCCTTACTCTCAAATGAACAGGGAAGCTAGGATTTGGCTCAAAATAGTGTGTTCCTGCCTGATCCCGGGGGTGCACATGACAAATGTCACCCAGGATCGAGTGTGCTTGGTTTATGCCCTGATGAAAGGGTTGGAGATTAATGTTGGGGTGGTGATCATCTCTGCCATGAATAGAGCCTGTTTGCATCAAGGGCACAGGTACATGTTTGGTGGTTTGCTGACCACGTTTCTAAGGGGCCTTGACATCGAGCAGGAGGCCCTAGACTACATCCCGCAAATGGATAGGCGTGCCTTGGATGTCACCAAAACCAAGGCACCCGACACCACTCACGGGCAAGATCTCACACTAGCCAAGCGACATGCTCGGGATGATTACTATATGGCCCGCATGTACGGGATGCAGATGCTGCAGTTGCGAATAGGTGGGAGGCTAGCAACAGAAGATGAGCTATGGCAGCTCGAGCTAGATTACCCTTTTGGCGAAAATGCCCGGGCTCTATGCCGAGTGGGGCCAGCTTTTGTGGAGTCTGTAGACGATGATGTCTCCAATGATGAGGAGACATGTCGCGATGACTCAGATGTTGAGTCAGATAGGACAGCGGGGGCGAGGCAACGGCACCTGACAAAGAAGTTGAATACTTTGATTGATCAGGGAGTTTCACAACCCACCTTTGTGATAAATTAAATTTTGTGAACACTGGGGACAGTGTTTGGTTTAAGTGTGGGGTGGGAGTAGTTAGGTGCCAGTTGTTTTATTGTTGTTTATGTTCATGTCTTGTTGTTGTGCCTGTGAAAAAATTGTGACCCTGTGATTTTGTGCGTATGTTTTGTATTGTAATTCGGTGTGTAATGAATGTTGAGCTGTTGTGTGCTGTGTTGAGTTATTGTTAGCTGGTTGTGTAAATATTATTTTTCCTATAGAAATTATCGATTTTTTAAAAAAATTTTGTTGAATTTTTTATGATTGGGTTTATCGGCCTTTGTTTTTGGTGCTTTTACCGAGAATAGTTCCATTGAACCGAAGTCATAAATAGTGACTGTTTCCTATGATGGATGGATGACGACCGTCTTAAGGGAAATGTAATCGATAGGAGTAGTTTTTCTTTTCTTTTATTTTCTTTCTTTTGTTTGGTTCCCAAACGTGTCGCTACTTCATGGTTCGGAATTCTTGTTGCGTGTTGTACATGATATTGAGATGCAAAGGTGATTTGTATGAAAGCATGCAAATGTGAAACATGTTGAGATACCTAGGTCATAGAGTCCGATTCGGTGTGATTGAGGCTTAATATTGAATTCTTGTAATTAGTTGATTGAAGAGTCTATGAATAAGTCTTGAGTTGAGCAGGTGCAATGAGTGTGAGGTGAGGTTTTGATTCTTCCATGTTATTGTGAAGTGTCTAGAACTTGCTTGGTGTGTGTAAGAAACGA
The DNA here is from genome assembly GCA_035772735.1 of Datura wrightii. Classification (NCBI taxonomy): domain Eukaryota; kingdom Viridiplantae; phylum Streptophyta; class Magnoliopsida; order Solanales; family Solanaceae; genus Datura; species Datura wrightii. The sequence continues at coordinate 77,145,997 of JASDFA010000010.1, read as the reverse complement.
AAATGTGTAGTGTAGGAAAGGATGTAGGCATTTCTTTGATTAAACCGAAAGTTTTTTTTCTTATCATACCTACCTTGAATGTACATCCTAGTTAGCCCCATTGAGCCTTTAGCCTATGTTTTTTCTTCTTTCATTGAAGAGATAGAAACTGAGCTTAATCCCTTCTTTTCATTAGCCGTAAATTTGATCCAAAACTCTTAAGCGCTCAAGAAAAAATTAATTTTCCCACAGTGTCAAGGAGTGAAAAGTGTGAAAAAGAAAGGAAAAGCGGAAGTGGTGAAAGTAAAGATAAGGTCAAAGGTGCACTTGCCGAATTTAAATAAAATAAAGATGTATACCTAATCTTCGTTATTAAGTCGAGTGTACTTAAAGAAATGGGAACAAAAATAAAGAAAGACTTCAAGAATGGGAGGATGAAGGAAGAAACAATGCCCATAATGATGGTGGGATGTATTGAAAAGCTCTTAAGGAGGCTAGATGAGGTTATTGGTTATTCCAGTATTTACCAGTTCTTTAGCTTACATTACAACCCATTAAGTCCTACGTGATCTTACATCACGCGTCCTTATATTAGTGAAGTAATACACTAGAGGCAAGCCTATGGTTCATGACATGATGCATGTGAATTCTTTGGGAGAGAGAGCGAAATCGTGTTCATATACCCCTACATGTAATGCTATGGAAATCATATGATTGAAAAAGGGGTACTTCTCTTTTGTTGTGAGGGCACATGCTTGACGAGAGATTGAATTTTATGTCGGATGTCTTGATCAGCTGATTTGAATGAGTTTGCCGAGATCGAGAGTCGATTCTTGAGTCTAGGAGGTCTTAATGTGGTGGATGTCATTGTGTTTATGAGACTATGCATGTTTTCTTGATGAATTGCTATATTAAATAATCGGTATAACCGTAGCTTGAATTGTCGAGCCAAAGTAGCTATACGTGGGTGTCAATTGCATGAGATATGAGAGTATTGTCCGTGGACGAACAAGGTTTTAAGTGTGGGGTAAGTGATCTTGGGCAGAATTATATGCCCAAGTGATGCTCAAATGATCTATTTCGTCTTGTTTATCTATCGTTATTTGTACATTCTCATGTGATCTGTAGTTAAAATGTGAATTTATACTAACCAACATGATTAGTGTTGTTTTGCAGGAAAAATGTAATTTTAGGAAGCTAAGTTGCATGTTGGTGAAAATCGGGAATGGACGCGGAAGCGAGCAGTGGAAAAGGTCAAGGAAAAGCAGCAAATAAAGGGGCTCCGTGACGGAGCCGTGTAACGCTGCCATCGTGGAGGCAGTCTGCCTCGGATGAGTTATTTTGGCAAATTTCCAGTGAAGGTTTGCAACGGCACCATGGCACGTTGGCCAAGCCCCGCGTTACATGCCGTGGCACGTTACCTATTTTTACCTGGAACATAAAATTCCAGTGAGGGTCCACGTTTGCACCGTGTCACGGAGCCAGTGCTCCGCGATGCACTCCGTGACACGTTGCTTGTTATTCCGGGAAAAATTCCCACTAGTATAAATACCACACTTAGGTTTATTTTTAATGATGCTGACTTGGTTGAGCAAGGACGTGGGTTACAAGCAGTTGAGGGGACGACAATCTTAGGGTTCTTCTCTAACTCTTTCTCCTTTATTTCAATTGTTTGTATGATTTATACTCCTTTGATGATGTTTAATTCACAAATGAGTGGCTAAATTCACTTCTTGCTGAGGTTAAGAACATTTATAGTGGAATGTAATTGTTGATCATTTTGGTTTTTCATCTTTTCTTCCATGGTTGTTCTATCAATTCTTGTTCTTACTGCATTAATGTCTGGCCAATGATAATGTATACTTAAAAAATCCAATTTTATCTTGAAAAAGAAAGAAATTGGAAAGTTGTGAATTGGTAGGATATGATCTCTTCTTACTTTGGGAAAATTGAGAATTGATTTACCTTCAGAATAGAAATATATCTAAATGTCGTATTAGTAAATTAAGGAATCGATTTCGTATGGCTAGAACATGAAATTCTTTTATCATAGAAATGTAGGTTGAAGGTTCATAATTCTTAAGTTGGGTAGAATACAAAAGTTTCTCTCCATAGGCAATAATTCTTTACTAGCAACCAAAGGAAAGATTAACCGAATTGTATCGATAAATTACTTCCCTGCATGTTCGTTTGGCCTCAGCTTGCTCATTACTATAGTTCAGACTCACTTTATAATTTTGTCTTAGATTAGTATAAATTAGGAAACCAACTCTCAAAATCTTCTTTAAATTATTTTCTGCATTGTTAGAGTTAGAGTTCATTAACACTTAATTCGATTATTACCTTGGTTCAGTCCCTGTGGGATTGATACTTGGCTTACTTTAGCCATTTTACTACTTGTTCATCCACATGCACTTGCGTGTAGTTGCGAAACAGATCGGACAGTAATCTAGAATTTTCGCAAATTCCAGAACACCTACGCGATGGCTCCGTCTCACGGAGGGGGTGCTCCGCGTTACCCTCCGTGACACATTGAGGTGTTATCCGCGTTGGGTCACACCGGGTCACCGGGTGACCCGCGCAAGAAAACCTCTTTTTAACCCCGAAACCCCCTCATTTTTCCCATTTCTAACTCCTCTACGCGACAAAACCCCTAAAATTCCTCCTTCCCCAATGTGACACGGACCTAAGATCGAAATTTCTTCAACTTTTCTTCAATATCATCAGATTAAAGGTATGTTCTTCAACTTAACCTCAAATTTTGCCTAAATTTTTTATTTTTGAGCAGCTGAGGTGACTAAACCTTACCCTAAGTGTAAATTGAGCTTGAATTCATTTAAGTTATTGTTGATTGATGTTCGTAGTATCGTTGTGATTATATGAACTCGATAAATACATGTTTGATTGAATTTTTGCGAAATTGGTAGATAGGGTTGGTATGTGAATAGAAAGAAACTAAATTGGGCAGAAAATGTGAAAAAAATTGGGTTGTGCATGTTGGGTGAGGTGAATGATGTTGTGCATATAGATGAATATGCTAAATAAACAAGGGAATTTTCGGGAAAATGAAATTGGTGAATTGCATAGGTTGTTGTTGTTGAGAAAAGTTTTGGCTAATGTTATGGGATATAATGGAATCGATGGTGATATTGTGATTAGTTGTACGAAGTCTTAGTAGTACTTAGTAATTATTCCATCGACATATCTGAATGCACGAAGCATGTTGATTGATAAAAATTGGAAAAGAATGATTGTCTTGCTGAATTGTTTTCGTTGTGGCTGAAGACTAAGTGTGGGGTGGCCTAACTCAACCCAACCTTAGTCGAAGTTAATTTTTGACTTGAATAACATTGGGACTGTCTGTTTGATTTGACAGGAACGATGTCAAGCAGGCAAGATAAAGGAAAGGGCGCATCTACATCTGGTGCCGGGAGAAAAAGGATTAGACTAGGAACAGCAGTTCCAGCAGCACTAGCGGTTCCACATGGCCAACGCCGTCAATACGGAACCCGATGGGTGACAGACGAAGGGAAGAAATGGTATGCAAAACATAAGGAGACCAAATACTTCCCTGAGGAGCACATTGCAAGGGAGCCACTTGCACAGGAATTCCCCAGAATAGTACACCGGATTGACACTGTCGGGCTAAACTTCATCTTCGAAGAGCCCAAGGAGTGCAATCCCCATCTGATCTGGGAGTTCTTCGCAAATTGGAACCCGACACACCGCAGTCACACCGTCAATATAAGGGGGCAGGTTGTCACCTTTGAGCCCCATCACCTTAATGCTATATTGGGGGCGTGGGACACAGACGCCCATGTACTCCGGCAGCAGAACATAACTCCACCCTATGCGGATATCAGACGCACTCTGTGTGGAGCCCGTTCGACAGCACGGTGGAGCAGGCACAAGGAGAGGGGCAACCATCAGACACTGCCTTACTCTCAAATGAACATGGAATCCAAGATTTCGCTTAAAATTGTGTGTTCCTTCCTGATGCTGGGGGTGCACATGACGGATGTCACCCGGGATCGTGTGTGCTTGGTTTATGCCCTGATGAAAGGGCTTGAGATAAATGTTGGGGCGGTGATCATCTCCGCCATGAAGAGGGCCCGTCTGCATCAAGGGCACAGGTACGAGTTTGGTGGTTTGCTGACCACGTTCCTAAGGAGCCACAACATCAAGGAAAAGGCCCTGGACTACATCCCACAAGTGGATAGGCGTGCCTTGGATGTCACCAACACAAGGGCACCCGATACCACTCACAGGCCAGTTCTCACACTAGCCAAGCGACATGCTCGGGATGATCAGTATATGGCCCGCATGTACGGGATGCAGGTGCTGCAGTTTCGCATAGGCGGGAGGCCAGCAACAGAAGATGAGCTATGGCAGCTGGAGCTAGATTACCCCTTTGGCAAAAATGCCTGGGCTCTATGCCGAGAGGGGCCAGCTTTTTTGGAACCTGTAGATGATGATGTCCCCACTGATGAGGAGACACGCCGCGATGACTCAGATGTCGAGTCAAATGAAGACAGCGAGGGTGATTCAGATATGGGGGACAAGTCAACGGCACCTGACGAAGAAGTTGAATACTTCGATTGATCAGGGAGTTTCATGACCTACTTTTGTGCTATGTTGAATTTGATGAACACTGGGGACAGTGTTCGGTTTATGTGTGGGGTGGGAGTAGTTAGGTGCCAGTTGTTTTCTTGTTGTTTATGTTCATGTTTTGTTGTGGTGCCTGTTGTGAAAAAAATTGTGACCCTGTGATTTTGTGCGTGTGTTTTGTATTGTAATTCGGTGTTGTAATGAATGTTAAGCTGTTTTGTGTTGTGTTGAGTTGTTGTTAGCTGGATGTGTAAATATTTTTTTTTTATTTTCTATCAAAATTATCGATATTTTTAAAAAATTTTGTTGAATTTTTTTTATGATTGGGCTTCTTGGCCTTTGTTTTTGGTGCTTTTACCAGGAATAGTCCCATTGAATCGAAGTCATAAATAGTGATCGTTCCCTGGGTTGGATGGATGACTCCGTCTTAAGGGAAATTTAGTCGATAGGAGTAGTTTTGTTCTTTTCTTTTATATTCTTTTTTTTGTTTGTTTCCCAAACATGTCGCTACTTCATGGTTCGGAATTCGTGTTGTGTGTTGTACATGATATTGAGATGCAAAGATGATTCGTATGAAAGCATGCAAATGTGTAAACATGTTGTGATACCTAGGCCATAGAGTTTAATTTGGTGTAATTGAGGCTTAATATTTAATTCTTGTAATTAGCTGATTGAATAGTCTGTGAATAAGTCTTGAGTTGAGCATATGCAATGAGTGTTAGGTGAGGTTTCGATTCTTCCATGCTATTGTGAAGTGACTAGAACTTGTTTGGTGTGTGTATGAAACGAAATGAAGGATGTGTAGTGTAGGAAAGGATATAGGGAATTCTTTGATTTAACCGAAAGTTTTTCCAGTATCATACCTACCTTGAATGTACATCCTACTTAGCCCCATTGAGCCTTTAGCCTATTTTTGCTTTCATTGAAGAGGTAGAAACCGAGCTTAATCCCTTCTTTTCATTAGCCGTGAATTTGATCCAAAACTCTTAAGCACTCAAGAAAAATAATTTTCCCACAGTGTTAAGGAGTGAAAAGTGTGAAAAGAAAGGAAAAGTAGAAGTGGTGAAAGTAAAGATAAGGTCAAAGGTGCACTTGCCTAATTTAAATTAAATGAAGATGTATAACTAATCTTTGTTATTAAGTCGAGTGTGCTTAAAGAAATGGGAACAAAAATAAAGAAAGACTTCAAGAATGGGAGGATAAAGGAAGAAACAATGCCCATAATGATGGTGGGATGTATTGAAAAGCGCTTAAGGAAGCTAGTTGATATTATTGGTTATCCCAGTATTTACTAGTTCCTTAGCTTACATTACAACCCGTAAAGTCCTACGTGATCGTACATCACGCTTCCTTATATTAGTGGAGTAATACACTAGAGGCAAGCCTATGGTTCATGACATGATGCATGTGAATTCTTTGGGAGAGAGAGCAAAATTGTGTTCATATACCCCTAAGTGTAATGCATTGAGATCATATTATTGAAAAAGGGGAAATTCTCTTGTGTTGTGAGGGCACATGCTTGACGAGAGATTGAATTTCGTGTGGGATGTATTGATCAATTGATTTTCATGAGTTTGCCGAGATCGAGAGTCGATTCTTGAGTCTAGGAGGTCTTAATGTGGTGAATGTCATTGTAGTGATGATACTATGCATGTTTTCTTGATGATTTGCTATAGTAAATAATCGGTATAATCGTAGCTTGAATTGTCGAGCCAAAGTAGCTATACGTGGGTGTCAATTGCATGAGATATGAGAGTATTGTTCGAGGACGAACAAGGTCTTAAGTGTGGAATAAGTGATCTTGGGCAGAATTATATGCCCAAGTGATGCTCAAATGCTCTATTTCATCTTGTTTATCTATCGTTAGTTTTACATTCTCATGTGATTTGTAGTTAAAATGTGAATTTATACTAACCAACATGATTAGTGTTGTTTTGCAGGAAAAATATAATTTTAGGAAGCTAAGTTGCATGTTGGTGAAAATCGGGAATGGACTCAGAAGCGAGCAATGGAAAAGGTCAAGGAAAAGCAACAAATATAGGGGCTCCGCGATGGAGTCGTGTCGCGCTGCCATCGCGGAGGCAGTCTGCCTCGGATGATTTATTTTGGCACATTTCCAGTGAAGGTTCACGACGGCGCCGTGGAACGTTGGCCAAACCCCGCATTACATGTCGTGGCACGTTGCCTATATTTACCTGGAACATAAATTTCCAGTGAGGGTCTGCGTTTGCACCGTGTCACGAAGGCAGTGCTCCGTGATGCACTCCGTGACACGTTGCTTGTTATTCCGAGAAAAATTCCCACTAGTATAAATAGCACACTTAGGTTTATTTTTAATTATTCTGACTTAGTTGAGCAAGGACGTGGGTTACAGGCAGTTGAGGGGACGAAATTCTTAGGTTTTTTCTCTAGCTCTTTCTCCTTTATTTCAATTGTTTGTATGTTTTATACTCATTTGATGATGTTTAATCCACAAATGAGTGGCTAAATTCACTTCTTGCTGAGGTTAAGAACATTTGTAGTGGAATGTAATTGTTGATCATTTTGTTTTTTCATCTTTTCTTCCATAGTTGTTCTATCAATTCTTGTTCTTACTGCATTAATGTCTGGCCAATGTTAATGTATACCTAAAAAATCCAGTTTTATCTTGAAAAGGAAAGAAATTGGAAAGTTGTGAATTGGTAGGATATGATCTCTTCTTCGTTTGGGAAAATTGAGAATTGATTTACCTTCAGAATAGAAATATATCTGAAACTCGTATTAGTCAATTAAGGAATCGGTTTCGTATGGCTAGAACATGAAATTCTTTTATCATAGAAATGTAGGTTGATTGTTCATGATTCTTAAGTTGGGTAGAATACGAAAGTTTCTCTCCATAGGCAATAATTCTTGACTAGCAACCGAAGGAAAGATTAACCGAATTGTATCGAGAAATTACTTCCCTACATGTTCGTTTTGGCCTCAGCTTGCTCATTACTATAGTTCAGACTCACTTTATCATTTTGTCTTAGATTAGTATAAATTAGGAAACAAACTCTCAAAATCTTCTTTAAATTGTTGTCTGCATTTTTAGAGTTAGAGTTCAATAACACTTAATTCGATTATTACCTTGGTTCAGTCCCTGTGGGATCGATACTTGGCTTACTTTAGCCATTTTACTACTTATTCGACCACGTGCACTTGCGTGTAGTTGCGAAACATTCCGAACAGTCAACACTGATAAAGCTGAAATTCTATAAATTGTCTAATAAGCCTCTAACATGTCTGAAGAGATGATGAAGAAACATCCCCAATTAGCTCGCTAAAGTCTGAAAATAGAAATAACAACATCAAATACTAAGCTGACGGTCCGAGGAAAATGAGGACTCGCCACAGTGGGAATTGGACTGGACTAAGCTGCAGGAGACTGGGATAACGGTGGAACTGAGTTTGATCATCTAAACCTGTATCATGAAAATATACAGTATAGATTATGCGGTTAGTACTTGAAATATACTAAGCAAGCAGGGTAAGTGAAACATATTGAATAAGCATAAACTGAAATCATGCATATAAACATTAATAACAAGATCATAAGAGTAAGGACTGCATGCTGATATCTGAAAAAATGTATAGTCATAAGTTGAATATCATATATGAATAGAATGATCCAAAGCTAAAATAGAAATCATACAACTTTCCATAATTGAAATCATAAGTAAAAGATTATAAATTGATCATTGGGTCAAACCTGCTGTAAAACATAATATCATAAGTCATGAACATGCATAAATGAAATCATAAGGAATAATGGGAAACTCGTCATAACCGACACCATCATGATAGAGCTTACGTGATGACCCAACTATCACAGTCAAGTGGGCAGAGCCGTCTAAAACCTTGTCAGGGCTAAGGACTCTACCATGATATCAATATCAAGTTGAAGGCCCTCTGGAAGGCGAGGAAAAGTCTCTTGAGAGGTCCTAAATGTAAGATACCTACATTAGTGTGTAGTTTTGAGATCGAGGAACCTTGGAACCCTAACCTACTCGGTGCTAGACAATACTCCTAAAAATATGCGTAGTTCTCCTATCATTTATCAACGAAGCTGAAATCGTAATCACATGCATAGTTTGAAATCTGAACATGGGAAGTCTTGACTCCAAAATATATCATAAGTTGTAGTGGGAGTCTTGACTCCAAAACATATGATAAGCTGATCTTATTAGCCTTGGCTAAATCATGAAAACATACTTAACTTGTGTGGGCTTGCCAAATCTTAAAATCATGCCTACTTGAAATAGACTCCATAAGTCAAAATCATAAATTCATACATGGTAATTTGTAAACATTCAGTCATGTTAGATATCTCATCATACTTGAAATCATAAATCATAAACATAAACTTGACTTTTCATGAAACTTGCATAATTGGCATAATTTTCTAAAACTTGATGTCATAAATTTATAATCAAAATACGTATAAATTCTACCAATTAATCTTAAAACATACTTTGAATCATGAAGGGAATTGACTGATAAACAAATCATATAAAATTTCATAAAATTTAGGTTAAAACCCCATAAGTCATCAACTTGAATTGGAACTTGAATTCACGAATTTGAGGAGAAATTTGGAAATGAGAGTGAAAGGAAACTCTCATTAGAAGCCCTACATACCTGGGCACGCTGAATCTAAACTTAATTTTGAAAGCCCAAGAGATTTGGGAAAGAATTGAGGAATTTCAAGCTTGATCTTCAAGGGAAAACCTATAAACTTGCATGCATGGGAGTTGAATGAAATAGAATAGGTTAAACTCCCTTAAAGCCCTATTTTCAAAGCTTAAAATGACATCATTAGAAAGTTAGGAGCTTAGGATTTATGAAAATACCCTTAATAAATTCGCAGGAAAAACTGAATTGTCAGCTGCTACGACCCGTACCACTAGTCGTACAATCCTCCTATGTCTCATGGTTAGCTCCCATAACCAACCATTCAAATTTCACCAACTCTCTGAATATTTCCATGACTCATACCACGACCCTTAACTTAATCCTATGAGTCATACCATAACCCATACAATCAATCACTTGATGACCCCATGGACTTACTACCTCTCCTAACCATGGGTCGTACCCACATACTATGACTCATAATGGGGACTCATAGTATGGGGAACAAAAATATATGGTCTGAACCACGGGTCTTCCTACGACCCATACTACCAACCTATGACTCATAGGTTGAGTTAAATCTCGAGTCTAGTCTTAGGAACTTTTCGGTTATTACAATATCTCCCCCTTGGGAATATTAGTCCTTAAATGTGGGTTAAACAAACTGAAAGGCTGGGGAAAGAATTGAAATTCCAAATAATATTCATCTGAATCAGAAAACTGACTAAGTGACAGACTCCCGGCTGATACACATGATTGAACTGAATTCATGAATAATACATATGTGCTAAAATATGAAAGGAACTGAGAGACATGAACTTGACATGAAAATGAATAGAGTATTTGGTGAAGGGTGTATTCACGCACTTCATATACATATTTTTCCCATACTTTACTATGTTTTGAGAGCAAATTTATATGTGTTTGAATGTATTTATGTTATATATTGGTGAAAAGAGCTAACGCATGTGATTAGATGCTTTTAGGGCTAAAACTGATGAATTTTGGTGTATTTGAGGCTTTTGGAATACATGTGAAAAAGTTGGAATGCACAATGAAAAGATCATAGCTTGAAGCGACCACTGGCCACACCGCGCAAGGCAAAGGCACTGCGGCGCTATGCACCACGCGAGGAGCCAGTAGTCTTAGCACTACAAGGCGCATAATGCGGCAGCAAGAATTCCACAATGCCAGGCACGAGGCACCGGCCTCCTAGCGCTACAGCATGCGCGAGGCGCCCTGCTTACATGCGCGAGGCAGCCTTCACTCCGGTGCTATGCCCTGCGCGGCGCACCAAGGGGTTTCCAACGGCCAAAATTGATCTCATACTTCAACTAGGAAAAGGAACTTCAAGTCCCAAGTCAAATTCATCAAGGATCAAGGAAAGCAAAAATCGACTACTATAAATACCCTTTTATTCTTCATGTAATAGCAAGTTTTAGAGAAGTGGGGATTAGAGTTTTAAGTCTCAAGTTTTTAGATACAAGTTTAGTGTCTTATGTTTTGAACTTTGAGATGATTGTTGAGTTGTTCTTCCTTATTTTTGCATTAATCAAGTAAAGGTTCTTCTGATCATTGTTGTAAGTATTAATTTGTGCTTTTGTCTTTGAATGCTATGAATTTACTTATAATTATGAGAGGCTAAAACCTCCACAACTAGGGTTGTGGGAACCATGACAAACTAACACACAAGCTAAAATACTTAGTGATTCTTGAATGAATTTTATGCATGTATTGTTTTCCCTTTGTTTTAATTATTTCTTAATGGTTGCAAATATTGGAACTTGCCTTATTCTTACTTACCGGATCAAGGGGGTAGTGATTGGAAATGGAGATTTGGGGCTATCAACCCTCATTTAATAGCTTGAACTTATCTGGGAATAGCTAATCTGATATCAAAGGTAAGGGTTAGTTAAGTATACCCCCGTAGATTGATTAAGTTGCGTGGTGATAATCATCTAAATATGGGACCAACCATTTAGGTGAAGTTAACTTACTGATATTGTATGCTAAGCACCAGAATAGATCACTAGAATAAAATGCCTTGTGGTTATGAATTCATGGGGAACACTTACCCTAGTTAGTTGCATTAATTTGGAATCAACCTTCACTTTCTCTCAATGACATTGTTTGTTACTTTTATAATTTTCCCCCCTCTTAGGAGATACTCGACTTAAAAGCTTAAATACTAGCGTTCTTCTACATCTTTCCATATTCCTTGTGGGATCGACCCCAACCTTTGTTGGGTTCTATATTTGACATCGAACGCGTTATATCTCATTACGAGGTGTAATTTGAGCGACATCAGTATTAGAGAGGGAACCGGTACCTCATGCTGAAACCGAGCCGATAGGGAAAAGATGCGGGTATCTAGCCATCATATCTGCTTCGGCTTCCTACATAGCCCCCTCAACAAGCTGATTCCTCCATAAGACTTTCCCTGAAGCTACTTCTTTGTTTCTCAACTTCCGAACCTGACGATCAAGGATCTCAACTGGAAGCTCCTCATAGCTAAGGCTATCTTTCACACCTATGCTCTCCATCGGAACAACCAAGGTAGGGTCACCACTACACTTCGTCAATAGAGATATATAAAACACTAGATGTACCGAAGCTAACTCCACTGGTAACTCCAGCTCATATGCCACTTTGCCAACTCGCCTCAGAATCCTATGAGGACCAACATATCGAGGACTAAGCTTTCCTTTCTTCCTGAAACTCATCATTGCCTTCATAGGAGACACCTTCAGAAACATCCAATCATTAACTTCAAACTTAAGCTCTCTCCTTCTAACATCCGCATAAGATTTCTGATAACTCTGAGCTATTTCAGCCTTTCCCGAATGAGCTAAACTTTCTCCATAGCCTAGCGAATTGAATCTAGCCCTATCAATGTAGGCTCACCTACCTTGAACCATCTAATAGGTGATCTACACCTCCACCCATAGAGATCCTCAAATGGAGCCATCTAAATGCTGGAGTGATAATTGTTATTGTAAGCAAACTCGATGAGAGGTAAATGACCATCCCAACTACCCTTGAAGTCAATCACACATTCCCTCCACATATCCTCAAGAGTTTGAATGGTCCACTCAGCCTGACCATCTATTTGCGAGTGAAAAGCCGTGCTAAGCTTGACCTGAGTACCAAGTCCCTTTTGAAATGATCTCCATAACTGTGAGGTAAACTAGGTACCTCTATCTGAAATGATGGATAAAGGAATTTTGTGCAATCATACCAACTCTCAAATGTATAATCAAGCATAGTCCTCAGCTGAATCGGTAGTTTTGGCTAGTTGAAAATGTGTTGCCTTAGTTAATCTTTCTACAACCACCCAAATAGAGCCATACTATCGACGTGTACAAGGCAACCCTGTGATGAAGTTCATATTTATTTCCTCCAACTTCTAGGTAGGGATACTAATGTCTTGTAGCATACCTCCAGGTCTCTAATGCTCAACTTTCACTTGTTGACAGTTCGTACATTTAGCCACAAACTCTGCTATGTCATTTTTAATTCCATTCCACCAATAAACTTCCCGTAGGTCTTAGTACATCTTGGTGGCACCTAGGTGGATATAATATCGGGAACCATGAGCCTCATGCAACATCCTCTCCCTTCAGTCATCAATACCCAAAACACATAAACAACCCTGATAATGAAGTACACCATCTCCCCCTTGGGAGAAGACCTACACCTTCTGATTCTGGACCGTTTCCTTTAGCCTTACCAAGATAGGATCCTTATATTGCCTAGCCTTGACCTCGTTCACCAATGAAGATTCTAAACTATTGTGAACAATGACACTACCATTTGTAGAATCCACGAGGCGAACCCCTAAATCAGCAAGCCAATGCACATCCTTCACCAACACCTTCTTTGCATCTTCCACATGAGACACACTCTCCATGACAGCCTGCTAAGGGCATCCGCCACTACATCAGCGTTGCCTGGATGATAAAGGATACTCATGTCATAGTCTTTAAGAAGCTCTATCCACCTCATTTGTTACAAGTTCAGATCCTTTTGAGTGAACATATACTGAAGGCTCTTGTGGTCCGTAAACACATTCACATGGACCCCATACAAGTAGTGTCTCCAAATCATTAATCCAAACACCACTGCTGCCAACTCTAGGTCATGCAGTGGGTAATTCTTTTCATGAGTCTTAAGTTATCTAGAGGAAAACACAATGACCTTACACACAACTAAGACAAACCCTAGAGGCATCACAATACACAATAAATCCATCTGCACCCTCAAGTAGGGTCAATACTGGGGCTGAAGTGAGTTGAGTCTTTAGCTTCTTAAAACTCTTCTTACTAGCATCCGACCACTGAAATTTGACTTTATTTTGGGTCAACTTATTCAAAGGTGCTACAATGGATGAAAATCCTTCAACAAACCTCCTGTAATAGCAGCTAAACCTAAGAAACTCCTTATATCCGAAGGACTAACTAGTCTAGGCCAATTCTTCACCACCTCTATCTTTTGAGAGTTCACATGTACACTCTCACTAGACACCACATGACCTAAAAATGCTACTGAGGCCAACCAAAACACACCCTTGCTAAATTTAGAAAATAGATGGCAATCCTTGAGAGTTTGTAGCACAATCCTTAAATGAGTTGCATGCTCCTCCTCGCTCTGAGAGTATATGAGAATATCGTCTATAAAGACAATCACGAACATATTCAAATATGGATTAAACACCCTATTCATCAGATCCATGAAAGATGCACAAGCATTCATTAGTCCAAAACACATAGCTACAAACTCATACTGACCATACCGAGTCCTGAAAGCTCTCTTTTGGAATGTCACTCTCCCTAACCCTGAGCTGGTGGTAACCGGACCTAAGGTCTATCTTTGAGAAGCACTTAGCACCCTGAAGTTAGTCAAATAAGTCATTAATTTTGTGGAGGGGATACATTTTCTTGATTGTGACTTGTTCGATTGCTGATAATCAATGCATATTCTAAGGGAACCATCCTTCTTTCGAACAAAGAGAACTGGAGCACCCCAAAGGGATTTTCTTGGCCTGATAAATCCCTTTAGAAGATTTTCCAACTGCTCTTTCAACTCCTTTATCTTAGTTGGAGAAATTTTGTAAGGAGGAATAGATATCGGCTGCGTATCAAAAAGAAGGTCGATACCAAAGTCTATCTCTCGCTTGGGAGGGACTCTTAGTAGATCATCGGGAAACACCTCCGAATACTCGCACACTATAGGAACCGACTGAAGAGTCGGGGTCTCGTACATCACATCCCTAACCTGAACTAGATGGTACACATATCTTTAGCAAATTATCTTCCTGGCCTTAAGATAGGAAACAAAGCGACCTATAGGCAAGCTGAACTACCCTTCTATTCTAGGACTGGCTCACCTAAAAATTGAAACTCTACCGTACGGGTTCTTAATTCACTGAGGCATAACATGCATGCAACTAATCCAGAATGAAGATAACATCAAACTCAGCCATATCTAACTCTACTAGATCGGATGAGGTGACATTCTGAAGGACTATGGCAGGGTAATTTTTGTATACCTATCGAGCTATAATTGAGTCACCGACTGTAGTAGAGACTGGGAAAGATTTTGATAGGGTCTCGAGGATGACACCAAAACTAATAGCAACATAAGAAGTCACAAAAGATAAGTTATCCCCCGAATCAAAAAAACATATACGTCAAGATCAAATACTCACAACATACCAGTGACGACATCTAGAGAGACCTCCTCCTCCTGACGAGATGAGAGGGCATAGAATCTGTTCTGACGTTGACCCCCATCTACACTAGTGGATGCACCCTGCTGAGCTGAGCATTCTAGTGGAGCTTCTGAACTAGTGGTTGGGTCACAGCCTCTACTATGGACTTATCTGGCTGAAGGGCAGTCTCTGAGACAGTGTTCAGGCTTCCCGTACCTGAAATATGCACCTGAACCTGCTAAGCACTCTCCGATGTGCCTCCTACCACACCTACCGCAAACTGGAATACTAAGCTCTACTAACATGCTCCCTTAACCTTTGGAGCATGATGCCCTACCCCTCTGTTCATGCCTCGGTCTAGACGAAACACTAACTGATAATGGTGCTGGGACTGATGACCTATGGTGGAACTGTTGAAAGTGTCCTCCACCGGACCTCTACTTGAAACTATCCGTAACTCCCTGTCCTGGCCCTCTTGGGCTCTCTCTCTTTCTCCCTCATCTGATCTGCCTCTATCTTTTGGGCGTATATGACCAATTATGAGAAGTATAGATCACTATTCAGCATAGTGGTCCTGTACTCCTTAACCAGCGAGTTTGATATTCCATTCACAAACCTGCTCATACGAGTCCTCTGATCCACAACAATCTTCGGCGCATACTTGAAAAGCCAGGTAAACTCCAAGGCATATTCCTGGACAGTCCTGTGATACTGCTTCAAGTTGACGAACTCCGCCACCTTCGCCTCTCTCAACTCCCTAGGGAAGAAGCTATCCAAAAAGGCAGTCACAAACTCATTTCAACTCATGGGAACTGCTCCTACTACCCTACCATCTTTTCACTAGAGGTACCATATGTAAGCAACTTCCTTCAGCTGATAGGAGGCTAGGTCTGCACTCTCTTCTCCGATCACCCCCATAATTTGGGTGATCTTCTACACCTCCTCGATGAACTCATGAGGGTCCTCATCCACCTTCAACCCCAGAAACTTCAGCGGATTCATTTGGAGAAAGAATATCATATCTGAATAGAATGACCCAAAGCTAAAATAGAAATCATATATCTTGCCATAACTAAAATCATAAGTAAGTTTATAAACTAATTATTAGGTCAAACCTACTGTAAAACTTAATATCATAAGTCATAAATATGCATAACTAAAATCATGAGGAATAATGGGAGACTCCTCATAACTGACACCATCACGATAGATCTTACGTGATGCCTCAAGTGTCACACTCAAGTGGGCAGAGCTGTCCAAAGTCTTGACAAGGCTAAGGACACTATGATGATATCGATATCAAGCTGAAGGCCCTCTGGCAGGCAGGGAAAATTCTGTTGAGAAGTCCCAAATATAAGTATACCTATGTTGGTGTGTAATTTTAAGATCGGGGAACCTTGGAACCCAAGCCTACTCAGTGCTAGACACTACTCCCAAAAATATGCATAGTGCTCCCATCATTTTTCAACAAAGCTGAAATCATAATCATATACATAGTCTGAAATCTGAATATGGGGAATCTGACTCCAAAACATATCATAAGTTGTAGGGGGAGTCTTAAATCCAAAACATATGATAAGTTGATCTTATTAGCCTTGGCTATATCATGAAAACATACTTAACTTGTGCAGGCTTTCCCAAATCTTAAAATCATGCATACTTGAAATAGACTTCATAAGTCAAAATTATAAATTTTTACATGGTAATTCATAAACTTTTGATCATGCTAGATATCTCATCATACTTGAAATCATTAAACCATAAACTTGGCTTTTCATGAAATTTGCATAATTTGGCACAATTTTCTAATTATTGGTGTCATAAAGTTATAATCAAAATAGGTGTAAAATCATCCCATAAATCTTAGAACATACTTTGAAACATGAAGGGAATCTACCTATAAACGAATCATAGAGAATTTCATAAAATTTGGGTTAAAACCCCATAAGATCATAAACTTAAATTGGGACTTGAATTCACAAACTTAAGGAGAAATTTGGGCATGAGAGTGAAAGGAAACTCTTATTCGAAGCCCTACATACCTGGTAAGATGAATCTAAATTTGACTTTGAAAGCCCAAGAGATTTGGGGAAGAATTGAGGAATTTCAAGATTGATCTTCAATGGAAAACCTCTAAACTTACGTGCATGGGAGTTGAATGAATTAGAATAGGTTAAACTCCCTTGAAACCCTCTTTTTAGAACATAAAATGACGTCCTTAGGAAGTTAGAAGCTTAGAATTTATGGAAATACCCTTAATGAATTCGCAGGAACAACTGAACTATCAGCTGCTACAACCTATACCACGAGTCGTAGAATCCTCCTATGACTTGTGGTTAGCTCCCATAACCAACTATTCAAATTTAACCTACTCTCTGGTGATTTTCATGACCTGTAACTCAATCTTACGAGTCGTACCATCACCCATACAATCAATCACTTGATGATTCTATGGACTTACTACGACTCCCAACCACGGGTCATACCCACATACTATGAGTCATAGTGGGGACTTGTGGTCTGGGGAACAAAAATCTTTGGTCTGAACCACGGGTCTTCCTACAACCCGTACTACCGACCTACAACTCGTAGGTTAGGTCATACTAACACAAGTTTCCAACTTTTCCTGCTGATCACATTTCAAATCTCGAGTCTAGTCTTAGGAACTTTCAGGGTATTACAAAATCGTGATGTCTAAGTCTACAGGTATGACACCTTGGTATGGCTTGTACCAAGATGGTACTTTTTATACTACGGGTCGTAGAATTAATTTCTGAAATTATTGAATCTGATGTTTTGGTATGACTCTGTAGTACAACCCATGATTGGATCCTACAAGTCGTACCATAGGTCGTGCTCATTGCCCTGTATATGAACTTTTTCTGATTCTCTCATATGACCACATAATATGGCTGGTGGTGAGATACCACAATTCATACCAAATATCATACAATGTATTATTCACTGAGTCTTTTGGGACAGTCCTAATGAACCATCCTAAAAGTTGTGATGATATACCATGAGTTGTAGGACAGCCCGTGAAGCTTGTCCTCACCCTTGTGCATGAGTATTTCAGTTTACCACTTGTTTTGAGGTGGTTACTCAGACTTCACCACCCCATAATTTCATGAATACAAAGAATTTTAAACACCCACTACAACTCCCACATTCCATTTTCCCTTACTAACAACCTACCTATAAGCAAGTTAAATTTATAGAGTAATTTCCCTCCATAGACCTGTTCTTATAACAACAGGATGGTCTCCTGATCATGTTCCTCCAATCATTTTCATGAATAGAGTCTTCACAGTCAACCAATAGCTACTTACAATAAAGAAGAAGTCATGAAAATTTTCCAACTTACTTGAGAAGTTCTTCAGCAATGCTTCTTTGCATAGGGTTTGGAGTGAAAATCCAACTCTACGGTTCAAGTTATCTTGCAAATTTGTGCTTGAAATGGGAAGGGAGTGTGTCACGGAAAGAGTGGAGAGTAATGGGAGGGAATCGTGAAATCTTGTGCAATGAAATTAGGGCTGTTTTTGAGTTTAAAAGAGTTTGGGGAAGATTTTAAAATATGGGTTGAGTTAGGTTGCACGGGTAATTTTCACTTAACAAATAATCACGACTTGTACCACGAGCCGTAGGTCATACCTTAAACTCATCCCTGCCTTTCATACCAAAGGATCGACAAACTTACCTGGGGGCCTACGGATGCTTGGTACGGTTCATACCATGGTGGTATGAATTATACCATGAATCGTAGGTCGTGCTTTCTGCAAGTAAACACTTGAGGGAGTTCATCACGACAGTGGGTACTATGACTCGCACCATATAGGTACGATTCGTAATGACCAAGTGCAGTGTGAACTCTTGCATCTTGTTTGGATCTGTTCCTCATTATGATTGGGACTACGAGCCATAACAGCTTCATAGGGTTCGTACTGAGGCTCGTAGTCCATACCTGCAACTCAATTTTCATCTTTTTGTCCCTATTTTACTTGCACACTTCAACACACAGGAGTCCTGTAAAATTTCAATACACCAAAACACTTGGGTTGCCTCCCACGAAGCTCCTGATTTAATATTGCAGCACAACGCAGGTAGTTTGGTTACTCAGGCTTCACTAAATTACCTAATGGATTGCCTCCCATACATTGCTTTATTTAACATCGCGGCACGGTTTCCTAACTACTCATAATTCGTCAAGAAACTCCAATTCAACCTCTATTACTGAGACTACTAGTAATTCACTCGGCTAATTTATTGACCTGCAGACATTGAAAGTGACCTCTTCCTCATTCAACGGAAACTTTAATTATCTGGTTTCAACATCCACTAGAGCATGCCCAGTGGCAAGGAATGGCCTCACCAAAATGATAGGGACCTCAAAATCCACTTCGCAATCTAGTATCACAAGGTCGGCCAGAAAAATAAACTTATCAACCTTCACTAGAACATCATGAATGATACCCATAGGCTTCTTCACTATGCAGTTCGCCATCAGTAGCTGCATTGTCATCGATGTGGGGGCTCTCAAGCCTAACTTTTTAAACACGACTAGAAACAATAGATTGATACTATCTACCAAATCGCATAATGCCTTAGCAAATTCAAAATCTCCAATAGTGCATGGGATGGTGAAGGCACCTGGGCCCTCCCTCTTTTTTGCAAGAACCTATGAGGCTATTGCACTGCAGTGATGCAAATTTCAAACTGGTTCAAAGCTTACTAATCACTTTCTAACCACCAGGTCTTTCATGAACTTAGCATAGCCAGGCATCTGTCTATTGCATCGACCAATGGAATATTCACAGACAGCTGTGTTAGCATGGTTAGGAACTTGTGAGATTTCCCATCATCTGCCTTCTTCTTCATTCTCTGAGGAAAAGGTTGAGGAGGTTGTGGAATAGGCCTGAAAATTTATGGTACCTCATTCTCCTTCCCTATCTTAGAAACAATCTCTTTTGAACCAATGGGAGAGTTTGACAACTCTGCACTACCTTCAATCATTTGTTTTGCAGCCTCAGCTTCCTCATCTGAACCAACTTCCTTTGGTTCAGGCACCTTACCTACAACGGGCATAGTGGATCAATTATTTTTTTCCACTCCAAGTAGTTACAACCATGCAGTGACTGTTATTCTTTGGATTCTAAATTGGGTTACTAGGGAGTGTACCCTTCTACCTCTGGTTTAGGGATGCGGATATCTGGCCCAGTTGCTGCTCAATCTGTTTAAACGTTGTGGTATGCAACTAACTTTCTGATTCATGCTAGATATATCTATGTGAATGTCCTTCAGATGATCATCGGTTGACTTTGAATTTTTCAACAACTCAGCCATCATATTCTCTAATTTTGTGGTTCTAGAATCCCCCTTACGAGCCTTTGAAGGAACATATGGGCTGACATGATCATTACAGTATCCATAATTTTTCCTCCTGTCACCTTCCTGGTCACACCTCCTGCTTCTATCCCTGTACCTAATTCTATTGTAGTTATCCCTATATTGATTTCGACCATAATTCCCAGAGCCTCAGCGCCAAGTGTCTTGACCAGACCCTCAGATGTTAGTCTAAAAATCCACCACCTGGTTATCCAAAATGTTTGCTTCCTCCTCAGAATCAAAGTACTCGAACCCCTGCTCCTGACCCTGAGCTTCCACTACATTCAACTTTTGAGCTCTAGATCCCATGATATGCTTCGTGAGCAGGTCAATAGATGTTCTCATATGTGCTATCTCCTGGTCATGTTCCTTTTCTTTTCTGCACTGCTCCGCATACCTACAGCT
The DNA here is from genome assembly GCA_035772735.1 of Datura wrightii. Classification (NCBI taxonomy): domain Eukaryota; kingdom Viridiplantae; phylum Streptophyta; class Magnoliopsida; order Solanales; family Solanaceae; genus Datura; species Datura wrightii. The sequence goes on along the minus strand of JASDFA010000010.1, from coordinate 77,125,260 downwards.
ACCTCAACTTCTCTGGAATGTCAGGCCCTATTTATTTTGGTCACTCGATCAAGTATTATTGTTGCTTCCTCCCATGAGTGACTCATCAGTGCTCTACCTGCAACAGTATCTGCTACATCCTTATTGTTGTTGTTCAAGGATCGATAAAATATTTCCAATGAATTCTCGTTTGGAATTTTGTTGTTCGGGAATTATTCAATTTCTTATTAAACTACCGCCATGTCTCATGAAGTGACTCTGTATTAAGCTGGCGGAAGTTATATATTGCATCTTTGAGCTGTAGCATCCTTGAAGGAGGGAAGAACCTTTCAAATAAGGCATGTTTCAATTCTCTCCAATTGGTGATGGAGTAATTTGGTAACTCTAATAACCATAAAGTAGCTTCACCGGCTAGAGAGAACGGAAAGCGTCGCAGTCTAATTGCATCCTGGATCACTCCTAGCAACCAGAATGCCTTGCAAATTCCTATGAAATTCATCAAGTGGGGATTTGCATCATTAGCAGCATTACCACTAAACAGTCCCTTCATGTTCAACAACTGGATCATCGTGCTAGTGATATCAAATTTTCCCTAGCAAGCAAAGGTGGGGGCATAATGGCTCTTGTTAACCCGACTTCATCAATATCCAAGTCTTCATCATCATTAAAGTGAGGTGCATATCTCTGGAACTGAGGTGGTTCACAACTTTCCTCTTGTTTAGGCCAGCATTCTTAACTCCTTCCTGGGCCTCATCAGCCACCTGAAGAGCAGCTTGATGAGCTAACTCCACCTAATAGGCTTCATTAGCTCGCTGAGCTTCATTGGCTACTCTATCTTCTATCTATTCAGGAGTCTCAATATCAGTCATTTTTCTCAGTGTTCGTTTGAGTTCTTGACCAATTGGAACTAGAGGGTTTCCACTACTCCAAATACTTGGCATTCACCAAGGGGTAATTTGAATGAAACAAAGACAAAAGAAAATGTAAATGAGGAAATAAAGACTAAAAGTTAAATAAAAGCAATTAATCTAATCCTAAGCTATATTCCCCAGCAACGATGTTATTTTGGTAATGTTCACATTACACCTCATAAGAAATATAACGTGGTCGCTGTCAAATAAAGAACTCAACCAGTGTTGGGGTCGATCCCACAAGGAATATGGCCAAGATTCCGACTAATGCTATTTTGTACAATTCTAGTTCAATTATTTCCTAAGGGGAGTTTTGTACAAATGATAATTGACAGTGGTGTAAAACAGTGTTGTTATCAAAGAGATGCAATTAACCAAGGAAGTTTTCCCATGGATTTGTAACTATGTAGGATCTATTACACTTGTGATCTATTTCAATACTTAGACTATAGAGTCAATAAGTTATTTTCATTTAAATGTCTGAATTGACCCAATTAGACGACTCTACTCAATTACCGGGTTAGGTCTCATGAACGTTTATAACTTAGCTCTTAGAAATGATTCCAAATTAACTTTCCTGCTACCACAATTCAAGTTATTAAATGAAAGTTGATAGTTCCAAATCTTTGTTGTCTTTCCCTTTTCCTAATCTCTACTTCTCTAGATTCAAGCAAGTGGAGATTATGGGCTAGTCCAAACATTACGCACCGTTAAGAAATATTTATCATGAAGGGAAAAATAATACACGCGTCCATATTGGTTTAGAATAACTTTGTGCTAGCTGTAATTCATTACTTCACCACAGTTCCCACAACCCTATTTGTGGGGTTTAGCTACTCATAATTGTAAGGATTAAATTAGAAGATATAGAAGAATTCATAATTAAAGACTTACAATATTGCAGGAATAAAAAACCAAGAATCAATTGCAAACTAATCTTTGAAAATCAAGAACACAATGGAGAAAACTTGTTCGCTCATGTAATTTTGATCTCCTTGTCATGTTAGGACACTCCCAAATACAATAATAATATCATGTATCGGATTCCCTACTAAGAACTAAAATAAAAGTATTTATGTAATCTTTAAAAATCCTTTCCTAAATTAACAAGGACTGCAGCTCGGGGATGACCTACAAGTCATAGCAGGGTGCTACATGTCGTGATATGTAATCATAGCGTGGATTACAGCCTCTGATCTCTCCAAGTACTAGTGCTCAGTAGGACTCGTTATAAGTCACTACGAGTCGTACCCATCATCCATGGTCAAGACTTCTAAATCTCAACATCTCAAATCCTTAAACTACGAACCCGTACTACAATTCGTATTATGTAGGTATGGTCTGTAAAATCAACACGTACCTTGAGGCTATCAACTAGTTGATTCTCTGTTTCTCACCACGAGCTTGTAGTACGAGTCATACCATGTTGTCACGACTCGTGTATCCTGTTGTACTTTGAAGTCATGCAGTTGTGTATTCTCTGTTTCTTTGCCAAGGGCACTAGCTATGACTCATACGCAGATGGTACAGTTCTTGCGATGACCCATAAGACACCATTTTCTGCCATTTTTCACTTTTTTCCATAATTCAACTCTTGAAACTGATTTCCCTGCAAAGATAGTAAAAAAGTTATATCTATATAAACATACCCAAGTCCTAGCATATTTTCTATGTTTTAATCATCGAAAGTGCCATGAAACCACAACACATCAGTGTGACACAAGTAAGTTAATACGAAAATGTTAACGAGAGAAGAGGAAAGTTGTTAAGCTTAAATTGATCCATTAATAAAAAGGGAAGATAAGAGTGAATACCGACCTTTTAAGGTAATATGTGAAGTTATGTACTACTGTCCGAAGTTGACTATAAAGATTATTGAGCGATGTTTAGCATGATCTAGATATGGTTAAAAGGAAAAGTTTGTAAGTAGATAATAAGCTAAGAACGTATAAAGATTGATGAAATACTTAACATGGAAATAGAGATTCAATCGTAAAATGACATATTGTTCCTGGAAAGAAAGTCAAGACAAATAAGGTAGCTAGAGCTAAAAGATAATTAACTGAAGACGACAAGATTTATGACTGCAAACAAATTAAGTGCTACACCTCTGTCACACGCACAAGCGCATGCAGTTGTACAAGTAGTGAAGTGACTCTTTGTGAGATGGATGTCAAACCCACAGGGACTAGACTTTTATTGAATTATCAAGTTCAAGTATTAATATCAAATTTCACAAGTGCAAGTTTTCAAGATTTTAATAGTTGACAGAGGCCAAATGTAAATGATGGAACAAAGGACGGTTTGTCCTTCCAAGTGATGGTTCATCCCTGCACACATGCAACCTCTAAGTTTAAATTATTTTGGGCTTTTAGGGACATAGTATAAATAGATTTTTCTTTTTTTATGGAGCTTTTATCCATTACTTTCAGTAGAGAGTAGAGATAGATAGATAGCTTTATTTTTCATAGTAGATGTTAGATTTTAGCTTTTAATTTGAAGATTCAAGTTCATCAATTGAAGATTTCATCTACAATTTCAATTTTCATTGGTGAGAATGTTTAATTACTCTCTTTCTCTTCTTCTTTTTAATATAGGTAACTAAAACAAGATCTAGGGTTGCTAACCCTAATGATCCCAATTTGATAAAATTAAGTTTGGTCTTACGAATATTTCATTAATTATTGCTTTGTAGTATGTGATTGGTGATGAAAATCACCAAATCCTTCCCAATTACCTTAAATGAGGCTTGAAAGACCAAATTTATATTGGGTTAGCATCAACCAACAATAACTCAAGGAATAATCCTTGTTTAATGAATTCTCCTAGGCATAGGTTGAATTCAAATTGACAACAAGCAATTGGACAGAAGGGAGTTCTCTTCAATTTGACAAAATTGAAGTAGATTGACAACTACGGTTCTATCAAAAAATACCTATGGTTGCCTAATTCTTTACTTGCATGTTCATCCGTAGTCCATTCTAAATCTATCCATATTGGGTGATTTAGGGGGATCCCTCATAATTGAGTTCACTTTCCTAGAATCTCCTTAAATTGATTACAACCCTTGCAATTTGCATTCTATAGTTGTAGTTAAATTTTCTCAATCTCAATTTGAATAGACTCTAATCTTGCAATAGTATATTCATTAGTACTAGATATCATGGGCTTACTGTAGTCTCTACGGGATTTCACCCCAACTCTATGTTGGGTTCTATATTTGCTTCGATCATTTACACTACCAGAATCTAGAATGGATCTGAATGAGATCAGAAACCTTGTCCTAAGCTATAGTAACCCCATCTAGAATAACCCTTACCTCGAATGACTAAATAGTTTCCCCAGAAAAACCATTACCTCCAGATTAGGTGCCACTATAACCACCGAAAGTATGGGACCTTTTATCCATATTATTGCCAAAATCCTAACACTGCTTCTACTCGACGTCCTTAGTTGCATCAATGACTTTATGAAAAGTTCCTCCAGCAAACACGGTCTGAAAAGCTAACACCCAATCGGATAGATCAATCCCTTTACAAACTGTCAAAGCCTTCCAGTCTTGTCGGGCGGAATCATCAAAGCGTGATGAGACAAGGATAGAACCTTTCCTCTTACTCAGTCATATAAATGCCATCCTGAGTCAAATTCTCAAACTAGTTCCTACTCTCTTCCCACATGCTACAGGGAACAAACTTCTTTTAAAAAAATCTGAGTGAACTACTCCCAAGTCAATGGAGGAGACCCAACTAATTTAGCCTTAATATAAGCTCCCCACCAGTACTTGACTAGCCTGATCATTTGAAAAGTAGTGTAGTCAACCCCATGGGACTCCACCAAACTTAGATTGTGAAATATTTCATGATAGTTGATAATGAACTTGTAAACATTCTCTCCTTGTCCACCTTTGAATTGTGGCGGATCCATCTTCCTGAACCTACTCCTCATATGTCATGATAGCCCTAACAACTGGGTGGAGTAGCAATGTCTGATAAAGGAATACCCCCAAGTCTAAGAGTTATGTTGCGACTGGCTGACCCACAAAAATTGAATACTTATAGCTATCTTTTGGTTGGCAGTTTGTCTTCCCTACCTAGTTTGAGACTTGTTGGACATACTGTGCTAAATACTAGCCTGAGTCATCCCTTGTAAAAAACAAATCATACATACCAAAGTGTCCTAAAGTACTAGAGTAGTAATAAATTTAGGTGGTGTTTGATCCGGGACCACTCTCTTATCTTGAACCTAATCATCCTCTGGGATATAAACATCCTTCTCAAGAGACTCTGCCCTAATAGGTACCAAAGAAGTAGTTGTTGTTGTAGCCATGGCTGGTGCAGCTGCTCATGCCCTGTCTTTACCTTATCTATGTGCTACAGCTAGAGCAAAGGTGTAGGTACAGGTGTAGGGCGTAGGTGCAGATGCCTAACCTCTAGCATTCGTGGACCATGCTCTAACCATTAGAGATAGAATTAAAAAGAATGACTTAGTATCCATCGTGATCAATAATGTAGAATAAGGAAAGAAAGAATGGAAGTTTACTAAAGTCTAATTGTCTAACGAATATAAGTAACAAATGTCTGCGCAACGATCCAGAAGACTCTACTATACTCTGCTCTTGTACATAGTATAACCTATGAACCATGCTCAAATATCATATTGTCATGACCCAAAATCCCATAAAGAAACCCACCATCCTCATATGTGAATCCCGTTCCTTTATTGACCAATTAATATTTTAAATAATACAAAAAAATATAAAATAAGTAACTAACTCTTATAAATACGAATTAAACAAGTCTAAAATCAAAACAACACCAAAACCTAGTGACACTAATACAAGAGCATCTACAAGAACCAAACAAGTCTAAAAACAACTAAAAGCACTGTTTAACAGGAAATAAGATAGGAAATAAAATAAATAGTCTAATGTAATTTAGTGCTGCTGAAGAGAATATAGCTCACTATGAACTCTAACCGCAATAATCTCAAACTGTGTAGCAACTCAACTATTGCTAGTACTTGTGTAACACCCTATATAATTTAAGTAATAAACTCATACTTTTGAGGTAGGACCAAAAGTGCTTAATATGCTACGAAGGATTTATTATGAGGTATTTGAATCACTCTATGATCATATATTAAGATTTGAATTCAAGAAAAGTGTAAATAAAAATCAATATAACTTATTGCAAATTATTTTTAAATTCATTGAAATTTAGGCCAAATGTCTTTTACTCCTAATCTATAAGGTGTTAGGGGGCCTACTACCTATCGAATTGAAGGGACGAGCTCGTTCATGTGCAAGCGTTATTCCGATATGCTTGAGCCTTCCTAGGGTCGTGATAAGTTCCCAAGTAAAATTGAGCTTGTGTGAATCATTAACCATTGTGGAAGAGTTGTTCCAACATGGTTAAGATTGTTATGAATAGCCTATGTATCCATAAGAGCTTTTCTAGAAAGGCTAGTGACCGATTCTTATTTGATTACTATTTTGTATGGTATTTTTGTATTATTGATAGTTCTAGTTAACGGTGAATTGAATACATGAGCCAATAGTGGCGGAGATTGTTGTGGTTGTTCAATAGTTTGGATGTGAGTCGAGCATTTTCTTGCAAACTATTATTGTTGATTTGTGAGTTTGGTTAATATATTAATGACCCTGTATACTCTTTTTTGTCATACCGAACATCTTCCTATTACCTTACATACACAGTACATCTTATATTAACACTCTGAGCCTAGAGGTGCTGCATATATTCCTACAGATGTTGATTGGCAGGTAGATTATAATCCACATAACTGAGCGGGATTCCTAACTATTGGTAAGCTCCTATTTGTTCAGAGTTAAGGATTGTTTTGCATTTTGGAGTACATATATATATTTGGAAAATTTGGTGCCCTGTCCCGATCATACATTATTTTGTTGTACTCGTAAAGGCTCATACACTTATATTGTGGTTGTAGAACTATTGTAGGTCTAGTTGGGAATATTGTATAATTGTTGTTATATAAGTGTGGCCTCGTCAGCCTATTGTGTATGTAAGCGTTGGTTTGAAGGCCAGCTGCTATAGATTCTGATGTTAGCTATTATTTTTATTTCTATTGTTATATTATATTGTTATGCCAAGCCTCGTTAGCTCAGGCTTGTTTGTTGGTTGGCTAGCTATAGGTTTTTCTTGGTCAAGTGATGCACTAGGTAATGATCGCGCCTCCCTGGTTTGGGGGGTGATAAACTTGGTACCAGAGCATGTTGTGTCCTGGGGAGTCTACAAGTCATGTCTATTAGAGTCTTATTTATGTATGCGCTGGGCAACATCCTTATAGGAAAGAAGCTAAAAGACATATAGGATTGTTACCCATCTTTCTAGATCAAAATTGTGTGGTAAGTCTACTGTTGTAGGAATCGGGGCTAGACTTATTTTTGCTAACATGTGCAGAGGATTCTTGTGATTCGAATGGTCATTGGCTAGATATTGTAGCCGGTATGATCCTTTATTTTATTACGCGTTGGTGTCGTGTTTGTACTTTGATAGGTCTAGGGATGTCTTGTTTGGGTTTGTTTTATTATGGACCCATAGATTTTGGTTGAGTATGTGAGTATTGTTATGGTGCATGAACTCTTAAAACATATTTCTTCATGTTGTTAACATTCGAGGATAAATACTCCTAAGGGGGGAAGGATGTAACACCTCGTATAATATAAACAATACGCCTGTACATTTAAGGTAGCACTAAGAGTTCTTAATATGCTAAGAACAATGTGTAATGCGGTATTTGAATCACTCTATGACCATATTTTAATAATTAAAGTCAAGCAAGTTGTAAAGAAAAAGTCGGCATAAGTTATCGCAAATTAGTTTCTTAATTCTCTAAAATTTAGGTCAGATGCCTAGGAACGTCTCTCCCAATGTATAAAGAGTTAAGGGACCTATTACCTATCAAATTAAAGGTCTATAGGTTTAGTTTCCAACTCATTAAATCATTCGCCAATATGACTTTAGAAAAGATAGAGATATTTGTATTTTCGCAAGACTGCACAAGCAGGCACATCAAAGTAGGGTTTAGGTTGGTGGAGGACTATGTAAAGTCCCCGATCAGTTCGATCTTATCTTTATCATATTTTTCAGATCCTAAATGGTGGAAACCTTCTTCTTTGCATATCTTTGATGTTCCTAATAAACTTGAGCCATAATTCCATGATTCCAAGCCTAGATTTGTGTAGCTATCGTGTAGCTCATCTTTTTGTCGTTGTTCTACTGGTTATATATCTGTTTCTTGTAGACTAGTTGGGTAATGCCTCTTCCTCTTTGATTTATATCTTATTACCATAGATATGGATCTGCAAGTACTGTTAGATCTTTACGTTAAAGTTTCTAGAATTGAATCTATAGAAATCTCAATGTATACGTGTCCTACATATTTTCTATTATCAAGTTAGTTGTGGCTTCGTGTTAGTTGGTTGAAGGATTGTTCGCGGCAGTTTCTTAGTGTCATGTGGTGTGAAGTTTCAGCTTGAGTCTTGATCATTGAATTTGAGGTATGTTAAGACTATTCTTTCCTTCTTTTGGCATATTTTTCATTAAATTCTTTCTCGTTGGTATATCATGTGTATTGACTATTTTGTAGTCTTTGATTCATGTTATTATTCTATTATTGGTCTTCTATTTTATGGTGCTATTGCGATTGAGATTATATTTGTATTTTGAGTGTCGTCATGGGTGTTTTGTGATATGACGGTAGGACAATTGAATACATGAAGTTGGGGTTGTGTTGGATTTGATTGGTGGCTTTATTATGTCAATTGTGGGGTCATTTAGTGTTATTTTTACTCTTTATTGAGATGTTGGTTTGTGGTGGTGTTTGGGAGTCGAGTCTGTGGCTCAATTTGGTGTGTAGATATGTGCGTGTGTAGTAATATCAATGGGATGGTTTAAAATTGGAGTTGGATTGTGAATATCAATTGGGAAAGTGTTGGTTGATTTGTGGACTGTTTGTTTATATATTTTTGTGTTGGTTTGTATTGTGTATTCATTGTTACTTATATGTACTAACTTTACTCCCTTGAGTCATTGCATGTAATCAATATGTGAGAGTCATTCTGGCTATGGATCAAGCCTAGGGATTGAAGCTAACCGATGGCGTATAATGGCTTTCTTCGGTAGGGTCGAGCTTATATATGTGTGAGAGTTGTTCCGACATGCCTGAGCCTTTCTGGGGGCGTGATAAGTTCTTCTAGTAGAATTGAGCTCATGTGAATCATTAATCATTATGGAAGAGTGGTTTCGGTATGAGTAAGCTTGTTACGAGTTGCTTGTGTAGCCATGAGAGCTTCTTGTAAGGCTTGTGACTAATTCTTACTGATTACTGTTTCATATGGTATTTCTTGTATTATCGATTGTTTTGGTTAGCTGTGAATTGAATATGTGCGCCGATAGTGGCCGAAATTATTGTGGTTGTTTGATAGTCTGGACAGGAGTCGGGTACTATCTTGTGAGCTGATGTTGTTGATTTGTGAGTTGGATTGATATATTGGTGTCCCCTTATACTCCTCTCTGTCATATTTTACATATGTCATATCTATTTATTGCCTTATATACTTAGTATATCTTCATACTGATGTCGCGAGCAGACTGTGATCCACGTAGCTGAGTAGGAGCCTTAGCTATTTGTAAGCTCCCGCTTGTTCGAAGTATTAGTTTTTTTTGCATTTTTGAGTACATATGTATATATTTAGGTAGGTGGGGCCCCTGTCCCAACCATTATCATCTTGTTGTAGTCGTAGAGGCTAGTAGACTTATGTTGTGATTATAAAGCTGTTATAGGCCTAGTTGGGGATGTTGTATAGGTGTGGCCTCATCGACCTATTGTGTGTATAAGAGTTGGTTTGAAGGCTAGCTTTCTTTATATACATTGATACTAGTTGTTGTCTTTATTTCTATTGTTATATTGTGTTGTGATGCTGAGTCTCATTGGCTCAAGCTTGTTTGTTTATTGGTTAGCTGCAGGGTTCGCTCAGTCAGGCGAGGTAATGGGTTCCAATCGTGCCTCCTCAAGTTTGGGGTGTGACAACCTGGTTCGATCCCTTCATCAAAAAGGGGTAGCAAGTATAGGATGAGTACAAGAAACATATGTACTCAACAAGTTTTGATGACTAACCTTTCTAAAAGTGATTACAAGATTTAATTATAACAATTCCTCTTCAGTAATTATAATAATACAATAACAATAATTCACAACAATAAGAGTTTACAAATTTATCTGAAATCAAGATACACCACTGATGATATCACAATATGTCTCAATATAGTCACCACATCAGCTAAATCACTATTAATATCATAATGAGCCTCAAATATACCAAGTCAAATCAATATCACAATCATCTCAACACTTCAATACTCAACATAACATACAATGCAATGATGATGATTGTAATGCAATGTAATGCGTTTGCTAAGAACCTGTATATACTTGCTTCCTTTGTCGGATAGTTGAGACCCTTGAAGGACTCGCAAGGTCCATATACCTGTCGGAACCATTTTCATCGGTAATAACATGCTCCAAAATCATTTTCCATTGACAATATCATACAATCATTTTCCATCGACATCATAAGAATGTGAATTTTAATAAAATAACTCAATGGACTATATTAGTCAATAATCATCATGCAACAATAAGAGTGGTATGAATATGTTGGCACAAATATATAATATAAGTTCATCAATCGACCTTACAAACAAGGATCATAAAGTCACAATCAAGTATCACATAGTGCATAAGTCTCTATAAATCAATCGTATCACAAGTCGAGGAATACCATCAATACATATATCTATTTCATGTAAATTTATCCATATTATAACATCGGAAGTACCTGTATAAATTCTCTTCATCTCATTTATATGGGACTCCCTTATTACACATTACCATTAAAGTCATTTAATATATCAAAACTAACACCTCAAAGAATCAAAAAATTCTCTAATTGCCTCAAACCGAAGCCCAAGCACCAAACTATAAATTTTTCCCTTTTGTAATGCTTTTGAACAGTCAAAATATATTTAAATACATAATCTTCATAATAATACGAATCCAGTGACATTCTTATTGCTATATTTATTTTTGGCTCGAAAAATCAGGTTAAAATATCACCTCAAGCCCTAAAGTCAAATCTGAAATTTTCTTTTAGATTATGTTTACCTAGAATAAAATAAAATTGCACATAAAATTTAAGCTAAAATGGATCATTATTCGATCCCCAAATCAAGAATTCTTACTCTAAGAACCTTGGGCCTAAAATTTCTTAATTCCTCATAATGTTTTCGTGTTTCCATCAAAACTTTACCCATAATTATATAATAATCTTTTAAAAAAAATTATAATCATTACCTTGATACTTTGGAATGAAAATTCATAGTTTTCTTTTCTCTTTTTTTTCCCTCTTTTTTTCTTTGCACTTTTCTGCATTTTTTTTCTTTTTCTTTTTTCTGCTTGTGCGATCTTTTTCTTTCCTTTTTTTTGGTTGTTGTTGTTTCTATAATAGCTTATAATTCATCGGATATATTTAATTTAATTTTTTTCCTTTTTCTTTTTCTTTTTGAATTTAGGCCATTTTTTTAATTATTAGATTTATTTATCTAATATTTGTTAAAGATCAAGTAATTTTTAATTTAAGTTGGGTCATTATATTCTTCCCTATTTAAAATAATATTCATCCTCGAATATGGTCAAAATTTTAGCAAGGTATCAATATGTGAACACTAACTTTGCCTGTCCTTCTCATAATCTCACTGTCACACCCCGCCTTGGGGGGGTACGACTGGCACCTGGTGCCCTACTAAGATCTGACCTGCTAGACTGTTAAGCCTGGGCGCGTCTAGCGCCTGGCTGGCTCTAACTCATATTTCTGGAAACAAAGGGCTATATGACGGCTGTAAATATAGCCCCCGGCCCATTGGCCTATCGCCTGCTGTACCTGTCTTGGCAGCTAACCAGAAATATAGTAACTCAGGGAAACCTATACGGGCCGACAAGGCCACCATGCTGTCTAGTTATCTGCTGCTTAATCAAAAAGCACAAAAAGAAGCTACGTGACCGGCAAGGTCACCACTACTGACAAGTATGGCCTCACACGACTATCACAGAAGTAAGAAAGAGTAAATGCAACTATACAACTGCACGACCCCACACGACCGGCTCATCTGACCACAAGGACTACATACAGACTGCAAGCCTCTAGGAATAGTAATAGAACTGATCGGGACAGGGCCCCGACCTACCCATGCTATATACAACAAAAGAAACTGAACTACACCTCGGAAATTCAGCCTCCGGATGACTGGAGCTGAATACTCAACCGCTGACAGGGAGTCACGTAGAATCACCTGCTCGTCTAGGAGTACCTGCAGGCAAGTAATGCAGCGCCCCACTGGGCGTCAGTACCACTGATACTGAGTATGTAAAGCAACTGAAACACTATAACTGAAAATAACATCTGAAAGCAATAATATGACTGATGAAGCTGAAGTAAGAGGAATAACTTACTGTCTGATGATGTAGATCGCACCTGTTCTTACTGATACCAAAGGAAGTAGGAATCATACCTGGAAGCGTATCATTCTACTACCAACCCACTCGCGTCTAATATAACATGGCATAGCATACATAACATAACACAGCACATACAAACCTTACCCGGCCCCCATAAGCCGGGAGGTACAATCAACACAGAATCTATGCCCCTACCCCGGTCATCCCATCTCCTATAGTGGCTGTAAGCATCCTGCCGGTCCCTGGGTATGCACTTGGGCTCGCTGAGCCCCTGACTATAACTGTATCTGAGTCCGAAGGACTCTAAATCAACACCCCGGGCGTACCCGCTCGACGGGGGTGTATAAGGGCCGACCAAGGCACAATATGGGGAAACTGGCATCCCATCTTCGTCCCCTTGCGGGACGGCATATCACTCCGTAGAGTGACGTATCCTCGTCCTCTGGCGGACGAGTCGATACAGCTATTAACCCTGGGCGGTTAGGGATGCTAGGTAATCCAACCCCAATCAATACAATGGTCTCAACTAATCATGCTGTCTGTGTATCTCATAAGCCAAAACTAATAGGCGTGATGTATTATATAGATCATATACTGGGCTAATAATAGCAATCTGTAAGTGTCTGATACATGCTGAGACAGGTAAGCATAAATGTGAATATAGTTCCCTGTCTAACTATACTGGGCAAAGGCTATACAAGCGGGTGTTTCTGCTGAAGGCTATGCTGTTCACTAGGTTTCTGTATTAACATGATTTCCTATTTCTAACATGCTTTCTAAACCATATACAGTTACTATTCTATATCTGGAATGCTTTACTGATGTTATACTACCTTGCGAGGTTTCAGCTAAACACAACAATATCTTGGCAGGGCACATTATATCACATACTGAATATACGGCCAATCTTAATCATTTATATTCGAAGCTATATCATACGGATAGGTATCGTACACGTTACGGCCCAAAACTGCTCATATTGCACCAATGTTCAAAATAATACAATAATCAATTTCTGAACCTTTTACTGGTCTGTAAATTACTACACTGCTTCAATGTCACTCAACTTGCCGAGGAAACTTAACTTTACATACCTTATCTTTGAATATTCGTCCGTCGGACGAGGCTCGGCCGGTACTTCTACTGCTTTCTCCCAACTGCATTCATAAATACGTCAATCAATACTAAATACAACGTTATTTCAAAAGGCAACGTCACTTTCGATATAGTTTATAGCCTAAACTTAGGCTTATCGAAAGACGGTCGGAAACTCGCTATTTTTCAGCGGCCCAGAAGGGAGAAATATTTACTTCTCAGCTAGGAACACATAGACATTAATTTAGAGCAATTCTACTTACTTTAGTTCGGCGGCTCGCCGATTCGTCGGCCGTATTTCGTGAAACTAATTCCGTAGAAATGCTCTCTGCTGCAAAATACCTTGGTACCTAGGATTAATTTGGGTTTGGGCAGCGTTTGGCAGCGTAATCGGACGAAAATATTTAACCTCCTTTCGTTTTCCCTCTGTTCAGTACGCTTCTGGAAATTATTAACTGATAACAATGAGTTTAACCCGAAGTGAGGGATTTATATACCTGGGCTGGGACAATGGCAACGTGGCACGGAGCCATCGCGGAGGCCTCCCCTCCGTGACACGCTGCCATCGCGGAGGGGCTCTGCCTCGGCTCCTCCCGCGATGGTTCGACAGGTTTCTCGTTCGATCTTTTCCCGGGCCTTTCCCTAGCACGTATGGCTTTCAAATATGCTTAACCAACGTGCGAGTAGGTCGTCTAAGTGCCGGGAATTCTACGGGGTATAACACTCACGATAATTATCTTTTCTGAAACTCATCCGATTACTTTAAAAAATTTACAAAATGAGTAAATCATTAGATTTATTTATCTAATATTTGTTAAAGATCAAGTAATTTTTAATTTAGGTTGGGTCATTATATTCTTTCCTATTTAAAATAATATTCGTCCTCGAATATGGTCAAAATTTTAGCAAGGTATCAATATGTGAACACTAACTTTGTCTGTCCTTCTCATAATCTCACGATAATTATCTTTTCTGAAACTCATCCGATTACTTTAAAAAATTCACAAAATGACTAAAGGATCATTAAACAATTATAGTTTATAAAACATAGAGTCGGTTGGCACAATGGGTTACATCAGTATAGCCACAAAATACCAATAGCCTAAAAACACCATTTTATCTGACCCCAAATAATGTCATAGGTATCTTATTCAACATATCCACAAACTTTAGAAATAAAAATTGATCAAAATCAGTGAAATACCTTCCGGAAACCCTTCACAAGTCACAACCTATCACCATCAATGCTTCTCTTTCTACCACCACCAGTCCTCCACCATAGAAAGACGCCAAAATCCAATCTACGCATTTTTCAACTTATGGTAACAACTTCAGATTTAGAAAACTTTTTCCTACGACTTCGGACACTAAATCATTTGGAGGGATAAAGTGGTGAAGTAGATGAAGGGGGCACACGGAGAAGAACAGAGGAAGGACAGATAAGAAGAGAACATGGGGAAGAGAACAGTGGACGGCTAGAGAAAAAGCAAAAAAAAAAAAAGGAAGGGATATTTTAAAAAATATATAATTCAATATAAAATATTATAATCACATAGCTATATTTTTAGTTTTCATTCGTATAGCCAAAAAAAAATTCATAATAATATTTTACACACAGTATACAATCTTAAACAATCTTATACAACTTTATACAATCTTATACAGTATTATACAATACATACATTTGTTGTATATAATATATTAATTTTATATAAAAGTATACAAAAATATATAATAGTATACAAAAGGTGTTTACACACATTTTTATGTGATTATATAAAATTATATAAATTTATACAAGATTAATATATTATCAATTAACTACTATGAATAACTAGTTTATAATTTTTTTGATGCAAAAATATACCAGTCAACAAAATAAAAGAATTAACAAATTAAAGAAGAAACACTTGTTTTTCATCTTTATTTTCTTTTCCATAGATCTGAAGTGTGAAAAAAAAATACCAATAAAGATACGTAAAATATGAATAACAACAAAATCAAATAAAATGTTAATGCTAAATTTGGGATAGGTTTTGAATTGTTATAAAAGGACTGAGTATTGATATAAGAGAAGTGAAGGATTATACAGAGAAAAATAGGTGTTTCTATATATAGCAAAAGAAAATAAAAGACAATGAGAAAAAGTTTTAAAAAAGTTAAAACCATAAACTAATTAAAAATAAATAAATATCTTAGTTGCAAAATTATTCCACCGGTCATTTCTCTTTAATCTCTGAAGGAAAATAGTTAAAATACTCGTTTACGCAAATAATAGTTCAATGTGATTTGATTTAAAAAAAATACAACATATATGATGAAGAAAAAATAAGAACGAGATTGGAGATTTGTGTGAAAAAAAAAAAAGTTTATATAATAAAATGAGTAAAAAAAAAGAATTGGGTTAAATTTGATTATTATTTTATTTGGACTAACATATATGTAGAGTAAAAATTTCAAAAAGAAAAAAAAGGTAATGGTTAAAGAGTGAAAACGAAGGAAGAAAGAGAAGAACAAGAATTAATAATGGCTAAAGAGATAATAAATTAAAATATGGTTAAAGTAAATAATTATTTTATTTTAAATGTCAAAGGTGTAACTTTTTCCAAAAATAATTGGCTAAAAGTGGTGAATATTGAGATCCGAATATTTATTTTCAGTTATTTATAAAGATTGAGGTTTTTTTTTAGATGGGCTTGAATAGACTAATGTAGAGTAAACATTCCTAAAAAAATTTTGGCATACACATAAATTATCTTTTGTATTAAATAAAACATGTTGCTAAACTGAAGAGAAAGAGAACATATATGGCTAAAAATAAAGATTCAATATATTTCAAAAATTGGACACAGATAATATTTTGACGGAACAAAACGGAATATGATTCATAAATAATTGAAATAAAAACTATAATAATACGAAATTGATAATGGCTAAAACTAAAGATTCAATATATTCCAAAATTTGGACACAAACAACATTTTTGACTGAACAAAAGGAAATATCTTTCATAAATAATTGAAATGAAAACTATAATAATACGAAATTGATAAGAAATTGCAACAAATTAGAAGAACACTATGAAAAAGCAACATAAAAAACAAATAGAACAACATAATTATTACATTCTTAATCAAGGCCCTTGGAATGTCCGTCATCTTCAGCATTGGTTTCACCGTCTTTCGTTGGTGCAGTCTCTGTACCGCTTCCACCCTCTAAGCCAAAATCATCTTGGTTAGTAGCCACAGTCACAGCAAACCACGGATTATCGATCAAACCTCCCATTGAATTTGCCGATGGAGCAACATTTTCATTATTAGAGAGAGGATTTGGAACTTATTGATTTAGCTGTTTCTTTCTTTCATTAAGTTGAGCCATCTTAGCAATAATTAACTTTAACACACCTTTAATTTCTCTAATCTCATGTTCATAAATACTCGTTCCCTCCACAAGTTGGTTTAAGAGGAGTTCCATTTCCATCTCCTCATTCATTTTCTCTATTTTCTAATTTTTTCTTCTTTCTTATTCACCTTTTCTAGAAGATACATTTCATGTTTAACTAACTTCTTAAGTCTTTTAACCTCAGAAGAGCTTAGATACCTCCTTAAGACACTCTTATCCAGATTTGTAGACTCCCAAGAAATGGATTGGGTTTCTCTTGGCCTAAAATTAATTACGGCGACTTCTACATCACATAGAATAGAAAGTTCTTCAACTTTCTTGAATAATCTTGATGCTCTTCTATCTAGAATGGAGTTTCTCACATTTTCACTACATTTCTTAGACCTTTTTTCTAGCCATATTTGATATTCAAACATAAAATACACCTTATTATGAAATAAAATATAAATAATTCAACGCGGTGTGTGGCTTTTATAAATGTTGAATAAGAATTTTCACTATAGTCAAATTGAGAAATTTCAAGTTGATTGATATAGATTGCTCCAAATTGTAAATAAATTGATTGGCATAATTTGGCTTTAAAGGGACAAAAAATATTATTCTCCCTAATAATTTTCTTATTTAGGCATTTGAACTAATCATCTAAGGCTAACATGATCAACTGGTAATGACATTACCATTTTAGACTCCCTAAACAATATCTAGTCCAATAAGGTAATATTTTAATAATTTTTCATTTTATAATCATATAATAGGATATGCTTTTAATATTTTACCATTCATAATCATATAATTATAACTTTTCTATAGAGTTGTTCTGTTCTTCGTAAGAGGAAAAGTAATGGTTTTGTCATGACCCAAAAGGAGGAGTATGATAAGTATTTGATGTTATTAACATTAGTGGTGTCAAAGGCACGCTTAAATCTATGAATATTCATTGTTTGGATAAAAATCGAATCAAATCGAAAAATTGAACCAAAACGATTAAATAAATTAATTTTTATTTGGTTTGGTTTTATAATATTAAAAACCTCTATTATTTGGTTTGATTTTGGTTTTGTTCAAAATAACTGAAAAAATAATCAAATCGAATCGATAAATTATATATATATATATATATTATAATGATGTATACATAATATATTATTTTTTAATACTAATTGTATTCATCAAATTTTATTTAATAAATAAAAGACTCTAAAAGTGTACAACCAAAAGAAAAATAAGAAGGTTCATATTGGGTCTAAGCTCAACAAAATAATAAATAAGGTTTCAACATTAAGATCATTGTTGAACTACTTAACATCTTCCAAAACCTAAAAGAATAGCGATGCAGGTCATTTCTTCTTTGATTCACATCAGTGCAATGGAGCGACGATGTTTCTTTGACGAGAAGTTCAATTGAGCAAGAAGATTGTTTTTGCCTCCATGGGTTTTATTTATTTTTATGCTGAAAAGTTGAGTAGAGGAAGCAGAGTTCATCATTTGCAATTAAGTAACAAAACTAATCAATACATTGCATTCATGGTTACTATTTTTAAAAAGTATTTACTTAATCTCATACTTTAAAGTTGTGTTAGATGTATAAATATTTGGGTTGTTGTCTTCTGTGACGAAGGTTAAAACAACCAACCACAAGAAGTACTGTATTATGTTTAATGTTGACATTATTTTACTGGTTCTTCATGCAATATACAAGTAACATTTGGTCCATATACATACCAAATTATGGTTATTCTTTTATCTATTCATTCTAGTAATGTAGTTTCTTCATTGATCGTGTTGTTTTATTATTCTTTTTATTTTTTAATTTTAGTGTATGATAAATATATATTTTAGTTGATTTGATTTAATAATTTTAAAACTGACTAATTTAATTTGGTTTTGATTTTAACCAATAACCAAACAAAACCGATCTATGAACACCTCTACTTAAGCCCCGAAGCGAGGTGCAAAACATGTTGAGCGTTTCGTCTCGCTTAATATGTGTTTCATTATCACCAGCAAGTCTCCAGAACATAATTTTCTTGCCAATAAGTGTCTCCTAAAGAGGCTCTACTAAACAATTCATATTATTTATCGTAATTTTATTTAATTTATTTGTCTGTATATTTGTTATTAATGCATATTACTACTAGTCTTGTACTATATATATTTGTAATTTTCTCTATTTGTATTTATATTCATTAAATATCATGCTTTATTTGTACTTTGTGCTTAAAATTACAATAGACCTTAGAGCTTTTTGCGCTTTTCGATTTTGAAAACTCTAATTAACATGCATCAAGTGCAAAATAATACATATATAACTACAAAATAAATCATATATAAATATGAAAAAATTTAGTAAAATATCATAGCAAGAAATAATTTAGTTAAAAATTAGTCACAAAATGTATTAATTGTGGCCAAAGACTATTACTTATTATTATGAATTTGCAAGTGTTCAAAGTGTAAACCATGGAAAAAAGTAGAAGTGACAAGGAAGAAAGAAACAAAATAAGTCTCGGACCTCTTGCTATGACTCTCACACTAAATTGCACGAGACAATCCTGAGCGAGCAAGTGGAAGAAAAGAGTTCAAGGGGCTCGGGAGGCCCTTCACCTCAGATGACTGAAAAACCTGGAGCGGGATGCATGATACCTCTGGTGACGCATGCTCCCTGGCCCCCACAACTTGAATAGTATAAATTGAATGATTACGAGGTGTAGGGGTGATATTTGATTATATATATATTTGATTATTATTTTTCTCACATTTAATATTTTTCAATTGTCTTTTGAGTATTAATTATATTTGTTTGAATCTAATATTACATTTTTATGTTTTACAAATAATAAAATGCGAAGATAAAAAGATTTTGAGCAAAATTAAATAAAAACTAAAAAAGAAAAGAAAAGAACAAAAATTAATAGAGGCGAAATAACGATTACATGTAATGATTTGGGAAATTATGATGCAATAATTAAGAAAGAAAATGATTAAGAAATGAAAAAATTAAGCACTTACCTGGTAGCAGACGATCGATTTGGCGTGATTCCCAATTCGCTGTGTCTAACCTATTATCGATTCAAAATATTTCTCTAACTTATTTTAAATTCATCTATCTTATCTAGCACTTTTTCTATACACATAAATAGTTCACAAATATAATTTTTCACAACTTCGGAAGTAGAGAGAACTATGAGCCCTGTGTAATATCATATGTGCTTAATCGGTCTCGTCGATAGATTTCGGACATACGAGCCTGGATTGTGACTAAGTGTTATACATCGGGAAAAGGCTAAGGAGTCAATACTACATACGAGGGACGGAATGCCAGAAATATTGGAGGGACCAGGCCATTTTTCCTACCACGATGCGCTGGGCAGTACGACCTGCGTTGCAGCAGTGCCAGCCCCTATATATATAGATGTGTTGATAGGTTTTGTCATTCATGATATATTTTTCTAGACCCTTAGGTGGTGGAAAACCCTTCCCCATCAAATTATCTCATGTTCTAAGGGACTTTGGAGCCAAATCAAAGATCCAAACTAATTTCCAAGCATAGATCGTGGGTATGTCGTACATGGTCATGTGCTGACATTTTCTCGAGTTTTCGGTGGCCATTTTGAGCTACTTGATTTGGCAAGCCTCTTCACCTACTGATTCTTAGTTAATTACCATGGTAATGAAGCCATAAAGCTTGGTAAATTTTCAATTTCGAAATTCTATCATTTAAATCAATAGAAATGTTGTTGTTTAAGCATCGTTGTGTTGCTTTCTTGTTCAACTCTTGTAGTTGCATGATTGGAGGTGTTGGAAGCTATTTTAGGCAGTATCTCATGGTATGTATAGATTAGGTTTCAGGCTGATTCAAGTCGGCATCATGAAAGGTATGTTAAAGGTTTCCAAATCTCCTTTTTAGCATGATTTTCGTTGAAATCAAACTCCCGTTATCCCTGTGCAAATTTACTGCTTTATGGATGGAAATTTGTAGCACTATCTAGTTTTTGGGCTGCTGGATTGTGTCCTTTCCCTCAGTAATTGAGATCATGTAACTAGGTATTAGATTGATTAGTTGTCATATGTCGGTAGGGCATTCATAGGAGCCGATGTAATGATCCACCCGACCGTTATAGCATTCCAACCCCACAAAAAAAAATTAGGTGCATTTAAATTTTTAGAAATTTGCGACAAATCCCTGAGAAATGAAGATCACACGGAGAATAAATTTTAATGGGCATATTTGAGATTGGATGGACCCAAGTGGGTGTCTACCGTGGTGGGACATTTTTCGCCACAGCAAAGCCGCTGCAGCGGGAGGTATGACCGCTGCAGTGGATGACGCGGACCAGAAATCCCCAATCTCATTTGGACTTGGATATTAAAACCTAGTCCTTAAGGAAGACTTATTAAAAATGTCTAAACATAAAATAGACTTTTGAGAAAAACAAGAGGACCCAAAGGGTAGAATTGATATCCATGGCTAGGAACTCCGGCAAAGAGATCAAGAATGGGAAAGCTGCAGATGAAAATGATTGGGACGATAACTTGGCACTAGGTAGGCTATGGTTTACTCACTTTTGCATTAGATTTTGGTTAGCTAAACATATACATGGCTATGATTTATATGCTTTCAATGAGTAGGATTGTACTTTTAACTATGTTATGGACTATTAACCGGAATCAACGAACATCTAAGAAGAAGTGTATTAGAAGAGGGGTGATGAAAAGTCATAATGAGGTAAAACCTAGAGGAGGTATTCCAACCAATAAATGGGTATATGTCCCAGGATATGACTTGAGCTAAACATTATTGAGGAGATTGACTTACTAGTGTCGTTGATAGAGTATTCTCGAGTGTAAATATGGACCTCTTCCTTCCTTGAATTGAGACCTTAGACGGGTAAATCACGTAGACTCTATGTAGGAGATAAGACCAATGGACGGATTAAAAAATTGTAACTATGTGAGCGTGAGGTGAAGTGAGTGATGTCGGATAGTAATCCCTTACATAATGATTGAAATGTGTTGTGTTCGATATTGCATTTTCTGAATTGATGATTGGGTCCGTATTAATGGTGACACGGTGGAAAGTTAGTTGATGATGTAAGCATGTTATGTCATTATTTTGTTATGATAGGTATAAAGAAACCAAAACATGGGAGAAACTATAAAAGAAGGATTGGTCGTAGTACTGCCAACAGTACCGTTGTAGCGAGACCGCTATAACGATAGTAATGCCGCTACAGTGGAGCCCAAACCAGTAAGAGGGCCGAGTTGGAAATCTTATAACTTGATTGGGTCAAATGTTATTATTTTTGTTGGGACACGAGATTGATTTAATTTTATGTTATTGTACTTGTTGTGTGATTGAGTAATTCTTGTTGTGTGATGATATGTTATATGATGTGTTGTACTATGCATCCCGCAACTGAGGGAGGAATTGGCATTAAATGAATGTGTGACGGAGATGACGAATAATATAGAAAGATGGTTATCGATACTATGGTAAATGAGGGGCCTATGGCCAAAGTTAAGGAACTCCGGTGAACAAGTTATTACAATCAGATTTTTTAATAAGGATTGGATACACGAGTGGCTCGTGGCCGAGGTGAGCATTCGAGCGAGCGGTATGAGATAGTACATAGATAGGTATGGCTAAAGGACCGTGCGGCTGGGTGTACGAGTGAGTACACATACAAGTATGATGAATGCTCATACGACTGGGTTTACAGTATATGGATTTCTAGAGTCCCCTGTAGGTCATGACTGGAAGGTAAAGCATAAGACCCTCTGACATATGTGTACAGTGATATGACATGTGCTCGACATATCACTGATGGTATTATTGAGAGATAGAGATTTTGCAGGTATGGTTGATATACATACGACTACAGAGGTGGAAAGGTAATTTATATGCCAGTGTGATACAGGATACACCGATATAAATTCGGGTTTTAAGGTGAGGAACAGGTATGGAATCTTATGATATTTCATGGTATGAGGTAAAGTATGTGCATGTACTATATTGTTGGGGGAATTGAATCCCTTATGCTGTTTTGATAATTTTTGTGTGAACATGGGATAGTACATTTGTAATTGCGTTTGATTGTTTGTATTAATTTTATTTGATGGTTTAGGTATGATAGTATGATGGGTTTGAACAAAAGATAGCGCAGTGCCGTGAGATAGCAAGTTGACACGTTTATTTGATGCACTTCTAAGAAGAACGAGAAATCCTATAAAGGGTAGAAACGTACTTGGTCATTCATAGTGATATGGTAAGAAGAGCAGCAGTGTTGTAATGTTTTATGACAGAATAAAATAGAGCCAGTTCAGGTAAAAATTAATTACCGGTTGGATAGGTAGCACTGCAGCAGACACATCGCCGCGACAGCGGAATCGCTTTAGTGGCCTGAGCCTTTGCTGCAGTGGAAATAGAGAAAAGCAGACTGATAGGCTAATTAACGACTAGAACATAGGATAATTGCGTGACACCGGATGATTCATAAAAACTATATTGTAGTGAATAAATCTGGTGGGATGTTGCCTAAGTGAATTATTATTGAATTTAGAAATATTGATAGTATATTAATTTTTTATTACTGTTGTGTTAACTAACTGTAGTTGGCCGATGATGCCTACCAATACGTGTGGTGTACTAATACTACCTTACTACACCTTGTTTCTTTGGGTGTAGGATGTGGCAGGTTGAAGTTTCTTGATTGACGTGGAGTACTCAGTACCAGCTTCAGTGTTTATCTTCTGAACAAAGCTGGTCATTTTGTTGTCAAGTATTCAGTTAGAGCTCTTGTACCTGTCTAGACTAGATCTTGGGAGAGTCATATTAGAGGAATTTGTAACGTTATTTTGTTGAGAATGTTTAGTAGATAATGAGAAGTAATGTAAATGCTAGATGTTATTTTCTTACCTAATTGATAGAAATGTTCTAAGGGTTCTCCTATCGAGCAGAGTCGATGTAGGTGCCTGCATGACCTGTCTAGTTGGGTCATGAAAGGTTGGTATTAGAGCATCTGGGTTACCGGTCTACAAGTATAAGAGCAATGTTGAGTAGACTCCTGCGAATTGGTGTGTAGACGTCCACACCTAATCTTCGGGAAGCTATAAGGCATTTAGAAAGTCACACTTATTTCTTTTCCATCGTGCTATTTGGTTGTGTTGATCACCCGAGTTGATCCCAATTGATATTTGCAAGAATCCAATTGGTATCTTGACAGACCTAATCGGTATTTGTCTAGGTGTAATTAGTGAAAATCTGTGATAAAACTGGTAGGTTGGGGTTAATTTTATTAACTGGAAAGAAAACTTGTCATAATTATTCTACTTAGCAAGTCTGGCTGCAGTGGTCTCGCTACAACGGAAGGAGTGCCGCTACAACGAATCCGCTGTTGTGAAAAGGACACCCGCTCCAGCAGACAAAGTCAGGCAGAATGCCAGTTTCTAGAAAGTCCAAGCCTCAAGCAATCAAAACCATTCAAGCAATGCAAGTATAAGGAAAACCACAGTGATAGAATGTAAAGGGACCAACACGGCTAATATCGGTGAATGCCCAAATAGGCACTCGAAGGAAACAAGTACCAACATCCAAAAATAGAAACGGGAAAAGGAAATAGTATGTCTTACAAGCCCCAAACAGGGGATACCCAACAAACTGAATAAAAGCTAAAATTAGGGGGGGGGGGGACACTGCGACCCATCTAGCTGGAGGCCTCGTTGCTACCACTGCCTGTGTCCTCGTCCGCTCCCTCCTCAAACCCGCTAAGGATGGAGAACTCGGGGAGATCCTGTCGGGTCACCTGTGGAGGCCTTTCCCTTGTAGCTAGGGTCTTTAGGATCTTCTTGATCCCTTTACACATCCGAACAATCAGCTTGTCTCGAGAACTTCATCTCCTCCTCTCCAGCTTCAAGTCCTCCCGATGCTCAACATGGGCCTAGTCTAGGGAAACAATTGCCTCCTCCATCTCTCTCAAATCAACAACTGCTGTACCAAATGGTCAGCTAGTAGAAGGCCTATTGGGTGAAGGAGGTTTGGGCAATCCCCTAAGGATCTCACGCATATCTGCCATCTAGGCCTCTAACCTATTGAACTGCCCCGAGGGTCTAGAAGTGTCATCCCTGCCATCACCCTCAGCTGATGCAGACATCCTCTTCTTCCTTCCCCTCTCTAGAGCCCCCTTCACCCTTAAGGGATCAAAGGGCCTGTCATAGTCCACAATAACATCTCGGGACTCCTAGTGCACTCGGGCCCGCTTGCATAGTTGGGTGATGAGGGAAGGAAATTCCAGGCCAGTGATAGTCTTTGTGTGAAAATACTTTCACTCCTCAATGATTTGAGCCCCACATTGACCCTCACCCCGCTCAGAACCGCAGCTACCACCAGCGCCCAATGATAAGTCACGCCCGTGACATTGGAAGGTGGGTAGAATAAAGCCACCTCCTGGCCTCCGCAGTGAAGTGAGTACTCTAAATCCCCATCCGAGTAATCCCCCAGTTAGTATAGCCCTCCGCTCCTCCACCACCAGAGTATCCACCAACCATTTTCCGTTCCCAGGTATAACCTTTCCTTTAGCTCAGACTCTGGCAGGTTGGGCAAACCAAATGCATCATTGATGGCCTAAGTGGTCAAGATGATCTGCCTGCCCTAGACATAGGCCACTGGCTCGTCACGGCTTCAAGCGACTGTGGGAAGGTTGGCATAGAACACCTTCACCCAGGCCTCATTAGCCTTGCCTGGGTTCTCCACCAATGGGCCCCACCCCAACCCCTAAAGAAAGGCATAGAATTCCAGAGCCTTCTCCTCCACCTCCTGTATTATGAAGCCCCTCTCATACAACAAGTCCTTTGTGTCCTTTTCATTGTAGCGGAACTGGCACTGGTCATGGACAAACCAAATATACTCATTGGGGTAGAGACTGCTACCAGAAGAGGCCATGATGACAAACTTGAAACGAAATGAAAAAGGGTTAGGAGGGAATAATACAGGATGGGGAGAAAAGAACAACAGGGACTAAAATTGAAAGGAGGTACTGCCTAGTTGGACCGCTGCAGCAGTTGTACGTCCATTGTAGTAGGTCCGCTTCAGTGGAATAAAGATTGTTGGGACGGTACCGCTGTAGTCATAAAGGGTCCGCTGTAGTGGACATCATCTTCTCCAGACCTCCGCAGCCTGTTCGGTGCTGTGGTGACTACACGCAAGTGCACGTGGTCGAACAAGTAGTAAAGTGGCTTAAGTAAAGCCAAGTATCGATCCCACAGGGACTGAGCTAGGGTACTAATTAACTTATGTGTTAATGAGCTATATCTTTAAGAATGCAAACAACCAAATAAATAATATTTCAAGAGTTTGAATTTACTAATTAATAAGAATCTAAGGCAAAATTATAAAGTGAGTCTGAATAATAGTAATGAGCAAGCTGAGGTTAAAACGAACATGCAGGGAATTAATTTATCAATACAATTCAGTTAATCTTTCCTTCGGTTGCTAGTCAAGAATTATTGCCTATGGATTGGAACTTTCGACTCCTATCCAACTTAAGAATCATGAGCCTTAATCTACATTTCTGTGATAAAAGAATTTCATGTTCTAGCCATACATTCCCTAGTCCTTATTTGACTAATAAGACTTTCAGATATATTTCTATTCTGAATGTAAATGAATTCTCAATTTTCCAAACTAAGAAGAGATCATATCCTACCAATTCACATCTTTCCAATTTCTTTCCTTTTCAAAATCAAAATTGGATTTTTTAGATATACATTAACATTGACCAAACATTAATGCAGTAAGAACAAGATTTGATAGAACAACCATTGAAGAAAAGATAAAAACTGAAATGATTAACAATTACATTACACTACAATTGTTCTTAACCTCAGCAAGAAGTGAATTTAGCCACTCATTTGTCGATTCAACATCATCAAATAAGTAGAAATCATACAAACAATTGAGATAAAAGAGAAAGAGATAGAGAAGAACCCTAGAATTTTCGTCCCCTCAACTGCCTGTAACCCACGTTCTTGCTCAACCAAGTCAGAATGTTTAAAATAAAACCTAAGTGTGCTATTTATACTATTGAGAATTTTCTCGGAATAACAAGCAACGTGGCACGGAGTGTATTGCGGAGCACTCCCTCCGTGCCATGGAGGTATCGCGGACCCTCAGGCAATTTAACCTCAACGTGCCACGTCCTGCATCGCGGAGCCTGGCCAACGTGACATGCTGCTATCGCGCACCTTCACTGGAAATTGCCAAAATTATTTCATCTGAGGCAGAGTGCCTCCGCGATGGCAATGTGACACGGCTCCATTGCGGAGCCTCTATTTTTGCTGCTCTCCCTTGTCATTTTTCACTCCTTGTTTCCAAGTTCATTCCCGATCTTTACCAACATGTATTTTAGCTTCCAAAATTTCCTTTTACTTGCAAAACAACACTAATCATGTTGGTTAGTATAAATCCACATTTCTACTAAAAATCACATGAGAATATACACATAACAATTGATAAACAAGACGAAATGAAGCGTTTGAGTATCACTTGGGCATGCAATTCTGCCCAAGATCACTTACCCCACACTTAAACTCTTGTTCGTCCTCGAACAATACTCTCACATCTCTTGCAATTGACCCTCACACATTGCTACTTTGGCTCGACAATTCAAGCTACGGCTATACCGATTATTTAATATAGCAAATCATCAAGAAAACATGCATGCTCTCATCAATACAATGAAGTACATCACATTAAGATCTCCTAAGCTCAAGAATCAATTCTCGATCTTGGAAAACTCGTGCAAATCAACTAATAAAGACATCCGACACGAAATTAATCTCTCGTCAAGCATGTGACCTCACAACACAGAGAATTACCCCATTGCCATCATATGATTTCCAAAGCACTACATGTAGGGGTATATGAATACGATTTCGCTCTCTCTCCCAAAGAATTCACATGCATCATCTCATGACCATAGGCTTGCCTCTAGTGTATTACTCCACTAATATAAGGACGAGTGATGTAAGATCACGTAGGACTTAACGGATTGTAATGTAAACTAAGGAACTAGCAAATACTGGGCTAACCAATAATAGCAATTAGATTCCTAAAGCGCTTTTCAATACATCCCACCATCATTACGGCCATTTTTTTCTTCCTTCATCCTCCCATTCTTGAAGAAATTTTTTTCTTTGTTTTTGTTCCCATTTCTTTAAGCACACTCGACTTACTAGCAAAGATTAGTTATACATCTTTATTTTATTTAATTTCAGCAAGTGCACCTTTGACTTTTTCTTTAACTTTCACCACTTCCGCTTTTCCTTCCTTTTCACAATTCTCACTCCTTTACACTGTGGGAAAATTGTTTTTTCTTGAGCTCTTAAGAGTTTTGGATCAAATTCACGGCTAATGAAAAGAAGGGATTAAGCTCGGTTTGTACCTCTTCAAAGAAAGAAAAAAAAATATGCTAAAGGCTCAATGGGGCTAACTAGGATGTACATTCAAGGTAGGTATGATAATGGAGAAACTTTCGGTTTAATCAAAGAAACGCCTACATCCTTTCCTATAATACACATCCTTCATTTCATTTAGTACACACACCGGGCAAGTTCTAGACACTTCACAATAGCATGGAATAATCGAAACCTCACCTCACACTCATTGCACATGCTCAACTCAAGACATATTCACAGACTCTTCAATCAGCTAATTACAAGAATTCACTATTAAGCCTCGATCACACCAAATCGAACTTTATGGCCTAGGTATCTCAACATGTTTACACATTTTCATGCTTTAATATGAATCACCTTTGCATCTTAATATCATGTACAACACGTAACAAGAATTCCGAACCATGAAATAGTGACACATTTGGGAAACAAACAAAAGAAAGAAAATAAAAAAAGAAAAAACTACTCCTATCGACAACATTTCCCTTAAGACGGTCGTCATCCATCCATCATAGGGAAAGGTCACTGTCTACGACTTCGGTTCAATGGGACTATTCTAGGTAAAAGCACCGAAAATAAAGGCCGAGAAACCCAACATAAAAGAAAATCAACAAAAATTTTAAAAATTTTGATAATTTCGATAGAAAATAAAAATATTTACACAACAACCAACCAACAACAGCTCAACACAACACACAACAGCTTAACATTCATTACAACACCACTTAATTACAAAACACATAACACAAAGTCACAGCGTCACATTTTTCACAAGCACAACACACAACATAAACATACACAAAAATGAAGCTAGCACCTAACTACTCCCACCACACTTAAACCGAACACTGTCCCTAGTGTTCACATAATTTAAACATATCACAAAGGTAGGTGGTGAAACTCCCTGATCAATCGAAGTATTCAACTTTTTCATCAGGTGTCGTTGCCTCGTCTCTCATATCAGAATCGCCCCCGCTGTCCTCATCTGACTCAACATCTGAGTCCTCCCGGCGTGTCTCCTCATCGATGGGGACATCATCATCTACGGGCTCCACAAATGCGGGCCCAACTCTACATGGAGCTCGGGAATTCTCGCCGAATGGGTAATCCAGCTCGAGCTGCCACAGCTCATCCTCCGTTGCCGACCTCCCACTGACGCGCAACTATAGCATCTGCATCCTGTACATGCGGGGCATATACTAATCATCCCGAGCATGTCGCTCGGCTAGTGTGAGCACCGGCCCATGAGTAGTGTCAGGTGCCTTGGTTTTTGTGACATCCAAGGCATGCCTGTCAATCTATGGGATGTAATCCAGGGCCTCCTCCTCGATATCATGGCCCCTCAGGAACATGGTAAGTAAACCATCAAACCCGTATCTATGCCCCTGATGTAGTCGGGCTCTCTTCATGGTGGAGATGATCACCGCCCCAACATTGATCTCTAGCCCTTTTATCAGGGCATACACCAAGTAGACTCGGTCCTGGGTGACATATGTCATGTGCACCCCTGGGATCAAGCATGAGCACATGATTTTCAGCCAAATCCTGGCTTCCCTGTTCATCTGAGAGTAGGGCAACGTCTGGTGGTAGCCCCTCTCCTTGTGCCTGCTCCGCCTTGTTGTCGAACGGGCTCCACATAGAGTGCGTCTGATGTCCGCATAGGTTGGAGTGATGTTCATCTGCCGGAGTACATGGGCGTCTGTGTCCCGCGCCCCCAATATAACATTCAAGTGATGGGGCTCAAAAGTGACAACCTACCCCCTAATTTTGACTGTGTGACTGCGGAGTGTCGGGTTTCAGTTGGCATAGAACTCCCGAATCAGATTGAGATTTCACTCCCTGGGCTCCTCGGAGATGAAGTTCAGCCCAGCGGTGTCAATCTGGTGTACGATCCGCGGGAATTCCTATGCCAGCGGCTCCCTTAATATTTGCTCCTCCGGAAAGTATTTGGTTTCTTTGTGTTTTGCATACCATTTCTTCCCTTCATCTGTCACCCATCGGGTTCTGTATTATCGGCGTTGGCCTCTCGGAACCGCTGGTGCTGCTGGAACTGCTGTTCCCAATCTTATTCTTTTTCTGCCGGTGCTCGATGTGGATGCGCCCTTACCCTTATCTTGTCTGCCTGACATTGTTCCTGCACATTTAACATACAATCCCAGTGTTATTCAAATCATAACTAGCTACAACTAAGGTTGGGTTTAATTGGATTACCCCACACTTAGTCTTTAGCCGCACTCCAAACAATTCGACAAGACATTCATGCTTTCCCAATATTTAACATTCAATCATGCTTAGTGCATTCATATAAGTTGATCGAACAATTATTATGTACTACTCAGACTTCATACAATGAATAGAAATATTGCCATCAATTCCATTACATCATCATAGCACTTAGCCAATTTTTGTTCTCAACAACCTATGCAATTCACCAATTTCATTCTCCCGAAAATCCCTTGTCTACTTAGCATATTCAACATTAATGACAACATAATTCAATTCACCCAACATGCACAACCCAATTTTGTTCAACATTTCAAACAATTTTAGTCTTCTTCCTATTAAATTTCCAACCCTAGCTACCAATTTCGCAAAAATTCAATAACACATGCATTCATCGAGTTCATATACTCACAACGATACTATGAACATCAATCAATCATAACTTAAATGAATTCAAGCTTAATTCTCACTTAGGGCAAGGTTCAATCACTACACATGTTCACGATTCGAAAATTCAAGAAAAAATGAGGTAAAGTTCAAGAACATACCTTTAATCCGATGAAATTGAAGAAAACTTGAAGAAAATTGATGCCTAGGTCCGTGTCACATTGGGGGAGAAGGGAATTTGGGGTGTTGGTCACGGAGGGTAATGCGGAGCACTCCCTCCGTGACACGGAGCCATCGCGCCAGTGTTCTGGATTTTTAAAAAATCTAAAACACTCTTCAACGTGTCAGGAAGGTAACGCGGAGCACCTCCTCCGTGACACGGAGCCATCGCGTAGGCTCACTATAATGTGTCAATTTTTATTTTTCTCACCTCAATTTTTTCCTTTGCATTTCTTTGCATTTTTGCCCTTCGTTCCACCTGAAAATCATTTCACCACAAGAAATTGGTTAGAATTCATAGGTTTCAACGCAAAAATATTTTTTTTTCTCTTTTTTTTTCCAAATATTTCTACTCATCTATTACAACAATTTCACGGGTTGCCTCCCGTGCAGTGCCTGATTTACCGTCGCGGCTCGACGTTATTCACATTCAATCATCCTCTAGAGTGATGGACGTCTTCTCTCGAATAACGTCCTCACCCCAATAATGCTTACATCGCTGCCCATTTACTAAGAACGTGGCACTTCTATCTTCTTACCACAACTCCACTGCCTCGTGCGGGGTCATTCTTACCACCTCAAACGACCCTGACCATTTGGACCGCAATTTTCCTGGAAACAACCTCAATCTTGAATTGAATAGCAATACTTTCTGCCCTGGCTCAAAGATCCGATGCACCATATGCTTATCGTGCCACCTCTTTGTTTTCTCTTTGTAGCACTTGGCACTTTCATAGGCATGCCAACGAAACGCATCAAGTTTGCTAAGTTGCATTAGCCTCTTCTTCCTTGCTAGCTCTAGATCCATGTTCAATTTCCTCATGGCCTAGAAAGCTCGGTGTTCTAGCTCTACAGGCAGATGACACGCCTTTCTATAAACCAATCTGTACGGAGAAGTCCCAATTGGTGTCTTGTACGCAGTTCTATAAGCCCACAACGCATCGTCGAGTTTGCTTAACCTATCACTACGTTGTGCATTCACTTTCTTCTATAGAATCTACTTTACTTCTCTGTTCGACACCTCCACTTGCCCACTAGGTTGAGGATGATATGCTGTTGCTACCTTGTGGCGCACCCCATACTTAGCTAGAAAATTCTTGAAACTTGCATTTACAAAATGAGCCCCTCCATCACCGATAATGGCTCGGGGTGTCCCGAACCTAGTGAAAATATGCTTTTTTTTCACAAATTTTGTTACCACCTTGTTGTCATTCCTGGGGCAAGCTATTTATTCGACCCACTTTGATACATAATCAACGGCTACCAAGATGTAACGATTACCAAATGACGGTGGGAACGGGCCCATGAAATATATACCCCATATATTAAAGATCTCCATTTCTTATATCTGCTGCAGCGGCATCTCCTGCCTTCTACCAATTGTGCCTGTTCTTTGACATCTATCACATATTTTTACGTATGCCATAGAGTCTCTAAACAGTGTAGGCCAAAAGAAACCTGACTCTAGCACCTTGTGCACTGTCCGCTGGCCTCCGCGGTGCCCTCCATATAATGAAGAGTGACAACTCCTCAATACTTCTGCAATCTGGCTCTCCGGGATGCATCTTCTCATCACCTAATCCGGTCCCTGCTTAAACAAGTACGGCTCATCCCAGATATAATACCTGCAATCATGTCTCAACTTTTTTCTCTGCTGAGCCATTGCCTCCGGTGGATAGACTCCACTCACTAGCAAATTCACAATGTTTGCATACCAAGGGATTTCAGCTTCCCTTATTGCCAAGAGCTGCTCCTCCGGGAACTCTTCTTTGATGCTGTCACCTTCCTTCACATGCGATCGACTTTCCAATTGCGATAGGTGATCTGCCACCTGATTTTCTCTCCCCTTTTTGTCCCGAATCTCTAGGTCAAACTCTTGTAACAACAAGATCCATCTGATCAGCCTGGGCTTTGCATCCTTCTTGTTAAATAGATACTGAATCGCTGCATGATCGGTATACACCACTACTCTAAAACCCACCAAGTAGGACCTGAATTTATCAAATGCGAACACCAATGCTAGCATCTCCTTTTCAGTGACTGTATAATTGACTTGGGCTGTGTCAAGTGTTTTGCTTGCATAATGAATGGAATGAAAAATTCTATTCCTCCGCTGCCCCAATACAGCTCCTACAGCCACATCCCGCGGAGTTACTGACTGTTGGTAATATCCATCTTGGTCAAAGTTACTTGTTTTGAAGATCTTCTGGCATGCATATATAATGGATAGGTGGGGGCCCTGTACCGATCAGTTATCAACCAGTATAACTCTATTGAGGCTCGTAGACTAGTCATGTTGGTTTGTATTAAGTTGTAAGCTTTGTTGGCTCTTTTGTACATAACTTATAAGCATGTGCGGTCTTATCAGCCATTCATATCTATTGTGCTAGGCTGTGAGCCATTTATAATTATTTTTTTGTTCTAATAGTTGCTAGTTGTGTTGTTATGAAGCCAAGCCTCGTCAACTCTAGCGTTTTGTCGCTATATTATAGTATGGTTCATTCGGCCAAGTGAGGCACCAGGTGCTAGTCACGCCTTTCCAGGTTTAGGATGTGATACTCATGGAGGCTAGAGTTCAATAGATTTTACATTTTCTTCTCCATACTACTCGTTATTGTGTTTCTTTGGATGGTTGTTATATTTTCTCCACGTCTACGTGGAGTTAACCTTTTAACCTTCTCATACTAGGGTTGTAATTCTTTCATGAACACTATTTGAATATTGATTTGATTAATTAGTTTATCACATTGGTTTGTTAGTTAAGTACCGCTCTTAGTAATATTACTACATAGCTAACAGTAAAATACTATTTATGCATCTATAGTTAAACACGATATTGAAATTATAGATTTGACATAAAATTTGATCATGGGGGGGGGGAGCAGATTAATTAGTAGGATAGATAAAGCTAATCATCTCACTTGGTTTCTATATAGAAGATATACATGCATTCTTGTTAATTTTATTCTATTAGATATAGAGAATTACGTTAACTTGAATAGAAACGCAATTGTTCGACAAAAAAGTTATGATTAAAATTGATTCTGTCAATAAAAAAATAGATAAATCAATTGAAGAATACCATTTTATTTGATACTCTATAACCATGTATCGATTTCACTAACAGAGTTTCATTATTTTCGGCTATACTGCCGACAACAATTACGTAGTTGGGAGTACGGGTACTTTTCCAACTAATATATTCAGAGAATTAAGATTTATATTCTTACAATTTTTATTAGTTTTATCCCGATTTTGACTATTGCAGTTATAAAGTTTGTGAAATAATTTGTGCTTTAAATCTTTCGATAACCACTGTCGGTTAGTTATCAGATAAAGTCACAAAAAAATTAAACAATTTTTTGATTGCAGTAGTTGAAAATATGTAAATATAATTAAAATAATATTATTTAGAGGCTACTATGTAGTCATCCATTTTTAATGTTTTAATTTAAAACACACTTAATTTTTGAATTATAGCAGTCAAAAATCTGTAAATAATTTGATTAAGGGCTGAATACTATAGTTGATCATTATAAAAGAATATTTAAAATCACTTAATTTTTTGACTACTCTCGTCAGGAATCTATTAATATAATTTCAGGTCTACTTTTATAGTCTCATCCCTATCTTTATGGTCTATCTATCTACAGTCTCTCTCTCTCTCTATCATGATCCCCTCCCCCCACCCCCAACCCCCCCCCCCTCCCCAAACTTTTTCCTTTGTCTCTCCCTCCTTTTTTTCGACTCTCCTCTCATATATTTTTAATTTTCTCTACAAGCAGTGGTAAATCGAATGTAATTTGGTGGCAAATAGGTGGTGAATTGTTAGGCAGATATAATATTCGTCAAACACCATTCTTTTATACCTTGTATTACTGATTAGCTTGCCATATTTTATTTTATTTTTTTTCTTGTGATTCTTGGGTAAATATGTCGATGAGCCCTAGGTGATTTTTGGGTGTGAATTAGTTGCAGTTGAATTTTTTTCTCCTTTGCTTGATATTGTAAATTAGATAGCAACTTTCTTGACTATGAGATACACTATATGAAATAAATTAATGGTGATAATCTTTTCTACGGGCATCAATATAACTACATTCGCTCAGAAGTCCCATCATAACAAAATTAATCAAATCAATATTATACATATATAATTAGTTTAATGACCACAATATGTTAATAGTATTTTCTTCTTAAAAAAAATTTCAAGTTGATATATACATGATTTTGAGGGTAGGACAAATATAGGGATACTAAGAATTAATTTATTTTTAAGAGGGTTTACTATCAAGTTTCTTTATTGGTTATCACAATTTTTTTAATTGATTTTCTTAAAAAAATATGTAAGCATATATCTTAATTCTTAATTATAGGTCTATGATAGTCAATAAGTTGATCCTTTCTTCAAGTTTGTTTACATATTCTATTAAACAAATTTATATATATAAGCATAAGAAATTCTTGTCTTTCGCAAGTAATGGCATTGAGTTCTTATAATTTGTTTAAACAATCTAATAATGTTAATTTATATAGTATTTAAAACAAAATAGTGGTTATATATCTAGTAAAAAAATGTTTTTGAAAAAGAGAAAAAAGAGAAAATCTTTTAAAAATAGCCCTGTAAAAGATATCTATTCTATTAAGAAATAGATTTTAATCATAACTCAAACTCAAAAGTTATTTGTTCAAAATGATTAAAGAGGCCATTTATTCATTTGACAAATTTTTAACATATTCCACCGACCTCCGCACACATATAATTAAAAACAGGTGTCATTCAAATGGTAAACACCCTTCAATTCCAACCCTGAGGTTGTGGGTTTGGGTCATTATGAAAGCAAAAAGGGTTAGAGCTCCTAAGAATAGGTTTAAAAAAGTCTTTAGTGAGGATAATATACTTTATGTTCCACGTTAAAATATAGGTCTTGAATGAACCTCTAAAAAGTGAATATACTATTGATATACAAATACATGAATTTTTCGTGAATTGAATTTTCAGTAGACCTTTTATAACAAAACTCTTTAAAATCTCTCTATCCCTTTCCATTGAAAAATGAATCCATAACCATTTTCTTGTTTACGAGAAGATATGTGGACTAAAATTTTGGAGAAGTAGAACAATCCTGAATTTAAAAAAATGTGTTATTGAGCAAAGGCATTCCGAGCCTCTAGAAAGGATGGCTCATTATAGATACAGGGTCTTATGAGTTTTGCATCTTATCAATGGAGAATGGTAATTTTTTTATTAATTTTTTTCACTTTTAACTAAACGTGATTGAGCTTTTATCCAATTTTTATTTATTATTTTTAAAATCAAAGTTAAAACGGGGAGAAGTATCTCTTGCTGAGGCCTTTGAGGAGAACATAAAATAAAAGAAGAAGGATGGTACAAGAAAAGAATGAATCAAACCATGTGTAGATGATACATATATAAGTCATAATACTTCAATGTTATTTAATTTTCTGTAAAATTAGTTTATTTTTATAATGCTTATTATTTTATTTCAGGTTAGATTTTAAAGAGGCTTGGACCAACAGAAGAACCTACTTATAAGGATGATTCAACAACCCAAATGCCATATGATGATATCAAATCAGTATAGATAAATTTGGCAGATGGTGTAAAGAAAGGTAGATTTTACGAGTTTGGAGTACAAACTTCTTCATATTGTCCATCGCCATTGTTTTCTGGAGCTCTACTTCTCAATGTCCGAAAGAAATAGAAGCAACCTTGATAATGTAATGGTTGGTTCTAGTTTTATATTGTCTGACTACAGTAATCGAGAAATATCTTCCAACATTCAATCTTCCGACTGCACTAAAATAGTCAGAAAGTCATCAAAAAACATCATTTTTTGACTAAATTTTGAGCACTTTGGCAATCAAAAAAGAAGAAATTTTTGGTAGTATTTCATTTCATTGATAACCTAAGAATCTACTCTTTCTTTGTTAATGTTCACTGTTTATTTTCTTTTAAGTTTATTTAGTTCATAATTATAAATTTGCATTTTATTTCTTGCTTAGAAAATTTACATTAGTTTATTTTAGTTAAAAGTTAATTACAAGTCCTTGTGAATTTTATATCCCACTTTTAGTCACTTTATTACTTAACGACTATGTACCACTGTGTGTGTTTGGCCGCGATATGTTTTTGGCATTGTTATCGAGGACTTAAAAATTAATTGTTTTTCTAAATTACGCTTTTCTTTTTTATTTCTATTCAAATTTATTTTTTGGTATATATATATATAATTTTTATCCTTCTTGGCATGGTCTCTTAGATTTTGCTCGAATGATGAGTATTCATATGTTGGTAATTCTTGTCTGTATTATGGAGGATCCCACTGGAATATATTTTTTCATAAATTTTTCGGGAGTGGATTGTGTGCACCTCCGCATTCTTTAGAATGGAATGTGTGTAGTGTATGTGGTGGTAAAGATGGTCATTGAAGCGGTTGTCCTAACTCTTGTTCCCCTTCCCCAAGCCCTTATTATGATTATTCTTCAGTTGTTTGTATAATCCCATATTTTTTTATTTGATTTAACTGTAAGATTTCATATATATGAGTATAGTTTTATTATTATGTATTGTACGTCAAGGAAAGATCAGGGGATGGAGTCACGTGCGAAATATCAAGCATCGTATGAAAGCCCAGAAAGCTTGACCTTTTGGCTTGCCGCACCTTGCCGTGTTAGGCGGTCTGCGTCATGATTGTGTAGCCGCAAAGGCTTCTATATATATGTGTTTTGATCGGTCTTAATTTATTTTTCAACTTTTCAAGTGGTAAAACCCTTAAAGTACTCTCCTGTGACCTTGTTAGATTGATGATATTTTCTCCATCCAAGTTGAATTCGAGCCTAGATCGTTGAATCTGTCGATTAGTACATATCGTTTCTATTGTTTTGCTTTATTGTGGCTATTTCAAAGGGTAGTGTTGTGATTATATTCTGGTTCTTCAATCCTAATTTCAATATCATAAGGTAGGTATTCTTAGATTCTTGTTTAGTTCTTATTTTGAGGTTTGAACTTTAGTTTCGTAGAATTCTTATCTGTATTGTATTCATAAGTTATTTTCTTCGTTGTTAGTTGCTGGTTCAGTTGTGTGGTATGGTGAGTGATATTTCCCAAACGCACGTGGTCGTCAATTAATATTGGACAGTGAAGTCCCGATATCGATCCCTTAAAGACTTATTAGATTAATTGCTCAAGGTTAACTCTTTATTTCACTATTCTAATAAACACAGATAAAAATGGGAAATGATTTGGAGATTAAACTACTAAACTTGAAAAGTAAATTAACTAATGAATTGAATGCTTTTTCAAAATTTTTTTAATTCAAATGATGATAGAATCTAAGGTATTGACACTTTCTCTTCAGGTTGAGTTTTCAAATTTGAATACACTAGACTAATTCTTCCTAAGGTTGCTAGTTGCAAGTTACTATCCCATTTCTTGCCATTTTCCTGAACATCCAAGAACTATATCATGAACCCTAACACCTATATCCCTATTATTGTAGGAGAACAATGAGACGACAGTTGTGAGTACTTGTATTTAACTGAACAGGGTTGAAGGGTATAATCCTATCCTTGACAATGAAATCTTTAGTGAACCTATTGGACAAGAGTCATTGAAACCTATTCTACACTTACTTTTAACCCTCTTGGTTTCCTCTCCCGAGTTCAACCAAAAGCTAACAGATAAATTCATGAGGTGATCAAGCTAATGAAAAAGCAATGAAAATAAGTAAATGTAAACAACCTTTAGCAAAGAATTAAGAACTAGCATAAATAAACTATCAAACTTCAACCATCCGTTATGGCCAAAACCCTAGAACAAGAGTTTAGTCACTCATGTTCAAGCAGAAAACTAAAGAATTCATCATTTGAATAAAAAACATAAGTTGAAAAAGAAACCTAGAAAATGAACTTGTCTCTTCCTCCAAGAACTGCGTAGAACTGATCAATACGATGAATCCCCCGTAACAAGATGCCTTAGGTATTATATTTATAAGAATAGAATCCAATGACTCT
The DNA here is from genome assembly GCA_035772735.1 of Datura wrightii. Classification (NCBI taxonomy): domain Eukaryota; kingdom Viridiplantae; phylum Streptophyta; class Magnoliopsida; order Solanales; family Solanaceae; genus Datura; species Datura wrightii. Next base: position 77,086,003 of record JASDFA010000010.1, on the reverse strand, counting down.
TTTTCCTTGAGAAGTGCAGCTTTTAAGCTTGAAAATCTATCCCGAATAGAACCTAACGTGCTGCACCATCTATTGCACCAGAATTTTGACTTGAAATTTTTCTGAAGTTTGCCTTCTAGTGCGCCACACCAGCCAACAAACCAAGGTGTTAGTCAAATTCACTGAAGTTTTGAGTCTAGTGCACCACTCCATCTAATGAACCAAAGTGTTTGAAAAATTTCTAAGTCTAGAATGCTTCTGGTGCGCCACTTGTTATACCCCGGATGGCCAAAGATCAGACCCGAGGATTGAAATAAAGAAAATTGGAAATCTGGCATCAATTCACAGAATGGGTCGTGATGTGACCCATGGGGATAGACCACAAGTCGTGATTTGACTCATGGTGAAGATCAGGACATGAGTTGGATTTTGGGATTCCAAGTCCCCACGGACGTGACCACAAGTCGTGGTTAGACCCCACAACTTGTTGAGCCAGTCATGGGCAACGATGATGGGGAAGGAGAAAAAAATGGTAGTGTACCCTATGGAAGGACCCCCCCATGAGTCATTGTCAGTCACCACGATTCGTGGGATGGGTCGTGGTCAGCAAGATGAAAATTATTTGGAATTAAGGCAGTGCAGGTGACGAGTGCAGACCACGAGTCGTGGTCACCTATAACGATTCCTGATGTCCCTCGTGATGAGCCCCAAGTGATTTGTTAGGCAATGTACTTGACGGATGATGCCACGAGTCATGGCCTAAGGTGACAAGTCGTCATGTCCCTTATGGGGACTGGCAGTAAGTTATTTCCTGCGAATTTAGTAAGGGCTTTTTCGTAATTCTTATGATACTAAGGTCTAAACTCCGTCTTTTTAAGTTATGAATGATGAGTTTTAAAGAGGTTAAGTTCATTTTAAGCCATTCTTACTTATGCATGGTATCGGTAAATGCCCATATATTCAAGTATGATTATGATTTTTAGGAATTAAGCTTACCACATGGTTTTGGAGCGAAGACTTCTAATTATGTTCAGCTTGTGGTATGGTTTGAGTTAAGGCTCCTCATGTATGATTTAGATTTATGCATTTATGATTATTCAGCTTTGTCAATAGATGATGGCCAACTTCGTTGAAAAATGATGAAGGGAATGTGCATGTTTATGGGAGTAGTGTCTAGCATCGAGTAGGCTATGGGTCAGTCAACCCTATGCCTCAGAATTACGCACCAACGTAGGTATGATCTAATTATATTGGGACCTCCTATGTGAGCTATCCCCTACCCCAATTGGGCCATGAGCTTGATATCGATATCATCGTATTGTCCTTAGCCCTGGCAAGACTTTGGATGGCTATACCCATATGAGTATAATAGTTGGGACCACGTAAGCTCTATCGTGGTATGTCGGTTAAAAGATGAGTCTCCCATTGTTCCTCATAATTTCAGATATGCATGTTCATAATTCATGAGATTTATATATTTATGTACATTCTAAAGTAGGTTTGACTCAATGTTTAGTTTTACCCATGACTATCAGATTTTAGCTTTGAGTCAATTAATTCAATTATGATGTTATGTTATGATATATTGAGGTCATGATTTTAGAAAGAATGCATGTAATCCATACTCTCATATTCTTGTGTATTTATGAATTATATTATGCATGTTTTAAATGATTTTACTTACTTAAGCAGTTTTACTTACCTTGCATACTCGGTACATTTCACATACTGACCGCATACTCTATACTATATCATTTCATGATACAGGCCCCGACGCTCAGACTCAGCCTCACTCTTTGCCAATCTATCAGAGTTAGCATCCTATGCTTGTGGTGAGTCCTCATCTCACGAGGATCATGTTTTATCAGATTTCTCTATGTATTCTCAGTTTTTCAGCTCTATCGAGTTAGTTGGGGATCTTGTCCCATCAACTTATCAGACTTAGAGGCTTTCAGACAAAAAGGATGTATTCAGCTTCAGATTATGTGTATTATGATATTATGTTTAGTTTAAACTTCCGCTAAGATTATTATGTTAATCCTTTCGTTTTATTGAGTAAGATAGATGTATGTTCATGCCATGGGTCGACTTGGAGTTTCTCGGGGCTCGTTGTCCTGTGTCTCGATGCAAGCCTACGTTCGGGTCGTGACACCGCTCCACTCATCTTACCAAGGTGTTGAGAAAAAATTCCTATGAAGTTGAGGCCCTGGCATGCCATGCCACCCAATGCACCAACTTGAGCATAATTTTCTCTAAAGTTGGGGGTCTAGCCCGCCAGGACAATTTTTCCAAAGTCTCTTTCTTCACACCTTCGATCAATTTCGAGTCCTTTTTCCTTGGTTTCCGGCTCAAAACATATAAAAATACTTGTTATCTCACAAGACATACATAAACATGAATTCATGCATTTTATAAGAATTATAATCTGAAAATAAGGCAAAACATGGCAAATGGGCATAAGAATATGCCTAACATCAGTGAGTTGCTCCTTGAAAGTAGCCTTGTGTTTAGGTGAGTGGGATTCATCTTAGCACCGCGTGATCATATGTAAGTTATGTTAAGGCTTTCCCATTTCTCTTTTGGCATGTTTTTTCTTATATTTCAAATTATCGTGTTATCATGCTATCGTGGTTGTCTATAGTATCCTTGTTTATCCTTTTAGATTCCATGTTGTGGGTTTTAATGGTTGTTTAGTTCAAAAATAAGTATTTATATTATATTGGTGGTCTGTCGGTGGTTTATACTGAGGGTTGTGATTCTATCATTGGTAGTGAAGATAGGTGATGCATTTATATATGGGTTGCGGTGCGTTGTTTATTATGCATACACATATACATATTTTTGCTGCATGCTTATTGTTTGTTTTCACCTTTGAGCTTTGTGAGGACCTATAAGGACATCAGAGCTTCTAGAAAGGTCAAGCCCAGGGCTATGCAGTAACCAGTAAGTTTGTGAGTTCATTTCGTCATAGTCAATCTTGTGGATTTTGCTAACCTGTAAGTTTTTTTAGTCGATTCCTACGTCGTTGATCTTGTGTATATCTCTAACCTATAAGTCTGTGAGTCCATTCTTATTGGGTCAAACTTGTGTGCTGTGTTGCATCATATTGCAGTTATATTTTTTTGCATATGTTGGTTAATTATATAATGGATCTTTGAGGTGATATGTAGCCGAGGTTGTTGTTGTTGTGAGGCCTAGAGTAGGGGAAGATAAGATGGTAGGAATGACGTTATTGTTGTCCAGGTTATGGCTAATAAGTTGGTATTCTTTTGATTTCATTTTTATTATACTGTCCCTATTTGTTTTGCTGCATTATATACTCAGTACATTCTCCGTACTTATGCCCTGAGCCTGGGGGCACTGCACACATGTCTGCAGGTGTTGATCAGCATACTGGTGATCCTCATTAGGTGAGTGGAGTTTCAACATGGTGGTAAGATCCATGTTAATTTTTTTCTTGTATACATATATTGCTGATGGGTAGGTTGGGATACTGTCATGATTTTTTAACTGTTATGGCACTTTTAGAGACTCGTACATTGTTGTTATGGTTTGTGATATCTGGTACAAGTCTTATCATCCTCATTGTATAGCTACAGATTCTAAACTTCGGCCCTATCGACATGTTTAATTTATGTATTGGATTTTAGGATAGATTCTGTTTTGGTTATTTTATATAGACTCTGTTAGGTTGTTTGACTTTCTTTCTTACATCGTGAGTTAGATTCTAGTGCCAAGCCTTGTCAGCTTAGGCTTATTTTCTTTTGATTGTGTTGTTTGGTATTATAGGATTCACTCGTCAAGTGAGTCACGGGGGGATGGTCACGCCTTTACGAATTTTAAGGTGCGACAAATTGGGTATCAGAGCGTGGTTATAGACTAAGGAAGCTACGAGTTGTGTCTAGTAAACTCTCATTGTCCCGACCCAAAATCGAGATATGTGATTCCACCTATCTTGATTCCACCTATCCTAATTCCACCAATAGGTAAGCCAATTTTCTAATGCACCAATCGATAATTGCATAACGAGCAAATGAAGATAAGCATATAGAAGTAAGTCTTTAAAAGATATCTTTCATAAATCAAGTAAAAGAATCCAAATCCAACAACAACACCCCAAAATCATGTGGTACATATACAAGCCTCTGAGAATATCAAAGTGAAGAATATGATAAATACACTATTTGGGAATACATCAAGACAAAATAAAAGCAATGTAAGAAGTTTGGAATACTACTAAATAACCAGACAGCAACCTGCAAGAGCTCAAGAAGACTTTGATCTATCACACAGGGTCACCTACTGCAAGTACCGGGCTCAGGACCTGCACAAAAGTGTAGAAAAACAAGGGTGACTATGATGAACATCTGTACTCAACAACAACATCGACTTTGCCCTAAAATGGAGCAATGACCAGGCCAATTCTATTATCTATTGTCTCAAGCTTTTTTTATCACAATGTCCGTATAAAATAGTAAACTAAATGAAGATGACGCTGTCCAATTGGCCGAACGGAAGATCGACATGAGAAGCCGATGTTCTTGGTACAGAATCCCATGCAGATTTCTTCACTTTCTTACATCAAGACATAATAACTGCCAAAATAATAAGTAATGTCATAAATATAGTTTAAGAAAATGTCAGGATAAACAATAACAATCCACCTCAACAAACATGAGATAATTCAATTTCAATGCAATAAGCAAACAAGGCATAAAATAACAGAATTAGCAGCACCAATGAAAATGTCTCAATGTGACCCAACTGTCACCACCTTAGCTTTACCACTAAAAATTCACAATGCCTCAATGTATCAATATACCCTTCCATAATTAAGCCAAGACCATGAGATGAAAATAAAAGATAATTAATCTGCATGTCACAAGCATAACTTGCCAAAATAAAATCCATATATACCCGAGTTCTATCTACGAACAAATGGGATACATGGGGGACATTATACATTTTATACCTAGTAAGCCCTCTAAGGCATGTACTCTAGATGTCCCTCTACCGAAAATTTATCATGCATCCAATATGAATAAACCCTGACACTGGGAATTTTCTGAATAACAACTTTATAGAGATTTTTATCCTGCATCCAATACCAAATAATCCTAGATACAAAAAATATTTCGGATGCCACACCTAATACCAAATAATCCTATACATAGGGAATATTCTGAGTTACCCTTTACTGAGATTTAAAACTTTTCATGTCTTCAATATCCATGTGACCGAATCCCTTATCGAATTTTACTACAGCATAATAATCACAAGTCATTCCAAGAAGCACACAATACAAGATAGGACAATGAAAGAGCACTCAAATAAGCATTTTTTAAATAAACTTTTAGTTTAAAAATCATATGTATCAACATCAAATGAACAACACCACATCCATCTGTTTCCATAACTAGAATTATACTCATAAAGCCACACAATTTTTCAATTAAAAGAGATAGCTTTTAAATTCTAGTTTTTAAATTCCCACAAAAAAATAATAGACCCGCATCAATATTTGTCATCTTATTTATATTGGACCTCTATTACCCATTACTCTCTTTAAACAATCAACCTATACATTAACACTTCATAAGTCTCAACTTTCCTTAATCGGAGTCTGAAAAGCAAAACTATTATTGTGCCCTTCCTTATATTCTTTGAATGATCCCAATCTAGTCAAATATGTTATCTACATTAGTATACGAGTCCGTATACACCTATGTTAACATACTTTTATTCTGGGATCACAAAGACAACACAAAAGTCAACTCCGAGTCCCTAATGTCAAAAAAATTCTTTCAAAATTAGTTTACCTAAAACGTAAGGAACCCAAACCTGACTTTGTCAAAAACAAAGTTCGAATTGATTTTAAATCATCAAAATACAATTTCTTAATTTTAGGCTCAAAACCTGTAATTTTCATGCTCATACGCTATAAAATAATGGAAATCAATAATGTGATGCAAAATCAATTTTTCCATAAATAAGGACCTTAAGTTCCAAAATTAATGAAATACAATCACAAGTCGACCTTCAAACTACTAATTTTTAATATCTGATCTTTGAGTCTCAAAATTTTAACTTTTATCTCAAGTTCGTAAATCAAAGCATGAAATTACAAAGGGTATTCTTACAAAATGAATAAGACAAAGATAAAATCATGTATCCAACATTCACCCAAGAATAATTCATCAAAAATGTCTCAATTTGAATTTTCTAGCTCTCAAAATGTTGAAACTACTAAAGTCCCAATATATGAAAATGTTATACTCAATGATATTCGCATTTGCAACCAAAAATATCACATTTGCCACTACTTTGCACTTGTGACAAAAGTTCACATTTGCTAGACAAAGTTCGCATATGATAGCAATAGTAATTCGCGCTAAAAAGACCACAACTTCCTCGTATGAATTGGAAATGTGATGATTCTTTTTGCAATGGTTCCAAAATTACGATACGAATATAATGGTTCAGCAAAAATATAATTTGGAGCTCATCAGATTCAGGTGGTACCATTTAAGCTCAACAACATCAAAATACCAATCTTCAAACAAGCACCCGAGACTCATCTAAGACTCCTCAGACACAAACCAATAGTGAAATACAATCATAAAACACGTTTCGAATATGTTGGGATTATTAAATCATCAATACAAGGTCTTTCAGACTGAAAGTTGATCGTAGTCAAACATAGTTTTCTTAAAATTCAAAAATCCAATAAAAGACTTTAATCACTTCTTGATGCCTTGAGATCCATGAGAACCATCTAACTAACTGAAAATTCCCGCTGAACTTATCAAAACCGTCAGACTTCGAATCCAAACTCATTAACCTAAAATGTTGACTTTTGTCAAACTTCTCAAATTTCAAATCTTCAAAACTAAAAAATCTTATTCAAACTTCATTTAATCACCTCAAGAATCATGTCAACCCATCTTTGCAAGTCATAAATAATACAACGAAACCACGAGAAGGGTCAAATTGGGGAATGGACTGAAAAGCACAAAATGACCATGCGGGTTGCTACATCCTCTGCTACTTAAACATTCATTCACCCTTAAATAGGAAAGAAGCAGTACTAAGACCATCCAACAGCTGTAAATACCCATGGTAGGCCATGCACCAACTCTCAAAAAGAATTACATCTATAGTACGTCTTATTCATCTTAATCGTTAGATCCTCTTTTATTTTAGCCCATAAGACTGTATCACCATTATTCATAACTAGAAATTCCCCAAAAAACTGATGCTCATATATTTGAACTTTCTCTATATGAAATACTTGATTTTATCATAAACATAGTTCTGAATGTAATTAACTTATCAAAAATCAATCATAGTCACTAAAATTCGATAACAGTAGCCAAAATCCATTGTCAACTCTATATTAGTAAAATACCCTGATCCTACTAATTCTTCTTTCACAACTTTCAAAGTAGTTATTAGTACCAAAAACTCCTAGAAACCATATTTACACTCACCACAAGTCTAAATCATGACTTTCTTCTATCATAAAAGGATCTTTGCCTATTATGAGCGAATTTTTAGTATTTTTGTTAGAAGTTAGCCTTATCCATGATCGACTAACTAATTCCAAGTCCAATAGTTTTGTATCGTCAAGCTGAAGAAACTGGTTCATAAATCGATATCTAGTTTCACAGAAATCTTCAAATGGTATGCTTCACCCACTATTCCTACAATTTTGTTTTAAAGCCAAATCTGTGAAAACAACTGAACACCCCTAATGGCTTCTCATATCTATCTATATATCCTCCATACATCACCGACTATCTATATAACTCCTTGTAACTTTCCATGTAGTTTCCATCAATGAGTTAGTATCAATTTCATATGAAATCCTTATATAACCTACATAACTATAAATATGTCTGGTAATGCATTCGAAATCCACCTGGCATAACATAAATAATCCAAGCCAGTGTATAGTGGACAATTACCCTCATATCATCGATAGTTATCCGAACTGACCCCAAATATTCACCAAATCACTAATTAGTCCTTTATAAGTCTGTGCTGACCCATTTCATCTTTCACTCATGAATGTTCAACCTTGTGCTGTCGTTCCTGCACTCAAAGGATAAAATCAACAAAATCATTAACTTTACATTAAGGATCTATATTTGTTGTCTTTTTTCTTTATAGTTCTCAAGTCATACTAATCATGCAATTCTAATATAACTTCATGGGATTTGAATACATCAAATTATCAAATATGTGAACCTCTTGCAATTACCTATAACTTATTTAACACTCTAAACTCTTCAAGATGAGGTGTGTCGCCTCATACCCTATACCTCTAAATCACAAATCACTGAGAGAAACACCTAGTTACGCCTTTAACAATCACAAAAGCAACAATTATTGCAATTCATGTTCTTTAAAGTCATCCATAGAAAATATTTTCTCATGCTTATCTTACCAATCCACACTAAAACATAATCAACTGCTACAAATATAGTCTTAACCGCAGAAAGAATTGATTTTTTATCCAAATTATATAGATAAATCCTTTCACTTGATTAACTTTATCCCTTTCATTTGAGGATGTCATTTTACCAAACACTTTAGTGCACCAGTAATCATCTTCCCATTGATCTTATCATGCCATTCATTTGAAATTTGAACCTTAGCAGTTACCAAACTCAAAACCACCATGGAACTAACCATAACTATTAGCTAAAAATGTTCATACACTTCCTCCTCCAAGCGTACTCAACAATATACACCATATGTGATTAACATGTGATAATATCATCATAATCTGAACAATATTAATCACGTTATTCTGAATTTAAGTCCCTTTTTCTAATGATGAAACCCTAATCTTCCAAATCAAAATAGATCCCTTATCGTTATTTTTCTCAAATGTTAGATTCTATTTCCAATCACTTTTACCTTTATAAATCGAAAATCCTTGAAATATACTCGAATGGTGTTTCAAAATACTATAAGTCTTTGCATAAAAGATTATCCAATTATAAGAGCAGTGATAAACCACAAATCTTGGGCGTTTAAAAATACTTGAATCTTTAAATTAAAAACCCTTCCAAATTAGTCGTATCACAGGTACAACCCATCACAAAGTTTTCTAATCAAATGTACTTAGCAATATCAAAATAACACCTTAAACCACTAATACATTGGTTCAAATCTGTTGAACTAATCTAAATCACTGAATACACATTCCTACTAACATTCTCATATATCTTCACACAATTCTACAGGTTGAAAAATCCCTTCATCCACAAGCACATGACCCCAACACTGAGTCACTTCTCTTGGTCTCAACTGATATTACTGGCCTCAACTAAATCTCTAAAATTCATTTCACAACTTGAACTTGTTGATATCTACCATTGATCCATCACTTTATGTCCTTATTAACTTATACCTTGCTTGATTGTTCGTAGGCGATGGTTGTTTATGAATAATCACTATTTTTTTCTCATCCCTCTCGACTAGGATATTTTCAGTAGACCATATGATTATTCCTCTCAATCCTCCTACTCCATATAGTCCTATTAATAATAATAGTAGAAACTTGTCACTTCTTCAAAATTGAATGTGTTACCTTTCTAAAACAAGAATGCAATGTTGCTCTCCATTCGTCTAAATAGGTGAAATATCTGATAGCTCCCTATATAATTAACCTTTAAACTTGTTAAAGCCAAATCCATTTTCATTATTTAATTTCTCTACCGAATTAGTCTCACTCCATGAAAGCCTACTAGATCCACTACCTTTTTACACCAAAACCTATTGAGAAGGTCATACCTAGATCACACAATATATTTCAAAACGTCGAGTGCTGAGCCCCAGTACACATGTAAGCATACGCGGTCGTACAAGTAATACAATGTATCTTTTTCTAAGAACCGAATGTCGAACCCACAGGGACTGGACTAATTCAGCAAATTATCAAGTTCAAGTGTTAATTTAACCTTTACAAGTGTTGATTATAGATATTTGGGGAAATTCTAATTAAGTCTTGGGTGATCACAAAATAATTGAGAAACAATACAAGAAGCAACTAGAGTTAAGGCCTAATAATCATGCAATGCTATAATTCACAATGGTTTGAGTATGAAACTTCAATTATTGTCTCAAATAGTTAAAATGCGATGTTCATGGTCTCTCGAGCCTCTAAACATGACAAACTAGTCTCACACCTATATCGTTGAGCGGAGATGTGACGTCCTAATTCGTGAGCAATTAACAATATGGATGTGGTTTACAAGGTTTATGCCCTTGATTATGGACTTTCGTACCTCTAATCATTTAACCTAACTTAGCTTCACAACTACTTCTACGAGCGGTGATGTGACAATTCTAAGTCGGTGTCTATCTCATCCCATTTTAGTAACCAAGCAAGGCAAATTAGGTATAATTTTGATCCTAATAGAAAATTCTATCGTAAAGATAAGAACTGGCTCCCTACATTCTTGTGTTCTAGCCTAGGGTTACTCTTACGAGCTTTTACCTAAGCTTAACGAGTTTGTTTTCATGGTGATCAAGCATAAAAATAATAATAATAAAAAATGTAAGACAAAACAACAACAAAAACTCAAACCAAAGAAGAATTCATGCATTTGCAATCATATCATGTGGCCTCAACCCTAGAGGAAGAGTTTTAGCCACTCATGTTCGTACAAATACTTAAAAATATGATTAAAGTAAAGTACTTACAAGAATAGATAAAACATAATGAAAATTAGTGATTCCTAGGTAGAGTTCTTCCTTTCTCCCTTCGCTCCTTTCCGTTGTTCTCAAAATATTTCCTGATAAATGGAAAAATTATAATTTTGGCCGGCCATGGACTGCCTCCGTGTCACGGACCTTGTTATGCCTATCTTTCTTCGTGACACGGAGCAAATGCGCTGCATCACTGGAAATCTCGGCAGTTGCATGTCGTGGGTGCAGGCTATACACGGTGCCCGACGTGGCGCGACCCATCTCGCGCGCGATGCTCAGCGTGACACTCCTACTGGCATGCAGCATGGCATGGTGTGGTACGGTGCCAATGCGCAGGCGCACTGGATGGCATCTTCTCGCGCGTGAAGCAAAGGCGTGGCACGACCTTCAGCGTGCAGATTGCACTGCGTGGCACACTGCCCTTGCTGGCAGTTCACCTCTCATGCCATCTTCATGCGATTTTCCACCAATTATTTCCCCTGCTTCATCTTGTTCGTGCATCATCAATTTTAAGCCTCTCCTAGCATTTTTTCACCTACAAAACAAAGAGCTAATCACATTGGTTAGATTACGCAAGAAATTATACAAAATCACATGAAAATACAATTAATTAAATTGACAAACTTGACTAAACTAAGTTATAAAATAGCACTTGGGCACGTAATTATGCCCAAGATCACTACCCCACACTTAAAGCCTTATTCTTCCTCGAACAAATCCATTCCATCTCATTCATATGAAGAACTTACACATAACAAATTGAAGCAAGACAATTCAAGCTAAGGCTACAACAATTGTTTTAGATGGCAAGTTAAAAAAAGAGCATGCAATATATAACCATTGAAATCAAATGTAACTACGTTAAGACTTCCTAGCCTCAAGAACCGACTCTCAAACTTAACAAACTCATGCAGATTAACCAATCAAGAAGTCCAACATGAATTTTATCCTTCATCAAACATGTGCCCTCACACAAGAAAGTTACCCATTTTCACTCATTAGTTTTCAAATTATGACATATATGGGTGTATGAATAAGGAATAAACTCACTCTCACAAAGAATTCAGATGCGACATGTATTGACCCGTAAGCTTGTCTTTAGTGTTTTACTCTACTAATTTAGGAATGTCTGAAAGTAAGATCGTGTGGGACTTAGTGGGTTGTAATGTAAGCAAAGGGACATGTATGTACTATTCTGTCCATTAATAGTGACTAGCTTCCCTAAGCGCTTTTAATACATCACATTTTCAGTACGAATATCTATCCTTTCACTTCACCTTTATTCTTTTCAACTCCATTTTTTCTTTTATTTCCCCATTTCATTAAGCACACTTCAGCTACTAGTAAGAAGTACTAAAGCAATTTTTTTCGCTCTTTTCTTCTTTTACTCCTTACTAAGTCTTATTCAATTTTTTAAAATAACTGCACCTGTAGTCTTCTCTTCAACTCCCACAACTACTATTTTCCTTCTTATTCCAACTTCTCACTCCTTAACTTCTTTTGCATGTTCATTTAAGTGCTTAGGAGTTTTGGATCAAATTAAAGGCTATTGAAAAGAAGGGGTTAAGCTCATTAAGCTCATTTTATGGCTAGCAAAGAATAGGTTAAAGGCTCAATAGGGCTAACTAGGATCATACATTCAAGGTAGGTAAAGCAAAGGATCAAAATTCGGCTCATCCAAACAAATGCCTAAATTATCTCCTACAATGCACATTCCTCATTTTGTTTTGTATACACACCAGGCAAGTTCTAGACACTACAAAGTAGCATGGACTATTCAAAATCCTTACACTCACCGCACATTCTCAATTCAAGACAAATTCAGCAGACTCTTAACTCAGCTAATCACAAAAATGCAAAATTCAGCTTTAAGCAGATCGAGTCATATTCAAGAGCCTAGGTTTCTCAAACAGAGTTATACAACTGTTAAGCATGCTTCAAAATTAACAACACTTGCATCTCACAATCATGTATAGCACTTAACAAGAACATCAAGCCATCAATCAACTAAGGGTTCAACAACAAAAACCTATTAACTAATTTTCCCTCAAGACGGTTATCATCTATCAATCATTGGGAAAAGTCCCTAACTATGACTAAAAACAACTATATCTAGACAAAGAAAATTTTTATTCATTGGTTCAAAGTGCCCATGTCGGATAAGAACCGAAAAGAAAAACTGACGGGTGGGTGAATTATGCTCAACTCAACTTTTTCATCAACCAATACCATACAAAGCACTACTTTCACCCAAATTCGTTAAGCACAAAATTTTGAAATTCCCTCACCCCACACTTGAATCATTATATGTTCCCAAAGCATCAAATAGAAATACTACAAGGGTGAGAAATACTCCCTGAGGCCTTTAGGCCTAGCTAACAACTTATTTTTCTTCTTTTTTGCACAAGTGGGTCATCGACCCCACACTCATCTTCTTTCCATGCTCCTTAGCTTACTCTTGTAAGGGTATTCAGACTTCCCCTCAATCTGTGCTTAAATCACCACAACAACAACCAAAAGTGAAAATAAACAAAATCAAAACAAAAGAAAAATAAAATTGTACCTGTGGTACCTTGTGGTTGCCTCCCCAGCAGAACCTAATTTTACGTCGCGACATGACGTGGACTACCCTTTTCAGGACATCCTCAAAACAGTGTTCCCTTTCGAGAACCATCTCCTTCTCTTTTTATTTTTCAAGGGAACAGCCTACACTCCATCCCTCTCTTCTTCCAACTTCTCTAACTTAAGCCCTCCATCATATTCGGGCTAAATTATGCTCATCTCTTGTGGAAGTGGACTCATAAAATCTACCACCCCACACTTAGAATATGATAACACACTGATCTTGCAAAGATCTCTATTGTGTGTGGGTGGGTTGATCTCTTGGTAAACTCAGAAGAACTCTTCCTCGTCATCGACCCTCATTTTAAGGATACCAGCTCTCACATTTATGATAGCTCCTCCAGTTGACAAGAATGACCATCCCAATATCAAGGGTACCTTGTCATCAACTTTAAAGTCAAGTATGATGAAATCAACGGGTATAATGAATTTACCCACTTTGATGATAAGGTCCTCAATTATTGCTTCTGCTGCCACGTGGGACTTGTCTGCCAGCTGCAGCATCACTCGTATTGGCCTCGACAAACCCAACCCCAAAGTGTTAAATAATGATTGGGGCATTAGATTTACTGCTGCCCCTAAATCCGAAAAAGCTCTTATCACTTCAGCTTTACCAATTTGTATGCGGAGGGTAAAACTCCCTGGGTCCTTGAGCTTTTTCAGTATCTTGCTCATTACCTTGTAGCTGTACTCCTCAGTCAGTGCCACTATTTGGATATCCACCAATATAACTTTGTTGGCCACCACATCTTTTAAGTTCTTAGCGTACTTTGGCATTCCCTGCAAAATATCAATTAAGGGAAAATTTATGTGAAGTTCTTTGAAAATATCAAAGAACTTTTTAAAACATTCCTCCTCCTTGCTCTTCTTGAGTTTTTGCGGGAATGGTGGTGGTACTCTCTGTGCTGGTTGAATGATGATTGTACATTGTGTTGCCCAGAACTCTGATTATCTCCCTTCTTGGTAGATGGACCCTATCTGACCAGCTCTGACTGAACCTCATTTATCTTTTCCTTTGATGGTGCATCAGCCAATTGCTTTCCACTCCTCAAACTGATGGCATGACCTGTCAGGGTGTGTATCTATGTCTCTAGGTAACCCTCTCTGAGGTCTGGTTTGCTGAGTAGCTACTAATTGACCCATCTACTTCTCTAGATTGCGGGTGGCCAACTGCTAATTATTCAAATTGGAAGCCATCCGTGCCTGATTCTCTGCCAATTGGGTTTGAGTAGCCATAATCTTTTGCAACATCTCCTCAATGTTGCTACTGCTTGACTGGCCACCATTCTTCCTGTTTTGCTGCTAATACTACTACTGCTGAGGTTGCTGGTAGCTTTGACTCTTATTTCCACCCCAAGAGAAATTTGGGTGGCTCTGCCAATTCTTATTGTAGGTGTTCCCATAGGTCTGATTATTTCTTTGAACATTCCCTACAAAATTCACCGACTCAGGATTTTCCCCGCAAGATTTTGCATTGTGCCCATTGTTACCATAGATGTCACACTAACTTGGAGCCTGCTAAACTGCATTCACCTGTCCCTGCGGTTGGTTCATACTCAGTTTGTTGAACTGAGTCATCATCTGATGCTGAAATGATGCTAGCTGTGCCGCCAAAGCATTGACACTATCTACCTCTATCAACCCTGCTGCTCTCTTTCCTGCCCCTCTCGATGATTCGCTGTGCCACTCTTGATTTCCCTGAGCAATCTTGTTCAATAGAGTGTACAACTTATCATAAGTCTTCTCCAATGCTTGCCCACCTGATGCAGAGTCTAACAAAATCTTCGTATGTGGGTCTAGACTCTCTACAAAGGTGTGAGCTAACACCTCATGAGACTACTGTAATGGGGTTAGTCTCTCAACAATGACTTGAATCTCTCTCAAACCAAATATAGGTTCTCCTCTGGCCTCTACTTAAAGCTTAATATCTCACTTCTGAGCTTGGTAGTCTTGCCTGAAGGGAAAAATATGATGAGGAACTTCCTTGCTAGGTCATTCTAAGAAGTAATGGAATTCGGTGGCTCATCCTTCAACCACCTCTTTTCCTCTCCCAACAATGAAAATGGGAAGAGCGTGAGTCGGACATAGTCAGTTGACACTTCGGTGGGAAAAAAAGTGTCACTGATCTCCAGGAAATTCTATAAGTTCTACTGTGGGTCCTCATGACTCATTCCAGTGAACTAGCCACTAGAATGTAATAACTGCACCATGATCTGTTTAAGCTCAAAGTTCCCTCCAGGCTTCGATTTGTGGATACTGGAGGTCACATTCATCGCTAGTGCGATTTCCACTTCGCAAAATGGTTGGGCTGCCATTTGATTAGGTAACAACTCTTCTTGCCCCACTGGTGGATGTTTTTGCAACTTCTCTTGTAACCTTTTCAACTTTCACTCTAGAGCTTCCCTCCTGAGCAAATGCAGTTGGCGTTCAGGTTCTAACAAAGGTTTCACCAGCTCTCTATTCCTTCCTAGTTCTGCAAGGACAATCTGTTACCTACAATATAGCAGACTAAGACCAAGTTTTTCAACTCTTAAGGAAATTATGAATCACACAAAAATAGAAAAATTCACTAAACTTCGCCAGTCCTTGGAAACAACAAAAAAAACTTGTTTGCGCCCCAATGCACGCACAAGCGTACGCGATCGTACAAGTAATACAGTGACTCTTGAAGAGCCAGATGTCGAACCCTCAGGGACTAGACTAATTCAGCGAATATTCAAGTTCTAGTGCTACATTCACTTTCACATGTGTTGATTGTAGATATTTTGGAGAATTGTATTTAAATCAATGGGTGATCACAAAATAATCGAGAAACGATACAAGAAGCAAGTAGAGTTAAGGCCTAATAATCATGCAATGAAACAATTCACAATGGTTCGAGTATGAAAACTTCAGTTGTTGTCTCAACTAGTTAAAAATGCTACGTTCATGGTCTTTCGAGCCTCTAACACGACAAACTAGTCTCACATCTACATCATTGAGCGGGGATGTGACTTCCTAATTCATGAGCAATTTAACTATGTAGATGTGGTGTACGGAGTTTGTCCCTTGATTATGGACTTTCATACGTCTAATCATTTAACCTAACTTAGCTTCACAACTACTTCTACGAGTGGTGATGTGACAATTCTAAGTTAGTGTCTAGCTCATCCTGTTTTATCAACCAAACAAGGAAAATTAGGTATAAATTTTCTATCCTAACCGCTAATCCTATCGTAAAGATAAGAACTTGCTCCTTACATTCTTGTGTTCTAGCCTAGGGTTACTCCTTCAAGCTTTTACCAAAGCTTAATGAGTTTGTTTTTATGGTGGTCAAGCATAAAAACAACAATAATAAAGAATGTAAGACAAAACAACAACTAACAACTCAAACCAAAGAAGAATTCATACAATTAAAATCATATCTTGTGGCCTCAACCCTAGAGGAAGGGTTTTGGCCACTCATGTTCGTAAAAATACTTAAAAACATAATTAAAGTAAAGTACTTACAAGAGTGGTTAAAAGAGAATGAAAAATAACAAACCCTAGGTAGAGTTCTTCCTTTCTCTCTTCGCTCCTCTAATATTTCGTGATGATGAAATTAGAAGCTAAGGGTTCAATTTATAATAAGTTTAAAAATGCAAAATTTGGCCTGTGGTGAAACAACTCCATGTCACGCTGGCTATCGCGAAGATTTGCCTCAGTGACACTCTGCTATCGCGGATGCTCACTGTTTGGCAATCCCTACTCATATAAATTAATTCTTTGCTCTGTGGAACGTTGTTGGATGCCTCAATGCTTCTTTGTGGCATGGAGTTGACTCCAAATGTCCTTTTTAGCTTGTCTCATCATCCATAATCCGTCCCTTAACATTTATCTTCAAGATTAGGACCATTATTTTAACATTGAGCTCCATACATTGGCAATTTCAACCTACAAAAAGAGCTAATCATATTTGTTAGTCCATTGCCACAAATTACACAAAATACATGATATTATTCTTAAATTAAGGTACAACATGGGTAAAATATGGGTATAAAATAGTATTTGGGCATGTAAATATACCCAAGATCATCGAGTAGCTCCAATGCATTATGCAGTTCAACCAATCTTTGGCCTAAAAGGACTTGTACCCAAAGGAAAAATGATCTCTAATAGTTTTTTTTTGAATTCAAATGAGTGTACTTGGGTCTCACCCAAAATGGCATGTACCCCTGTTTTCATCACAACTAAACTTGTAAACGTGCTCCTTGCTAAAGAATCCCCACCACATATTTCCATCAAAATTTGATTATCATGGGAAACTTCCTCCACTCATATTCGACTCTTTCTTTCACAAACTCTAGACCATAAAAAACATGTTCACACCCCTTGACTCTAATCAGATAGATACTGTAACATTGTGAATGAAGTATCGTCGAACTCAATTTATTCAAATCTTCTTCATTGTACCCCCCGCCCCCCCACTTTATGAGGTAGAAGGAAAACTATTTATACGAACCTCAAAAGAAGTCATACTACTTCAAACCTCATTAAAAGAAAGCCTTTTCCATGTCTTACAACCTATTCTCTTACCTGATACACTGGTCCTTCACAACTTTAATCTTTCTTTGAGATAATATTATGGATACGTATTTCATCATTGGACTATCGAATCCTTGTTTATACAGTCATTTCATAAGACTGTAATAGAAATTTGTTCTCTATAGAAATATTTTTGTTCTCATCATAACTCAAGCAACCAATCCTTTCCATATCAAAACCTCTTGAATTTTAGTTTTTCAAAGTCATAATTCTTATTATTGGGTCATCCCGTCAATGGCAGCATTCCAAATCGTCAACTCTCCTTCCTCCCTCCCCCCAAACTAGTTATGCCACATATATACTCCTCCCATTATTGAATATATAATCATAGAAGATAAGGTGATCATGAAGTTTTTCACTCTTCATTCGCATTTCCCTAAGAATATTACAAAACTAAAAAGTTTAAATCACAATCTCACACAATCTACCTTTGAATCATATCTACAGACTAATTCTGGCCATACATCCCTTATATTTGCCTACCTCTTCTTTCTTGATATGACCTCTTGCTCCATAGCATCCAGTGTCTTCATCAACTATTGGTGTATGAATTCAATAACATATCCTCACCATCAATGAGAGAATAGAACAAAGAAATTTTTAAAGAATCAGGCTAAACCAAAGATGCGTGATAAAGAATCAAAGAATAGAAGTTTTCTAATATCTTATAGCCTCCTGAAGATAACTAATGGACATAATCACATTGATCCACAAGACTACCAGACACGACTTGCACTCGTGAGACAAATGAGCCATCCTTTGGTACCAAGTTATCATAATCCAAAATCGAGATTTGTGATGACATCTATCCTAATTCCACCTAAGGTTAAGCCAACCCCTCAATACACCAGTCAAAAATTATATACCTAGAAAATGAAGATAAACACACGAAAGTAAGTCTTTCAAAGATATATTTCATAAATAAAGTAAAGAAGTCAAAATCCAACAACAACACCTCAAAATCTGATGACACAAATACAAGCCTCTAAGAATATCGAAATGTGGAATATGAAAAATATATTGTTTTAAAATACATCAATAATAACAGAAAAGTAAAAAGTATGGAATACTATGAAACAACCAGGAAACTACCTTCAAGACCTCAAGTGAACTCTGATCTATCTCACCGGATCACTACTGCAAGTACCGAGCTTAAGATCTGCACAAAATTGTAGAAAAATAAGAGTGAGTACGATGAACACATGTACTCAGCAAAATCATAGACTGGACTTAAAATGGAGAAGTGACATGAAGCTAATCTTATGCCTGTTGTCTTAAACCTCTTTATCACAAACTCTCATCAATGCACAATAACAACCAGAAAAATAAGTAATGTTATAATTACAATTTAAGAAAATTTCAGGATAACCTCAAAAATCATGAGTAAATTTAATTTCAATAAAATAAGCAAACAAGGCACATAATACTAGAACCCAGTAGTACCACAAAAAATGTGTCAATGTGCCTCTAATTGTCACCACCCTCAGCTTTACTGCTAAAAATTAATAATGCCTTAATGGACCAGTATCCCCTTCCATAATAAATCCAACATTATGGAAATTAAAAGGAATGATAATAAATATGTATGTCACAAGCATGCCCTGCTGAGAAGGAATCTGTATATACCCAAGTCCTTGTAACACCCCAAAACTTTCCTAGACCAAACTCAAACCTTGCAAGAAAAATCCAGAAGAGACCAGAAATTTTTTCCTCAGAATGATCGAGACAACGAGTCGTGGTCAGCTCCAACGACCTGTTGCATGGGTCATGGTCAGCCATGCCTTGGTCCTTCGGGAACCAACGTGACATGGAACAACCCATTGTGAGAAACAACCACTCGTCCTGTCACTCATTGCATCCATAGTTCAGAACCCAGTGATCCCTTTTCCAGGAACCCACGAGTCAACTAATGAGTCATTGTGTGATACAGTGACTCATGGTATGAGTCATTAGTTGGGCTCCTAGGTATCTCATTCAGTGAAAACGAGTGGTAACAACGACCCATTATATCACACAATGAGTCGTTTTCACCACCTGTGATGTCAAGCTCAAGAATCCTTCAGGATTTCCAGGGGATAGAATGATAGGTAACAACGACTTGTTGTCCCAATCAATGAGTCGTTGTGTCACCCATTAGAGAGAGGGTCCAGTGTTTTGTTTGATTTCTTGCGAGTGGTCACATGAGGTACCAACAACCCATTGGTTCATCCAATGAGTCGTGGTCCCTATCATTGCTAGTTCCAGTGAGCCAAAAGTCTAGGCCCAGGACCAACAACTGGTCCCAATGAGTCATGGTCTCAACCAATGACTCGTTGAGTGACCGTTGGTCCCTATCAATAATTTTTCCAGATTTTCTCCTAGGGATATTTTTGTAACTTCCCACCTTTTAATTCCTAAACTATATCATTTTGGATTATATTCAGGGAATTTAGAGGGGTAATCAAAGATATACTTCATTCCTCTCATTCCCTTGAATGTCAGATTGTAGAATTTTCTCAAAATACTCAGAGTAGAAGCTAGGGCGATCAACTTTTCTTCTTAGATTCTCAAGGGATTTTCTCCGAGATTTCATCGCCAGGTATGTGTGAATTTAGCAAGGGAATTGTCCTTCCCTTGTGCCCCTAAAATCCATCTAAATTTTCTTATGAGTTATAGTCCCTGAGTTTTCAAATGTGAATGAGTTTTCAACTAGATTTCGTCAATATTATGTGAAATATTATTCATGCAAATTGTAGTTACATTTCAACTATTTTGTGACTATGTTGATGTTTATTCCTGTAAGATGGATTCTAGCCCTAGCTTTTGAATGCAGTAAATTAGAGTCTTGCAAAATTGACTAGTTATTCATGTTGCTAGGTTCTATCAGTGTTGGGATTTCCATGTTGTTAATATCAGTTGATTATCTCAATCAATTCATGCTAGTCCAATTTCAGTCAGAATACTAGCCTACTCAGTATTTTCAAAAATATCAGCTGATCAGTTTGACTACATCTTTTCTTGAGGTGACAGTGGTGCCTCCCAGTTATCAGTTATTAGACTCAAATATCAATTATTAGATTTTAGTTCGTTGTTTAGAAGGTTACAACGCTTCCAGATAAGCAGCTCTAACTAGTCTTAGAACCACCAGTTTCAGTTTCAGTTCATTCTTTAGACGATTACGATGGTTCTAGATAAATAGCTCTGGCCAGTCTTAGAACACCAGTTACAGAATCTGGTCCGATAACACTCTTAGGGTACTTCCTGATAAGTATCCCTGATTTAGTCTTGGACCTCAGTTTCAAGATATCAACTTAGTAGTCAGACTAGGACTATCTAGTGGGAGTAAGACTTAGAACCAAGCAGACCCAGGTCCCCAGAATTACGTTGCCACCGTAGGTTATTTTATTAGCCTATGTCCCTAGACTTGTGATCACCCAATTCATGCCTTTATACCCTAGTAAGGTATATTGGGTCCTATCAATGGGGCATATACATTGAACTCCACGTCTAGCTTACTTGGTTATGTATCGGTTATAGACTCTCCCACTAGTCAACACTATTCTAGTTCAACTCAGTTTAGCTTAGCTCAGTATAATTTCAATTTAGCTTAGCTAAGTATTTCAGATTCAGGACATGTCTATGACCATCAGTCAGGGTCATTATTGACCATATCAATTATATATTCAGTTGCTCAGTTTCCAGTATTTTAGTTGGTCATTAGATGTCATTGCAATTCAGTTACTTGTTCTTCATGTTATATTTTATCTCACTTACTCAGTACATTCAAAGTACTGACACATACCTTCAGTGTTGTATCATATTATGATACAGGGTAGGTTCTCAATCTCAGCAGTGTTAGTAGATTCCTTCAGGTTATATCAGCAGTAGCATTGGTGAGTCCTCATCTTCCGAGGATAATATATTGTTTTTCAGTTATTTTCTTTCAGTTGGACTTTAGAGTTAGCTGGGGTCTTTTCCCAGCAATTCATTACTAGTAGATGGCTTTTAGACATAGATTCAGATCATTAGTATTGTTTGTTTTCTTTCAGATGTATTGACTCTTGTCAACTTAGTTTTTCTTAAATGATTTTTTTATTGTTTTAAAGCTTCTGCATATGTTTACTCGGATTACCAGTGTTATGATAGACCGTGGATTGGCTTGGGGTTACTTGTGACTCCAAGTACTGTGTCTCATCCAGGGTATAGACTCAGGTCGTGAAAAACTTTGTATCAGAGCACTAGGTTTAGAGTATCATAGGATATTTGTAAGTTGCGTCAAGCAGAGTCCTTTTCATGGGTGTGAAGCGCGGTACACTTATGATGGGGAGGCTACGAGACATTATTAGGAAAACTCCCTTTTGTTCATACTCTTCATCGTGCGTTGAACTTCAATTCTAGAAACGTTCTCCTAACTCATGCTCTATTTCGTTTTAGTGAAACTATGCCTCCAAGACGCGGAAATGGAAGAATGACTGGTAATGCTAATAGACCTGCCCCACCAGCTCCAGTATCCCCTCAGGATGATCAAGTGTCTTCAGCAAAGTTCAGAGTGACAATCCAGCTGCTAGCTCAGACAGTAACAAACCAGGTGAACCAGCAGGTGGTTCCAGCAAACTCAAATGGGTCCGCAGCAATTGCCAGGGTTCGGGACCCATCTTTTCATAGATCCAAGGTGGGATAGGACCCATAGGAGTTCATGGGTGAGGTATAGAAGATCACCTAGATTATGGGTGTTAGCTCCAGTTAGAGTGCTGATCTAGCAGCCTACCAATTGAAAGGGGTGGAATAGATCTGGTATGATTAGTGGAAAGAACCAGTGGAGTGGGAAGACTTCACCATAACATTCTTAAAAAGATTCTTCCCTCAGGAGTTAAGGGAGGCTAAGGTTGTAGAGTTCATGAATTTGAATCAAGGAAATAGGACGGTGGAGGAATATGCACTGGAGTTCACATGGTTGTCAAGATATGCTCTGGAGATGGTAGCCAAGCCAAGGGTTCACATGCTTAAGTTAGTCAACGGGGTATCAAACTTGGTCCTTAGGGAGTGCAGGACTGTGATGCTCATAAAAGACATTGATCTCTCCAGCCTCATCGTTCATGCCCAACAGATTGAGGCAGAAAAATTATAAGACATGGAGCGGGAGAATAAGCGGGCTAGGACTGGCCAATTAGATTATGGCCACCAAAGTTCTTGCAGTAAAAGCCGCCCACAACAACAGAAGGCTCCAACACTCACTTCAGCTAGTGCCCCTACTTTTTGGTCCCGTAAGGATCGGAAGGGTGGAGCATCTGGCTCTCAATCCCAGAGTCACAACACCAGCAATCGCTACCCAGCTTGCCCCAAGTATGGTGAGAACCATCTAGGTCAATGCCTCCAGGGAAAAGAGGGTTGCTTTGGGTGTGGACAGCTAGGTCACCGACTCAGAGAATGCCCATCAACAAGACGGGGAAGATTACAATCTACCACTTCAGTAGCTCCAGCAAGCCAACCAGCTCAGTAGGACAACACTTCAAGTACGGATGGTGGTCAAAACCAAAACTGCTTTTATGCTTTGTCCTCTTGTCATGAACAGGAGAGCTCACCTGATGTGGTCATGGGTATGTTACGTGTCTTCCACCTAGATGTGTATGCACTACTAGATCTAGGAGCCACACTATCATTCGTGACTCTCGATGTAGTTGTTTAGTTTGAATCAGTCCAGAAGTCCTCTTAGAACTATTCTCCACCTCTACCCCAGTTGGTGAGTCAGTTAAAGCCAACTGAGTGTATAGAAACTACCCAGTCTCAATCTTAAATAAGGTTATTCCAGCTGATCTAGTAGAGTTAGTGTAATACCTTGAAACTTTTCTAGACCAAACTCAGTCCTTGAAAGAAAAATCTAGAAAAAACCAGAAAAGATGCCTCAGAACGACCAAGACAACCAGTCGTGGTCAGCTCCAATGACTCATTGTGTTAGTCGTGGTCAACCCTGCTTGATCCTTTAAGAACCAACAGGATATGGAATGACCCGTTGTGAGAAACTATGAGTCGTCCTATCACTCTGTGGTCCCCAGCTCAGAAATCCCTTTTCCAGGATCCCACGACTCAACCAATAAGTCATCGTGTGATACAATGACTCATGGTGTCGTTGGTTGAGAGTCCTAGAAACCTCCTTCAGTGACAACGAGTGGAAACAATGACTTGTTGTGTCACACAACGAGTCTTTGTGACCACCCATTGTGTCAAGTCATGGATTTTAATAATTTCTCCAGTGGAGGTAACGACTCGACATAATGACCCATTGGGTCCACTAATGAGTCGTTGTGTTGCCCGTTGTCAGGCCTTCTTGAATTCTCATCCAGTGACCACAGGAGGAACCAATGACCTATTGGTTCATCCAGTGAGTCATGGTACCTCTCGTTGCTAGTTCCACTGAGTGCAGATCCCAGACCTCAGGACCAACGACTGGTCCCAATGATTCATGATCTCAACCAATGACTCATCGAGTGACCCGTTGGTCCCTGTCACAATTTTTTAAGATTTTTCTCAATTTCTCACCTTTTTAATCCCTAAACTACGTCATTTTGGGTTATTATCGGGGAATTTAGAGGGGTAATTTATGATTACTTCACCCTCTTATTCCCTCAAAAAATTCAGTTTGTAAAACTTCTCTCAGAAACACTTAGAAAAAGAGCTAGGGCAGCTAGTTTCCCTTAGATTCTTAAGAGATTTTCTCCAGAATTTCTTCACCAGGTATGTGGGAATTCAATGTAACACCCTAGATAATTTGAGCTATAAAATCATGCTTTTGAGATAGGACTAAGAGTACCTAATAGGCTAAGAAGAAAGTTTTATGAGTTATTTGAATCACTCTATGATCATATTTAAGATAGGACGTCGATCAAGTTGTAGGAAAAAAATTTGGAAAAAGTTATCGCGAAATTCCCTTTTATAGATTCCTTGAAATTTAGGTCAAATATCTTGAGGATTTTCTTCCAATCTATAAGGATTTAGGGGGTGCGCGACCGGTCAAATTAAAGGTCTATGACTCTAGTTTCTAATGCATCAAACCGTTCGTCAATCCAACTTTGGAATAGAGAAATATTAGCGAGAACGCACAAGTAGGCACGTCAATAGCGGGCTAAGGCAATGGAGGGCTATATAAAGCCCCTTGGTTGGTTCTAGCACCCATAATTCTTTTTCCAGAGATGGGAGACGGTGAAAATCTCTCCACAGCATCTCCCCATAGGTTCTAAGCAATTTTGATGTTGATTGGAAGATGCACATCAATTTCCGAGCGTAGATTGTGAATACGTCGTGTGTGCTTATATTGTAGTGGTGTTTTCGTGCCTTTTGGTGGCTGTCTCGTCCTAGGAAGCTTGGTAATCTTCTATTCATCTTGATTCTTAGTTATATAGTGTAGTATTGAATCCATGGATCTTGGTCGATCGTTGTCACAGAGTTTTTATTGTAGAATTCATAGAAATTATATCGATTAAGTTCAGATTGCATTATTTTTTTGTTGAACTGTTGTGGCTGAGTTTTCGAAGTATTAGGGGCTTCCCTAAGGCAGTATATTCATGGTGATAGTATCTTGAAATCTGCTTATCTGGGAGCTCGCCGGAGTTGAGGTATGTTAAGGATTTCGACTCTCCTTTTTTAGCATGATTTTCGTTTAATCGAACTCCCGTTGTTGTCATGCGAATTGACTGTTTGTGGTTGGAAATTTTGTGTTGTAAATACTATTGCTAGGGGTAAATCTGGATTGTGATATTTCCCTCATTAAATTAGGTTGTGTAACTGGGCATTAAATTGGTCGTTCGTGTTGAGTCAGAGGGGCGATAGAATGCGCCGAGTTTGGCTAGTGTTGTGAGGAGATTCATGAACCTTTTGGGATGAGTTAAGGGCTATTTTGGATGTAGTTTTTGGGGCTGTTTTGATTTAGTTGCATGATATATGTGTGGATGATCGTCTGATTGGTGAAGAGGCGAGTTAGTATGCCCGTAGTGACTTTGATAACACTCAGGTAGTCATGTTGACTATTGTGAAATCAAGGATAGAGATGGTTAGGGTCGATGGAGTATATTGTCATATATGATAGTTCTTTGATTGTATATATTTCATGGGAATATATTTGGTAATTATGTGATCCTTAGTTTGGTTTTTGGCGCGTCGGTGGATGGCTAGATACGTAAGGTTAGTACTACGTGGTGGTAGTCAGTTGATGGGGTTTGAGAGCCTGCTGTGGGCTATTTTGAAGATGTGTTTATATTTATTGTTTTTATTGATTATGAATGCTTTTGATCATGATTGTTTCTGCTGTTTGAGGCCTTGGGGCTCGTGGGTACCTGACGCACAAGAGTGTTTCCGACCGAGGGGTTAAGCCCAATGGGTGAATGACCTATGGGGTTGAGGATGATGTCCTCCGTAGTATCAAGTTGAGACATGATTTGATAGTGGTCCTACATGTATGAGCCTTCTTGGGATCATGATTGGTTCTCCCAAATGGATTAAGCTCCGCTAACTATGCGTAGCTGAGAGAGAGTTCGACAATGCTTGATTGATGATGTTCACTGATTGGTGTTTACTTTCGATATGCTTGGCATTATATTATAATTGCTACTCGTGTTATATGTTATTTCATAGCAGTGGATGCTAGATTTTGGCTAGTGTTAGCTAGAGGCCGTTGAGAGGTCTAGAGGCAATGACAGGTGAACTAGGTCGGCGGGGTGCCGTTGTATTATTATTTACTTTTGGACTTGACAGGATTATGAGGGCCAGGTAGGCTCTGTTTGTATGTTTGCTTGTACTTGCCAGGCTTATGGGGGCCAGGTAGGTTTTATGTGTTTCCTTATGTTGAGTTCTCCTTCTACGGTATTTGGTATATTTGTTGATCTCTAATCTTTATTTTCCAGTTGTTTCTGCCTTTCATGCTCGGTACAATATTGTACTGACGCCCTAGTCAGGGCGCTACATTCATGCCTGTAGGTGATGGTGGGCTGTTAGATCAGGTTATTGGTTGATGAGTGAAGTTCTAGCTGAGTCGGTGTGCTCTAGTTCTTTTGGAGTTGCCAGAGGTTGAGTTATGGGTAGTTCAGGGCCCTTTCCCAGACAGTTCATTTCTATTATATTTTTAGAGGCTCGTAGACATTTGTAGTGGGTGTAGTGTCATTGTTATAGGCTAGGTGGGCAATGTTGTATAGTTGTTCTTCCATTCCGTGGCCTTGATGACATATTGTATTTATTTTTCTTAGTTGGTCAGGTGAGCCAGCTTCCGCTATAGTTTATCATCTTATTCTAATTTTATAGTTGTTGTGTTGTTTAACCTCATCAATTTTGGCCTTTGTTTTATTTTTGGACGTCAGGTATGCTCATATCTAGGGTGGAACTAGATGCCAGTCATGCCTCCCCCGGTTTGGGTTGTGATAGACTTGGTATCAGAGCAGTTCGTCCTAGGGAGTCTATGAGTCATGTCTAGTAGAGTCTTTTTTTTGGGTGCATTGCGCAGTGTACTTATAAATAGGAGGCTATAGGAAATTTAGGATTGTTACCCTTCTTTTTGGATCGAAATCGTGTGAGAAGTCATATGTCATAGGAGTCGGGTCTAGACTCACATTTTCTGACCTTTGCAGGGATGCTTGTAACTTAATGAATTATAGCCGGCCAGTGGCTAAACATGGCGGCAGGTAAGATTCTTATTTTGATTATGGTTATAGTTGTGTTGTGCCTAGGCATGGTGCAAGGTTTTGTTGTTTGGAGTTGTTTCTGGTAGGCTTTTCATGTGAGGCCACATCATGCGATGTGGTACTGTGTCAGTCCTTCAGTGGGAGTCGTGTGTGTCATCCAACATTCGAGGAAGAATGTTCCTAAGGAGGGAAGGATGTAACACCCAGGATAATTTGAGTGATAAAATCATGCTTTCGAGGTAGGACTAAGAGTACCTAATAGGCTAAGAAGGAAGTTTTATGATTTATTTGATTCACTCTATGGTCAAATTTAAGATTGGACGTCGATCAAGTTATAAAACAAAATTCGGAAAAAGTTATCGCAAAATTCCTTTCTTGAGTTTCCTTTAAATTTAGGTCAAATGTCTTGAGGCTTTTCTCCCGATCTATAAGGAGATAAGGGGTGTGCGACCTATAAAATTAAAGGTCTATGAGTGTAGTTTCTAACGCATCAAACCGTTCATCAATCCAACTTTCGTATAGAGAAATATTCATGATACCGCGCAAGCAGGCACATCAATAGCAGGCTAAGGCGGTGGAGGGCTATAAAAGCTACTTGGTTTGTTCCTTGGCAGCTCCCCATAGGTTCTGAGCAATTATGATGTTGATTGGAAGATGCAAATCAATTTCCGAGCATAGATTGTGAATATGTCGTGTCTTCTTATATTGAAGTGGTGTTTTCGTGCCTTTTAGTGGCTGTCTCGTCCTAATAAGCTTGTTAAGCTTCTATTCTTCTTGATTCTTAGTTATATAGTGTAGTAGTGAATCCATGGATCTTGGTAGATTGTTTTTACAGAGTTTCTGTCGTAGAAATTGTATTGATTAAGTTCCTATTGCATTGTTTTCTTGTTGAACTGTTGTGGCTGCGTTTTGGTAGTATTAGGGCTTCCCTAAGCCAATATATTCATGGTGATGGTAGCTTGAAATCTGCTTAACTTGGGGCTCTCCGGAGTTGAGATATGTTAAGGATTTCGACTCTCCTTTTTTGGCATGATTTTGGTTGAATCGAACTCCCGTTGTTGTCATGCGAATTGACTATTTGTGGTTGGAAATTTTGTATTGTAAATCCTATTATTTGGGGGAAAGCTAGATTTTGATCTTTCCCTCATTAATTGAATCCGTGTATGTCAAGCCCCGAGAGTACACCCGGATCGTACACCCGGGACAAGGAGCCCCGAAAGTCTCCATGTCAACCCATGGCATGAGCACATATCTAATGCATACACATAAGACAGAAGAATTAACTTTAAAATCATGAATTTAAATGAAACGTGACATGAAATATAAGGAAGGGTAATACATAATCCAAGCATAAATAGCGGAATAATACAATTAAGTCTGAAAGCCTCTAATCAAAATAGACGGGTTGAAGGGACAAGATCCCAACTAACCCCAACATTCTAAAAAAAAAAGATAAACAAGGTCCGAACATGAATCCCTTGAATCATGAGGACTCACCACTGAGAGCAGAACTGAGAGCAAGCTAGGAATGATGCTGAACCTGCGAATCGAATTCTGAAAATATATGGGTCAGTACTTGAAAGGTACTGAGTATGTAAGGTATGCAAAAGAATACTTAAAAACATAAAAGTTATAGAAGTGGGGACATCATGATCATAAGACTGAAATCATAAGTATATCGTAAGGCTCAAGATTTACAAAATATTTGTAAACCTATCATAGTCATAACATGTGAGAAAAACATTTCTTAAAACATAACTTGAATGATCGTAATCATGCATGCATTAAAACCATGAGGAACAATGGGAGATTTCTATAACCGACATGCCCCATATGAGCACATATGGAGCCCGACCTGTAAACCTAGTCGGGAGGTCATTCATACCTTACCAAGGGTATGAACCATGAAAGGCGTGATATCACTCGTGGAGGCCCCGTAGGGCATAGGGGATAGTCATTGAGAAGGTCCCAAGAATAACCTACGGTGGCACGTAGTTATGATATTCAGGGCGTAACCTAGGCCCTGAACATACTTGATGTTAAGTACTACTCCCAAAACATGCAATGTGCTCATAGAAATTCATAATGACATGCATGGCTAGTTAAATCATGAGAATCATAACATGCTTGAGAATTTGTAATACTAGCCATGGAATTGGGCCCGTGAATCGGCCAAAATCATAGTTCATAAATCATAAGTGACATGCCCCCATAACTTAAATCATGCTTGAAATGCATAAATTTATGGGAACATGATCATCATAAAATGAGTGGTTTAAGGCATGCTTAAAATTGAAAAGAAAATTCGTATTAAGCTTGTGAAATCATCATGACCATGAACTTTACGAAAAATTTCTCATGATTGGACATCTATACTTTTACGGGGGGTTAAATCATAAAAATATTGAATAAACGACTAAAATCAATCCAAATACTTCGAAATTCATAAGTTAGGCATAGCACAACAAGCTCATTTCAAATTTTAAGGAATCATGCAATTTGATAAAGACCCATAAAATTTTGGTAACTTCAAACATAGAATTAGGGAGAAACTGGGCATGGGTAGGGACTAAACTACCCATTCAAAATCCCACATACTGGAATTATTTTCTTCTTAACTCCCTTGAAAAACCCTAGGTGGAAACTTGAAGAATTGAAGAAGAACCCTTGAATCTCCTCCTACTCCCTTCTATAGTTCTTGCAAATGCCAAATGAGACTTAGCATGAGTTTTTACTCCTTAAAAGACCCTGTACCGACCTCAAAAAGATGTGGTTTAGGGTCCAAAAGCATAGAAAAGTTGAATTTTCCCTTAATGAAATTTCCCTGATAAACAGATCTGGCCCCGACCACGAGTCGTACCACGAAGTCATGATTAGTGGTCACCTCACCACATTTCAATCTTCTTAATCTGGCCATTACTCGCATACCAAGACTCGTAGTACCATCCTACAGTTTGTAGTGTCAGTTGTGGTACCATCTACCCATTTCGAATATGACTTAACCTCTACTCCTCATCACGACACGTAACATCCTACGAGTCGTACCATGACCCGTGACAACTCACTCTGGCACCACTGAGAATTTCACCACGACTCCTAACCACGAGTTGTACCTATGCATCACGATTCGTAGGACCACCAGTGACATGACCTTAGGCTCCCGAAATTCATCACGACTCGAGTCACGAGTCGTAGGTCCTCACCACGATTCATACCTCGAGTCGTCCTGGTGCAAAATTCCAGGTTTTTCTGTAGTTTCCAACTTCAACTCCCGGATCTATTCTTAGGCCCTTCCGGGGTATTACAATATCTCCCCCTTGAAAACATTCATCCTCGAATGTAGGAAACAAGCAGCAACCAGAAACATACAATTATCCATATGCAAATACTGATCATTTAAGCCGAAAAATGATGGGATGATTACCCCCAACAAGAACTACATAGCTGGATTGAATTCCGACATCACATACATATATCATATCATAAAACAAACTTGCACGCATGAACGGAATACGAAAAACTGATTAGAGGTTTAGGGGAAAAACGGATACCTCAAATTGAAACTGGGCCGGTAGGGAATAGGTGCGGGTATTTAGCCATCATATCCGCTTCAGCTTCCGACGTAGCTCCCTCAACATGCTGATTTCTCCATAACACCTTTACTGAAGCTACTTCCTTATTCCTCAGCCTTCAAACCTAACAATCCAAGATTGCAACAGGAATTTCTTCATAATTAAGGCTATCCTTCACACCAACACTTTCCACCGGAACCACCAAGGTCGGATCTCCCATGCACTTTTTCAAGAGCGATACATGAAATACGGGATGTACTAAAGTCAACTTTGAAGGTAACTCTAACTCATAAGATACCTTACCGACTCGTCTCACAATCCAGTATGGGCCAATATAGCGGGGGCTAAGTTTTCCTTTCTTTCAAAATCTCATTACTCCCTTCATGGGAGATACCTTCAAAAACACCTAATCGTCGATCTCGAACTTAAGCTCCCTTCTCCTCACATACGCATAAAACTTTTGGCAACTTTGAGCCATTTTTAGCCTTTCTCTTATTAACTGAACTTTCTCCATAGCCTCATGGACTGAATCTGGACCCATTAACGAAGCCTCAACGACTTCGAACCACCCAATGGGCAATCTACACCATTGCCCGTAAAGAGCCTCGAACGATGCCATCTGAATGCTGTAGTGATAGATGTTGTTATTAGAAAACTCAATAAGAGGAAAATGCTCACCCCAACTACCCTTGAAGTCAATAACACAAGATCTCATCATGTCCTCAAGAGTCTGGATAGTCCGCTCCACCTGACCATCTGTTTGCGGATGAAATGTCGTGCTAAGCTTGACCTGGGTGCCAAGTCCCTCTTGAAAAGATCTCCAGAACTGAGAGGTGAACTGAGAACCTCTATCTGATATAATGGACAAAGGAAATCCATGCAATCTAACTCACTCTCGGATGTATAACTTAGCATAATCTTCTGCTGAATCGGTAGTTTTGACTGGTAGGAAATGAGCAGCCTTGGTCAACCTGTCCACCACAACCCAAATGGAGTCATACTGTCTACGAGTGCGGGGTAAACCTGTTACAAAGTCCATATTGATTTATTCCCACTTCCAAGTAGGAATGCTAATATCTTGGAGTACACCCTCCAGTCTCTGATGCTCGACTTTCACTTGTTGACAATTTGGGCACTTGGCTACAATTCTGTAATATCCCTCTTCATGCCATTCCACCAGTAGATTTCCTGCAAGGCATGATACATTTTGGTAGCACCTGGATGGATAGAATATATGGATCTGTGAGCCTTATGCGACATCCGACTCCTCAAATCCCCTACGTTAGGAATGCATAAGCGACCTTGGTACCGAAGCACACCATCTCCCCCTTTAGAGAAGACTTCTACCATATGACTTTGAACAACTTCTTTCAACTTTACCAATATTGGATCTTCATCTTGTTTAGCCTTCACCTCAATTATCAAGGACAACTCTGATCTGTTCTGAACTACTAACCCACCATCAGTCGAACCAACTAATATAACTCCCAACCGTGCAAGTCGATGTACTTCTTTTACCAGCTCCTTCTTGTCTTCACTCACATGTGACACACTTTACAAAGAAAGTCTACTAAAGGCATCTGCCACCACGTTGGCCTTACCGGGGTGGTAAAGGACACTTATGTTTTAGTCCTTAAGTAGCTCCAACCACCTCCGTTGCCAAAGATTTAGTTCCTTCTATGTGAACACATATTGTAAGCTCTTGCGGTCCGTGAATACATCTACATGAACCCCATGCAATTAGTGTCTCCATATCTTCAAAGAAAATACCACTGCGGCCAACTCAAGATCATGGGTTGGGTAATTTTTCTCGTGAATCTTTAGCTGTCTGGAAGCATATACTATGACTTTCCCATACTGCATCAATACACATCCCAATCCGACTCTCGAAGCATCACAATCTACCATAAAGCCATTGGTACCCTACGGTAAAGTCAACACCGGTGCTGAAGTGAATCTGGCCTTCAATTCCTGAAAGGTCTTCTCATAAGTCTCCGACCATTGAAATTTCACCTTTTTCTGAGTCAATCTAGTCAGTGGGGCTGTAATGGATGATAAACGTTCCACGAACCTCTGATAGTAACCCGATAAGCTCAAAAAGCTCCCAATATCCAAAGGGTTTACCGGTCTAGGCCAGTTCTTTACCTCCTCTATTTTTTGGGAGTCCACCCTGATACCTTCGCTGACGCTACATGTCCCAAGAATGCAACTGATTTCAGCCAGAACTCACATTTGCTGAACTTGGCGTACAACTGGTTATCCTTGAGGGTCTGAAGTGTTACCCTCAGGTGTGTGGCATGCTCCTTCTCGCTCCTAGAGAATATTAATATGTCATCAATTAACACGATCATGAACATGTCCAGATATGCCTCAAATACCCTATTCATTAGATCCATAAAAGTTGCAAGGGTGTTGGTTAGTCCAAAAGACATAAAAATGAATTCATAATGGTCATATCGGGTTCTAAAAGCAGTCTTTGGGATGTCGCTCTCCCGAACCCTGAGTTGATGATACCCGTACCTGAGATCTATCTTGGAGAAATATTTGGCACCTTGAAGCTGATCAAATAGGTCATCAATCCTAGGTAAAGGGTGTATATTCTTTATGGTGACCTTGTTCAACTGCCTATAGTCAATACACATCTGAAGAGAACCGTCTTTCTTCTGGACGAACAACACTGGGGCACCCCATGGGGACTTACTCAGTCTAATGTAACCCTAATCCAGCAAATCCTTCAACTGCTCCTTTAACTCTTTTAGTTCGGTCGGGGCCATTCGGTAGGGAGGAATTGATATGGGCTGCGTGTTGCGCAAAAGATCAATCTCAAAATCAATCTCCCTCTCAGGAGGAACACCTGGTAGGTCATCTGGAAATACCTCGGGATATTCACATACCATAGAGACTGACTGAATGGTTGGGTTCTCGAACCTGACATCCTTAACACTAACCAAATGGTAAATACAATCCTTGGAAATCATTTTCCTAGCCTTGAGATAGGAGATAGAGCGACCTACAGGAACCACTGAACCACTCCTCCAATCTAAAACCGGTTCACTTGGAAATCGAAACTCCACCGCTTGAGTTTTACGGTTACCAGATGCATAACATGCAAACAACCAATCCATGCCCAAAATAATGTCAAAATTAGTCATAGCCAATTCTACTAAGTCTACGGAGGTAACCTTATGTAATATTGTAATAGGGAAACCTCTATATACCCGCCTCGCTACGACTGAATCACCAATTGGAGTAGATACAAAAAATGGTTCTGACAAAATTTCAGGGTTGACTCCAAAGTGACTAGCAATGTAAGGTGTCACAAAGGAAAGTGTGGCTCCCGAATCTAACAAAGAATAAGCATCAATATGAAAGAATCGCAACATACCAGTAACCACATCGGGAGAAGTCTCCTACTCCTGTCGAGAGCCAAGTGCATAAAACCAGTTCTGGTGCTGGCCGCCAGCTGAACCAGTCAAAGCACCCTACTGAGTCTGACGTGCCACCAGAACTGCTGAACTAGCTGCTGAAGTGCGGGCTTCACCATCCCCTGACCTAGCTGCGGGGTAATCCTTGAGTCTGTGTTCGGTTTTCCACACCCGAAACAAGCATCTGAGCCACCAAACATTTCCCTAGGTGATTCTTGCTACAGTTAGCATAAGATGGGAAAGTGTGCTCGGTGTGCATGCTATTATGACCCCTCAAACCTGAGGCCCTGCTCCTCTGATCGTATCGAGGCTTGGATGGGGTACTGGCTGAAGATGGTGCTGATGTAATGGGCATATGTTGGAACTGCTGGTGAGGCACACCCCCTGGCCTAGGCTTGGAGAACTTTTGGCTATCAGTTCTGGCCCTCTTGGCCTCTCTCTGCCTCATATGAGCTGCCTCCATCTACTGGGAATAGAGGACTATCCGTGGGTAGTTCATATCCTCATGAAGCATGGTTGTTCTGCAATCCTTGTCCAGATACTCGGCTACCCCCTGCACGAATCTTCTCACCTGCGCCTTTTGGTCCATCACTAACTCCAGGGCATACTTTGAAAGGTGAGTGAACTCAAGTGAATATTCTAGCACCGACATCCTTCCATGTTTGAGGTTAACAAACTCGGGTGATTTCAATTCCCTCATCTCACGAGGGAAGAACTTGTCTAGAGAGGCAAGGTAGAACTCATCCCAACTGATAAGGCCCGCTCCTGTTGCCCTGCTGTCCTTTCATTGCTTGAACCAAATATAAGTGACTTCCTTCAGCTGATAAGAGGTCAGGTCAACACACTCCTCATTCTTCACCCCCATTACCTGAGTGACCTTCAAGATCCCTTCAATGAACTCGTACGTATCCTCGCCCACATTTTCCCTTGTGAACTCGAGAGGGTTCATCCTTAAAAAGTCCCTAATCCAGGCTACCGCTGCATTGCTATTCTGTGAAACATGCGCAATACCTTGATGGTTGACTTGAGCAGTCAAGGCCTGCGCCAACATTTGAATAGCCGCCCGAAACTCGGCGTGGGCAATTGGCTCTAGCGCCTGGGGCTCATGGACAAGAGGTCCATGATGATTTCCACCCCGGTGGCCATCATCATTTCTATTCCTCCTTTATTTATCCTTCTAGGAGCCATAATTTTCTATAATTGCAAATAGCACGGATTAGAAGGATGAAGAAAATTTCACCACACGACATGGATCATGAAAGAAGGAAATATTTCCTAAAACATTTAGTAGCCTCTTCGTCATAGGTGTGGCGCGCTTCACACCCATAAAAACGACTCTACCTCACATGGCTTTCAGACTTCCTAGGACACATCTGAACCTATTTCTCTAATACCAAGTATGTTACGACCCGAGAGTACACCTGGATCGTAGACACGGGACAAGGAGCCCCGAAAGTCTCCAAGTCAATGCGTGGTGTGAGAACATATCTAATTCATACACATAAGGCGGAAGACTTAATTTAAAATCATGAATTTAAATGAAACGTGACATGAAATATAAGAAAGGGTAATACATAATCCAAGCATAAATAGCGGAATACTACAATTAAGTCTGAAAGACTCTAATCATAATAGACGAGTTGAAGGGACAAGACCCCAACTAACCTCAACATTCTGAAAAACAAAAGATAAACAAGGTCCAAATATGAATCCCTCGAATCATGAGGACTCACCATTGAGAGCTGAGAGTAGCATTGAGAGTAAGCTAGGAATGATGCTGAACCTGCGAACCGAATCATGAAAATATGTGGGTCAGCACTTGGAAGGTACTAAGTATGTAAGGTATGCAAAGTAATACTTAAAAACATTAATGTTATAAGAGTGGGGACGTCATGATCATAAGACTGAAATCATTAGTATATCATAAGGCTCAAGATTTCCAAAATATTCGCAAACCTATCATAGTCATAACATGTGAGAAAAAAATTTCCTAAAACATAACTTGAGCCAATAGAACATAATCATGCATGCATTAAAACCATGAGGAACAATGGGAGATTTCTCTAACTGACATGCCCCATATAAGCACACATGGAGCCCGACCTGTAAACCTAGTCGGGAGGTTGTTCATACCTTTCCAAGGGTATGAACCATGAAAGGCATGATATCACTCGCGAATGCCCCGTAGGGATAGGGGATAGTCACTAAGGAGGTCCCAAGCGTAACCTACGGTGGTACGTAGTTCTGAGATTCAGGGTGTAACCTAGACCCTGAACCTACTCGATGTTAAGTACTACTCCCAAAACATGCAACGTGCTTATAGAAATTTATACATGACATGCATGTCTAGTTAAATCATGAGAATCATAACATGCTTTAGAATTTATAATACTAGCCATGGAATTGGGCCCGTGAATTGGCCAAAATCATAGTTCATAGATCGTTAGTGACATGCCCCCATAGCTTCAATTATGCTTGAAATGCATAAATTTATGGGAACATGATCATATAACACGAGTAGTTGAAGAAATGCTTAAAATTGAAAAGAAAATTCGTATTAAGCTTGCGAAATGATCATGACCATGAAGATTACAAAAATTTTCTCACGATTGGACATCTGTACTTTTAGAGGGGGGGGGGGTTAAATCATAAAAATATTGAATAAACAAGTAATATTAGTCCAAATACTTCAAAATTCATAAGTTAGGCATACCACAACAAGCTCATTTCAAATTTTATGGAATCATGCAATTTTATAAAGACCCATAAAGTTTTGGTAACTTCAAACATAGAATTAGGGAGAAATTGGGCATGGGTAGGGACTAAACTACCCATTCAAAACCCCACATACCTAGAATTACTTGCTTTGGAATTCCCTTGAAAAAACCCTAGGCGGAAACTTGAAGAACTAAAGAAGAACCCTTAAATCTCCTCCTACTCCCTTCTCTAGATCTTGCAAATGCCAAATGAGACTTAGCATGAGTTTTTCCTCCTTAAAAGACCCTATCGCGACCTCAAAACCACGTGTTTTAGGGTCCAAAAGCGTAGAAAAGTCAAATTTTCCCTTAATGAAATTTCCCTGAAAAACAGATCTGGCCTCGACCACGACTTGTACCACGAGTCTTACCACGAAGTCACGATTCGTGGTCACCTCTCGTGGTCACCTCAGCACTTTTCAATCTTCTGAATCTGGCCACGACTCGCATACCATGACTTGTACTACCATCCTACAGGTCGTACTGTTTGTCGGGTTACCATCCACCCATACCAAATATAACTTAACCACGACTCCTCATCATGACTCATTGGTACATCCTACGAGTCATACCATGACCCGAGACGACTCACTCTGGCACCACTAAGACTTTCACCACGACTCCTAACCATGAGTCATAACTACGCGTCATGATTCATAGGACTACCCATGACATGACCTCAGGCTCCTGAAATTCATCATGACTCAAGTCATGAGTCATAGTTCCTCACCAAGATTCATTCCTCGAGTCGTCATGGTACAAAATTCCAGGTTTTTCTGCAGTTTCCAACTTCAACTCCTGGGTCTATTCATAGGCCCTTCTGGGGTATTACAGTGTAATTGGGCATTAAAATTGGTCGTTCGTGGTGAGTCAGAAGGGCGATAGAATGAGCCGACTTTGACTAGTGTTGTGAGGAGATTCATGAACCTTTTATGCTGAGTTGAGGTCTATTTTGGATGTAGGTTTTGGGGATGTTTTGATGTAGTTACATTCTATATGTGTGGATGATTGGGTGATTGGTGAAGAGGCGAGTTAGTAGGCTCGTAGTGACATTGATAACACTCGGGTAGTCATGTTGACTATTGTGAAACTCAAGATAGGGCTGGTTAGGGTCGATGGAGGATTTTGTCATATATGATAGCTCTTTGATTGTTTATATGTCATGGGAATATATTTGGAAATTATGTGATCCTTAGTTTAGTTTGTGGCACGTCGGTGGATGGCTAGATACGTAAGGATAGTACTACATAATGGCAGTCGGTTGATAGGTTTGAGAGCTTTCTATGGGCTACTTTGAACATGTGTTTATATGTATTATTTTTATTGATTATGAATGCTTTTGATCATGATTGTGTGTGATATTTGAGGCCTTGGGGCTCGTGGATACCCAACGCACGATAGTGTTTCCGGCCGAGGGGTTGAGCCCAATGGGTGAATCACCTACGAGGTTGAGGATGATGTCCTCCATAGTATCAAGTTGAGACATGATTTGAAAGTAGTACGACATGTTTGAGCCTTCCTAGTATCGCGATTGGTTTCCCCAAATGGATTGAGCTCCATTAACTCTGCGCAGCCGAGAGAGAGTTCGACAGTGCTTGATTGATAATGTTCACTGACAGGTGTATACTTTTGATATGCTTGGCATTATATTGTAATTGCTGCTCGTGTTATATATTATCTGATAGTAGTGGATTCTAGATATTGGCTGGTGTTAGCTAGAGGCCATTGAGAGGTCTAGAGGCGATGACAGGTGAGCTGAGTCGGCGGGGTGGCCTGATATTGTTTTTTACTTTTGGACTTGCGAGGCTTATGGGGGCCAGGTAGGTTCTGTTTGTATTTTTGCTTGTACTTGCCAGGCTTATGGGGGCCAGGTAGGTTTTATGTGTTTACTTAAGTTGAGTTTTCCTTCTGCGATATTTGGTATATCTGTTGATCTCTAATCTTTGTCTTCTAGTTGATTTTGCAATTCATGCTCGGTACATTATTGTATTGAAGCCCTAGTCGGGGCACTGCAGTCATGCCTGCAGGTGATGGTGCGCTATTAGATCAGGTTCTTGGTCGCTGAGTGAAGTTCCTGCTGAATTGGTGTGCTCCAGTTCTTTCGGAATTGCCAGAGGTTGAGTTATGGATAGTTCAGGTCCCTGTCCCGGATAATTGATTTCTACAATATTTTTAGAGGTTCGTAGACATTTGTTGTGGGTGTAGTGTCATTATAATAGGTGAGGTGGGCCATATTGTATAGTTGTTCTTCCATTTCATTTCCTTGACGACATATTGTACTTATTTTCTTGGTTGGTGTGGTGCGCTAGCGTATGCTATAGTCTATCACGTTATTTTGATTTTATAGTTGTTGTATTGTTTAACCTCATTAGTTTTGGCTTTTTTTTATTTTTGGGCATCGACTATGCTCATATCAGGGGTGGCACTAGGTGCTAGTCATGCCTCCCTGGTTTTGGGGTATCACAAACTTGGTATCAGAGCAATTCATCCTAGGGAGTCTATGAGCCGTGTCTAGTAGAAACTTGTTTATGTGTGCATTGTGCAATGTATTTATAAACAGGTGGCTATAGTACATTTAGGATTGTTACCCTTATTTCTTGATCAAAATCGTGCGAGAAGTCATATATCATAGGAGTCGGGTCTAGACTCACATTTTTTGACCTTTGCAGGGATGCTTGTAACTTGATAAATTATAGCTGGCCAGTGGCTAAACATGCCGAGGCTCAAAGTTTTGTGGTTTGGAATTGTTTGTTGTAGGCTTTTCATGTGAGGTTATGTCGTGTGATATGGTGCTATGGCAGTCCTTGAGTGGGAGCCGTGTGTGTCGTCCAACATTCGAGGACGAATGTTTCTAGGTGGGTAAGGATGTGACACCACGGATAATTTGAGCGATAAAATTAGACTTTTGAGGTAGGACTAAGAGTCCCTAATAGGCTAATAAGGAAGTTTTATGAGTTATTTGAATCACCTATGATCATATTTAAGACTGGAAGTCGATCAAGTTGTAGAACAAATTTCAAGAATAGTTATGGCAAAATTTCCATCTTGAGATTCCTTGAAATTTAGGAAAAATGTTTTGAGGCTTTTCTCCTAATCTATAAGAAGTTAGGGGGTGTGCTACCTATCAAATTAAAGGTATATGAGTCTAGTTTCTAATGCATCAAACCATTCGTCAGTCTAACTTCGAAATAGAGAAATATTCATGAGACCGCGCAAGCAGGCATGTTAATAGCGGGCTAAGGCGGTGGAGGGCTATATAAAGACCCTTGGTCGGTTCTAACACCCATAATTCTTTTTGCAAAGTTGGGAGGTGGTGGAAAGCTTTCCCAAGAAGCTCCCCATTGGTTCTACGAAATTTTGATGTTGATTGAAAGATTCAAATCAATTTCCGAGCGTAGATTGTGAATACATCGTGTGTGCTTGTCTTGTGGTAGTGTTTTTGTGCCTTTTGGTGGCTCTCATACTAGAAAGCTTGGTAAGATTCTATTTAATTCTTGATTCTTAGTTATATAGTGAATCCAGGGATCTTGGTAGATCGTTGTCACAGAGTTTTTATTGTAGAATTCATAGAAATTATATCGATTAAGTTCCAATTGCATTGTTTTCTTGTTGAACTGTTGTGGCTGGGTTTTGGAAGTATTAGGAGCTTCCCTAAGGGAGTATATTCATGGTGATGGTAGCTTGAAATCTGCTTATCTTGGGGCTCGCCGGAGTTGAGGTATGTTAAGGATTTCGACTCTCCTTGTTTGGCATGTTTTTTGTTGAATCGAACTCCCGTTATCGTCATGCGAATTGACTGTTTGTGGTTGGAAATGTTTTGTTGTAAATACAATTGTTTGGGGGAAAGCTGTATTGTTATCTTTCCCTCATTAATTGAGGCCGTGTAATTGGGTATTAAAATTGGTGGTTCGTGGTGAGTAAGAGGGGCGATAGAATGCGCCGAGTTTTGCTAGTGTTGTGATGAGATTCATGAACCTTTTGGGCTGAGTTGAGGGCTATCTTGGATGTAATTTTGGGGGCAGTTTTGATATAGTTACATG
This sequence comes from Datura wrightii, assembly GCA_035772735.1. Classification (NCBI taxonomy): domain Eukaryota; kingdom Viridiplantae; phylum Streptophyta; class Magnoliopsida; order Solanales; family Solanaceae; genus Datura; species Datura wrightii. The sequence continues at coordinate 77,044,680 of JASDFA010000010.1, read as the reverse complement.
CTATATGTGTGGATGATCAGGTGATTGGTGAAGAGGCGAGTTAGTAGGCCCGTAGTGACTTTGATAACACTCGGGTAGTCATGTTGACTATTGTGAAATTGAGGATAGGGCTGGTTAGAGTCGATGTAGGATTGTGTAATATATGATAGTTCTTTGATTGTTTATATGTCATGGGAATATTTCTTTTAATTATGTGATCCTTAGTTTGGTTTGTGGGACGTCGGTGGATGGCTAGATACGTAAGGTTAGTACTACGTGGTGGTAGTCGGTTGATGGGGTTTGAGAGCCTACTGTGGGCAATTTTGAACATGTGTTTATATATATTGTTTTTATTGATTCTGAATACTTTTGATGATGATTGTGTGCACTATTTTAGGCCTTGGGGGCTCGTGGATACTCGATGTACGAGAATGTTTTCAGCCGAGGGGTTGACCCCAAGGGATGAATGACCTACGGGGTTGAGGATGATGTCCTCCATTGTGTTGATTTGAGACATGATTCAAGAGTGGTCCGACATGTCTGGGCCTTCTTGGGATCGCGATTGGTTCTCCTAAATGGATTGAGCTCCGTTAACTGTGCGCAGTTGAGAGAGAGTTCGATAGTGCTTGATTGATGATGTTCACTGACAGGTGTATTACTTTTGATATGCTTGCCATTATATTGTAATTTCTGCTCGTGTTATATATTATCTGATAGTAGTGGATGCTAGATATTGGCTAGTGTTAGCTGGAGGCCGTTGAGAGGTCTAGAGGCGATGATAGGTGAGATGAGTTGGCGGGGGTGCCCTTATATTGTTATTTACTTTTGGACTTGCTTGGCTTATGGGGGCCAGGTAGGTTTTGTTTGTATGCTTGCTTGTACTTTTCAGGCTTATGGGGCCAGGTAGGTTTTATGTGTTTACTTAAGTTGAGTTCTCCTTCTGCAATATTTGGTATATCTATTGATCTCTAATCTTTGTCTTCTAGTTGTTTCTGTCGATCATGCTTGGTACATTATTGTATTGACGCCCTAGTCGGGGCACTGCAGTCATGCCTGCAGGTGATGGTGGGCTATTAGATCAGGTTCTTGGTTGTTGACTGAAGTTCCAGCTGAATCGGTGTGCTCCAGTTCTTTCGGAATTGCCATAGGTTGAGTTATGGATAGTTTGGGGCCCTATCCCGGACAGTTGATTTCTATTATTTTTCAGTGGCTTATAGACATTTGTTGTGGGTGTACTGTCATTGTTATAGGCCAGGTGGGCCATGTTGTATAGTTGTTCTTCCATTCCATGGCCTTGACGACATATTGTATTTAATTTTCTTAGTTGGTCAGGTGAGCCAGCTTCCGCTATAGTCTATCATCATATTCTGATTTTATAGTTGTTGTGTTGTTTAACCTCCTTGGTTTTGGCCTTTGTCTTATTTTTGGGCATCGGGTATGGTCATATCAGGGTGGCACTAGGTGCTAGTCACACCTCCCCGAGTTTTTGGTGTGACAGACTTGGTATCAGAGCATTTCGGCCTCGGGAGTCTATGAGTCGTGTCTAGTAGAGTCTTGTTTATGTGTGCATTGTGTAGTGTACTTATAAACAGGAGGCTATAGTACATTTAGGATGGTTACCCTTCTTTCTTGATCGAAATAGTGCGAGAGTCATATGTCATAGGAATCGGGTCTCCGACTAACATTTTATGACCTTTGCAGGGAGGCTTGTAACTTGCTGAATTATAGTCGGACAGTGGCTAAACATGGAAACAGGTAAGATTCTTATTTTGATTATGGTTATAGTCATGTTGTTCCTTGGCATGGAGCAAGGTTTTTGTTGTTTGGAGTTATTTGTGGTAGAATTTTTATGTGAGGCTACGTTGTGCAGTGTGGTGCTGTGTCAGTCCTTGAGTGGGAGTCGTGCGTGACGTCCAACATTTGAGGACGAATGTTTCTAAGGAGGGAAGGATGTAACACCCTAGATAATTTGAGCTATAAAATCGTGCTTTCGATATAGGACTAAGAGTACCTAATAGGCTAATAAGAAAGTTTTATGATTTATTTGAATCAATCTATGATCATATTTAAGATTGGACGTCGATCAAGTTGTAGAAAAAAAATTTGGAAAAAGTTATCGCAAAATTCCCTTCTATAGGTTCCTTGAAATTTAAGTCAAATATCTTGAGGATTTTCTTCCAATCTATAAAGACTTAGGGGGTGTGCGACTGGTCAAATTAAAGGTCTATGACTCTAGTTTCTAATCCATCAAACCGTTCGTCAATCCAACTTCAGAATAGAGAAATATTAGCGAGAACGCGCAAGTAGGCACGTCAATAGTGGGCTAAGGCGGTGGAGGGCTATATAAAGCCCCTTGGTTGGTTCTAGCACCCATAATTCTTTTTCCAGAGTTGGAAGGTAGTGGAAATCTCTCCCTAGAAGCTCCCAATGAGTTCTAAGCAATTTTGATGTTGATTGGAAGATCCAAATCAATTTCTGAGCATAGATTGTGAATACGTTGTGTGTGCTTGTATTGTAGTGGTGTTTTCGTGCCTTTTGGTGGCTGTCTCATATTAGAAAGCTTAGTAAGCTTCTATTTAATTCTTTATTCGTAGTTATATAGTGAATCCATGGATCTTGGTAGATCGTTGTCACAGAGTTTTTATTGTAGAATTCGTAGAAATTATATCGATTAAGTTCCGATTGCATTTTTTTCTTGTTGAACTGTTGTGGCTGCGTTTGGAAGTATTAGGGGCTTCCCTAAGCCAGTATATTCATGGTGATGGTAGCTTGAAATCTTCTTATCTTGGGGCTCGCCGGAGTTGAGGTATGTTAAGGATTTCGACTCTCCTTTTTTGGCATGATTTTTGTTGAATCGAACTCCCGTTATCGTCATGCGAATTGACTGTTTGTGGTTGGAAATTTTGCGTTGTAAATCCTATTGTTTGGGTGAAAGCAGGATTGTAATCTTTCCCTCATTAATTGAGGCCGTATTATTGGGCATTAAAATTGGTGGTAAGTCGGAGGGGCGATAGAATGCGCCGAGTTTGGCTAGTGTTTTGAGGAGATTAATGAACCTTTTGGGCTGAATTGAGGACTATTTTGGATGTAGTTTTGGGGACTGTTTTGACATAGTTACATGGTATATGTGTGGATGATCGGGTGATTGGTTAAGTGGCTAGTTAGTAGGCTCGTAGTGACTTTGATAACACTCGGTTAGTCATGTTGACTATTGTGAAATTAAGGATAGGGATTGTTAGGGTCTATGGAGGATTGTGTCATATATGATAGTTATTTGATTGTTTATATGTCATGGGAATATATTTGGTAATTATGTGATCCTTATTTTGGTTTGTGGCACGTCGGTGGATGGCTAGATACGTATAATTAGTACTACGTGGTGGTAGTCACTTGATTGGGTTTGAGAGCCTACTGTGGGCTATTTTAAACAAGTGTTTATATGTATCGTTTTTATTGATTATTAATGCTTTTGATCATGATTGTGTGTGCTATTTGAGGCCTTGGGGCTCATGGATACCCAACGCACCAGAGTGTTTCCGGCCGAGGGATTGAGGCCAATAGGTGAATGACCTATGGGGTTGAGGATGATGTCCTCCGTAGTGTCGATTTGAGACATGATTCAAGAGTGGTCCGACATGTCTAAGACTTCCTGGGATCATGATTGGTTCTCCCAAATGGATTGAGCTCTGCTAACTGTGCACATCCGAGAGAGAGTTCGACAGTGCTTGATTGATGATGTTCACTGACTGGTGTTTACTTTTGATATGCTTGGAGTTATATTGTATTTTTGGCTCCTATTATGTGTTATCTGATATCAGTGGATGCTAGATGTTGGATGGTGTTAGCTGGAGGCCGTTGAGAGGTCTAGAGGCGATGATTGGTGAGCTAAGTCGGTGGGGTGCCGTTGTATTGTTATTTACTTTTGGACTTGCCAGGCTTATGGGGGCCAAGTAGGTATTATGTGTTTACTTGATTTGAGTTCTCCTTCTGTGATGTTTGGTATATCGTTGATCTCTAATGTTTGTCTTCTAGTTGTTTTTGTCTTTCATGCTCGTTACATTATTGTACTGACACCCTAGTCAGGGCGCTGCATTCATTCTTACAGATGATGGGGGGCTGTTAGATCAGGTTCTTTATTGCTGAGTGAAGTTCCAGCTGGGTCAGTGTGCTCCAGTTCTTTCGGAGTTGCCAGAGGTTGGATTATGGGTAGTTTGGGGCCCTGTCCCGACAGTTGATTTCTATTATTTTTTTAGAGGCACATAGACATTTGTTGTGGGTGTAGTGTCATTGTTATAGGTCAGGTGGCCCATGTTGTATAGTTGTTCTTCCATTCTGTGGCGTTGACGGCATATTATATTTATGTTTCTTGGTTTGTCAGGTGAGGTAGTTACTGCTATAGACTACCATCTTATTCTGATTTTATAGTTTTTGTGTTGTTTAACCTCATTGATTTTGGCCTTTGTTTTATTTTTGGGCGTCGGTATGCTCATATTAAGGGTGGCACTAGGTGCCAGTCATGCCTTCCCGGGTTTGGGGTGTGACATTCAAGAAGGGATTTTTTTTCCTTTATGACCCCAAAACCCTTCTTTTCTTATTAGTGCTAGTCCCTTAGTTTTCGAATGGGAATGAATTTTAAACAAGATTTAGTCTATTGTGTGGAATATTATTCATGCTAATTGTAGTTATATTTCCAGTATGTTGTGACTATATTGATGCTTGTCCCTGTAAAATGAATTCTAGCCCTAGTTGTGAATGCAGAAAAACTAGAGTCTTGCATAATTGACCAATTATCCAAATTGCTTGATTCTATCAGTGTTGGGAATTCCCATATTGTTAAACTAGTTGAAATCTCAGTAAATTGCATGCTAGTCCATCTTTTGTTAGAATATCAGTGTACTCAGTATTATTTAGAAACGTAAGCTGATCAGTTTGAATACATGATAATGCTCAAACCACACCTTTTACTAAAGTATGAAGCGGACATTTTCAATACAGAACCCAACTAGAGTTGGGGTCGAACCCACAGGGAATATGGGAGAACTGGATTATAGCTGGTAAGTGAACTTGTGAGATAGTTTCTTCAAAATAGGGTGATTTTGAAGAAATTCAATAATAAAAACAAGAATCAAAATTATGGTTTTGAATCAATATTAAAGGATAACTAGGGTTTGTGTTCCCCATTGGTTCATAACTGATTTGGGTATACACTCGTGATTATCACCAATCCGTACTTATAGAATTGATAACTTAGGTTCATTCAATAGAACCTATTGAATAACTATACTCAATCACTTGACCAAGTCTCATGAGCAGTTTCAAACTATCTGTTATCACTAAGTTCCAGATTTAACTATCCTGCGACCATAACTCAAGTTAATACAATCATTATCAAAATCAAGGCTCTGTTGTAATTCTCTTTTCCTAATATCTACCTCTTAGTCCTAAGAAAGTAAAGAATTCGGGCATGTCCTAATGTTGTGCATCATTAAGAAATATTTAAGCATGAAGAGAATACAATGCAAGTGTTTGTATTGGTTTCAAAACCACTTTGTGCAACCCTAGCTTGTTAATCCACCATGGTTCCCACAACCCTAGCTATGGAGATTTTAGCCTCTCATAGTTGTAAGGATGTGTATTGTATTCATGATTAAGAACATAAATCAATACTTACAAGAATGAATGAGAAAAACACTTCCCTTAATTAATCACCAAAATCTTGAAGAACAAGTAGCAAGGAGAAGAAGAATTCAAGAAAGGGTTGACCACAAGTTGAATCAACTCAATTCTCCTAAATCTCTTCTCTCTCGAACTCTCCTCTTGTATTCTTGTCTACAGAAAAATAAAACCTAAAATATATTTATACAGACACAAGAATCCTTTTCCTTGGCTAACAGGATGAATTTCCATATCTGGTTCCGTCGTCGTCACGGGCCAACCTACGATCCGTAGCAGCATCCTACGACCCGTAGCTTCGTTCCATACCTTGCATGGTTGGCTGAATTTTTGCGAAGTGTTGGATCATGGTACAATTCGTACCTCTATCTTACGATCCATATTGAGCTCCCGTGGTTTGATTCTAATACTTTGGAATTCTTCTGAAGATCATCACGACTGTCATGGTACGACTCATACCTTCTTCCCATGGGTCGTACTTTCTTTTCATAGCAGGAGTCAGCCTCTTATGCAAATCTTCTGGATTATTTCACGACTTCAACACCATGACTTATACCAGCTTGGTATGACTCGTACTGAGACTCGTACATTACATCTCTTCAATTCTATCCTTCTGCAACTTTTCACGGCCATCAGTATGACTTGGAGGACCTTCTTACGGCTCATACTGTGGTCTGCACTTTGAGCATATTTTGCATACTTCAGGCTTTCTTTTGCAATTTTTAAGTCCAACACCAATTTATGCTGCAACCAAAGGAAAAATGCCTTATATCCACATAAACACACCTAAGTCCATGCTATTTTCTTAGTTTTGTGCGTCAAACGTGTTGTAAACTCACAACACATCAACACCGCAACTTAAGACTTGCATGTCCTCAGGCAAAGAACAGAAAAAATAAACACGACGCTCAACTAGAAAATAGACTTAAGATACTACAACCAATATCCAAACAAAACTTGCACTTTTCATACAAACTCTATTGACCCTTTCTCATAAAACAACATCAGCTAATGCATTACAAGCAACCTCAAAACATGTCATCCATCTATCAACATGAAATCAAGTCATCACCAATATTTTCCACAAATACCAATGGTAAAAGCAAATATAATCCATGTACCCTTACACAAATGAAGTTCCCACTCAAATATGAGATGTCAAACATAATATGGGATTGAAAAAGTAAGGCACTCACTCTCACAAAGAAGTTACAAGTATTGTGTCAGATACCATAGGCTTGCCCTTATTTTCTCTGCTTTGGTTTATCAGATGGTCAAGTTAGGGTCACAATAGGACTTGGTATGGCTTGTAATGTAGGCTTAGGGATGGACATGATAAAGATGGTATATTTTATAAGTGACTATCCCTTCCTTGGCACTACGTACATTGGCTACGCCATTAACTTATTTCACCCTTTTACTCTTTCATTTATTTTTCTTCCCTTTTCACCCCTTTTTACACATTTGCATAGGTGTGGTGAGTTTTCAACTCTTTCATCATTTTGATTTTCTTTTGAAACTTCTTTTTCAGGATTCTCAACTTTTTTCATTTTTTTTCTTTTCATCTCCCCACACCTCATTTTTCACCATTTCTTTTCTCTTTTCTTTTCCTTCATTCCATTCCCTCTATTTGTGCACCCTTACTCTAGACACCCTCAACTTAAGCATTTTGCTTATGTTAAGGTTCACAATAACCAAGGAAGGACCAAGGCCAAAACAGGTTTATTGTAAAAAATGGGTACGGTTAATCGGTGAATTAAAGAAACATGGTCATTTAAGGCTCAAACTTGGGATTAAGGGATTCATGCAACTTTGGTAGGGTAATATAGGCTAAAACTGAGTTAAACAAAAGTGGCCTATGATCATATCCCAACCAACCATCCTTAGACTATCCAAAGACCAACCAGGAAAGTTCTAGATCTTCAACACAATACCGAACTGACTACTATACCTCACTCACACATGGTATGTGAACTATTTTCACCTCACCCGTCTGGATTATACATGGCTTAACAAGACTACTCATGTTGACAAACTAAATGACATCAAAAAATCCACAACAATCATGCATGTTGTCACAAATACATAGCTAATGCATCAAAAATATTTTAAACAGGGTTAAATTTTTTCAAAATGAAAAACTAGTGTATTTTTTATTGGCTGAGTACTCCTAAACTACTTTCTAATTAAAGAAAAATCACAAAATAAAAATCCTATATATGCTGGTTCTACCAGATAGCATGCTTGAGGGAAAAGAAACACGACAAGAAAAACCCTCAGATGAACCAAAAATCACAAGTAACCCCCTCCCCTTTTTTGAAAAGTAAGATTCGTCCCTAAAGCATCATATATAAGAACATATGGAAGAGAACATATCTGTGGTGCACAAGGCACTCCTGTCATCTTGCGGAGGTGGTACCTCTGTTGTAATAGTGGTGCTAGCGGTGGCCGACGCACTCAATTGTGTGTTAATAGGGAGAGTGATCCCCCCCTCAGTGATTGTGGCCGCTTAGATGGCCTCTGAAATTGTCGAGGCTTAATGTGGTTCTCCTAAAGAGTCATGCCGATGGGAAAGCTTGAGCTAAGGTATGGTGGAGCTGCCTACTCCTCTAGCTCTCTCATGCAGCTCAAACATATGTGTGTCATGAGTCCGCATGATCTATGCTCTGGCCTGCTTGCGCTCTTTTCTCTTCTTCTTCCTACTTTTTTTCAAACTCTCCTCTCTAGCATCCTCAACAACTCTTTTCTTTCCCTTCTCAACAGATGTAGTCGGCTCCAAATATGCCACCAAATCAATCTCCTCGTCGAGCTCGGCATCTAGGTTTAGAAGAGTGGGGGCTGCTAATACTGTTGGTTTTCGTGATGACAACTCAACTACTTGGCTTCGAAGAGCCCCCAACTCCGCACGAAGACTGTTGGTATCGGTCTGCTCCTCCATCCTCCTATTGAATCAACTCTTAGAACTATCTAGGCGAGCATGTAGAGCCTAAGTTGCTGCCTCAATCTCTGACTTGACCAATGGTTTTACATTGTCCATCGTGGCCTAAATTTTTCGCTCCACCATGGTCAATTGTTTTGATAGCTTTTGGAGGAAGTCCTATGGTACCAAAGTATATCCTGCTGGTGTCTAAGTCTGCATGTTAGGCAATGGTGCAACTGAGTTGCTGGGAGCAGACTCTGAATGACCGGTGTCTGTAGCCGGTGTCTCGCTTTGCTCCTGCGTGATAGGGACATTTACCTGTGTATCCCCTGATGGCTGTGCTACTAGAATTGTTGTGGGAATCCTAGATCTGGTCATCGGGTTCATCTCATCCTGGATAAGACCTAGTCTGCAATCATTTGGCCTCCAATCAACCGCTCATCACCCCGTGGAACTTCTGCCTTCATACATAATCTAAACACAAGACTCGGGAATGGGATAGTAGTGCTTACTCCCACCGCCTAGTCTCGTATCTCATCTGCTATGATCCTCATAATATTTATGGGGTGACGAGACATGAGGCATGCCACCAAAGCCGCTCTGTCAGCACTCAGTGTGTTGTCGTTGACTGTAGGTGCTAATCGATGGCACACTAGTGTCCAACAGGCTTTTTCTATGAAGTTCAGTGAGTTCTTGGTCACCTTCTTTTCACTTATAACTCATTCAGCTTCATCCTTGTTCTCAGCAATCACCCCTACTAGCCATTGCAACTTCCTCTGTCGCTCCAGCACAGCTTGGGATCTAATTTGCTTCATTGTCTCCACCCTATAATCGTACTCTGGCATCATCTTGGTAGGCATGAACTGTGGTCCATACAACATTCGAGCGATGGTCCGTCAGATATATCAACCTCTCGACCTTAGAAACACTCTCTAGAAAAGGCTGGTCTTTGATCTTCTGCCCTTCCTTTACCTTTACCTCCATGGTGGCTAAGTAGTTGTCATAGAACTCCCGAACTATGTCCCTTGTGTACTATACTGGAGTCTTGGCCATCCACTCAAAACCATAGAAACTAAAAATCTGCTTCATCTCCTCAACTTCATTTAGCGTGGTTGTGAGGATTTGCAGCTCTTCTTGGGTGCTCCTTCGTGGCTTGTGTTTTGGAGGTGAGAGAGATGCCTTGCTCATAGATTTCTTTAGATTCTGACACTCTCCACCAAATTGTATGGCTCTCCTTGGGTGGGGTCTGCTCTTGTGCAACATCAGGAGCCTCCTCCTCTGACTCTTCACTGCCTCTTGCTTCTCCACTTTGGGTCTCCCCTGACCCTTCTTCAGCATTGGAGTATCTTCCTAACTTCTGTTGTTCCTCTTTAACTCCCTCCTCAGACTAGGGAGCTTGAGCGGATATGGCAGTGGTTACTTCAGCTTGGGCCTTTGCTTTTGCCCTTGTGGTTCGGGTTCCATCATTGTCTGAAGTGTCTACTTGATACTCTTCAATTCGACCAGTAGGTGAGTCTCCTTCCTTGTCAGACTCTGACTCAGTTGTTTCATCAATCAGTGTCCTTTGGGCTTTTGTTTTGTCTTCCCGGCATTTGTATGTCATTGTACCTATAGAGAAAGATGTTAGCATTCTGTTTTTGAAAAAGAAGATTTAGAAAGGAGATGTTCAGATTCCTATCACGGGTCCTCACTATGGATCGTACCATGAAGGTATGACTCATGAGAAGTCCCACAATTGCAACCATTTTTCAATACGACTCAGAGGTACAACTCGTACCACAAAGGTACGATCCGTTCCTTGACTCGTTTGATGAAGCCCTGCGTTGATATTTTTCTGAATTTTACCACGACTCATGGTATGACTCATAGGTCAATTCCACGAGTCATAGGAAGGACATTTTCTGCAACTTTGCTCAGCTTGGTGGTACGAGTGCTCAGTACGACTCGTAGTGGCAACCTACGATCGGTACTATGCCTCATACCACTTTCAAATTTTCTTTTCTTAGTTTTCAAGGGTTCTTTTTCAATTTGTAAGGTACTCAAATTTCCCCTTAGGTCTAGGCACATTGTTGACTCAATTTAACCCAAGCCCAATCCTCCCCTTTTTGACCTACTACCCGTAACTCATTGAGTTTCAAAACCTCAGTTCATCAAGAATTTAGCATCTCTTTAGTCGTCGAAGAATATTATACCACACCCTGATCATTGTCTCTATTTTTAAAATCAAGTTTCAAGGAGAGTGACTAACTAACAGGGGTTTTGACACCATCAATCTCAATATGTGACTCTTAGCAACGTTTAACACAACAAACTTACTTGATTGATGCTTCATCAACTTTGAATGGATGAATAGGGTTTTCAGAGCTAGGATCGAGCAAGATTTTGGGTTGATTTTTTAGTGATGTTGAGTTACGGGAAGAGGGAGTGGGTTTGAGTCGTACCTTTGAGTTTTAAAGCTTTGGAGAGGGTGTTTGTGGGGTTTTAAATAGGTAAGGGCAAATTTTAAAAATTTTGGGCTGAGTTGGGAATTAATGACAATTTTGACCCATCACGACTCATACCACGAGTCGTAGGAAGTACCTACGGCTTGTCCCTTGGACTCGTACATGACCCTATTGAAGAAAACTTACCTGGCGACGTACAAATAAATCCTACGACTCGTACTGCTGAGGTACGGTCCGTAGGATGAATCATAGGTCAGAGCTTGGAATCATTTTTTCTGAAGCTCAGCACGACTGCTGCTACAGCTCGTAGGATCTCATCATGAATCCTACTGAGAGCCGTAGCAGTTGATGTTTCAGTCTCCTGTATTTAATTTTCACTATACACTGATCATAGATTAGTTCAATAACTTGGGTTGCCTCCCAAGAAGTGCTTGATTTAATGTCACGGCACGACGTAGGTAGTCTGGTTAATCATACTTCACAAATCTACCACTTGGGTTGCCTCCCAAGAAGCGCTTGATTTAACATCGCGACACGACGTAAATCTCTTGACTACTCAAAATTCGTCAAGTGATTCATACTCATCCAGTGGTGAGATCACACTAAATTCCTTGGGTTGCTTCATTGTCTTACAGATGTTGAATGTGACCTCTTCTTGATTTCGTCTAAACTTCAACAGGCTAGCTTCCACATCTACTACAACCCTCCCAATTGCAAGGAATGGTCACCTTAAAATTATGGGGACCTCATAATCAACCTTGCAAACCAAAATCACAAAGTCTGCTGGGAAGATAAATTTATCTACCTTGGAAAGCACATTGATCAGGATGCCCACCAGCTTCTTAACTGTTCTGTTGGCCATCTGTAGCCGCATGTTGGTTGGTGTAGGGGCTCCCAATCCTAATTTCTTGAACACGGCCAAGGGCACCAAATTAATGCTAGCTCCCAAATCATAGAGTGCCCTTGCAAACTCGACATTGCCAATCATACATGGTATAGTGAAGGCACTTGGGTCTTCCTTTTTCTGCGCTAGGACCCTTATGGCTATGGCACTACAGTGATGCACATTGTCAACAGGCTCATAGCTCACGAATCTCTTCTTAGTCACCAGGTCCTTCTTAAATTTTGCATACCCTGGAATCTACTCTAGCGCTACGACCAATGGCATGTTTACAGATAGCTGCTTAAGAATTGAAAGGAATTATTGGAACTTACCATTTTCCACCTTCTTCTTCATCCTTTGGGGAAATGATGGTGGTGGTCGTGGGATAGCTTTATGTACTTGTGTTGCCCCTTGATCCATGTCAGGTTCCTTCTCACCTCTCGAGGCCTCTTGCAACTCACCAGTCTCTCTCTCAGCACTTGTATCATCATCCTCCGTTCTGCTCTCTTTCATACGCTCAACTTCAACTGGAAATGGGGGGTCAATTGTGGTCTTACCACTCCTAGTCATCACCGCCATACAATGTGCATCGTTCTTTGGGTTTTGGACAGTATTGCTAGGTAGTGTACCCTTTTGTCTATGGTTCATTGATGTTGATAGTTGCCCAAGTTGATGTTCATTCTGCTTGATGGCGGTAGCATGAGATTCCACTTTCTGACCCATACTTAACAAGTCACCTCGGATCTCCTTCAGCTGATCATCAGTGGACCTCACTTTCTTCAACATCTCGGCCATCATGCTCTCCAACTTTGATACCCAGCCTCCCCTTCTCGTGCATTGGGAGGCACATATAATCCAGCCTGGTCATTGCGGTATCTATCGTGTCATCTCTAATCAACTCCGCACTCATGACCTCGACTCCTATCTGTGAACCTGTTTCTATTAAAGTTGTCTCTATACTAGTATCAACCTTGATTTCTAGAAACTTGGAGCCAATTTTCTTGTCTAGATAGTTGGGCGTTCGTTCAGAAACCTACCACCTAGCTATCTAAGAAGTTTGCCTCCTCCTCAAAATTAGAGTGATCAGCTCCTTGCTCCCTTCCTTGAGTTCCCACTACATTGACCTGTTTGGCTCCAGCTCCTATAATGTGCTTTGTCAGCAAGTCCAATGATGTGCGCGTATGAGCCAACTCCTGGTCGCGCTTTTCTTTCTTTCTTCATTTGTCTGCAGTCAAACCAACAACATATGTTCCTGCCACTATATCAGCCTCCCTCGTATGCCAGACCTTTTTTGTCTTAGTCATCCTATCAAGAATGGTGGCAGATTGCTCCCAGGTGTGATTCATCAATGCTCCTCCAGCCACAAAGTCTGCTACAACTTTGGTGCTATTGTTCAGAGACCTGTAAAAAATTTCCAACAAACTATCATCTGGAATTTTATGGTAAGGCCACTTGGTCAAATTCTTTTTGAATCCCAGCCAAGTTTCATGAAGTTCCTCAGTCTTAATCTGTCGAAAATTTATAGATCTCGTCCTTTAGCTGCAACATCCTGGATGGGGGAAAGAATCTCTCCAAAAAGGCCTGTTTGAGCTCCCTTCGGTTGGTTATGGAGTCGTTGAGCAACTCTGACAACCACAGAGTAGCTTCCCCTGATAGAGAAAAAGGGAAGAGTTTGAGCCGTATTACATCCTGGCTTACTCTGGGAAACCTGTACGCGTTGCATATTCCTATGAAGTTCATTAAGTGAAGGTTGGCGTCATCTGTTGCATGGCCATTGAACACTTCTTTCATGTTTAACAATTGAATGATGGTGCTTGTAATGTCAAACTTGCCCCCAACTTGCAGTAGTGGTGGCACAATTGATCCCGTCGACCCAACTTCATCAATGTCTGGGTCATCATCATCAAAGAACTGAGGGGAAAATCTATGAGCTCTGTTGCCCCTCCCCTGTCGACCAGCATTTACCACCTTATCTCTTTTATCATCTACATGATGTAGTGAATCTTGTCGAGCTAGCTCGGCTTGCCTAGCTTCTTCAGCTATGCGGGCTTCTCTTTGCTCGTGGTTCTCCATTCTTTGTAGTGTTCTCTCGATTTCTGGATTTAGTGGAAAAAGGGGATCTCCTCTCCTCCGAGTGCTTGGCATTCATCGGAGAGTAGCCTATAGGTATCAAAAACACACAAAATAAATGTAATTAAGGAAATAACTACCAAAAAGTCAAATACAAGCTAATAACCTAGTCTCAGCCGTATTTCCCAGCAACGGTGCCACTTTTTGATAACGCTCAAACCACACCACTTACTGAAGTATGAAGCACACATTGTCAATAAAGAATCCAACTAGAGGTTGGGGTCGAACCCACTGAGAATATGGGAGAACTGGAATATAGCCGGTAAGTGAACTTGTGAGGTAGTTACTTCAAAATAGGGGGATTCTGAAGAAAATCGATAATAAAAACAAGTATCAAAATTATGGTTTTGAATAAATATTAAAGGATAACTAGGGTTTGTGTCCCCCATGGGTTCATAACTGCTTTGGATATACACTCGTGATTATCACCAATCCGTACTTATAGAACTGATAACTTAGGTTCATTCAATAGAACCTATTGAATTACTATACTCAATCACTCGACCAAATTTCATGAGCGGTTTCAAACTATCCATTATCACTAAGTTCCAGATTTAACTATCCTGCGACCACAGCTCAAGTTAATACAATGATTATCAAAATCAAGGCATTGTTGTAATTCTCTTTTCCTTATATCTACCTCTTAGTCCTAAGAAAGTAAAAAATTTGAGCATAGCCTAACATTGTGCATCATTAAGAAATGTTTAAACATGAAGAAAATACAATATAAGTGTTTGTATTGGTTTCAAAATCACTTTGCGCAACCCTAGAATTTTAATCCACCATGGTTCCCACAACCCTAGCTATGGAGATTTTAGCCTCTTATAGTTGTAAGGTTGTGAATTGTATTCATGATTAAGAACAAAAATCAATAGTTACAAGAATGAATGAGAAAAACACTTCCTTTAATCAATCAACAAAATCTTGAAGAACAAGTAGCAAGGACAAGAAGAATTCAAGAAAAGGTTGACCACAAGTTGAATCAGCTCAATTCTCCTAAAAATCTCTTCCCTCTCGAACTCTCCTCTCGTCTTCTTGTCTAAAGAAAAATAAAACGTATTCACACAAACACAAGAATCCTTTTCCTAAGCTAACGGGATGAATTTCCATATCTGGTTTCGTAGTCGTCACGGGCCAACCTACGATCCGTAGCAACATCCTACAACCCGTAGCTTCCTTCTGTATCTCGTATGGTTGGCTGAATTTTGGCTAAGTGTTGGATCCTGGTATGATTCGTACCTCCGTCCTATGATCCGTACTGAGCTCCCGTGGTTTGATTTTGAAACTTTGGAATTATTCTGAATTTCATCACGACTGTCATGATACGACTTGTACCTTTTTCCCACCTGCCGTACTTTCTTTCCTTAGCAGGATTCAGCCTCTTATGCAAATCTTCTGAATTCTGTCATGACTTCAACACCATGAATCGTACTAGCTTGGTACGACTCGTACATTGCATCTCTTCAATTCTAGCCTTTTGCAACTTTTCACGGCCATCAGTGCGACTTGTAGGACCTTCCTACGGCTCGTTCTGTGGTCTGCACTTTGAGCATATTTTGCATACTTCAGGCTTTCTTTTGCAATATTTAGGTCCAACCCCAATTTATCCTAAAACCAAAGGAAAAGTGCCTTATATCCACATAAACACACCTATGTCCATGCTATTTTCTTAGTTTTGAGTGTCAAAAGTGCTGTAAACCCAAAGCACATCACTACAGTCTTTTCTTGAGGTGTTAGTGATACCTCCTAGTTATCAGTTATTAGACTCAAATATCATATTTCAGTTTATTCCTTAGATGGTTATGACACTTCTAGATAAGCAATTCTGGCCAGTCTTAGAACACCAGTTACCGAATTCAATCCGATAAGTCTCTCAGGGTACTTCTAGATAGGTATTCCGGACTTAGCCTTGGACCTTGATTTTGACCTATCAGCTTAGTAGTCATTCTAGGACTATCCAGTGGGAGAAGGACTTAGCACCGAGCGGACTGGGGTTCGAGTGCACCCAGGTTTCCAGAACTACATTGCCACCGTAGGTTATTTTTCGACCCTATGTCCCCATACCCTTTATACCCTAGAGAGGTATATTGGGTCCTACCGATGGGGTTTATACATCGGACTCCATCTAGCTCACATAGTTATATGCCGATTATAGACTCTCCCACTAGTCAGTACAGTCTCAGTTTAGCTCAACTCAAAACTGTTTCAATTTACTCAGTTCATTTCAGTTCAGTACAGTTAGTTCAGATCAGTATCTCATATTTAGGGCATGTCTATGACCATCAGACTGGGTTATTTTGACTATTTTAGTGATATTTCAAATTGTTCAGTTTCAGTATTTCAGTTGGTCATCACAGTTCAATTATTTATTCTTTATGTTATATTTTTTTCCCACTTACTCAATACATTCAAAGTACTGCACATACCTTTTATGTTGTATCGTATCATGATACAGGCATAGGTTCTCAGCCTCAGCACTGCTAGTAGATCTTCTTTAGGTGATATCAGTTGTACTAGTGGTGAGTCCTCATCTTTCGAGGAAGATGTTTATTTCCTTTAGTTATTATAATTCAGTTAGACTTTAGAGTTAGTTGGGGGCATGTCCTCCAGCAACTCATCAGTTGTAGATGGCTTTCAGACATAGATTCATACTTTCAGTTTTGTTTTCGGATGTGTACACTTTTATAATTCAGCTTTCCTTAAATGGTTTTATTATTTAAGCTTCTGCTATGATTACTCAGATTACTAGTGTTATGATAGAACATAGGTTGGCTTAGGGTTACTTGTGACTCCAAGCACCGTGTCTCGTCCAGGGTATAGACTCAGGTCGTGACAAACTTGGTATCAGAGCTCTAGGTTTAGAGTATCCTAGGATGCCTGAAAGTTATGTCAAGTAGTGTCATTTTCATGGGTATGGAGCGCGCCACACTTATGACGGGAAGGCTATGAGATGGTTTTAGGAGACTCCCTTTGTTTCATACTCTTTATCGTGCATTGAAGTTCTATTCCAAAAACATCCTCCTAACTCGTGCTCTATTTCATTTAAGTTAAATCATGCCTCCAAGTTGCGGAAACGGATAAAGGGCTGGCAATGCTAATCGACCTTCCCCACCAGCTCCAACAGCAGAGTTCAATGTAGCAATCCAGCTGTTGACATAGATAGTCACGAACCAGGTGAACCAACATGTGGTTCCGATTAACACAAATGGGTTCGCAGTAGTTGCCCGAGTTTGGGACTTCACCCAAATGAACATACCAGCCTTTTAAGGATGTAAGGTGGGAGAGGACCCATAGGAGTTCGTGGATGAAGTACAGAAGATCACCTAGATTATAGGTGTTAGCTCCATTGAGAGTGCTGACCTGGCTGCTTACCAAATGAAAGGGGTAGCCAAGATCTGGTATGATTAGTGGAAAAAAGGGAGACCATTCGGGGTGGAACCGATGGAGTGGGTGGAGTTCACAATAGCTTTCCTAGATAGATTCTTCCCCTGGGAGTTAATGGAGGCTAAGCTGGAAGAATTCATGAATTTGAAGTAGGGCAATAGGACGGTGCAATAGTATGTACTAGAGTTAACACAATCATCAAGATATGCTTTGAAGATGGTAGCCGAGCCAAGGGCTTGCATTCTTGAGTTTGTTAATGGATTATCAAACTTGGTCCTTAAGGAGTGCAGGACTGCGATACTCATCAAAGATATTGACTTCTCCAGCCTCATCATTCATGCCCAGGAGATTGAGGCAGAAAAGCTTAAAGACATGGAGCGGGAGAATAAGCGGGCTATGACTAGCCAATCAGATTATGGCCACCAGAGGTCCGGCAGTAGTAGCTACATATAGCAACAACAGAGGGCTCCAACACCTACTCAACTAGCGCTCCTACTTTCCAGCCCCACAAGGATCGGAAGGGTGGAGAATCTGACTCACAGTGCCAGCAACCGTTATCCAACTTGCCCTAAGTGTGTAAGAACCATCCAGGAGAATGCCTTTAGGGTAGAGAGGGCTGCTTTGAGTGTGGACAGCTAGGCCGCTAACTCAGAGAATACACGTCAGCAGGATGGGGGAGATCACAATCCACCACTTCGGAAGCTCCAGCAGGCTGACCACCTCAGCAGGCGAACATTTCAGGTGCAGATGGCGATCAACGCCAAAACCTTTTTTATGCTTTGTCCTTTCATCAAGATAAAGAGAGATCTCCTGATGTTGTCACAGGTATGTTACCTCTTATCTATCAAGATGTGTATGCCCTACTAGTTCCAGGAGCCACACTATCGTCCGTGACTCCCTATATAGCTGTCCAGTTTGATATCATTCCATAGGTTCTCTTAGAATCATTCTCAGTCTCTACACCAGTTGGTGAGTCAGTTAGAGCCAACCGAGTTTATAGAAACTGCCAAGTCTCAATCTTGAATAAGGTCATTCCAATTGATCTTGTAGAGTTAGACATGGTCGATTCTGATCCCATTCTTGGCATGGATTGGTTACACTCCAGTTATGCCTAAGTCAATTGTAGAATTAGAGTCGACAGATTTTAGTTCCCTAATGAGCCAGTTTTAGAGTGGATGGACAATAGTTCAACGCCTAAGGGTCGATTTATTTCCTACATTAATACAAGAAAGCTTATTTCTAAAGGGTGTATTTATCATCTAGTTCAGGTCAAAGATTCCAGCTCTAAGACCCCAACTATCCAGTCAGTTCCAGTTGTCAGCGAATTCTCTGATGTGTTTCTCAAAGATCTTCCTGGAGTCCCTCCTGAGCTAGAAATAGACTTTGACATAGACCTTCTCCTAGATACTCAGCCCATCTCCATCCCTCCTTACAGAATGGCTCTAGCTGAGCTTAAGGAGTTGAAGGAGCATCTAAAAGACCTCCCTAACAAATGTTTCATCAGGCACAACATCTCTCCATGAGGTGCTCTAGTATTATTCATGCAAAAGATAGACGGTATCCTGAGAATGTGTAATGACTACCGTTAGTTGAATAAGGTCACAATTAAGAACAGGTATCCCCGACCCAAGATTGATGACTTGTTCGATTAGCTTCAAGGAGCCAACTGTTTTTCCAAGGTAGATCTCAGGTCAGGGTATCATCACCTAAGAGTCAGAGAATGTGATATACTGAAAACAACTTTCAAAACTTGATACGTCACTACGAATTCGTGGTTATGTCCTGTAGACTAACTAATGCCCCCGCAGCTTTCATGGACCTGATGAATAGGGTTTTCAAGCCATATCTAGACATGTTCATCACTATATTCATTGATGACATTCTGGTATACTCTAGAAGTGAGGAAGAACATACTAACCATCTAAGGATAGTGCTACAGACGCTTAGAGACTGCCACTTGTTCGCTAAGTTCAGCAAATGTGAATTGTGGTTGAAGTCTATCACTTTCCTTGGTCACGTGGTCTCAGGTGAGGGTATTTTGGTAGATCCTTAAAAGATAGTAGTAGCAAAAGAATGGCCAAGACCTACTTCCCCAACCAAAATTAGAAGTTTCTTGGGTCTAGACGATTATTACCGACATTTTATAGAAGGTTTTTCCTCCATTACATCTCCTCTGACTAAGTTGACTCAGAAAAAGGTGAAGTTTCACTGGCCAGATGCTTGTGAGAAGAGTTACCAGGAGTTGAAGACTCGACTCACTATCACTCTAGTGTTAACGTTGCTGGAAGGAACAGATGGGTTCATAATATATTGTGATGCTTCCAGAGTGGGACTCGGTTGCGTTCTGATGCAGCGGGGTAAGGTGATAGCTTATACCTCCAGATAGCTCATGGTTCATGAAAAGAACTATCCGACTCATGACCTTGAGTTGGCAGTAGTGGTGTTTGCGTTGAAAATATGGAGGCATTACCTTTATGGGGTTCACATGGATGTTTTCACCGATCACAAGAGCCTTTAGTATATGTTCAGTCAGAAAGACTTGAATCTTTGTCAGAGAAGGTGGTTGGAGCTATTAAAGGATTACGACATGTGTGCGCTATACCACCCGGGGAAAGCCAATATGGTGGTTGATGCCCTAAGCAGGATGTCCATGGGGAGCATGGCTCATGTTGAGGAGAGAAGAAAAGAACTGGCAAAGGCTATTCACAGGTTAGTGATCACGGGCAAAAATATATGCCCGAGATACGCTTTACGACTTAAATTAGTCTTGTTTATCTAAGATTATTGTATACATTTTCATGTAATTTTAGATAAAGTAAAGATATGTGCTAACCAACATGATTAGCCTTTGTTTTGTAGGTTTTGATGACTTTTGAGCAACTAATCCATGAGTTGGTGAGGTAGAGGCTTGGAAATGGAATCAACACGCGAACGTCGGCAAAGAGGAGGCACAAAACAGCCCACCGGCGCGTCGACAACGTGCCACGGCAGGCAGGCCGCTCACAACAGCCCACCTGCATGTTGGCAACGTGCCACGGAAGGTGGCCTCCATGACCAAGGGCTGCCAACGCGCTGCCCAAGTAGCGTGACACGCTGCCAACACGGCAGGGTGCTGCCCGGGCCAATTTCGGGTGATTTCCAGAGGGCTTCCGCGTCCGTAGCATGTCACGGAGGCCGTGCTCCGCGATGCACTCCGTGACACATTGCTTGTTATTCCGGGAAAGAGTTTTACTACTATAAATAGCACACTTAGGTTTATTTTTCAAAAAGGGAGACTTGGTGGAGCAAGGACGTGGGTTACAAGCAGTTGAGGGACGAAAAAGCTAAGGGTTTTTCTCTCTTTCTTTCTTCTTTCAATCAATTGTTTGTATGATTAACACTTGTTTTAGGATGATTAATCCACAAATGAGTGGCTAATTCTCTTCCTTGCTGAGGTTATGAACAATGGTGCTGAATTTTGATTGTTGAATTATATGGTTTTTCATCTTCTTCTTCCATGTTGTTCTATTAATTCTTGTTTCTACTGCATTAGTGTGTGGCCGACATTAATGTACATCTAAAAAGTCCGATTTCACTCGAGAGAGCACGAAATTGGAAAGTTGTGAATTAATAGGGTATTGTTCTTAACTTGATTTGGGAAAATTGGGTTTTGATGTGCTTTCCTGATAAAAATATACTTGAAAGCCGTATTAGTCAATTTAGGAACCGGAATTGTATTGCTAGGTCATAAATTGCATTTGATCACAGAAATGTAGACGGATGGTTTATGATTCTTAAGTGAGATTAAATACGAGAGTTTTAATCTCTAGGCTAATGTTCTTGGCTAGCAACAGGAAGAGAAGATTAACCAAATTATGATTATAATCAAGTTCATTACTTGTTCTTAACCTTTGTATGCTCATATCCATAGTTTCAATTCAAAGTAGATATTTGTTAATAGTTTTAGTATATAATTTATAAACAAAATTGTTTAACTCTTGGTTACGTTGTTGTTAGCATATATAGAAGTAAGATAGAATATAGTATACTTGAGCAATTTTACTTATCCATAGTCTCCTTGGTTCGATACTTGGCTTACTTAGCCACTTTATTACTTGTTGACCACGTGCACTTGCGTGTCGGTTTTTAACCCATATAGCAAACCACCGAACAAGTTTTTGGCGCCGTTGCCGGGGAGACTAGGCAATTGGTGAAATTGTATTAAGTGTAAATTTACTGTATTTTTATTTTATTTTCTTAAGTGTTGACAACTTGGTCTTAGTGTTTGTTTTAATTCTTTTTCATTTTATACTTTTTTCTTTTTCGAATACTCTTATTGACATGACATCATGGAATATAAATGGTTTCAATGGTGGATACTCATATTTTAGTGAATCTTGTCTGAATTGCGGAGGACACCACTTGTGGCAACAATGTAACACGTGTAATATATGTGGTGGTCAAGATGGCCATTGGGATGGCTGTCCGAATGCATATTCCCCTCCCCCAAGCCCCTACTATGATCCTTCTGTTGTTTTTCCTGAATATAGGCATGCTGAAAATGAGGACTTGGGACGCCAAGATCGAATAGAAGACATGCTGAAACAACTCTTGGAGCAATCAGAAGCAATGAAGGAGGCGATGGCAGTATTGAGGATTCAGCAAGAAGAGAATGCAGAGGCTCTAGAAAGGATGAGCATCAAATTCACGGAGATGATCGCTGAAGCTGAAGCGTGTGATAAATCGCAGACAACAGTTTTAGCCGATATTCAAGAGGGACTACAAGAGGAAAACAAGGGTGAATTTTTGGATGAAGCCCAACAATTAGAATCTCATGAGTGTCCCCGTGACGGGCTCACACTTATGGAAAATCCATTCATGGAAGAAGAGATAGAGTACCCCCCATTTGACCTTAATGAAGAGATAAATGTCGATACTGAGGAGTATACAAGTAAGGAGGTCAAGCAAAATGCAGTTTCAGAGTTGAGGTGTATTGGACCACACTCTACGCATTTTTCGACGTTAAATTTGGTTGACAACATAGAAAGAGAGTCTTCCAAGCTTATAGAGAAATGTCTAGAGGAGGACCAAGCACCATATATTTTGAAATTTGCCAACGCGGAGAGATAAAATGACTTCGCTTACTTGAGGGCCAATAAGTTAAAAAGGCATCACCTACTGTTTGGTCCTTACAATTTTTCACCACCACCCCCGGAACATAAGAGGAAATTAGAAAAGAAATTAGGGGTGAGATTCATATCCTCAAGGTGGAGGAAAAAGTGGTGAAACTTGGTACGTCGTGTCGCGACGTAAAATTAGGTTGCTTGGGAGGCAACCCAAGGGTACCATCGGTACTATTTTAATTTCTTGCATTTAAGTTGATTTTATTTATTTTTCATCTTGTTTTGTTTTGGTGGAAAGTTAAGCACAGATGGAGGGGAAGTCTGAGTACCCGTGGAGGAGGAAGCTAACAAGCATGGAAGAGAAAAAGTGTGGGGTTGAACACGCACTTGTGCAAAGTTGAAGAAAGGCATGTTGCTAGCTAGGCCTAAACGCCCTAGGGAGTATTTCTCACCCTTTGTAAATTTTAATTTGATGCTATGAGGACATAGCATGATTTAAGTGTGGGGTGAGGGAAATTTCAAGGGAAATTTCAAAAAGTTTTGTTGTGCTTAATGATTTTTGGTGAATGTAATGCCTGTGAGAAATTTGAAAATTTTGAAAAATTTTTGTGAATTAAGCATGACTTCATCACCCGTTGGTTTTTCTTTTCGGTTCTTTTCCGACGGGGGGTATTTGAACCGAGGAATAAAATTTTTCTTTTTCTTTCCTTGGTCTGTATATTAAGTTTTTATTCATAGTTAGGGACTGTTTCCGATGATGGATGGATGACGACCGTCTTGAGGAAAATTAGTCAGTAGGATAGTTTTTAAAACCATAACTAATTGGTGCTTGATGTTCTTTTTATGTGCTATACATGGTTGTAAGATGCAAGTATGTTCAGCGTGAAGCATGCAAGTGTATAACTTTGTTTGAGACACTTAGGCTCTTAAATTTGACTCAATATGATGGAAGCTTAATTCTGAATTCTTGTGATTAGCTGAGTAAGAGTCTACTGATTGTGTCTTGATTTGAGCATGTGCCATGAGTGTAAGGTTTTTGAATATTCTGTGCTATTATGAAATGTCTAGAACTTGTCTGGTGTGTATATAAAACGAAATGAAGGATGTGAATTGTAGGAGATGATTTAGGCATTTCTTTGAATGAACCAATTTTTATCCCTCATTTTACCTACCTTGAAAAATTAATCCTAGTTAACCCCATTGAGCCTTGAGCCTATTCTTTGACAGCTGCAACATAAGCTTAATCTTTTTCTTTCATTAGCCTTGAATTTGAACCTAAACTCCTAAGCGCTTAAAGGAAAAATCCGAAAGAGTAAAGGAGTGAGAAGAATGAAAAAGAAGGGAAAGTAGCAATTGTAAGAGTTGAGAAAGGTTGAGGGTGCACTTGTTTGAATATGGGTGAGTATTAGTAGGGAGTAAGAAAATAAATAAATGAAAAGTTACTTATAGAACTCCTTACTAATAAGCTAAAAGTGCCTAAAGAAAGGGGGGAACAAAAGAGGATAAAGAAAGATGAAAAGAGAAAAAGGTGAAGTGAAGGAAGGGAAGTTTGTAATGAAGGCCTGATGTATTAAAAGCGCTTAGGAAAGATAGTCACTATTACTGATCATAATAGTACTTACCCGCACCTGAGTTACATTACAACCTAAAAAGTCCTACTTGATCTTACATTCACACATCCTTAAATTAGTGGAATAAAACACTAAGGGCAAGCTTATGGGTTATTACATGATGCATGTGAATTCTTTGTGAGAGTGAGCGTAATTCTATTCATATACCCACACATGTTGTGATATAAAAATTATTTTTGCGTGTGAAATTGGGTAACTCTCTTTCCGTGAGGGGCACATGTTGAATGAAGGATATAATTCATGTGTGATTTCTTAATCAGTTGATTTACATGAGTTTGCTAAGATTGAGAGTCGATTCTTGAGGTTAAGAAGTCTTAACATAGTTGTACTTCATTTCAATGATCAAATCAGGCATGCTCTATTTTTAGCTTGTATCTTACGTAATCATTATAGCCGTAAGTTGAATTATCTTGCTAAATTAGTTATGTCGGAGTCTCCATATGCATGATATGTAAAAGGTTGTTCGAGGATGAACAAGGCTTTAAGTGTGGGGTTGTGATCACGGGCAAAAATATATGCCTGAGATACGCTTTACGACTTAAATTAGTCTTGTTTATCTAAGATTATTGTATACATTTTCATGTAATTTTAGATAAAGTAAAGATATGTGCTAACCAACATGATTAGCCTTTGTTTTGTAGGTTTTGATGACTTTTGAGCAACTAATCCATGAGTTGGTGAGGTAGAGGCTTGGAAATGGAATCAACACGTGAACGTCGGCAAAGAGGAGGCACAAAATAGCCCACCGGCGCGTCGACAACGTGCCATGGCAGGCATTCCACTCACAACAGCCCACCTGCGCGTTGGCAACGGGCCACGGCAGGTGGCCTCCGCGACCAAGGGCTGCCAACGCGCTGCCCAAGTAGCGTGACACGCTGCCAACACGGCAGGGTGCTGCCCGGGCCAATTTCCGGTGATTTCCAGAGGGCTTCCGCGTCCGTAGCGTGTCACGGAGGCCGTGCTCCGCGATGCACTCTGTGACACGTTGCTTGTTATTCCGGGAATGAGTTTTACTACTATAAATAGCACACTTAGGTTTATTTTTCAAAAAGGGAGACTTGGTGGAGCAAGGACGTGGGTTACAGGCAGTTGAGGGACGAAAAAGCTAAGGGTTGTTCTCTCTTTCTTTCTTCTTTCAATCAATTGTTTGTATGATTAACACTTGTTTTAGGATGATTAATCCACAAATGAGTGGCTAATTCTCTTCCTTGCTGAGGTTATGAACAATGGTGCTGAATTTTAATTGTTGAATTATATGGTTTTTCATCTTCTTCTTCCATGTTGTTCTATTAATTCTTGTTTCTACTGCATTAGTGTGTGGCCGACATTAATGTACATCTAAAAAGTCCGATTTCACTCGAGAGAGCATGAAATTGGAAAGTTGTGAATTAATAGGGTATTGTTCTTAACTTGATTTGGGAAAATTGGGTTTTGATGTGCTTTCCTGATAGAAATATACTTGAAAGCCGTATTAGTCAATTTAGGAACCGGAATTGTATTTCTAGGTCATAAATTGCATTTGATCACAGAAATGTAGACGGATGGTTTATGATTCTTAAGTGAGATTAAATACGAGAGTTTTAATCTCTAGGCTAATGTTCTTGGCTAGCAACAGGAAGAGAAGATTAACCAAATTATGATTATAATCAAGTTCATTACTTGTTCTTAACCTTGGCATGCTCATATCCATAGTTTCAATTCAAAGTAGATATTTGTTAATAGTTTTAGTATATAATTTATAAACAAAATTATTTAACTCTTGGTTACGTTGTTGTTAGCATATATAGAAGTAAGATAGAATATAGTATACTTGAGCAATTTTACTTATCCAGAGTCTCCTTGGTTCGATACTTGGCTTACTTAGCCACTTTATTACTTGTTGACCATGTGCACTTGCATGTCGGTTTTTAACCCATATAGCAAACCACCGAACAGTTAGCTCGGTTAGGAGTGTAGTTGGTTGATTCACCTGAGGGAGAAGTAGTAATGCAAAATGGGTCAGATTCCTCATTAGTTGTTGAAGTTAATTCAAGGCAGGATGAAGATCCCATACTGCTTAAGCTAAAAGAAGCAGTTCTCAGAAAAGAAGTGGAGGCTTTCTCCAAAAGCGGAGATAGTGTGCTCCATTACCGGGGTAGACTGTGTGTACTGGATTTAGGTGACTTGAGACAATAGATACTGGAAGAAGCACACAGTTATATATATTTTATCCACCCAGGTGCCACTAAGATGTACCGTGATCTACGAGATATTTACTGGTGGAACGGTATGAAAAGAGACATTGCTGAATTTGTGGCTAAGTGCCCGAACTGCCAACAGGTTAAGGTGGATCATCAGAGACCTGGGGGTATGAATCAGGATATCATCATACCCACATGGAAGTGGGAAGAAGTGAATATGTACTTTATTACAGGTCTACCTCGTACTCGGCCACAACATGACTCAATTTGGGTGATAGTGGATCGAATAAACAAGTCAGCACATTTCCTCCTAGTTAAAACTATAGACTTAGCTGAGGATTATGCTAGGCTATATATCGGGGAGTTATTCAGATTGCATGGAGTGTCTTTGTCCATTATTTCAAATAGAGGTACCCAGTTCACCTCGCATTTCTGGAAGTCATTTTAGAAAGGACTCGGTAAGGTCAAGCTCAGCACAACTTTTCACCCTATGATAGATGGACAAGCTGAGTGGACTATTCAGACTTTAGAAGATATGATGAGAGCTTGTGTGATCAACTTCAAGGGAAGTTAGGATGATCACTTTCCTCTCATCGAGTTTGCGTACAACAATAGCTACCACTCCCGTATTTAGATGGCCCAGTTTGAGGCATTATATGGTAGGAGATGTAGGTATCTGATTGGGTGGTTTGAGGTCGGTGAAACTACCTTGATAGGACTAGACTCAGTTGATGAAGCTATGCAGAAGGTGCAACTTATTAGGGAGAGGTTGAAAATAACGCAAAGATGCTAGAAATCCTATGCTGATGTGAGGAGGAGAGAGTTGGAATTTGTTGAAGATGATTGGGTTTACCTAAAAATTTCACCTATGAAAGGGGTGATGAGGTTTAGAAAGAAAGGGAAACTCAGTCCGAGATATATAGGACCCTACAGGATTCTGCGGCAAATTGGCAGTGTGGCGTATGAGTTGTAATCACCTCCAAAGTTAGTATATGTGCAGCCAGTCTTCCATGTGTCACTATTAAAGAAGTACATTGGTGATCCGACTTCAGTTGTGCCACTAGACAGTATGGGAGTAAAGGATAGTCTCTCTTACAAAGAGGTTCCAGTTCCAATCCTAGATCGCAGGTTCTTAAGCTGAGGAATAAGGAATTAGCTTCGGTAAAAGTCTTGTGGAGGAACCAACTAGTTGACGGAGCCACATGGGAGGCAAAAGCAGACATGATGGCCAAATACCCTCATTTATTCCATTCTAGTTCAGTTCCAGCATCAAGTATTAATTTCCTCTTCAATGCTCTGTTCAGTTCTGTATTCATCAACTCTATTTAGATTTTCAATGTGCCTTATAGTTGCATCAACTCTGTTTTGTATGGTCAAATCAGTTTGGAGTCAGTCATTCCTTTTAAAAATTAGTTCATAGCCTCTGTCTAGGAATTGCAGCTCTTTTCCCAGTTTTCCAGCAATTTTAGCCTTCATTCAAGGACGAATGATCCTAAGGGGGTGATATTGTAACACCCCAAAACTTTCCTAGACCAAACCAGACTTTGGAAGAAAAATGTAGAAGAGACCAAAATTTTTTGCCTCAGAATGACCGAAACAACGAGTCGTGGTCAACTCCAATGACCCATTGTCTAGTTCAAGGTCAGTGTTGCCTTGGTCCTTTGGGAACCAACAGGACATGGAATGACCCGCTGTGAGAAACAACGATTCGTTATGTTACTTGTTTCATCCATAGTTCATAACCCAGTGATCCCTTTTCCAGGAACCCACGAGTCAACCAATGAGTCATCGTGTGATACAACGACTCATGGTGTGACTCGATAGTTGGGCTCCCAGGTATCTCCTTCAGTGACAACAAGTGGCACCAACGACTTGTTGTATCATACAATGATTCGTTGTAACCACTCGTGGTGTCAAGCTCAATAATCCTTCAGGATTTCCAGTGTACAGAATGAGAGGTAACAACCACTCATTGTCCCAACCAGTGGGTCGTGTCACCCGTTGGAGAGAGGGTCTAGTGTTTTGTTTGATTTTTTTCCTGTGGTCACGGGAGGTACCAACGACCTATTGGTTCATCCACCGAGCCGTGCTCCCTCTCGTTGAAAATTCTAGTGAGCCAAAAATCTAGGCCTAGGTTCAACAACTGGTCCCAACGAGTCGTGGTCTCAATCGATGACTCGTTGAGTGACCTGTTGGTCCTTCTCGACAGTTTTTCTAGATTTTCTCCCAGGAATATTTTTGTAACTTCCCACCTTTTTAATTCCTAAACTAAATTGTTGTGTGTTATATTCATAGAATTTAGAGGGGTATTCAACGATATACTTCATTCCTCTCATTCCCTCAGAAGTCAGATTGTAGAATTTCTTAGAAAACTTAGAGAAGAAGCTAGGGAAATCAACTTTTCTTCTCAGATTCTTAAGGGACTTTCTCTAGGATTTTCTCACTAGGTATGTGAGAATTTAACAAGGGCATTGTCCTTCCCTTGTGCCCCAAAAATCCATCTAACTTTTCTTATCAGTTCTAGTCCCTGAGTTTTCTAAAGTGAATGAGTTTTCAGCCAGATTTCATCTATATCATGTGAAATATTATTCATGCTAATAGTAGTTATATTTTCATTATTTTGTGACTATATTGATATTTGTTCCTGTATAATGGATTCTAGCCCTAGCGTTTGAATGTAGTAAATTAGAGTCTTGCAAAATTGACTAGCTTTTCATATTGCTAGGTTCTATAAATGTTGGGATTCCCATATTGTTAATATCAGTTGATTATCTCGGTCAGTTCATGCTAGTCCAGTTTCAGTCAAAATACTAGCGTACTTAGTATTTCTCAAAGATGTCAGTTGATCAATTTGACTACATCCTTGTAATACCCAGGAAGTGCCTAAGTTAGACCCAGGATTTAAAAATGGAAGTTGGTAGAATATGGGAAAAATCCCATAGAACAGGTCACCTAACGGTTCGTTGGTTCAACCAACGGCCCATTGGAAGCATCCGTTGTGAGTTGTTGCAGGGGCGAAGTTGGGATTAACGAGTCTAGGAATGACCCATTGCCAAATGTAACGGATTGTTGGTTGTGGTCGTACTGAGGAGGGCCCTTAGTCAAGGGTAAAGTGATAATTCATGGAATGGCCCGTTGTAGGTAATAACGGGTCATGGTCATCAGCCGTGGGAAGGAGTAAGAAAATCTCTAACGGAAGGAAACCACAACTCATCGGAAGGAGGAAGGAGTCATGATGTGGCTCGTGGGAAGGATTGGTACAGATCATGAAGGGGAAAACAACAGACGACACAACAGATCATCGTTTGAAGCAGCGAATTATCCTGTCGATTCGTGGGATTGAATTTGAGAAGGTGTGTTGGGCATTGGGCACGACGGATGGATACCACGAGTCGTGGTATCCAAGAATGACCTGTTAGTTCGGTCGTTGTTACCACCAGTGCAAAAATTTCAGGAATTTCATTAAGGGAATTTTCATCATCCCTAAGTCCTAGGGTCCTAAACTATGACGTTAAAGTCTTGAAATGCAGTGTTTATTGAGGGTAAAACCTATCCTAGGCTCATTCATATCCATGCATGAAAAGTTAGAAAATTAGGAAGGTGATCAAGATTGTTCTTCTTCAAGTTTTCCTTCAATTTTCCATTAGGCATTCAAGGAGTATTGAAATTGGATCTTCCCCAGGTATGTAGGGTTATGAGTGGGTGTTTTCGTTCACACCCATGCCCAGTCTCTCATAATTCATCAAGTTTTATGTAAAAACCTTATGGTGTTTTATCTTAAGTCTTGTGAAATCCTAATGATCTATACATAAGTTATTACTTCTCATGTTTTATATCATATTTTGTGAATTGTGGTTATATTTTACCACTAATTCAATTATAAATTTATTTATTTCAATTTTTAATAAATTATATATAATTATATATGTTCTATGATGAATCGAGTTATGATCTTTACCTCTATTGTTGATGTTCATAAATCCATCATGATTTATGAGTCATGATATGGATTTATTCAAATGCCCATTATGAATTTATGATTTAAAAGCATATACATAATTTACAAGTATGCATGAACCTCCTAATTTACTAATTATGTTTTTTGCCGACTCATAAGCCTTACTCTCATGGCTAGTTCATGTATTTACAAACATGCTTATGATTATCATGATTTAACTAGCCATGGATCTCATGCATATTATACTATGAGCACTATATAGCAGTAGTATTTAACATCGAGTAGGTTCGGGACCAAGTTTTTTCCCGAATCTCAAAACTACGTGCCACCGTAGGACATGATGGGACCTCCCTTAAGACTGTCCCATTTTTCCAAATTGGCCTTTCATGTGTGATATCAATCCCTTCATATTTCTACTCTTGGCAAGGTATGAACACCCTCCCGACTAGGGATTTACAAGTGGGGCTCCATCTGTGCTCATATGCGGTATGTCGGTTATAAGAATCTCCCATTGTTCCGCATGTTTTATGCATTATTATATTTATGTGATGTGGCTCAAGTTATGATTTATAAAGTTTCTCTTATGATATGGTAATGAATGGATTGCGAATGATTTGAAAATCTTGAGCCTTATTTTATGTTATGGTATTTATGTTATGAGCATATTGTCTCACTCTTATAATCTCTTATTAGCTTTTATATATATTTAAATGTCCTTTTTACTTACCTTACATACTCAGTACATTTTGCGTACTAACTGCATACTCTATGTTGTATCATTTCATGATACAGGCTCTAATTTTCAGACCCAGCACTGGTAGTAGTTCATCTCAGAGTTTAGCATCCCTCTCTTTGGTGAGTCCTCATTCTCCGAGGACCAGTTTGATATCAGTTATCTTTTCATGTTCAATTTACTAGACTCGCTGGGTTAGTTGGGGATGTTCTCCCATCAACCCATCGGATATGTTAGAAGCTTTCAGACTATATATAGTATTCAACTATTATATATGTAGTACGTTCCGCTTACCATGTTATGTCATGTTTATGCTTCCGCTATGTCGTTATGCTAAGTATTCCGCTTTATTTTTATTGAGTTAGATATATGTTTATTCCATGGGTCTACTTGGAGTCTTTCGGGGCTCCATGTCCCATGTTACAATCTGGTTCTACGTTCAGGTCGTGACAAACTTGGTATTAGAGGAATAGGTTTGAAGTGTCTAGGGTGTCTGAAAGCCGCGTTACGTAGAGTCGTTTTCATGGGTGTGAAGCTCGCCACACTTATGAAGAAGAGGCTATGAGATGTTTAGGAAATGTTTCCTTCTTTTAAGACTATATATCATGCCATGAGTTTCACTCTCTCCATCCCCCTAACTCGTGCTATACGCGTGCATAGAAATATGTCTTTTCAGGACAACAATAGGAGTCCAACCCCACCAACTCAAAATTCCATGCAAGTCATAGATTTGGAACTCGGATCTGCCCTTAGAGTGTTAACCAACACGCTATCACACTAGTGAACCCTACCGGGGAGGTGGCAGCTACTAACGTTCAAGGACTCACGAAGAGGAGCCCGCCTAAGGTTGGTGGTTCGATTAAGGGTGGGGAGTGTAAGGGGAAAGGAAGGAGGAACGAGAGGCCCAGGTCCGAAAACGTCGAGAGTTCCCAACAAGGGTCGAGTAGTGGGAGTCATTCTCAACCCCGTCAGAAGTCTCTAGCTCAAGTTTGGGGATAAAAGTCTAGGGTGAGGGAGATTACTTATCCAGTTTGTGGGCGTTTCAGGATGAACCACCTAGGAAAGTGCTTGGCGGGTTCAGATGTTTGCTTCTATTGTGGACAACTCGGTCACAAACACATAGCCTTTCAACCAAGCGAGAAGGCTAGAGGTGTCATGCCTTGGCCACCCCTCCAACAGTTATATCTAGCCAGTCGACATGCTTGAAATATGGTAGATCACACGCGGGATGGTGTTTGGCAGGTTTATACATTTGATACAAATTTGGAGAGGCCGGGCACATGTGTATGTATTGCCCATCGGCCAAGCAGGGCAAGGGTAGAGCCGAGGTTCCAATCATCAGATCAATAGCTCCAGCAAATCGCGCATCCCAGTAGGATAGGTTATGAAAAGCTAGTGGAAATCAGCTTCAGATGTATTCCTATGTATGTTATAAGCTTTCCTATCGAACCTACCATGATTGCTAGTTCCGAGGACTCCTGTACAAGGTGCAAGATCCCTTTGTGCATTTAATGTGAGACTTATTTTCGTGGAAGGTAAGGAAATGGTAAGTGAAGGGCCAAGTCCGGTCTTGAGTTTCTAGAAAGGAAGTTCTATGAATGGTATTTGGGGGTAGTCAATCCACCTCATTTAGATATCTCCCTTATGTTTCGCGCGATGCTATGCTCAACTCATGCTTACATTCAGGACCCTAAGATAATAGGCAACCCCATCCGTCAGCGATCCCAATCTTACCCATTCAGCTTCTTGTCATGACCCTCACTATGTATATGAACACATGTCTCTTGGTATGCTCAGCTCTATGAACTCAGCCCTAAGACTTTCCTTATCGTCTCATAAGATCGTGCTATACCAGGTACATGCTCAGCTTAGATTTCATAAATGATTCGTGCTTGTGATTCCCTTACTCTAAACCCTACAGATGTTCCCCCCTGATGTAGATGAGGGTTAAGATGTGTACGTTTAGCAACACTCCCTATCATTTCCATAGAAGCCGGGCATGTAAAAGTTTAGGAAGCAGAGTTCCAACCCATATGGTTATTTTGTGATTGTCAATCCATTTTCCTAGGTCGAGCCTTTCCGTATCTTTATTTTATTATTCATGATTTGTGGATAAGGATGACACCATTATCGAGATGATATAATAAAGATTAGGTGAGATTTTCAATTCTTGAAGGGTTTGAAGTTTGAGGGGTTGACCAAGTCAACATTCCAGGTTGTCGAGCTCAAATTTGGATTCTAAAAGCTTTGTTGGTTCTGGATGGTGATTTTTGATTTAGTTAGGTAGTTTTCATGAATTTTGAGGTGATTCGAGAGTGAGTTGAACCTTTGATTGAATTTATGAGCTTTGAGGAAAGCTAGGTGTGACCACGGTCAACTTGTGATCAAACAACCTTATATTGGTAACTTAGTGGTTCCAACCAGTTCGGAATGGGTTTCATGGCTGGATAGAGTATTTGGGTTCGTGGTGTATTGTGATGCTTCAAGGATTGGTCTTGGGTTGATTGATGCAGCATGGAAAGGTTATAGCATATGCCTCTAGACAGTTGAAAGTTCATGAGAAAAATTACCCGACCATTGATCTTGAATTGGCTGCAGGGGTATTCGCCTTGAAGATATGGTGACATTATTTGTACGGGGTCCATGTAGATGTGTTTTTGGATCATAAGAGTTTACAATATGTATTTACACAAAAGCATCTCAATCTTCAGCAAAGGAGGTGGTTTACAATATGTATTTACACAAAAGGATCTCAATCTTCGGCAAAGAAGATGGTTGGAGCTAAGTGTCCAAACTATCAGCAAGTAAAGGTTGAGCATCAGCGACCGGGGGGGTGTGCTTCAGGATATCAGTATTCCTACTTGGAAGTGGGAAGAAATCAATATGGACTTCATTACAGGATTTCCTCGCACCCATCGATAATATGACTCCATTTGGGTTGTAGTAGACAAGTTGACCAAGGCCGCTCCTTTTCTACCGGTCAAAACCACGGATTCCGCAGAGGATTATGCCAAACTATATATTCGAGAGCTATTTCGATTTCATGGAGTGCCCTTGTCCATTATATCTGACAGAGGTACTAAATTTACCTCTCAGTTTTGGAGGTCATTTCAAAAAGGACTTGGTACTCCGGTTAAGCTCAGCACATAATTTCACCAGAAAATGGATGGTCAAGTGAAGTAGATGATTCAGACTCTTAAAGACATGTTGAGAGCATGCGTGATTGACTTCAAGGGTAGTTGGGATGATCATTGCCTCTTATCGAGTTTGCATACAATAACAACTACCATTCCAGTATTCAGATGGCTCAGTTTGAGGCTCTCTATGGGTGAAGATGTAGATCGCCCATTGGTTGGTTCAAAGTTGGTGAAGCTGCGATGATAGGACCAGATTCAGTCCATGACGCTATGGAGAAGGTTCAACTCATATGGAACAGGTTGAAAATAGCCCAAAGTCATCAAACGTCCTATGCCGATATGAGATGGAGGGAATTAGAATTTGAGGTGGATGATTGAGTGTTTATGAAGGTATCTCCCATGAAGGGAATGATGTGGTTTGAAAAGAAAGGAAAACTTAGTCCTTGTTATGTTAGCCCCTACTGAATTGTGAAACGGGTTGGCAAGGTGTCATATGAATTGGAGTTGCCCTCAGAATTAGCTTCTGTCCATCTCGTTTTCCATGTGTCGCTCTTAAAGAAGTGTTTGGGTGACCCAGCCCTAGTTGTTCTGGTGGACAATATTGGTGTGCAAGACAGCCTTAGTTATGAGAAAGTTTTGGTGGAAATACTAGATTGTCAGGTTCGAAGGCTAAGGAACAAGTTAAGTATCTTCAATCAAAGTTTTATGGAGAAATCAGTATGTTGAAGGAGCTACATGAGAAGCCGAAGCGGTCATGATGGCTAGATACCCACATTTATTCTCTATCGGGTCAGTTCCAACTTGAGGTATTAGTTTTTGCACCAAAACTCTATTTTAGCTTTCATGTTCAGTTCATGTGTCCAAGTTTCTTTTATGTATGTGGATGTGTACATGAATCATGAATTCAGTTCAGCTATGTAGTTTGAACCAGAGATAGTCATTCTATCAGTTTTCGAATTAAATGATCAGTATTTGAATGTAATGATTGCATTTCTATGTTTTCTGTATGTTTTCCAACATTCAAGGATAAATATTCCCAAGGGAGAGATATTGTAATATCCCAGAAGTGCCTAAGGTTAGACCAGCGATTTAAAAATGGAAGTTGGCAGAATGTAGGAAAAATCCCATAAAACGGGTCACCTAACAGATCGTTGGATGCATCTGGGGTGAGTTTCTGAAAGGGAGGATTTGGGATTAACAGGTCTAGAAACGATCCGTTGCCGATATAACCGATCGTTGGTTGTGGTTATGGTGAGGCAGACCCTTGGTCAAGGGTGAAGTGACTAGTCGTGGAATGACCCGTTGCAGGTAACAATGGGTCGTGGTCATCAGCCGTGGGAAGGAGTAAGAAAATCTCCAGTCAATTTAATGGAAGGAAACCACGACTCGTTAGAAGGAGGAACAAGTCGTGGTGTGGCTCGTGGGAAGGCTTGGTACAGATCATGAAGGGGGAAACAATGGACGACATAAGGGATCGTCGTTTGAAGAAACAACTCATCCCATCAAGTCGTGGGATCGAATCTGAGAAGGTAAAGTTGGGAAATGGGCACGACAGATGGATACCATGAGTCCTGGTATCAAAGAACGACCAGTTAGTTCGGTCGTTGTTACCACTAGTGAAGAAATTTCAGGAATTTCATTAAGGGCATTTTCGCCATTCCTAAGTCCTAGGGTCCTAAACTACATCATTTATGGCTCAAAATACAATGTTTATTGAGGGTAAAACCTATCCAAGGCTCATTCATATCCATGCATGCAAAGTTAGAAAATTAGGAAGGTGATCAAGCTGGTTCTTCTTCAAGTTTTCCATCAATTTTCTGTTGGCCTTTCAAGGAGTGGTGAAATTGGATCTTCCCCAGGTATGTAGGGTTATGAGGGGTATTTTCGTTCACAACCATGCCCAATCTCTCATAATTCATGAAGTTTTGTGTAAAAACATTATGGTGTTTTATCTTAAATCTTATGAAATCCTAATGATCTATACGTTGGTTTTACTTCGTATGTTTTACATCATATTTTTCGAATTATGATTAGATTTTACCACTAATTCAATTATAAATTTATTTATTTCAATTTCTAATAAATTATACTTAATTATGTATGTTCTATGATGAATTGAGTTATGATCTTTACCTCTATTGTTGAGGTTCATAAACCCATCATGATTTATGAGTCATGATATGGATTTATTGAGATGCCCATTATGAATTTATGATTTAAAAGCATATACATGATTTACCAGTA
Source organism: Datura wrightii (assembly GCA_035772735.1). NCBI lineage: Eukaryota > Viridiplantae > Streptophyta > Magnoliopsida > Solanales > Solanaceae > Datura > Datura wrightii. The sequence continues at coordinate 77,008,282 of JASDFA010000010.1, read as the reverse complement.
TGCATGAACCTTCTAAATTATTAATTATGTTTTTTGCTGACTCACGGGCCTTACTCTCATGGCTAGTTCACGTATGTACAAGCGTGCTTATGATTATCATGATCTAAATAGCTTATGAATCTCATGCATATTATACTATGAGCACTATAAATGTTTTGTGAGTAGTATTTAACACCGAGTAGGTTCAGGCCAAGGTTTTGCTACAAATCTCATAACTACATGCCACTATAGGACATGATGGGATCTCCCTTAAGACTGTCCCCTTTACCCAAATGGGCCTTTCATGTGTGATATCACGCCCTTCACGGTTCTACCCTTGGCAAGGTACGAACACCCTCTCAACTAGGGATTTTGTTACACCCCAAAATTTTTTTGGATGACTATTTGATGGTTATATGTCATATTAAGGGAATTATGGGTCGTATGTTGTTTGTAGGTGAGGAGGGAAACATGTGCAAAGGGAAAAGCGAAGAGTATGTGAAGTTTGTAAATAAGGGTCAATTTTAAATAGACATATCTCCAAATATATAATGATTCATAGGTCCTATAGCCTATCCAATGAAAGATATTTGAGTCTAGTTTACAGTGAAAAAAACCGCTTGTCAATCAGAGTTCGGAGTAAAAAGTTATGCTCGTTTGAAGACAGCATCGTCGGCTAGAAAAGCGCCCATGCGAGCGGGCGCCGAGACAGGAAGGCAGCAGGCGCGTGCGCGAGGGCACGTCGCACGGGCGCCGCACGCAGGCACTGCCCAGCTTGCCTATATGAAGTAATTTTGAGCTAAAAAGCTCATTTCTACTCCGTTTCACTTCATTTTTTTGTCAAAATTCATAGAATTAAGAGCTCTATCCAGTGGTGGAAACAAATCCCAGGTAAGAAATTGTATGCATAGGTTAAAATTTCCTTATAGTCCAAACTTGGAAATGGTTTCCTATGTTGTGAGCTTCTAATTGTCGAGTTGCTGCATTTTTGGCTTCCAAGATGCTGCATTTTTGGGCAATGGGGAGGTGAAGTTCTACCTCCATATTGGTGAGAGTTGAGTACAAAATGAGGTGGTGTTTTTACTCTTTAAATTATCATGAATTAACAAGTTATGTTTGAAGTGAAATTGGAACTTATGTGTTGCGTGGGTGTGTGTTTTTGCTGCGGTTTGGCAGCATGGTTGCTACATTTTTGGAATGGAATGGAATTTAGCTGAAGAGGAACCCAATATGGGCAGGGGATATACGCAAGTGAAAGGTGAGTGTTCCTACTTGGTTTATCCGCTCAAATTCGCAAGCTAAAGTAAGGAAATGACATAAAGTCAATATGTGTTTTATGTGATATTTGACTGAGGTTTCTGCCCATTTTTGGGAGGTTGTTACAACTATATAGATGCTGGAATTTATCCAAAAGATGGAAGGAATACACCACACCTTTGTGGAGGTTAAACACCAAAAGCACGTAAGCGAAACTCTCTTCAATTGCCTCAAGTTTAAGACGCCTAAGGTATGTAGGATTGCTGAAAATTATATTATGATGTGGCTGTTTGGTTTTATGTTTTGGGACATGAATTGTGACTGGGAACTTGGAATAAACAGTACTCATTCCATGTAGCGTAAGTAAGGAAGTTGAAGGTGTCGGAGTTTCTAGCAAGCAGAAGAAATTGGCTAAAAAGACGCGACGAAGTGAGGTATGTGAAGGCATCCCTATTCTTATTTTCCAAGCACGAAATCTTGTTGTTGATTGGGCCAATGTTCCTATGTTTTGTGTTCCTATTGAGGCATACATGATTCTGCCCAAAGTATTAGAAATACATCATAGAAGGCATGAAGAGTTAAATATGCTTGCAGTGAACGAATGTGAAGTGGAAGGCGTATTGTTTACGATTATGGTTGTAGTTGTAAATGGAGTCTGAAGTCCCCTCAGCATGGGCACCGTGAGCTGGTCCTTTATATTATTTCATGCATGTGATATCAAATGTGTTCAAAATTCGAGTTGCTATGTGAAATTTGTAAAAAGGCAAGAAGACGACACGCAAACGAACTAAACGCTAGAAAACAATTTTAAGCTAAATAAGGGTAAATGAGAACAATGAAATGAAAGTTCCTTACAATAGTTATCCACCCTCTTATGAACATGTTTTAAGGTATATAAGGCCAAGAGGAGATTCCTTGATTTCTCTCCCTTTATCTAACTGGCTAGTTAACGAGTTTTCGAACAAACCGATACGTTGAACTTGAAAGATAGAACTCGAATGTGTAAATTATTGATATTTCTATGAAACCATATTTTTGGAAAGGTTATACACAGTTTATTAATGTTAGAAGGTTATGCGAAAAAAGTATATATTTACGCTTATTCCTACGTTCAAGTTACACGCTAGGGTAACAAGAATTGTCTTTAGAGTGCCGCCGTAAATTTACTATAACTCTTGTGCTATCTGAACCTCCTGAGAGTCGACAAGGAATTAAGTTAAATAAGTGATATAAATATGTTATGTGGTAATGATATAATGAGTATTAGGTGACGACCTTGTATAAATCAGCTAGAGTTGAACGTTTGTAAAATAGTAACTTAAGTTAAAGAGAAGCTATCTGCTATACCCTTAAACGTTTATGTTAAGTTATTGATTCTAAGTGTTGAAATTGTCTTCCATGACCGAAAAGGGTGATCCTAGGAGCTTCTAATCCATTTATAATGATGTAAGCTTTCGTAAGCTCCTCGATTAATTACAAAGTTGTGAAAGTCAATCCAGCATCGTCTGAATTATGTTTATGAGTCTTTATTTGCCTATAAGGCAGCACTTGGAGAGTTTCTTATGAATTCTCAAGTTGAACAAATCCAAATCTCATATTCTTAAGTAATGTCTTCCAGTCCCTAAATTATGTTGAAGGGTGTTATGCTAATCTAAGAAGTTTTCAAGAGATCATATTCCGAGAATCATGCTAATGTCCCGATAAAGTATTTGAAGTTGCGTACCAGCCTAAGAACTTAAGTCTTTGTATGTCTTCCCAGTAAGAAGTCTTAATGTGTGCGATTTTCATGTTATAACATACAGTTGAATTCTTTCAGTTATATTCAAGTCATGCATCTTTATGTTTAGCTCTTGTTGAGCTATCAGTTGAATTTCCTAAATTCAGAGGAGAGATTCTCCCAGGTACCAATGTTCCTATGTCTAAGTAAGTATAAGTGCAGGCTATGATAATGATCAGTTAAGCTTAGAACTTCTAATCCCAGGAAGTCACCTGGAGGTCACTCAGCTATCTAAATACGAGTCTATATGTTAGACGGAAGTCTCATACGTTGTATGTCTGTAATTCATCTCTCAGCTCTATGTATATGTTAAGCGTTATGACAATAACTCCAAGCTTCAAGTTATAATTCCCATGTTTTCCTGCAAATAAGGCAAATGAATTGAGAACTGCATGTGCTCATCGACGTGATAAGTTTGGCAATGAAATTCCAGGCATAGTTGTCGATACATGTAAAGGAACCACCCTGTGGGCAGTATATATATGTAGTTACCAGATGTCAAAGGATTGTATAGAAATGGGAATCTATGTGCTTCTACTAAAGCGATACGTTAAATTGGTAAGACTATCTATAAAACATTGCTTGTAAGTCTTCTAAAACTCTTATGTTGGCTGAACCTCCTGAAGGTCTGTCGAGTCACTGAGTTGACATGTTTGTATATAATTTGACAGCTTTACGTGATATATGTGCACATTTTCTAATTTTACATGGTAAATGTGCTCACTTGTATTTATATGTTACGAAAGAGACCAATTACGACCACAGATTAAACATTTGTCATTTCAATGCTACATGCGTTAAATTGACTTAGTATAAGCTTTATCGACTCCATTAAATATTATGATTGAGAATGTTTTTATTTTTACCTCGGTATGGCACACCGACTGGAGATGTTTTTAATTTAACCCGGTATTGCACCGGCTAGAGATGTTTTTATTTTACCCCAGTATTGCACCGGCTGGAGATGTTTTTATTTTACCCCGGTATGGCACACCTGCTAGAGATATTTTTATTTTACCCCGGTATGACACATCAGCTGGAGATCCTTTTATTTTACCTCGGTGTGGTACACCGGCTGGAGATAATTTTATTTTACCCCAGTGTGGTACACCCGCTGGATGAATTTTATATATGGATTTACGGTTGGTTGGTCGCTAGCATTACAGTTATAGTTTCTTTCTTGTGCATTTGTTAATTGCATTTTCATCTTATTATAGAGTTATTATTAGGTTTCAGTTTCTAGGATTCTAGGTTGTTACCATTCCTTATTCCTGGTTCAGTTATCTTGAGTTCAGTTATGTTATAGTAAGTTGATATCAATTACAGGTTGCAGAGTTCCAAGTTATATTTATCCTTTACATGTTTATGTGCTAAGTTAGTTATTACAAGATTGTTATCTCATGGTTACAGTTTGAGCCTTACATACCAGTACATTTCATTCGTACTGACGTCCCCTTGCTTGGGGACCTGCTTTCTTGCCGCAGGTGCAGGTAGAGATCAGGATGGCCATTTGAGTAGCAGTTCGTGAGATCAACAGATGGTTGGTATGCTCCTTTCTTCCTGGAGCTAGGGCTTAGTTATTTATGCTTGAGTTTTGAGATGCGGTTATGGGTAGGTCGGAGCCCTGTTTCGACCATCAGTCAGTTTACTCTTTAGAGGCTTTGTGGACTTAGTGTGTATGTTGTTATCCAGTTTGTGACCTTGTCTGCTTATTGTTGCTTGGTTTAGCACACTAATTGTCTTGGTTGCATTTCGATTGCTTACCCCGTATTGTTGAGACCTTATGGGTCCAATTTATTCTTCAGTTGATTATGACAGGTGGCCTGGATGGCCTAAGTGTTATAGTTACAGATGTCATATAGACGGCTTCTCGATCAATCATGAATCGAGTGCCAGTTGCGCCCTACCCCAATTTTGGGGTATGACAAATTTACAGGTCAGGCTCCATGTGTGCTGATATGGGGTATGTCGATTATAAGAATCTCCCATTGTTCCACATGTTTAATGCATTATTATGTTATGTGATTTTGGCTCAAGTGATGATTTATAAAGTTTCTCTTATGATATGGTAATGAATGGATTACAAATGATTTGAAAACCTTGATCCTTATGTTATGTTATGATATTTATGTTATGAACATATTGTCCCACTCTTATAATCTCTTATTAGCTTTTTTATATATTTAAATGTCCGTTTTACTTACCTTACATACTCGGTATCACGTATTGACCGCATACTCTATGTTGTATCATTTCATGATACAAACTCTGATCTTCAGACCTAACACCATCAATAGTTCATCTCGAAGTTTAGCATCCTGCTCTTAGGTGACTCCTCATTCTCTGAGGACCAGTTTGATATCAGTTATCTTTTCATGTTCAGTTTACTAGACTCACTGGGTTAGTTGGGGATGTTTTCCCATCAACCCATCGGATATGTTAGAGGCTTTCAGACTATATGTAGTATTCAGCTATTATGTATATAGTACGTTCCGCTTACCATTTTATGTTATGTTTATGCTTCCGCTAGTCGTTATGCTAAGTATTCAACTCTATTTGTATTGTGTTAGATGTATGCTCATGCCATGGGTTGACTTGGAGTCGATCGGGGCTCCTTGTCCCATGTTACAATCTGGGTGTACGTTTGGGTCGTGACAAGTCTTTTCTTGAGGTGTCAGTGGTGCCTCCTAGTTATCAGTCATTAGACTCAGATATCAGTTATCATATTTTAATTGGTTCTTTATACGGTTACAATGCTTCCAGATAAGTAACTATGACCAGTATTAGAACCACCAGCTTCAACTTTAGTTCGTTCTTTAAACGGTTACGACGCTTCCAGATAAGAAGCTCTGTCTAGTATTAGAACACCAGTTACATAATCCATTTTGATAAGACTCTTAGGATACTTCAAGATAGTATCCCTGATTTATTATTGGACCCCAGTTTTGAGTTATCAGCTTAGTAGTCAGACTAGGACTATCCAATGAGAATAGGACTTAGCACCGAGCGGACCGGGGTTCCAATACATCCAGGTTCCTAGAACTACTTTGCCATCGTAGGTTATTTTATTGTCCCTATGGCCCCAGGCTTATGATCACCTAGTTCATGCCTTTATACCCTGCAAGTATATTGGGTCCTATCGATGGAGCGTATATATCGAACTCCATGTCTAGCTCACGTGGTTATATGTCGATTATAGACTCTCCCACTAGTTAGTACAGTTCCAGTTCAGTTCAGTTTCAATTTAGCTCAGTTCAGTATTGTTTTAGTTTAGCTCAGCTCAAAATTTCAAATTCAGGACATGTCTATGACCATCAGCCAGGGTCATTATTGACCATATCAGTTATATATTCAGTTGCTCAATTTCCAGTATTTCAGTTGGTCATTACATGTCATTACAGTTCAGTTACTTGTTCTATATTTTTTCTCACTTACTCGGTACATTCAAAGTACTGACACATACCTTCTATGCTGTATCATATTATGATACAGGCGCAGGTTCTCAGCCTTAGCACCGTCAGTAGATTCCTTCAGGTGATATCAGCAGCAACAGTGGTGAGTCCTCATCTTTCAAAGATGATATATTATTTTTCAGTTATTTTCTTTCAGTTAGAGTTTAGAGTTAGCTGGGGGCTTGTCCCAGTAACTCATTATTAGTAGATAATTTTCAAACATATTCAGATCATCAGTATTGTTTGTTTTCTTTCAGATGTATTGACTCTTGTCAACTCAGTTTTGTTAAATGATTTTTTATTTTTTTAAAGCTTCCGCATATGTTTACTTAGATTACCAGTGTTATGATAGACCATGGGTTGGCTTGGGGTTTCTTGTGACTCCAAGTACTGTGTCTAATCCAGGATATAGACTGGGTCATGACAATCCTATCATTAGATAAGTGGGACCCATGGAGGACTCGTGAAAACCAAATACATATTTGGATAGAGTAAACCTTTCCGAGCATGTACTCTGAATGACCTTTTATCGGGATTTTATCTTGGATTTGATATTGGATAAACCCTATATATCAAGTGTATTATCATGCCACAAGTTTATACCCTGGACTAGACAAGGTACTTGGAGTCACAAGTAACCCCAAGTCAATCCATGTTCTACCGTAACACTGGCATTTTGAATAAAAACAAAGAGGAATCTTTAAAATAATAAAATAAAAAATTTATGAAGAAGAACTAAGTCATAAATTTTTATACAACTAAAAACAAACTTAAAATCTAAATCTCTGACTGTGTCTGAAAGCCATCTATCTGATGAGTAGCGGGGATAAGCCCCTAGCTAACTCTAAGTCTAACTGAAAGAAATGTAACTGAAAAGAAATAATCCTCGTCCTTGAAAGATGACGACTCACCAATGATGCAGCTGAAAGCTTCTGAGCAAGATCTGTTAACGGTGCTGAGACTGAGAACCTACTGGTGTATCATTTTAATGATACAACATAAAAGGTATGCATCAGTACTTTGAATGTACTGAGTAAGTGAGAGAAATCATAACATAGAGAATAAAATAACTGAACTATAAAGACATGCAATGACCAACTGTAATACTGAAACTAAATAAACTGTGATATACTGAGATGGTCAAAATGACCCTATCTGATGGTCAAAGACATCCCTAAATCTGAGATACTAATATGAAGTACTGTACTAAATTAAGTAGTCTGAAGTTGTTCTAACTGTGTTAATCTGAGACTGAACTAAACTCACTAGTGGGAGAGTCTATAGCCAACATATAATCACGTGAGCTAAACGTGCAGTCCGATATACACAACTCATCGGTAGGACCCAATATACCTTGCCTGGGTATAAAGGCATGAACTGTGAAAATCACTGTGTAGGGACATCAGGCCAATAAGATAACTTATGGTGGCAACGTAGTTCTGGGAACCTTGGTGCTCTGGAACCTCAACTCTCTCGATGCTAAGTCCTACTCCCACTGGATAGTCCTAACATAACTACTACTGCCAAGCGGATAGCTCGATACTGGGGCTGAAGACCAAGTTAGGGAGACTTATCTGGGAGTACCTGAGAGTCTTATCAGACTGGATTTAGAAACTGGTGTTCTAAGACTGGTCAGAGCTACTTATCTTGGAGCATTGTAACAGTCTAAAGAACAAACTGATGCTAAAGCAGATGGTTCTAAGACTGGTTAGAGCTGCTTATGTGAAAGTGTTGTAACCGTCTAAAGAACCACAAAAATCTCATAACTGATTTATGATATTGATTACTGGGAGGCATCACTAACACCTCAAAATTTAACTGTGGTAAAACTTATCAGCTGATATTTTTGGACAACACCGAGTCTAATAATCTGACTAAGACTAGACATATAAATATCTGACTAAATTTTCCAAATACACTAATAATATAGGGATTTCAAATCTGTTAGAATCAAGCTACAGGGAAACTAGTGCAACACGCAAGATCCTAAATTCTACTAAACTAAGACTTAGGGATAAATTATTCCACAAGATACAATTCTCATAAATGTCTATAAATAGGGAATAATAAAAATAGTTCAAATCATGAGGAATATACTACTTGAAATTTTAAAGATATAAGTCGGACAATCTTCTACATTTCGAATCCACAGGGCTAGACTGAAAGAGGAAAATAGTGAAGATTTTGGGGACACAAGGGAAGAACTATTCCCTTGTTGAATTCCCACATACCTGGTGAAGAAATCCCGGAGAGAATCCCTTGAAAATCTAAGAAGAAATCGATTGCCCTAGCTTCTGCTCTAAGTCTTTCTGAGAGAACTCTATGTTCTAACTTCTGAGGGGATGTGAGGAATGAAGTAAATCTGTTAGTTACCCCTTTAAATCCCCTAATTAAAACCCAAAATGATGTATTTTAGAGTCTAGGAGTTTAAGAAATTACGTAAAACACCCAAGGAAATTCACAGGAAAAAGACCCTGCCAGTCCACACAAGGCACTCCACGAGTCTTGAGGTCAGGGATGACTAGTGGTGCTAAGTCGCGATGAGTACTGGAAATTTTTCTTCAAATTCAATAGCCTGCCAACGACTAACTTCACAAGTCACAAGAGACCTAATGACTTGTGACATCTCTCTCATAAATGTCTATAAATAGGGAATAATAAAAATAGTTCAAATTATGAGAAATATACTACTTGAAATTTTAAAGATATAAGTCTGACAATCTTCTACATTTCGAATCCACAGGGCTAGACTGAAAGAGGAAAATAGTGAAGATTTTGGGGACACAAGGGAAGAAATATTCCATTGTTGAATTCCCACATACCTGGTGAAGAAATCCCAGAGAGAATCCCTTGAAAATCTAAGAAGAAATCGATTGCCCTAGCTTCTGCTCTAAGCCTTTCTGAGAGAACTCTATGTTCTAACTTCTGAGGGGATGTGAGGAATGAAGTAAATCTGTTTGTTACCCCTTTAAATCTCCTAATTAAAACCCAAAACGATGTATTTTAGAGTCTAGGAGTTTAAGAATTTACGTAAAACACCCAAGGAAATTCACAGGAAAAAGACCCTGCCAGTCCCCACAAGGCACTCCACGAGTCTTGAGGTCAGGGATGACTAGTGGTGCTAAGTCGCGATGAGTACTGGAAATTTTTCTTCAAATTCAATAGCCTGCCAACGACTAACTTCACAAGTCGTCAAGAGACCTAATGACTTGTGACATCTCTCATTGCCACTGAACCAAGATTTCTCTTCGTTGGTCACCACAGGGGACACCATGATTCATGGTGTACCTGACGAGTCGTGGTGATGATTCATTAGGTACACTGCCCGAATTTTCCCACTTTTAGTCAACCCTTGACCACGACTCACATGAAGACTCGTGGCCACACTCGTATCACTCAATTTCCCAAATTTTCAACCAAGTTCGGACCCTTCGCCAAGAGTCACCCCATGACTTATGGCCTACCCCACGGGTCACAGGACGACTCACTCTGTGACCTGATGCAGAAAATCTTATTTTCTCCATTTTAACTCCTGAGTCTAAACTTAAGGTTTTTGGGGCATTACAATATTTCCCCCTTGGGAACACTCATCCTCGTATATTGGAAAACATATAGAGAAGTAGAGAAACGCAATCATCATATTCAAATACTAATCGTATAAACTGAAAACTAACGGAATAACTACCTCTGAACTAAACTACATGACTGAACTGAATTCACGAATCATACACACATTAATTAATATGAAAGAAACTGGGACACATGGACTGAACATGTAACTGAATAGTGTTTTAGGGATAAAATTGATACGTTAAACTGAAACTGAGTTGGAAGAGAATAAATGTGGGTATCTAGCCATCATACCTACTTCGGCTTCGCATGTAGCTCCTTCAACATGTTGATTTCTCCACAAGACTTTGACTGAAGCTACTTCTTTGTTCCTCAGCTTATGAACCTGACGGTCAAGGATCTGAACTGGGACCTATTAGTAAGAGAGACTATCTTTCACTCCCACACTGTCTAGTGGCACAACTGAAGTCGGATCACTGATGCACTTCATCAATAGTGACACATGGAATACTAGGTGCATAAATGCCAACTGTGAAGGTAATTCCAACTCATAGGCTACATTGCTAATTCGCCTTAGAATTATGAGGGTCCCACATATCTCGTACTGAGTTTTCCTTTCTTCCCAAATCTCATCACCCCTTTCATGGGTAAAATTTTCAGATAAACCCAATCATCCATTGCAAACTCTAACTCTCTTCTCCTCATGTTAGCATAAGATTTCTGATGGCTCTGAGCTGTTTTCAATCTTTCTGGGATGAGCTGTTCTTTCTACATAGCTTCATGAGCGGTGTCTGGCCCTATCAAGGTAGCTTTGCCAACCTCAAACCACCCTATAGGATATCTACACCTCCTATCATATAATGCCTCAAACGCGGCCATCTAAATACTGGAGTGGTAGGTGTTGTTATACGCAAACTCGATGAGAGGTAGGTGATCATTCCAACATCTCTTGAAATCGATCACACACGCTCTTAACATATCTTCTAAAGTCTGTATAGTTCGCTTAGCTTGTCCATCTGTCTGCAGGTGAAAAACCTATACTGAGCTTGACCTGGGTACCAAGTCCCTTCTGAAAAGACTTCCAGAAATGAGAGGTGAACTGGGTACCTCTATCTGAGTTATTGAATAAGGGAACCCTATAAAGTCTGACCAACTCCTGGATATAAAGCCTAGCATAATCCTCGGTCGAGTCTATAGTTTTAACGGGAGGAAGTGTGCTGACTTAGTCATTCGGTCTACTCTCACCCAGATTGAGTCATGCTACTGACAAGTTTGAGGTAAACCTGTAATAAAATCTACATTTACTTCTTCCCACTTTCATGTGGGTATGTTGATATCCTAATTCATACCTCTCGGTCTCTGGTGTTCTATCTTAACCTACTGGTAGTTTGGGTAGTTAGCTACAAATTCTGCGATGTCTCTCTTCATGTCGTTCCACCAGTAAATATCTTGTAAATCACCGTACATCTTTATAGCACCTGGGTGGATAGAGTATCTCGAACTGTGGGCTTCAGCCAATATTTGCTATCTCAGGTCACCCATATCTGAGACATATAGATCTACCCTGGTAACGGAGTACCCCATCTCCCCCTTGGGAGAAAGCCTCCACTTCTTTTTTAGGAAACGCCTCCTTCAGCTTAAGCAGTATGGGATCTTCATCCTGCATTGACTTACTTCAACTACCAACGAGGAATTTGATCCACTAAGCACAACTACTCTGCCCTCAGCTGTATCAACCAACTGCACTCCCAACCAAGCTAACCTGTGGATATCCTTTGACAAATCTTTTTTCCGCTACGCTCCCCATAGAAATCCTACTTAGGGCATCAACCACCACATTGGCTTTGCCTAGGTGATACAACACACTCATGTCATAGTCCTTTAGTAGCTCCAACCACCTTCTTTGACGAAGATTTAGATCTTTCTGAATGAACACATACTGAAGGCTCTTGTGATTGGTGAAAACATTCACGTGAGCCCCATAAAGATAGTGCCTCTATATTTTCAATGCAAACACCACCGCTACCAACTCCAGGTTATGATTCGGATAGTTCTTATCATGAACCTTGAGTTTTATAGAGGCGTAAGCTATAACCTTAACCCGCTGCATCTGAACGCAACCAAGTCCAACTTCAGAAGCATCATAATACACCACGAACCCATCTGTTCCTTCTAGTACGGTCAAAATTAGAGCGGTAGTGAGCCGAGTCTTCAACTCCTAGAAACTCTTCTTCCACATATCTAACCACTAAAATTTCACCTTTTTCTAAGTCAACTTAGTCAGAGGAGATGCAATAGAGGGAAAACCTTCCACAAAACATCGGTCATAACCAGCTAGACCCAAGAAACTTCTAATTTTGATTGGGGAAGTAGGTCTTGGCCAGTCTTTCACCGCTGCTATCTTTTGAGGATCTACCTGAATACCCTCACCTGAGACCACGTGACCAAAGAAAGTCATAGACTTCAATTAGAATTCACATTTACTGAACTTAGCGAACAACTGGTGGTCTCTGAGCATCTAAAGCACTATCCTCAGGTGGTTAGAATGTTCTTCCTCATTTCTAGAGTATACCAAAATGTCATCAATGAATACAATGATGAACATGTCTAGATACTGCTTGAAGATTTTGTTCATTAGGTCCATGAAAGCTGCGGTCACATTAGTTAGTTCGAAGGACATAACTACAAACTCATACTTACCATACCAAGTTTCAAAAGTTTTTTTCGGTATGTCACATTCTATGATCCTTAGCTTGTGATACCCTGATCTGAGATCTATCTTGGAGAAACAACTGGCTCCCTAAAGCCGATCGAACAAGTCATCAATCTTGGGTAGGGAATACTTGTTCTTGACTGTGACCTTGTTCAACTGACGGTAATCGATGCACATTCTGAGGGTACCGTATTTCTTTCACATGAATAGTACTATAGCACCCCAGCGAGAGATGTTGGGTCTGATAAAACCTTTATCAAGAAGGTCCTTTAGCTGCTCCTTCAACTCCTTAAGTTCAGTTGGAGCCATTTTGTAAGGAGGGATGGAGATGAGCTGAGTCTCTGGAAGAAGATCTATGCCGAAGTCTATTTCCTGCTTAGCAGGGACTCCGAGAAGATCTTCGAGAAACACGTCAGGGAACTCATTGATAACTATAAATGACTGGATAGTTGAGGTCTCAGAGCTGGAGTCTTTGACCAGAACTAGATGATAAATACACCCTTTGGAAATAAGCTTTCTAGCCTTAAGGTAGGAAATAAACTGACCCTTAGGCGTTGAACTACTGCCCGTCCACTCTAAAGCTGGCTCATTAGGGAACTGAAAGCTGATGACCCTAGTTCTGCAGTTGACTGAGGCATAGACGACGTGTAACCAATCCACCAAAAGAATGAGGCCAAAGTCGACCATGTATAACTCTACAACATCAGCTAGAATGACCTTATTCAAGATTGAGACTAGGTAATTTCTATACACTCGACTGGCTCTAACTGACTTGCCAACTAGGGTGGAGACTGAGAATGGTTCTGAGAGGAGTTCTGTACTGATATAAAATTGGACAGATACATAGGGAGTCACGAACGATAGTGTGACTCCTGGATCTAGTAGGGCATACACATCTAGGTGAAAAAGGCGTAACATACCCGTGACCACGTCAGGTGAGCTCTCTGTGATCATGATGAGAGGACAAAGAGTAAAAACTATTTTGGCGCTGGCTGCCATCCATACTTGAAGTGTTGGCCTACTGAAACTGTGGATTGTGATCTCCCCCGCCCTGCTAATCGGCAATTTCTAAGCTGATAACCAAGTTGTCCACACCCAAAATATCTTCTCGGCCCTAAAGACATTCTCTTGAATGGTTCTTTCCACACTCAAGGCTTGTTGGGTAGCTGTAGCGGTTGCTGGCGCTATGACTCTACGACTGTGAGCCAGATGATCTACCCCTCCGATCCTTGCGGGATCGAAAAGTAGATGCACTGGCTGAAGTGGATGATGGAGCCCTCTGCTGCCGCTACTGTGGGCGGCTACTACTGTCAGATCTCTGGTGGCCATAATTTGACTGGCCAGTTCTTTCCCCTTTGTTCTCCCGCTCCAAGTCCTTTAGTTTTTCTGCCTCAATCTGCTGGGAATGAACTATGAAACTAGAGAGATCGATATCATTGATAAGCATTGTAGTCCTGCACTCCTTGAGGACCAAGTTCGATACTCCATTAACAAACTTCAGCATGTGAGCCCTTGGCTCATCTACCATATCTGGAGCATATTTAGACAACCTTATAAAGTCTAGTGCATATTCTTCCACAGTCCAATTTCCCTGTTTTAGATTCATAGATTCAGCTACTTTAGCCTCCCTAACTCCTGGGGGAAGAATCTTTCTAGGAAGGCTGTAGTGAACTCCTCCCATTCCACCGGTTCTGCTCCCACTGGTCTCCCCTCCTTTCACTGTTCGTACCAGAACTGGGATACCCTTTTTAGCTGGTAGGCAGCCAGGACGGCACTCTCCAAGGAGCTAACATCCATAATTTGGGTGATCTTCCTGATCTCATCCATGAACTCCTATGGGTCCTCTCCCACCTTCGATCCATGGAAAACTGGAGGGTTCAACGGGGTGAAGTCTTGAACCCCGAAAGCTAGTGCAGACCCATTATTATTGACTGGAACCAGCTGCTGGTTCACCTGATTAGTGACTGCATGTGCGAGCAGCTGGATAACTGCTCTAAACTCTGTGGAGGACACTGGGTCATCTTGAGGACTGCTGGAGCTGGTGGGGCAGGTCGGTGAGCATTACCGACCCTTTTTCCATTACCATGTTGTGGAGAGGCATGATTTCAATGAAAAAGGCAAGAACCCGATTATCGACACTCTGCTAATAGACTCCCTCCTTTGAACATAGATCTTAACTCCCACTCAGAATGGTTACTGGACAAGGATTGGTTGTCTTTCGAACATCGAATTTTGAGTACAAGCCAAGGAGAAAGACTGCCATCTCAGGCATACCATCGACAGAGTAAGGAAAGGACAGGAAGAAAGCGCGCTAATCAAATCCAATCCCTTCTTAGTCCCATTTAGGTCAAAACTAGGGGAGTGCTTACTAATAGCGAAAGGTTAAAGAGTATGAACAAAAAGGTGTTTTCCTAATAACATCTTGCAGCCTCCCTGTTATAAGTGTGGCGCGCTTCACACCCATGAAGAGGACTCAACTCGGCACAACTTTCAGATATCCTAGAATACTCTAAACCTAGTCCTATAATACCAAGTTTGTCACGCCCCAAGTTTATACCCTGGACGAGACACGGTACTTAGAGTCACAAGTAACCCTAAGTCAACCCATGGTCTATCATAACACTGGCGTTCTGAGTAAAAACATAGAGGAAACTTTAAAATAATAAAATAAAATGTTTATGAAGAAGAACTAAGTCACACCACGATTCATGGCCTACCCCACGAGTCACAAGGCGACTCATTCTGTGACCTTGGCATAGAAAATTCTATTTTCTCCATTTGAACTGTCGAGTCTGATCTTATGGTTTTTGGGGCATTACATGTATTCTTGATGACCGTTTACCAGAATTTTTATCTTTCATTCCATACAGAATAACCCCAGACAATAGAAATATTCTAGATGTTACAGCTAATACTAATTAACCCTATACACCGAGAATAGTTTTAATGACTCTTTATCGACATTACAATATTTCATGTCCTTAATATCCATGTGCCTAAATCCCTTACTAGATTCAACTCATAGCACAACAATCACAAGTCATCCCAAGCAACACACAACACAAGATAGGACAACGAAAGAGTACTCAAATAAGTAGTACATAAACAAACTTTTATTTAAAAGATCATATGTATCAATATCAAGAATCAATATAAAATGAGAAACATTACATCCATTTGATGCCACAATTAGAATCATGCTTATAAGTCCATACAATTTTTCAATTCAAAGAGATAATTTCCAAATTCCCATAATTAAATACCGAAACCCATATAAATAATTATTATCATATTTATACGGGACCCCCGTTATCCATTACTTCCCTTTAAACAATCAATCTGTACATTAACACTTCATAAAGAGTCAAAAAAAATCTCAACGTGTCTTAATCAGAGTTTGAAAATGTTAAGTTACCACTATGCCCTATCTCAAAGTCTCTAAATAGTCCAAATCTGGTCAAATATGTAATGTACGTAAGTATATGAGTCTGTAGCCATACATATTGACATACTTTTATTCCCGGACCTAAAAAGTCAACTCTAAGCTCCTTAAAACAGATTTTTTTTCAAAATCCATTTAGCCAAAAGGTAAGGAACCCAAATCTGTAAATTCGTCAAAAACAGAGTTTGAATAATCCTTGAAATCATCAAAAAACAGTCTCTTAACTTTAGGCCCAAAATCTCAAATTTCCATGCTATACTCGATGAAATAATTGACAAATCAATAATTTGATGCCAAAATAAGTTTACCTATAACATAAGTACCTTAAATTCTAAAAGTTAATAAAATCTAATAACAAGTCGACCTTCAAACCAACAATTTTCAATCACTTATCTTTGGGGCACAAAATCTCAGCTTTTATATCAAGTTCATGAATAAAAAAATGAAAGTATAATGGGTATCCTTAGAAAATAAACAAGAAAAAGGTAGAATTGCATAGCCGACTTTCACCCAAGAAAAACACATCACAAATCGACTCAATTCGAAAAACTAAAGTCCCAAAATTTGAAAATTTTATACTCAGCGACCTTCACTTTTGCAACCAAAAATATTGTATTTGTGAGCACCAAATGACAGCAACAAACTTCGCGCTAAAAAGACCCTAAGTTCTTCGTACGAACTAGAAATGCAATGAATCTTTTTGTAATGATTTCAAAATCATGATATGGATTGAATGGTTCAATTAAGACACAATTTGGAGCTCATTATATTCAGGTGGTACCATTTAAGTTCAACTACATTGATGACATGACCCAAAAAAGGCGGGTCATGCGAGCACCTACAATATCTCTAGCTTGATAGGAGAACCCCTTTTTGAAAAAACATATATAACTATTAAATTTCTTATTAATATACATATATCAACAATACTTTATTATTTATAATACAATCCCTCTAGAAACCATAACTCTCCCGAGACCTAGTCTAGACAGGTACAAGAGTTCTACTTGAGATACTGATAATAAGAAAATGACAAAACTTCACCTTCAGAAAGAAATGTGTAGACCGTGGTGAGTAGTGCCATGTCAATCATAAAACTGCAATCACCTGCCACAACCTACACCGAAAAGGTGCAACAAGGTAGTATTGGTACACCACAGGTACTATTAGGCACCATCGGTAGACTAAAATTAGTTCAGCAACAACATAAACTTAATATGCAATTAATAAATCATTTTTTAACATACAACTTCACAATTAATCCATAGATCACTTAATCTCTAATACCCAAGTCATTAAGAAATGCACCCCTTTTACACTATCGAGTTTAGACACAAGGGATGGCCTGCACTCTATCTAGGCCACATTGCAGTTTCCTATCCTTGCTACCTATGAAATGAGTCCCTCTTTCATTCACTAAAGAAGACGTAGCTGATAGATGGATAAATATACATTTGATGTGGTACTACTCTAGGCAGTAGCTTGACTTCGCTAGCAACCTGTATTTTTCAATACTTCATCAATTAAACGAGGTCCAATATTTGTCACAATCCAGTGGTCATGATATGCACCTATATCAACCCCCCTCCCCCCGATCGAACCAAAGCATCCCATTTAATTCATCCAATAACAACATTTCTACTTTCAATTAAACACTCTCAAAGAAAAATGCAAAAGTATTATAAAACACAAAAGTAAATCTCTGCAACCTCTATCTATAACAATCCCAGAAACTGAAAGTCTTTATACTGAGGACATCTACTTAACCATTGTCTATGAGTGATAAGAAAATAAATAAAATTCATCTATGAATCAAAGACTTCTTCTTCTAAGAGGATTTACAGCAACCTGGAAAGGATATCAGCTCCCCGTTAGGTAACTCGCTGTTACTTTTACAGATGGGATTGAGTAGAACTTCCTAGGTCGTAGTTTGCACTCAGAAAATAAGTGCAGGAGTAGCATCAATATGACAAAATATACTAGTAGGCATCATTTACCGACCTTAAATAATAACGTATATACATGTAAAATAACAACCTACAATCACTAAAATTGATAATCACCAACTAAATTAAATTCTGGAATAATTCAGAGTAAGATTTAAAGCTGGCCTACTCACTGGATTAGGCATCGCTATAATGATGGTAAGACCATGATAGTGGTCTCACCACAGCGAAAACGGTACCGTTATAGTGGTACTGCATAGGCAGTAACTCGACCAAGCTAACAATCTTAGATTTCTCACTTAGAAATTTCTCAACAATTAGTTTATCAACTCCATATTGGTTTTATGCATAGCTAAAACTTCAACGATCAACTCACCAACTTATCACATGGAAATACAATTGAATACACAATAATTAATTCATCCGCATCACAGATTCACACATAAATTTGCAAAGATAAAGAAAGTTATAAATAAATACATCAATGTTAAATCCACAAATAAATATGCATTCAAGGATCTCAGTTTCATACAGTTCTCATATCTTCAAACCAATCCTCACTCTTCAACCCTCCTTCGATATCATACCATTGGTAATGTGTTGTCCACATGCCTCCGTCATATCACCGTACACATTCAAACGGAATTCATTGTAACACATGCCAGATGGTCTTATTTTCGCCCTTTCAGTCATGACATATAGGAGACTCTAGAAATCCATGTACTATACCGGAATGGTACCCACTCTCACTCATCTGCTCATTTGGATACTACCCTCTGATACGATCCAATAATACCATGTTCACCTCAAGCACGAGCCTCTTGTTCAGAAGAAAACATGCTATCCACTCTTATCTTCTTATTCCATGTACTTCCAATCAGTTCATTCACATGAACATTCAGGGCGTTAATCTACCCTAACCTTCTTAATATTGCTCATCACCAATTCACCATTCAAGGGATAATTAAGGGAGAAACACATTGAACTTTGTAAATTACCATGCATTCATACAAACAGTTCCAAACAATCAACACCTCAAGTTTTGAGCTATCAATACAACAATTACATCATAATCTAGAAATAATTAGTGTCCGAAGACCAACTAAGCATGTTGCAAATTCCACATATATATACAAGTCATTAGCTAAAGTCTAACTCCTTGCAAAATCATAACCTACCTCAATTTCCAAAAGAGAGATTTCAGCTACTCCATAAGAGCTTTGCCTTTTCGTAATGCTTCTGAATGCTTAAAATCTAAATATAAGTAAAGGACCACACTCAATCATCTAACACTTCATCGAGCCTAGAATTTTGATTCCACCATATTCTCCCCAAAATTATGTTCCAAAACCATATTTCAAGAGTCAACTCATAACATTTTATCCCCTACATAGGCAATTTCTACCTATTCCATGGAGTTTCTACTCCTTAAGCCCTTTATAGGCAGTAATAATGGTAGAGATCTTAATTTCATCAACAACTGGGTCTCAAACTACCCCAAAATCAACATACTTACTTTCACATTCCCCCAAGAAGTAATCACTCCTTACTTTTTAAATCTAGGAATCAATACCTAGTTATTCCCATAACTCTAGCCCTAATTTTCACAGCCCTAGGGTTTTTGGCTAGGAGTCCACCATTAGAGACTACCCATTTGATTCTAGGGTGTTGGGGAATCGAATGGGAAGAGAATTAGCTAGGAATATTTCCTTAGGAAGGAGAAACTAGTTTGCCTTCTGAAAATCGCCCTTCTACTCTCAGAGTTCGTGCCTTAGAGTAATAGGGTAACAAAAAATCAAAATTCTAACTTAAATCATCACACTACCTCCTGTCATTCGCTGCAGTAGTGAGATTTTCATTGCAGTGGACTTGCTATGGAGAACAGAGCCTCGCCACGGTGGAGTCAAAGGTTAACTCTACTTTTCCGCTATGACAAACCTCCGATTGTCATGATAATCTCGCTGCAGCGGGACTCCCACCACTATAGCAGTCCCATAACCAGTAGCTCTGAATTTCCTGCATATTTACCATCCCTCAAACACAAGTCTTAATTCCAACTTGTCCAATACTTCCAACCGTTGTACCTAGCCTAAAATAGGTTGTTTTGGTCGTAGTTCCCCCTTGTAACGACAGACGGATCATTACATCAGATACTAATTAAAACACAATTCATCCTTGAATGGTCAAAAGTGAGTAAGAGAGGAAAATGTCTAAATTAATATTTGTCTCTCAATTCTGCCTTGGTCTCCCAGGTGGCTTCCTTTATAGGAAAATTCTTCCTCTGGACCTTTATAGTCGCGATCTCCTTCAATCTCAACATTTGGACCTCTCTATCTAATATAGCCACCTGCTCCTCTTCACATGACAACTTCTCATCAAGCAGCATTGAATCCCATCAAATAATGTAAGTACCATCCCCATTATATTTCTTCAACATGAAGATATGAAATATCGAATGAACTCTAAACAAACCTAATGGTAAAGCCAGTTTGTAAGCCACCTCTACCACATGTCGAAGGACCTCAAATGGCCCAATGAACCTCGAGCTGAGCTTGCCTTGTTTCCCGGACCGCATCACCCCCTTCATTAGGGAAACTTTAAGCAAAACCTTCTCTCTTCATGAACTCCATGTCCCTCACCTTCTGGTCAGTGTACTGCTTTTACCTATATTAGGCCACCAGAAGCCTTCCTTGGATTATCCTGACCTTCTCCAAGCATTCCTTCAGAAAATCAGTGCCCCATGGCCTCACTTTGGATGCATCGAACCAACTGATAGGAGATCTACATTTTCGCTCATATATGGCCTTAAATAGCATCATGCCAATGCTTAAGCCATAACTTTTTTTTAATGCAAATTCTGCCAAAGGTAAGAACTTATCCCAATGGCCCCCAAAGTCTATCACATAGGCACGGAGCATATGTTCCAACACCTAGATTGTCCTATTCAACTATCCATCCGTGTGCAGGTGGAAGTCGTACTCATGTCCAGCCTAGTGCCTAATTCAGCCTGTAAGGTTCTCCTAAAATTAGAAGTAAACTGCGTACATCTATGTAAGATAATCGACATTGGAATCCCATGCAATCGAACCACCTCCTTAACATAAGTTTGGCCAACCTCTCTACATGGTAAGTCACCTGAACTAGCAAGAAGTGGGCAGACTTAATCAGTCTATCGATAATGACCTAGATTGAGTTAAACTTCCCTAAGGCCTTTGGAATACCAATTACGAAATCCATCTATCCGCCCCCACTTTCATTTTGGGATGGGCAATCTCTGGAGCACTCCCCCAAGCATCTAATGTTCATAGTTCACTTGTTGGTAGTTAGGCATTAAGAAACATTCTCTATGTTGCCTCTCTTCATCCTTCTCCATTAATAGTGTTGCTTCAGGTCATGATACATCTTGGTAACTCTGGGGTGTATGGAGTACCTCAAGCAGTGAGCTTCTGATAATATAATTTTGATGATATCACCAACCCGAGGAACACATACATGCCCCCTTATCCTCAACACCCTTCATAATCTATTACTGCCTCCTTGGCTTCCCCTTGCAAGAACTAGTCACAAATCTTACTTAGCTTTGCATCCTCAAAGTGCCTGGATTTTACTTTATCTAGCAGCGATGATCTAGCTTCTATACTGGCCAATACTCCATTTGACTCTGACAGCGTAAGTCTCATAAGGTTGTTGGCTAATGTCTGAACTTCTCTGTCCATTGGGTGTTGAGTAACTTCTAAGCAAGGCATATTACCCATACTTGTAGCTTTCCTGCTCAAAGCACCTACCACCATATTAGCCTTCTCAAGATGATACAAGATTGTTACATCATAGTCCTTAAGCAGTTCCATCCACCTTTGTGTCTGGGATAAGATCCTTCTAGGTGAATACATGTTATATGTTACGATGGTCTATGAACACCTCACAAATGGCCCTATACAGGTAATGCCTCCAAATTTTCAAAGAGAACACCACTATGCCAATTCTAAGTCATGCTTGGGGTAGTTCTACTCATGCACTTTCAGTTGTATTGAAGCATACGCAATGACCTATCTTTCCTACACTAATATAGCATCCAAACTAGACCAAGAGGCATCATAATAAACCACAAAGTCTTTACCTTCCACCGGTAACACAGGATAGATGTCATGGTCAACAAGGTTTTGTGCTTTTGAAAGCTCTCTTAACACTCCTCTGACCACTAGAATAGCACATCTTTTTGAGTCATCCTTGTCAATTAAGAGGCAATGGCTGCAAAATCTTTCACCAACTTTCGCCAAAAACTTGTTCGATGGTTTGGAATGCCTACACGCAAGTGCACGTGGTCGAACAAGTAGTAAAATGGCTAGAATAGCCAAGTATCGATCCCACAGGGACTGGACCATGGTAATAATCTAATTAAGTGTTAATAAACTCTAACTCTAATAATGTAGACAACAGTTTCAAGAAGATTTTGGGAGTTTGTTTCCTAATTTATACTAATCTAAAACAAATGTACAATTTGAGTCTGAACTATAGTAATGAGCATGTTGAGGCTAAAACAAACATGCAGGGAAGCAATTTATTGATACAAATTGGTTAATCTTTCCTTCGGTTGCTAGTCAAGAATTATTGCCTATGGATTAAAACTCTCATATTTAACCCAACTTAAGAATCATGAACCTTCCACCTACATTTCTGTGATATGAAGAAATTCATGTTCTAGCCATACGAACCCGATTCCTTAATTGACTAATACGACTTCCAGATATATTTCTATTCTGAAGGTAAATCAATTCTCAATTTTCCCAAACCAAGAAGAGATCATATCCTATTAATTCACAACTTTCCAATTTCGTTCTCTTTCGATCACAAACCGAATTTTTTAGATATACATTAATATTGGTCACACATTAATGCAGTAAGAACAAGAATTAATAGAACAACCATGGAAGAAAAGATGAAAAACCAAGATGATCAATAATTACATTCCACTACAAATGTTCTTAACCTCAGCAAGAAGTGAATTTAGCCACTCATTTGTGTATTAAACATCGTTAAATGAGTGTGAACCATACAAATAATTGAAATAAGGAAGAAAGAGATAGAGAAGAACCTTAAGAATTTCGTCCCCTCAAATGCCTGTAACCCACGTTCTTGCTCAACCAAGTCAGAATAACTAAAAATAAACCTAAGTGTGCTATTTATACTAGTGGGAATTTTTCCTGGAATAACAAGCAACGTGTCACGGAGTGCATCGCGGAGCACTGCCTCCGTGACACGCCACAAATGCGGACCCTCACTGGAATCCGGTCCTCCAGGTAATTATGCCCAACATGCCACGGTGTGCAACGCGGGGCTTGGCCAACGTGCCACGGCCCCAACGCGGACTTTCACTGGAACTTGGCCTATTTTTATCATCCGAGGCAGAATGCATCTACGATGGCAGCGTGACACGGCTCCATCGCGGAGCCCCTTAATTTGCTGCATAACCTTGGCCTTTTCCACTGCTCGCTTCCGAGTCTATTCCCGATTTCTCCTAACATGCATCTTAGCTTCCTAAAATTACATTTTTCCTGCAAAACAACTCTAATCATGTTGGTTAGTATAAATTCACATTTTAACTACAAATCACATGAGAATGTACAATTATTAATGGATAAACAAGACAAAATGAAGCATTTGAGTATCACTTGGGCATATAATTCTTCCCAAGATCACTTACCCCACACTTAAAACTTTGTTCGTCCTCGAACAGTAATCTCACATCTCATGCAATTGACACCCAATCATAGCTACTTTGGCTCGACAATTCAAGCTACGATTATACCGATTATTTACATAGAAAATCATTAAGAAAACATGCATAGTCTCATCAATACAATGACATCCAACACATTAAGACCTCCTAGACTCAAGAGTTGACTCCCGATCTCGGCAAACTCATGCAAATCAGCTAATCAAGACATCCGACACAAAATTAAATCTCTCGTCAAGCATGTGCCCTCACAACACAAGAGAATTTCCCCCTTTACAATCATATGATCTCAAAAACATTATATGCAGGGGCATATGAACACAATTTCGCTCTCTCTCTCCAAAAGAATTCACATGCATCATGTCATGACCCATAAGTTTGCCTCTAGTGTATTACTCCACTAATATAAGGACGAGTGATGTAAGATCACGCAGGACTTAACGGGTTGAAATATAAGCTAAGGAACTAGTACATACTGGGCTAACCAATAATAACAACTAGCACCCTTAAGCGCTTTTCCATACATCCCACCGCATTATGGGCATTGTTTCTTCCTTCATCCTCCCCTTTCTTGAAGCCTTTCTTTATTTTTGTTCCCATTTCTTTAAGCACACTCAACTTAATACAAAGATTAGTTATCCATATTCATTTTATTAAATTCAGCAAGTGCACCTTTGACCTTTTCTTTACTTTCACCGCTTCCGCTTTTCCTTTCTTTTCCCAATTACCACTCCTTGACACTGTGGGAAAATTTCTTTTCTTGAGCGCTTAAGAGTTTTGGATCAAATTCACGTATAATGAAAAGAAGGGGTTATGCTTGGTTTGTACCTTTTCGACAAAAGAAAAAAATAGGCTAAAGGCTCAATGGGCTAACTAGGATGTACATTCAAGGTAGGTACGATAATAAAAAAAACTTTCGGTTAAATCAAAGAAATGCCTATATCCTTTCCTACCATACACATCATTTATTTCATTTCGTACACACACCAGGCAAGTTCTAGACACTTCATAATAGCATGGAAGAATCGAAACCTCACCACACTCTCATTGCACATGCTCAACTCAAGACATATTCACAGACTCTTCAATCATCTAATTACAAGAATTCAAACATTAAGCCTCAATCATACCGAATCATACTCTACGGTCTAGGTATCTCAACATGTTCACAAAGTTGCATGCTTTCATACGAATCACCTTTGCATTCTAAATATCATGTACAACACGCAACCAGAATTCCAAACCATAAAGTAACGACACGTTTGGGATAAAAACAAACAAAAGAAAAAATTAAAAAGAACAAAAGAAATCTACTCCTATCGACTACATTTCCCTTAAGACGGTCTTCATCCATCCATCATAGGGAACGATCACTATTTACGACTTCAGTTCAATGGGACTATTCTTGGTAAAAGCACCGAAAACAAACGCCAAGAAACCCAATCAAGAAAAGATTTCACGAAAATTTTTAAAAATATCGATAAAACAAAAATATTTACACAACCAGCTAACAACAACTCCATACAGCACACAACAACTTTACATTAATTACAATACCAAATTACAATACAAAACATAAACATCAAAATCACAGGGTCACAATTTTTCACAAGCACAACAACAAAACAGAAACATAAACAACAATAAAACAACTAGAACCTAACTACTCCCACCCTACACTTAAATCGAACACTGTCCCCGGTGTTCACAAAATTCAGCATAGCACAAGAGTAGGTGGTGAAACTCCCTGATCAATCGAAGTATTCCACTTATTCGTCAGGTGCGGTTGCCTCATCCCCCATATCCGAATCACCCCCTCTATCCTCATCTGACTCAACATCTGAGTTATCACAGCGTGTCTCCTTGTCTGTGGGGACACCACCATCAACGGGCTCCACAAAAGCTGGCCCCACTCGGCATAGAGCCCTGGCATTTTCACCGAAGGGGTAGTCCAACTCTATCTTCCACAGCTCATCTTCTGTTGCTGGCCTCCTACCTATGCGCAACTGTAGCATCTGCATCCCGAACATGCAGGCCATATACTGATCATCCCGAGCATGTGGCTCGACTAATGTGAGAACTGGCTCGTGAGTGGTGTCGGGTGCCTTAGTTTTGGTGACGTCCAAGGCACGCCTCTCCATCTGCGGGATGTAGTCCAAAGCCTCTTCCTCAACATCTAGGCCCCTCAGGAAAGTGGTCAGCAAGCCACCAAACCCGTACCTATGCCCTTGATGCAAACGGGCTCTCTTCATGGCGGAGATGATCACCGCCCCAATATTAATCTCCAGCCCTTTCATCTGGGCGTATACCAAATGATCTTGGGCAAATTTATATGCCCAAGTGATACTCAAATGTGTCATTTTAGCCTTGTTTATCTATCAATGTGTATACATTCTCATGTAATTGGTAATAAAATGTGAATTTATACTAACCAACATGATTAGCATTGTTTTGCAGGTAAAATGTGATTTTGGGAAGCTTAAATGCATGTTGGAAGATATCGGGGTTGAACTCAGATGTGAGCACGGGACAAGGCA
This sequence comes from Datura wrightii, assembly GCA_035772735.1. Taxonomy (NCBI): domain Eukaryota; kingdom Viridiplantae; phylum Streptophyta; class Magnoliopsida; order Solanales; family Solanaceae; genus Datura; species Datura wrightii. The sequence goes on along the minus strand of JASDFA010000010.1, from coordinate 76,981,875 downwards.
TTGGAAAGCATAAAATAAAGGGGCTCCGCGATGGAGCCGTGTCACGCTGCCATCGCGGAGGCCTTCTGCCTGGATGGAAATTTTCAGCCAAATTCCAGTGTGGGTTCGCGATGGGTCCGTGGCACGGTGGCTTGGCTCCGCGTTGAACGCCGTGCCACGTTGGGCTTTATTTCCTGGACCCTCAATTCCAGTGAAGGTCCGCGTCCGTAGCGTGTCACGGAGGCAGTGCTCTGCGATGCACTCCGTGACACGTTGCTTGTTATTCCGGGAAAAATTCCCACTAGTATAAATAGAACACTTACGTTCATTTTTCAATATTCTGACTTGGTGGAGCAAGAACGTGGGTTACACACAGTTGAGGGGACGAAATTATCGGGGTTTTTCTCTCTTTCCTTCTTCTTGTATTCAATTGCTTGTATTTTTAACACTCATTTAACGATGTTTAATCCACAAATGAGTGGCTAAATCATCTTCTTGCTGAGGTTACGAACACTTGTAATGAAATGTGATCATTAATTCTTTGGTTTTTCATCCTTTCTTCCATGGTTGTTCTATTAATTCTTGTTCTTACTGCATTAATGTGTGGCCTACGTTAATGTATACCTAAAAAGTCCGGTTTCACTCGAGAGAGCAAGAAATTAGAAAGTTGTGAATTAATAGGATATGATCTTTACTTGGTTTGGGAAAATTGAGAATTGATTTACTTTCAGGATAGAAATATACCTGAAAGTCGTATTAGTCAATTTAGGAATCGGATTTGTATGGCTAGAACATGAATTGCATTTAATCATAGAAATGTAGGTGGATGGTTCATGATTCTTAAGTGGGGTTAAATACGAGAGTTTTAATCCCTTGGCAATAGTTCTTGACTAGCAATCGGAGGAAAAGACTAACCAAATTACATCGATAATTAATTTCATTACATGTTCGTTTAACCTCAGCATGCTCTCAGTCATAGTTCAGACTCACATTAGATAGTTGTTTTAGATTTAGCATAAAAATTATAAATCAAAATATCAACTTTTTGGTTATCTGTTGTCTGCATTTTTAGAATTAGAATATAGTACACTTGAGCAGATTGCACTTCATCCCAGTCCCTGTGGGATCGATACTTGGCTTACATAAGCCACTTTACTACTTGTTCGACCACGTACACTTGCATGTAGTTATATACCCATATAACACTCCGAACACCAAGCACACACGATCCCGAGTGACATCTGTCATGTGCACCCCCGGGATCAGGCAGGAACACACGATCTTAAGCCAAATTCTAGCTTCCCTGTTCATTTGAGAGTAGGGCAGTTTCTGATGGTAGCCCCTCTCCTTATGCCTGCTCCACCGTGCTGTAGAACGGGCTCCACACAAAGTGCATCTGATATTTTCATATGGTGGAGTGATGTTCAGCTGCCGGAGTACATGGGCGTCTGTGTCCCGCGCCCCCAAAATGCCATTCAGGTGATGGGGCTCAAAAGTGACTACCTGCCTCCTTATTTTGACGGTGTGACTTAGGAGTGTGGGGTTCCAGTTGGCGTAGAACTCTCGAATCAGGTGGAGATTGCACTCCTTGCGCTCTTCAAAAATGAATTTCAGCCCAGCAGCATCAATCCGGTGTACAATTCTGGGGAACTCCTGTGCCAACGGCTCCCTTGCAATATGCTCCTCGGGGAAGTATTTGCTCTCCTTATGCTTTGTGTACCATTTCTTCCCTTCCTCTGTCACCCATCGGGTTCTGTATTGACGGTGTTGGCTGCGTGGAACCGCTGGTGCTGCTGGGACTTCTGTTCCCAGTCTAATTCTTTTCCTTTCGGCGCCCGATGTAGATGAACCCTTTCCTTTGTCTTGCGTGCTTGCCATTATTCCTGTCAAATCAAACAGACAGTCCCAATGTTATTCAAATTAAGATTAGCTTCGACTAAGGTTGGGTTAAGCTAGGCCACCCCACACTTAGTCTTTAGCCACAATTACGACATTACGGCAAGACAATTCTCACTTTCCAATTTACAAAAAAAAAACAACATGCCTCGTGCATTCAGAGAATTCGATGGAATAAATTCTACGTACTACTCAGACTTCATACAGCTAATCCAAATTTCACCATCGATACCATTTCATCACATAGCACTTAGAAAAAACCTAAAAAAACTTCTCTTAACACAACCTATGCAATTCACCAAGTTCTATGCAATTCAACAATTTCATTCTCCCGAAAATCCATCTTTTACTCAGCATATTTACAACAAGCACAACACAATTCACCTTACCCAACATGCCCAACCCATAATTTCCACATTTTCAATCACATTTAGTTTCTTCACAATAAATTCTAACCCTAGCTACATATTTCACCAAAATTCGATCAAGCATGTATTTATTGAGTTCATACAATCAAAATGATACTACAAACCTCAATCAATAATAACTTAAATGAATTCAAGCTCAATTTACAATTAGGGCAAGTTTTACTCACTTTACATGCTCAAAATCGACAAATTTGACAAGAATTGAGATGAAAGTAGAGAACGTACCTTTAGTTCGATGAAATCGAAGAAAAGTCGAAGAAAACTTGTGCCTAGGTCTGTGTCACATTGGGGAAGGGGGAGTTTTTGGGTTTTTTGTCGCGGAGGGGGTGAGAAATGAGGGAAAATTGAGGGAATTCGGCGTTAAAAAGGGGTATTTAACGTGTCACGAAGGGTAACATGGAGCACCCCCTCCGTGACACGGAGCCAACGCAGAGGTATTCTAGAATTTTAAAAATTCTAGAATTAAACCTCAACGTGTCACGGAGGGTAACGCGGAGGCCCTGCCATCGCACAGGCTCACTGTTTTGCCATTTTTTATTATTTTTCTCACCTAGATTTTTTCTTTGCGATCCTTTGCATTTTTGCCCTCCGTTCAACCTGAAATTCATCTCACAACAAGAAATTGGTTAGAATTCTTTCACATAAAATACAATTTTTTTTTATTTTTATTTTTCTATATTTTTTTTCTTTCTTTTTTTTTCTCTTCTACTAAATCTACTCAAGTATTATAACAATTTCACGGGTTGCCTCCCGTGCAGCGCCTGGTTTACCGTCGCGGCTCGACATCATTGAAGCTTAGTCATCCTCTAGGATGACGAATGTCTTCTCTCGACTACCGTCCTCACCCCAGTAATGCTTACATCGCTGCCCATTAACTAAGAACGTGGCACTTCGATCTTTTTGCCACGATTTCAATTTTGGGGGGTCCTTCACCGGTGGTTTTCCCACTAGCTCTAGCGAATCAACACTCCGAGCAATATTCACTCGATTAAGCACGTTGATCATTGAGAGTTCCTCATACACGACTGGAAGCTTCGTGGCCTTGTACACATAAAATACCTCCACCTTGTCGTGTGCCCGCATGGTTAGCTGCCCTGCAGCTACATCGATCAGTGCTCTCCCGGTCGCCAAGAAAGGACGTCCCAAAATAAATGGGACTTCCACATCCGGATCAAAATCCAGCACGATAAAGTCAACCGGGAAGATAAGGGAGCCCACTTACACCAGCACGTCCTCCACAATGCCATCTGGTCTGGCCAAAGAATAATCCGCTAGTTTCAAGATCACTGTTGTCGGTCTAGGACTGCCTAGCCCCAATTTCTTGAATACCGATGTCGGCATCAAGTTAATGCTCGCTCCCAAATCACATAATCCACGAGCTCGGATACTCTGCCCGATTGTAAGTTGAATTGTAAAGCTCCCAGGGTCTTTGAGCTTTGTGGGCAATCGATTTTGTATCCGGGAAGTGCACTCCTCCGTAAGCGCCACCGTAGCGTACTCCGTCAACCTGCTTTTGTTCGCCACGATGTCCTTGATATATTTTGCGTACTTCGGCACTCTCTGCAAAACATCAACAAGAGGTAAATTAATGTCTACATGTTTAAGCACCTTCATGAACTTTTTGAAACACGCTTCCTCCTTGTATTTCTTTAGTCTTTAAGGGAACGGGGGTGGTGGTCTTTTTGGTTCAGCTTCCTTCTCCTTCCCCCTATCATCATTGTGTTCCCTCTCATTCTCCAATGCTCCCGACTGCTGTGGTGGTCTTTCTGGTTCCACCTCCTTGAGTTGTAAACCACTCCTTGTGGTCACTGCATTCACTTGCTTGGGGTTCGGGTCAGAGTCACTCGAAAGTCCTCCTCTCGGCCTGGTGTTCTGAGCTCCAGCTAGTTGCCCAAACTGGAACACCAATGCCTTTGTAGCTAACTGATTGTTCTTTACATCGGCTGCCAATTTCACATAGTCAGCCTGCAATTGAGCTTGGTTAGCTATCATCGTTTTGAACATTTCCTCGATACTGGGTGATGGTGGTGGAGGAGGTGCATTGTTGCTTCTGTATTGCGACTGATAGTGCTGCTGCCCTCCTTGATTTCTCTGTGCTCCATGACTCGAACTCTGCCCTTGATGGTTGTTACTACCCCAAGAGAAATTCGGGTGACTTCTCTAATTAGAGTTGCAGTTGTTTCCATACTGTTGGTGATTATTTCTCTGTACATTACCAACAAAGTTTACTGAATCAGGATTCGCACCACAACACTCAGCTGAGTGTTCATTACTGACGCACACTTCACACAAAATCTGTTGCACTACATTCACTGGGGCTTGAGAATGATTCAAGCTCATATTGCTGAAGTGGGTATTGAGTTGATTTTGTAACGCAGCTATCTGTGCAGCGATAGCTGTAAAACTATCCACTTCCAAGACTCCTGCCGCTTTCCTTGTTCCTCCTCTAGAATAGTCCGCATTCCACTCTGGATTTCCCTGCGAAATATGGTTCAACAAAGTATACAGATCCTCATAAGCTTTTTCTAATGCTTGTCCCCCAGCTGCTGTGTCTAGCAAGATTGTTGTGTGGGGTTCCAAACCCTCTATGAAAGTATGCACCAGCACATCATTGGATTGGTGATGATGAGGACAATCCCGCAACATAGATTTGAATCGTTCCCAAGCTTGATACAGATTCTCCCCATCTCTTTGTTTAAAACTTAGAATTTGACTTCTAAGTCTTGCTGTTTTACCGGATGGAAAGAACCGTATCAAAAATTTCTTTACAAGATCATCCCAAGTAGTGATGGAATTAGGTGGCTCAGCTTTCAGCCATCTCTTTGCTTCTCCCAAAAGTGAAAATGGGAACAATGTAAGCCTGACATAATCGGGTGACACTCCAGCGGGGATGTAAGTGTCACTTATCTCCAAAAAGTTTTGGAGATGTTGTTGTGGATCCTCGTGAGGGAGACCTGGGAATTGCCCATTGTGTGCAGCAATTGCACCATATTCTGTTTAAGCTCGAACCTCCCTCCTGGCTTAGGTTTGCGAATGCTAGATGTAACGTTGTTAGCATGTGGGATTTCCACTTCGCGAACTGGCCTAGCTGCCATTTCTTCGGGCACTAACACTGCCCTTACAATGGGTGGATTCTGTTGTTGCTCCAGGATTGTCTGTCTGAGCAACTGCAGCTTTCTCTCCAGAGCTTCTCTCCTTTGACGATGGAGTTGTCTTTCCGGCTCTGAATGTGAATCCCCCAGCTCCTTGTCCCTTTCCAGTGTTCAACATAATTCAATATCTACAAAATACAAGCTAAGACCAAGTTGTCAACACTAGTAAGAAAACGTAAACTAACACTTAAGACAACAATTTTACCAATTGCGATGTTATACCCCGTAAAATCCCCAACACATAGATGGCCTATTCGCGTGTTGGTTAGGAGTATTTGAAGGCCATACATGCTAGAAAAAGGCCCGGGAAAAGACCGGATGAGAAACCTGTTGAACCATCGCGGAAGAAGCCGGGGTAGAGCCCCTCCGCGATGGCAACGTGTCACGGAGGTGGAGCCTCCGCGTTGGCTCCGTGACACGTTGGCCCTGTCCAGGCCCAACTATATAAGCCCTCCACTTCGGTTTTAAATGATATATTTCATATAATTTCCAAAACTTGTGAAGAGAAACAGAGACGGTGCGAGAGTACTACTAAATTATCGTCCGATTACACCATCAAACGTGGTCTAAACTCAAATTAACTCCAGATACCGAGGTATTTAGCAGCAAGGAGCATTCCTACGGATTTAGTTTCGTGAAATTTGGCCGGCGAATCGTCGTGCTACCGAACTAAGGTAAGTGGAATTGCTCCAAACTAGTGTCAATATATTTCTATCCTTAAAGAGAGTATTTCCCCCTTCTGGACTATCGAGAAATAGCGAGTTTTTGACTGTCTTTCGATAAGCCAAAGTTTAGGCTATAAATATATGGAAAGTGACGTTTTCTTTCAGAATATTGGTGTATTTAGTTCTAATTATCATGTATATGAATGTAGTTGGGAGAAACAGTAGAAGTACCGACAGAAATCACATCGGGCAGTCGGGTACTCAGAAACCAGGTATGTAAAGCTATTCTTTCGGCAAGGCAGAAAGTACAGTCTAGAAAATAAATAGAATAAAGGCTATTAACAGATACCCAGCGTATAGGAACGATTTTAGTATAATTTCCACCAAGCATGCTAGTATAGCATTACGTATCATGTGATAATCAGAATAACAGATCGTCAGATGATTTTAGTTAGTAATGTGATATCCGGTAGTAGCTCAGCATATCTTACGTAATATCCAGAAAGGAAGTAGTAAAGGCAGTATAATGAACTGGCAGGATTACAGATAATATGTATTACATTTATTGAGCTATATCCAGTTATAGATGGCATGTTCTATGTTATTGAGTTATATCCAGATATAATCAGACAGACAGATAAAGGCCAGGTAGCAGTTAGCCCAACAATCACAAACAGTGTAGAACAGAATATAGCATCAGTTGTTTAATACGAACTGGCCTTGAAATAAAAGAAGAGAGTATGATTAGTATTTTCCATTTGAGCATGCTCGTTGTGTATGTGTTTTGTATGTTGAGACTTGTTGTTGCATATGGGCACCCTTTAGCATCCCCAACGCCCCTGGTTTATAGCTGTGTCGATACCAGATTCAGATACCGCCACCAGCTGGGCGATGCCTTCCGCCTAGAGGACGATGATGGCTGACCACCATGATAATACGGTCCAGATTACCCTGCTTGCAGGGGCAGTTCAGTTCACTCTGTGCAGAGCCAGATTACCCTGTTTACAGGGGAAGATTACTCTGTGTGCGCTTGTGGCCGGGGGCAGTTTCAGATACAAATTTTTATAAAATTACCCTGTTGCGTGCTTGCACCCAGGGGCAGTTTTAGTTACAGATACAACAATAGGTTACCCCGTATGCACTTGCGCCCAGAGGCAGGAGTCTTCGGACTCAGACACAATTTATTGTCAGAGGCCAAGGCCTGAGCTACGTACCCAAGGGGGTGGTAGGAGGAGCTCACAATTATCAGATGAGTAGAGTGACTTAGTTTTGGTTGGTTTAGACCTGGGTAGGGGTAAATAGATTGTGTGTTGGTTGGCACCTTCCGGCTTATGGGGGTCGGTCAGGTATTGTGTGTATTTATATGTATATCTATATGTGCTATTAGATACTGATAGACAGTAGGACGACACATCGTCAGGTACGCCCAGTTATTTACGGAACAGATAAACTCTCCCCAATTATCCTCAGCCAGATAGTTTCAGCTACTTCCTGCTTATATGTCATGTTATTGTTGTTACCCATTTTAGTTGTACATTTTAGTTGCTTTACATGCTCAGTTCCTGTGTTACTGACGCCCATAGGGGCGCTGCATTGCTTGCCTGTAGGTACACATAGGCGAGGAGTCAATCCCTCGTGATCCAGTCAGCAGAGTTATTAGCTCTTATCCTCCAGAGCTAGATAGTCGAAAGTTGCTCCTATTTCCTTTTTCATTACAGTTTGGGTAGGTCGGGGCCCTGTCCCGACCATTCTATTATTTATTCCTAGAGGCTTGCAGTCTGATGTTTCCCTATGGTAGTGGAGCCGGTCGTGTGGGGCCGTGCATGTATATATGCGTTTGGTTGATTATGTTGGTTGTGTTGGGCCATAGTTTGATTGTAGTGGTGACCTTGCCGGTCACGTAGTTATTCAGTATTCTATTGTTAAGTTACAGATAACTAGACAGCATGGTGGCCTTGTCGGCCCGCATAGGTTTCCCGGCATGAGATGATTCTGGTTAGCTGATTATACAGTACAGGTGGCTATAGGACTAATTGGCTGGGGGTTGTATTTACAGCCGCTATATAGCCAGTTAGTTTCTTGAAATAGAGCCAGAGTCATCCAAGTACCAGATGTGCTCAAGCTGGACCGTTTAGCAACCCAGAGTCTAGCAGGCACTAGGTGCCCGTCATACCCCCCAAGGTGGGGTGTGACAAACTTGGTATCAGAGCAGGTCGTGTCCCAGGGAGTCTGCAAGCCGTGCTAAGTAGAGTCTTGTCTATGGATGTGTTATGCACCACATACTATAGGCAGGAGGCTGCGAGGCATAATAGGATGGTTACCCTTCTTTCATACTCAGTCGTGCCATAGCACAGTACAGTATAGGGTTGATCCTTTTGAAACTTACCACCCTCTTTGTCTACATATACTACGGTAGATCATCGACACCCTGTTATAGGCAGGAGATTAGATACAGCGGCAGGCGAAGGCACCAGTAGGATACCTCACTTACAGCCAGATTCAGCCCGATCTGAGGGCGATACGGATATGTCATCTCGACCCTCCCAGCAGTCTCCGCCTCGCCAGACACCATTTGAGGCAGCAACGCCTCCTACAGCTCCTGCACCCACTTCATCTGATTAGGAGCTACGTAGTGCGGTGGTTATGTTGACTAAGATGCTAGCTACTCAGCGTCAGCCAGTACCACCTGCAGCAGCAGAATCCCTAGGTGGGCCAGGTAGCTCCAGGGTTAGAGAATTTTTGGCATTGGGACCCTCTCAGTTTACAAGGTCAGATTCAGCGGAGGACCCTCAGAACTTTTTGGACCAGATACAGAGAATCTTTAGAGTCTTGCACGTAACCCCAACAGAATCAGTGGAATTAGCAGTGTTTCGGTTGAGGGATATTGTTGTTTTGTGGTACGAAAGTTGGGAGAGATCTCGGGGAAGATATGCAACCCCTCCTACTTGGTCCAGTTTCTCAGAGGCTTTCCTGGACCACTACTTACCCCAGGAGGTTGGACAGGCCCGGATGGACCAGTTCTTACACTTAGAGTAGGGGGTCATGAGCGTCCATGAGTATTCTTTACAGTTCGACTCCTTAGCCCGCTATGCTCCAACATTTGTGGACACCATGTCGTCCAGAGTCCATCACTTTATTATGGGCCTGAATTCAGATTACATAGAGACGTGCATGATGGCTACTTTGAGAGAGGACATGGACATAGCCAGGGTACAGGCGTTCACACAGACAATTGAGGGCCTGAGACAACGGCAGCGGGGCGACAGGCAGGCGACTCCGGAGCAACGCCGTAGAAACAGACCCGCTAAGATTCAGGGGGAAATCTCTAGGGGGCCAAGACCACGATTTTCAGATAGGCCACCCAGATCTTTACCTCCGGTACAGCAGCGGAGAGGCAGATTTGTTCGCCGAAGTCAGTTAGAGTGCGATAGCAGTTCACGGACAGTAGCATCAGCTCAGCAGCGGAGGGCAGAATAGAGTAGGTTTGCACCTACCCGTTGTCTTATATGCCACCGACCCCATCCTGGAGCCTGCAGGCAAGGCTTTTCAGGGTGCTATTACTGCGGACAGGAAGGGCATTTAATGAGAGATTGTCCGGCCAGAGGACAGGGCAGCTAGGATAGTATGGATAGAGCGTTAGTGGGACCACGGGCTCCAGCAGCCTCAACAGGGCACAGACCCTCAAGTTCAGCAAATAGGGGCCGAGATAGATCAGGAGCCCCTGGCTCAGGTGCAGGCCCCAGCCATACCTATGCATTACCAGGGAGGCAGGATTCAGAGGCATCTCTCGACGTGGTCACAGGTATATTGATTATCTGCTCATACCCTGTTTATGTATTGATTGATCCAGGGTCTACCTTGTCATATATTACACCATTTGTGGCCCGGAAGTTGGGTATCGAACCAGAATTGCTTCAGCAGCCCTTTTCAGTGCTTACACCGGTCAGTGACTTGATTATAGCTAAGAGAGTTTACCGGGGGTGTACGGTAGAGGTTGCTGATCGTCAAACCACAGTAGACTTGATAGAACTTGAGATGGCCGACTTCGATGCCATTATGGGTATGGACTGGTTAGTGCCATGCTATGCCAACTTAGAATGCTGGAACAAGACGGTCCGATTTCACTTTCCGAGGGAAGCAGTCGAGAGTGGAAAGGGAGCACAGCTATGCCAAAAGGTAGGTTTATTTCCTACCTTCAGGTGAGAAAATTAATAGCAAAGGGATGTATTTACCACCTAGTTAGAGTCCAGGACGTTCGGGTGGAACCTCCGACTCTTCAGTCTGTTCCAGTGGTCAATGAATTCCCTGACGTATTTCCAGATGAGTTGCCTGGTATCCCTCCCGAAAGGGAGATAGATTTTGCAATTGACTTGTTGCCAGGGACTCAACCTATATCCATTCCCCCATATTGCATGGCACCAGCTGAGCTTAGAGAGTTGAAGGAGCAGTTAAAAGATTTGCTTGACAAAGGCTTTATCAGGACTAGTACTTCCCCGTGGGGTGCGCCAGTTCTGTTTGTAAGAAAGAAAGATGACTCACTTCGTATGTGCATAGACTACCGGCAGCTGAATAAGGTAACGGTTAAAAACAAATACCCGCTCCCTAGAATAGATGATTTGTTTGACCAGTTGTAGGGGGCCAGATGTCTCTCTAAGATAGATCTGAGGTCCAGCTACCACCAGGTCCGAGTTCGTGAGAGGGACATTCCAAAGACTGCTTTCAGGACCAGGTATGGTCACTTTGAATTTCTAGTCATGTCTTTTGGGCTGACGAACGCTCCCGCAGTGTTTATGGACCTGATGAAAAACATATTCAGACCGTATTTAGATCTATTCATGATAGTATTTATCGATGATATTCTGGTATATTCTCGTTTAGAGACAGATCACCAGAACCATTTACGAACAGTACTCCAGATCCTTAAAGACCGTTAGCTGTATGCCAAGTTTTCTAAGTGTGAGTTCTGGTTGAACTCAGTTTCCTTTTTGGGGCATATCATGACGGATCCTGGTATACAGGTGGACACACAGAAAATAGAGGCGGTCAAGACATGGACCAGACCTACCACTCCAACCGAGGTTCGGAGTTTCCTGGGTTTAGCAGGGTATTACCAGAGATTTTTTGAAGGATTCTCCACTATAGCAGCACCTCTTTCCAAGCTGACACAGAAAGCAGCGAAATTTCAGTGAACGGAGGCATGTGAGCAGAGTTTTCAAGAATTGACAGACAGATTGACCTCCGCCGCAGTACTAGCATTGCCAGAGGGAACAGATGGGTATACGATGTATTGTGACGCTTCAGGCGTTGGACTGGGTTGTGTGCTGATGCAGCATGGAAAGGCAATTGCTTATGCTTCCAGACAGCTGAGGAAGCACGAAAAGAACTATCTGACTCATGACCTGGAACTAGCCGCAGTAATCCACGCTCTGAAAATCTGGAGGCATTATCTGTATGGAATTCATGTAGACATTTTTACAGATCATAAAAGCCTGCAGTACATTTTCACACAGAGGGAGTTAAATCTGTGGCAGCGTCGTTGGTTAGAATTGCTGAAAGACTATGACGTGGACATTCTATATCATCCGGGAAAAGTTAATGTAGTAGCAGATGCCCTCAGCCGTAAGTCAATGGGGAGTTTAGCGTATTTGCGACCCGAGAAGCGGGAGTTAGCTAAGGAAATTCATCAGCTAGCTAGTTTAGCCATTCAAGTAGTAGAGACAAAAAATAACAGAGCGGTGATTCAGAACTCTGCTGTGTCATCGTTAGTTACAGAGGTAAATGAACGGCAGTACTAGGACCCTAACTTAGTCCAGCTCAGAGATAGAGTTCAGAAAGGTAAGGAGCTAGATTTCCAAGTGACTGAGGATGAAGTACTACGTTGTAAGGGCCGCCTATGTGTCCCGAATGTTTCAGGGCTTCGCCAGTAGATCATGCATGAGGTACATTACGCTCGCTATTCCCTCCATCCAAGAGCAACAAAAATGTACCACGACATCAGAGACATCTACTGGTGGCCAGGTATGAAAGCTAAAATAGCTGAATTTGTATCTAGATGTCCTAATTGCCAACAGGTGAAAGCAGAACACCAGAAACTGGGCGGTCTGACATAGGATATAGTTGTGCCTTTGTGGAAATAGGAAACGATAAATATGGATTTTGTAACAGGATTACCCCGTACCAGACATAGACACGATTCTATTTGGGTCATAATTGACAGGTTAACAAAATCAGCCCATTTCCTGCCAATACGAACTACATTCTCTGCTGAGGATTATGCCGAATTATATATCAGAGAAATAGTTAGATTACATGGGGTGCCGGTATCTATTAGTTCAGACAGAGGAGCACAGTTTACAGCTAGATTTTGGCAATCGTTTCAGAGAGGTCTGGGGACATAGATTAACTTAAGTACAGCCTTTCATCCTCAAACAGACGGGCAAGCAGAACGAACTATCCAGACGCTCGAAGATATGCTACAGGCGTGTGTACTAGATTTTGGGGGTAGCTGGGATGAGCATCTGCCGTTGATTGAATTTGCCTATAATAACAGTTATCATTCAGCCATCCAGATGGCGCCCTTTGAAGCATTATATGGGCGAAAATGCAGATTGTCGGTTGGCTGGTTTGAAGTGGGGGAGACGACGCTGATTGGGCTGGATATTATTCGTCGGTCAGAAGAGACGGTGAAGCTTATCAGAGAATGCCTACTGACTGCTCAGAGTCTCAAAATCTTATGCGGATATGCGGCGCAGAAATCTAGAATTTGTAGTGGGTGACTAGGTATATTTAAAAGTGTCCCCGATGAAAGGGGTGATGAGATTTGGCAAGAAAGGCAAGCTTAGCTCGAGGTTCATTGGGCCATATCAGATTCGGTGGAGAATAGGCCGAGTTGCATACGAATTGAACTTGCCTCTAGAGTTAGCGTCTGTACACCCAGTATTCCATGTATCTATGTTGAGGAAGTTCGTAGGAGACCCTTCCACAGTTGTTCCAGTCCAGGATGTCCAGGTCATAGAAGAGTTAGCATATGAAGAGATTCCAGTAGTTATCTTAGACAGACAGATTCGTAGATTCAGCCATATCTTTGCTTCTCCCAAAAGTGAAATTGGGAACAACGTAAGCCTGACATAATCGGGTGACACTCCAGCGGGGATGTAAGTGTCACTTATCTCCAAAAAGTTTTGGAGATGTTGTTGTGGATCCTCGTGAGGGAGACCTGGGAATTGCCCACTGTGTGCAGCAATTGCACCATACTCTGTGTAAGCTCGAACCTCCCTCCTGGCTCAGGTTTGCGAATGCTAGATATAACGTTGTTAGCATGTGGGATTTCCACTCCATGAACTGGCCTAGCTTCCATTTCTTCGGGCACAAACACTGCCCTTATAATGGGTGGATTCTGTTTTTGCTCCAGGATTGTCTGTCTGAGCAACTGCAGCTTTCTCTCTAGAGCTTCTCTTCTTTGACGACGGAGTTGTCTTTCCGACTCTGAATGTGAATCCACCAGCTCCTTGTCCCTTGCCAGTGTTCAACAGAATTCAATATCTACAAAAGACAAGCTAAGACCAAGTTGTCAACACTAATAAGAAATCGTAAACTAACACTTAAGACAACAATTTTACCAATTGCCATGTTATACCCCGTAAAATCCCCAACACATAGATAGCCTATTCACGTGTTGGTTAGGAGTATTTGAAAGCCATACATGCTAGAAAAAGGCCCGGGAAAAGACCGGACGAGAAACCTGTCGAACCATCACGGAAGGAGCCGGGGTAGAGCCCCTCCGCGATGGCAAAATGTCACGGAGGTGGAGCCTCCACGTTGGCTCCGTGACACGTTGGCCTTGTCCAGGCCCAACTATATAAGCCCTCCACTTTGGTTTTAAATGATATATTTCATATAATTTCCAAAACTTGCGAAGAGAAACAGAGACGGTGCGATAGTACTATTAAATTATCGTCCGATTACGCCATCAAACGCGGTCCAAACTCAAATTAACTCCAGATACCGAGGTATTTAGCAGCAAGGAGCATTCCTACGAATTTAGTTTCGCGAAATTTGGCCGGCGAATCGTCGTGCTACTGAACTAAGGTAAGTGGAATTGCTCCAAACTAGTGTTAATATATTTCTATCCTTAAAGAGAGTATTTCCCCCTTCTGGACTTTCGAGAAATAGCGAGTTTTTGACTGTCTTTCGATAAGCCAATGTTTAGGCTATAAATATATGGAAAGTGACGTTTTCTTTCAGAATATTGGTGTATTTAGTTCTAATTAACATGTATATGAATGTAGTTGAGAGAAACAGTAGAAGTATCGACGGAAATCACATCGGGCAGTCCGGTACCCAGAAACCAGGTATGTAAAGCTATTCTTTCAGCAAGCCAGGAAATACAATCTAGAAAATAAATAGAATAAAGGCTATTAATAGATACCCAACATATAGGAACAATTTTAGTACAATTTCCAAAAAGCATGCTAGTATAGCATTACGTATAATGTGATAATCGGAATAACGGATCGTCAGATGATTTTAGTTAGTAATGTGATATCCGCTAGTAGCTTAGCATGTTCTTACGTAATATCCAGAAAGGAAGTAGTAAAGGCAGTATAATGAACTGGCAGGATTACAGATAGTATGTATTACATTTATTGAGCTATATCCAGTTATAGATGGCATGTTCTATGTTATTGAGTTATATCCAGATATAATCAGACAGACAGATAAAGGCCAGGTAGCAGTTAGCCCAACAATCAGAAACAGTGGAGAACAGAATATAGCATCGATTGTTTAATACGGACTGGCCTTGAAATAAAAGAAGAGAGTATGATTAGTATTTTCCATTTGTGCATGCTTGCTGTGTATGTGTTTTGTATGTTGAGACTTGTTGTGGCATATGGGCACCCTTTAGCATCCCCACCACCCCTGGGTTATAGCTGTGTCGATACCAGATTCAGATACCGCCACCAGCTGGGGGATGTCGTCCGCCTAAAGGACGATGATGGCTGACCACCATGATAATACGGTCCAGATTACCCTGCATGCAGGGGCAGTTCAGTTCGCTCTGCGCAGAGCTAGATTACCCCTGTTTACAGGGGCAAATTACTCTATGTGCGCTTGTGGTCGGGGGCAGTTTCAGATAAAGATTTTTATAAAATTACCCTGTTGCGTGCTTGCACCCAGGGGCAGTTTCAGTTACAGATATAGTAGCAGATTACACTGTGTGCACTTGCGCCCAGAGGCAAGAGTCTCAGACACAGTTTATTGTTATAGGCCAAGGCCTGAGCTACGTACCCAAGGGTGCCGGTAGGAGGATCTCACAGTTATCAGATGAGTGGAGTGACTTATTTTTGGTTGGTTTAGACCCGGGTAGGGGTAAATAGATTGTGTGTTGGTTGGCACCTTCCGGCTTATGGGGGCCGGTCAGGTATTGTGTGTATTTATATGTATATCTATATGTGCTATTAGATACTAATAGACAGTAGGACGACACGTCGTCAGGTACGCCCAGTTAGTTACGGAACAGATAAACTCTCCCCAGTTATCCTCAGCCAGATAGTTTCAGCTACTTACTGCTTATATGTCATGTTATTGTTGTTACCCATTTCAGTTGTATATTTCAGTTTGCTTTACATGCTCAGTACCTGTGGTACTGACACCCGTAGGGGCGCTGCATTACTTGCCTGCATGTACACATAGACGAGGAGTCGATCCCTCGTGATCCAGTCAGCAGAGTTATCAGCTCCTATCCTCCGGAAGTATATAGTCGAAGGTTGCTCCTATTTCCTTTTTTATTACGGTTTGGGTAGGTCGGGGCCCTGTCTCGACCATTCTATTATTACTTCCTAGAGGCTTGCAGTCTGATGTTTCCCTGTGGTAGTGGTGCCGGTCTTGTGGGGCCGTGCATGTATATATGCATTTGGTTGATTATGTTGGTCGTGTGGGGCCATAGTTTGATTGTAGTGGTGACCTTGCCGGTCATGTAGTTATTCAGTATTCTATTGTTAAGTTACAGATAACTAGACAGCATGGTGGCCTTGTCGGCCCGCATAGGTTTCTTGACATAAGATGATTCTGGTTAGCTGATGATACAGTACAGGTGGCTATAGGCCTAATCGGCCGGGGGCTGTATTTACAGCCGCTATATAGCCGGTTCATTTCTTGAAATAGAGCTAGAGTCAGCAAAGCACCAGATGTGCTCAGGCTGGACCGTTTAGCATCCCAGAGTCTAGCAGGCACCAGGTGCCCGTCATACCCCCCAAGGTGCGGTGTGACATGCCAGTCCCTGGCAACGGCGCCAAAAACTCGTTTGATGGTTTGGAATGCCTACACGCAAGTGCACGTGGTCGAACAAGTAGTAAAATGGCTAGAGTAGCCATGTATCGATCCCACAGGGACTGGACCACGGTAATAATCTAATTAAGTGTTAATAAACTCTAACTCTAATAATGCACAAAACAGTTTCAAGAAGATTTTGGGATTTTGTTTCCTAATTTATACTAATCTAAAACAAATGTACAATTTTAGTCTGAACTATAGTAATGAGCATGCTGAGGCTAAAACAAACATGCAGGGAAGCAATTTATTGATACAAATTAGTTAATCTTTCCTTCGGTTGCTAGTCAAGAATTATTGCCTATGGATTAAAACTCCCGTATTTAACCCAACTTAAGAATCATGAACCTTCCACCTACATTTCTGTGATAAGAAGAAATTCATGTTCTAGCCATGCGAACCCGATTCCTTAATTGACTAATACGACTTTCAGATATATTTCTATTCTGAAGGTAAATCAATTCTCAATTTTCCCAAACCAAGAAGAGATCATATCCTATTAATTCACAACTTTCCAATTTCTTTCTCTTTCGAGTGCAAACCGGATTTTTTAGATATACATTAATATTGGCCACACATTAATGGAGTAAGAACAAGAATTAATAGAACAACCATGGAAGAAAAGATGAAAAACCAAGATGATCAATAATTACATTCCACTACAAATGTTCTTAACCTCAGCAAGAAGTGAATTTAGCCACTCATTTGTGGATTAAACATCGTTAAATGAGTGTGAATCATACAAATAATTGAAATAAGGAAGAAAGAGATGGAGAAGAACCCTAAGAATTGCGTCCCCTCAACTGCCTGTAACCCACGTTCTTGCTCAACCAAGTCAGAATAATTAAAAATAAACCTAAGTGTGCTATTTATACTAGTGGGAATTTTTTCCGGAATAACAAGCAACGTGTCACGGAGTGCATCGCGGAGCACTGCCTCCGTGACACACCACAAACGCGGACCCTCACTGGAATTCGGTCCTCCAAGTAATTATGCCCAACGTGCCACGGCATGCAACGCGGGGCTTGGCCAATGTTCCATGGCCCCAACGTGGACCTTCAGTGGAACTTGGCCTATTTTTATCATCCGAGGCAGAATGCATCCGCGATGGCAGCGTGACACAGCTCCATCGCGGAGCCCCTTAATTTGCTGCATAACCTTGGCCTTTTCCACTGCTCGCTTCCGAGTCTATTCCCGATTTCTCCCAGCATGCATCTTAGCTTCCTAAAATTACATTTTTCCTGCAAAACAACACTAATCATGTTGGTTAGTATAAATTCACATTTTAACTACAAATCACATGAGAATGTACAATTATTAATGGATAAACAAGACGAAATGAAGCATTTGAGTATCACTTGGGCATATAATTCTGCCCAAGATTAGTAGTAACTGGATAGCCTTATAAAGTTATGAACTTCTATCACCGTAGTGGGCCTAGCCTAATTTCAAACTGCTTCAACCTTTTGTAGATCCACCATGATCCTTTCCTTGGAGACTACGTGCCCCAAAAAAGGCATTGATTCCAACCAAAATTCACATTTAGTAAGGTTTGCATACAATTTTTATTCCTTTAGCAGCCCCAACACAACCCTCAAATGATTCTCATGTTCCTTCTTAGTCTTGAAATACACCAAAATATCATCAATGAAAATGATTACAGATTCTAGATAAGGTTTGAAAATTTCGTTCATTAAGCTCATGAAAGCATCTAGAGCATTAGTGAGTTCAAATGACATGAACAAGAACTCATAATGTCCATACCTAGTTCGAAAGGCTATATTCAAAACATCCTCAGCATGGATTTTCAGTTGATGATAACCCTCAAATCAATTTCGAGAACACAGCTGCACCCTGAAGCTGATCAAACAAGTCATCTATTCGAGGAAGGGGATACTTGTTCTGAATGGTAATCTTATTCAGTTGATGGTAGTCAATATACATTCACATGTTCCTATCTTTCTTCTTCACAAATAACACAGGGGCACCCCATGAAGAGACATTCGGAGGAATGAACCCTTTACTAAGAAACTCTTGCAACTGTTCCTTGAGTTCTTTCAACTCAACTGGTGTCATTCTATATGGAAGTATGGAAATAGGTTGGGTTCCTGGCTTTAAGTATATGCAGAAATCAATGTTGCAGTCTGTTAGCATAACAGACAAATCCACAAGAAAGACCCCTACGAACTCACGACTATCCAAACAGACTCTATAGGGGGATCCTCTATACAGGTATCTCGAATGTGGGCTAGGTAAGTTGAACACCGCCACCCTATCAGTTTCCAGGCAAGAACATATGAAATAAGCTTTTTAGGAGCAGGGCAATAATTCCCCTTCCACTCCAATCTAGACAACCCTGACATTGCTATGGTGACTGTCTTAGCAATGGCAATCTAAAATGGCATGATAGGGAGACAACCAGCTCATCTTCGGGATAACGCCAAAGTCAGCCATGTCTAAGATCACCAAATCTACTTGAGTATCATAACCCATAAATCCCACTGAACAAGCATGATAAACTTTATTCACAATCATAGAATCCCCAAAAGGAATAGAAACATAAATCGGGGCATCAAGAATATCTCAAACAAGATTCAACCCCACAGCAAAGTATGTAGACACGTAAGAAAAGATAGAGTCAGGATCAAATAAAACAGTATCCATTCTGTCTAATATGAGAATAGTACCTATAATGACTGCATCTGAAGCTTCTGCCTCAAGACAACCAAGAAATGCATAGAAATGAAACTGACCACTAGTTTGTGACTCGCCCCTGTTGGGCTATGTACCCACTTAATCGGACTAAGTACCACACCTTCCTATCAGAACACCCCCTCTGCCAAGCTGAGCTTCACCTCTACCTACTGAGTGACCACCCCACCCAATCTAAGGGCGATCCTTGCTAAAGGCACTACCTCCCCTCCTTGCTACAGATGGAGCTCGAGGAGCCGAATATGGAATGATTTGTCTACCCTGTCCAAACTTGGGGAACCATCTATGAATGTGGCTATACTCTCCACACCCATGACACACCTTATCGAGCACGGACCTCTAGGAAAGAATTGAAGAAATAGTGAAAGCTTCGAAATCTGACGAAATATTTGTGTATTCCCCACTATACCTGAAGGGTGCTAACTGGTCCCTAGGGAATCCAAGTTGATACTTGTATTGCAGACTGAATAGGGCACCTGACGTACCTCTAGGAATTAGTTTCCTAGAAAAGGAGCCATTGAAGCTACCTCCTTTCAGAGACTTCTTCTCGGCGTTTTTTGCATAACCATACTATTTAACCCGCTCCACATTCTTCACAAAATCCACCACCTCATGGAAGGTGTTACCTGATGAGACTATTTATGGATTTTATAGTTGGAGCCCCATGTTCAGGACCTTCACAAACCACCTGATCCTCTCCTACTCCGTGGGTAGTAATGGTAAGACATACCTCACTAATGAGGGGAACCGAGCCTCATCAGTTATAACTAAGGAGGTCCCCTGCTCAATACTGGTAAACTCATTGCGCCTTCAGTCCCACATGGTTCAAGGCACATGATTCTCTGGAAGGTGGAGTAGAACTGAGTCCATGTCAATGGCGGTGACCCCGCCGGCCTACACTCTAAAAACGCCCTCCACCAGAGCTTAGCATCTCCCATTAGTTGAAAAGTAATAAATTACACCCCATACTTCTTCACTGTCATCATCTTATGAAGCCTCTTATGGCAGCCTATGATCAACTAAAATGCGTTCTGCCTCAATGCCATAAAAGGTGGGAGGTTTTATCTTTGTGAACCTTCGAAATAGAACATGCTTCTCTCCAGTCATCATCGGTCTCGAAAACATGACTTCCTCAGAAATGTCATCCATACAGGGAGCTATAGTTGTTACATGATGTACCCCCAAGTACTGCCCTGCTGGAGTTGTTGCTTTCACTCCATTACCCTTTAGGACGCTCACAAGATTTAGCACCTGAGTCAGGACCTTAGAGGAAGTTGGGGCGGCTGCAGCACCTCCATGTACTGGTATCTCTATCACTATCGCCACCTCGACCTAAACTTCTAACGGTACTGAGGATTTCAACCTCTCCCGGGCAGTACCAACAGCTTGGGCCCTGCCACTGGCAACAATCGATCTTTGCCCGCAGCCTCGTTCTTATCCTTTATTGCGAGTTGTGGCTGCCACAACTGGTTTTGGAGACTCTTCTTAGACTCCTCCTGCACGTATCCTCACCATCTGTGATATAAAAAGATAAGTTATTAAATACCAATTTGGATCACCAAATACCAATTGAAATCAAGTAATAGTGCGAAAGAGAGAGAAAGAAGGGAGTTTTTCTAAAGTCCTGTAGCCTCCTAAAGATAAGTAATGGACGTCTCCGCATTGATATTCGAGACTCTACTAGACTCTTCATCGTACAATAAGATTGATGAATCTAGGGCTTTGATACCATCTTGGTCATGACCTTTTTGGCCGTGACTGGCACCTACACTAGCCCCCCCCCCCAGAGTGAACCTACGCACCCAAATAATTCATCCAATGACAACATTTCTACTATTAATTAGATACTCTCAAAGAAAACTGCAAAAGTATTATAAACACAAAAGAAAATAGCTACAACCTCTATCTAATGCTATCCTAGAAATTGAAAGTCATTATACTGAGGACATCTACTTAACAACTGTCTACGAATGATAAAACAAAATAAACAAAAGTTCATGTATAAATTAAAGACATCTTCTAAGGGGATTTGCAGCAACTTAGAAAGGAAATCAGCTTACCCTCGGGTAACTCATTGCTGCTTTTATAGATAGGGTCGAGTACAAATTCTTAAGTCCCAGTCTGCACTCAAAAATAAGTGCAGGAGTAGCATCAGCACGACATAATGTAATGGTAGGCATCATCGACCAGCCTTAAAAAATAATGTATATACATGTAAAATAACCTACAATCGCTAAAACTGATAATCACCAGGTAACATGAATTCTGAAATAATTCAAATAAAGGTTTAAAGCTATCCCGATCATTGGATTAGCCCTCATAGCAGTGGTGGTAAGATTACGGCAGCGGTCTCACCATAGCGAAAAGGGTAACGCTGCAATGGTACTACATAGGCAGTAACTTGATCAAGCTGACAAACATAGATTTCTCACTTTGTAATTTCTCAACAATCAGTTCATCAACTCTGTACAGATTTATGCATAGCTAAAAATTCAACAATCAACTCATCAACTTATCACATGGAATATACAACTAATCCTCAACAATGAATACATTAACTCTTCACAGATTCACACATAACTTTGCAAAGATAAAGCAAGTTATAAACAAATACATCGACATCAAATCCAAAAAATGACTATTGATGTCGCCAAGTGCATGCAAGCGCACGTGATCATCAAGTAATATAGGACGGTGAAGTTCCTATATCGATCCCTCAAAGACTTGTAGGATTAATTGCTCAAGTTTAATATTTTATATCACTATTCAAATAAACATAAGTAAAATGAGGAAATAGGTTTAGAGATTATTCTACTAACTTCAAATGTAAATTAGACTAACAAACAAAAATCATTTTCACAAGTATTTGTAATTCAAACGATGATGAGAATCTAGGGTCTTGGCACGTTTGCTTTCAGGTTGAGTTTTTAGGACTCAAATACACTAAACTTAACTCTTCTATGATTGCTAGTTGCAAATTATGATCTTATTTCTCTCTATTCTCCATATCCAAGAACTATCTCATGAACCCTAAAACTCATATCCCTATGGTTGAAGGAGAAACATGAGATGAAGGTTGTAGGTACTTGTATTCAACTGAACAGGGTTGAAGGGTATATTCCTATCATCGACAAAAGAATCAACTCTTGAACTAATTTGAACAAGATTATTGAAACATATTCCATGCTTGCTTTTACCACTCTTACTTGCCTCCCCCGAGTTCAAGGAAGAGCCAACAAATAATATTTCCAAGGTGATCAGGCTAATGAATAAGCAATAAAAACAAGTAAGCATAAACAATCTTGAATGAAGAATCAAAGTCTAGCATAAAAGAGTATTCAAACTTCAACCATCAACTATGGAGAAAATCCTAGAACAAGAGTTAGATACTCATTTTCAAGTTTGAAAACTAAAGCAATCATCATTCGATTAACAAAAGCATAAAGTAAAGAAGAAAACCCAAAAGAAAATGAACTTCTGTCTCTTTCCCCAAAGACTGCGTACGAAATGATCTCCGAATGATCAAATCCTCTAACAAAATGCCCTAGATATTATATTTATAAGAAAGATATCAAATGACTTTTTTTCCCTTGAAAATTTTAACTTTTAAACTTGAAAATCCACCTTGTACAGCCCCTGGCACGCCGCACCATCCAACACACCAAGCTTGGCTTGAATTTCCTTTGAAGTTTTGCCTATGGTGTACTGCACTAGCTATCTCGTCAAGGTATTAGTCAAATTCTACACATTTTGGGACCTGGGGCACCGCACTATTCAATTCACCAAAGTATTAAAAATAAATTTCCAAGTCCAGAACCTATCTGGCGCGTCGTACTACTCAATTCGCCAAGGTGTATCAAAATTCTTCTAAAGTTTGAGCTCTAGCGTGCCGCACCAGCTTGAGTGTAATTTTCTCTGAAGTTTAAAGGTTGGCACGCCGCACCAGCTATCTCACTAGGCCAACTTTTCTCAAATTCTTCTTTCTTTACATCTTGGGCCATTTTTGAGTCCTTTTTCATTGATTACCTGCTAAAACCATTTAAAAACACTTGTTAGCTCATTTAACACACATCATCATGAATTTATGCATTTCATAAGGGTAATGAACTCAAACCAAGGTAAAACATGAGTATAAGTATGAAAAATAGGCATAAGAATATGCACAACATCACCACCCCACAATTAAATCATTGTTCATTCCCAAACAATCCTTACTTATATACACTAACATCTTCTCCAACCACTTGTCACCTCGATAAATTCTCACTCAAGTAGCTACCATAGATCATATAACTAAGTGATTCATCAATTGATACAATCCACATCAAGCACACACGGAAGTTTTCACCTTCGAAACTACATAACCTCTATAACTGACTCATCTTTTCAAAACAGGGACAACATGCTTAAGTATGAAAAATACAACACATAGTACACCAACTTAGACTATCCTATGCCCTCACTTATTGAGTGATGTTCCTTCCCTCATGTTATCAATTCAAAACTTGGAACATAATAAGCAAGACATACTCACTCTCACAAATGATGTATCATACACATGCAACATACCATAGGCTTGCCCCTCATGTAAAATTAGACTACTTAATCACTTCTAAGAGATTAAAATCATAAGGATTTTTCTTGGTTGTAATGTCGGCTAAGGGACGGGTAGGAATTATTTTATTTAGTAGTGGCGAATAGTTCTAACAACTTAAAGACATTCTTTCATTTTTCCTATCCACCTCTTTTCTTAACTTCTCACCCTTTCCCTTACTAGTCCTCTTTTTTCTTTTCTTTTCTTTTCTCATGAACCTCTTTATATTACTTGACTGCTAGTTTCTTCTTATAAGTTTAACAAGAATAATAATCCATTTAAGATATTTCATTTATGTTCTAGCAGCAAGTAGACATGTTATTTTGTGTGGGCACCCCTCCTCTATTCATCTCCTCTTTCCATCACTCTTTTTTTCTTTCTTTCCTTTCCCTTGACTCGTTCTACATCAGTTGCCTTCATTCTTAAATTTCAAAATGCTTCAGACTATCTTTAGATCAAAAGTTCTGAAGGTCATGCAACAAATGGGAATAGAATTCTTTTGTGGTTAAGAAGAAATTAAGGCTTGAAGCTCAAAAGGGGTTGACTAAGAATATCGTTAACGAAGTTACAACAACAATGGACACAATGGGCTTTCAATGAAACGCCTTGATCACATCTCACCTCTTTAGCAACTAGCTATCCTATACATACTTAGACAAGTTATAGATGTTACATTATATACAACACACAACAAATCAAGCTCATCTCTCGTGGCATCATGGTCTTAATCGGTTTCCTATGGGTACATATCCACACCATCAAATTGAATGAATTCCTTCATTATTAAGCCCTAAAAAAATTTTCTTGAGTCAATTTATAGAACCTATGTTTCTCTTATGGAATTCTCACTTCTTATGCATTTAAGATGACCACTTCATTACTTCTAGCATAGCTTCTAAGTGGAATATCAAGAGCACACAAGTATGATTGTTTGACTCCATCCTAAAAATGAAAAAAATTGTAACTAATTTCCCTTAAGATAGTCTTCATTCATCCATAATGGGGACGGTCCACTACCTCTATGACAACACTAAAAAAATTAACTCTTAATTGACAAAACTTAACTAAACTAGAGACGAATGTCCGGCTGGTTCGGTATATGGTTAAAAACTGACACACAAGTGCACGTGGTCAAACAAGTAGTAAGTGGCTTAAGTAAGCCAAGTATCGAACCAAGGAGACTCTGGATAAGTAAAAATTGCTCAAGTATACTATATTCTATCGTACTTCTATATATGCTGACAACAAAGTAACCAAAAGTTAAATGAATTGTTTATAAATTATATACTAAAACTATTAACAAATATCTACTTTGAATTGAAACTATGGATATGAGCATGCCAAGGTTAAGAACATGTAATGAACTTGATTATAATCATAATTTGGTTAGTCTTCTCTTCCAGTTGCTAGCCAAGAACATTAGCCTAGAGATTAAAACTTGCGTATTTAATCTCACTTAAGAATCATAAACCATCCGTCTACATTTCTGTGATCAAATGCAATTTATGACCTAGCAATACAATTCCAGTTCCTAAATTGACTAATATGGCTTTCAAGTATATTTTTATCAGGAAAGCACATCAAAACCCAATTTTCCCAAATCATGTTAAGAACAATACCCTATTAATTCACAACTTTCCAATTTCGTGCTCTCTCGAGTGAAATCGAACTTTTCAGATGTACATTAATGTCGGCCACACACTAATGCAGTAGAAACAACAATTAATAGAACAACATGGAAGAAGAAGATGAAAATCCATATAATTCAATAATCAAAATTCATCACCATTGTTCATAACCTCAGCAAGGAAGAGAATTAGCCACTCATTTGTGGATTAATCATCCTAAAACAAGTGTTAATCATACAAACAATTGATTGAAAGAAGAAAGAAAGAGAGAAAAACCCTGAGCTTTTTCGTCCCTCAACTGCCTGTAACCCACGTCCTTGCTCCACCAAGTCTGAATTCATTAAAAATAAGCCTAAGTGTTCTATTTATACTAATGGGAATTTTTCCCGGTATAACAAGCAACGTGTCACGGAGTGCATCGCGGAGCACTGCCTCCGTGACACGGCGTGGACGCGGACCTTTTCTGGAAATTTAGGGTCCAGGAATAAAGCTTCAACATGGCACGGCTTGCAACGCGGAGGCTTGCTTCCGTACCATGGAGCTGTCGCGAGGCTCCACTGGAAATTGACAAATTATTCACCCTCCAGGCAGAATGCCTCCGCGATGGTAGCGTGACACGGCTCCATCGCGGAGCCCCTTTATATTGTGCAGTCCAATGCCTTTTTCGTGCTCGAATCCAAGTCCAACTCCGATATTGTTCCAACATGCCTTTTAGCTCCTCAAAATCACAATTTACCTTCAAAACAATGCTAATCATGTTGGTTAGTATAAATTCACATTTTATTACCAATTACATGAAAATGTATACACATTGCACAATAAACAAGGCGAAAATGATACGTTTGAGCATCACTTGGGCATATAAATCTGCCCAAGATCAACGAACAATCACATAACATCACATATAGAGAATCACTTTTCACATCCATCCACCATACTAACTATTACAGACCATAGTTTAATCAATCACATGCCTGTCATGCCCCACCTTGGGAGGCATAACTAACACCTAATGCCACACTGGGACCTAAGTTGACCTGGCCAGGCATATGCACCTTTGGATCCTGCTAGCAACTCAAAATCAAGAAAACAAACTGCTATATCTTTGACTAACAAGGCCATATAGCAACCTCTAAAAGAAAACAACTAACCCAGCAACATTATAATAAAGGGATCCTATGCGGGCCAACAAGACCACCATGCTGTCTAGTTATAAAAGAAGGAAACAAAAGCACCATATTCATACTAAAGCTGACAAGGCTGCTAACTAACAAGCTAAACTAGGCCCCACACGGCCAATACGCAAAATATACATACATAGGACACACATGGCCAACCGCAACCAACTAACTAAAAACTATAGTCTGCAAACCTCTAAGAGTGAAAATATTGGTCAAGACAGGGCCCCGGCCTACCCAAATGCTATATAAATAAAAATCAGGTAAATCTCTACAACCTGGCAACTCTAAATGAAAGGAGTTGGACAATATGCTGACTCTGAATCACTGCTAGGAGGTCACAAAACCTGTCTCTCTAAACCTTTAGGCAAGTATGCAGCACCCCATAGTTGGGTGTTTGTACAATATGTACCAAATATGTAAGGCAATAATAAAGGCTGAATAGAAGCTAATAAAGAGCTAAAAGTAATCAGTGAAAAGGGCAGAAGTTAACCTGTGAGCTTTTTTATCCTTAACTTGCATCTAGTAACCCACTACACGAATGAGAGCTGAAGCTATACTACTATACATTCATAATCTATATCTAGTAAGCAACTATACAAAGAATAACCTAACCTGGTCTCCATAAGCTTGAAAGATACAATCAACGTAGAGATAACCTATTTAGGCCCCATAAGCCCCGACAGGCAACAACCAGTCTATATACCCCTATTAGTACCCCTGAGACCCTACACGTAACAGTAACTGAATGTACCTGGTCTCTTGAGACTATACCGGAGCCTTGCAGAGTCCTGCAACTGATTTCGATCCTTTTGCCCCTGTGACTGCACCTCGAGCGCACGAGGCTCTATGAAGGGTCTGTAATGCCACTATGGCATAGAAGAAGCCCATAATGAATAGACTTTAACTTGGCCCCATAGGCTTCACTTTAGTCCTTTTAGACAAGATATAACTCTGTAAACGACACAACATCATAGCTTCATAAGCAGTTTATAACTCCAAAAGTAGTTCGTATATCTAGCAGCCTCTTAGTTATTCATGGAAGAGGCATTACCAAATCCGATCTACCCCAACTAGGGAGACTATGTTACAATCTAGAAATCTAGCCATTCAGAACCATATCTAGCCCCTTAGGCCTAACGTGACCGCTATTCGACCCTAGAATAGTCTACGTAGATACCTACAGGAATAGTCTGTATGCCTATACCTGACTAGAGGATCCTGGCAATGATTACAACCCCTATCGACTTAGACGGGAAAGGATGAGGTCCGGCTGACCTAGGCAATAGTATGAAGGTCATGCTAGGACAATGATAGCTCATAAGTGAACAGTAAGGTTGCAGGTCACCACCTATTTAGTTCCCTCGCTCAGAACGTCTGTTGGACTGCTACTAATCGGACATGCTCCTGAGCATTCAGCCCTAGCTTCCTATGGGCAGCTTACTGTAATCATTAGCTTGAAGGTATTACTGTAATGCTATGGTTCTAGTCCCCTAGACATTAACTTGGTCTGCCTAGATTTCATATGGCTCCTCTAGGCGATTTATGGCCTCGTAGGCAAGTATATTTGGACCTAGCCCTTCGCAGCAACAGGTACCTGGGCATCTATAAGAGTATCCTGGGGCATTGGCTCCACGTTTAAATACTAGTAAGGTTCCCTCCTTAGGGTAACAACTAGTCTATCAAGCATGTAACAACTGGGATGGTTTCCCGGGTGACTTTTATGACAAGCATTAAGCTGGCTAAAACTAACGGTCACTGACAGTAGCCCATCATATGGAGAGCTGTCGCTCAGTTCATTAGACAACCCTAGTGCCACTGGCTCGAAGGTAATACTACCTATCCAAATTCGGGCCCTGGGGCATCAAGGTATACCAACGGCCTGTGGGTGAGCTTTACTGACAATGCAGGCATCAAACTGAAAGTTATATCGCCCTGCTACGCCCTATGTTGTCCAATCTACCAATTTAGGCCCAACATCTAACCATACACATTAAAGGCATTGAAACAATAGCAAACCATCTGAATACCTCTAAATGGTAAACAGGTGAACGGGGAACTCTCTATGGTGCACCCAGCGTTGGTCACACTTAACATACTTATTCCCGATGAGGGATACTATGGTATAATCTCAATACATCTTATAGCAGCTAACCACAACATATAAGATCATTATCTACTTTCGAGGACCTAGTTCATATCACTATACAATGAGAATAACTTGCCAAATAGATACGTCTTAACATCCTTGAATGTCAACTTTCGTTCACCCAAACAGTTTTCAACCTGAAGCCCGTGATTCCACCAAATTGTAGCCCTTACATTGAGAGAATGCAGCTATTTTCAACAATAAGAATGGCCAATAATAGTATCTTTCAAAAACATTAGCTACAAATCAAACTTCACTTAATTCAGCTGAAAGCTTACCAATCCCCGAGAGTTTAGAAGATAGAAATGCTAACCTATCACTTGATGCCGCTTAAGACTCTAGTAGAAGTGATTTCGATAACTTTTACTTTGAGGGGTTCTGGTACTCTGAGCGTATTTCTAAGAAATAACTCCACAGGACATTCCTTGTAGGCTTGGAACTCGTCGTCCAAGAAGAATTTGGGTATAGACAGGTTTAACAGCGTAATTCTACCAAAAATTGATGGAAATTTGAGAGGAATTATCATAAGGGTCGAGGGTCTAATTTGATAAATGTTGTGAATGAATTGAATCCCTCACTTAAACACACACATATATATAGGGAGGCGCATCGGTGGGCCATCACGCCGCAGGGTTGTCGACTCGCACAGGCCCTCTGATGTGCCGTGAATTTACGGCACTAGTGATGCTTAAAACTTTGTGAATGTGCATGACTTTAGGTACATTTATGTGGATATGATGTGTTTTGGTAGTTTTGCAGGTAAAACGGGTCGTAGGAATAAAAGTTGAGAAAAAGAGTTGAAAACAGAAAAAGGTGTCTCAAACGAGCCTCGGTACAGACCATTGGTCCTTACCACGGGCCATTCTATTGAGCCATTTCATGTGATTCAAAAAAGTTAATAAGCAGAGTGTTAATCAATGGCTGCAACCGATGGGTCGTATGAGCTTACAACGGGTCGTTCTGAAGGACCATGGGTAGATACAAAAAAGAATGGAAAATTGAAGTCTCATATGATTTATGGTTCGTACGGGCCGTATGAACTTACAACAAACCGTCCTGTGCGGTCGTGGAAAGAATCAGAGAAATTGTCCAACAAAGGGCTACATACAACGGATGAACAGGATGGGCCGTACTTATTAAGGTCGGGTCGTTCTGTGTGCTCGTACTTATGGGTTCAAAAACCATGATCAAGAGGCCGAAAAACAACAAACAAGACCAACGGCTCGTAGGGTCTTATAATAAGCCATTGTTTGTGCCCATATGTTGAAAGGAGAAAAGCCTGAAGGAAGCAACGACTACAACAACGGGCCACTATAACGGTCCATTGAAACTACCAACAGACCGTGGTACCTGCCGATACCAGAATCTTAGTTGATTTGGAAAGGATTTGTTTCATGTTTTTAAATACTTGGTTTAGGTTTATTTTAATGTTACAAAATTTTACAGTTTGGAACATTGATTTTTAGGAGTTATTCACTGCAGGTTAGATTCAAGAAATGATATTTTGATTTTGTTCTTGAACTTGGAGAAGTAATACAACCTTGGATTTTTGTTCATCGATTTTGGAGTTCTATTCAATTCACTTGGTTTTATTCTACGAATCTTTGTAAGTTATAACCATGATTTCTTTATTATGTTGTGATTGTGATCATTCAAATATGAGTAGCTAAACCCATAACTAGGGTTGTGGGAACCATGATGAATTAACACACATAGATTAAACACTTAGTGATTCTTGAATGGGGTTTAATGCATGTATTATTTTTCCCTTCATTTTAATTGATTCTTGATGGTTGCAAACTTTAGGACTCTCCTTATTCTTACTTACCGGACCAAGGATATAGCGAATAGGAAAAGGGTTCAACAATGGAGATTTGAGGCTATCAACCCTCATCTAATAGCTTGAACTTGTCTGGAGATAGCTAATCCGATATTAAGGGTAAGGGGTAATTAAGAAAACACCCATAGACTGACCAAGTTGCGTGGTGAAAATCATCTAGATAGGGGACCAACCATTTAGGTGAACTTAACTTACCAATATTGCATGTTAAACATCAGAACAGATCACTAGTGTAAAAGCATTGTGGTTATGAAATCTTGGGGAACACAATCCTAGTCAACTCGTTAATTGAATACAAACCAACATTGATCTAAACATCTAGTAGTTTTTACTTTTGTTTATTATTTTATTTCTTTCCCCCTTAGGAAATAAGTAATTCGATAGTAACAACCATTCGTATTAACTCAAGTTCTTTCCATATTCCCTGTGGGATTGACCTCAACCTTCGTTGGGTTCTATATTTGACATCAACCGTTTTATATCTCGTCTGCGAGGTGTAATTTGGGCGACTTCAAACTTTAGCGTCGTTGTTGGGGAATACGCCTAAGGCTTTTGTTAATTGTATTTGCTTTACTATTGGTTCTTATTTCCTTTTTATTTTTCTTTTATTGTTTTTTGTTTTTAACAGGTCTTAGGTTCATGCATGCCCAATAATAGGAGCCAAGGAAATCCCCTGGTTCCAATTGATCACGAACTTGAGAAAATGCTAAGGACTCTAAGAAGAATGGCCAACATACAAGAACAGGAGACAGTGGACCAAGACACAGTGAGAATGTTGGCTGAGGAGCAAGATCGAGCCAGAGATCATGAGTTAGTTAGGGTTGCTGAAGAGCAATGTCTATCTGCTGAAGTAGATCTATCTAGAAGGCACAGAGGTCTAGAACAGTAGAGACACCGATATTTCGATGAGGAGGAGGATGCTGATATAGATGAAATCGGTGCCATTGGAGCTATAGTCCCTCCCCCTTTGCTTGCTAGGGAAAAGTTTGATATTACTAGTGCTATGATCCAACTGGTCAACATGAAGGGAATATTTGCAATTCATGCAACTGATGTTTCCCATACTCACTTGAAATTTTCGTGGGTATCTATAAGGCATACAAATAACCGGGAGTGAGCCAGGATGCAATCAGACTGAGGTTAATTCCCTTTTCATTAGGGAGTGAGGCAACGATGTGGTTGGATGAGCTGCCAAATGATTCTATCACTACTTGGGAGGAAATTAAGAGAGATTTTCTCGAAAGAATCTTCCCACCTTCCAAATCGTTGCAGTTGAAAGATGAGATATATAACTTTAGGAAATTGAATTCAGAGGCACTTCATGAAACATGGCTGCATTTCAACAAGAAGCTCAAAAAGGGTACCAAATCATTAGGATTCCAGATGATACATTGTTGGAGATCTTCTATAGGTCTCTAAATGCTAACACCAAGGGTGGCTGACACCATCTCTAGCGGAACCTTTATGAGCCACACTTATGCAGAGGCTGCTAAGCTACTTCACCAGATCACCAAAACCAACCGTGCTTGGCACACTAGAGAGTCAGAGATTCCGGCTGGTTCTTATGCGGTTAGTATGTCTACAGAATAGAGAAGAAAAGATGAAGAGTGTGATCAAGATATTACTGAGATTAAAATAACTATGGGGTTGCTCACTAAGCATCTAATAGGAGCTGGAGCTGAGAAAGTTAATGATGTGGGTTCTCAAGGCAAGGCCCCGAGAAATGATGAATGTGAATCTGAGTCTGAAGAGGAAGCTAACTATCTAAATGAACAGAGGGCGGATCTTCGGACCAACACCCAAGGGTCTAACCAGGACTCTTGGCGTCAAGGTCAAGGGAACCAAGGTCGAAACTTTTATAAGGATAACAATTACAACCGAGGCTAGTACAGAGATAATGAAGGCTGGAAGAAGCGTGATGAGTACAAGAACGATAGAAGCGGTCTATATGTTCCTCCAAGGAACCGTGAGCTAGAGTCTAGTGGTTCAAGGGTTGAAGACATGACGTCTAAATTACTTAAGCAAATGGAGACAATAGATAGCCATTTTGAGGAGCTACACACTGATATTTCTGCTATGAATCAAAAGGTGGAATCACATGCCATGGCAATCAAGCAGATTGAGCAGCAGCTGAGTTAGATATCGGTTGTAATTAATTAGAAGCAGACAGGAACACTTCCTAGAAACACTGTGAAAAATCCAAAGAATGACGGTCACTGCATGGCGGTCACTACTAGGAGTGGGAAGGCGATAGTTGATCCTCCAAGGTTGGTGGTGATTGATGAAAAAGAAGAGCCCATAGAAATTGATGATAGTAGGATAGCAGATTACGAGGATCAAACATTGGTTGGAGATTCTGTGGTGAAGATCGCTCCTACTAATTCAAAGGAGCATGGATCTAGAAATGAGAAGGAGAAAGAGGTTCAGTAAAAGTTCACACCGATCCCTAGATCTCCTCCTCCTTTTCCACAGCGGTTGAAGAAAAAGGTCGAAGATGGGAAGTATCACAAGTTCATTTCCATGTTCAAGCAATTGTCTGTGAACATCCCATTAGTTGAGGCACTTGAGCAGATCCCTGGATATGCCAAATTCATGAAGGACCTTGTTACTAGAAAGAGGACTGTGAGTTTCAAACCCGCAGATAATTTGCACCATTGTAGTGCGATAGTATGCTGTACTCTTGTTCAAAAGAAGGAATACCCTGGAGCATTCACTATACCATGCACTATTGGAGCCTTTAACTTTGCCAAGGCTTTATATGATCTGGGAGCTAGTATTAATCTGATGTCGTTAGCAGTGTTCAGACAGTTGGGCTTGGAAGCCCCCAAACTGACTACAATGCGACTTTTGATGGCAGATCGTATGGTGAAGAATCCGGTGGGGATCCTATATGATGTACTATTAAAGGTAGAGTCCTTTATATTTCTGGCCAATTTCGTCATCCTGGACTGTGAAGTTGATTTTGAGGTCCCCATTATTTTGGGGCAACCATTCCTTGCCACCAGATGTGCTCTTGTAGATATGGAGACTGGACAGCTCAAATTCCGGTTGAACAATGAGGAAGTGACATTTAATGTGTGAAGATCCTTGAAGCAGCCAAATGATATGAGGGTGGTCTTAGTAATTGATGTTGCAGAACTTGAGTTCCCAATTCTGCCTATGGAGGAGTTATTGATTCTTGATGACTTAGCAGCAATTTTGATGGATATTGGTGTTATGGAGATTCATGGGGGTGAGGAGATTGTAAATGCACTTGCTGGCATGGGGTCATACACTTATGCTCCAAAGAAGATCGATCTTGACTTGAAGAATCGGGTGACCCCATTGGCAAAGCCATTTATTGAGGAGCCCTCTAGTATTGGATCTCAAAGCAGTCCCATCTCATTTATAGTATGTACTTTTGGGAGTCGGTAACACTTTACCAGTCATTGTTGCAGATGACTTGAAGGACTGGAAAGTGGAGACTTTGGTCTGCATTTTGAAGGGGTACGAAAAAGCCATAGGGTGACCACTGCAGATATTATTGGAATCCCAATTGGTATTTCCACTCACAAGATCCAGCTAGATCCAGATTGTATTCCGAGTATTACATTAGCATAGGTTGAATCCACCTATGCAAGAGGTGATAAAGAAGGAAATCATAAAGTGGTTGGATGCAGGTGTGGTTTATCCTATTGTAGACAGCAAATGGGTGAGCCAAGTCTAGTGTGTATCGAAAAAGGGAGGAATCACGGTGGTCTCAAATGCTAACAATGAGCTCATTCCCCTAAGACCAGTCACTGGTTGGAGAGTATGCATGGATTAGAGAAAGTTGAACCGTTGGATGCAAAAAGATCAGTTTCTGATGCCATTCATGGACCCGATGTTAGACAAATTTGCAGGAAGATGATGGTATTGTTTCCTTGATGGTTATTCGGGGTACAATAATATTTTTATAGCCCCTGAAGACCAAGATAAGACCATGTTCACTTGTCCATATGGTACATTTGCTTTTAAGAGGATGTCGTTTGAGTTATGTAATGCACCCGCCACTTTTCAGCATTGCATGATGTCCATATTTTTTGACATGGTGGAAGACATCATTGAAGTCTTTATGGATGATTTTTCGGTGGTGGGTGAGGAGTGTTTGGCTCATTTGAGCAAGTTTCTTCAGAGATGTGAAGAAACAAACTTGGTGCTTAACTGGGAAAAGTGCCATTTCATTTTCAAGGATGGTATAGTGCTATGTCACAAGATTTCTGGTAAGGGTATTGAGGTAGACCTTGCCAAATTGAGGTAATTGCTAGTCTTCTACCTCTAATTTTTGTGAAAGGTGTTCGAAGCTTTTTGGCTCATGCAGGTTTTTTAGAAGATTCATCAAGGAACTCTCCAAAATTGCACATCCATTGTGTAAACTACTCAAGAAGGAGGTGAAGTTTGTTTTTGATGAGGCATGTCTGAAAGCGTTTGAATGTCTTAAAGAGAGATTGACCACTGCCCCCATTATAGTGGCACCTAGCTGGTCTTTGCCATTTGAGGTAATGTGTGATGCTAGCGGTGTGGCCCTAGGAGTTGTGTTGGGTTAAAGGAGTGA
This sequence comes from Datura wrightii, assembly GCA_035772735.1. NCBI lineage: Eukaryota > Viridiplantae > Streptophyta > Magnoliopsida > Solanales > Solanaceae > Datura > Datura wrightii. The sequence goes on along the minus strand of JASDFA010000010.1, from coordinate 76,946,752 downwards.
AAAGATTTTTCATCCAATTTATTATGCTAGAAAGGCTCTAAATGCAGCGTAGAAAAATTATATCGTGACAGAACATGAGTTGTTGGCTGTAGTTTTTGCATTTGAGAAGTTTTGGGCATACTTGCTTGGAACTAAGGTGATAGTCCACACAGACCATGCAACTTTGAGATATCTGATGGCAAAGAAGGATGCCAAGACACAGTTGATTCGATGGGTTCTACTGCTACAAGAGTTCGAGTTTGAGGTAAAAGACCGAAAAGGGACTGAAAATCAGGTGGCAGATCACTTATCAAGATTGGAACCTGATGCAGCACTTAGAGATGTGCATGACATAGATGATTCTTTCCCAGATGAGCAAGTTCTAGCGGCCTCACAAGATCTCATCCCATGGTTTGTGGACTTTTCTAATTATCTGGTGAGTGATGTTGTACCGGAGCACTTATGTTTTCACCAAAGGAAGAAGTTTATGTCTGATGTGCAGAAATTTTTCTGAGATGAGCCCTGCATATTTGACATATGTGCTGATGGACTTATTCGGAGATGCGTGCCTGAGGTGGAGATGCTAAGTATGTTGGAGGCCTGCCACTCATCCCCTATTGGAGGCCACCACAGTGAGATTCGTACAGTCCACAAAATTCTGCAATGTGGGTATTATTGGCCAACCATTCACCAAGATGCGCATGATTTTGCAAATGCATGTGATGCATGTCAAAGGAAATGACGCATATCAAAAAGGCATGAGCTTCCTCTTACTCCCATCCTAGTCATTGAGCTATTTGTTGTATGGGGCATTGATTTCATGGGTCCATTTGTGAGCTCAAACAAGATGAAGTACATAATTGTTGCTTTTGACTATGTTTGGAAATGGGTGGAAGCAGTTGCACTTCCAAAAAATGAAGGGAAGAGTGTCACAGCATTCTTGAAGCGGAATATATTTGCTAGTTTCGGGACTCCCAGAGCCATCATTAGTGATGGGCGTTCGCACTTCTGTAACCGATTGTTTCGCGCTTTATTGGAGAAATATGGGGTAAAACATAGGGTGGCAACACCATATCATCCGCAATCTAGTGGGCAGGTTGAAGTCACAAACTGAGAAATAAAGACTATCTTGGCGAAGACAGTGAATGCAAATCGGACAAATTGGGCAAGAAATCTAGATGATGCTTTATGGGCTTATCGGACCGCATTCAAGACTCCTATAGGTATGTCTCCATATCAGCTTGTTTACGGTAAAGCATGCCATCTTCAGGTGGAACTTGAGCACAAAGCAATGTGGGCACTCAAGAAGCTGAAGTTGAATTGGAACAAAGCTGAGAACTTGAGGCTTGATCAGTTAAATGAGCTTGATGAATTTCGGTTGATAGCCTATGAGAGTTTTGAAATCTGCAAATTAAGGATGAAAATTCAGCATGATCGGAAGATTGAGAGGACAGAATTCAATCTGGGTGATATGGTGCTCCTATTCAATTCTAGACTTCACTTGTTTCCTGGCAAGTTAAAGTCCAAATGGTTGGGACCTTTTTGAGTGGTTCAAGTATTCTCCCGTGGGCCAATTGAATTGGAAAATCCTGAAGGGAAGCGTTTTAAAGTTAACAGTCAGCGAGTAAAAGCATATCTTGGGAGAAGTGAAGAACTGAAGCTGGTAGGCTCTGGGTGAAATCTGAGTAACCCAAGGACTCGCATCGTGCCGCAATGTTAAATCAGGCACTGTATGGGAGGCAACCCATGGAGGTGTTTTGGTGAAGTCTTAGTAGCCAAAATACCCACGTGATGCCACGACGTTAAATCAGGCACTGCTTGGGAGGCAACCTAATTTGTAAATTATTAATATAAATATAGTGGTCACAATTGTTGAAATTTGCAGGTCTAAAGCAAAGGAAAACTCAAATGATTCAGCTAAAAGATGAAACCACGACCCCCAAAATGGACCGTTTCAAGAGTGGATGATCCGTGGTTCGTGGCCGTTGTTACATATTTGGAGTGCCCTGTTTCTGAGTCTAACCAATGGGCACTCAGAACGGGCCATCTTTGGCTCAGAAGGGTCATGGTATATTTTCGTTCTAACAAAACCTACAGGCCAGATAATCATTGAATGAACCTACGGATGGATAGAACGGGTCGTTGTTTTGACAAATGACTCATATTATTTTCCCGTAGGTTCCACAGGTAAGTTCCCCAAAACTAAAACCACGACATATAGGTATGGGTCATTGTAGGTTCATATGAACCATTGAACGAGTCGTAGTCAAAATTAAAAATTACCAAACCCGACCCAACTCGCCCAGATCCAACTTATTTAAACCCTAGCACCCGATTGTTCTTTGTACATTTCTCATGCAAAATCAACGAAACCACCCAAATCCTCACTCTTTCTCGGCTTGAACAAGGATACCAACATTGCACCATATTTCTCCAACTATTGATTCAAAAAATGCATGTGGTTTTTCTTGCCAAAGTGAGTATCTATCCGATGTAAAAATATAGTTTTCCATTTTCTTTTCTTCATGTCTTGGTTGTACTGGCATTATGGGAACTGTCTGGATTATGGTTGTATTGTGGCAAATTGATCACTGGGCATTTAAGCATTGGGAATTCATATTTTTTTTACTATTGAAAATTAAATAATTGGGTAGTTCGGTGAAATTGTAAAAATAAATTACATCCGTCTACAATGAAACCTAACTGAAAAGGGAAGTTGAGAAATTTTGATGGGGGTGGAGGGTTAGTCAATCCTCACATGTTTGATTCAATGTATAAATTGAAAACTTTGGGTTGTTTAAGGCTTGAAAGGGTGAAGTTAGGTTGCACGACCCAAATCAATGACCCGTTCTATTTAGCAATGGCTCGTTGATCGAGTCTTTGTATTGACCCAGTTATAAACCTTGAACCCCTCCCATGGACCAATCAGAAGCGTCGTTGTCTCACAACGGACCTTTGTATTGGCTCGTGGAAAGTTATAGAAGATCCCCTTTCAAAAGTTCATTCAATGACCGCAGCATCGGGTCGTTGTTAACTACAATGACCCATACTGACAATCATCAGTTGTGAGTAAATAATATGCTAACTTGGTTTATTTGTGAATGTAACAACTATGTTTCATAGGTACAATGACGTCATCGGTAAGTAAGAGGCAACAGGAAGCCGCTGCATGAAAGGAAATTGCTTAGGCGGCAGCTCCATCATGAGTCAGAATCGGATAGTTCTAGTGGTTCGAAGGTGCAATACAACATTAACAACTCTAATGAATCTCCAGTGAGGACCACTAGGATAAAGTCCAAAGCCCAAGAAGCTGCCACCGCTACCACCTTACTTCCTTAGTCTGATGAGGGAAGTGCCGAGGCCGATTTTGATGGTGACAACCCTCCTATAGATTCTTCAAGGAAAGACAATGATGATGCTAAAAAATCAGGGGAAGATGATACTAATGCAGAGGAGTCCGATGATAAGGATAGTGTTGCTGAAGAGTCTAATGAGCAGGAAGAGGACTCTAGCATCAAACCCGAAGCAAGGTCCAAGAGATGGTTTTAATAGGGCTCTAGAGATATGTATTATGCAGGGCTAAAAGGACATCCCAGCCGCAGTATTCAGGATGAACCAAAGATTCATATCAATGCCCTAAATGAAGTTCCAGAGCTTAAAAGGATATTTGAGGGTTACAACATGTATTGGATGGCAAAGACTCCAGGAAAGTACAGTATGGAGATGGTGCGTGAGTTCTACACAAATTACTACTGCACTCTGGAGAAAAAGGCTTCCTCAAAGACGACAATTAAGAAAGAGCTAGTGATAGACTCTGTCAGGGTAAGAGCGATCCCCGTTGATATATCAGAGAGGACCATCACCAGAATATTGATGGGTGGTGACTTTACGGTGCCGACCAGAACTACTAAATATGATTAACACATGGAAGCAATGAAGGGAATCAAAAAGTTGAGCACTGAGGACAAGATGTTGCACTTTCAATGGATGGCCAACATTATTGCTGAAGAGAAGGAGGGAGCAGAATGGGTCACAAGCAGAAAACCGATTTACAAGGCATCCCTGAATTTCTTGGCCAAGTCATGGTGGTCCATCGTTCAACATCGCCTCGTGCCTACAGTGAATGATAATGCGTTGAGTGTAGATAGGGCAGCATTGGTGGCATGCATTATGTCTGAGTACCTATTGAACATTCCCCGGATTATTGCCACAGAAATTCGAGAGCGGGTGGTCAAAGAAAATACGACACTTCCATTCCCGAGCTTGATCTATCAGCTATGCATGGAGTCTGGAGTGCCTGTCTTCCCATATATTGATCATATGATTACAAACATCAGGATGGCATACATAGAATTGATTAAAGATGACTTGAATCTGGTAGCCAGAGTCTGAGTTCCATTTGGAGGGCCCAAATTGAGTGAGATTACACCAAGAGGAGGTGAGCAGGGTGACACTTTTCGCCAGGATGAGCAGACTATGGAGCTTCCTTCCACTCGAGCAGATGATGCTGCAGCAACCATGTCGATTTCATCAGGAAGCTCATCCCAGTCCCTTCCCACTGGTTACTTGTTGGTCCTAGAGAGTGACATCAGAAAAATGGCCAAGAGACTAACAATTGCAGAGCACAAGATTGACTTGCTTCTTGAGCAAGTTAAGCCATGGGTAAAGAAAGAAATAGAAGATGCAGCACATGGGATACATATGCGGCTGGATTGTTTTGAGGTATTCCTCAACCAATTCTGGTCTAATGCTCAGATTGGGGATTGGGACACTATGGAGAGAGAGCTAGCAGCATCGAGAGCCTCAGTGCTAGAGTTGTCATCCATACCTACTCCACTTTTACCACCGCAGGATTTATCAGTAATAGTGAGGATTTAGATGTGGAGATTCCTCAGTTCTTTGACTTGGAGCCAACTCTGTGTGAAAAAAGGAAAAAAGAAGTGGGCCGTTGAGGGTGAGGAGGATGAGGAAATAAGAAAACGGAAAAAGGAGAGGCGGACATTGAAAGCTTCCCTCAAGGAGAGTCGACAGACTGCCGATGTGCATTAGCGAGAGATAATGGAGCGACTTAAAGGTGCCGGCAGTTCTAGTGCGCAGGATGTGCTCGAGGAGAGTGGGCACACAGTTAATTCTCCTATACGAACAACTTCAAAGAATGCATAGGCCATAGTTGATGCTACTGCTACACAGACTGGAGTCGTGACTGAAACTCCAGCTGCTGAGGATTCTGGGGTTGCATCTGTAGCCCCCAGTGACCATATAACTGGCATCTAGGATGACCAGGTACATCCCTATTCTCATGTTTTACTTTTTGAATGCGCCGTGAAGGTCGCATGATTTTTTTATTGGGGTAGGGTAGTACTGATTTTGATTTTTATGAACATAACTCAAGGGTTTTTCTTTTCGGATATCTTTTCCCTCAGGTATTCTTTATCTAGTAGAATCAGCATGTTTAGGTTGTTTTCTTGTTTTATTTTGTTTGGTTGGTTAACTGGAAGAAAATAGGAGGCGTATGAGCAGTCAAACAAAGTATGTGAAGATGACACCTCTCCTAAATATTTTGTGTGAATATACTTGTGCTATGAGGTGTGACCAGTATGGATCTTTGTATGGCATCATAGGTATCGCTAGAATAATTAATGTCAACACTGTGCATGAACCTGGTAGTTGGAACATAGCTGTGTAATCAAGTGCTTGTGTGAGTAAGGTTAAATAGTTGAATTATGCTATATGTGTCAATCTAGGACTTACCTGGTCAGTCATACTGATATAGAGGATGGGAAACTAGGAAAGGATCATAGGCCATTTTTAATTCATGAGTCCACTTTATCTTTCAAAGACCTACCAAAAGAGAATAAATATCCCTTGATCCAAATGTTTGAGCTTAAATTAACCTTTCTTTTTGTTTACACAAACTCACCTACCTTCTTTGATTAAAAATGAATCTGTTTTGGCCTTGGTCCCTCCTTGGACATCGTGAACCTCAACTCAGGCAAATCGCCTAAGTTGAGGGTGGCTACTATAGGGGTGATTAAGAAGAGTAGGGTGGAATGAAAATTGGGTAATAAAAAGTAAAGACTGGGTGTGGTGTGCATAATGAAAGGAAAAGAAAGAGACAATAATGCATAATGAAGAAAAGAAAAGAAAATGAATGTGAAATCGATGAATGTTTGAAAGAAGAACTGCATTTGTAGTTGCAAATGAAAAAAAAAGAAGAAAGTAAAAAAAGGGGAGAAAATATGAAAAAGGTTAAAAGTGAAGTCAAGGTGTGTGTAGTGTCAGGGAGGGTTAAGCTACTAATTCCATATGTACCATACCCGAACCCGAGCCTACGTTACAAGCCTAAAAGTCCTATAGTGATCCTAGTTCAACCATCTGAAAATTGAGGTATTGAAAGTAAAAGAAAGCTTATGGTGTTGTATTCGCATAGTTTGAATTTCTTTATGAGCGTGAGTGAGTTCTTTCCGAGTCCCAAGATAGACATTATCATGAATATGTGTACATATGTGTGTGTGGGACTTCTTAATGGTGAGAGAAAGTGATTACATGGGTTGATTTCTAGCTGTCTAGGGGTAATGCAAGTTGTGTGTGCTTGGTTGTGTAGTGATAATATGATGCCATCGTTTGATCCTATTGTGTCATGTTGAGAAGTGCTGAGTTGTCGCAACGAGTTCTATTTAACCCGATAGGATGGAGGTTGATTGAGTGAACATTTGATCTATTTTATGAGTTTGGACTGCTATGCATCTCCTAAGTTTCATCTAGTTAAGCATCGTCATGGGTTGATTGTATTTTGTTTTCCTGAGGACATACAAACATGCTAAGTTGAGGGTGTTGATGTGCCGTGAATTTACGACACTAGCGATGCTTAAAACATTGTGATTGTGCACGACTTTAGGTACATTTATGTGGATATGACGCGTTTTGGTAGTTTTTCAGGTAAAATGGGTTGTAGGAATAAAGGTTGAGAAAAAGAGCTGAAAACAGAAAAAGGTGTCTCAGACGAGCCTCAGTACGGTCCTTACCACGGGCCATTCTATTGAGCCGTTGTATGTGATTCAGAAAAGTTAATAAGCAAAGTTTTTGTCACACCCCATAAATTCTTGACATTTAGATGGCCTATTCGCATGTTGGTTAAGAGTTTTAGAATGCCACACATGCTAGAAAAAGGCCCGGGGAAAGACCAGACAAGCGCCACGTCGAACCATTGCAAGAGGAGGCTGGGTAGACCCCCTCCGCGATGGCCAGCGTGTCACAGAGGGCCCACCTCTGCGATGGCCAATGTGCCACGGAGGTGAGGTTCAGCCTCAACTATATAAGCCCCCACTTCGGTTTCTTTTAGATAATTATCAGTAATTTCCAGAGAGCAACCAGAAAACAGAGGGTACGAGGGATTTCTTTGAGATTCCTTCCATTTACGCTATTAAACGCGGTCCAAACTCGAATTAATATTGGGTAGTGAAGTATTAAGCTGCAGGGAGCGTTCCTACGGAGTTAGTTTCGTGAAATTCGGCCGGCGAACCGTTGTCCTACTGAGCTAAGGTAAGTGAAATTGCTCCAAATTACTGTCAATATAATCCCAGCCCTAAAGTGAGTATTTCTCCCTTCTGGACTTCTGAGAAATAGCAAGTTTTTGGCTATTTTTCGATAAGTCAAATATTGGGCAGTATATATATTTAAAGTAGCATTTTCTTCCAGAAAATTGATGAATTTAGTTCTAATTGCTATGAATATGAATGCAGTTGGAAGAAATAGCTGGGTATTGGCTGAGTTACATCAGTTAGTCCAGAAGTCAAAAACTGAGGTATGTAAAGCTAGTTTCTTCGGCAAGTTAGTAATTCTAGTATAGTAAAATAGAATAAATTCCATAAGGAAGTTCCAGAAGCCGAGTATTAAGTATGTTTGTGTTATTATGTCATATTCTGAATAAAAGTCAGTAAATCAGTATCAGACAGCAAGATCTTATCCCAAACTCAGTTTAACTCAGTATTAGATTCAGTTTAATTCAGCAAGAGATTCAGAATAGAATATTAGAACATGGATAGTATTTTTAGATTTAATACACATGTTATATGTGATTACTGTTGTTTGTTGAGACTATTTTGTGATATGTGGGCACCCTTAGAGCTTCCTTGCCGCCCCAGGGTTAATAGCTGTGTCGACTCGCCCGCCAGAGGGTGACGATATGTCACTCCAAGGAGTGGCATGCCGTTCGCAGTAGGACGAAGATGGGATGCAGCATTCCCCAAAGCAGACTGATCAACATTATAGCATACCCTGTCGAGCACTTGCGCCCAGGGCACAGATTACAAATTACAGATATAGATCTCAGATTACAGTTACAAGAGTCCTTGGGACTCAGATACAGTTATAGTCAGGGGCCCAGAGTGCCCAAGCTGCATACCCAAGGGGCCGGCGGGGTGCTCGTAGTTATTAGGTGAGTGGAGTGAATTTATTTTTGGATGGTTTGACTCGGGTAGGGGTATATACATTGCGTGTTGATTGGCACCTTCCGGATTATAGGGGATGGTATAGGTTATTGTATGCTATATATATATATATATATATATATATATATATATGTTACTTATTATATTGATAGATAGTAGGACGTCGCATCGACAGGTATGATTCTTATCTTCTTTCCAGTACAGTTAAGCTCAGTACAGATTTTGCTATTTCAGACAGTCTTAGCTATCCTCTGTCATTTCAATAACTATCAGTATTACTGCCTACTTCAGATATGTTTGGTTTTTGCTTTGCATACTCGGTACCAGTGGTACTGACTCCCGTTTGGGGGCGCTGCTATCACGCCCCATAACTGGGGGGGACGGCGCGGCTGGCTTCCCATACCTGACTGTCTGGGAAGCTAGATATATGACATTTGTAACTATAACACTTAGGCCATCCAGGCTACCTATCATAATCAACTGAAGAATAAACTGGACCCATAAGGTCTCAACAATACGGGGTAAACAATCAAAATGCAACGAAGGCAATTAGTGTGTTAAACCAAGTAACAATAAGCCGACGAGGCCACAAACTGAATAACACCATACACACTAAGTCCACAAAGCCTCTAAAGAGTAAGCCCTAGCTCCAGGAAGAAAGGAGCGTACCAACCATCTGTTGATCTCATGAACTGCTACTCAAATGGCCATCCTGACCTCTACCTGCACCTGCGGCACGAACGCAGGTCCCCAAGCAAGGGGACGTCAGTACGAAGAAATGTACTGGTATGTGAGGCTGAAACTGTAACCATGAGATAACAATCATGTAATAACTAACTTAGCACATAAACATATAAATGATAAATATAACCTGGAACTCTTCAACCTATAATTGATATCAACTTACTATAATATAACTAAACTCAAGATAACTGAACCAGGAATAAGGAATGGTAACAACCTGGAATCCTGAAAATTGAAACCTGATAATAACTCTATAATGAGATGAAAATGCAATTAAGAAATGCACAAGAAAGAAACTATAATTGTAATGCCAACGACCAACCAACCGTAAATCCATATATAAAATTCATCCAGCGGGTGTACCACACTGGGGTAAAATAAAAATATCTCCAGCCGGTGTACCATACCGGGGTAAAATAAAAAGATCTCCAGCCGATGTGCTATATCGGGATAAAATAAAAATATCTCCAGCCAGTGTGCAATACTGGGGTAAAATAAAAACATCTCCAGCCGGTGCAATATCGGGGTAAAATAAAAATATCTCCAGCCGGTGTGCCATACCGGGGTAAAAATAAAATCATTCTCAATCATAATCATTAATGGAGCCGATAAAGCTTATACTGAGTCAATTTAACACATGTAGCATTGAAATGACAAATGCTTAATCTATGGTCATAATCGGTCTCTTTCGTAACATATAAATACAAGTGAGCCCATATACCATGTAAAATTAGAAAGTGTGCACATATATCACGTAATGTTGTCAAATTATATACAAACATGTTAACTCAGTGACTCAACGGACCTTCAGGAGGTTTAGCCAACATAAGAATTTTAGAAGACTTACAAGCAATGTCCTATAGATAGTCTTACCAATTTAACGTATCGCTTGAGTAGAAGCACACAGATTCCTATTTCTATACAGTCCTTTGACATCTGGGAACTACATATATATACTTCCCACAGGATGGTTCCTTTACATGTATCGACAACTATACATTGGAACTTCATTGCCAAACTTATCACGTCGATGAGCACATACACTTCTCAATTCATTTTCTTTATTTGCAGGAAAACATGGGACTTATAACTTTAAGCTTGGAGTTATTGTCATAACGCTTAACATATACGTAGAGTTGAAAGCTGAATTACAGACATACAATGTATGAGACTTCTTTATAACGTATAAACTCGTATTTAGTTAGCTAAGTGACCTCCAGGTGACTTCTAAGGATTAGAAGTTCTAATCTTAACTGATCATTTTCATAGTTTGTGTTTATACTTACTTAGATATTAGGAACATTGGTACATGGGAGAATTACTCTTCTGAATTTAGGGAATTCAAATGATAATTCAACAAGAGCTAAACATATAGATGCGTCACTTGAATATAACTGGAAAAAAAATTCAACTATATGTTATAATATGAAAATCATATACATTAGACTTCTTACTGGGAAGACATATAAAGACTTAAGTTCTTAGGCTGGTACACAACTTCAAATACTTGATCTGGACATTAGCATGATTCTCGAAATATGATCCCTTGAAAACTTCTTAGATTAGCATAACACCCCTCAACATAATTTAGGGACTGGAAGACATTACTTAAGAATCTGAGATTTGGATTTGTTCAACTTGAGAATTCATAAGAAACTCTCCAAGTGCTGCCTTATAGGCAAATAAAGACTTATAACCATAATTTGGACGACGCTGGATTGACTTTCACAACTTTGTAATTAACCAAGGAGCTTATGAGAGCTTACGAAAGCTCCTAGGATCACCCTTTTTGATCATGGAAGACAATTTCAACACTTAGAATCGATAACTTAACATAAACGTTTAGGGGTATAATAGAGAGTTTCTCTTTAACTTAAGTTACTATTTTAAAAACGTTCAACTCTAGATGATTTATACAAGGTCATCACCTAATACTTATTATATCATTACCACATAACGTATTTATATCACTTATTTAATTTAATGCCTTGTCGGCTCTCAGGAGGTTCAGATAGCACAAGAGTTACAGTAAATTTACGGCGGCACTCTAAAGACAATTCTTGTTACCCTAGCGTGTAACTTGAACGTAAGCATAAGCATAAATATATACTTATTTTCATATAACCTGCTAACATTAAAATATTGTGTATAACCTGCCCATAAAGATGGTTTCATAGAAATATCAATAATTTACTCATTCGAGTTCTATCTTTCAATTTCAACATATCGGTTGGTTGGAAAACTCGTTAACTAGCCAGTTAGATAAAGGGAGAGAAATCAAGGAATCTCCTCTTGGCCTTATATACCTTAGAACATGTTCATAAGAGGGTGGATAACTATTGTAAGGCACTTTCATTTCGTTGTTCTCATTTACCCTTATTTAGCTTAAAATTGTTTTCTAGCGTTAAGTTCGTTCTCGTGTCGTCTTCTTGCCTTTTTACCAATTTCACATAGCAACTAGAATTTTGAACACATTTGATATCACATGCATGAAATAATATAAAGGACCAGCTCACGGTGCCATGCTGAGGGGACTTTTACAACTACAGCAATAAGAATCGTAAACAATACGCCTTTCACTTTACATTTGTTCACACTCTTCAAGCCTTCTATGAAGTATTTCTAATACTTTGGGCAGAATCATGTATGCCTCAATAGGAACACAAAACATAGGAACATTGGCTCGATCAACAACAAGATTTTGTTCTTGGAAAATAAGAATAGGGATGCCTTTACATACCTTGAAACGTCGACTCTAATTTTGCCGAAAATCTTCCTTTCAAGCTTACTCCTTAAGGATCCTTCCAAGTCCAATTTATAAACCCAACAAGCAGCAAGTTTACTTCACCAAAGTTCTGGAAAAATTGGGCAGCAACATGCCACAAAAACACACAAAGAAACACCAAAACAATACTACAACATTCTCCAAGTTATAACCTCATAAACTTATAGAAATCAAAAAGGGAATTACTTACCCTTTCTTAGAGATGCTATCAGCTAAAGTAGGAGTAAACTCCTACTGTTTCCTCTTCCTAGAATCATCTAAAAACGCAGAAATACCATAATCAACCAAAAGACAACAACAAGTCATGACTTCCTTCCAAGGTTCTCTTTTCAAAGACCAAAAGAGACAAGAGTGAAGTTTCTTACCTGGGATATCTTTTCATCATTGGTTAGAGCTCTTAATTCTGTGAATTTTGAAAAAACAATGAGGTGAAATAGAGTAGAAATTAGCTTTTTAGGTCAAAATTACTTCATATAGGCAAGCTGGGTGGTGCCCGCGTGTGACGCCCGTGTGACGTGCCCTCGCGCGCGCGCCTGCTGCCTGTCTGTCTCGGTGCCCGCGTGCATGGGCGCTTTTCTAGCCAGCAGTGTTGTCTTCAAATGAGCATAACTTTTTACTCCGAACTCCGATTGATGAGCGGTTTTTTTCACTGTAAACTAGACTCAAATATATTTCATTTGATAGGCTATAGGACCTCTGAATCATTATATATTTGGAGATATGTCAATTTAAAGTTGATCCTTATTTACAACTTCACATACTCTTCGCTTTTCCCTTTGCACATGTTACCCTCCTCACCTAAGGACAACATACGACCCATAATTCCCTTAATATGACATATAACCATCAAAAAAAATTCCGGGGTGTAACAGTTGCATTACTTGCCTGCAGGTACTCATAGACGAGGAACCGATCCCTTGTAATTCCAGCCAGCATACAGAGTCATCAGCTCCTGTCATCCGGAGCTAGACAACAAGAGGTTTATTCTTTTTCTTTTGTTGTACAGTATGGGTAGGCCGGGGCCCTATCCCGACCATCTTGTTATCATTTTTAGAGGCTTGCAGATTGTATATTCCCTGTGGTTAGCTGTACCGGTCATGTAAGGTCGTGTGTACGTTTTAGTTTGTTTATGATGATCGTGTGGGGACTTATTCAGTTGGTAGTGGTGATCTTGTTAGTCACGTAACAGTTTAGCACTTGTTTTCTCGATTCAGAAATAACTAGGCAGCATGGTGGCCTTGTCGGCCCATATAGGTTCCCTATTGATTCAGTTGTTCTTGGTAGCTGTTGTTTTGTTATAGGTGGCTATAGGACTAGTTGGCCGAAGGCTATATTTACAGTCGTTATATAGCCCGTCGTTTTCTTGAATCCAGAGTTAGAGCCAGCCTGGCACCAGAAGTGCTCAGGCTCAGCTAGTCCAGCAGTCTATGTCCTAGTAGGGCACCAGGTGACAGTCATGCCTCCCAAGGCGGGGCGTGACAAACTTGGTATCAAAGCAGGTCGTATCCCAGGGAGTCTGCAAGCCGTGCTAAGTAGAGTCTTGTCTATGGATGTGTTTTGCACCACATACTATAGGTAGGAGGCTGCAAGGCATGATAGGATGGTTCCTCTTTCTTCCTATTCAGTCGTGCTGTAGAGCGGTACAATATAGGGTTGAGTCCCTAAAACATATCATACTCTTTGGTTACAGATACAAAGTTAGATCAACGACACCTATCACAGGCAGAAGATTGGATATAGCAGCAGGAGAGGGCACCAGTCAGTTGCAGGGTAACTACAACAGCAGGAGGAGGTATCAGGGACCTCCCAATGTTATACCTCTATCGGTACCATCCCTAGTATACTTCTATAACTTCAGAATAGGAAGTCAGAAGCATAGCGTATATACTAGTTGATTTATTTTTTAAGATATGTAAGATTTGATTAAGGTGATAGATATATTAGATTATCGGATAGATGTGAGAGAGAGGGAAATGCAGGATTTCCACCTCCATCTTTTCAAATGTGGTACAGTTCCATGTTTCCGTTTTGTTGCAGTGAGAAAAGGCTATTCCTACCTCTTAGTTTTGATTCCAGTAAGCAAGGTGCATAAGGATTGAGGAGATGTTTCCAAAGTAAGTAGTAAGTGAAGACGGATTGGTTGATTCCAGAAAGTGTTAGAAAGAGTAAGGAGTCGTATGATTACGTAAGTTGTGCAGACCCTTACGGTAATAAGTCAGAAGGGCGAGTAAGACTACTAGCTTACTCGAAGTGGGTGTAAAAGACCTGTCAGTGATGAACTCCCAGTAATAGTTAAGTTCGAGTCATAAAAAGGCCAAGTCCGTCATAACACGCTAATAACGGCAGGATATACCTGCAAGATAATGGTTATGATTTCAGTTGTGATATCGAAAGGTAGGGAGGTCATATGAATTAGATGGGTCTGACTGCAAGCCAGAAAAAGTATAAGCTGAGACTTGACCAGTAACCTTATTAACAATGTAAGGCAGGTACCTTGAACCCCAGAGCTCAGCTTAAGCAAAATAAGGGGAAGAAGCAGGAATACCAGATTTTGAGGGGAAATTAGAATCACCTCCAGATTGAGAGAATATCGTGTATTAAGGACTAAGCCTGACTGATAGTTAAGAGACAGTAATATTGTAGTTTAGAATGTTGTGGTACATCCGTCTATGGAGAAGGTAAGAGGGTGCCGACCCGGAGACTCTAATCTAGGGTGGCCTAGAGGCAAGGTTCAACAGATAGTCACGGGCCCATAATGTAATGCCAAGTGAGGCCACAAGGTGCGGATGTTGACCCCACATTGTAAGAGTGGCAAAATTTCAAACAGCATATCATAGCTAAAGTGCATATGTTTTGTTGCTTCCGTAATGGGACAGAAATCCAATGAAATGGTACGAGAGGACAGGAGATATCATTAGACTGTAGAAGCAGTATATCATGTGCAGTATAAAATTCAATAAAGCATGTCAGAGATTACATATCACTACAAAATTCAGTATGTATTGTACGTAGTTGCTGATACATATATACAGATATCAAATATGCTGTGAGTAGCTACCAATAGGGGTTACAGTCACATAGATTCTGGTTAGCTGTTAGGAAGTATATACAGATTGTACTGTAGGACCCCTCGCCAAAAAAAAAGAGAAAAGGGGCAGGTTAAGTGTGATTCACGTATGAAGCCATAGAAACTTTCTCAGTTCTCAGTTTATTGAGTTAATGGACTTATATGCTTGTTACTAGATCTAGACATCGGAAGCTCACAAGAGTTAGTAGCCTAAATCAGGTGGATGACGATACGGGCGCAGTTAGACGGTCTAACGACCAGTTGGCGCCTGTATTAGCAGGGAAGCATCCCTAAAGACCAGTAACGTTATCACCTGTGCTAGAACCAGAAATAGAGACCGACTAAGCATATTCCAGAGGTTAGCAACACCAGAATTCTCCAGTATGTTAAGTGGTCGTACATCGTTTTTCCATCCTTGTAGGTGAGAGTCAGCCTTAGTCGACCTAGCAGTTATCATGTAGAACACCCCTCAAGCCCGCCAGCCATCCCAGTCAGACAAAACCGCCAGCCATTCAGTTATTCAGCCAGATTATTAGAGATCATGATCACTATCATAATCCTCTGATCAGATACATGCACATGGTGTGCAGACAGTCATACAAATTATCCCAGCAGTGAGTGGCATTAGCATGTAGGCCATAAGGCCAGATAAGCTCTAGCTATATAGAGAGATTACTCGTCAGTTTCTCCGGTATGATAAATCAGTAGGATCATCATTTACATGCCAATTTCTCTGAAGGTGAATCTGGCTAAATTTAGTAGTGTTTTTGGTCACATCGTGTCGAAGGCTGGTATACAAATAGATACACAGAAAATAGAAGCAGTGAAAACATGGCCCAAACCTACCACTCCGACCGAGGCACGCAGTTTCCTGTGGTTAGCCGGGTACTACAGAAGGTGTGTGGAAGGATTTTCCACTTTTGCAGCACCTTTGACTAAACTGACGTAGGAAACAACAAAGTTCCAGCAGACTGAGGCATGCGAGCAGAGTTTTCAGGTAACCGAGGATGGAGTGTTGAGATATAAGGATCGCCTTTGCATTCCAGACGTTGCAAGACTTCGCCATTAGATTATGGGCAAGGTACACTATGCTCGTCATTCCCTCCACCAAGGTTCGACTAAAATGTACCATGATATGAAAGAAATCTACCCGTAGCTAGGAATGAAGAAGGGAATAGCAAAATTCATAGCTCAGTGTCCTAACTGCCAGCAAGTAAAAGCTGAACACCAGAAATCAGGCGGATTGACTCAAGACTTAGTTGTGCCTCTTTGGAAGTGGGAAGCAGTAACTATGTATTTTGTAGCAGGATTACCCCATACCAGACATAGAAATGACTCGATTTCGGTATTTGTTGACAGACTGACAAAATCAACCCATTTTCTACCAGTAAGGGCTACTTTCCCTGTCGAAGATTATGCTGAATTGTATATCAGAGAAATAGTCAGACTGCAAGGTGTTCCAGTATCCATTATCTCTGACAGAGGGGCGCAATTAACAGCTAAATTTTGGCAATCATTTCAGAGAGGCCTGGGAACACAGATTAATCTGAGCACAGCATTCCACCCTCAAACAGATGGGCAAGCAGAATGCACTATTCAGATGCTCGAGGATATGTTACGAGTGTGTGTGTTAGACTTTGGAGGTAGCTGGGATGAGCACCTACCACTTATTGAGTTTGCTTATAACAATAGTTATCACTCGGCTATCTAGATAGCGCCCTATGAGGCTTTGTATGGGTGATAATGCAGATCTCTAGTCGGCTGGTTTGAAGTAGGAGAGTCAGCGCTGATTGGGCCGGATATTATTCATCAGTCAGAAGAAAAGGTAAAGCTTATCAGAGAACGCCTACTGACTGCTCAGAGCCAAAAAATCATATGTTGATGTGCGGCACAGAAACTTGGAATTTTTAATGTGAATGACTGGGTGTTTTTGAAAGTTTCTTCAATGAAAGGGGTGATGAGATTTGGCAAGAAAGGTAAGCTCAGCCCGAGATTTGTTGGGCCTTATCAGATTCGTTTAAGAATAGGCCAAGTGGCATACGAGTTGAACTTGCCTCCAGAATTAGAGTCTGTCCATACAGTTTTCCATGTGTCCATGCTGAGGAAGTATATAGGAGACCCCTCTAGAGTTGTCCCAGTTCAGGATGTCCAGGTTACAGAGGAGCTGGCTTATGAAGAGGTTCCAATATCCATACTGGACAGGCAGATACACAGGTTGAGAACTAAAGATGTTGCTTCTGTCAAGGTGTTATGGCATAACAGGAACCGAGAGGAAATGACTTGGGAAGTAGAGGAAGATATAAAAATCAGATATCCTCAGTTATTTCAAACTCAATCAGCCAGAGGTACGTTATATTGTTCTTTTATGAATTGCCTTATGTTATGTGTATAAATGAGATAGTTGACTCTAGTCAACTGCATGATGAATGCCATAGTATTGTGTGGAGTACCTGTATTGGACTTTTCTGCATTTCAGGAATTTTGAGGCAGTCCATATTACAGGGGAAACTCTGCCGAAATTTTTCTAGAATAAGTCAAGTAAGTTGAAATTCTTGCAAGCAGAAGTTCACAATCGAGGACAAATGTTCTTAAGGGGGGGAGGATGTAACACCCCATAAATTCTTGACATTTAGATGGCCTATTCGCATGTTGGTTAAGAGTTTTAGAATGCCACACATGCTAGAACAAGGCCCGAGGAAAGACCGGACAAGCGCCACATCGAACCATCGATAGAGGAGGTTGGGCAGACCCCCTAGGCGATGGCCAATGTGTCACGGAGGCCTCACCTCCGCGATGGCCAATGTTCCATGGAGGTGAGGTTCAGCCTCAACTATATAAGCCCCCACTTCAGTTTTTTTAGATAATTATCAATAATTTCCAGAGAGCAACCAGAAAACAGAGGGTACGAGGGATTTCTTTGAGATTCCTTCCATTTACGCTATTAAACGCGGTCCAAAATCAAATTAATATTGGGTAGTGAAGTATTAAGCTGCAGGGAGCATTCCTACGGAGTTAGTTTCGTGAAATTCGGCCAGCGAACCGTCGTCCTACTGAGCTAAGGTAAGTGAAATTGCTCCAAATTACTGTCAATATACTCCCAGCCCTAAAGTGAGTATTTCTCCCTTCTGGACTTCTGAGAAATAGCGAGTTTTTGGCTGTTTTTCGATAAGTCAAAGATTGGGCAGTATATATATTTAAAGTAGCATTTTCTTCCAGAATATTGATGAATTTAGTTCTAATTGCTATGAATATGAATGCAGTTGGAAGAAATAGCTGGGTATTGGCTGAGTTACATCAGTTAGTCCAGAAGTCAAAAACTGAGGTATGTAAAGCTAGTTTCTTCGGCAAGTTAGTAATTCTAGTATAGTAAAATAGATAAATTCCATAAGGAAGTTCCAGAAGCCGAGTATTAAGTATGTTTGTGTTATTATGTCATATTCTGAATAAAAGTCAGTAAATCAGTATCAGACAACAAGATCTTATCCCAGACTCAGTTTAACTCAGTATTAGATTCAGTTTAATTCAGCAAAGATTCATAATAGAATATCAGAACATGGATAGTATTTTCAGATTTAATATACATGTTATATGTGATTACTGTTGTTTGTTGAGACTTGTTTGTGATATATGGGCACCCTTAGAGCTTTCTTGCTTCCCCGGGGTTAATAGCTGTGTGGACTCGCCCCCAGAAGATGAGGATACGTCACTCCAAGGAGTGGCATGCTATCCATAGTAGGACGAAGATGGGATGCAGCATTCCCCATAGCAGGTTGATCAGCATTATAGCATACCCTGTCGAGCGCTTGCACCCAGGGCACAGATTACAGATTACAGATATAAATCTCAGATTACAGTTATAGGAGTCCTCCGAACTCAGATATAGTTATAGTCAGGGGCCCAGAGAGCCCAAGCTCCATACCCAGGGGGCCGGCGGGGTGCTCGTAGTTATTAGGTGAGTGGAGTGAATTTATTTTTGGATGGTTTGACCCGGGTAGGGGTATATAGATTGTGTGCTGATTGGCACCTTTCGTCTTATGGGGGCTGGTATAGGTTCTTGTATGCTATATATATGTATATATATATATATTTGTTACTTATTAAATTGATAGATAGTAGGACGTCGCATCGACAGGTATGATTCTTATCTTCTTTCCAGTACAGTTAAGCTCAGTACAGATTCTACTATTTCAGACAGTCTTAGCTATCCTCCGTCATTTCAGTAACTATCAGTATTACTGCCTATCTTCAGATATGTTTGGTTTTTGCTTTGTATACTCGGTACTAGTGGTACCGACGCCCGTTTAGGGGTGCTGCATTACTTGCCGTCAAGTACCCATTGATGAGTAGCCGATCCCTCATAATTCCAGCCAGCACACAGAGTCATCAGCTCCTAGCATCCGGAGCCAGACAGCTAGAGGTTTATTCCTTTTCTTTTGTTGTACAGTATGGGTAGGCCGAGGCCCTGTCCCGGCTATCTTGTTATCATTCTTAGAGGCTTGCAGATTGTATATTCCCTGTGGTTAGCTGTACCGATCGTGTGAGGCTGTGTATGTTTTAGTTTGTTTATGATGACCGTGTGGGGCCTTATTCAGTTGGTAGTGGTGATCTTGTTGGTCACATAGCAGTTTAGCACTTGTTTTCTCGATTCAGAAATAACTAGACAGCATGGTGGTCTTGTCGGCCCGCATAGGTTCCCTATTGATTCAGTTGTCCTGGGTAGCTGTTGTTTTCTTATAGGTGGCTATAGGTCTAGTCGGCCGGAGGCTGTATTTACAGTCGTTATATAGGCCGTTGTTTTCTTGAATTGAGAGTTAGAGCCAGCCTGGCACCAGAAGTGCTTAGGCTCAGCTAGTCCAGCAGTCCAGGTCCTAGTAGGGCACCAGGTGCCAGTCATGCCTCCCAAGGTGGGGCGTGACAGTGTTAATCAACGACTACAACCCACGAGTTGTTACAAGCTTACAACAAGCCGTTCTGATGGACCGTGAGTACATACAAAAAAGAATGGCAAATTGAAGTCTCATATGACAGATGGTTCTTACGGGCCGTATGAACTTATAACGAACAATCATGTGCAGTCGTGGAAAGAATCAGAGAAAGTTTCCACAAAGGGCTACATACAATGGATGAACAGGACGGGCCGTACTTATTAAGGATAGGTCGTTTTGTGTGCTCGTACTTATGGGTTCAGAAACCATGATCTAGAGGCCAAAAAACAACGAATAGGACCAATGGCTCATAGGGTCTTACGACGAGCCATTGTTTGTGCCCATATGATGAATGGAGATAAGCCTAAGGGAAGAAATGACAGGAACAACGGGCCACTCTAACAGTCTGTTGAAACTACCAACGCATCGTGGTACCTACCGACACCAGAATCCTAGTTGATTTTGGAAAGGATTTGTTTCATGTTTATATATACAAGGTTTAGACTTATTTTAATGTTAGGAAATTTTACAGTTTGGAACATTGATTTTTGGGAGTTATTCACTGCAATTAAAATTCAAGAAATGATATTATAGTTTTGTTCTTGAACTTGGAGAAGTAATACAACCTTGGATTTTTGTTCATCGATTTTGGAGTTCTATTCAATTCACTTGGTTTTATTCTACGAATCTTTGTAAGTTATAACCATGATTTCTTTGTTATTTTGTGATTGTGATCATTCAAATATGAGTAGCTAAACCCATAACTAGGGTTGTGGGAACCATGATGAATTAACACACATAGATTAAACACTTAGTGATTCTTGAATGGGGTTTAATGCATGTATTGTTTTTCCCTTCATTTTAATTGATTCTTGACGGTTGCAAACTTTAGGACTCTCCTTATTCTTACTTACCAGACCAAGGGGATAGTGAATAGGAAAAGGGTTCAACAATGGAGATTTGAGGCTATCAACCCTCATCTGATAGCTTGAACTTGTCTGGAGATAGCTAATCCTATATTAAGGGTAAGGGGTAATTAAGAAAAACACCCGTAGGCTGACCAAGTTGCATGGTGAAAATCATCTAGATAGGGGACCAACCATTTAGGTGAACTTAACTTACCAATATTGCATGTTAAACATTGGAATAGATCACTAGTGTAAAAGCCTTGTGGTTATGAAATTTTGGGGAACACAATCCTAGTCAACTCATTAATTAAATACAAACCAACATTGATCTAAACATCTAGTAGTTTTTACTTTTGTTTATTATTTTATTTCTTTCCCCCTTAGGAAATAAGTAATTTGATAGTAACAACCATTCGCATTAACTCAAGTTCTTTCCATATTCCCTGTGGGATCGACCTCAACCTTCATTGGGTTCTATATTTGACATCGACCGCTTTATATCTCATTTGTGAGGTGTAATTTGGGCGACATCACCCTCGAAGCCTAGCCTCGCCCAGCCCTGCCGACCCACTCGACAATGCATTCAGAGTCCTACTACCGAGTCTTCTCCCGCACGTGCCATGGTCTAACCACTCACCACAAGCACATGCATGTGTACACTAGTCACTAGCATCTTACAGGGTGTAACAATGCCAACCACTAATACATAAAATGGCAACTATTTCTACAGTCCCTACAAAGTTAGCAAAGAAAGAATAAACAGGAAATCTATTTCCTCCACCCCATACATAAACAAGGCACAAACAAACATATCAAGTAGGGAGAGAAAAAGAACTTCCTAGGCCTTTAAGCACAATCATCATTATCAAGATTGTACTCCTGATCATCATCATCATCATCATTTGTATCATCAACCTACATAGCTCTTGTGGTGGCATCATCCTCCTTATCATCATCCATATCATAAACACCATCAGTCAACATTATGGCCTCATCATTATCTGGAGGCTCCTCGAAAGTCGGTCCTACCTTGCACATCAACAGAGCAATCTCAGTGAGTGGATATCGCTCTTCTAGTGCTGACATCTCCTCATTATTGGAAAGTATACCTCCAATCTTCAATTACAGCACTAGAATCCTAAACATGCGCCCTCCCAACTGTTGTCCCGAGCATAACGCCCTGTGGGAGTGAGAAGTGAAGCTAAAGAAGTGGATAGCTTCTTAACCTTCGTGACATCAATCATTTTTCCTACCAATTCCCTTACTAGGGGTAGATGAAGATCAGCCTCCTCTTCCTCAATGCCAGCCTCTCTCAAGAACTGAGTCAATAAACTGTCATAACAATACTTTCTTCGGTAGTTGTCTTTGGACCTCCTCATGTTATCTTAGAGCACTATGCCAAAGTTGATTGGCAACCCCTTCATCAGCATATAAATCAAAACAACTCTCTCTCTAGTAACCTCTATGGTGTGTGTCCCAGGCAAGAGCATGACACATGCAGGCATGAGCACGGCATGTATATGCTTGACCCAAACTCTAGTCTCCTTAGTCAAGTAGGAGAATGAGAGTGTATAATGGGTGCCATTATGATCCCTTTCCCAACGGGCAGCTGAATGCTCTCCATATAGTGTATGGTACATTGATGGATCCACCACAAACGTGCAAATGAAAGCATTGAATAACCTAGCACCAAAAGCGAACAACTTGACCCTGTATCTTGATTTTAGTGCTCTCTCCGAAGGAAGTATCCCATTTTGCATAGAATTCTTTCACCAAGTGAGGTTGCACTCCTCGGGCTCAGTAAACACATATCCTAACCCCAACTCACGAACAGTGTCACAGATGGTAGGGACTTAAGTGCAAGGCGTCCCTCATCAATCCAGTTTTCTGGAGCATACTTTGCTTCTTTCTGGGCATTAAAGCACTTAATCCCATGCTCCTCCATAACTTTTTCTCCAAACCTCCTACGGGGATGCTTTGGTGGCCGATGACTTCAGCCCTTTTGTTACCTTCCTGAGCCTCTTAAGACCTTTGTCTGTGACTACCACTTTTTTTCTTTACCTGCATGAGATTCCATGGTACCTGCCAAACAATAACAACACTTTTACGAAATTAGTTTGTGAAAAACAAGGATTGTTAATTAGGTGTAAGAGATGCAAAACAACCCCACTCTTAATTCGCTAGGAACTTGTGAGAAACTCACGGACAGTGTCACAGATGGTAGGGAACTTAAGTGCAAGGCGTCCCTCATCAATCCAGTTTTCTGTAGCATACTTTGCTTCTTTCTGGGCATTAAATCACTTAATCCCATGCTCCTCCATAAATTTTTCTCCAAATCTCCTACGGGGGTGCTTTGGTGGCCGATGACTTCAGCCCTTTTGTTCCCTTCCTGAGCCGCTTGAGACCTTTGTCAGCGACTACCACTTTTTTTTCTTTATCTGCACGAGATGCCATGGTACCTTCCAAACAATAACAACACTTTTACAAAATAAGTTTGTGAAAAACAAGGATTGCTAATTAGGTGTAAGAGATGCAAAACAACCCCACTCTTAATTCGCTAGGAACTTGTGAGAATTTGTCAAATAGGGTATTCAGACTTCCCCCATTATCATGCCAAATCTCACCCACCCAAATTATCCACCAACTATATAATTTCAAGTCATCTTCATGATTTTTCCCTTACACCTCTCTTAATTTTTCTTTTCAAGATTACTTCAATTTAGTTATTCCCTTCACTTTCTCCAACTTTTAATTCACTATTCACACAACCCAAATGTGGAAGTAGTCACAATAAATTCATTCAACGATTTACATGCCTTTTACTACTTCCCATAATAAATTAACATGAATATTTCAATGGTCCAAGATTTTCCACAATTCAAGAATAACATAAACAAAGCAATTTGTCTCTCTACAAAAGTGCTCCAACTTCACTATTTTCATGAAATCATTTTCTAACCCATTCATAACCCTTTTAATACCCACAACATAGAATTACAAAATTCAAAAAAAAAATAAGTAACCCAAACAAGGATATAGCAATATTATGGAAGAACACATGAGATTTAAATTATGACAACCCACATTATGAAGTTTAAGATTTTCACCCAACAATGGTGAGTTTGGGTCTTTCAACTTGGGAAGAAGGGTAATGGGAGCATGCTTACAACATTAACTAACAAGAAGAGAAGAAAATTACAAAGTTCAGTTAAGGAAGCTAGCTTCACCAAGCTTCTAGGAGAAGACAACAGTGGGGGAGAGGGGAAGGGAGAGTTACGGCCTAAGAGAGGAGAGAAAATTTTTGTCTTTTATCTTTTGACTTTTTAGAGAGAGAGGATTAATGGGGACTTAAAATAAATTTATGGGTAATGGATTTTTATTAATTCAAAAAATAATTTCCCATCAAGCACCTAGCGCGACGCGCCACCCATCATGCCACACACATAAAAAAAATTTCTTGGCAAGACTTCTCACTCCTTCTCTCAAGTGAGATGATTCAAACCCTAATTGACTGCTGAATTAACTTGAATAGCTACTATCCACTACCTTCTTATACATTCTAGTCTCACCCTTTGTGCTTATTTTGAAGTCCTCACAGTGAGGTGGCAACCTTGCTGCCTAAGCATATCAAAGACTGCCTCTTTGTCATCCATCATCATTGACATCTTGCTCAGGTTCACCTTTATCACTCATCTGTGGTGGCTAAGGATTCTCTTCCCAAAATGATGGGAACTACTTCATCCGCCTCATAATAAAGAATGATGAAGTCCACTGGCAGGATAAATGGTCCCACTTTGATCAATACATCCTCAATGATGCCATCATGATATGCAAGGGACCTGTTGGCTAGCTGCAATGTCACTATGGTGGGGCGTGGTTCACCTAGTCCCAAAGTTCTAAATTACGATGTCGACATCGTATTAATGCTTGCACCTAGATCATATAGTGTTGAACCAACTTCTCTGCTCCTAATGACCACTGGAATAGTGAAGCTCCCGGGATCTTTTAGCTTCCTCGAAACCTTATTCAACACCCTGGAACAACATTCCTCCGTAAGAGCTACAGTCTCAAATTCAGTGAGCTTTCTTTTGTTTGCCACGGTATCCTTCAAATACCTGGCATATTTTGGAACCTCCTGCAACAGCTTTACCAATGGTAAATTCACATGTACATGCTTCAATAGATCAAAAAACTTCTTACAAATTGCGTCCTTCTTCTGGTTTTTGAATCTCTACGGGAATGAAAGAGTTGGTCTAGCTTCCATCACTTTTTGTTGTGAGTTACTTGATTCACCAACTTTATACTTAGACTTCAAAACCTTCTCTACCTATATTTTGTTCTCTCTGAGTATCACTTCACCCGGCTCCTTTCCACTGTGCAATGAAATCACGCTGACATTCTCCTTAAGGTTTTTCTCAGTATTGCTTTGAAGTACCCCTTACAACCTATTGATCTATCGAAGGGCCAATTGCCCTATTTCTCTTTCCAAATCATGGATGGACTTTTGCATCTCATTAACCACCTAAGTCTGTTGAACCATCCACTGCTTCATAGTCTCCTCTAAAGAACTACCATGTTGCTGGTCCTAAGGTCTCTAGAAGTTGTTCGGGGTCTTTGAAAATTTTGATTTCCTCCCCAGGATGGATTTGATACATTCTTGTGCCGCTGATTGTAACCATTTCCTTCAAAAACCTACACCACAACTTTGTTGAACCACTAAATAAATATACCCTAAGTTTAGTGGATAACCTGAGTATGCATGGCCTTCTCCACATGCCTCACATGATGGCGGTGAAGTCTGAACTTGTTGAACCTGATGAACTTGGCTTGCAGTTAGTGCAGTTATTAGCTTGCTGGTTATATTCACCAACTGACTAATTCTGCCCTGACTGATGCTACACCATCAACCTCAAGCTTCCCTGGGACCTTGGATATTGTAAAGCCTCTGCTCGAATCCTGATAATTTCGTCTCCCAGCTAACATGAGATTCAAACAGAGCCTCTATCTCATCATAGATTTTGGACAAAATTTGCCCTTATGTTGTAGCATCTAGAAAGATCTTAGGCTCTGGCTTCAGCCCCTCTCTGAAGTTTTGCCCAATAATCTTCTTCGGCTGCATATGGTGCGGGCAATCTCTTAAGTATCCCTTGTATCTTTCCCAAGCCTGAGCTAGGGTCTCACCATCTCTCTACACAAATCCTGAGATCTTTCCTCTCAACTCCTTCATTCTCCTTGATGAGAAAAACCTGTTTATAAACATTTTGGAAAGAACCACCTAAGTAGTAATAGATCTAGCAGGCTCATTCTAAAGCCCCTCCTTCACTTCCCAAATTAATGAGAACAAAAACAAAGTGAGTCTCACATATTTGCCTGACACATTTTGATAGTGAAAGTTTTTACTAAGTTCCACGAACATCATAAAATATCTGTGGGGATCCTCATGCAGCTTGCCCTAATATTGACAACTATTTTGAACCAACCTCACGGTTTCCTTTTTTTACTCAAAATTTCCAGTGATGGCCGGCTTGATGAATGCTTTAGAAGCATTCTCTAAGTTTGGCCGAGCAAAATTGAGCACTGGAATCCTGTTCTGGTTGTTTCCCTATGCTTGCTCATGATTTTCTGCCATAGCTAACCTGTGAAAAGTTCTCTCAATTTACGAATCAAATTGAGCCAAGGATGGTCTCTAACTACTAGTAGCTGGCATACACTAAGCAAACACCACCTGAAATTCTCAACAATCACAAACAAATGTAAAATGCAAATAGAATAATAAAAATCCTGACCTACAAACAATTAATTAATCGTCAAGTCCTTGGTAACGACGCCAAAAACTAGATATCGTCAAGCGCATGCAAGCACACGTGGTTGTCAAGTAATATAGGACAGTGAAGTCTCGATATTGTTCACATACAGATGTGTCAGAATAATTCCTCAAGGTTAACATTTTATTTCACTATTCAAATAAACACAAGTAAAATGGGGAAATAGGTTTGGAGATTATTCTACTAACTTGAAATGTAAATTAGACTAACGAACAAAAATCATTTTCACAAGTGTTTGTAACTCAAATAATGATGAGAATCAAGTTCATGGCACTTTTGCTTTCAACTTGAGTTTTTAGGACTCGAATACACTAGATTTAACTTTTCTAAGATTGCTAGTTGCATGTTACAATCCCATTTCTTGCTATTCTCCCGAATATCCAAGAACTATCTCATGACCTAACACCTATATCTCTATGATTTTAGGAGAAATATGAGATGACAGTTGTAGATACTTGTATTCAACTAAACATGGTTGAAGGGTATATATATATCCTTGACAATGAAATCAACTCTTGAACTAATTTAAACAAGATAATTGAAACCTATTCTATGCTTGCTTTTAACCCTCTTAGTTCCCTCTTCCGAGTTCAACCAAGAGCCAATAGATAATATTCACAAGGTGATCAGGCTAACAAATAAGCAATTAAAACAAATAAACATAAGCAATCTTGAATGAAGAATCAAGGTCTAGCATAAAAGAGTATTCAAACTTCAACCATCAACTATGGCCAAAACCTAGAACAAGATTTTAGCCACTCATGTTCAAGAGGAAAACTAAAGCAATCATCATTCGAATTAACAAAAGCAAAAAGTAAAAAAGAAAACCTAGAAGAAAATAAACTTCAATATCTTCCCCAAAGACTGCGTACAAAATGATCTCATGATCGATGCATCTAACAAAATGCTCTAGATGTTATATTTATAAGAAAGGTATCAAATGACTTTTTTTCTCTTAAGAAGTTCAGCTTTTAAACTTAAAAATCTGCCCCAGACAGCCCATAACGCGCCGCACCATCCAACGCACCAAACTTGGCTTGAACGTTCACTAAAAATTTGCCTCTAGCATGCTGCACCAGCCATCTCGCCAAGGTGTTAATCAAATTCTACACATCCTGGGACCTGCGCGCCACAACATCCGATGCACCATAGTGTTAGAAAATTGTCCCAAGTTCGAAATCTCTGGCACGTCGCACCACTCAATTCTCCTAGGTGTTTATCAAAATTCTTCTGAAGTTTAGGCTCTGGCGCGCTGCACCAGTGTGAGTGCAATTTTCTCTGAGATTTAGAGGCTGGCGCGCTGCAGTAGCTATCTCACTGGGCTGATTTTTCTCGAATTCTTCTTTCTTTGCACCTTGGGCCATTTTTGAGTCCTTTTCCATTAATTACCTGCTAAAACCATCTAAAAACACTTGTTAGCTCATTTAACACACACCATCATAAATTTATGTATTTCATAAGGACAACGAACTCAAAACAAGGCGAAACATGGGTAAAAGTATGGTAAATATGCATAAGAATATGCCAATATCAACTATGCATTCAAGGATCCCAGTTTCACATGATTCTCATATCTTTAAACCAATCCTCACTCTTTGTCCCTCCTTTAGTAATATACCATCGGTAATGTGCCAAGCACACGCCTCCATCACATCACTGTACACAATCAAATGGAATATCACTATACACACATGCTAGAGGGTCTTATTTCTACCCTTCCTGTCATGACCTGTAGAGGACTCTAGAATTTCATGTAATGTACCAGCGCGATACCCACTCCCTCTCAACTACTCATCCGGATATGCCCCTCAGACATAAGCCAATAATACCATAATTGGTCTCTCAAATTCTTATCTTTGCCATGAGCCTCTCATTCTAGATAAAACATGTTATCCACTTTTATCCTCTTGTTCCATATACCTCCAATCCATCCAATCACATGACCATTCAAGGCATCAATCTACCTTAACCTACTTGGTTTCAATCATCACTAATTCACCATTTAGGGGATAACTAAGGGAGAAACACATTAAACACTGTAAATTACCATACATTCATACAAACATTTCTAAGCAATCAATACTTCAAGTTTTGAGCTATCAATACAACAATTACATCATAATATAGCATCAATTAGTGTAGACCAACTAAACATGTTGCAAATTCCACATACATATAAGTCATTATCTAAAGTCTAACTCCTTAAAAAATCATAACCTACCTAGATTGTCGGAAGAGCGAATTCAGTTACTCCATTGGAGCTTTGCCTTTTCATAACGCCTCTGACTGTTCAAAATCTAAATACAAGTAAACAAACCATACTCAATTATATAACACTTTATTAAAACCTAGAATTTCAATTATACCCTATTCTTTGAAATAATATTTCAAGAGTCAACTCATCATGTTCTATCCCTTACATAGGAAATTTCTACCTATTCCATAGAGTTTCTACTCCTTAAGCCCTTTATAGGCGTAATAATGGAAGAGATATTAATTTCGTCGACACCTGGGTCTCAAACTACCCCAAAATGAACATACTTACTTTCACATTCCCCCAAAAAGTGATCATTCCCCACTTTTTATGTCTAGGAATCAATACCTAGTCATTCTCATAATCCTGGCCCTAGTTTTCACAACCCTATGGTTCTTGGCTAGGACTCCACAATTAGTGACTACCCTTTTGATTCTAGGGTGTAAGCGAATCGAATGGGAATAGAATTATCTAGAAATATTACTTTGGGAAGGAGAAACTAGTTTGCCCTCTGAAAATTGCCTTTCTGCTCTCAGAGTTTGTTACCTAGAGTAATGGGGTGAAAAAAACCCCAAATTCTAACTTAAACCATCACACTGCCTCTTGTCATTTATTGCATGGTCAGATTTCCACTGCAATGGATCTATTGTGGCAGACAGAGCCTCACCGTGGTGGACCCGATGGTTAACTCTACCTCCATACTGTGGCAGCCCTCCGACCGCCTTAACGGTCTCGCTGCAGCAGTCCCTATTAACCAGTAGCTCAGAATTTCCTGCATATTTCCCATCCCTCAAACATAGGTCTTAATCCCACTTCCCCAACACTTCCAATCGTTGTACTGATGTCTTGTATATTTACAGCACTTTCGATGCTCAAAACTAAGAAAATAGCATGGACTTAGGTGTATTTATGTAGATATGAGGCACTTTTCCTTTGGTTGCAGGATAAATTGGTGTTGGACCTAAAAATTGCAAAAGAAAGTCTGAGGTATGCAAAATATTCTCAGAGTGCAGACCATAGTACGAGTCGTAGGAAGGTCCTACGAGTCGTACTGATGGCCGTGAAAAGTTGTAGAAGGCTAAGGTTGAAGAGATGCAATGTAGAAGTCTCAGTACGAGTCATACCAAGATGGTATGAGTCGTGGTGTTGAAGTCATGACAAAATCCAGAAAATTTGTGTAAGAGGTTGACTCCTGCTACGGAAAGAAAGCACGACCCCTGGGAAGAAGGTATGAGTCGTACCATGACAGTCGTGATGAACTTCAGGAGAATTCCAACATTTAAGAATCAAATCATGGGAGCTCAGTACGGATCATATGAAGGCGGTATGAATTGTACCAAGATTCAACACTTAGCCAAAATTCAGCCAACCATTCAAGGCATGAAAGGAAGCTACAGGTCGTAGGATGATGCTATGGATCCTAGGTTGGCTCGT
Source organism: Datura wrightii (assembly GCA_035772735.1). NCBI lineage: Eukaryota > Viridiplantae > Streptophyta > Magnoliopsida > Solanales > Solanaceae > Datura > Datura wrightii. The sequence continues at coordinate 76,916,381 of JASDFA010000010.1, read as the reverse complement.
GATGAATGCGAAACCAGATATGGAAATTCATCCTATTAGTCTAGGAAAAGGATTCTTGTGTCTGTATAAATACGTTTTAGGTTTTATTTTTCTGTAGACAAGAGAAGATTTCGAGAGAGAAGATGAGAGAAGAGATTTTTAGGAGAATTGAGTTGATTTAACTTGTGATCAACCTTTTCTTGAATTCTTCTTGTTCTTCAAGATTTTGGTGATTAATTAAAGGAAGTGTTTTTCTCATTCATTACTATAAGTATTGATTTATGTTCTTAATCATGAATAAAATTCACAACCTTACAACTATGAGAGGTTAAAACCCCTATAGCTAGGATTGTGGGAACCATGATTGATTAACAACCTAGGGTTGCACAAATTGATTTTGAAACCAATACAAAATACTTATATTGTATTCTCTTCATGCTTAATCATTTCTTGACAGTGTGCAATGTTAGGACATACCCAAATTCTTTACTTTCTTAGTACTAAGAGGTAGAGATTAGGAAAAGAGAATTACAACAGAGCCCAGATTTTGATAATCATTGTATTAACTTGAGTTGTGGTCGCAGGATAGTTAAATATAGAACTTAGTGATAACGGATACTTTGAAACCGCTTATGAGACTTGGTCAAGTGATTGAGTATAGTCATTCAATAGGGACTGGTCGGTCGTTTGAATGAACCCAAGTTATCAGTTCTATAAGTAAGTATTGGTGATAATCACTAGTGTATACCTAAAGCAGTTATGAACCCATGGGGAATAGGAACCCTAGATATCCTTCAATATTGATTCAAAACCATAATTTTGATAATTGTTTTCATTATTAATTTTCTTTAGAACCCCCCCAATTGTGAACTAACTACCTCACAAGTTCACTTACCGGTTGTAATCTAGTTCTTCCATATTTCCTGTGAGTTCGACCCCAACCTCTAGTTGGGTTCTGTATTGAAAATGTCCGCTTCATACTTTAGTAGGAGGTGTGGTTTGAGCATTATCAAAAAGTGGGGTTGTTTCCGGGGAATACGGTTGAGAGTAGGTTATTAGCTTGTATTTGACTTTTGGGTAGATATTTCATTAATTACGTTTATTTTTGTGTATTTGATACCCACGGGCTATTCTCCGGTGAATACCAAGCACTCGAAGTAGAGGAGATCCCCTTGTTCCACTAAATCCAGAAATCGAGAGAGCACTGCATAGAATGGAGAACCACGAGCAAAGAGAAGCCCGCATAGCTAAAGAAGATAGGAAAGTCGAGCTAGCTCAGCAAGCTGCACTTAGCATGCATAAGATGACAGAGATGAGGTAGTGAATACTGGTCGACAAGGGAGGGGCAACAGAGCTCATAGATTTTCCCCTCAATTCTTCGATGATGATGATGACCCAAACATTGATGAAGCTGGGTCGACTGGAGCAATTGTGTTGCCACCACTGCCCATTAGGGCCAAGTTTGACATTACGAGAACCATGGTTCAATTGCTAAACATGAAAGGGGTGTTCAGTGGTCACGCAGCGGATGACACCAACCTGTACTTAATGAACTTCGTAGGAATATGCCAAGCATGCAGGTTGCCCGGAGTAAGCCAGGATGCAATACGGCTCAGACTCTTCCCTTTTTCTCTATCAGGGGAAGCTATGTGGTTGTTGGAGTTGCCCAAGGACTCCATAACAAACTGGAAGGAGCTCAAAAAAGCCTTTTTGGAGAGATTCTTTCCCCCATACAGGATTTTGTAGCTAAAGGATGAGATCTATAATTTTCGACAAATTAAGATTGAGGCACTTCATGAAACTTGGTTGAGATTCAAAAAGAAGTTGTAAAAGTTCCCTAACCACAAAATCCCAGATAATAGTTTGTTGGATATTTTTTACAAGTCTTTGAAAAACAGCACCAAAGCTTTAGCAGACACAGTGACTAGAGGAGCATTGGTGAGTCACACTTGGGAGCAAGCTGCCACCATTCTTGACAGGGTGACTAAGACAAACAGGGCCCGACATACGAGGGAGACTGATGTAGTGGCAGGAACATATGTTGTTGGTTTGACTGCAGACCAACGAAGAAAAGAAAAAGAGCGCGACCAGGAGTTGGCTCATATGCGCACATCATTGGACTTGTTGACAAAGCACATTATGGGAGTTGGATCCAAACAGGTCAATGTAGTGGGAACTCAAGGTAGGTATCAAGGAGCCAATCACTCTAATTCTGAGGAAGAGGCAAACTTCCTGGATAGCCAGGTGGCAGGTTTCCGAACCAACGCCTAACTGTCTGGACAAGGCAATTGACGCCAAGGTTCTGGAAATCAAGGTCAGAACCAGTATAGAGACAACTACAACAGAAATAGGTTCAGATACAGGAGAACGCAAAGGTGATTGGAGACGAAACGATGGATACCACAATGACCATGATGGATTCTATGTGCCTCCTAATGCATGAGAAGGGGAGGCTGAGCAATCAAAGTTGGAGAGTATGATGGCCAAGATGTTGAAGAAGGTGAGGTCCACTGATGATCAGCTAAAGGAGATCTGAGGTGACTTGTCAAGTATGGGTTAGAAAGTGGAATCTCTTGCTACCACCATCAAGTAGATTGAACATCAACTTAGGAAACTGTCAGCATTAATGAACCCTAGACAAAAGGGTACACTACCTAGAAACACTGTCCAAAATCAAAAGAAGGATGCACATTGTATGGCGGTGAGGACTAAGAGTGTTAAAACCACAGTTGACTCCACGTTTCCAGTTGAAGTTGAGCAGATTAAAGAGAGCATAATGGAGGATGATAATATAAGTGCTGAGAGAGAAACTTGTGAGTTGCAAAAGGCCCTGAGAGGTGAGAAGGAACCTAACATGGATCAAGGGAAAACGCAAGTGCATAAAGCTATCCCACGACCACCACCACCATTTCCCCAAAGGATGAAGAAGAATGTGGAGAATGGTAAGTTCCAAAAATTCCTTTCAGTGCTTAAGAAACTATCTGTGAACATACCATTGGTAGAAGCTTTAGAGTAGATGTCAGGATATGCAAAGTTTATGAAGTACCTGGTGACTAAGAAGAGATCTGTGAGCTATGAGTATGTTGAAAATATGCATCACTGTAGTGCCATAGCCACAAGGGTCCTAGCGCAAAAAAAGGAAGACCCAAATGCCTTCACTATACCATGTATGATTGGCAATGTCGAGTTTTCAAGGGCACTCTGTGATCTGGGAGCTAACATTAATTTGATGCCCTTGGCCGTGTTCAAGAAATTAGGATTGGGAGCCCCCACACCGACCAATATGCGGCTACTGATGGCCGATAGAATAGTTAAAAAGCTGGTAGGCATCCCGATCGATATGCTAGTCAAGGTAGATAAATTTATATTCCCATCAGACTTCATGATTTTGGATTGCAAGGTTGATTATGAGGTCCTCATCATTTTGGGGAGACCATTCCTTGCGACTGGGAGGGCTCTAGTAGATATGGAAGCTAGCCTGCTAAAGTTAAAACTAAATCAAGAAGAGTTCACATTCAACATCTGCAGGATAATGAAGCAACTCAAGGAATTTAGTGTGATCTCAGCACTGGAGGATGAGTATGAATCACTTGACGAATTCTGAGTAGTCAAGAGATTTGCATTGTGCCGCGATGTTAAATCAAGCACTTCTTGGGAGGTAACCCAAGCGTAGTTTGGTGAAGTCTGAGTAACCAGACTACCTACGTCATGCCACGACGTTAAATCAAGCACTTCTTAGGAGGCAAACCAAGTTATTGAACTAATGTGTGCTCAGTGTGCAGGGAAAATTAAAAATAGGAGGATGAAACATCAACTGCTACAGCCCTTAGTACGACCCGTGACGAGATCCTATGGGCCGTAGCAGCAGTCATGGCGAGGTTCAGAAAAAACATGACTGCAAGCTTCAACCTACGATTCATCCTACGGACCGTAACTTGGTGGTATGAGTTGTAGGATTTATTCGTAGGTCTCCAGGTAAGTTTTCTTCAACAAGGTTGTGTACGAGTCCAGGGGATGAGTCGTAGGTACTTCCTACGACTCGTGGTACTAGTCGTAATGGGTTAAAACTAACATTAATATCCGACTCGGCCCAAAATTTTTTAGAATTTTCCCTTACCTATTTAAACCCCACAAACACCCTCTCCCACGCTTAAACACTGAAAAACCCGACTCAAACTCACTTCCCCTACCCGTAACCCAACATCACTGAAAAATCAAACCAAATTCTTGCTCGATGCAAGTTTTGAAAACCCTATACGGTCATTCATAGTTTATGAAGCATCAATCAAGTAAGTTTGTTGTATTAAACATTGCTAAGATTCATATATTGAGAGTGATGGTGTCAAAACCCTTGTGAGTCACTCAATAGGCTCGAAACTTGATTTTGAAAAAGAGACAATGATCAGGGTGTTGTGTAATGGTCTTTTTCGACTAAAGAGATGATAAATTTTGATACATTTATGTCTTGAAACTTAATGAGTTACGGATAGTAGGTCAAAAGGGGGAGGATTGGGCTTGGGTGAAATTGATTCAATGATGTGCCTAGACCTAGGGGAAAGTTGAGTACCTTAAAATATGAAAAAGAACCCTTGCAAACTGAGAAAAGAAAATTTGAAAGTGGTATGTGGCACAGTACGGATCGTAGGTTGCCAATAGGAGTCATACTGAGCACTCATACCACCAAATTGAACAAAGTTGCATAAAAATGTCTTTCCTACGACTCGTGGAATCGACCTATGGGTCATACCATGAGTCGTGGAAAAATTTAGAAAAATACCAATGTAGGGATTCATCACACGACTCAAGGTACGGATCATACCTTTGTGGTACGAGTCAAACCTGCGAGTCGTACTAAAAAATGATTGTAATTCTGGGACTTCTCACGAGTCGTACCTTCATGGTATGACCCATAGTGAGGAACCATGATGAGAATGTGAACATCTCCTTTCTAAATCTTCTTTTTCAAAAACAAAATGCTAACGTATTTCTCTACAGGTACAATGACATACAAACGCCGGGCATACAAAACAAAAGCCCGATGGACACTAATTGATGAAACAACTGAGTCAGAGTCCGATAAGGCAGGAGACTCACCTAGTGGTTCAATTGAAGAGTATAAAGTAGACACTTCATACACTGATGGAACTTGAACCACTAGGGCAAAAGTAAAGGCCCAAGCTGAAGCAACCACTGCCACATCTGCTCAAGCTCCCCAATATGAGGAGGGAGTTAGAGAGGAACAATAGAAGTCGAGAAGTGACTCCAATGTGGAAGAAGGATCACGGGAGACCCAAAGTGGAGAAGAAAGCGGTAGTGAAGAGTCAGAGAAGGAGGCTCCGGATGTTGCACAAGAGTAGACCCAACCCAGGGCAAGCCGTACAATTCGGTGGAGAGTGCCAGAAGATAAAGAAATCTATGAGGGAGGCATCTCTCTCACCACCAAGAATAAGCCAAGGAGGAGCATCCAAGAAGAGTTGTGGATCCTCACAACCTCACTGAACGAAGTTGAGAAGATGAAGTGGATTTTTAGCTTCTATGATTTTGAGTGGATGGACAAGACTCCAACACAGTACATAGAAGACATAGTTTGGGAGTTCTATGCCACCTACTTGGCCACCATGGAGGTAAAGGCAAAGGAAGGGCAGAAGATAAAAGACCAGCCTCTTCTGGATAATGTTATGGTCTGAGGTCGAGAAGTTGATATATCTGAACGGACCATTGCTCGAATGTTGCATGGACCACAATTTGTGCCTACCAGGACAATGCCAGAGTACGATTATAGGGTGGAGGCAATTAAGCAGATTAGATCCCTGGTTGTGCTGGAGCGAGAGAGGCAGTTGCAATGGCTAGTAGGGGTGATTTCTGAGAACAAGGATGAAGCTAAATGGGTTACAAGTGGAAAGCAGGTGACCAAGAACTCACTAAATTTCATAGAAAAAGCCTGTTGGACACTAGTGCGCCACTAGTTAGCACCTATGGTCAACGACAACACATTGAGTGCTGACAGAGCAGCACTGGTGGCATGCCTCATGTCTCGTTACCCCATCTATATCCCAAGAATCATAGAAGATGAGGTACGAGACCGAGTGGTGGGAGTGAGTACTACTATCCCATTCCCGAGTCTTGTTTTCATATTATGTATGGAGGCAGAAGTTCCATGGAGTGACGAGCGATTGATTTGGAGGCCAAATGATTGCATACATAGGTCTTATACGAGATGAGATGAACCTAGTGAGAAGATCCAAATTCCCACAACAATTCCAACAGCCCAGCCAGCAGGGCACGCACAGGTGAATGTCCCCATTACACAGGAGCAGAGCGATACACTGGCTACAGACACCGATCATTCAGAGTCGGCTCCTAGCACCTCAGCTGCACCAGTGCCCAGCATGCAGACTCAGACACCAGCAGGGTATACCTTGGTACCATAGAACTTCCTCCAAAAGCTAGCAAAACAATTGACCATGGTGGAGCGAAAGATTCGGGCTATGATGGACAATGTAAAACCATGGGTCAAGTTAGAGATTGAGGCAGCAGCATAGGTTTTACATGTTCTCATAGATAGTTTTGAGAGCTGATTCAAGAGGATGGTGGAGCAGATCGATACCAGCAATCTCCGTGCGGAGTTGGGGGCTTTTCGAAGCCAAGTAGTTGAGTTTTCATCACGACAACCAACAGTATTAGCAACCCCCACTCTTCCAGACCTAGATGTCGATCCTGATGATGAGATTGATTTGGCGGCATATTAGGAGCTGACTAAGGTTGTTCAGAAGGGAAAGAAAAGAGCTTCTGAGGATGCTAGAGAGGAGAGTTTGAGAAAAAGGAGGAAGAATGAGGGAAAAGAGCACAAGCGGGATAGAGAGAGAGCATGCAAACTCATGACACATATATGTTTGAGCTGCATGAGAGAGCTAGAGGAGCAGGCAGCTCCACCATACCTCATCCTGAGCTCGCCCATGACTGTGACCCTTCAGGAGAGCCACATTCAGCCCCTACGGTTACAAAGGTCGTCCAAGCGTCCACAATCACTGGGGGGGACCACTCTCCCTATTGACACACAATTAAACGCACCGACCACCACTAGCACCACTACTATAGCAGCGGTACCGCCTCCGTAAGATGATAGAAGCGCCTAGTGTGCCAGAGGTATGTTCTCTTCCCTATGTTCTTATAGTTGATGCTTCGAGGACGAAGCTTACTTTTCAAAAAGGGGAGGGCGTATACTTGTCATTTTTAGAATATATGATTCGTCTGAGGGTTTTTCTTGTCGTGTTTCTTTTCCCTCAAGTATGCTATCTACTAGAATCGGCATGTGTAGGATTTTTATTTTTTTAGTTTGTGACTATTGTTTAATTAGAAAGTAGCTTAGGAGTATTCAGCCAATAAAAATGCAGTAGTTTTGGTTTTTGAAAAAATTTGACCCTATTTAAAAAAAATTATGATACATTAGCTATGTATTTGTGACAACATGCATGATTGTTGTAGATCTTTTGATGTCATTTAGTTTGTCAACATGAGTAGTATTGCTAAGCCATGTATAAACCAGATAGGTGAGGTGAAAATAGTTCATGTACCATGTATGAATGAGGTATAGTATTCAGTTTTGTATTGTGTTGAAAACCTAGAACTTTCCTGGTTGGTCTTTGCAAAGGCTAAGGATGGTTGGTTAGGATATGATCATAGGACATTTTTTTAGCTAACTTTTAGCCTATATTACCCTACCAAATTTGCATGAACCCCTTGATCCAAGTTTGAGCCTTAAATGACCATGTTTCTTTGATTTACCAATTAACCGTACCTATTTTGTTACAATGAACCTGTTTTGGCCCTAGTCCTTCTAGATTGTATTATGTTCATGCTTAAACATTTCTTAATAGTACGTAATGTTAGGACATACCCGAATTCTTTACTTGCTTAGGACTAAGAGGTAGAGATTAGGAAAAGAGAATTACAACAGAGCCTTAATTTTGATAAACAACAGAGCCTTAATTTTGATAATCATTGTATTAACTTGAGTTGTGGTCACAGTAAAGTTAAATCTAGAACTTAGTGATAACGGATAGTTTGAAACCACTCATAAGACTTGGTCGAGTGATTGAGTATAGTCATTCAATAGGGACTAGTCAGTCGTTTGAATGAACCCAAGTTATCAGTTCTATAAGTAAGTATTGGTGATAATCACTAATGTATACCCAAAGCAGTTATGAACCCATGGGAAACACAAACCCTAGTTATCCTTTAATATTGATTCAAAACCATAATTTTGATAATTGTTTTCATTATTGATTTTCTTTAGAACCCCCCAATTTTGAAGTAACTACCTCACAAGTTCACTTACCGGCTGTAATCTAGTTCTCCCATATGCCCTGTGAGTTCGACTCCAACCTCTAGTTGGGTTCTTTATTGAAAATGTCCGCTTCATACTTCAGTAGGAGGTGTGGCTTGAGCATTATCATGTGCCTAGGTGAAAATAAGTTGTTCTGGCCTTATTTCCCCCATATCGAATAGAGGGGTCTTTACAATATTATTCAAAAACTATAGTAATCTACACTAGAGTAAATTTACATATTCTTATTTTTCATCTTATCACAATTATTCATTTTATTACATAGTAAAGATCAACCAAGCAACATCACATAAACATATTCACTAATAATTTTTAATACAACCATTTTTCCTTCAACAAATAAATTCATCAAACATCAAGGCTTACAATATAAGTGAGACACAATTATGCAGCAAATCATATGCACACTAGACACATGGTAATTAGATTTTCATCTTTAAATTCATCTCATCAGATATCTGGACACATATCGGTATCATATCTGTCAGTGATCTCTGTCACGCAATAGTATGTATATCATAACATACATGTACTGATCTCTGTAACACAACCATATGCATATCATAACATACCTATACGGTCTCTATTACACAGGATAAAATATATCTATATCACACAATGCACACACATGCTAAAGGGTCTTATTTCTACCCTTCCAGTCATGACCTACAGGGTACTCTAGAAATTCATGTATTGTACTGGCATAGTATGATATGTTGTGAGTTTACAATACTTTCGATGCTTAAAACGGGAAAATAAGCATGGACTTATTTGTATTTATATGGATATGAGGCATTTTTACTTTGTTTTCAGGGCAAATAGGTGTTGGAGTTGAATTGTGCAAAAGATGTAGAAAAATTGTAGAAAAGTGGCTAAGTACGGATCTTAGTACGAGCCGTACTGAGAGTCGTAAAAAATTCTAGGCCAAGAGTGATGAGGCAAAGGCGAGTTATAGCTCATGGTACGAGCTGTACCATGGTAGTTGTAGGAAACTTCAAAAAATATTGCACGTGCTAAGTCTCCTATGAAGGGTAGCAACTACGAATCGTTAGATCTACCTAAGACCCATACTGAGGAGCCATGGAGAAGTTTAGAAGAAGTGAAGACTAGCAGGTCTCATGGTACGAGAAGGAGTCACGGGTCATAGAACTGAGGTACGAGTCATATCAAGCCATCCATGATAAAGTTCATAAGCTTGCTAGAATTCTCAGTATCAAACCACGGCTTATTGTACGACTCGTAGGTTCATGGTACGAGTTGTACCAGTTTACAACACTTAGCCAGATTCAGTAGAGGCCAGCCAATGAATGAGTCAAGGTATGACCTATACAATCATGTTATTGGTAGTAGGTGAAGTCGATGGCAGTTTTTAGTAGTTTGCCTATATACTTAGGAGAAGGTTCCAAATATTTGTATAAAAATACTTTTTAGTTATTTCCAGTAGAGAGAGCTGCAAATTGAGTTTTCTTACACGAAACACATTGAGAGATAAGTGGTTGTTAACTTTTAATTCAAGTCTTGGAGATTTTCTTGCATAGATTTCTTCCTCGTGCTTGAATTATTCATCATCAATTCTTTCAATAATCAAGCAGGTTTTCTTTCAATCATCGTTGTAAGAACTTATGTGTTTGTCTATGAATGCTTATAATTTTCTTACAATCATGAGAGGCTAAAATCACCACAAGTAGGGTTGTGAGAACCATGGTGACTTAACAAACTAGGGTTGCATAATATGATTCTAAAGTGATGCTAAATACTTGTATTGTATTCTCTTCATCTTTAATATATCTTAATGAACCACAACGTTAGGACTTACCCAAATTCTTTGCTTGCTTGAACCTAGAGAAGTAAAGATTAGGAAAAGAGAATTACAATAAAGCCTTGATCTTTATGGGTCATTGTATAACTTGAGCTATAGACGCAAGATAGTTAATTTGGGACAAATTTGATAATGGTTGAAGTAACATCGCTCATGAGACCTTACCCGATAATTGAGTATAGTCATCTAATAGGGACAAACTAGTCGTTTGGATGAACCCTAGTGTCAAGTTTTACAAGTACGCATTGAGATAGATCACAAGTGTAAAATCTGAAATAGTTATGAATCCATGGGGAACACTTACCCTAGTTAATTGTATAATATTGATAAACAATAATCATTTCTCAATCTTGTCTTATAATTGCTTTTATAAAATGCTCTTTTTGTTGGAGATAACAACTGAAAAGCTTAAATACTAGCGCTATTCTGCATCCTGATCTTATTCCCTGTGAGATCGCCCACAACCTTTGTTAGGTTCTTTATTGACAACTTTCACTTCATACTTTATTAGGAGTGTGAGTTTGAGTGTTATCAAAAAGTGGAAGTGTTGCCAGGGTATATGGATTAGGATTAGAGTAATTGTTGTGTTTAACGTTTAGTTGTTATTTCCTTATTTATGTTTTGTTTTTGTTTTTGACACCCACAGGTTGTCTCTTGGTGAATGCCAAGTACTCGATGGAGTATAAACCCCTGATTCCTCTTGATCTTTAACTAGAGCGAACATTGCGGAGAATGGAGAATCCTGAGCAAAGAGAGGCCTGTATTGCTGAAGAAGCTTGACAAGCTAAGCTAGCTCAGCAAGCTGCACTTTAGGAAGCCAAGGATGCTCAAGAGGAAGTCATAAATGATGGTTGTTATGAAAGGGGCAATAGAGGCCAGAGATATGCTCTTCAGTTCTATGATGAGGATGATCGGATATTGATGAAGTCGGGTCAACTGGAGCCATTGTACCACCACCTTTGCTTGCTGGGGCGAAGTTTGATATCACTAGAATCATGATACAATTGTTGAATATGAAAGGGGTGTTTAGTAGTCATGTAGTTGATGATGCTAACCTACACTTGATGAACTTTGTCAGGATATGCAAGGCGTACACGTTACCTGGTGTGAGCCAGGATGCAATCAGGCTGAGACTCTTCCCATTCTCTCTCTCTGAGAGACCACTTTATGGTTATCGGAGTTTCCCAATGACTCCATTAACAACTGGAGGGAGCTTAAAAAGGCTTTCCTAAAAAGGTTCTCCTATCTTTCTAGGATAATGCAGTTAAAGGATGATATTTGAAACTTCCGACAATTGAAAATGGAGGCACTAAATGAGACATGGTTGAGGTTTAATAATAAGCTAACCAAGTGCCCAAACCGTAAAATTCCATATAACAGTTTGTTGGAAATTTTTTATAGGTCCTTGAATAACAGCACAAAAGTTGTAGCAGATACAGTGGCAAGAGGAGCGTTGATGACTCACATGTGGAAGCAAGTTGTCATTATTCTTGATAGGGTGACCAAGACGAATAGGGCCTGGCACACCAGGAAAGCATAAGCATCTACAGGTACGTATGTTGTTGGTATGTCTACGATTTAACGCAGAAAGGAGGAGGAGCGTGATGAGGAACTAGCTCATATGTGAACATCATTAGACCTACTCACAAGCATATTATGGGTGTTGTTGCTAGAAAGGTTAACACAGTGGGAGCTCAGGGTCAGGAATCGGGGTAGGAGCATTCATATTCCGAGGAGAAGGAAAACTTCTTGGACAACCAGGTGGCCGATTTTTAGGCCAACGCCCAAGGTTCTGGATAGGACATTTGGAGCCAAGGTTCCAAAAATAGAGGTTGAAACTAGTAGTGAGACAACTACAACCGCAATGGGTATAGGGATAGGAGCTAAGGTGTCATGACCCAAGAGTACACCCGAATCGTAAACACGGGACAAGAAGCCCCGAGGGACCCCAAGTCAACCCATGGCATGAGCATATAACTAAACCATTCACATAAGGCAGAAAAATTTGCTTAATGATCATGAACTGAAAGAAAATCGAGAAATGAAATATAAGAAACAACAATACATGATCCAAGCATAAACAGCTGAATATTACAAATAGATCTGAAAGCCTCTAATCATAATAGACAGGTTGAAGGGATAAGACCCCAACTAACCCCAACATTCTGAAACAAAAGATAGCCAAGATCTGAACATAAAGCCCTCGAATCATAAGGACTCACCACTGAGAACAGAGAGCAGAACTGAGAGCAAGCTAGGAGTGATGTTGAACCTGAGATCCGAATCCTGTATCATGAAATGATACAGCATAGAAATATGTGCGTCAGTACTTGGAATGTACCGAGTATGCAAGGTGTGTAAAACAATACTTAAAAACATAAGAGTTATAGTATTGGGACATCATGATTATAAAGACTGAAATCAAATATATATCATAAGGCTCAAGGTTTCCCAAAAGCATTCATAAACCTATCATAGTCACAACATGAGAGAAAAACATTTCATAAAACATGACTTGAGCCAAAAGAACATAATCATACATGCATTAAAACAATGAGGAACAATGGGAGATTTTTATAACCGACATACCCAATATGAGCATACATGGAGCCCGACTTGTAAACCTAGTCGGGAGACCATTCATACCTTTCCAAGGGTAGAACCATGAAAGGAGTGATATCACTCATGATGGCCCGTAGGTCATAGGGGACAATCATTGAGGAGGTCCCCAATCATAACCTACGGTGGCACGTAGTTCTGAGATTTAGAGCTTAACCTGGACCTCGAACCTACTCGGTTTTAACTACTACTCCCAAAACATGCAACGTGCTTATAGAAATTCATACATGACATGCATGGCTAGTTAAATCATGATAATCATAACATGCTTGAGAATTCGTAATGCTAGCCATAAAATCAGGCTCGTGGATCAGCCAAAATCATAGTTCATGAACCATAAGCAATATATGGGCATTGCTCAATATTTTTAACATCCTTGAAATGCTTAAATTTTATATAAAACATGACCATAATAACATGAGAGATTGAATACATGCTTAAAATTCATAAATTCATATCATGCTTGAGGAATCACCGTAACCATGAACTTTACCAAAAATCCTCATGATTTGGGCACCTATGCTTTTAGGGATTAGATCATCAATCATTGAATAAAACAAGTGAAAACAGCCCAATAATTTGAAACCCATGATTTAGACATACTACAACAAGCTCATATCAATTTTCGAGGAATCATGCATTTGGGTTAAGACCCACAAAGATTTAGTAACTTTAAACATAGAATTTGGGAAGAATTGGGCATGGGTAGGGACTAAACCACCCATTCAAAACCCCACATACCTGGAATTACTTAATTCTTAACTCCCCTGAAAAGCCCAAGATGAATATTCGGAGAATTTGAAGAAGAACCCTAGGATCACCTCCTACTCCCTTCTCTAACACTTGCAAGTATCAGATGAGACTTAACATGAATTATTTCCCCTTAAAAGACCCTATCCCAACCTCAAAAAGACACAGTTTAGGCCTTAGGGGTGTAAAAAATTACGAGAAGGCCCTTACTAATTTGCAGGAAATAACTGTCAGGTGACCGTAATGGGTAACTCAACGACTCATCACCCGTGACCACGAGTCGTGGTCACCTTCCGTCAAGTACACTACCTTATCCTTAATTAAATTTCCACAGGCTTTCTCACAACCCACCTCACGAGTCGTTGGGACTGGCCACGACTCATGGGGTTCCATCCATTAGGTGCACTAGTCAGACCTCCCAGGTATCCCTCAATCACACCCCACTGGAGACCTGACGACTCGTGGTAGCCGACCACGAGTCATTCCCACGCCCGTGGGGACCTCAGCTCCTCATCCCATTCCAGCCTCCCCACGAGCCACCTGATGACTCGTGGGGTCTCCTCACGAGTTGTCTAGTGACTCGTCCTGCATTGCTGCAACATTTTCCCTAATTTTCCCCGTTTGACTCCCGTGTCTGATCCTTAAGCTCCCAGGGTATAACAATATCTTCCCCTTGGGATCATTCATCCTCGAATGTTAGAAACATGCAGAAAATTCAGGAACAAACAATCACCATAGGCAAATGCTGATCATTTAAGCCAAAAAATGACGGAACGACTACCCCCAGAAAGAACTACATAGCTGGACTGAATTTAGACATCACATACATATATCATATCATAAAACAAACTTGCACGCATGAACGGAACATGAAAAATTTATTAGAGGTTTAGGGAAAAAACTGATACCTCAAACTGAAACTGAGTCAGTAGGGAACAAATGGGGGTATTTAGCCATCATATGCGCTTCAGCTTCCCACGTAGCTCCCTCAATATGATGATTTCTTCATAACACCTTTGCTAAAGCTACTTCCTTGTTCCTCAGCCTCCGAACTTGACGATCCAAGATTGCAACGGGAATATCCTTATAACTGAGCCTATCCTTCACACCAACACTTTCCACTGGAACCACTAAGACTGGATCTTCCAAGCACTTTTTCAAGAGCGATACATGAAATACGGGATAAACTGAAGATAACTCCAAAGGTAACTCTAACTCATAAGCTACTTTACCGACTCGTCTCACAATCCGATATAGGCCAATATAGCAAGGGCTGAGTTTCCCCTTTCTTTCCGAATCTCATTACTCCCTTCATGGGATATAGCTTCAAAAACACCCAATCATCGATCTCGAACTCAATCTCTCTTGTCCTTACATCCGCATAATACTTTTGGTGACTTTGAGCCATTTTCATCCTTTCTCTTATCAACTGAACTTTCTCATAGCCTCATGGACTGAATTTGGACCCACCAACGAAGCCTCACCGACTTCAACCACCCAATGGGCGATCTACACCTTCACCCGTAAAGAGCCTCGAATAGTGCCATTTGGATGCTAGAGTGATAGCAGTTCTTGTAGGAAAATTTGATAAGAGGCAAATGCTCATCCCAACTACCCTTGAAATCAATAATGCAAGCTCTCAACATGTCCTTGAGAGTCTAGATAGTCTGCTCCACCTGACCATCTATTTGCGGATGAAATGCCGTACTAAGCTTGACCTAGGTACCATGTCCTTTCTGAAAAGATCTCCAAAACTAAGAGGTAAACTGAGTACCTCTATCTGATAAGATGGACAAGGGCACTCCATGCAACCTAACTAGCTCTCATGTGTATAATTTGGCATATTCTTCTACTGACTTGGTGGTTTTGACTGGTAGAAAATGAGCAGCCTTGGTTAACCTGTCCACCACAACCCAAATGGAGTCGTACTGCCTACAAGTGCAAGGTAAACCTGTTATGAAGTCCAGGTTGATTTCTTCCCACTTCCTAGTAGGAATGCTGATATACTAAAGTACACCTCCCAGTCTCTGATGCTCAACTTTCACTTGTTGGCAATTCGGACACTTCGCTACAAATTCTATAATATCCTTCTTCATACCATTCCGCCAATAGATTTCCCGCAAGGCATGATACATCTTAGTGGCACCTGGATGGATAGAGTATCTAGATTTGTGAGCCTCATGCAATATCCATCTCCTCAAATCACCACGTTCGGAACACATAAGCGACCCTGGCACCGAAGTACACCATCTCCCCCTTTGGAGAAGACTTCTACCTTTTGATTTTAAATAGCTTCTTTCAACTTTACCAATGTTGGATCTTCATCTTGTTTATCCTTCACCTCCGTTACTAAGGAAGACTCTGATTTGTTCTGAACAACTACACCCCCATCAATCGAGCCAACTAATCTAACTCCCAACAGTGCAAGTCGATGTACCTCCTTCACCAGCTCCTTCTTGTCTTCACTCACGTGCGAGATGCTCTCCATATAGAGTCTACTAAGGACATCCGCTTCCACGTTAGCCTTACCCAGGTGGTAAAGGACACTCATGTCATAGTCCTTAAGTAGCTCCAACCACCTCCGCTGCCAAAGATTGAGATCCTTCTGCATGAATACATATTGTAAGCTTTTGTGGTCCATGAATACATCTACGTGAACCCCATACAAGTAGTGTAGCCACATCTTCAAAGCAAACACCACCGCGGCCAACTCAAGATCATGGGTCAAGTAATTCTTCTCGTGAATTTTTAGCTGTCTGGAAGCATATGCTATTACTTTCCCGTGCTGCATCAATACACATCCCAGTCCGACTCTCGAAGCATCACAATATACCACAAAGACATCGGTTCCCTCCGGTAAAGTCAACACCAGTGCTGAAGTGAGTCGGGCCTTTAATTCCTGGAAACTCTTCTCACAAGCCTCTGACCATTGGAACTTCACCTTTTTCTAAGTAAATCTAGTCAATGGGGCTGCAGTGGATGAGAAACCTTCCATGAACCTCCGATAATAACCCGCTAAGCCCAAGAAGCTCCTGATCTCTAAAGGGTTTACAGGTCTGGGCCAGTTCTTTACCGCCTCTATTTTCCGGGAATCTACCCTTATACCTTCACCTGACACTACTTGTCCCAAGAATGCAACTGAATTCAGCTAGAACTCACATTTGCTGAACTTTGCGAATAGGCGGCTATCCTTGAGGGTTTGGAGTACCACCCTCAGGTGTGCGACATGCTCCTCCTCGCTCCTGGAGTATATCAATATGTCGTCAATTAACACCATCACAAACATGTCCAGATATGCCTTGAATACCCTATTCATTAGACCCATAAAAGCTTTAGGGACATTGGTTAGTCCAAAGGACATAACAATGAATTCGTAATGGCCATACCGAGTCCTGAATGTAGTCTTCGGGATTCTCTCTCTCGAACCCTGAGCTGGTGATACCCCGACTTGAGATCTATCTTGGAGAAACATTTGGGACCCTGAAGCTGATCAATAGGTCATCAATCCTGGCTAAAGGGAACGTATTCTTGACGGTAACCTTGTTCAATTGTCTACAGTCAATACACATCCGAAGAGAACCATCTTTCTTCCGGACAAACAACACTAAGGCACCCCATGGAGACTTACTCGGTCTAGTGAAGCCCTTATCCAGCAAATCCTTCAACTGCTCCTTTAACTCTTTTAGCTCGTTGGGGCCATTTGGTAGGGAAGAATCGATATGGGCTGCATGTCGGATAAAGGGTCAATCTCAAAATCAATATCCCTCTCGAGAGGAGCACCTGGTAGGTCATCTGGGAATACCCCGGGATACTGACATACCACGGGAACTAACTGAACAGTTGGGGTCTCGGACGTGGCATCCTTAACCCTAACCAAATGGTAAAGACAACGCTTAGAAATCATTTTCCTGGCCTTGAGATAGGATATAAAGCAGCTTACAGGTACCGCTGAACTACCCCTCCATTCTAAAACTAGTTCACCTGGAAATCAAAACCTCCACCGCCAAGTTCTACAGTTAACAGAAGCATAACATGCGAATAGCCAATCCATGCCTAAAATAATGTCAAAATCTGTCATAGAAAATTCTATTAAGTTTGCAGAGGTAACCTTATGCAATACTAGAATGGGGCAACCATTAGATACCCGCCTCGCTACGACTGAATCACCAACTGGAGTAGATACAGAAAATGGTTCTGACAAAATTTCAGGGCTGACCCCAAAGTTACTAGAAATGTAAGGTGTCACAAAAGACAATGTAGCTCCCGAATCTAACAAAACATAAGCATCAATATGAAAGACTCGCAAAATGCACGTAACCACATCGGAGAAGTCTCCTACTCCTGTCGAGAGCCAAGTGCATAAAACCGATTCTGGCGCTGGCTGCCAGCTAGACCAGTCCAAGCACCCTACTAAGTAGGACATGCCACTAGAGCTGTTGAACTAGTTGCTGGAGCGCAGGCTCCACCACCCCTGACTTGGCTGCGGGGCAATTCCTGAGCCTATGACTGATTTTGCCACACCCAAAAAAAAGCATCTAAGCCCACCAAACACCTCCCTGGGTGGTTCTTTTTACAACTAGCACAAGATGGGAATGTGCGCTCTGTGCGTATGCTATTCTAACCCCTCAAACCTGAGGCCATACTCCTCTGATTTTCTCGAGGCCTGGATGGGGTACTGGCTGAAGATGGTGCTAGTGTAATAGACCTATTCTGGGACTACTAGTGAGGCCCACCTCCTACCCTCGGTTAGGAGAACCTGTAGCTATTAGTTCTGGCCCTCTTGGCCTCTCTCTTCCTCATATGAGTTACCTCCATCTACTGGGCATAAAGGGCTATCCGTGCATAGTCCATATCCTGATAAAGCATGGCTATTCTATAGTCCTTGTCTAGATACTCGGCTACTCCCTACACGAATCTGCTCACCCGCGCCCTCGAGTCCATCACTAACTCCGGGGCATACTTTGACAGGCGAGTGAACTCAAGTGAACATTCTAACACTGTCATCTTTCCCTATTTGAGGTTAACAAACTCAGCTGCTTTCAATTCCCTCATCTCTCGAGGGAAGAACCTATTGAGAAAGGCCATGTGGAACTAATCCCAACTGATAGGACCCGCTCCCGCTGCCCTGTTGTCCATCCATTGCTTGTACCAAATATAAGCGACCTCCTTTAGCTGATAAGAGGCCAAATGAACACACTCCTCATTTTTCACCCCCATAACCTGAGTGACCTTCAAGATCCCTTCAATGAACTCGTGTGGATCCTCGTCCACCTTTGATCCTATGAACTCGGGAGGGTTCATCCTCAAAAAGTCTCTAATCCGAGTCGCCGCTACGTTGCCATTCTATGGCACATGCACAACAGCCTGCTGGTTGACCTGAGTAGTCAAGGCCTGCGCCAACATCTGAATAGCTGCCCAAAATTCAGCGCGGGCAGTGCCTGGGGCTCCTAGACAGGTGGGGCTTGTTGACGCCCATGATCATTTCTACCTCTGTGGCCTTCATCATTTCTATTCCTCCTTCCATTTATTCTTCTGGGAGCCATAATTTTCTGCAATCGCGAATAGCAAGAATGAGAAGGATGGAGAAACTTCTCATCGCACAACATGGATCATGAAAGAAGGGAACATTTCCTAAAATATTTAGTAGCCTCTTCGTCATAAGTGTGGCGCACTTCACACCCATGAAAAAGACACTACCTAACGCGGCTTTCAGACTCCCTAGGACACATCTGAACCTATTTCTCTAATACCAAGTTTGTCACGACCCGAGAGTACACCCTAATCGTAAACACGGGACAAGAAGCCCCGAGGGACCCCAAGTCAACCCATGGCATGAGCATATAACTAAACCATTCACATAAGGCAGAATAATTTGCTTAATGATCATGAACTGAAAGAAAATCGAGACATGAAATATAAGAAACAATAATACATGATCCAGGCATAAACAGCTGAATACTACAAATAGTTCTGAAAGCCTCTAATCATAATTTCGGGTTGAAAGGACAAGACCCCAACTAACCCCAACATTCTGAAACAAAAGATAGCCAAGATCTGAACATAAAGCCCTCGAATCATGAGGACTCACCATTGAGAATTGATAGCAGAACTGAGAGCAAGCTAGGAGCAATGCTAAACCTGAGATCCGAATCCTGTATCATGAAACGATACAACATAGAAATATGCGGTTCAGTACTTGGAATGTACCGAGTATGCAAGGTGTGTAAAACAATACTTAAAAACATAAGAGTTATAGGAGTTGGACATCATGATCATAAAGATTGAAATCATAAACATATCATAAGGCTCAAGGTTTCCCAAAAGCATTCATAAACTTGTCATAGTCACAACATGAGAGAAAAGCATTTCATAAAATATGATTTGAGCCAAAAGAACATAATCAAACATGCATTAAAACAATGAGGAACAGTGGGAGATTTCTATAAACGAGATACCCCATATGAGCACACATGGAGCCCGACCTGTAAGCCTAGTTGGGAGTTCGTTCATACATAGCCAAGGGTAGCACCATGAAAGGCGTGATATCACTCATGAAGGTAGACGGTCACTGAGGAGGTCCCAAACATACCTACGGTGGCATGTAATTTTGAGAATCGGGGCATAACCTGGGCCCCGAACCTACTCGGTGTTAAGTACTACTCCCAAAACATGCAACGTGCTCATAGAAATTCATACATGACATGCATGGCTAGTTAAATCGTGATAATCATAGCATGCTTGAGAATTCGTAATACTAGCCATCAAATCGGGTCCGTGGATTAGACAAAATCATAGTTCATGAACCACAAGCAACATGTGGGCATTTACCATACTTTCAACATCCTTGAAATGCTTTAATTTTATAGAAAACATTATCATAATAACATTAGAGATTGAAGACATGCTTAAAATTCATAAATTCATATCATGCTTGAGGAATCACCATAACAATGAACTTTACCAAATATCCTCATTATTTGGGCACCTATGCTTTTAGGGATTAGATCATCAATCATTGAATAAAACAAGTGAAAACAGCCCAATTATTCGAAACCTATGATTTAGACATACTACAACAAGCTCATATCAATTTTCGAGGAATCATGCATTTGGGTTAAGACCCATAAAGATTTAGTAACTTTAAACATAGAATTTGGAAAGAATTGGGCATGGGTAGGGACTAAACCACCCATTCAAAACCCCACATACCTGGAATTACTTGATTCTTAGCTCCCCTGAAAAGCCCAAGATAAAAATTTAGAGAATTTGAAGAACCCTAGAATCACCTCCTACTCCCTTCTCTAACTCTTGCAAGCATCAAATGAGAGTTAACATGAATTATTTCCCCTTAAAAGACCCTTCACCGACCTCAAAATGACACAGTTTAGGCATTAGGGGTGTAGAAAATTACGAGAAGGACCTTACTAATTTGCAGAAAATAACTGTCAGGTGACATTACGGGTGACTCAATGACTCATCACCTGTGACCACAACTCGTGGTCACCTTCCGTCAAGTACACTGCCTCATCCTTAATTAAATTTCCAGAGGCTTGCTCATGACCCACCTCACGAGTCGTTGGGACTATCCACGACTCGTGAGGTCCTATCTATTAGGTGCACTGGTTAAACCTCCCAGGTAACCCTCAATCACACCCCAGGGGAGACCTGACGACTTATGGTAGCTGACCACGAGTCGTTCCCGCGCCTGTGGGGACCTCAGCTCCTCTGCCCATTCCAGGCTCCCCACGAGCCACCTAATGACTCGTGGGGTCTCCTTGTCATCTAGTGACTCATCCTGCACTGCTACAACATTTTCCAATTTTTTCCCCATTTGACTCTCGGGTTTGATCCTTAGGTTCCCTGGGTATAACATGAGGTCGTGAGGGAAAGGGAGAATGAAGAAAGAATGATGGGTATCGCAATGGACACATAGGTTTGTATGTTCCTCCTAATGCATGTGAGGGTAAGAGTGGACCCTCAAGATTAGAGAACATGATGGCTGAAATGCTCAAAAAGGTAAAGTCCACCGATGATCAGTTGGGGGAGATTCGGGGGGATATATCGGGCATGATCCAGAAATTTGAATCACATGCCACAGTGATCAAATAGATTGTACAGCAGCTTGGTCAGATGTCGACCTCTCTATACCAAAGGCAGAAGGGAACACTTCCTAGCAATACAGTGCAGAACCCAAAAAATGATAGTTACTGTATGGCTGTGATGACTAAGAGTGGAAAGACCATAGTTGTGTAACACTCCAAGAGTTTCTCAGATCAAACCCTAGAGTTAGATGAAGTTCAGCAGGAAAACTAACTAGAAATATTTTCAGAACGACTCATCCAATGAGTCGTGGGTCGCTCCAACGGTTCGTTAGATAAGTTGTTGGAAAGGATTCAAGAAAAGGTGCTAAGTATGTGTGATACCACGAGAGGAAAGAACGAGTCATTTTGGGAAGAAATGACCCATTAGATGTAGTCGTGGTAAGTCGGCAGTCCAGACTTCCCAAACGTGACGATCCAAGTGATGACCTATTTGTTGCTATGATGGGTCATCCTGAAGGGTTGTCAGTTGGAGCTCAGAAAAGGGTTTGGTTTCGGGTTCAGTGACCACGGACATTTACCATGAACCATTAAGTGAAGTAACAACCCATTGTGACAGTCATTGGAGGGATCTCAGGATGAGGAAACAGTGGTAACAACAGGAAGTACCAACGAGTCATTGGATGAAGTAATGACTCTTCCTATTGGTCATTGGATGAAGAAGCAAAACCTGGAGAAAAGGACCCCACAAGCAATAAACGGTCACCACGAGCCGTAGTAAGGACCAACGACTCGTGGTGAGGGTCGTGATCACTGGTTGGGCAGGTTTTTAATCTAAATCCTAGGGTATTTTCGTAAAGAACTATGCTCCCAACTCTTAAATGGTGTCATTTTGGGTATCGTAAGGGTGGAATTAAAGGCGATTTCACTACACTAAGCCCCTCATTCTCCAAAACCATCTGTAGAGTTTTCTTCTTCTTCTTCTCTCAAGCTCAAAAGCATATAGGGTTTCTTTCAAAGAGCTGCAACCTTCAAGATCAGTAAGGGAGTCTTTCTAATCAGGTATGTGGGACTTCAACAAGGACCTCCTTTCATCCTTGTGTCTCAATTTTTATACTAAAACCCTAAACCCTTGATTTCTAGAAAAGCATGTTCTAGGGTTTCAATTTATGCATAAATTCTCATATGTCTTCTATGGATTTTAAGGCCCATCATGATTAATAGCCATATATGCTTATAAAATTACTTCCAAACTCTCGAATTATGTTCATGACATGTTGATAGCATGATTATAGAATTTTCACCATGATTTAGAGTAAATTTTTAAATAGGGTTTCATTAAATAAATATTCACATGCTCTTACCATGAACTCATTATATGTTTAAAGCATGAGTCAATCATAGGGGTTTTCGTGAATCTAAAATATATGATTTAGTATATATGTTGAGGCAAGATTAGAACTTATGGGCTTGGGTGGATATGAAATGTGTGTATGCCTTCAATATGATTTTAGGTATATGTTAAAGTATGACTTAGACCTATGGATCTTACATGAATCTAGAATATATGACATATGCTATGAATTCAGGATTGAAATGTTATGAATTTCGAGGACAAAGCTTAATTATGATCTTTCAGACTTTCGGGCTTGTTAATAGTAGAAAGTATCCTTGTTCAGACTCTAAATGAATTCAATATGATGTAATTAGTTGAACGCTCAGGTCTCTGATAAGCTAAAGTAGCTTATACTAGATGAATAACATCATATTAGTGTCCTCCATGTTCTAGCATAATCAGATAGGGACTCTTCATAGTAGAGAATGTTTCCCTTAGTCAGTTAGGAACTCTCTATAGCAGAGAATGTTTCCTTAATCAGTCAGGGACTCTCCATAGTAGAGAATATTTCCTTTAGTCAGTCAGGAACTCTCCATAGCAGAGAATGTTTCCCTTAGTCAGTCAGGGATTCACCATAGCAGATAATGTTTCCCTTAGTCAGTCAGGATTCTCAATAGCAGAGAATGTTTTTCTTAGTCAGTCAAGGATTCTCAATAGCATAGAATGTTTCTCTTAGTCATTCAGGGACTCTCAATAGCAGAGAATGTCTTTCTTAGTCTATGATATCAGTTCAGCTCAACTCCGTATAGTTTTGAACTTCAGTTCAAATCAGTCTTAGCAGAATTCAGTCTTAGTTATCAGCAGTTAGTCAGTACAGTTTATGATATCATTTACAGCTTTAGTTATCACTATGCGCACAGTACATGACCCTTATGAATCAGTTTGATTATACTTCAATAAATATTTTCAAATAAAAGCTTCACGTCAATATATATGTATCTTAGATAGAGTTGTTGTATTTTAGTTCAGTTATATGTTCAGTGATGTACTCAATTTACCTCCTTCCTGCATACTTACATATTTTAGTTTCTTTATATTTCCCGCATACTTAGTACATTTCAAGTACTGACCATATGCTTTATGTTCTATATCATTTCATAATATAGATTCAGGTTTCCAAACTCAGACATATGGTTAGATACACTCCATTTCTATCTCAGCTGATTGTGGTGAGTCCTCGTCTCTTGAGGACGAGATCTATGTTTTTTTATTTCAGGTATATTGTAGTTTTCAGACTTTAGGAGTTCGCTGGGGGCTTGTCCTAACAACTCATCAGTATAGTAGAGGCTTTTAGACTTGTATAAATAGATTCATCTTTTGTATCAGAGTTTTATTTGATTATGTTCTTATGGATTATAGTTTGACTCTTTCAGTTTCGCTCAGTTATGATTCTGTTAGTTGTTGTCTTGCTAATGTTATGTTATGATAATTCCATGGGTATACTTGGAGCCTCTCGGGGTTCCTTGTCTCGCGTCTCAATTTGGGTCTATGTTCGGGTCGTGAGAAACTTGGTATTAGAGCAAAGGTTTAGAGTGTCCTAGGGTGTTTGAAAGCCGCGGTAAGTAGTATCTTTTTCATAAGTGTGACGTGCACCACACTTATGATGAAGAGGCTACGAGATGTTTTATAAATGTTCCCTTTTCTTCATGATTCCTATCGTGCATAGAGTATTAAAATCTAACAGTTTCTCTCCTGACTCGTGCTTTCGCAGATAATGCCTCCCAGATGAGCAAATGGAAGAATAAATGGTAATGGGTGCCAGCAAGCCCCAGCGAACCTGATGGATGAACATGTTACTCATGTTGAGTTTAGGGCAACCTTTCATATGTTGGCAGGCCATGACAGCAGGCGATGGCTCATGTTCCCTAGAATGGGAAATTAACGGTGTCTAGGGTAAGAGACTTCCTTAGGATGAACCCACCCGAATTCTTGGGGTCAAAAGTGGACGAGGACCCATATGAGTTCTTAGAGGAGATCTAGAAGATCACCGAAATTATGGGGGTGATGGGAACGCAGAGCACTGACTTATCCTCCTAACAGTTGAAAGGAGTTGCTCACATATGGTTTTGTCAGTGGAGAGATAGTCGGGGAGGAAACAGAGTTCATCAACTTGAGTCAGAATAGCATGACTGTCCAGGAGTATGCATTGGAGTTACCCAGTTGTCAAAGTAAGCACCGAAGATGGTAGCCAACCAGAGGGCTCATGTGAGCAGCATCGTGAACGGAGTGGCAGACTCCTTGGTCAAAGAGTACAGGACTACCATGTTGTACAGGGACATAGACTTTCCATGTTTGGTGATATACACCCAACAGATAGAGGCGGAACAAGTGAAAGAAAATGAGCGAGAGGCCAAGAGGGCCAGGACAAGAGATTCATAGTTCTCCCATCAAAGGTCGAGTGATGGACACTGCTCATGCTCCCAGCAGAGATTATCAGCCGCAGCACCTTTGACAGCTAGTATTCGGTACAGACCTAGGGCAAGAGAGATTACCTATCCAGCTTGTAAGAGTTGTGCGAAGTGCCATTTGGTAGAATGCATGGCTAGCTCAGATGTTTGTTTTTAGTATAGCAAGTTGGATCATAAGCACCGAGATTGTACAGCAGCTAAGCGGGGCAAGAGTAGAGCCCCATCCACCTCTTCAGTAGCTCACATGAATTGCCCATTTCGGCAGGGTGCATCATCTAGTGCAGGTGGCAGACAGCTTTAAAACCACTCCTACGACTTGGTAGAACATCAGGATAACGGAAAGTCACCAGAAGTAGTCACAAATATGTTATGAATTTCTCATGTTACTCTTTGCATGTTGCTAGCCCCAGAACCTCAGTATTGAATAAAAAGCTCTTGTGATGTTTGTTGAGAAGAGATTGTTGATGTATAGTGTGAAATAGCTGTGAGTATGAGGGTTACAGTGAATGTTAGAGGGGGAGGAGGAGTCAAGAGTTAGTGGTGTAGCCCCAACCTTAAGAAAGATTCAGGAGCCTTACAATGATGGCTTAAAGCTAAGGGGGAGATGGTAAGTCGATGATACAAGTCGAATCTTGAGTATGCTAGTAGGGGAGTTCCAACCCTAACGGTTTCGGTATGCCAATCCCTTCATGTTCAGATAATTTCTCTTGTGTTTATTTGAAGTTGCGCTTTATCCATTCCCATGTGCATACTTCCAGAATTTCTAGATAATCGCTTTAGATAGCGATGCCAGTCTTACTCTATGAATCCTTAAGGCTCATCCTTATGTTAAAAACTAGCTATGTGTGTTAACTCATATCTTCCAGTATGTTTAGCTCGAACTCAGTCTTTAGAAGTTGCTTTAGTAGCTCAGTAGATAAGGGTACCTCATATATGTGCTCAGTTGTAGATGTCATGAATGATTCATGCTCATGAGTCCCTTATTTACTGTTAGACCAGATATCATGAATCCTAGATTAGTATTAGAAAGCGATTTGAGAATGATGACTCAGTCCGTATCAGCTCAATGCCAGTTAAAGGAAAAGAATCCTTCTTAGTGTTCTATCTAGTTCCATGTCAGTTTCATGTCTTTCAGTACCTCTCACGCCTTAGCATGCATCTACGATTTAGATATTCAGTTCGAATATGTAAATCAGCCCGGAGTCAGATACTCCATCAGTTTCAGTTGTAAATGTTTAGTATTTGGGATATCAGTTCCTTCCCCAGTTTCTCAGCATGTTTAGCCAACATTCAAGGATGAAATGTTCCCAGGGGGAGATATTGTAACACCCTAGAGTTTCTCATATCATACCCTAGAGTTAGATGGAGTTCAGCAGGAAAACCAGTAGAAATTTTCTCAAAATGACTCATCCAATGAGTCATGGGCCAAAGAGTCATTGGAAGGGTTTCAAGAAAAGGTGCTAAGTATGTGTGATACCACGAGAGGAAGAATGAGTCATTTTGGGAAGCAACGACCCGTTATATGTAGTCGTGGTAAGTTGGTAGTCCAGACTTCCTAGACACGATAAGCCAAGTGATGAACCGTTGGTTTCTATGACGGTTCATCCTGAGGGGTCGTTAGTTGAAGCTCAAAAAAGGGATTGGTTTCAGGTTCAATGACAAAGAACATTTACCACAAACCATTAAGTGAAGTAACGACTCATCGTGATGGTTGTTGGAGGGATCTCAGGCTGATGAAATAGTGGTGATGACAGGAAGTACCGACAAGTCATTGAATCAACGAATGACTCATCTTATCGGTAGTTGGATGAAGAAGTGGAACCTAGAGAAAAGGACCCAAGAAGAAGCGAACGGTCACCATGAGTCGTGGTAAGGACGGACGATTCGTGGTGAGGGTCATGGTCACTTCGGGCAGGTTTTTAATCTAAATCTCAAGGTATTTTTTTAAAGTCCTGTGTTCCCAGTTCTTAAATGGCATCGTTTTGGGTATTGTAAGGATGGAACTAAAGGGGTTTTCACTAGACTAAGCCCCCCGTTCTCCAAAACCATCCGTAGAGTTTTCTTTTTCTTCTTCTCTCATGCTCAAAACCATCTAGGGTTTCTTTTAAAGAGTTGCAAGCTTCAAGATCAGTAAGGGAGCCTTTTTAATCAGGTATGTGGGACATCAACAAGGACCTCCTTTCATACTTGTGTCCCTATTTTAAACTAAAACCCTAATCCCTTGATTTTTTGAAAAGCATGTTCTAGGGTTTCAATTTATGCATAAATTCTCATATGTCTACTATGGATTTTAATACCCATCATGATTAATAGCCGCATATGCTTACGAAATTACTTCCAAGTTCTCAAATTATGTTCATGATATGTTGATAGCTTGATTATAGAATTTTTACCATGATTTAGGGTAAATTTTGAAATGGGGTTTCATTAAATATTCATATGCTCTTACCATGAACTCATTATATGTGTAAAGCATGAGTCAATCATATGGATTTCCATAAATCTAGATTATATGATTTAGTATATGTGTTGAGGAAAAATTAGAACTTATGGGCTTGGGTGGATATGAAATATGTGTATTACTTCAATATGATTTCGAGTATATGTTAAAGTATGACTTGGACCTACGGATCTTACATGAATCTAGAATATATGACATATGCTATGAATTTGGGATTGAAATGTTATGAACTTTGAGGACAAAGCATGATCATGATCTTTCAGACTTTTGGGCTTGTTGATAGTAGAAAGTAATCTTTGTCAAGCTCTAAATGAATTCGGTATGATGTAATTAGTTGAACGCTCAGGTCTTTGATTAGCTGAAGTAGCTTAGACTAGATGAATGACGTCAGATTAGTGTCCTTCATGTTCTAGAATAATCAGTTAGGGACTCTCCATAGCAGAGAATGTTTTCCTTAATCAGTCAAGGGCTCTCCATAGCAGATAATGTTTTTCTAAGTCAGTCAGGAACTCTCCATAACAGAGAATGTTTCCCTTAGTCAGTCAGGGATTCTCCATAGCATAGAATTTTTCCCTTAGCTAGTCAGGGATTCTCCATAGCATAGAATTTTTCCCTTAGCTAGTCAGGGATTCTCCATAGCAGAGAATGTTTTCCTTAGTCAGTCAGGGATTCTCAATAGTAGAGAATGTTTCCCTTAGTCAGTTAGGGATTCTCAAATAGCATAGAACGTTTCCCTTAGTCAGTCAGGGACTCTCAATATAAGAGAATGTCTCCCTTAGTATACAATATCAGTTCAGCTCAACTCTGTATAGCTTCAGACTTTAGTTTAAATCAGTCTTAGCATAATTCACTCTCAGTTATCTGCAATTAGTCAGTACA
The DNA here is from genome assembly GCA_035772735.1 of Datura wrightii. Lineage (NCBI taxonomy): Eukaryota > Viridiplantae > Streptophyta > Magnoliopsida > Solanales > Solanaceae > Datura > Datura wrightii. The sequence continues at coordinate 76,887,684 of JASDFA010000010.1, read as the reverse complement.
GTGTATGATATCAACTACATCTTCAGTTATCAGTATGCGCACAATACATGACCCTTATGCATCAATTTGATTTTACTTCAGTAAATGTTTTCATATAAAAGCTTCATGTCAATATATATTTATCTTAGACAGCGTTGTTGTATTTCAGTTTAGTTATATGTTCAGTGTTGTGTATACTTGCATGTTTTAGTTTCTTTATGCTTCCCTCATACTCAGTACATTCCATGTATTGACCGTATACATTATGTGCTATATCATTTCATGATATAGATTTAGGTTTTCAGACTCAGCCACACAGTTAGATACGCTCCATTTCTATCTCAGTTGATTGTGGTGAGTCCTCGTCTCTCGAGGACGAGATCTTTGTTTTCCTATTTTAGTTATATTTGCAGTTTATAGACTTTAGGAGTTAGCTGGGGACTTGACCTAGCAACTCACAAGTGTAGTAGAGGATTTCAGATTGTAAAAATAGTTTCATCTTTTGTACCAGAGTTTTATTTGATTATGTTCTCATGGATTATAGTTAGACTCTTTCAGTTAGCATCCGCTCCGTTATGATTCTTTTAGTTGTTGTCTTTCTAATGTTATGCTATGATCATGCCATGGGTAGACTTGGAGCCTCTCGGGGTTCCTTGTCCCATGTCTTGATTCGGGCCTATGTTTGGGTCGTGACAAATTGATCCCCCTCTGCCAGTTGTAGTTGAGATGAAAAGGCAAAAGGAGATTGAGCTTGGTGAGGAAGATGGGGTTACTGGGCATGAGCTCACATGTGAGCTGAGTTAACAGAAACTCCAATTGATGCAAAGGAGTCCGAAGATGATAAATGTAAGAAGCAAGGGATCACACAAATCAATAAGGCTATCCCTCGACCACCACTACCACTCCCTCAAAGGATGAAGATTAAGGCGGAAGATGGTAAGTTCCAAATATTTCTCTCTATGCTTAAACAGTTATCTATGAACATTCCATTGGTCGAGGCATTGGAGAGGATGCCTAGATATGCCAATATCATGAAGGACCTTGTGACTAAGAAGAGCTCCATAAGCTATCAGTTGGTAGGTAACTTGGATCATTACAGTGTTATAGCTTCACGGGTCCTTGCTCAAAAGAAGGAGGATCCAAGTGTCTTCACCATTCTGTGTATGATTGGTGATTTTGAGTTTGCAAAGGCACTTTGTGATTTAGGAGCAAGCATCAACCTGATGCCATTAGATATATTCAAACAGCTGGGCTTGGGATGCCCCACATCGACTTCAATGCTGCTATTAATAGCAGACCGCACAGTCAAAAAACCAGTAGAGATCTTAGTGGAGGTACTTGTTAAGGAGGACCATTTCATCTTCCCAATAGACCTCATAATCCTAGATTGCGAGGTTGATTTTAAGGTCCCCATTATCTTGGGGCGACCATTCATGGTCACTGGGGGAGCCTTGGTGGATGTTGAAGCTCGCCAACTAAAGTTCAGGCTAAATAAAGAGAAGGTCAGGTCATTTTTAATGTTTGCCAGTCAAAGAATTATCCAATAAGTGTAGGGTTGTCTCAGCAATCAATGATGATTTCAAGTTTCTTGATGAATTCTGAGTAGTCAAGAGACTTACCTTGTGACGCAACGTTAAATTAGGAGTTGCATGGGAGGCAAACCATGAAAGGTGAAGTCTAAATAGCCACATTTATGTATCTTTCCCTTGTTCTTACATATTTTATGCTTTGGGGATGAAGCATGTTTTCAAAAAGGGGTGTACTTGTATTTTGGGATTTTTGATTCGTTCGAGTGTTTTTCATGCCATATTTTTTTCCTCGAGGATGCTATCTGGTAGAACCGGTATTTTTAGGATGTTTTTGTTATTCATTTAATTAGAAGTATCTTAAGATTATTTTATAGCCAACAAATGCACCAGTTTAATGTTTTTTGAAAAAATTGGCACTATTTAAAAAACTTTTGATGTTAGTTGTGTAGTTAATTAAAATTGCATGACTTAAGTGGATCTTTGTATGATATTTATATGATTAGAATGTGTAGTTGTATCTTAGCCATGCATGAATTGGATAGGTAGATTCAATGCAAATCGGTACCATGAGTGAGTGAGGATTCATAGTTAGTTCAATACTGCGTTGAGGATCTAGAACTTGCCCTATTTGTCTTTACATAGGTTTTAGGGTAGTTGGTTAGGAAATAATCATATGTCATTTTTTAATTTAGAAACTTTAGCTTAGATTACCCTACCAAATAATGATGAATCTCTTGATCCAGATTTTGAGCCTAACATTGTCTATTTTTCTTTGATTAACCTTTCACCTTTCCCATTATTTATTATAAACCTGCTTTGACCCTGGTCCCTTCTTGGACATTGAACCTCTACTCATGCAAAATACCTAAGTTGAGGGTGGCTATAGTTGGGGTGCGTAGACTGTAGGGAGGTGGAAAAGAAAGAAAAGAAAAAAAGTTAAAGAAGGGTGAGGTGTGGTTTGAAAAGAAAAGAAAGAAAAAAGAGATGAGATAGAAAAATGAAAAGAAAAAGAAAATAAAAGAGAAAAAAATGAAAAAGATGAGAAAAACACACTATACCCACATACTGCATTTAAATAGATAAAAAGGAGGAAAAGGTGAAAAAGTGAAAAATGGGATAAAACGTGAAAAGTGAAGCCACGAGTGTTTAGTGCCAAGGAGGATTTAATCACTAAATTTCATATCTACCATACCCATCCCGAATCCTACATTATAATCCAAACAAAGCCCTATAGTGATCCTAGTCTAACTGTCTAAAGAGCCAAAGTAGAGAAAATAAGGGCAAGCCTATGGTATCCGATGTGCAGTATTTAGAACTTTGTGAGAGTGAGAGTCTCATTTGTTTAGTCCCAAGTTTCATGATTCTATATATCTATGAGTGTTAGGGACTTCATTTATTGTGAGGGTTCTTGGTTTGTGTGGTATTTTACCAATTGTCTGTTTGAATAGTATTGGTGATAGCTCAATTCTCTGCTAATTGTCGAATGTCATATCTTGATCCCTGTATGTTAGTGATTGTTGTTATAAGTATGCATAGCTTACTTAGTTTGAACGGAAAAGGGGTCATTAGTTGATTGTGGTTCATAGTGCAAATTATATTGTTTTGGCTGTAGGTATTCTAAGTTAACTTCTAGTTAAGCATCGGTTTTATTTTTTATTTTCTTTACCTGAGGACATGCAAAAATCTTAAGTTGAGAGTGTTGATGTACTGTAAGTTTACAATACTTTTGTCACACCCCGCCTTGGGTGGTATGACTGGCACCTGGTGCCCTACTAGGACCTGAACTGCTGGACTGCTAAGCCTGGGCACATCTGGTGCCTGGCTGGCTCTAACTCACATTTCTGGAAACAAAGGGCTATATGACGGCTGTAAACACAGCCCCCGGCCCATTGGCCTATAGCCTCCTGTACCTGTACTAACAGCTGACCAGAAACATGTCAATATAGGGAAACCTATGCGGGCCGACAAGGCCACCATGCTGTCTAGTTATCTATAACTTAACCATGAAGTACTGGATAGCTACGTGACTGGCAAGGTCACCACTACTGTCGAACTATGGCCCCACACGGCCAACATAAAAGAGATAAAAGTACTAACAGCTAAACAACTGCACGGCCTCACACGACCGGCTCAACTGACCACAGGGAAATATATACAGACTATAAGCCTCTAGGAATAACAGTAGAAATGATCGGGACAGGGCCCCGACCTACCCGTACTGTACCACAAAAGAAACGGAATACACCTCTGGGATTCAGTCTCCGGATGACAGGAGCTGAATGCTCGATTGCTGACAGGAATCACGTGGTATCGCCTGCTCGTCTATGAGTACCTGCAGGCAAGTAATGCAGCGCCACACCGGGCGTCAGTACCACTGGTACTAAGTATGTAAAGTAATAACTGAACGAAATATCTGAAAACAACAATATAACTGATGAAACTGAAGTAGGGAGGAATAGATTAACTGTCTGATAATGTAAGTCATACCTTCTCTTGATTATACTAGAAGGAGCAGGAGTCATACCTGAGGATTTATCGTTCTACTGTCGATCTACTCGTATCTATTATAACCCATCACAACATATCATAACATACATAGCACACACAAACTTTACCCGGCCCCCATAAGCCGGGGGGTACAACCAGCACAGAATCTATACCCCTACCCCGGTCATCCCATCTCCTATAAGCCCTGTAAGCATCCTGCCGGTCCCCTAGGTATGCACTTGGGCTCGCTGAGCCCCTAACTATAACTGCATCTGAGTCCGGAGGACTCCTGAATCAACACCCGGGCGTATCCGCTCGACAGGGGTGTGTAAAAGCCGACCAAGGCACAATATGGGGAAAACTAGCATCCCATCTTCGTCCCCTGTGGGACGGCATGCCACTCCGTAGAGTGACGTATCCTCGTCCTCTGGCGGACGAGTCGATACAGCTATCAACCCTGGGGCGGTCATGGATGCTAGGTAGTCCAACCCCAAACAATACAACAGTCTCAACTAGTAATACTATCTGCATGTACCACATACTGAAGCTAATGATAATAAAGTGTTTGTACAAACTGTATGCTGAACTAGTGATAGTGATATGTACGTATTTAATACATGCTGAGACTGATAATAGTATATATATATACAAATATAATCTTCTACCATACTGTACTGAGTCTAATGCTGAACAAGATATGGTATTTCTGTCGAAACTATGTTGTATACTGAGTTTCTATAGTAACATGATTTGCTAGTCCTAATATTCTTTCTAACTTCGCTTTAAGTTATCGTTCTATTTCTGAGATGTCTTACAGATATTACATTGCTTTACTGGGTTTCAACTAAATACAATGATATCCTAACATTCTATGTCACATCACGTACTGAGCATGTTGTGCAGTTCTTAACACTTATATTAGAATCTATATCATGTTAGCAAGTCTCGCGCTGATCATAACATAGTGTTTCTAGTATCGTACCATCATTCATAGTAAACATCATACATGGCTTCTGAATATTCTACTGGCCTTTAAATTACTGTACTGTACCAAGATTACTAACTTGCCGAGGAAACTAGCTTTACATACCTTATCCTTGAACTATCCGTCTGTCGGACGAGGCTCGGCCGGTACTTCAACTATTTTCTCCCAACTACATTCATAAATATGTCAATTAATACTAAATACAGCTTTATTTTAAAGAGCAATGTCACTTTCGATATAGTCTATAGCCTAAACTTAGGCTTATCGAAAGACGGTCGAAAACTCGCTATTTTTCAGCTGTCCAGAAGGGAGAAATATTCACTTCCCAGCTAGGAACACATAGACACTAATTTAGAGCAATTCCACTTACCTTAGCTCAGTGGCTCGACGATTCGTCGGTCGTATTTCACGAAACTAAATCCGTACGAATGCTCTCTGCTGCTAAATACCTCGGTATCTGAGGTTAATTTGAGTTTGGACAATGTTTAGCAGCGTAATCAGACGTAAATTATATTACTTCTTCGTTCCTTTCCCTTCTTTTGCGTTTTCCCCTCTGTTTTCTGGAATTTTATAAGTTTTTACTGATTTAAAACCGAAGTGGGGCTTTATATACTTGGGTCTGGACAAGGCCAACGTGTCACGGAGCCAACGTGGAGGCTCCACCTCCGTGACATGCTGCCATCGCGGAGGGGCTCTGCCTCGGCTCCTTCCGCGATGGTTCGATAGGTTTCTCATCCGATCTTTTCCCGGGCCTTTCTTTAGCACGTATGGATTTAAAATATACTTAACCAGCGTGCGAATAGATCATTTAGGTGCTGGAAATTCTATGGGGTATAACATTCTCCCCCCCTTAAGAACATTCGTCCTCGAATGTACACTGCTATCTGGAGGACTACTTAACTTACTTTCTAGAAAAAAATTTCGGCAGAGTTTCCCCTGTAATATGGACTATAGCAAAAACCTGAAATGCAGAAGAGTCCAACACAGGTACTGCACGCCATATTTTAAGATCCACTGGATAACTAAGTATCAATCCTTCTCATTCACACACACACAACTATAAGGTACTGCATAAGTAATAATACGGACATACCTGTCGCCTGACTCGGCCTGAAATAGGTGAGGGTATCTGGCTTTCATATCTTCCTCAGCTTCCCATGTCATTTCCTCACGGTTCCTATTATGCCACAATACTTTGACAGACGCAACATCTTTAGTCCTCAACCTGCGAATCTATCTGTCTAAAATAGCTACTGGAATCTCTTCATAAGCTAACTCTTCTGTGACCTGGACATCCTGAACTGGAACTACTGTAGAAGAGTCCCCTACGAACTTCCTCAACATAGATACATGGAATACTGGGTGAACAGATGCTAACTCCGGAGGCAAGTTCAATTGGTATGCAACTCGGCCTATTCTTCGCCGAATCTGATATGGCCCAATGAATCTCAGGCTAAGCTTGCCTTTCTTGACAAATTTCATTACCCCTTTCATCGGAGACACCTTCAGATATACCCAGTCATTTGCCGCAAATTCTATATTTCTGCGCCGCATATCTGCATAAGACTTCTGGCGGCTCTGAGCAGTCAGTAAACGTTCTCGGATAAGCTTTATCTTTTCCTCTGATTGTCGAACAATGTCTGGGCCAACCAATGCTGATCCCCTATTTCAAACCAACCATTCGGCGATCTACATTTTCGCTCGTATAATGCCTCAAAAGGCGCCATCTGGATGGCTGAATGATAGTTATTATTGTAGGCAGATTCAATTAACGGTAAATGCTCACTTTGGCTACTACCGAAATCTAGCACACACGCTTGCAACATGTCTTCGAGCGTCTGAATTGTGCGCTCAGCCTGCTCATCTGTCTGAGGATAGAATGTTGTGCTTAAATTAATCTGCATTTCCAGACCCCTCTGGAACGACTGCCAGAATCTAGCTGTAAACTGTGCTCCCCTATCTGAAATAATGGATACCAGCACTCCACGCAATCTAACTATTTCTCTGATATACAATTTGGCATAATCCTCAGCCGAGAAGGTAGCCCTCACTGGCAGGAAATGAGCTGATTTTGTCAGCCTGTCACCAATTACCCAAATAGAATCATTTTCACGTCTGGTACGGGGTAATCCTGCCACAAAATCCATATTCACTGCTTTTCATTTCCAGAGAGGCACAGCTATGTCCTAAGTTAACCCGCCTGGTTTCTGATGTTCTGCTTTCGCCTGTTGGCAGTTAGGACACTAGGCTACAAATTCAGCAATTTCTCTTTTCATACCTGGCCACCAGTAGTTCTCTTTAATGTCATGGTACATTTTTGTCGTACCGGGGTGAAGAGAATAGCAGGCGTAATGCGCCTCGCTCATAAGCTGCTGGCGATGCCCCAAAATATCTGAAACACAAATGCAGCCTTTATATCGCAACACTTCATCCCCGGTTATCTAAAAATATGTCACCTCTCCTTACTGAACCTTGTGTTCAAGTTAAACCTGGCTAGGGTCTCTATACTGCCGTTCCTTTACTTCCACCACTAACGACAACACTGTGACATTCTATATTATCGCTCTGTTATCCTTTATTTCTGCTATGTGAACGGCTAAACCGGCTAACTAGTGTAATTCTCGGGTCTATCCTCGCTGTTCAGGCTACAAGTACGCCAACTCCCTATAGATTTACGGCTAAGGGCATCTGCTACCATATTAGCCCTTCCTGGGTGATACAAAATTTTCACTCTTTAAGGCATAAACTACTGCAGCTAACTCCAGGTCATGGGTAAAATAATTCTTTTCACGTTTCTTCAACTGCCTGAAAGCATAAGCTATTACTTTACCATGCTGCATCAACCCTTTGTACCTCCTGGCGATACTAACACTGGAGTTGATGTTAACCTGGCTTTTGAATCTTGGAAGTTCTGCTCACACGCCTCATCCCACTGGAACTTTACTGCCTTCTGTGTCAATTTAGTCAGAGGTGCTGCTAAGGTGGAAAATCCTTCCACAAACCCTCTGTAATACCCGGCTAATCGTAGGGATTGCGTACTTCGATCGGAATGGTAGGTCTAGGCTATGTCTTCACTATTTCGATTTTCTGTGTATCTATCTGTACACCAGCCTCCGACACAATGTCACCAAAAAGGCTACTAAACTCAACCAAAATTCACATTTACAAAAATTGACATATAACTGACGGTCATACTGGTTTATTATACCGGAGAATCTGACAAGTAGTCTACCGGTATAGCTAGAGCTTATCTGGCCTTTTGGCCGCATGCTAAGGCTACTTGACCTTGAACGACTATCTGCACACCATGTGCCCGTATCTGATCAGGGGGTCCTGATATTGACCATGACCTCTAATGATCTGGCTACATAACCTTAAATAACTAAATAGTCGGGTTGAATGACCCGAATGTGGCAGTAGTCTAACAATGCTCTAACCGTTCTACTTGAGTGCTTATAGTTCGTGCATACCTGCAGACTTGTGGGCATCTAATTGCTCTGTTATTTTGCTTAAACCACTGTAAGGCTGGGCTTAATCAAACTTACTCCCAGGCAATCGATCTCTTGATCTTCACGGGGAGTCTACTAATCCCCTGGTCTTAATAAACACTGTGCTAGCAGGGTACTATCAATTTCTTACACCTTATGTGTATCCACTTGGATTTATACTGCTATTCTGGGGAATTCTTGATCTTATGAGCTATTCTGTAAATACTGGTCTTCTGCTAGGGCTCTGTATCTAAATATCTTACGAGAACCAGCTGAAGTACTAGTCTGTCGCTGACTACTGATGTGGACCCTTCCTTGGGGTACCCACGGGTATTCTGACTGGGGCGGCCGGCTGACTTATGGGGTGTTTCACATAATAACTGCTAGGTTGACTAAGGCCGACTCTCACCTACATGGCTGGGAAAATGACGTACGACCACTTAACATACTAGAACAATTCTGGTATTGCTAATCTCTGAAATTTGCCTATTCGGCCTCTAATCCTGGTTCTAGCACATGCACTACTATTACCGATCTTCAGGGATGCCTCCCTGCTAATGCAGGCGCCAGCTGGTCGGTAGACCGTCTAACTGCGCCCTTATCATCTAGCCATCTGGTTTAGGCCATTAACTCTGATAAGCTCCTAGAGCCTAGATCTGGCAACAACACATAAGTCTATTAACTTAATAACTGAGAACTGAGATAATTTCTATGACTTCATACGTAATTTACACTTAATCTGCCCTTTCCCTTCTCCTTTTCTTTCTTTCTTCTCCCTCTTTCTTTTATTTTTTTTTTTGGCAAGGGGGGGTGTCCTGCAATGCAATTTGTATATACTTCCCATCACTAATATGCATCTGTGTGATTGTAACCCCTATTAGCAGCTGCTCACAGCATATTTATTACCTGCACAGATATATAAAAATAAATACGTACAATACATACTGAATTCTGTGGTGATACGTAATCTCTGACACACTTTGCTAAATCTCATATTGTACATGATATACTGCTTCTACGGCCTAATAATATCTCCTGCCCTGACTTATCATTTCATTGTATTGTCACCCCATTCTGAAAGTAACAAACATAAACACTCTAGTTATTGTCTGTTGTTTGAAATTCCGCCACTCTTGCGATGTGGGGTCGACGTTCGAATCTTGTAGCCTTACTAGGCATATATTGAGAGCCCATGACTATCTGCTGGGCCTTATCTCTAGGCTACACTAGATTAGAATTACTGTATCGGTAACTTCTTAACTTTTCCATAGCGGACATACTGCGGTATTCTGAACCGCAATCTTACTGTCAGCCCGAGGCTTAATCCTTAATACGATATTTTATCAATCCGGGGGAAATCCTAATTTCCCCACAACATCCGACGCTCCTGCTTCTTCCCCTCATCTTTCTTAAGCTGAACTCTGGGGTTTAAGGTACCTGCTCTTCATTGTTAACAAGATTGTTGGTCCTGTATCAGTTCATACTTCCCCTGACTTGCAGTCAAACCTATCTAATTCATATGACCCCTCACCCTTTCGATATCACAACTGGATCATAACCACAATCATACGGGTATGTCTTGCTATCTGTTAGCATATGTGGCAGACTTGGCCTTTTTCTGACCCGAACTTGACTATTACTAGGCATTCGTTACTGACAGGTCTTTTACCCCTGCTTTGAGTAAGCTAACGGTCTTACTTCCTCTACTAGCTTATTATCATAAGGGTCTGCACAACTTACGGAATCATAGGGGCTCTTTATACCTTCCAATACTTACTAGGATCAATCAGCCCATCTTTACTTACTGCTTGATTTGGCAACCCCATCTCAAGTCTTATGCCCCTTTACTATACTGGCATCAAAATCAAGAAGTAGGAATAGCCCTTTTCTTATTGCAACAAATAAAAGCATTTAACTGTACCATATCTGGAAAAAAAAATATGGCTGGGATTCCTGCATTTCCCTCTCTTTCCTATACTTACTTGGTGGTCTGACCTTGTCTGTAATCCTAATCAGATCTTATATAGATAATAAATAAATCAACTCATATGCACATTACACTCCTGACTTCCTATTCTGAAGTTATCGACATATACTGGGGGTGATACCAATAAAAGATTAACATTGGGAGGTGCCTGTTACCTCCTCCTACTGCTGTAGTTACCTTGTAACTGGCTGATGTTCTCTCCTGTTGCTATATTTGATCTTCTGCCTGGGATAGGATTTCGCTGGTCTGACTTGTATCTGTATTCAAAGAATATGATGAGTTTTAAAAGGACCAACCTTGTACTGTACTGTGCTATGGCACGACTGAGTATGAAAGAAAGGTAACGATCCTATTATGCCTCGCAGCCTCCTGCCTATAGTATATGGTGCACAACACATCTATAGACAAGAGTCTACTTAGCACGGCTTGCAGACTCCCTGGGACACGACCTGCTCTGATACCAAGTTTGTCACACCCCGCCATGGGGGGTATGACTGGCACCTGGTGCCCTACTAGGACTTGAACTGCTGGACTGCTAAGCCTAGGCACATCTGGTGTCTGGCTGGCTCTAACTCACATTTCTGGAAACAAAGGGCTATATGACGGCTGTAAACACAGCCCCCGGCCCATTGGCCTATAGCCTCCCGTACCTGTACTAACAGCTGACCAGAAACATGTCAATATAGGGAAACCTATGCGGGCCGACAAGGCCACCATGCTGTCTAGTTATCTATAACTTAACCATGAAGTACTGGATAGCTACGTGACCGGCAAGGTCACCACTACTGTCGAACTATGGCCCCACACAGCCAACATAAAAGAGATAAAAGTACTAACAGCTAAACAACTGCACGGCCTCTCACGATCGGCTCAACTGACCACAGGGAAATATATACAGACTGCAAGCCTCTAGGAATAACAGTAGAAATGATCGGGACAGGGCCCCGACCTACCCGTACTGTACCACAAAAGAAACGGAATACACCTCTGGGATTCAGTCTCCGGATGACAGGAGCTGAATGCTCGATCGCTGACAGGAATCACGTGGTATCACATGCTCGTCTATGAGTACCTGCAGGCAAGTAATGCAGCGCCCCACCAGGCGTCAGTACCGCTGGTACTGAGTATGTAAAGTAATAACTGAAAGAAATATCTAAAAACAACAATATAACTGATGAAATTGAAGTAGGGAGGAATAGATTAACTGTCTGATAATGTAAGTCATACCTTCTCTTGATTATACTGGAAGGAGCAGGAGTCATACCTGAGGATTTATCGTTCTACTGTCGATCTACTCGTATCTATTATAACCCAGCACAACATATCATAACATACATAGCACACACAAACCTTACCCGGCCCCCATAAGCCGGGGGTACAACCAGCATAGAATCTATACCCCTACCCTGGTCATCCCATCTCCTATAAGCCCTGTAAGCATCCTGCCGATCCCCTGGGTATGCACTTGGGCTCGCTGAGCCCCTGACTATAACTGCATCTGAGTCCGGAGGACTCCTAAATCAACACCCAGGCGTATCCGCTCGACAGGGGTGTGTAAAAGCCGACCAAGGCACAATATGGGGAAAACTGGCATCCCATCTTCGTCCCCTGTGGGACGGCATGCCACTCCGTAGAGCGACGTATCCTCTTCCTCTGGCGGATGAGTCGATACTGCTATCAACCCTGGGGCGTTCATGGATGCTAGGTAGTCCAACCCCAAACAATACAACAGTCTCAACTAGTAATACTATCTGCATGTACCACATACTGAAGCTAATGATAATAAAGTGTTTGTACAAACTGTATGCTTAACTAGTGATAGTGATATGTACGTATTTAATACATGCTGAGACTGATAATAGTATATATATATATAAATATAATCTTCTGCCATACTGTACTGAGTCTAATGTTGAACAAGATATGGTCTTTCTGTCGAAACTATGCTGTATACTGAGTTTCTATAGTAACATGATTTGCTAGTCCTAATATGCTTTCTAACTTCGCTTTAACTTATCGTTCTATTTCTGAGATGTCTTACAAATATTACATTGCTTTACTGGGTTTCAACTAAATACAATGATATCCTAACATTCTGTGTCACATCACGTACTGAGCATGCTGTGCAGTTCTTAACACTTATATTAGAATCTATATCGTGTTAGCAAGTCTCGCGCTGATCATAACATAGTGTTTCTAGTATCGTACCATCATTCATAGTAAACATCATACATGGCTTCTGAATATTCTACTGGCCTTTAAATTACTGTACTGTACCAAGATTACTAACTTGCTGAGGAAACTAGCTTTACATACCTTATCCTTGAACTATCCATCTGTCGGACGAGGCTCGGCCGGTACTTCAACTATTTTCTCCCAACTGCATTCATAAATATGTCAATTAATACTAAATACAGCTTTATTTTAAAGAGCAACGTCACTTTCGATATAGTCTATAGCCTAAACTTAGGCTTATCAAAAGACGGTCGAAAACTCGCTATTTTTCAGCGGTCCAGAAGGGAGAAATATTCACTTCACAGCTAGGAACACATAGACACTAATTTAGAGCAATTCCACTTACCTTAGCTCAGTGGCTCGACGATTCGTCGGCCGTATTTCACGAAACTAAATCCGTAGGAATGCTCTCTGTTGCTAAATACCTCGGTATCTGAGGTTAATTTGAGTTTGGACAATGTTTAGCAGCGTAATCGGATGAAAATTATATTACTTCTTCGTTCCTTTCCCTTCTCCTACGTTTTCCCCTATGTTTTCTGGAATTTTATAAGTTTTTACTGATTTAAAACCGAAGTGGGGCTTTATATACTTGGTCCTGGACAAGGCCAACGTGTCACAGAGCCAACGCGGAGGCTCCACCTCCGTGACACGCTGCCATCGCGGAGGGGCTCTGCCTCGGCTCCTTCCGCGATGGTTCGATAGGTTTCTCGTCCGATCTTTTCCCGGGCCTTTCTTTAACACGTATGGCTTTCAAATATACTTAACCAGAGTGCGAATAGGTCATTTAGGTGCCGGAAATTCTATGGGGTATAACAAATTTCAACACTTAAACGTGGGAAATAAACATGGACTTAGGTGTGTATATATGGATATGAGGCATTTTTACTTTGTTTTCAGGGAAAATAGGTGTTGGAATTGAATTGTTCAAAAGATGAAGAAAATTGAAGAAAAGTGGCTAAGTATGTATCTCGGTATGAGTCGTACCATCTTGGTACAAGAAGTACTGAAAGTCATGGAAAAGTCCAGTCTAAGAGTGCTAAGGAAAAGGCTACTTATGGATCATGGTACGAGCCGTATTATCCTGGTGTGAGCAGTACCATGGTAGTCGTAGAAAACTTCAGAAGATGTTGCACAGGCTAAGTCTCCTGCGATGGGTAGTAACCACGAATCATAAGATCTACCTAAGACCCTTATTGAGGAGTTGTGGAGAAGTTCAAAAGAAGTGAACACTGGCAGGTCTCAAGGTACGAGAAGAAGTCATGGATCGTAGAATTGAGGTACGAGTCGTATCAAGCCATTTGTGGTAAAGTTCAGAAGCTTACCAAAATTCTTAGTATAAAACCACAACTTATTGTATGACTCGTAGATTCATGATATGAGTTGTACCAGTTCACAGCAGAGGCCAGCCAATGTACGAGTCAAGGTATGATCCGTACAATCATGTTAAGGGTCGTAGGTGAAGTCGACAGCAATTTTTAGTAGTTTCCCTGTTTACTTAGGATAAGGTTACAAATATTTATATAAATACTTTTCAGGTTATTTTCAGTAGAGAGAGCTGCATATTGAGTTCTCTTAGACAAAACACATTGAGAGACAACTCATATTATGCAATTAACGAGGGTAAGTGTTCCCCATGGATTCATAACTACTTTGGGTTTTATAATTATCAATCTTGTCTTATAATTGCTTTTATAAAATCACATTTTTTTGGACATAACATACTTAAAAGCTTAAATACTAGTGTTATTCTGCATCCTGACCTTATTCTCTGTGGGATCAACCCCAACCTTTGTTGGGTTCTTTATTGACACAGTATCCGCTCCCACTCATCTGTTCATCTGGATACTCACATAGGACATGAGCCACCCATATCAATCTGCTCACCCGGATACTCACCTCGAAAGGAGCTGCAAGCGGAAGGAGGGCACAAGCCACTCATATCAATTTGCTCACCCGGATACTCACCTTAGGCACGAGCCACTCATCTCAGGATAAGAACTTCTTATCCAACCTTCATCAGCATATTCAATAGACTTGTTAAATCAGTCAACTCATATGACAACTCACAGGATATATCATCTTACATTTTTCAGCATAACTTACCGTGCATTTTATTCAGTCATCTCATGTGACAACTCAAAAAGATATATAAATCAACAATTATTAACATAATTTAGCATGCTATCAATTTAGTCAACACATATGAAACTTCATAAACATACATTGATTATCACAATTGCACTTAATTTTCACCATAATAATCAACATTATTCATCTCAAAGTTCATTCACAGAAGTTAACTTAACCATCATTATCTCTATCACCATCAATTTCCGAAGACATTTATCCACACTCAACAAATCTAACACGTACAAATCATCACCTAAAGCCGACTCCTCATAACTGTAACCTGTTATCCACCTAGTTATATACAATTTTTTAAGACCCATGTCATCTATCACTATAATTAAATATGCAAGGTAACCTTCATAATTTTGTCGGCTCAACCTTCCCTATTCTCTCACATAAGGGTCTATCACATAATCAAATTTAACCTATAGTGAGCATCATAGCATTCCTATCAATCCCCTTTTTAACACAACGTATTTTGTCCCATCATCGTCCCTTAACATGTTCATTCATAAAGAAAATTTATTAACGCATAATAATTATTCAACCGCACCTCAGATTTAACTACACAACTTTGCTAACCATGAGGTTTCACGACTACCATCTCTTTTGTTACCTTGGATTCATTTTCAACTAGTTCATTCATACTACTAGATTTATGTTTTCACTCATAACAATTAAATTGCACATTAAGTTCATATAACTAAAACTAGGTCCGATCACTTCACTTTCCCTTTGTTGTTCATCTTGTTACAAATTCACTGAAAGATATACTATCAAGATTATACAATCACACTACACACTCAAGAATTAATAACCAACCACATGCCATCAAAATATATCATCAAGAATAATCAAGAATGTGTTATCCAGAAGGTAACCTCCAGAATCCCCTACCAAGATGCATAACATCGACATATCTTATCAAGAATATAACCTCAAGAATATGCTACCGAAAACATATGTCGGCATCCCCTATCAAGAACATAGCATCCAAATATGATTTCAAGATTCTATTTAGAATAGTGCATCCCCATTGTTAAATACCATCTAAATGTCACTCTCCTACACAATTCCTCCAATTTTATAGTTACATTACTATGAGGTTTATGGCCTTTCTCATACAATCTTCATACAATTACCTCAAAAATTATGTCACCCATCCCCACAAGTCATAAATAACATAATGAATCCATGAGAAAGTTCAAACTAGGAAAATGGATTGAAAAGCAGTAAACAATCGTGCGGGTTGTTACACTTTTTTTTCGTTATTCAAATTACTTAGCTAAATAAATAAAATTTTTATAAAAAGTATTTGATAGTTTTTGATTATTTAAAAATCATTTTTGCTGAACTAAATATAAAGAAAAAAGACAAAAGTATCATATAATATGAAATGGGGAGTAATATGCAGAAGTTAACCTTTAAGAACAAGACAAAGGTAGAATCATATACCCAATGTTCACCCAAGAAAAATTCATCAAAAATCACTTCAATTGGAGTTTTCTACCTTCCAAAGTATTGAAAATACTACAGTTCCAAAATCTAGAAATTTTATATTCAGCGACCTGTGAATTTGCAATAAAGAATATCGCATTTGAGACAACTTTGCATTTGCGAGCATCAGATGACAGAAATAGAACTTTACACTAAAAGAAACTATAATTTCTTATACGAACTCAAAGTTCAATAATTCTTGTTGTAGTGGTTCCAAAATTATGATAAGGATCTAATGGTTCAATCAAATATACTTTGAATATCATTATCTTCAGATGTTCTTTAGAAAACTTCGCATTTGCGACAAAAGCTTGCATTTGCGAGCATCAGATGACAGAAATAGAACTTTGCACTAAAAAAACTACAATTTCTTATACGAACTCAAACTTCAATAATTCTTGTTGTAGTGGTTCCAGAATTATGATAAGGATCTAATGGTTCAATCAAATATACTTTGAATCTCACTATCTTTAGATGGTACCATTTAAACTCAACAACGTCGAAACACCAATCTTCAAACAAGCACCCAAAACTCATTTAGGACCCCTCGGACAAAAAAAATTAGTGAAAACAATCATAAAATATTTTTTGGGCCTATTAGAATCGTCAAATCAGGATTACAAGGTCTTCTTGATAAAAAGTTAACTATTGCCAAACTTAGCTTCCTTAAAACTCAAAAATCCAACCAAAGGCTCAAATTACTCCCAAATGTCTTAGGATCCATGAAAACCATCCAACTAACTCAAGAATCACCCTTCGAAACTAATAGAACTATTTAAAATCTAATCCGAGCTCATTAACCTAAAATATTGACTTTGGTCAAATTTCTCAAACTTCAAACCTTCAAAACTGAAAATCTCATCCAATCTTATCTGATCCCCTAGAGAATCATGTCACGCATTCCCACAAGTTTAATACAACATATAAAGCCATCAAATGGGTCAAAGTGGGTAAATAGGTTAAAAAGCACAAAATGACTATGCGGGTCATTATAGTTATTCATACGTGTGTTGCTCAGCATATTTATAAGCAGGAGACCGCAGGACATTTATGATTGTTACTCTTTATTCTTGATCAAAATTATGAAATAAGTTTGATGTCGTATGAGTCAAATATAGACTTATATTTACTAAAATATGCAGGTAACACGAAAAACTGCAGCTAGTCAGCAACTATCGATGCGGCTATCGATGCGCTATAAGAAGAGGGTGAAGCAGCAGCATACTTTTAGAATCAATACTACGGGAAAGATGTTTGTTCTCTGTGAACATAATAGAATGTTGTAGCATCACCTCAAAGAAAAAAATCCAAGGTTACCCTTCTCAAGGATCGGCATAAGATGCAGAAGATCCATAATAATTGGATCATGAGGCAGAAAACATTATAAGAGGTTATGTCCAGATCTATAGATATTGATGAGCAGATTGCTGAGACATTGTCCTTTATTCCTTTACTAGGTCCGTAGGATCTCACTTCTTCTTTCGATAATTATCTCTTGGATTTTGATATTCAGTAAGAAGAGAAGGAGCATAATAATGAGACCTTGCCCACATCTCCTAATGAGGACCAACCACTTTCTTTGGTCTTCGTGTTGCCTTTTGCTTTGAACTCCGCTTCCTTATTAACCGAGGTTTAAGATCTCCATCGATAGCATGAAGCCCGGAAACACTCGATAGGTTTCCTTGTGATTCTCTCTTTTTTATTTACTTGGATAATGTACTTTTTGGTAATGTAGTGCCTGTATTATTAATAAAAATTTCTTGATATTCATAACTTAGCATTTTTCCATTTCTGTCACATTATTTCTAGCTTGCTTTTTGATTTTTAAGATTTTCCAACTAGTTTTTATTTGGTCTTAACTAGATTTATTTTTCCTTCAGACATTTTTCTACAAAAATTCTTGATTGTAATTTCTAGTCGAGGCTTGTCCCGGCCATCTTTTCATGCAATTTGTTCAGGGATCATTGTCAAACGATTTTTTAGACAAAGTTTTTACTTAAGTTAAACAAGGGTTATACTCAATCGATTTTGGAGCTACTTTTCCTCCGTGTGACTTCTTGAGTCAGGATCATTTTGTTAAAACAGTGTTTATGAATAGGATGTCTCCCATTCATTTTAGGCACACAATGGATCAAATCAACTTTAATATAGGGAAAAAATTAATAGGTGGAATACACCAAAAATACTTTTATTTAACATGATTTTTGCATTTGTATGTAGTCAAGTTGAAGGAAAATTGAGCTCCATAAGTTGTATATGCATTTCCATTTAGATCAATCAAATGTTTTTTACATGGTGTAAAACAAAAAAATTAAGTTGATGGGGTTTGTGTCCATATTGCTGGCATGCCCCGAGTCTATACCCTGAACGAGATACGGTACTTGGAGTCATAAGTAACCCCAAGTCAACCCATGGTCTATCATAACATTGGCATTCTGAGTAAATACATAGCGGAAGCTTTGAAATAATAAAATAAAACATTTTACGAAAAATAACCAGATCATAAGTTTTATACAACTGGAAGAAAAACTGAAAATATGAAAACTCTGTTTGTGTCTGAAAGCCATCTATCTGATGAATTGCTCGGATAGGTCCCCAGCTAACTCTACATCTAACTGAAGAAAACATAACTAAAAGGTAATAAGCCTCGTCCTCAAAAGATGAGGACTCACCAAGGATACAACTGGAAACTTTTGAATGCGATCTGCTAACGAGGCTGAGACTGAGATCCTGCAGCTGTATCATAAAATGATATAGCATAAAAGGTATGTGTCAATACTTTGAATGTACTGAGTAAGTGAGAGAAACCATACACAAGGAATAAAATAATTGAACTGGAAAAACATGCAATGACCAACTGAGAATACTGAAACTGAATAATTGTGATATCCTGAGATGGTTAAAATGACCTTGTCTAATGGTCAAAGACATGCCCTAAATTTGAGATACTAATCTGAGACTAAACTGAGCTGACTAGTGGGAGAGTCTATAACCGACATATAACAACGTGAGCTAGATGTGGATTCTGATGTATACACCTCATCGGTAGGACCTAATATACCTTGCCAGGATATAAAGGCATGAACTGAGTGATCATAGGTCTAGGGAGATGAGTTCAATAACATATAACCTACAATGGCAACGTAGTTTTGGGAACCTAGGTGCGCTGAAACCCCGGTCCACTCGGTGCTAAGTCCTACTCCCACTAGATAGTCCTAGACTAACTACTAAGTTGATAGCTCGAAACTAGGGCCCAAGACTAAGTCAGGAATACCTATCTGGAAGTACCCTAAGAGTCTTATTGGACGATTCTATAACTGGTGTTTTAAGACTGGTCAGAGCTGCTTATCGCGAAGCGTCGTAACCGTCTGAAGAACAAACTGTAATATGAAGCTCGGGTCCTAAGGTTGGTTAGAGATGCTTATCTGAAAGTTTCATGACCGCCTAAAGAACCACTAAAATATGATACTGAGTCTAATACTGATAACTAGGAGGTACCATGGACACCTCAAAGATTAACTATAAACAAATTGATCAACTGATATTTTTCTAGACAACACTGAGGTTGCTAAAAATCTAACTGAGACTAGACTAACATGATTCTGATAGAGATTTTAACATAAACTAAATACATGTGCTTCCCAAAACTGATAGAGCCACGCTACAGGGAAAACTAGTTCAACCCACAAGTTTCTAATTTCTATTGAGTGTGACTGGGCTGAATTATGCTACTAGCTGCAATCTTTCCCAATTTCAAGAAATAACAAATAAATACGAAATCTAAAATCATGAGAAATATTCCCTTTGAATCCACAAAGAAATCTATCTGAAAACTTTTCACATTTCGAAACTGCAGGGCTATAACTGATAGAGAAGAAATTAGACAAGGGTTTTAGGGATACAATGGCAGAACTATTCCCTTGTTGAATTCCCACATACTTGATAAAGAAATTCGAAGAAATCTCTTGAGAATCCAAGGAGAAGTGGACTACCCTAGTTCTTGCTCTAAGAGCTCCTAAGAGAATTTTACAATTGCTTTCTGAAGGTCTAAGTGGGGAATGAGGAAGAAGAACCATTTAATCCCTCTAAATCCTCTTAATATAAAAATAAATAAGGTAGTTAGGTACTAAATAGGTGGGAAATTACAAAAATAATCCTGGAAATAAAATCTGAAAACTGGCCGACAGGGTCCCAACAGGTCACTCAACGAGTCGTTGGTTGTGACCATGACTCATTGGGACCTCTCATTGGTCCCACTTCCTGGGACTAGAAAACATAGAATCTGGCAACGAGGGTCACCACGACCCATTGGATGAACCAACAGGTCATTGGTTCCTCACATGGCCACTGTACGAGGAAACCTGGAGAGTCTAACGACGGATGACACAACGACTTATAAGTGGACCCAACAGGTCCTTGTGTCCAGTCATTAGGTTCACTAGAAGGATTTCTGAAAATGTCTAAGTTGATACAATGGGTGGACACAATGACTCATTGTAGGAAATAATGAGCCGTTGTTCCACTCATCGTCACTTTTAGGATTTTCACCTAACGACTCTAACAATGGGTCATTGTATCTGACAACGACTCGTTGGTTGAGTCGTGGAGTCCTGAAAAATATTTTTGTGCTGGGGAAACCACAACTGATAGGACGACTCATTGTTTCTCACAATGGGTCATTCCTTGTCTCATGGGTTCCCGAGAGACCAATCCCTTCTGACTAACACAACGAGTCATTGGAGCTGACCACGACTCGTTGTCTCAGTCATTCTCCCCCTTGGGATCATTCTGTCACGCCCCACTTTGGGAGGCATGACTGGCACCTAGTGCCATACTGGGTACTGGACAAACCTGGCTGGCCTGGTGCACTTCTAGTGCACGCCTATAACTTAATTAAAGAAATCGACGAGCTATATATCGCTATAAATACAGCCTCTAGCCGACAAGGCCACCTGTAAAAGAAGACAGCTAACCACCAACAACACAGTAACAGGGATCTTTTATAGGCTAAAAAGACCATCATGTTGTCTAGTTATAACTAAAAGGAAATCAAGCAACTAAACTATGCTATAGCCGACAGGCTGCTAACTAACAACTAAATAAGGCCTCACATAGCCATCACATGAATTAAAACATACATAGGCCTTACACGGCCAACAATAAAAGCTAACCACTAGGAATCTGTAGCCTGCAAGCCTCTAAGAGTAGAACAGTAGTCGAGACAGGGCCCCGACCTACCCGTAAATTGTACAACAAAAGAACAAACCTTCTCTAACTATCAACCCCGAAAGAAAGGAGATGAATGCACCATCGTGTCTATCCACACCTGCAGGCAAGTAATGCAGTGACCCAAGGATGGAATCAGTATAGTATGTACCAAATATGTAAGGCAGTAAAATGATAGTTGAATTAAAACTGATAAAACTGAAGTAATCATGAATAAGGGTAAGAGTTTAACCTGAACGATCTCACCATCCAAATTATCTAACTAACAGGTATACATACACAAACGAGAACCTAATCGACCCCCATAAGCCTGGAAGGTACAAACAACACAAAATAACCTACATGGGCCCCCATAAGCCTCGGCAAGTACAAATAATGTACAATCTACTATCTGGCTACTGAAGGTTCGTAAACATACTGTAACTCGGGAATACTCGTTCTCTGAAACTATATTTGATCCAGGTAGGCTCCTATAGTTGTATCTGTGCCTAAGTCATCTGGGATGTATAATTGGGCCCCGAGCCTTGGCTCGACTATGGGCCATAATGTAATCTCTGATAATTGGAACTCGGGCCTTGGCGCGACTATGGGTCATAATGTGACTACTGTAATTGGATCCCGAGCCTTAACTCGACTATGGATCATATTGTAGCTGCGGTAGCTGAGCTCTAATAATAGAAGCTATGAAAACTAGATACAGCCCTCACGGCCTCACTCTGGTCCTCCAGATATCATAATGCTCCTGCGAGCATAACCTCATAAGCAACAACATTCAAACCCCAAATATCATATACAACAACCAAGCTGGCTAGGGTTAACTCTGACGAGGGTTACTATATCATCGTTATCGTCTCTATTCAATTCATAACAGCTGACCACAATAAGTTAACTCTAACGTACTAAAGATACGCAAGTCATTCTAACTTTACAACAAACATAACTTGCTGAAAAGGATAGTCTTAGATACCTCGAGTGCTGACTTCCGTCTAACTGGCGAGTTTGAAATTATAACCAGCGGTTTTATCCAACTGCAGCCCTAATACTGAGAGAATAGGTCTAATTTCTGTCACGACCTTAATGTAACCCGGATCGTAGAAATAGGACAAGGGACCCCGAGAGATCCCAAGTCGACCCATGGCACATGCATACAACTAATCTTGTTCAAATAAGCGGAATTTTAATCATAAAACATAGCGAATATGTAATTATAGCATAACATCAGGAAATACTGGGCGTAAACATAGTGTAGCACTACATACTTGTCTGAAAGCCTCTAATACATAAGATGGGTTGATGGGACAACATCCCCAACTAACCCACCCAAAACTGAACATAAACAACATAAAAGTCAATCAAACAGCCCTCGGAACATGAGGACTCACCAATAAGCTGAAAGCGTAGGATGGGATTGACTAAGGATGGGGATGAGCCTGAGATTCGGACCCTATATCATGAAACGATATAGCATAGAAAGTATGCGGTCAGTACGTGGAATTTACTGAGTGTGAAAGGTAAGTAAAATGGACATTTTAAAAGTCAACAAAACTCATAAGTACATAAGAGAAGGACATCATGCATATATCATAAACTTCGTAAGAAAACATAAGGCTCAAGGCTTCCAAATCCTTCATAATCATTCATTATCATAATTATAAGTAACTTTATGAGAATATAACTTGAGCCAATAACATAAACATGACAATGTATAAAACATGCGGAACAATGGGAGGACTCGTCATAACCGACACCATCATGGTAGAGCCTTTCATGATGCCCACTATCTCGCTCAAGTGGGAAGAGCCGACCCTGGCTTGCTAGGCGAGGGTCGTGCATAAGGAATGATATCACATTTGAGGGGATCATTATTAATACAACATATCATTAGGAACCCATGGTGGCACGTGGTTATGAGACACTAGCGTAGTCCTCTGAACGTCGGGCTGCTCGGTGCTGACACGGCTCCCAAAAACATTCATATAGGATCATACATAAATCAATAACACCGTGCATTAAAATTCATTGGCTAAGATATAATATTTATCATCATTGATCCCCTTTAAACATGCTTAGCCAAGAATCAAAGCTCTTTTCATCGGCCAATATCATAAATTGATAAATCATGTAATTTGTTTCATAAATCGTAATTCATTCTTCAGCATGAAGGCATTGCCCAATACTGCATCATATTTAATTTTTTAAAATATGCTCATAAACATGGGTAACTAGAAGATCATGTTTTTCCATCATCAATTATAGAGTAGTCATCATAAATCAAAACTTTCATGAACTTTCATCAAATGGGCAATTTGGATTTAAAATCTTGAAACATGATTAAAGAAAAATAATGATAAAACATGCGCATCATTCATAATTCAATAATTAAGATTCAATTAAATCATACCCATAAAGAGAAATCAGATTTTCATGCATTTGAGTAAAACCCCATAGACTTGAATAGGAGGATTCATGATTTAAATCGAAATTGGGCATGGGAGAGGAAGAATTCCACCCATTTTGAAACCCTACAAACCTGGAAATGGATGGACTCAAAGTTTCTTGAACACCTACAAAGAAATTGATGAAAATTTGGGGAAGAAGGCCTTAAATCTCCCAAAGATCTCCCTAAGCTTTTACATGAGAATGAGCATGCATAAAGGACTTAACTCATCTTATCTTACTCAGAAAAATATCCAAAACGATGTAGTTTAGGCTTTAGGGACTTAGGAATTATGAAAACACCCTTATTAAAATGCAGAAAATTTCTGGTTGCCAGTCCCCACGAGGGACCTAACGGGTCGTTGCCACAGGGAATGACTCGTGACCATGGTCCGTTGAGTCCACTGCCTAAACATCCAAGGGGACCCCACGGGTGACTTCACAAGTCTTGAGGTCAGACCACGACCCGTGTTCACCTTCCATGGCCTACACTACCCATCCCAACTTACCAAATCCAAGGTAGACCACGGGTGACCTCACGAGTCGTGAGGTCTGACCACGACTCATGGTTAGGCCCGTGGCCTCCTCACTCATGCCTTTCCAAACCATGCTGACCAAGAGTCACCTCACCACTCTTGGTCACTCCTCACGGGTCGTTCTGTGACCTGGTGTGGCTTTTCAATTTTTCTTCATTTTCACTTCCGTGTCTGATCCTTGGATTCCCGGGGTATAACAATTTCAATGCTAAATTTGGAAAATAACAACAACTTTCGATAATATTATTTACTATAATTCGACTTCAAATAACTCAGCCGAAAACCTACAATTTCCTGAGAGTTCAGAAGGGAGAAGTGCTTACCTAATGCTCATGGCCGATTAGGATTAATTTGGAACAATTCTAACAACTTTTACTCGGCAGAGTTATGGTATGCCGAGCGAATTTTCAAGAAATAACTCTATAGTAAAGCTTCCCATAGGCCTAGAACTCGTTACCCGAAGTTAATTTGCGATTAGATGGCGTTCGTTAGCGTAATCGGACAAAAAATCAATGAAACTTGCGTGCTCTTTCTATCTTTGGTCGTGGATCTCTTTTTATAAATGATTTAAAATGAAGGAGGGTACTTATATATATATATATATATATATAAGGGCGGTGGTAGGGGGGCAACCCACGCCTCTCAAAGCACCACAGGGCCTGGCACATCGCACCTCTCAAAGCGCCAGCAGGCCTGGCATGCCGCGCTGGCCAGTGCACTGCCAGCTAGCGCATTGCGCTGGCCCCTTGCTGCCTAGCCTCGCATAACCCTACTTTTGAGGCTCTTCCCGCACGCGTCAAGATCTAATTACTCATCACAAATCGACACGTACGCCTGCTAACTGATAACACTTTATGGGGTGTAACACATTCGTCCTCGAATGAGCATTAAAACTGCTGGACAACTAGGAAAAGAGCTGAAATTCCTAGACTGAGGCTATAAGCTGGTTTCTAAAGGAGTAACTAACTCGAAGCTAACTTAACCGTACTAACAGAGTTGATGCAACTAGAATGCACATAAAAATCTAAATATAGCCTATGAGTACGAAACTGAACAGAGTACTGTGGAGGAATTTGGTACCTGATGCCAAAACTGAACTGGAAGGGAATAAGTGAGGGTATTTGTCCTTCATGTCTACTTATGCTTCCCATGTGGCTCCCTCAACTAGTTGGTACCTCCACAAAACATTCACTGAAGCGACTTCTTTGTTTATCAACATACAAACCTGACGGTCAAGGATTTGAACTAGGACCTCTTCGTAAGAGAGACTTTCTTTTATTCCACGCTGTCTAGTGGCACAACTGAAGTTAGATCACCGATGCACTTTTTAAATAGTGACACATGGAAGACTAGGTACACCGATGCTAACTCTGGGGTAGTTCAAACTCATATTCCACACTGCCAAATCGTTTCAGAATTCTGGAGGGTCCCATATATCTCGAACTAAGTTTTCCTTTCTTCCCAAATCTCATCATCCCTTTCATGGGTGAAATTTTTAGATAAACCCAGTCATCTATTGCAAACTCCAATTCTCTTTTGTTCATATCAACATAAGATTTTTGACGGCTCTGAGTTGTCTTCAACCTTTCTCGGATGAGTTGTACCTTCTGCATAGCTTCATGGACTAAGTATGGCCTAATTAGAGTAGCTTCACCAACCTCAAACCACCCAATAGGAGATTTGCACCTCCTACCATACAATGCCTCGAACAGGGCCATCAGGATACTGGAGTGGTAGATGTTGTTGTATGCAAACTCAAAGAGAGGCAAGTGATCATCCCAACTTCCCTTGAAATTAATCACGCACGCCCTCAACATATCTTCTATGGTATGAATAATCCGCTTAGCTTGTCCATCTATCTACGGGTGAAAAGACGTGTTGAGCTTGACCTGAGTACTAAGTCCCTTCTGAAAGGACTTCCAGAAGTGAGAGTTGAACTTGGTACCTCTGTCTGAGATAATGGACAAGGGCAGCCCATGAAGTCTGACTAACTCTCGGATATAAAGCCTAGCATTGTCCTCAGCTGAATCTGTAGTTTCAACTCGGAGAAAGTGTGCTGACTAAGTCATTCGATCTACTATCACCCAGATTGAATCATGTTACTGATGAGTCTGAGGTAGACCCATAATAAAATCCATATTTACTTCTTCACACTTTCATGTGGGTATGTCGATATCCTGAGTCATACCTCCTAGTCTCTTGTGTTCTACTTTGACCTGTTGGTAGTTCGGGCACTTAGCTATAAATTCTGCGATGTCTCTCTTCATGCCGTTGCACCGATAAATATCCCGTAAATCACGGTACATTTTAGTAGCACCAAGGTGGATGGAATATCTAAAATTATGAGCTTCAACCAGTATTTGTTGTCTTAAATCACCCATATCTGGTACGCACAATCTACCTTGGTAACGGAGTACACCATCTCCCCCTTGGGAGAAAGCCTCCACTTCTTTTCTACGAACTGCCTCCTTCAATTTAAGAAGTAGGGGATCTTCATCCTGCCTTGACTTAACTTCAACTACCAACGAGGATTCTAATCCACTCTGCACAACTACTCCACCCTTAGCTGTTAATAATGTCCAAACTACACTCCTCTTTTATGAAAGAGCCTAAACGGTTGCTGCTCAAAATAAATATTCCTGATGGATGTCAAGGTCGACTCCCACAGAGAATTGAGTTGATAAATCAAAAAATATAAACTAATTCAAACTAGAGCGCATAATTGTTCAAAATTTGAAAAGTAAAATTGGGGGAGAATTAAAAAGGGACAATTAACTAACTAATTCTAAACTACAACTAATTGGGGTGAATTCCAATTGAAGTAATCACAAGTGAGAAGCTAGGGATATTCTATGGGTGAGATCACAATTAAATCGGAAATTTCTTCAATGCCTTAGACTCAAGTGTAAATAATCTTGGGAAGTAGATAGCCTCAGCTTCCCAGCCTATTTACTACCCCTAGCTAGAGTTTTCTCAAACTCTAGCTGAGATTTAGCTCAACCCGAATTGATTTGGATTAGAAACTTCACTATTCCTAGCTATTAGCTACTAATTAGGAAGGAGGAAGTAATTTCAGCTATTTCTAGCTTAATTTTACAATCTCCTATCCATACCCACTATTAGATTCCCTTCCAATACTTAATCATTCTCTCCCGAGAAACAATCAAGAAAGTATAAATAGATCCATATCATAATCAATGGATCTTCATTAATATATTGAAGAGAATCTAATAGATTTATACTTAATTGAACAATAGGAAGATGAATCTAGCAACACCCACCTACAATTCAATAAGAATCCAAAAGCAATTTATCAAAACCCAATCAAATTAACAAACCCACCATGAATATACTTCTAACTAGCAAATTAGTAAAGCATATTTAAAGATAGGGAGAAGATACAAAGAGGATTCCCCTAACATTCATTGCATTAGCTTCACAAATCTGCTTCACAAGCTCTTACAATAATGGTGGAATTCCCCCAAAATGGGTTAAAGAAAAAGAAGAAGAAAAGTACTACCTAACTATACAAAACTATGGAGAAAAGAATCTCCTAAAAATTCTATGAAGAAGATGAAAATTATATGAGTAATTTGTTGGTTGAATGGTTCTCCCCTTAGTTGGTGTATAATGGAGGTTATATATCTGTACTTTCTTGTGTAAAACTTTCCCCAAATGTCCTTGGAGCTTCTAGATGCTTTTGGAGACCTTTTTGGACCCCTTTTATCCTTCATTAGACGGAGTTTCCAGCGAGGAACTGGCATTTCTCCAGTTGCAATCCGTGGAGCACCAAACTTCATCCAATTGAAAATAGTGGCCTAGCAGGGGGGAACCGGCGGTTTAGTGGCGTTTAGTTGGTGCAATTTCGTGAAGGGCTGGTTGTTTAGCCAGTCTGGGTAGTAGCTTCAGCGTTTCGCCCTTCCATATCTGCGTTTAGCCAATTGCAAGCATGTCTTTGCACCTCGTTTTGAGCTCAAATCTTCCCTTACCTTTAGCTCCTCTCTCTCATATTCTAGCACATCAAATTTCTTCTCAAATTCTATGTGTTTTACTCGATTTCATGGTTTCTTTACTCACATGAGATACCTACAAAGAATTCAAGAGAAAAGGTATAAAATCCAGATAAATGACTCAAAAACTAGGGAAAAACTCATGATTAGGAGCCTAATGAGTTGGTAAATTTCCAACTCATCAAACCCCAAACTTGAACCATTGCTTGTCCTCAAGTAATGCAATTCTTTATAGTTGAGCAAATGAACAACATGCTATATATATGAGTTTTTGCATCAAAGGCCAATCAAGACATTCTTGCACAAAGGAACATTTCTAAGGCTTAGGGCACTATGGTAGTTGTACACAAAATCATCAATCCTCACGACAACCTAACCATTATATCCCAATTTAAGAAAAAGAAAAGACTCAAACCATGTTGCACAAGCTTCAATAGGTAACCACAATCATTAAACATATCTTGCATGCATTCATTTCATTCAAACAAGGGGCATAGTTCCTCAAAACAAATTCAAATAGCATCTCAAGTCATTGATAATTTACATTCAAAGCTTGCCTTAAAGTTCTCTAGCCGCTTGCCTTAATCATACCTCTCTTTGAAAATAATTTTAAGCATGTACTCCAGGGAAATGATTCCCCTCACAAGAAGAGAGAATCTCATATACATTTTTGTAGCATTTCACACAATGGGATTATAAGATAAGACATATACACTCACTCTCACAAAGAAATTCAAGTGCACACAAATTGACCCATAGGCTTGCCCTTCATGTATATCGCCACTAATGTAGTGTTGCTACACCTAGAATCATTTAGGACTTGTGGGTCATAATGAAGGCTAGGGGTGAGGGTAGGATAATTGTTTAGATTTAGTGACTAAAGCCTCCCTAATGCCTTTACAAAAGCTTGTAACACCCCATCATTGTTATTGAAATTACTCCACCTTATTTCTCTTTGTTCATCATCTTTATCTTTTATATAACACAAGCCACCTTTATAACACCCATGAATTTCACATTTAGCCTTATCTATGCAAGAGATAGTACTTTTTTTCTATTCTTTCTCATTTGATGATTCGAGGTCTTTCAACCAATCGATTCATTCATTTCATCATGATTTTGGTGCTACCTCACATTGAAGCTCTCATTTTTCCCCCTTGCAAACCCCAAACTTAGGCTTTTGCCTCATTTCACATTCATTTCCTTATCGCTCCCATCTCATGGGCTTCAAGCCCCATTTCTTATTATTTTATCTATATAAATTAGGGAGGATGGGTGACAAAGAGAAGGATTAAAAATGGTCATTAGGCTTGTAATGTGGTTTCCAAAGAAAGGGTCCAAGGCTCAAACTTTGGCTATCAAATATTAATGTCCAAGGAGGTCATTTGGGTGAAGTGACTAAAAAAGAGGGCCTAAGATCATGTTCTAAGTGCAGCCACATCTATCATCTCGCCTTGAATCACACTTAGGGCAAGTTCTAGACAATCATGCATACACAAGAATTAAGCTAAAAACCTCACAACACAAGGCATCACAATCCAAGGAGTTCACACACTTCCTTTGTCACATTAAGAGGATGACTTTTAATGAGCCAGTTACGAATCAACAAGCCAAGCAAGGAAAATATAATTCATGATGAGAGCATGCTTATTTTCATATTTAGATACCCCTCTTTTCTTCTCAACTCTTATGCACAATGCCAGGCAAGAAATATTGGTGGTACCTCCTCAAGAAAGTGTACAAACAACTCCACAAGACTCAAACAACATGGCATTTTCCCTTAAGAAAGTTGCCTCTCAATCTATCATTGGAAAGTGCCAACCCGGTTCGACAATAAGAAGAAAAGACAAAGAAATTGCTCCTTGGGGAAGAACCATAATATAAAGAAAATCCTTGGATTTTATTCAAAGACTACTATCTAAAAAGGCGATACAAACTCGCAAGTAATGACGATTTTCCATTAATAATGATGTTACTCAATCTATCATAGGGCCATATCATTCATCACTTAACAAGTGGGTTACTCAGACTTCACTCCCTAACAAAAATAATGCATTGTCCTCGATGCCTAAGGTTAAACAAAATGAGGAAGGAATGGGTGAGAGGACCCCCTGATACGATGGAGGCATTCATTCTACATGCATTTTCCATGCTCTCCTTTTTCTTTTTCTTCTCTCACTGTTTTTCATATCCACACTTGTTCCAACCCTGTAAAATCATAGACAACGCAAACATAGTGTAAAACAAAATAAAAGTAAGAATTAAAAACAAAAAAATAAAAGCACTTGGCTTGCCTCCTAAGAAGCGCCTTAGTTTACGTCGTGGCTCGACGACTCCAACTTCACCACTTCTCTCTCCACTTTGAGCATTTGAATCGCACCCCTAGTTTCTTGTCCGTTCTTTCACTCCACTTTAGGGGTAGTGGTGTAAGCATCAAAGGACCAAGCAACGGATCTTGCATCTTGTGTTTCTTGGCCCTTGAAGGAGGGATGTGCTTTGGCCTTGTTGGCATGGCATACTCTAAGATGAAGTCCCCTTGATCTTCCTCCTTAATTCACTTCATCGACTTGGTCTCCTCAATTTCCATTTTTTCAACCAAGGTCAATGTTGAAAAATGATAATAGGGCGGTTTAAGTCGCTCCCCTTTCAAGCATGCTTCTTTCTTTCCATCCTCCTCTTCAAGTGCACTAGAGTCATTGAGCATGAATTATTGGATATCATTTGGAGACTCTAGTGTCACTTCTTCAACCTTGGCATCTTTCAATTTTGCAATGTTGGTTGGTTGGTGCACCTCTATAACTTCTTCAAAGTTCACCTTGACTCCTACTTCATCATTATTTTGAGCTTCCTCCCATGAGTAAAGTTGAGCTATGCACCATTGTTCACTTCTTCTTGCTATGCTCCTCAATGTCTCCTCCGCTTTTTCTTTTAGAGATTTACATCTTTCTTCTAGCGGATTTGATAACTCCATGGGCATAGAGGGGTTGGTATTCTTTTCCGCATTAGACTCCCGCTCCACAAAGGCTTGAAGCATGGTTTTATGCGTCCACATGTGCTTCTCCTTCCCTCACTTGCCATGGCTTCATTTCTTTCAAGCTTAGGAGCACAACTCCTATTATAACCATTATAGCGGGAAGTGAACCCATTTGGGAATCCATCCCAATGTCTCCCATGACTACCACATAATGTGCATCTATACCCATCATAGGAAGGAGAAGGAGCACTCATCTCCCTTATAGGGGCATATTTGCAATCTTGCCAATAGTATGGTCCTCCATAGTAGGGACATGGGTCATCATAATAAGGGTTGCCACCAAACCTTCTTTCCTTCCATGATGACATCATTCAACTACAAACAAATAAAAACAAAAACAAAAGATAAAAGAAAAACAAAATGTAGAACAAAAATGCAAAACTAATTCGAATAAATAAGAAAAAAGACATAAAATCCTCCCTGAACTTGTCCACGCAACTCACTTTAGCACTTTAACTTTACGGGTGTTTGTTTACCCCCTTAAATGCATTTGAAGTCTATTAAATACCACCCTAAGAGAGTAATACCACTCTCACAATGTGAAGTGTTTTACACTAGCCCCGCGTCACTGCCACGTCACCACCACATTGAAAATTATTTAAATTTTAATTTTTTATTTTTTTCATTTATTTTTCTTACTTATATTTTCATATACTAATTAATTTCTAATCCTAGTTAATTCAAGAAAAATGGAGGTTGTATTTCTCCATTAGTGTCTTTGTTATTCAAAAAAAAATTCAAAACTTTTCTAAAAAAATTGAATCTTGAAAGCACAAAGTAAAAAACAAATTGATAAATAAGTGTACTTTTTGTGGGGGGGGGGAGGAGGGATCGTGTTGGGTGGGTGAGGTGAGGTCGAAGATGGAGAAATGGTGGGATTGGGGGTTCGAAGAAGGAGAAAATGGTTGGGGGTTCGAATGAGAAGATAAGTCTTCGGTGAGGGGGATTGAAGAAGGAGAAAGGGGGTCGCAGGGTGGGTTGAAGATGGAGAGAGGATTGACAAATTTGAAGTAGGAGAAAGGGGGGGGGGAGGGTTTGAAGAAGAAGATAGAGTTGGGTAAAGTTTGAAGAAGAAGATAGAGTTGGGTAGAGTTTTTTTAATTTCTTTATTTTTTTTATTTTTTTATTTTTTATTTTTTATTCTATTATATAATACAAATATTAATGGACCCACCTTTTTTTTTCAATTACGCGCGTTTTTAATTTTTTTAAATTTATTTCCCACATCAGTCTTTTGGGTGATATTTAATAGACTTCAAATGCGTTTAGGGGGGTAAACAAACGCTCGTAAAGTTAACGTGTTAAAGTGAGTTGTGTGGACAAGTTCAGGGGGGATTTTATGTCTTTTCTCAATAAAGAAAAAACTAAGGGCTTATCACAACTCAATTCCCCGGCAACGGCGCCATTTTTGATAACGTCCAAAATACACTCCTCTTTTATGAAAGAGCGTAAATGGTCGCTGCTCAAAACAAATATTCGACGGATGTTGGGGTCGAATCCCATAGAGAATGAGTTGATAAATCAAAAGTTATAAACTAATTCAAACTAGAGCGCATAATTGTTCAGCATTTGAAAAGTAAAATTGGGGGAGAAATAAAAAGGGACAATTAACTAACTAATTCTAAACTAAGACTAATTGTGGGGAATTCCAATTGAAGTAATCACAAGTGAGAGGCTAGGGATATTCTATGGGTGAGATCACAATTAAATCGGGAATTTCTTCAATGCCTTAAACTCAAGTGTAAATAATCTCGGGAAGTAGATAGCCTCAGCTTCGCAGCCTATTGACTACCCCTAGCTAGAGTTTTCTCAAACTCTAGCTGCGATTTAACTTAATCCGAATTGATTTGGATTAGAAACTTCATTATTCCTAGATATTAGTTGCTAATTAGGAAGGAGGAAGTAATTTCAGCTATTTCTAGCTTAATTTTATAATCTCCTATCCATACCCACTACTAGATTCCCTTCCAATACTTAATCATTTTCTCCCGAGCAACAATCAAGCAAGTATAGATAGAGAAATATCATAATCAATGGATCTTCATTAATAGATTGAAGAAAATCTAATAGATTTATACTTAATTGAACAATAGGAAGATGAATCTAGCAACACCCACCTATAATTCAATAAGAATCCAAAAGCAATTTATCAAAACCCAATCAAATTAACAAACCCACCATGAATATACTTCTAACTAGCAAATTATTAAAGCATATTTAAAGATAGAGAGAAGATACCAAGAGGATTCCCCTCACATTCATTGCATTAGCTTCACAAATCTGCTTCACATGCTCTTACAACACTGGTGGAATTCCCTTATAATGAGTTAAAGAAAAAGATGAAGAAATGTACTACCTAGAGAGAGATGTTGGGTTTGATAAAACCTTTATGAAGAAGGTCTTTTAGCTGCTCCTTCAACTCTTTAAGCTCAGTTGGAGTCGTTCTATAAGGAGGGATGGATATGGGCTGAGTCTCTAGAATAAGGTCGATACAGAAGTCTATTTCCCGCTCAGGAGGGACTTTGGGAAGATCTTCGGGAAATACATCAGAGAACTCACTGACCACTGGACTGACTGGATAGTTGGGGTCTCAGAGCTGAAATCTTTGACCCGAACTAGATGGTAAATGCACCCTTTTTAAATAAGCTTTATGGCCTTAAGGTACAAAATAAACCAACCATTAGGTTCTAAACTACTGCTCGTCTACTCTAAAGATGGCTCATTAGGGAACTGAAACCTGACAACCCTAGTTCTACAGTTGACTGAGTCATAACCAAAGTGTAACCAATCCATGCCAGGAATGAGGTCAAAGTCAACCATGTCTAACTCTACCAGATCAACTGGAATGACCTTATTTAGGATTGAGACTGGGTAGTTTCTATACACCGGGCTGGTTCTAGCTGACTCGCCAATTGGGGTGGAGACTGAGAATGACTCGGAGAGAACTTTTGGACTGATATCTAATTGAACAGTTACATAGGTAGTCATAAACGAAAGTGTGGCTCCTGGATCTAATAGGGCATACACTTCTAGATGAAAAACGCGTAACATACCTGTGACCACATCAAGTAAGCTCTCCTGATCCTGACAAGAGGACAAAGCATAAAAATGGTTTTGGCGCTGGCCGCTATCTGTAGCTGAAGTGTTGGCCTGCTGAGTTGGTCGGCCTACTGGAGCTGCTGAAGCAATGGATTGTAATCTCCCCCGTCCTGCTGATGGACATTCTTTAAGCCGCTGACTAAGCTGTCCACAACCAAAACAACCCTCTTAACCCTGAAGACACTCTCTTGTATGGTTCTTGCCACACTTAGGGCAAGCTGGGTAGCTGTAGCAATTGCTGGCACTGTTACTCTAGGATTGTGAGCCAGATGCTCCACCCCTCGATCCTTGAGGGACCAGAAAGTAGGGGCACTGGCTGGAGTGGGTGCTGGAGCCCTATGCTGCTGCTGCTGCTATGGCTGTGGGCGGCTACTATTGTCAGATCTGTGATGGCCATAATCTGACTGGCCTGTTCTTGCCCGTTTGTTCTCCCGCTCCAAGTCTTTTAATATTTCTGCCTCAATTTGCTGGGCATGAACTATGAGGCTAGAGAGATCAATGTCCTTAATAAGCACTACAGTCCTACACTCCTTGAGGGCCATGTTCGAGCCCTTGGCTCCATTAACAAATTTCAGCATACGAGCCCTTGGCTCCATCTCTGGAGCATATTTAGACAACCTGGTGAACTCCAAATGCATACTCTTCCACCGTCCTATTTTCTTGTTTCATATTCATGAATTCCACCACTTTTTCCCCCCTGAGCTCCCGAGGGAAGAATCTTCTAGGAAGGCTGTAGTGAACTCCTCTAATTCCACTGGTCCTGCTCCCGCTGGTCTCCCCTCCTTCCACTATTTGTACCAGATCTAGGCTACCCCTTTCAGCTAATAGGCAGCCGAGTCGGCACTCTCTGAGGAACTGACACCCATAATTCTGGTGATCTTTCTAATCTCATCCACAAACTCCTATGGCTCCTATCCCACCTTAGATCTGTGGAAAACTGGAGGGTTCATCCGACTGAAGTCCCGAACATGGGCAGCTGTTGTGGACCCATTGTTGCTGATCGGAAGCACCTGTCGGTTCACCTGATTAGTAACTATCTGTGTGAGTAGTTGGATAGCCGCCCTGAACTCTACGGTGGACATTGATTTGTCTTGAGGGGCTGCTGGAGCTGGTGGGGAAGGTTGGTGAGCGTTACCGACCCTTCTTCTGTTACCACATCGCGGAGGCATGATTTCACTGAAACAAAACAGAATATGACTTAGGAGAGCATTTGTGGAATTGAATTTCAACACACGATAAAGAGTATGAACAAAAAGGAGTTTTCCTAATAACATCTCGTAGCCTCCCCATCATAAGTGTGGCGCGCTTCAAACCCATAAGAAGGACCCTACTCGACGTGGATTTCAGACATCCGAGGATACTCTACACATAGTACTCTGATATCAAGTTTGTCATGCCCCGAGTCTATACCTTGAATGAGACACAGTACTTGGAGTCATAAGTAACCCTAAGTCAACCCATGGCATATCATAACACTAGAATTCTGAGTAAATACATAGAGAAAACTTTGAAATAATAAAATAAAACATTTTATAAAAAAGAACCAGATCATAAGTTTTATACAACTGGAGGCAAAACTAAAAATATGAAAACTCTGTCTATGTCTGAAAGCCATTTATCTGATGAGTTATTGGGACAGATCCCCAGCTAACTCTAAATCTAACTGAAGAAAACATAACTAAAAAGTAATAAGCCTTGTCCTAGAAAGATGAGGACTCACCAAGTATGCAGCTGGAAACTTCTAAACGCAATCTGCTAACGAGGCTGAGACTTAGATCCTACAGTTGTATCATAAAATGATATAGCATAAAAGGTATGCATTAGTACTTTGAATGTACTGAGTAAGTGAGAGAAACCATACACACAGAATTAAATAACTGAACTAGAAAGACATGCAATGACCAACTGAGAATATTGAAACTGAATAACTGTGATATACTGAGATGGTCAAAATGACCCTATCTGATGGTCAAAGACATTCCCTAAATCTAATAGACTAATCTGAAATACTGTACTGAACTAAAAAATCTGAGACTGAACTGAGCTGACTAGTAGGAGAGTCTATAACCAACATACAACCATGTGAGCTAGACATGGAGTCCGATATATACACTCCATTGGTAGGACCCAATATACCTTGCCAGGATATAAAGGCATGAACTGAGTGATCACAGGTCTGGGGCCATGAGGCCAATAACATATAACTTACGGTGGCAATGTAGTTCTGGGAACCTGGGTGCGCTGGAACCCCGGTCCGCACAGTGTTAAGTCCTACTCCCACTGGATAGTCCTAGACTGACTACTAAGCTGATAGCTTGAAACTGGGGTCTAATATTAAGTCAGGAATAGCTATTTGGAAGTACCCTGAGAGTCTTATTGGACCGGATTCTGTAACTGGTGTTCTAAGACTGGTCAAAGCTGCTTATCTAGAAGCGTTGTGACCGTCTAAAGAACAAAATGTAATCTGAAGTTAGGGTCCTAAGGCTGGTCAGAGATGCTTATCTGAAAGTGTCATGACCGCCTAAAGAATCACTAAAATCTTATACTGAGTCTAATACTGATAACTGGGAGGTATCAAGGACACCTCAAGGATTAACTATAGTCAAACTGATCAGCAGACATTTTTCTGGACAGCACTGAGGTTGCTAAAAATCTGATTGAGACTAGACTGACATGATTCTGACTAAGATTTTAACATAAATTAAATACATGTGCTTTCGAAAATTGATAGAGCCACGCTATAGGGAAAACTAGTTCAACCCACAAGTTTCTAATTTCTACTGAGTTGTGACTAGGGCTGAATTATGCTACTAGTTGCAATCTTTCACAATTTCTACAAAAAGGGAATAAATACAAAATCTAAAATTATGAGAAATATTCCCTTTGAATTCACAAAGAAATCTTTCTGAAACTTTTCACATTTCAAAACTACAGGGGTATAATTGATAGAGAAGAAATTAGACAAGAATTTTAGGGACACAAGGGAAGAACTAATTTCTTGTTGAATTCCCACATACCTGATAAAGAAATTCAAAGAAATCCCTTGATAATCCGAGGAGAATTGGATTGCCCTAATTCTTGCTCTGAGAGCTCCTAAGAGAATTTTACGATTACTTTCTGAAGGCCTTAGTGGGGAATGAGGGGGAAGAACCATTTAATCCCTCTAAATCCTCTTAATTTAAACTTAAATGACATATTTTAGGGACTAAATAAGTGAAAAATTACAAAAATAAAATCTAAAAATTGGCCGACAGGGTCCCAATAGGTCACTCAACAAGTCGTTGGTTGTGACGATAACTCATTGGGACCTCTCTTTGGTCCCACTTCCTGGGACTAGAAAACACTGGATCTAGCAACGGGGGTCACCACGACTTGTTGGATAAACCAACAGGTTGTTGGTTCCTCCCGTGGCCACTTATGAGGAAACCTAGAGAGTGTGACGACGGGTGACACAACGACTCATTGTTAGACCCAACGAGTCGTTATATACAGTCGTTAGGTTCACTGGAAAGATTTCTGAAAATGTCTAAGTTGACACAACGGGTGACACAACGACTCATTGTGGGAGACAACGGGTCTTTGTTTCCACTTGTCGTCACTGGAAGGGGATTTCAAGGTTTTCACCCAACAACTCTCACAATAGGTCATTGTTTCTAAAAATGACTCGTTGGTTGAGTCGTGGGGTCCTGGAAAAGAATTTTGTGCTAGGGAAACCACGACTGACAGGACGACTCGTTGTTTCTCACAACGGGTCATTCCTTGTCTCATGGGTTCCCAAGAGGCCAAGCCCTACTGACCACGACTAACACAACGAGTTGTTGGAGCTAACCACAACTCGTTGTCTCAATCGTTCTGAGGCATTTTTTTAGGTTTTTCTTCTAGATTTTCTTGCAATGTCTGAGTCTTGTCTAGGAAAGTTTTGGGGTTTTACAATTGCCACCTTGAGCTGAAAATCGATAGCCTTTTCCATTTCTAGGACTTTGTCACGTAGTCCCCTGTCCTTAGCTTCAAGATGATCCGGGGTTCTCCCTCTATTATTCCCTTGTATCCTTCATTTTCGGGGTGTAGAGTTTTACTCATGACAATCCCCTGTGTTTTTGCATCTTGGACTGCACTGTCGGGCTTAGCTTACAAAGCTTTTGTGTTTCTGTTCCTTATTGTGATATAGCGATGCCTTTTTAAGGCACTATCTTATAAATCTCCTCTCCCCTCAGTATCGAAGTGTGAAGTATGAAAATTTGGGTTGATGCTGAAATTACATTTCGATAGTCTCAGGACCTCCTCTACCACGTAAAATCACATTAAGGGTATAATCACTTTATTTCTTTGCAACCTCTTATGACTTCGGTCCCTATCATTATGTTTGTCAAATCGAGGCTTCTCCATAGGTTGAGAACTTCAATTTCATTAACTTAAAATTGGACTTGCACTAGACAGATAAGGCGAGAACCAACTCTTCGAGTCTAATTCTCATACCTTGGTCATCCTTTTATGAGATCAGAAAAATCATCTTTGACTCAGATCTTTGAGTCATGTCGATTGTGTACATCAACCCAAGTTATGGCCTCAAATTCCGCCAGACTTTCCTTCAATTTTAGAGATGCAACTTATAAGCTAGTTGGGTTCAAACCCTTTATAAAGGCTTCTGCTGCCCAATCATCTGGGACTGATGGCAACAATATCCTTTCCTTTTGAAAACTTATCACAAAGGAGTAGCTCTAAGTTGCAGTGCTCAATTTGAAGATGTTCGTGCTTTTGGCCTATACCTTCCAAGCTCTAACATGTGCTTTGATAAAAGAATGTGCAAGTATAATAAAAGAATCAATAAAAAGTTTTGACAATAATGAATACCATGTAAGTGGACCTCCTGACAGGGTTTCTCCGAACTTCTTAACTAAGACCAATTCAATCTCATCCTTAGTCAAATCATTTCCTTTAAAAACTACTATAAAGGCCAAGATGTGCTCATTAGGATTTCTTGTTCCATCATATTTAGGAATATCCAATATTTTGAACCTCTTTAGTATTGGATTTGGTGTCGCGTTGAGTTTGTATTGTTTTGAGCATATCTTTGTGAATCTGGTCCTTTTAAAAGCACAGGTATCGCTGAAATTTGGTCCATGAGGGAGTGAAACTATTTTGGGCACTCCTTCAAGCTCATTTTGGATTCTTCTCTAAAAATATGTATCACTAATATCCCAACCTCAGAACCTCTTCCCGACCTATTAGTTTTATATTATGTCAAACGAGTTTCAACTGGAAGACCAATTCCAAGGTGACT
The DNA here is from genome assembly GCA_035772735.1 of Datura wrightii. Classification (NCBI taxonomy): domain Eukaryota; kingdom Viridiplantae; phylum Streptophyta; class Magnoliopsida; order Solanales; family Solanaceae; genus Datura; species Datura wrightii. The sequence continues at coordinate 76,847,745 of JASDFA010000010.1, read as the reverse complement.
CTACTCTCCTATTTCGAGGCTATTGGAACTCGTCATGGTTAACACTTTTTGCAATTCTGATACCCTCTAGTCCTGTTGGAACAAATGATCCCTCATAGTCCTACATTGAATAGTTAAAACTTCTGGAGTTTCTTTGAGATAGTCCAAATCTGAAAGGTCATTATTCGTCGGTGAGTTGTTTCTTCATAGAGTGGGCCTCCAAGGTTCCTTCTTTCAAATTTGATAAGTGTACAAATATTTCAAATCACAATCTCCTGATTGGTCCTTTCTACAGTAGCAGCATTGAGGTGCTCCTCATGGTAACCTACCTGGTCTCGAATTTCATAATGGTTACACCTTCACCTCATTTCCATTATTGTTGCTTATGATTGCCATATGTTAATTCTTAGAAATAAACAAATCTAAGAAACTGAGTGAAAAAAGAAGTGGGTTAAACTAATACCATAATTATTTTGGGTTCATGGTGAGCGTCAAATTATTTACTATAAAAGTGATATAATTAAATTTATAATAAAGTCAAGGACACGCGGTTTGATTTAACTTATAAAATTGGGATTAAATAAGTTAGAAAGTTAAATATTAAGCGTATTGAAACAAATGTATGATTGGAAAAGAATGAACGAAACAGTAAATTGGGGATTTGCTATCTCAGTCGCTGTTTTGAATGATGACACATTATTTTCGAATTCAAGATGTCTAGTCTGTATGTTTTTACTGAGCTTGATTTTGATTGAACAAATAAAGTAAGTAAGAAAGAAAATTTATGAGACCAAAAAATAAACATGTAGCCTTGTATTAGTAAGTTCAATCATTTATAAATGAATGATGCCACTAACTACAGACATCAACTAATGAAATCGCTTCATTTAGGCCCTATAGTATATTGTCTAATAATAACACTTCATTCGTATAATACAGTTGCATACACCAGCTGTAAATCTGTCGTGATTCACAAAATCTTGTACGATCTTGCTGACAAGTACATTTCCTCTTCTTCTAGTACTATTCTCAACATCAGCCACATGCTTTAATTCTGTTTTAATGTTAGCTTTAGTTTCGATCTTATAATAGTGATACTCGGTTCTGGATACACAATGTATATAGATGTTCATACCGAAAATTTCTTACTTCAATTTTGGATTCCTAAATTCCAACCTATCTCTCTGATATTTCTTTGCCTCCATATGTCATTACCTCATTCAACCACATGTTTGAGTTATTTTCCCCCTATAAATTACTGTTCAGGGAGTCAAACATTTTATTTAACTATAATTTGCTCAACCTTAATATTTTTAATCGAATTTAATCATTTCTCTCCCTAATTTTGCTTTAAAAATAAAATTCTTCTGTCAATTTTAAAAATAGGCATCCTCCCTCCACAAACCAATATGTCAATTGTTATTGTAAAATATGTAGTTTATCTTTACTTTACCAACCTTTATCTTTGTCTCTTTTACTTTCTTAAGGTCATGATATTTTTCTTAATATTTTTCTTTCCTAAAATTTATGTAACAAATTTACCTTAAAAAAATATTATTAATGAGATGAAATAGCATACTAATTATCTATATAGATTAATGATTTTTTATAATAAAATAAATGAACATATCAAAACTCTAATACCTAGTGAAAGTAACAGAGTTATAATCTTGTAAATATATTTCAATGTAGATAATATAACAGATAATAAATAAAAATAGACATATACTTTAAAATAAAATTTTAAAATAAACACTTATTTATATTATAAATAAAGTGTTTTGATCCTCATATTCCGAACTTCTTCACATAAATTAGAATACGAGGGTATATAATTTAAGTCTGTTGTGTCATGTGTTTGTCTTATTTTAAAGTTACAAATTACACTTATTATAAATAATTATATGTAATTTTCTTTTTAATGATCTGATAATATAAACCTTTTATTGTCCTATCAATGTAATATTCTAAGTCCTTTTTTAAATGATGTCCTCAAAGGAATGTTATCCCTCCTTTTCATATTATGTAGTGTTTTTATCTCGAATACACACATATATATTGAATATTTATAAAATGTAAAAATTATTTTTATTAAATTATCTTTAATTAAATTGTAAAAATTATTTTTATTAAATTATCTTTAATTAAATAATATATATTTAATATAATTTTTTCGTTATTCAAAAATTACTTGTCTAAATAAAGATATGTTTTTTAAAAAATAGTTAATATTTTTTTAATTATTTAAAAATTATTTGAATTGAATTAAACATAAAGAAAAAAATATCATATAATATGAAATGGAGGGAGTAATACGCAGAAGTAAAACCTTTAAGAAATGGAAAAGGGTTCAAAACACACTTCAACTATGTTCGAATTTGCTGTTATACACTTCAACTTTAATTATTAAATCTCTAACTGCTTAAGTGGCAAATAAAGTGTATTACACTCACCTTAAGAAAGTAAAAGCAAAAAAATAAACTAAAATTCTATTTTTATAATTATTTTTTAACTTGTTCTCTTTTATTTCTCTTTCTATCTTTTTTATTCTCTTCTTCACTATTCATCTTCTTCTTCATTGCTCCATAAGTGATTTCGGCAATCTCCGTTCTGGCCAAATTTTTATAATTTAAAAATAATAGTTTTTCTTCTAATCTTCTTCTCTTCTCTTTCTCTTTCTATCTTTTTTATTAGTATCTTCTTTACCGCTCCATAACCGATTTCGATGACTAATTCGGATATGATGAATCTCTATATTATTTTGAAATCATTCCAACTTCAATCTTATTATACTAAAAGAAAACTCTAAATATTTAATTCGATCATTGCCTCCCCTTCATCCATCAATGTATTTTGCCATTAAAGACCCAGATAATTAATTTTTATTTTTGACATTTTCTTTCACAAAATACACAATAAAACACTTATATTTCTTTTTTCTTTTACAGATATATAAATTAAAAGTCAAAACAAATCCAAATCTACAAACAAAAAAAAGAAATTTCATTATTAAAAAAATTTCAGTTGCCGGGAAAAAAATCCAGTACCAAGAGGAGGTAATATAAGTGGTTATTAACAAAACCCAAGAAAAGTAACAAAAAAGTGAAATTGAATAAAAAGGAGAAAGCTTAAGAAGCAAAAAAAAATTTAAAAATATGAAATTTACGCGTGGCCACGTGCATATCACCTTTTAACACAAATTTAAATATGATTTTTTATGGGGTTATATATTCTATTTTAAATTAGTCCAAGGGAGTCATGAGTTCCCCGCAAAGTTTAAGTGTGTAACAGCAAATTCGGATATAGTTAGAGTGTGTTTTGAAACATTTTTCTTTTAAGAAATGATTAACAATTCCAAAAAATGAAAATCTGTTATAAACATATTTGTATTATAGTGAATGTCTATAAAGGTATTTGTATTGTACTAGGTATATGTGTTTATATCATTGTGAAAGTCTATCTTTTGGAGAAAAGTTAGGAGAAATTATCCCTATAAATAGAGGGGTTCTCCTTCATTGTATTTAATCCCCATCAAGAGAAATAAAAACTTCTCTCTTTCTCTCTTCCTCTATACAATATTCTTGTTCTTTCTTTATTATTTCATAACACGTTATCAGCACGAGTCTCTGCCTTGAGCACTCACTTTGAAAGATCTGAGGTAAGAAAAATCAAAGTTTTCTTAGAAAGAAGAAGGTTAGTATTTTTTGATATTTATGTCTTTACTAATAACAATATCAATTTTGTACATGAATTTGAAAGAAACGACTTATTGATTCACTTTGCAATTCATGCCTCATATTTGTTCCAGAAGAACAATATTGTGAAAAATATATTTGTTCCAGAAGAACAATATTGTGAAAAATATATTTGTTCTAGAAGAACAATATTGCGAAAATATATTTGTTCCAGCAGAACAATATTGTGAAAATATGTAAGAGAAATCATCTATGTTATATGCATACCTCGATTTGCTCCCGAAGTAGTAATATCTTAAAAGAGGTTTTAAGCTATCATACCTTATGTGGTTAATGCATATTTAGATGATCATGTTCCATTCCTGAAGAATGAGAAATTGAGAACTTTTGATAATTGTTACAAATATAGATCTAATACAGATCTAGTCCCTGAAGTGAATGTGACAATACTTAATAAAATCTTGAAATTTACTCCCGAAGTAGTAAATCTGAAATTTACTAAATAATACATGTCATGGTAAACCTGAAGTTTACTAGTATGGATAAATCTCAAAGCAAGTTATCCAATTATGAAGACATTTGTTTGATTGATTCTGGTACCACACATACGATATTCAAAGATGAGAAATATTTTTCTCACTTAAATATGGGCAAGATAAATGTTACTACGATATCTGGTAGTACCAATTTGATTGAAGGCTTTGGGAAAGCCATTATAATCTTGCCTAAGGGAACTAAACTCATCCTAAATAATGTCATGTTTTCTCCTAAGTCTCGGAGAAATTTGTTGAGTTTTAAAGATATCCGTGAAAATGGTTATCATATCAACACAATGGATGAGATGAATCTTGAATATCTTGGTATCACCAAGAATGTCTCTGGGCAGACATGTGTTATAGAAAAGTTCTCTGCTTTATCCTCTGGCTTGTATTGGACAAAGATTAGTGCAATTGAGGCACATTCTATAGTAAACCAGAAGTTTACTAATTCCAATACTTTTGTACTTTGGCATGATCGTCTGGGACATCCTGGATCTATAATGATGAGACGAATTATAGAAAATTCAAATGGGCATCCATTAAAGAACTTGAAGATTCTTTCAAATGGTGAATTTTCTTGTAGTGCTTGTTATCAAGGCAAGTTAATTGTGAGACCATCATCAACAAAGGTTGAGATTGAGTCCCCTGCATTCTTGGAACACATACATGGGGATATCTGTGGACCTATCCACCCACCTAGTGGGTCATTTAGATACTTCATGGTCCTAATAGATGCTTCCTCTAGATGGTCTCATGTGTGCCTATTGTCATCTCGCAACCTGGCGTTTGCAAAATTATTGGCACAAATAATATGATTACGAGCACAATTTCCTGATAATCAAATTAAGTCCATTTTGCCTTGATAATGCTGCAGAGTTTTCATCCCAAGCATTTAATGATTATTGCTTATCAATTGGGATAAAAGTTGAACATCATGTAGCTCATGTTCACACTCAAAATGGCCTTGCCGAGTCACTAATTAAACGTCTGCAATTGATAGCAAGGCCATTGCTCATGAAAACTAGGCTGCCCGCTTCGGTTTGGGGTCATGCCATTCTGCATGCTACAACACTTGTTCATCTCAGACCGACAAATAATCATAATTTTTCTCCGTTACAATTGGTTTTGTTCAAGAACCTAATATTTCTCATCTGAGAATTTTTGGATGTGATGTATATGTGTCTGTAGCACCACCATATCGCACAAAAATGGGTCCCCAAAGAATGTTAGGAATTTATGTTGGGTTTGAATCGCCCTCCATTATTCGCTACCTTGAACCATTAACTGGAGATATGTTTACTGCTCGATTTGCAGATTGTCGGTTTGATGAGACAATTTTCCCAAAATTAGGGGGAGAAAATTGTGAAATCAAAAGAGAAATTTTATGGAAAAATCCATCACTGTCTCATCTTGATCCACGTGCTTCTTGTGAGCAAGAAGTACAAAAGATTATTCATCTGCAGAAAATTGCAAATCAAATGCCAGACGCATTTACAGATATTAAAAGAATTACTAAGTCACATATTCCTGCAGATAATGTCCCAATTCGAATTGATGTCCCTGAAGGACCATCTACTAGTGTCATAGCCAATGAGTCCAAAGCACGCCTAAAGCGTGGTAGACCATTGGGTTCTAAGGATCGAAATCCTAGAAAAAAAAATAAATGGTCAAGATGACACTACGAAAGGACTACATATGGAAGTTCAAGACTTGAGCAATTTTGATATCCATGAAGAAATCAATAAGCCTGAGACTCAAGAAAATGAGGAACTATCCATAAATTCAAGTGATGCTGGAATTAATCGATCAAAAATAGTGGTGGATTATGTCTTTGCATATAATGTTGCAACAAAAATCATGCAAGATAGTGATGATCTTGAACCTCAATCTGTCACAGAATGTCGACAAAGAAATGATTGGCCAAAATGGCAAGAAGCAATTCAATCAGAATTGAATTCACTTGTCAAGCGTGAAGTTTTTGGACCTTAGCTCAAACACCTAATGGTATTAAGCTTGTTGGCTATAAATGGGTCTTTGTGTGAAAAAGAAATGAGAAAAATGAAGTTCAAAGGTACAAAGCACGCCTTGTTGCACAAGGATTTTCACAAAGGCCTGGTGTCGACTATGAAGAGACATACTCACCAGTTATGGATGCAATAACATTGCGTTATCTCATTAGTTTCACTGTCCGTGAGAGGCTTGAAATGCATTTGATGGATGTAGTTACAGCTTATCTTTATGGATCACTTGATAATGAGATATACATGAAAATCCCTGAAGGATTTAAAATGCCTGAAGCATATCATTCAAAGTCTCGGGAAATGTATTCAATTAGATTGCAAAGATCATTATATGGTTTGAAGCAATCTGGACGCATGTGGTATAACTGTCTTAGCGAATATTTATCTAAGGAAGGTTATATAAATGATGAAATTTGCCCATGTGTTTTTATAAAGAAAACGACATCGGAGTTTGTCATACTTGTTGTTTATGTAGATGACATAAAACTTATTGGAACTCCAATAGAGCTTCGAAAGGCAATTGATTATTTAAAGAACGAATTTGAGATGAAAGACCTTGGAAAGATAAAATTATGTCTTGGTCTGCAAATTGAGCATTTGAAAAATGGTGTCTTTATTCATCAATCTGCCTATACAGAAAAGGTGTTGAAAAGATTTTATATGGATGGCGCACATCCATTAAGTACTCCGATCGTTGTTCAATCACTTGATGTGAATAAGGATCCATTCCGACCTCAAGAAAGGAATGAAGAAATTCTTGGTCCTGAAGTACCATATCTTAGTGCAATTGGTGCACTAATGTATCTTGCTAACACTACAAGGCCTGATATAGCCTTTTCGGTTAATTTGTTAGCAAGGTATAGTTCTGCTCCTACTAGGAGGCATTGGAATGGGAACAAACACATAATGCGATATCTAAAAGGGACTACCGATATGGGCTTATTTTATTCTAATAATTGCAGTCCCGATCTTATTGGCTATGCTGATGCTGGGTATTTATCTGACCCCCACAAAGCTCGATCTCAAACTGGCTACGTGTTCATATGTGGAGGTACTGCAATATCTTGGAGATCTACAAAGCAGTCTCTCGTAGCTACTTCATCAAATCATGCTGAGATAATAGCTATTCATGAAGCAAGCCGAGAATGTGTGTGGTTGAGGTCCATGGTACATCTCATTAGAGAAAAATGTGGTTTGAACTGTGACAAAGTACCCACAATTTTGTATGAAGATAATGCTGCATGCATAGCACAACTAAAGGGAGGATTCATAAAAGGAGATAGAACGAAGCACATCTCGCCAAAGTTTTTCTACACACATGAGCTCCAAAAGAATGGTGATATCAATGTGCAACAGATTCGTTCAAGTGACAATGTGACTGATTTATTCACCAAATCTCTACCAACTGCAACTTTCAAAAAGATGGTGCACAAGATCGGGATGCAAAGATTCAAGGATGTTCTCATTAGGGGGAGTTAATACGCGCTGTACTTTTTTTCCCTTGCGAGGTTTTGTCCCACTGGGTTTTCCTTGTAAGGTTTTTAATGAGGCAGCCAAAAATGCGTATTATTAGATATGTGTACTCTTTTTCCTTCACTAGATTTTTTTTCCCACTGGGTTTTTTTCTAGTAAGGTTTTAATGAGGCACATTATCTATCAAATAGACATTCAAGGGGGAGTGTTATAAACATATTTGTATTATAGTGAATGTCTATAAAGGTATTTGTATTGTACTAGGTATATGTGTTTATATCATTGTGAAAGTCTATCTTTTGGAGAAAAGTTAGGAGAAATTATCCCTATAAATAGAGGGGTTCTCCTTCATTGTATTTAATCCCCATCAAGAGAAATAAAAACTTCTCTCTTTCTCTCTTCCTCTATACAATATTCTTGTTCTTTCTTTATTATTTCATAACAAAATCTATATTTTTTTTCTTCCCAAACCCCGGCCCAGGAAGATTTTAAGAGGGAGGAAGAGAGACAATTTTCCAAAGAACCCCAGGAAGACGAAAAGGGGTGAAGAACGTGACAGTCAATTTCCATATTCCGCCCTTAGCAGTTAAGAAATGAGTCATTTCCCATTTGGCTTCTAAGTTAGATCATCATTTTCGCCGATGAATTGCATTACCCCAATATACACCACAACTTGAACTAGCTAGTACTGATTTATCTTCCTTTTTGGACCTCATATTTTTAGCTGCCCAAGAGTTCGCTTTTTCAAGATTTCTTAATTTCACAAATCTTCAATTTCCTTTTTTTTTTTTTTGTACCTCCTCTTTCTTGTTTTCAAAATGGTTAACTGGTAATTTTTCCATAGTTTCGTCACTGTCTCGCAACTACTCAGTGAGATCATTAGCTTAATTCCATCAAGTAGTAGTGCAATATACATGGTAAACACGCAGATGTTGTTTCCAATGGTGGATAATCAAGAACATCAACCACAATCGATAATCAATGGACAGCAGCAAGGATCCCCCGGGGTGCGTGGAACTGGAACACTATGGATAAATTTGAAGATCCCTAAAGAGGAAGAAGTAAAAGAAGACCACAACTACGATCAGCATATTTTTGGGTTTGAAAATGAAGATGAAGGTCCGATTGAGAAGAAGATCAAACATAATAATAGTTGTAGTAGGATTTGTCATGTGTGTAACAAAGGGTTTAGCTCAGGTAAAGCTTTAGGGGGTCACATGAGAATTCACGTTCCAGCTGCGAACGAAGAGTTCATTTCTGGAAAAAGGAAAAAAAAACTGAATCACCCCATTGCTTGGTACAAGAAACGAAAAGTAGAGAAGCAGGAAGAAGAAAAGGAGACACAAGAAGTTGATATTCTGAAGAAGGACATATACAACGAACCACCAATTATTTGTTCAGTTTGTGGTAAGAATTTCCCATCAATGAAATCATTGTTTGGACACATGAGGTGCCATCCTGATAGAGATTGGAGAGGAATTCAGCCTCCTCCTAACAACAACAACAATAAGAACATGAGTGATCATCAGAAACATTCGGCAACTGCTTCTATTGATTTATCCAAGACTGTAGGTGGTTGGTCAGTTACTGCTAAGAGAGGCCGCAGCCGCAAGCCCATCATTGATTATTCGCCTAGCTATAAGACTAGTGGAGCTAAGAAGATGACTGTTGACGAAACTCAGCTCAGAATAAAAGGCACTAATATTTTTCAGATGAAGAGGATAAAGAGAAGGGGGAGGAAGATGATGAAATTAAAAGATCTGAGGTCCGTACAACATCATGCTTCTAACAATCCAGTTCCCCACCATAATACACTATTTTCTACGCCTGAAAAATACAATAAGTTCAATATCCCCATTCAAAACTATTCAGTCGAGGAAGCAGCTAAATTGTTGGTGGAAAGCACAAATGAATGCAATAATATTAGTATTACAAACAATGATAAGCCACAACAGTCATCGTCATCAAGCCAAGCTACTTCTGTAATTAGAAATACTAGTGGAGCCAGAATTCTGGATTTTGATCTGAATGAATTGCCACTAATTCCTGAAGATTATTAGTAAAGCTGCCGCTAATGGTGGGTGTGTTTCTTATTCTTCTGATTTTTTCAGTCAGTTGTGAAATTCACCTAACTATTAACTTCTACCTTGGTTAGGAACAACTACTACTTAATTAATGACAAGTTCTTGCGTGTTCATAATTCACTTTTAACTCGTCTTTAATTAGCTTCCAGAAGTGGACAGAAACTAGAAATTGCGTAGTCAAGAAACTTGTTACAAATCTGACTTAGTTTAGATATTTTTAAGGATTGTTATAGTATTAAAAATATTTTTAAAAATTTATTTTTAAATTAAAATAATAAAAATAAGTTTGAAAGTCATATAAGTTAAAGATAGGGGGTTTAGATCATAATTCCATCCAAATAGGCCTCTTACTTCTCTCTTTTCTTTTTCCTTTTATGTGGGATCTTGTTGAAGATAGGTAGTTTATTTTTCAGCTCAATTTTCATCATGGGAAACATGATTGTCCATGGGGCGAATAATTAGCTTTGTGCAATGGGCGGACATTCCACTGAATGCAATATATTTGATAATTGACACACAACATAAATATATATGTGAAAATAATCATTTATATTTTGATAAATATTAATTTTTTAGATTTATTTACAAAAGTATAATAAATTTAATATTAAGAATTTTAAAATTCAAAATCATCAAAATTAAATCATGCTATCTACTCTCATTATGCAACCGGGCATAGGAACCAAAAACCTTAAACATTTAATTGCTTTCAGGTTAATATAGTATCCTTACGGATCTTCTTTTTGGATGTTTGTTTTTTTTACCTTTCAAGTAATTGAATATTGTTTGGTCACTAAACACATCATAAAGTACTAAGCCATTTTCTTCCTTTTTAATTGTCCTTGAATGAGACCAGGGAAAACTCAACAGGTAGGCGGTGGAGGTCCAGAATTAAGATTAGTCATCGAGCCTGATTCAAGAAATAAATAAATAAATATAACGAGAAAGAGAAGAAAAAATGTATAAATAGTCAAAGGAAACCCTCAAGGTATTGTCATTAAAAAAAAAAGTATTGGACCGCCAAAATTTGTTTGCAAGTAGTACCAAAATAGTCTAAACGGAAAAAAGTTAAAAATATTTTTAAATTATGTGAATTAAATAAAAAAAAATTATTAGTTATTTTGTTTTAAAATATTTTTATTGTTAATAATAATTTAAAAATATCTTTATTATTATTTTTGGGTTAAAAATAATTTAATTTATTATATATATATATATATATATATATATATATATATATATATATATATTAATAGGAACTCATCATTAATTTTCATTTAGATAATAATAAAAAATTATTTAATAAAAAAGTATTTTGATTTTTAATCTTTTTCAAATTGAAGAAAGATAAATATTTGCAGATATATTAGGATACAATAATTATAATGTTATAAAAATAAAAAAAATTAATACATTGCTTCAAATAATAAAATTTCTTTAAACATCCTCAGTTGAGTTGTTGTTAATCTTTTTTTTCATTTTAACTTTAAAATCAAGAAATATATTAGCAAATGATTACCTTACTTCAATTCGAAAAAGATTAGAAACAAAAATATTTTTTATTTTATTGAAAATTAATAATAAATTTACTATGCCCTGTATTATCAATCTAAAAAGTATATGTAATTATTCTAATTTAATTAATAAAATAATATCGAGAAGAAAAAGGATTACTTTCATCTTTTTTATTAGTTAAAAAGATATTTTTTTAGAAATAATATATTTATTATAAAAATAATATTTTCGACCAAAAGATCAATTAAAATATTTTAAAATTAAACTATTAACGATAATAAAATTTTTATCCAAATAATTAACAATAAAAATATTTTTTTATCTAAGAAACTTTTATTTAATTTTACATAATTTAATTATATTTTTAACTCTTTCGATAGTTTAAATATTAACCAAATAGCATGGATCATGAAAGTCCACGCAATACGCTTGAAACAACAAATAAAAAGAAAAGGTTGGAATTGTATACTGTTTGTTCATAAAAGAATAAATGGCATATAGGATTTGTCTTTTTCTATGATGACACATATGCGGGACTGGGTAGACAGCTGCGTGTATACGTGCGTGTTATGCAACGCAACGAGGCCAAATGCAGAAAATTAACTTGTCCTTTTCGTTTAATTTTCATTGTTTTGTTAATGAATTTAAGTTTATACATTGATGACTTGGTAAAATCTTTTTACGCCTAATTCACTATCTTCAATTGGATGGTCATCACCACACTCGTTGGTGATAACATAATTAATTTTTAATTAAAAATATTTTGAGTTTAAATTTTAAAAATAAAAATAAATTTATAAAAATTACTTAATCACACATAATATATTATTTATCTCTACTCATATATATTTACAGTATATCAACGAATAACTTGTTTTCACATCTAGTGGTCTCACTTAACCATAATGTATCGTTTTTGTGTGAATATATCGGGGCAGATAATATTTTAAGCACTATAGGATAGTGCAACAAAAGAAAATGTGTAACCGCAAAGTAAAGTGCAGTCCCAACTGTTTTCTGCCCACATTCTCGTGAAACAATTGAAAGCAATACTCTTTCTATGGACGGGGGAGGAGCTAGGGGAAGGTGGGGTTTATCCGAAATCTGATAATTTTATTTTAAGTATATATATTATGTATTTAACTACTTTGATATAACTCAGAAGTTTGTTTCAGTGAGCTTGCTGGTTCTAATCTGGCTCAGGGCAGTAATATTTTCTGATATCTGATAAACCTTCATCTCGCCATCACATATTGTAAATTATTTACGTTGCTTCCGAAATTATATTTAATCCATTTTTTGTTTATATATATTATGACTTTTTTTTGTTTGGCCTTTTTCTTCTTTAAATATTTTGCACTAATATTTTAACTTTTTTTCTTTCGATGAAAGAGAATTGCTTCAAAATTAATATACTATTAACTATTATATTCATTTAACATATTATTAATTTGAGTTTTAATAATACTTTAATTTATTTCTATGACTTATTCGTCAATATTTTTTTACCGGCCACTACTTTAAAAATGTTGAACCATCACATATTGTAAATTATTTACATTGATTCTAAAATTATATTTAATTCATTTTTGTTTATCATATATATTATGATTTTTTTTTATCTTTTTTCCCTTTAAATATTTTGCACTAACATTTTAATTTTTTTTCTTTTAATAAAAGAGAATTACTTAAAAATGAACATATCATTGGCTACTATAGTTTCATTTAACATATTATTAATTTGATGTTTAACAATATTTTAATTTATTTTTATAAATTTATTTGTCAAATTTTTTTTTAATATTCACTCCTTTAAAAATATTGCTCCCTTACTAAAATTTTGAATTCAACCACTTTGGATCAGGCAGCATTGCTTAATCAAAATTCAAATACACTAATATTAACTACGAAGTACCATGCCATGATCACTATTCCCTACTAACATGTTAAATTTTAAGCAAAATAGAAAAATAAGCTGTCGAGTGATAAAATGATTAACTTCATGTTCTGTCTGGCTGAATTTTCAATTTTTTTTAAAAAAAATTTTATCCTCCTTGATCCATTAGCTCTCAGTACTCCTTTAGTATAGTAGATTTTAAACATGATTCTCTTTTACATAACATTTTTAAAAAGACAGTTCAGTACATTAAATTCTCATTATGTATAAATGAAATTATTCACTAAATCTTGAAGAATAAGAATGCATGAAAAGAAGAAGATGAAGATTATAGATGAGAGGACGAGATAGCAAAAGTATTTTCTTCAAAAGTGTTTTTCTGATCAATAGAATGTGGATACATATACACATCCTTTTACACATAATTTTCTAACTGATTTGCTAATTAAGTTAGTAACCACTTAACTAACTTTGTGACTTGGTTAGTTAACAGTGGGTTAACTTTCACTACTAACCCTTTCTAACAGTCCTTACTTAATAGCCCCCCCCCCCCCCCCCCCCCCAGTCTAGGTGGCATAAAAATATTAATCACACCTAGCTTGGATATTAGAAACTCATGTTGAACTCTATTGAGCCCTTTAGTAAGAACATCTGGTGGCTGATCTTTGTGTGAATATACTCTATCTTGATCAATTCCTTTTAGATTTTCTCTCTTATAATATGACAATCAATTTCGATAGGTTTGGTTCTCTCAGGGAACACTGGATTGGCCACTTTTTAGATAGCAGCTTTACTGTCACTATGGATGCTTATAGGAGATTGTATTTAGACTCCAAGATCTCTAACCAAACTTGTTATCCATATTAACTTAGATACAGTGGCTGCAATACTCCTATATTCAGCTTCTGCTGAACTTCTTGAGATTGTAGACTGCTTCTTTGATTTTCAAGATATTAGTGAATTACCAAGTTTTACAGAAATTCAGTAACGGATTTTCTAGAATGAGCATGATACCCAATCAACATCACAATAAGTTGTAATTGTATCCTTTTTATTGCTAGATCTAGGCTTGGTTGTTGCTTGATATACCTGACTATTCTAGAGCAGCTTCAAGATGTGATCTTTTTGGTTGTTGAAGAAACTAAGTGTTTATACATTATAGGCTATGCCAGGTCTTGTTACTGTTAGGTACAGCAACTTACCAATCAATCTTTGGTAGCCAACTTGATCTTCTATTAATTCTTAGTTTTGTAATGTCCTCCAGTATTTGAGTCACTGGTTTCTTGAGTATGTTGATCATATTCTTTGGTTGTAAATTTTACATTGTTGTTCATAGGTATTGTTGCTGGTTTAGCAGCACTAAGGCCTGTTTCTGAGATTATTTCAAGTGCATATTTCCTTTGATGCATTGCAATTCCTTCCTTTGACCTTGCAAACTCAATCCCTAAGAAATATCTCAATTCTCCCAAGTCTTTCATTTTAAAAGCCTCCTATAATGCAGCTTTTGTTTCAACTATGAATTCCAAGCTACTCCCAGTAATAAGCATGTCATCCACATAGATTAGGATTTCTACAAACTCTTTATATAATTTCTTTGTGTATAAGGAATGATCATACTGACTTGAATGAACTTAAACCTTACCAAAGCTTCTGCCAGTTTAGTATTCCATTACCTTGGTGCCTGTTTTAGGCCATACAAGAATTTGATAAGTCTAGATACTTGTTTAGTGGCCTCCTGACTTTAAAATCCTTGTGGCAACTTCATGTAGATCTTATTATGAAGATCTCCTTAAAGGAAAGCATTATACACATCCATTTGGTGTATATGCTATTGTCTTGTTGCAGCTATTGCCAATACAACCCTCACTGTTACCATTTTTACAACAAGACTAAATGTTTTATGATAATTTATCCCTTTATGTTGGTTATATCCTTTAGCAACCAGCCTAACCTTGAATCTTTCCACCTCACCGTTAGATTTATATTTAACTTTGTAAACCCATTTGCACCCTCTAGGGAATTTACCACCAGGTAAGGAAACAACTTTCCAAGTGTTATTTTGGGATAGAGCATCTATCTCACCCGTCATAGCATCTATCTATTTGCTATCTTTACTTGCTTCTGCAAAGGAAGAGGGTTCAGTAACACTAAATAAGGTTGAAATGAAAACTGTGCACTTTGATAACAAATGATCATATGATATATATTTATCTATAGGATAAGGCTTATCATCATGAACATTTAAGGATAAAAACTCCTTTATCCAACAAGGTGGAAGAGTGGTTCTGTGAGATCTTCAACTTGAGGTTGTTGAATGGCTAAGGATTGAACTATAGGTGTAACAAGTTATGAGTGAGTTGGAGAAGTAGCTTGCAGTGTAGCAGTTTCTTCAGCAATTTCTGTAGTAATCTGATTATCTTGTAACTACCATACTTAATTGAGAATCAACAACTTCTGTAGTAACCTGATTATCTTGCAATTGCAACATACTTAATTGAGAATCAGTAGACAAAGGCATAGTAGTAGTAGACTCATCTATGTTTACAATAGGAAATATAGTAGTTGTGCCAGTATTTGGCTTTGAAAAAGGAAACATGTCTTCTTTAAAAATGACATCCATATTAATGAAGAATCATTTTTTTACTATATCATACAAGATATAACCTTTTTGAGTTTCAGAATAGCCCATGTGAATGCAGTTCTTGTTCTAGACTGCATTTTATCAGTATCCTATACTGTTTTTGCATAACACAAACAACCTAGAATTCTCAAGTGATCTAAAGATGGTTTTCTGTTATTTATCTTTTAAAAAGGTGAAATGTTGTTTATAACATGAGATGACAATCAATTTATGATATATACTGCAGCTTGCACACAATTACCTTAAAATTTAATAGGTATACAAGCTTAAAATCTTATGGCTCTTGTAACTTCAAGGATGTGTCTTTGTTTCCTTTTTACTGTTTCATTCTGTTGAGAGGTGTAGGGATAATATTTTTGATGCACAATTCTAAGTTTAGTAAATAAATCAAAACATAATGAATTCACAAATTCAATTCCATTGTCTGATCCTATTATTTTAACAAATACATCATGTTGAGTTCTAACAAACATCAGAAAATTTTTAATATGCAATCACACATCAAATTTGAATCTTAACAAAAATATCCATGTATATATGATGAATCATCTACAATAGTTAAAAATGACCTGTAACCATCTAGAGTAATAGTTCTATATGGACCCCATACATCCACATGAATCAATCCAAATGTCTTTGTGCTAACAGTGGTACTCTGAGGAAAGGGACACCTAGTTTGTTTTGCACATGGATAGACTGTGCACTTGTTTAACATCTCAACAATATTGACATTCTTATTAGCTACTATTTTTTGTAAACTACAAGCTGAAACATGACCCATTCTCTTGTGCTAAAGACTAATCTATTCTTTTATTATCAGTTGTATAGCAAACAATCCTTTTAGTTCCTTGAGGCTTAGTAAAAGTCAGATAGTATAACCCTTTCTTCTCCTTACCAATCTCCTTCACCTTTCCAGTGAAGAGATCCCGAAACACACAAAAATCAGGATAAAATTTAACTGAGAAATTCAATTATCTAGTTATCTTTTATACTGATAAGAGATTAAACTGGAATTCAAGAATATAGAACACACTCTGCACACTATTCCTAGCAAATAGTTTACTTGATCTAACATTAGATACTTCAGTTAAAGATCCATTTGGCAGTATTACTTATTTTGACTTATTTAGTTTGATCATAGTAGACTTATCTAGCATTGTTAGTCTAGATGCCATATGATTTGTAGCTCCTGAGTCAATGATCCAATCCTGTGGATTACCAGTGACTAGCAGGGCACTACATGTACTTGTTAAGTTTGAAGAGTGTGTTTGATTGTTGTTGTGTCTTGCCTCCAGCATTTGACATATCTGAGCATATTATACATTGGTGAAACATGGAGCTACATCTCTTTAAAATTGTTCCATTTGTTGTGGATTGATCTGAGCACTTCTAACTAGACCCTTATTATCATCAATTTGACTGATACTTCTTGAGTCTTTAGCATAGTTCTCATCTGGATCCCAATCTTGTGCCATAGTATTGTTGAGCTGTGTAGGTACCAAAACCACCACCTCTTCTTTGCTTGAACCTGTTATCAGATTGATGATACCTATTGTTATCACATTGACTTTTCTTCGGATGATCTGGAGGATATCCTACCAGCTTGTAGCAATCAACTTTGTAGTGTCCTTAAAACTTGCAATGATCACAAAATGCATTTGGATTGTAGTTTGGATTATATTTCTTCTTGAATCTAGAGTGATTCCCACCTTTGGAATAAAAAGCAATTGCTTCTACTTCACTTGAAACCTGACCTTGGCTCTTGATATTTCTCATTCCTAGCAGTCCAATAGAACTGTTTGCACCAGTAACTAGAGCCTTTTGATTTTTATCACTCAAAATCATGGCATATGCTTGATTTACACTAGGCATAGGACTTAGTAATAGAATATGGCTTCTTTCCTGAGAATAGGACTCATTTAATCCCATGAAAAATTAATATAACTTCTTTCTTTGTAGATACTAGATAAAATCCTTTGATCTTTCACAATTACAGCTAGGAGAAGGCACCATAGACTCAAACTCATCCAACAGATCCTTTAATCTTGAATAGTACACAGACACTGACTGAGTACCTTTTACACAGTTAGCAATTTCTTGATGTATATTGAAGGCTCTTGAGCCATCAATTTTTTAAACCTTTCTTTCAAATCCTCCCATACTTCTTGAGCACTGGTTGCATATACCACACCTCCTATCAGATTCCCAGTGACCTGCATTCATAAGCTAAGATAACACGATTGCATTCACCCTCTCCCATTAATATCCCAGATTCTCTGAGAATGCCTCCTTCTTCCAAGTTCCATCTACAAAGCCTAATTTGTTCCTTACTAGTAATGCGATTCGATGGACTTACTCCATGCAATGTAGTTCTCATTCCCTTTTAAATGAAAGGAAATTAGCGAGGCTCCACTGACATCAGTAGATTGTAAAAAAAAGAAGAGGATGATTGTAATCTATTACCAGGGGTATAGTTGTTGTTGCATTGTTTTCACTTGATGCCGCCATTGAATTGATCTATTCTGCTCGAATTTGATCTCAACTTTCAGTTCTTGATCTTTTTTTTTCTTGTTTCCAACTATTCACAGTTGCAATTGAATTTAGCAATCATTGACTCTCTTCTCTGTGTTTTAGAATGGCTGTGCTTGAATAGCCTGTTTGATACCATGAAAGTATTCACCAAATCTTGAAGAATAATAAATGCATGAAAAGAAGAAGATGAAGATTATAGATGAAAGGAAGAGATAGTAGTAGTATTTCCTTCAAAAGTGTTTTTCTGATAAGTAGAATGTGGATATATATACACATCCTTCTACACATATTTCCTAACTGATTTGCTAACTAACTTAGTAACCACTTAACTAACTTTGTGACTTGGTTAGTTAACAGTGGGTAATTAACTTTAACTACTAACCTTTTTTAACAACCCTTACTTAACAATAAAATATGAAAAAAGGTCGAATAAATATTAAAACTTATGTATGCAAGTTTATCTTACATTTTTGTAAGAAACTATTTCTTCAAATTAAAATCATAATCTCTATATCATAGGATAATAACTTTTAGTGTTATGCTAAGATTTTCTTTCACGCAATAATTTAGAATAAAATTCTCACTTCTAGCATAAAAGATACCCAATCAATTTTTTGAAGAGATGGTTACAAGCAATGAAATCATTTGTAATAAGCATTTATGCTAACCTTTAACAAGAGAGAGAGAGAGAATCAAACATGTTAGAAAAATTAACGAGGCAGGACAAGACAAGGGCTGTCAGAGCTGCTTGTGGCAAATGATCTTTCTGAGTGTATTGCATATTTATTCACCATTAAAACAAAGTAAAGAAACAATGGCCTAAAGTTGTAGCATCCTTTAGACTTAAAAATATGTTACAATAAGGTATTCTAATCCACCTAATGCACACGTGAGAGTCATTATATTCCCTTAGGAGATATAGTCATCTATACTTATCTATCTTTTTTACTCGTGTTAATCTCTATTTCCTAGTAATTAGATAACTATCGTAACATTCTAGTGTCAAGCTAAACAGGCCACCAAATTAAACTCTTTCTATACGGTGTTCTATTTTTTATTAAAATAATAAAGCATGAGACATGTTATATTGATGTTAGCTAATTTTCAAGTCCAATCATAGTCTAGACTCTAGAGTATTAAAAGAGAACTACCTCATGCTACAGTGCAACCCCACCCCACCCCCCGAATATTGCACACTTCCAAAAACTCCTAGCCTAAATGAGATAAAACTTAGTCCAAAAAAATAAATAATAACTTTACTACTTTAATATTAGATAAGTAAATAAATATGTCTTATTATTTCAAAAGATGGGCATGTATATAATTAGGCAAATATTACGAGGGCGGGCGGAGGGGGAGGGAACGGGGATGCGTGTTGGTAGGGGTGAAACTAGCATTCAGTAGCTTTGATGCATACTTTGTATTTGTATTAAATAATTTACTTGATACGTATTAATAATTTATTAAGAAATCATTAACTTTTCTTTACTAAAATCTAAAACACAAATTTAATATTTAAGATCAATTGTATTGGGAGATAGGAAGAAGACATTCTATACAAAATGCGATTTGTTTTTCTGTCATTTGTCATTTTTAGAAGTAAAATATTTTAAATAACCAATGAATTAATGAGGAACACCAACACACCCTTCAAGCAAAGCCATCCACGCATTTATGTGGTTAGTGTGATTTGAGGTCATTTTCTGATAATCAAATAGCAGATGATGATTTGCTCATAGAAAAATATTTTTTTCTAAAGAATCACTTCCGTCATACCAGACAACCCAAATTGAGAAACTCTTGGAGACCTTATATTCTAAGTAGCTCCAAAATTTCCCAATGATCAATACCAGAAATGTCTTAATGAAGAGTAAACAGATCATCTTCTATTTTAATTGCTAAAATCCAATAGGACCGGCAAAAATGAAAATCAGGGGTTCCATCTATATATCCACAAACATTTAAAAGTAAATAATTAAATATTCAAAATTTTTCAGTGATAATAACAACTAACAGTAAATAAAAATGGAAGCAAAAGCTCACTTCTCCAAATTACGCGAGTACAACTCCAGCATAATCGGGCGATATCTGCAGGAGAAACAACCCATGCAATACCAACTGTAATAAGAAAAAAAACTAGGTGTTGTACTTACAAATTCTCTGTTCTGCAGCTTTAGCATTTCATCAGTGCTTGTGATATCTTCACAATAATTTGCCAACTCCTTAGCCTGTGTTTTAATGTAACTGGATAATTAAATTTCAAATGAGTAATCGATTTCTAAACAATGTAAGATATATATTTTTAATAAATTTGGTAAAATTAAACATGGGTGACGCTGAATACCACATGCTTATACAAAGATAAATCAAATGCAACAATAACATTAATAACATATTTAGTGTAATCTCACATGTGAAGTTTAAAGAGGCCTTATCCCTACCTTGTAAGAATAGAGAAATTATTTTAGAAGACCCTTAACTAAAAAAAAAGAAACTGCAATGGAAAAAAGTTGGGGAAAGAAACAAACTGGTCAATGGTTTCAAATCCCCCACAAATATGCTTTGAGATTCAACACTAATAACTTCAACATGATGAACAATACATCCTTATATGACAATGAGATAGTGACTAGGACCATGAGCTACTTAGGCCTTAGTCCACCATATTCTTTAGAAACAATAAGCCTAGTGTTATATTCATTTTTGAAAAACTTTTATAACTTAGCATTTTTTTTATTTTGAAAACAGAATCGTCAGTTAATTTTTTAGGAAAAATCAAGAAAACCTTTTAAAAGGTAATTTTAGAAAAAAACCTCTTATTTTAAAATTTAAAATTTAGGTAACAGTTCAAGTTAATTTCTAAAAAAATGTGAGCCACTTTAGAAAATTCACGAAATATAATTTCCAACGGATTGAAATAATTGGATAACTTTGAAAAGAAATCTTTTATAAATTATTTAGAAGAAATCTTACTCAAAAGTGAGTAGAGTTGTATTGTTATTTATTCATTCTTTCTTATCCCAAAACAAAATAATCGAAATGGCTAAATTTCAAATAAAGCTCTAACTTTCAAATATTATCCAAGCCAAAGTTTTGAAGTAAACAAAGATTAGCTCAGTCTTTTAGACATGGATATCAAGTCTCATTTAATAAATGAAAGGATATTGGGGATCCTCAAATTATTCTTTACAAACTTAAGTTTGTTTAAATAAATTGAATTTGATAAACGGTTATGCGAATGAAACATATGAAATAATTGTTGCGATATAAAAAGGACTTAATAAATAATTTAAAATCTTGTGAGAATTCATCTAAATTATATAAAATTATTAATACTTTGTCAACAACAGAATGAGAACAAAACTAATTCAGAGTTTCTGACTAAATTTGAGAAATAAAATTATTTGGACCAATCAATTTCTCTGTTCGTCTGATCAGAGGTTGGGCCAAAACTCTTCTTCAAATTTGTGTTATTAAACTCATTTATGCTTCTTGGACTGCTCCGATCCATTGCTATATATTTTGAGTTTTTAGTCTTCTTTGCTTCTTTAGAAGGATGGTGCTGACTCGAGAAAAAGTATTGTTGGTCTTTGACCCAACAAAATAGTGCCTGGAAGAAGGAAAGTTCAAATGGACCCAGAGTGTATCATATGTAGAAGAAAATAAAAATAAAAATGAAAAAAAATTGTGATCAAGTTAGGGGCTAATTTCAAACTAATTATTTTAGAATATAAGGAAATTAATGTAGGCGCTCACAAATATTGAAACTAAACAAATATTTAAAAATACCATATGGAACATACTATTTGACTCTAGCCTTAACTAAGTAATACTAAGAAAAAAATAAAAAGTAATAGAGACTAAACCAAAACACAAAATCATTTATATGCAACATGCTATTAAGATTAATTTTGAAATATATATTCTTGATAAACACAATTTTAAGCAATCAAACTCAAAATCAAAATTATTAAAAAATTGTGTCTCCATGGAGTTTTACATGAACATGAGCAATGCTTTAACAACCTATATGCTTAAAAGAAATTCTTTGAGGAGTAACACAATCTATGTTTCACTAATATGTTTCAATGATGACAAATTTAATGCAGGTTAAAAAAATCATCAAATTACAAATCCGAACAACAATCCAGTTCAACTGGCTTGATTATACACCAAGGAAATCAAAGGACAAGGAACGTACTATGATCTCGGACGAGAAATATTTTTGGAAGGAAGATCGACTCTAAAGGAAGAAATTGATTGAAATTTAAAGAAGCAGATCCACGAAATATTCCAGCAGAATAAAGGCCTTGAAAGAAAAGAAATCATCCCCATATCAATTAGGGCCTCAATCACTGATCGATATCCATTTAGAGGATATAATTGGAGAAAAATTCCTTGGGTTATTTCTTGATGAGCGGTAAAACAAGATCAAAGAAATTGATTTTGTATCCTTATCAAATCGTACAAATGAGTCTTTAAATAAGAATTTTGAAGATTCTTTTTTGTATACAACTTCACTTGATCAAACTAATAATTCTGTTCTTATTCAATCATTGTAATTCTGAAAGCATTACTAGTGAGATCAAAAGAAAGAAATAGTCATAGATATATATGTAGAGGTTGTACCAAGTTCACTACTAGTCACCAAAGATTGGTGAATTTTCTCTTGTAATTATTGATGATTTAAAAGCTCAAAGGAAAACTCTCATAACCCAAGGGGACTGGACTAGGCACCACAAGAGTGATCTAAACAAGGACAAATTATTGTGTCATTTATCTTTCATGCTTTTAGTTTGATTTATTATTACTAACATCTTCTGTAGGAATTGAGTCCAATGATCCAATCTGATAGTCGACTATTGTTATTTTTAAAATTCAATCCCCCTCTTTGTTTGGCATCAAAGCAGGTCTCACTCAAGATTGCTTAACCGAAAAGTGGGAAAAAGATCTGATGGAAACATACCAAATTCTAGGCGCAATTCCTCATGATGGACATTCCTCGTCAAGACCTTTATACTTCAACGGACAACACTACTCTCAGTGGAAAGAACGTTTCAATATCTTTGTCCAAGCAAATGACTTTCAAGCTTGGATTGTGATCAAGAAAGGTCCCAAGACCATTTATAGAGTAACAGATCCTACCAAAACCAATCTAGAAACCTTCTCAGTCACCCCTGAACAACAAAAGGTAATTCAAACTAATGCTAGAACTATTAGTCTGCTTTATTGTGCAGTGAATGGAACTGAGAACGATAAGATCTCAACATGGGACACTGCAAAAGAGATGTGGGACAAGCTTGAGGTAACTTACAAGGGCACCACAAAAGTGAAGGAGGTTAGAATAAATGCATTGGTCAATGAATATTATTTTTTTAAGATGACAGATGATGAAAAATGTTAAATCCATGTTCTCACGATTCAACAAGATTTTTGGAGAATTGAAATCACTTGGAATGGGGTACTCTAACAGTATGCAAGTCCGAAAACTCCTTAGAAGTCTCCTTAAAGTCTGGGAAACAAATGCCACAATCCTTAAAGATGGAGATCTGGAAAAACTTTCTTATGATGAACTTCGAGGAACCTGATGGAGTATGAGCAAAATCAAATCAACAGATACTCTAAGGATGAAAAGAAGAAATCAGTAGCCTTTAATGTTGTACAAAATGAGAGTGAGAAAGATGAAGAATAAGAAGATAGTGAAGGACTGACTCTAATCAACTGAGGAGTCAGACATATTCTTCAGCAAAGACGACAAAAGCCCTAACCTGGATATCTCAATAATGAAATGAATGAAGATCAATGTTATCATTATGAAAAACCTGGACACATAAAGTAAACATGTCCTGAGTTAAAAAAAAAAGAAACTTTCGAAGAAATAACAAATCTATGGGAGCATAAAGTGATGAAGATGTCTCTGATAAAGAAATCGAAGAAGTCGTTAACATCTGCTTTATGGCCCTTGAAGGATCAAACAAGGTAAGACCAAATTCCTATAATAAGTGTCAAGATCTAAGGATTCCCTAGACCTTGTCACAGAAGAACTGCAAAAATTTATTGATGAATATAATAAACTGGCCAAAGAAAAAAAGATTAGAAAATTCTTCTTGAAACAACTCAAATTGAAGTAGACTTGCTTGAGAAAGAGCTAGGTGAGGTCAAGATGAAATTGAACAACATCAAGAAATCACCCAGTCATAGCTCAGTCAACTCAAATAAAATGTACTCTGACTTTTCCCTAAGAGCCTCAATTAGTTTTCACTCTACTAAATCTTTGTCTTCTCCCATATGCTACTCTTGTCGAAAACGTGGTCATAAGTCTTTTAACTGTAAATTCTATGGACCTTCTCGTGGCAAATGGGTCTGGAAGAAAAAAGAACCGACCTATGAAACCTCTCCTACTAACTCATCAGGACCTAAGAGAATTTGGGTACCTAAGAGAAATTAATCTTGTTGTTTTGCAGGAGCAATCCAAAGGCAGCTATAAAAAGGAAATGTGGGTAATTGATAGTGGATGCTCTAGCAACATGACAGGAACAAAAGAAAACTTCAGATCTGTTAAAAGAATTGATGGAGGATACGTCAGATTTGGTGACAATGCCAAAGATGAGGTGGTTGGTGTAGGAGTTATCACTATAAGTCCCTCGTGTGACCTGATTGAAGTGTATCTTGTGAATGGATTGAAACACAACTTTCTAAGCATAAGTCAACTATACGACGCTGGTTTCAATGTACTATTCAATGCTTTTAGATGCACCATCAGCAATGCCTCCAAAAATATTTTTCTTATTGGTGATCTTGTTGAAAATATTTATGTGTTAAATAATGTTGATTTGCCTACTCTAACGTGTCTTGTAGCTGTCTCTAATGATCCAGGTATTTGGCACAGGAAGATGGGCCATGCCAGCATACACACTATTTAAAAACTTTCTAAACTAGAATTAGTTCTTGGTTTGCCGAAATTAAAATTTTCTAATACCTCTATGTGTGATGTATGTCAATAGGGAAAACAAACCATATCTTCTAAGTCAAAGGACATTGTGAGTACTTCTAAACCTCTTGAACTTCTTCACATGAATTTATTTGGTCCTACCAGAACTGCTAGCATTGGTGGTAAGAAATATGCATTTGTTATTGTTGATGACTTCTCATGATTTACTTGGATCATGTTTTTAGCTCACAAGGATGAAACCTTCTCAAACATCAAAATTTTCTGCAAAATGGTTCAACGAGAAAAGGGATATTTTGTCTCGTCTATTCACAGTGATCATGGAAGGAAATTTGAAAATCAATCATTTGAAGAATTCTGTAATTAGCAAGGTTATACCCAAACCTTCTCTTCACCTTGAAATCCTAAGCAAAATAGAGTTGTTGAAAGAAAAAATTGCTCATTTCAGGACAATTCTGGACAATGCTCATAGAACAGAATCTCCATGATCATTTTTGGGCTGAAGCTATAAGCACAGCATGTCATATCCTTAACCGATATCACATTCAGCCCGTGCTAACGAAGACTCCCTATGAATTATGAAAAGGAAGAAGCCTAACATAAGTTATTTTCATCCATTTGGGTGCAAATGTTTCATCCACAACAATGATAAGAACAAAATCGGTAAGTTTGACTCTATAAGTGATGAAGGAATCTTCCTTGGGTATGCGCATCCAAGCCAGTCTTTTACAGTTTTCAATAAATGTACTTTGACTTTTAAGGAGTCTATTCATGTCGTTTCTAATGATTCTAATCCCTCGACAAGTCTTATTGAGCATGATGTAGGGAAATATGGTGGAATTCTCTCACATATTCCTAAGACATCAACAGAAAAAAATTCATCCATCTTTGAGGAAGAAAGCGTCATTGACATACCCAAGACCTCTACCTCAAATAAACTAGACCAAGAGGAAGCAACTCAGTCAACTAAAGTCTTAAATATCCCGAGAGAATGGAGAAATGAAGCAAGCTACCCGAATGACTTTATTATTGCGCATCCTAATGCTTAGCAACAGGCAAGACCTTCTCTCAAAAATCAATCATCATTGGCATTAACATTTCAAATTGAACCAAAGAGGATCAATGAAACTCTTATTGATGAACACTAGCTAAAATCCATGCAAGATGAACTGGATCAGCTTGAAAAGAAGTCGTGTATGGACTCTAGTTCCAAGGCCGAAAAATGCATCTATTATTGATACAAAATGGGTCTTCAGAAATAAATTAAATGAAAAATGTAAGGTTGTCAGAAATAAAGTAAGGTTAGTCACACAAGGTTATTCCCAACAAGAAGGTATGACTATAATGAAACCTTTGCTTCAATTGCTAGACTAAAATCCATTCATATTTTGTTAGCTTATGCTGTCTCTAAATATTTTAAAAATTTTCAAATGGATGTTAAAAGTGCTTTCTTGAATGGGTTAATAAAAAAAAATTTTTGTCAAACAACCACCTGGTTTTGAAAATCCTTCGTGTCCCGACTATGTTTTTAAACTCTTTAAAGCTCTCTATGGTTTGAAGCAAGCTCCAAAAGCCTGGTATGAACGACTAAGCTCTTTTCTCATTGAAAATAATTTTCGTCGAGGAAAAATTGATAACACTCTTTTTATTCAATGATCCTCTACAACTATTTTGATTATTTAAATTTATATAGATGACATTATATTTGGAAGTTCTTACACTGCCTTATGCAGGAATTATTTAATAATAGGAAAATTTGAGATGAGTATGATGGGAGAGTTTACATTCTTTTTAGGACTTCAAATTCGTCAGTCGACTGAAGGAACATTCATCAGTCAAACCAAGTACACGAAGGAACTAATTAAAAATTTTGGTCTAGAAAAAAGAAAACTCCAATGAGCCCCTCAACCTTCTTGGAGAGTGACTCAACTAGGAAGAATGTCGATGAAAAATGCTATCTGGAAATGATTGGATCACTATTGTACCTCATTGCTAGTCGACCAGACATCATGTTTAGTGTTTGCAAATGTGCTAGATTTCAGTCAACCCCTAAAGAGTCCCACCTGACTGCAGTAAAATGGATCATTAGTTATTTCATTGGAACTCAAGATTTTGGTCTATGGTATCCTTACTCTAACAACCTTGATTTAATTGGTTACACAGATGCAGATTTTGCAAGTGACAAGTCTGACAGAAAAAGCACTAGTCGATCATGTCATATTCTTGGGAAAGCTCTCACTTTTTGTCAAAAAAAAGCAAAACTCTATAGCACTCTCCACTACAGAGCAGAATATCTGGCTCTTGAAAATTGTGGAGCTCAACTGCTATGGATGAAACATTAGTTGTTAGACTATGATTTAACTTATGAAAGCATCCATATTTTATGTGATAACACCAGTGCCATTAGTCTTTCTAAATACATTATGCATCACTCTAGGGCCAAGCATATAGAGATTAAGCATCATTTTATTAGAAAGCATGTCAAAAATGGAGATTTTTCATTAGAATTTGTTGACTCTGAAAATCAACGGCTGACATTTTTACTAAACCTCTTCTAGAAAATCAATTTTATTTTTTAAGGAAAAGTCTCGGTGTTATTTCCTGCTCCTTAATTAACTTTTCTCAAATTTATGTGTGATAGTTCCTTTCCTAAATTAACTATTTTAAACCTTTTGTGTTATACTTCTTTTCTTTATTTAATTCCATCGTTTCATTTTTCTAGGTCATCATTACTGTGGTTGTTTGCATGTCGTCCCTTCATCTGATTACCCTTTCACATCCCTTACCTCTATCTCTCTTCCTTTTAAATCATCATCCTTTTTCTCTATTCTTTCTCATCAAATATGGTGAAACCCTCTGTTCATAATGTTCGTTGCTCCAACAAAAGGCTTAAAAGCTTGTCCCTCTCTTCATCCCCAATTGAAATCTCTAACTCCACCTCTGAAGATTCTCATGATTCTTCCTCCCTTCTCATCAAAAAACCCTTTGGTTCTTTCCCTAAAAAGGAAAATCTTTAATCTCTTCTCTATTTTGATCTAGAAGACATGCAGAAGTTCTGGAATGTTTCTGAGAAAAGAAAATTTTTGGCCTTCAAAAATTGCCCCTTCGCCCATGGCAAAGTCATTTGCCTCGCTCAGCTTGATGATTTATAAGACATCTCTTCTGTTTTCAAGGACTAGATAATTTGTTCCTTCGATGTGCTAATGAAGCATTGGAAGATCCCATTCGAATGTTCTATGCTAATCTGAGATTCTCCAAAGACAATAGTGATCCTGAAACCCTAGTCCTGGGCACCAAAATTATTCTGAGCAAAACCCTCTTTGAAAAGGTCTTCAACTCTCGCTTTTTTGGCAACATTCCCTTCTTCACCGGCAGTTGGCTTGAAGACTTTGAAATTTCTCTCGATGAGGCAAAACTGTTTATCACTGAAGATGGTACTAATCTATCTGACTTTGGCCCTGCGTCTATCTGCTTTGAAAATCGCATCATCGCTCACATTTTTGCTACTACTTTACTGCCTCACAAAGGGTATCTGAGCACCCTATCAAATAGAGATATATTTATTGTGTACTGCCTTCTGAAGAAGCGTAAATATATATAAGGTTGGGTGAGTAAGGGGTAATGCAAGGGTGGTTCAGTCATCGATAAGCCTCTCCTTATTCATTCTATAGGGCTGGGCTGCGGACCAATAGTCCAGCAAAATAGAGTGGTTTGAATGGTTCCTTGGGTACATGTTTGAAAGCTATCAAGACTCCAGTGGCAACGCCAGCCTCCCCTATGGAATGCTCGTGAGTCGAATCATTAAGGCTATTGGTGTGGATGTCTCTAAGTTCCATGTCAAGGAAATCACTTCTACCTAAAATGATCACTCCTTTGCTAGTAGGGCTACATTATTTATGATGACCATTGAATCAAGAAGGCAAGCTTTAAGCCCAAGGTCAAAAACTACCCTATTGAAAGCTCTAGAAATATCTCTCCAGATGGCTCTTCCAGTACTACTCTCTCCTCTCTGATGACTAATCTTAAAGAGGTTAAGGAAACACTTGGTGCAGTGGTTGGTGACCTACACAAGAGCAATGAATCATTGGCTATCCTAATCTCTAATATTTTTTATCTGAAGAAGCAATTGACCCTTATTCAGTATGAAGGGGTAAAGTCTGTCAACAAAGTTCTACGCCAAGTCGGCTTAGTCGCCGCTCGAGCTGAGATCTCTGACAACGAGCTTGCCAACACCATTCAAAACACCTATTCCTCTCTGTCCACCCAATTCAATAAATCCAATAACTCTTTCTGTAATGCCCTAGAAACTCAAAGACTAGACTCGAGACTTAAAATAGAGAAAACTGGAAAATCTGTATCAGGTCACAGAACGAGTCATCCTGTGACCCGTGGGGGTGACCACGAGTCGCTAAATGACTCATGGTGAGGACTTGGAACTTGACTGGAAATTTGGAAAATGGGTGGCCATGGGTGTGACTACGAGTCATGGGGTGATTCGTGGTCAGAAATGGATTGAAAGTTGGAAAAGTCAGACAGTGTACCCAACGGGTCCTCACCACGACTCATTTGGGATACCACTGTCATGGTGTTGCCCGTGGGGACTCCAGGGAATTTCGGGCAGTGGAGACCACGAGAGGTGAACACGATTCCATGACCCATTGGGTCCCTCGTGGTGACCCGTAGAGAGAAATCAGATAGTGCACTTGATGATCGAGACCATGATTCGTGGTCACTGACACGACCTGTTAAGTCCCTCCTAGGGGCCTCACAGTCAGATTTTCCTGCAAATTTTCTAAGAGTTTCAGCAATTTTATACCCTCCTAGACTCTAAACTACATCGTTTTAAGCACATTTTAGACTATTAGAGGGGTAGAACGGTTTCTCTCCTCATGTTCCCCATTCAGACTTTCAGAAAACATAGTAGAGTTTCTCTCAGGAGCTTTCATAGCAAGAGCTAGGGCACTCCACTTATCCTTAGGTTCTCAAGGAAATTCTTTGTATCTCTCCACCAAGTATGTGGAAATTCAACAAAGGAATAGTTCTTCCCTTGTGTCCCCAAAATTCTCTCTATTTTCCTTATCAGTTCTAGCCCTGCAAATTATCGAATGTTAAGAAATTATTATTTCAAACTTCATTTAAATCATATGGAATATTATTCTATTTCAATTGTAGATATTTTCCACTATCTTGTGACAGAAACGATGCTTGTTCCTATAAAGTGAAATTTCGCCCTAGTCTTTAAGAGTAGAAAAAGACTAGAAACTTGCAATAGTGATTAAACCTTGAAATTTTTCCTGATTTTATCAGTGCTATGGATTCTCATGTTATTTGTATATGTTGAATTCTCAGTCAGATACATGTTAGCCCAATTTCAATCAAAATGTTAGAGTACTCAGTGTCAGTCAGAAATGTCATCTGATCAGTTTGACTACAGAAACTCTCGAGGTGTTAGTAGTGCCTCCCAGCTATCAGAATTAGACTCAATGTCAGTTTTAGTGGTTCGTTAGGCGGTCATGAAACTTTCATATAGGAAGCTCTGACCAACCTTAGAACCCCAGCTTCAGATTACAGTTTGTTCTTTAGACGATTACGACGCTTCCAGAAAAGCAGTTCTGACCAGTCTTAGAACACCAGTTCCAGATTCGATCTGATAAGACTCTCAGGGTACTTCCAAATAAGTATTCCTGACTTAGTATTGGGCCCCAATTTTATGCTATCAACTTGGCAGTAGTAGTCATGTTAGGATTATCTAGTGGGAGTAGGACTTCGCACCGAGAGGGTTGGGGTTCCAGCGCACCTAGGTTCCCAGAACTATGTTGCCACCTTAAGTTATATTTTATTGGCATCATGTCCCTAGAGATTGATCTCACAGTCCATGCCTTTATACCCCAGCAAGATATATTGGGTCCTACCAACGGGGTGTGTACATCGGACTCCACGTCTAACTCGCGTGGTTATATGTCAGTTATAGACTCTCCCGCTAGTCATCTCAGTTCAGTATCAGATTAGTCAGATCAATTTAGAGCAGTATCTCAAACTCAGTATTTCAAACTTAGGACATGTCTTTGACCATCAAATAGGGTCATCTTGACCATCTCAGCGTATTCAAATATTTCAGTTTAGTATTTCAGTTGGTTATTGCATGTCTTTTTAGTTCGGTTATTTATATCCAGTATTATGTTTTCTCCAGCTTACTCAGTACATTCAAAGTACTGATGCATGCTTCCTATGTTGTATCATTTTATGATACAGCCACAGGTTCTCAGTCTCAGCGCCGTTAGTAGATCTCTTTAGGAGATTTCAGCTGTATCAGTGGTGAGTCCTCATCCTTCGAGGATGAAGATCATTTATTTATGTTCTATTTTCTTCTATTTAGACTTGGAGTTATCTGGGGGCTTGTCCCAACAACTCATCAGTTGTAGTTGTCTTTCAGACACAGACATGGTTTCAGACTTTTAGTTTTATTTTGATATTTTAAACTATATGATTTAGCTTTATTCTCATAAATGTTTTATATTTTACTTTAAAGCTTCCCCTGTATGTCTATTTACTTAGAATGCCAGTGTATGATAGACCAAGGGTTGACTTGGGGTTACTTGTAACTCCAAGTACTGTGTCCCGTCCAGGTGTAGACTTGGGGCATAACAAACTTGGTATCAGAGCACTAGGTTTAGAGTATCCTCGAATGTCTGAAAGCAACGTCAAATAGAGTCCTTTTCATTGGTGTGAAGCGTGCCACACTTATGACGAGGAGGCTACATGACGTTTAGGAAAATTCCCTTCTTTCACTACTCTTATCGTGCGATAGAGTGTAAACTCTTATATTTCTCTTCTAATTCGTGAATTACGCATTTGAAGATAATTCCTTCCAGAAGCGATCGTGAAAGAGGAAACAGTAACGGGAATCCACCAGCCCCACCAGCTTTAGTAGGCCCCCTTAGTGGGCATGTGACTGATGTGGAGCTTGAGGCTGCCCTCAAAGTGTTAATATGAGCCGTGACCACTCAAGTTAACCAGCAGGCAGTCACACCTACAAATCCTACTAAAGAGATAATAGCTACTAGGGTTCAAAACTTCATAAAAAGGAATCCATCTGAGTTTTATGGTCCGAAAGCAAAAGGAAGGATCAAGGGAGAAGAAAAGGGGAGCAAGAAAAAAAAGACAATGGAAATAGGGTATTCCCAATAGAGGATGAGTGGTAGACTTTGTTTTCCAGTCTCATCGGAGATCATCAGCCCCTGCACCATCGATAGCCAGTGCTTCTAATAAACCCAGAGTAAGGGAGGTTACATACCCAGCTTGCAAGAATTGTCGGAAGAACCGTTTGGGAGAATGCATGGCTGGCTCAGGCGGTTGCTTTTGGTGCGTCAAGTTAGGGCATAAACTCAGAGATTGCCCAGCAGCCAAGCGGGGTGAAGGTAGAGCTCCGACTATCTCTTCTACAGCCCTGTCAAGTCGCCAGTTTGCGAGAAATGTGGAAGGAGCCACCTCAAAAAATGTTTGTTTGGTAAGGAAGGATGTTTTGGATGTGGTCATTCGGGCCATAGAATAAAAAATTGCCTATGGCTGAACATGGGAAAACTCAATCCACCATCTCAGCAACTCCGACAGCTAGCCCATCTCAGCAGGGCACACATCCAGTATAGATGGTCGACAGCTCCGGATATAGTAGCAGGTATGTTATGAATTTTCCATGTTGATCCTTGCATATTTTTAGGCTTAGGAGCCATGATATAAAGTATGAAATACATTTACAACGCCAGTATGAGAGTTATCCCGTGGTAGATATGAAATGGTTATCAGTATGAAGCCTATAGTGGAAGCTTTCGTGACGAATGAGAATTCAAGAGTTAGTGATGTTAACCTAGAATTAAGAAAGGATCTAAAAGCTTAAGAATGGTGACTTTTAGCTGAGGGGAAGATGATAACTTAAGAAGGCCAGGTCAAGCCCTAAGTGTTGTAGTAGAAGAGCTCTAGAAAAACAACAACTATGGGATGTTAATCTTTCCTATTCTGCTGCTTCCTCTTGTATTTTAGTTTGCGCTACATTCTACTTATGCTTATGTTCAGACTCCTAGAATTATAGATAACCGGTTCAGACAGCAATCTTGGTCTTACTCCATGGTTCCAAAATTCCAGCTTTATGTCATGAAGACCAGTTATGTAAAGACTCATGTCTCACATTATGCCTAGCTCCAAGAACCAAGTCCCTCAAACTCTTCTTAACAATTCAGCAAATCATGCTACATCATATGTATGCTCAGACTAGGCTCCTTAAGTGATTCGTGCTTGCGATTCCTTACTCTAAGACATGTGTACGTTCACCTATATCGGGAATGGTTGTTGTAATAGATATACTCAAGATGACTTTCTATTTATACCTTAGATGCTCATATGCAGAAATTCATGAGATGTAGTTGTTTGTCTTACTAGGGAGGCAGGGAAATTCTTGGAAGGTTATAAGGAACACTCAGCTAGTAGGAGGAACTACTTAGGAAATCGAATTCAGAAAGGCCACCTACGCAGATATCAGAAAGCAATTATGGAATTTACAACTCCATCCCTAACCGCTCAGTTCCAGCCTGAAGGGAATAGTTTATCTTTAGTACTCTACTTAGTTCCGTATCAACTTCATGTCCTTTAGTATTTTTCTCATGTATTAGCGTGCATGTTCGATTCAGAAACTCAGTTCAGATATGTAGTTCAACTTGGAGTTAGATACTCCATTAGCATTCAGCCCTTAGTATTCAACTTTCGGGAATTCAGCTCTTTCCCCTTAGCCTGTCAGCTCAGTCACACATTCAGTCTTATCTTTGAATGTTCAGCAACTAGGAT
This sequence comes from Datura wrightii, assembly GCA_035772735.1. Taxonomy (NCBI): domain Eukaryota; kingdom Viridiplantae; phylum Streptophyta; class Magnoliopsida; order Solanales; family Solanaceae; genus Datura; species Datura wrightii. The sequence continues at coordinate 76,813,585 of JASDFA010000010.1, read as the reverse complement.
TGGAGATTCCTCGTTAAGTCAAGGTGGGAGAAAGATCCATACTACATAACCTAAAAGAAACAGTTCTCAGAGAAGGAGTGGAGGTTTTCTCCCAAGGGGGAGATGGTGTACTCCGTTACCAGGATAGACTCTGTGTGCCGGATGTGGGTGACCTGAGATAGTAGATACTGGCTAAGGCACATAGTTCGAGATACTCTATCCACCCAGGTGCTACTAAGATGTATCGTGATTTATGGGATATTTACTGGTGGAACCCTAGAGACCGGGAGGTACGACTCAGGATATTAGCATACCCACATGGAAGTGGGAAGAAGTAAATATGGATTTTATTACGAGTCTACCTCAGACTCGTCGACAACATGATTCGATCTGGGTGATAGTAGACCGAATGACTAAGTTAGCACACTTCCTTCCAGTTAAAACTACAGATTCAGCTGAGGACTATGCTAAGCTTTATATCTGGGAGTTTTTCAGACATCATGGGGTGCCCTTATCCATTATTTTAGATAGAAGTATCCAGTTCACCTCTTATTTCAGAAAGTCTTTTCAGAAGGGACTCAGTACCCAAGTCAAGCTCAGCACAACTTTTCACCTGCAGACTGATGGACAGGCTAAGCGAACCATCCATACCTTGAAAGATATGCTGAGAGCTTGCGTGATCGATTTTAAGGGCAGTTGGGATGATCACTTGCCTCTCATCGAGTTTGTGTACAACAATTACTACCACTCCAGTATACAGATGGCGCTGTTTGAGGCATTGTATATTATGAGGTGTAGATCTCCTATCGGATGGTTTGAGGTTGGTGAAGCTACTTTAATCGAGCTAGAATCGGTTCATGAATCTATGCAGAAGGAACAACTCATCTGAGAAAGATTGAAAACAGCTCAGAGCCGTCAGAAATCCTATGCTGATGTGAGGAGAAGAGAATTGGAGTTTGCAGTGGATGATTGGGTGTATCTGAAAGTTTCACCTATGAAAGGGGTAATAAGATTTGGGAAGAAGGGAAAAACTCAGTCCGAGATATGTGGGACCCTATAGAATTCTGAGGCGAATTGGTAAGGTAGCTTATGAGCTGGAATTATCTTCAGAGTTGGACTCCATGCACCCAGTATTTCATGTGTCACTATTGAAGAAGTGCATCGGTGACCTAACTTCAATTGTGCCATTGGACAGTGTGGGAGTGAAAGATAGTCTCTTATACGAAGAGGTCCTAGTTCAGATCCTTGACTGTCAAGTTCGTAAACCGAGGAATAAGGAGGTAGCTTCGATCAAAGTCTTGTGGAGAAATCAGCAGGTTGAGGGAGCTACGTGGGAGGCCGAAGCAGATATGATGGCTAGATACCCCCATTTGTTCCCTTCCGACTCAGTTTCAGTTTAAGGTATCAACTTCCTCCCCAAAACTACTTTTAGTTTGTATGTTTCAATTTCTTTCATGTAAATGAATATGTGTATGATTAGTGAATTCAGTTTAGACTAGTGATTCAATGAAGAGGTAGTCATTCCACTAGTTTCCAGCTTTTATGATAAGTATTTGTGTACAAAGATTGCTATTTTGAGCTTTCCTGTGTGTTTTCCAACATTCCAGGACGAATGTTCCCAAGGGAGAGATATTGAATGCCCCAGAAACTCAAAGACTAGATTCGGGACTTAAAATAGAGAAAACTGGAAATCTACACCAGGTCACAAAACGAGTTGTTTTGTGACCCGTGGGGGTGACCACGAATCATTAAGTGACTCATGGTGATGACTTGGAACTTGACTGGAAATTTAAAAAATGGGTGACCATGGATGTGACCACAAGTCGTGGTTAACACCATGAGTCGTGGGGTGATTCATGGCCAGTGATGGATTGGAAGTTGGAAAAGCCAGGAAGTGTACCCAATGGGTCCTCACCGAGACTCGTTCGGGACACCACGAGTCGTGGTGTTGCCCGTGGAGAATCTAGGAAATTTCAAACAGTGGAGACCATGAGAGGTGACCACGAGTCGTGGTCACCAACCACGACCCATTGGGTCCCTCGTGGTGACCTGTAGAGAGAAATCAGGTAGTGCATTTGACAACTGAGACCACAAGTCGTGGTCACTAGGCATGACCCATTAGGTCCCTCGTGAGGGCCTGACAGTCATATTTTTTTGCAAATTTCCTAAGGGTGTTTCAGTAATTTCCTACCCTCCTATACTCTAAACTACGTCATTTTAAACATATTTTCAGACTATTATAGGGGTTAAACAATTTCTTTTCTCATTTTCCCTATTCAGACTTTTAGAAAACATCGTAGAGTTTCTCTTAGGAGCTTTCAGAGAAAGAGCTAGGGCAGTCCACTTCTCCTCAGGTTCTCAAGGAAATTTTTTAGATCTCTCCACCAGGTATGTGGAAATTCAACAAGGGAATAGTTCTTCGCTTGTGTCCCCAAAATTCTCTCTATTTTCCTTATTAGTTCTAGCCCTGCAAATTATTGAATGTTAAGAAATTATTAGTCAAACTTTGTTTAAATCATGTGGAATATTATTCTATGTTAACTGTAGATATTTTTCACTAGCTTTTGAAAGAAATGATGCTTGTTCCTGTAAAGTGAAATTTAGCCCTAGTCTTTGAAAGTAGAGAAAGACTAGAATCTTGCCATAGTGATTAAACCTTGAAATATTTCCTAATTTTATCAGTGTTGTGGATTCCCATGGTATTTGTATATGCTGAATTCTCAGTCAGATACATGTTAGCCCAATTTCAATCAAAATGTTAGAGTACTCAGTGTTAGTCAGAAATGTAAGTTGATTAGTTTGACTATAGAAATTCTCGAGGTGTCAGTAGTGCCTCCCAGTTATCAGAATTAGACTCAATATCAGTTTTAGTGATTCGTTAAACAGTCATGACACTTTTAGATAAGAAGCTCTGACCAACCTTAGAACCCCAGCTTCAGATTACAGTTTGTTCTTTAGACAGTTACGACGCTTCCAGATAAGCAGCTCTAACCAGTCTTAGAACACCAGTTTCCAGATCCAGTCCAATAAGACTCTCAGGGTACTTCCAAATAAGTATCCCTAACTTAGTCTTGGGCCCCAGTTTCGAGCTATCATCTTGGTAGTAGTATTCATGTTAGGATTACCCAGTGGGAGTAGGACTTAGCACCGAGAGGGTCGGGGTTCCACAACACCTAAGTTTCTAGAATTACGTTGCCACCATAGGTTATATTTTATTGGCCTCATGGCCCCAGAAAGTGATCTCACTGTCCATGCCTTTATACCCTGGCAAGGTATACTGGGTCCTACCGATGGAGTGTGTACATCAGACTTTACGTCTAGCTCACGTGGTTATATGTCAGTTATAGACTCTCCCACTAGCAGCTCGGTTCAATCTCAGATTAGTCAGACCAGTCAGTGCAGTATCTCAGACTCAATATTTCATACTTAGGGAATGTCTTTGACTATCAGACAGGGTCATCTTGACCATCTCAGCATATTCAGATGTTTCAGTTGGTCATTGCATGTCTTTTCAGTTCAATTATTTATATCCAGTATTATGTTTTCTCCTGCTTACTCAGTATATTCAAAAAACTGACGCATAATTTATATGTTGTATCATTTTATGATACAGTCGCAGGTTCTCAATCTCAGCGCCTTTAGTAGATCTCTTTAGGTGATTTCATCAATATCAGTGGTAAGTCCTTATTCTTCGAGGACGAAGATCATTTATTTCAGTTCTATTTTCTTCTATTTAGACTTGGAGTTAGCTGGGGGTTTGTCCCAGCAACTCATCAGTTGTAGTTGGCTTTCAAACACAGACATGGTTTTAGACTTTCAGTTTTATTTTGATGTTTTAGACTATATGATTTAGCTTTATTTTCATAAATGTTTTATATTTTACTTTAATACTTCCGCTATATGTACGTTTACTCAGAATGCTAGTGTATGATAGACTAGGGGTTGACTTGGGGTTACTTCTAACTCCAAGTACCGTGTCCCGTCTAGGGAGTAGATTCGTGGCGTGACACTTTCTCCGAGCATATCGTCAATATGCTCAAATATTTCCTTGGTCATTCCTGATCTCTCTCTGCTATCTGCTCTCCCTTGCCCCTGCGTGGGCTTATATTTTAGTGTTGTTCTTTTTTGTGATAAAGGGAGAGAATGTGTTTTGGTGCTTTGTGTTTACCTTGTGTTGGTGTACTGCTCTGTTCAATGAAATGAATGAACTTTTTGTAGATATCTTAAATTAATCTTTTATACTTTTGATGCATTAACTGCCTGTTATCACTACTCTGTTATCACTATTCCTCACTTTTTATTTTGATGCTTTAGATCTTTATGATGTTTTGGTCAATGTTCCCTAAATTAAGACTTACTGTTATCCTGATTGCTTTCATAACTTAATGTTCGAGCTTTAAGAATAGAACGCATCAAGTAAGGGGGAGGAAGCATCAAGCCAGTGGGAGAAATCTACAAAAGGACTCCTAGAACAGGGAAGTGCCCCTAAGTCACATCTCTAAATTATGTCATCATCAAAAGGAGGAGATTATTACACTAATATGTTTCAATGATGACAAATTTAATGTAGGTTAGCAAAATCTGCAAATCACAAATTCGAACAACAATCTAGTCTAGCTGACTTGATTATGCACCAAGAAAATCAAAGGATCAAGGAACATACCATAATCTCGGACGAGAAATATTTTTGGAAGGAAGATCAACTCTAAAGGAAAAAATTGATTGAAATTTTAAAAACTAGATCCACGGAATATTCTAGCAGAATAAAGGCCTAAAAAAGAAAGCAATCATCCGCAAATCAATCAGGGCCTCAATCACTGATCGATATCCATTTAGAGGATATAATTGGAGCAAAATCCCTTGGTTATCCCTTGATGAGTGGTAAAAAAAAGATCAAAGGAATTGATCTTGTATCCCTGTCAGATCGTACAAACGAGTCTTTAAATAAGAATTCTGAAGACTCTTTTCTTTATACAACTTCACTTGATCAAGTTGATAATTCTTTCAATCATTATAATTCTAAAAGCATTACTAGTGAGATCAAAAGATAGAAATAGTCAGATAGATATATAGGTAGAGGTTTTATCAAGTTCACTACTGGTGACCAAAAGATTGGTGAATTTTCTCTTGTAACTGTTGACGACTTAAAAGCTCAAAGGGAAACCCTTGTAACCCAAGTCCTAGGCACCACAAGGGTGATCTGAACCAGGATAAATTATTGTGTCATTTATCTTTCATGCTTTTAGATTGATTTATTATCACTAACATCTTCTGCAGGAATTGAGTCGACTAATCCAATATGATAGTCGACTATTGTTATTTTTAAAATCCCCCCCCCCCTTTCTGTTTATCAAGCTACATGCTTCACTTTTCAACACTTGACTCTACAAACTATAGTAATCATGTTTATTTCATATTTAATAAAATAGGCATGTTGAAAGAAAAGAATGTAAGGCTAATCATTTAGTTTAAAACTCAGCTCATTCGATTAGGATTAATACATAACAAATAGTGGCTTGACATGTAAAAACCTTTGGACGAGTGCATCCATTTAGATTCACACTAAATCACAATTATTTAAGTCTCAAACATATCTTATATGAACAGAAATAAGTAAACCTTTAATCTCTCTCTCACACACACACATATATCAATGGACGTGAAAAAAGATTGACGATTTCAAAAGACTTCATTTTTTTAGATCAAGACAAATAAATAGAATCAAATTAGAAATAGAACTAATGTTACGTTAATTTTCTATTAATTGATTTTAGCTCAGTAACTAGTATTAAACAACCAAATTAGTTTTAATCTAACCCCAAAGGTCAAGTCACGAACAATATAATAGCCATACTCAACTCTATTTTGAAACTCAAAGGTTAAGGATATAACTCTAGGTTAAACAAATTTGCCTTTTTAAATCAAAAAATAAAAATGAAATATTAAAGCAAACTAAAACAGAAATCTTGTCACATATGAAATTATAAAAAAAATGAATTCACACACTAAAGATAAATCAGACACTACTGATTTTATTTTAAATCCCAAACTGTAAGCAGCCTTACTCTTATCTCATGAGGGTAGAAAGGTTATTGTCGATAGATCATCAGCTCAAGTAAAACATGATGAAAATAAAAATAAAGTAATGTAGAAGAGAACAACAACAACAATACATAATATGATAATCAAAGTAAAAAAAACAACAGGTAATAATAAAATCGGAGAATAACATAGTATGCGAATAATAATAATAATCCTGATAAACGAAAATAGATATCGTTTCACTACCTACTAACCTCACCCCAATCCTTGATCTGTCTTCATATCTAGAGTCATTTCCTTGATAAACTACAAGTAGGTCATGTCCTGTCTAATCACTTCTCCTCAATACTTTTTCATCCTACCTCTACCACTCACTACAAAAAAATGCCTAAATATGAGGGGTTAATTTACATATTGAGGGCGTTATAAACCCCCGTAATTTTCCATCACAGCGGCCAGAGAAACTCCCGCAAAAAAGTGTGCTCCAATTAAATTATGGGGCTTTTTACTAATCGCTGTTACAATTAGTGGCAGTTAACCCCCGCAATTTGTTATCAATTTAGATACTGCAGTACACACACACACACACATATATATATATATTAACTGCACTTTTGTAAGACATATTTAATTTTAAATACTATTTACTAATTAACATGTACATTATAATAAAATCTTAAAGGCATATTAATATTACAAAATAACAACAAATTTAGTACAAAAATATTATTATAAAATAGTATCATTAGTTTTATAAACAAATTTTAAACATGTCATTCACTCCAACTATTCTAACATTTGGTTCAACCATGCAATTACATTATCATAATCAATTATCTAATATGATTACAGAAGACATCAACAATTGTAACTACAATTACTATCACTAGTTGATCTTCTTGCATCTACGGGTGAACAGGATTCACTAGCTGCGTCACTTGACTGCAAAAAAAATGAACAATTAGATCTTTTGAATTATAAATTCTTATACTATAAAGGTATATAGAAAATTATACAGATATGTTATTTAGATTAAAATCTTCAAATCATAAATCATGCATATATTATTAGAGAAACTTTAAACAAGAAATCAAGTAGAAGAAAAACAATGTCACTGAAGAAGAACATTGTGTTATTCAAAATGTTGGTTACGCCTACAAACATTAGGAGATATTGAAAAACTAAATTAATCTATGAAGTTCATGATAAAAAGAATACATAGGGAAATTATATATATGAGGAAGTATTGGATGACTCTAAGAGATTAAACCAATCAAATACAAAGGGAAAAAGTCCTCATCTCTGTAACTTATAACAAGCTAAGAAGGGATGTCTCAAATATGGCATGAAAACAACTAATTTGTCAATATGTTGAACCTAGACAGATTTTTATCCTATATAGAGATCCAACTACATGGCAGATTGTGGACTAAAGATATGATCATCAAATGAAAATTTTCTGTTATTGCAACTTGTATATTCTGCTCTAGTGCACCTAAGATGATGTTTATCTCTTTTTTGAATGTACTTATGTTTCATAGTATCTGGAGAAAAATACTCGATTGGCAACACTAAGATAGAATTTTATTGAATTGAGAAGTTGAGTGATAATAGGCTTGTTAAATTGATGACTTGTAGTGATATATTTTTGTAGTATCAATCTCCTAGTTTGCCATTTGAGATAAAAAAATATAGAGGTTGTAAATTTGTTTGTTGAAATTAAATACCCTCCTACCCGTTACAACAACAATAATGCCACAAAATGAAGACATGAACAAAATGGAGAAATATAAAAGATTGCTAGTACTTGGTACAACAATAAGAATGTTATTAATCTCCAACAAGAAAAAAGAAACTCATATACGATCTAAGGCGAAGACTTTACATTGCCCAAAGTGAAGACCTTACACTATCTAAGACAAAGGCGTCTCATTGTCCGAGCCAAAGAATTTACACTATCTAAGGCAAAATCTTTACATGATCTGAGGCAAAGACTTTACATCTTCTGTCCAAATACTTTACTTTGTCCGAGGTGCATATTCTGAGCCAAAGACGTCAGGTTATCCAAGCCAATGACTTTAACCATCTAAGGCAAAGCCTTTATATGGTCTGCGGCAAAGACTTTACACCATCTAATCCAATGACTTTATACCATCTGAGCCAATGACTTTATACCATCTGAGTAAAAAAGGTCACATCATTCATGCCATAACTTTACACTTTCTAGACAAAGGGACAAAAGTGTCAGCTTAAGGTGCAAAGGGACAAATATTGTCTATCTTAAAGCTAAAAATTTAGAGATCCTTTTAAGGATAAACCCATAAAATGGACTGCTTAAGGTGCAAGGGACATACTTTTGTCCACCTTAAGACTTAAAATTTAAAGATCATCTTAAGGATAAATCCATGCAAAGGCCAGCTTAAGGTGCAAAGAGACAAAAAAATTTCATCTTAAAACTGAAAATTTAGAGATCCTTTTAAGAATAAATTCATGAAAAGGTCAGCTTAGGGTGCAAAGTGACAAATTTTGTCCCTTTTAGACTAAAATTTAGAAGGCCTTGACTTAAAAACTCGGTTGAGGTTTCAACTTGTAGACTTGGAAAACTTGAAGACTTTATTTTGCTAAGCGATTATAATCATCCCACCGGAGAAACCTAGTTGTCCTGGAGAATTTTCCCCCTTTGAACGACTATATTTAGTGAAGGTCCAAATTTTGATTAAAGAAAACCTGTAGATTTGATCTTCATATGTCTGGTCAGGTGCCTCCTATTCTATCATATTTTACTTAAGCAACAGAGTGATGTATGTATTTTTAAACTCATAAGGCTGAACTTAGAATGAAACTCCAAGCAGCTTATGTACCTCGGTGAAGAGGATGAAGTCATTTCGTAGTTCATAAAGAGTGTCTTTTTATTTTTTTTAAAATTTTATTTATGTATTTATTATTTTTTTTATGTCCTAAATTTTGCCTAGGTAGCCTCTTATAAGATTTTTAACCTAGTAGACTTGAAAAACTTGAAGACTTTAATTTGCAAAGAGATTATAGTCATCCCACCAGAGAAACCTAGTTGTCCTGGAGATTTTCCTCTTTTGAACGACTATATTTAGTGAAGGTCCAAATTTCGATTAAAGAAAACCTGTAGATTTGATCTTCATATGTTTGGTCAGGTGCCTCCTATTCTATCATACTTTACTTAAGCAACAGAGTGATGTATGTATTTTTAAACTCATGAGGCTAAACTTAGAATGAAACTCCAAGCGGCTTATGTACCTCAGTGAAGAGAATGAAGTCATTCCGTAGTTCAAAAAGAGTGTCTTTTTTTAGTTTTTTAAAATTTGATTTATGTACATATTATTTTTTTATGTCCTAACTTTTGCCTAGGTAGCCTCTTATAAGATTTTTAACCTCGCGGACTTTTTGTGTCCTAACTTTTACTTAGACTGCCCCTTGTGAGGATTTTAATCTAGCAGATATTTTTTTAGCGGTGCATAGTTTATACTCTTGTAAGCTCGGAGTAACATGCAGTTTATGCTCGTGCATTAAGGAACTTCATCTTGCTTCAAGGATAATACCTTTTCAAGAATTTTGCATTAATAGGACCAATCATTACGCCATCTGCTTCAACAAGCTTATAAGCGCCACTTAAATATGCTTTTTGTATGACATATGGTTCATTCTACTTTGTGGGTATTTGCCCCTATACTTATGAAAACTGATCATAGGTTTTGTTACCGCAAGGACTTGATCTCCAACTTGGAAGCACCTCAAGCAAACCTTTTTATTAAAAGCACGAGATAGATAGGCTTGATAACATTTCAAACTTTTTTGAGCTTCTAGCCTCTTCTCATTAATTGCTTCTAACTCTGCAAGTCGCAATCGAGCATTTTCTTCTTCTGTGAGCCTTTCTTGAATAACAAGTCTTAAAGAAGGTATTTGATGCTCAAATGGTAGAACTGCTTCAACTTCATAAGTAAGCAAGTATGAGGTTGCTTGTGTCCCTATGCTTTAAGTTGTCCTATATGCCCACAAATCTTCTTACATTTGTTCATGAAAATCTCGCTTGGACTTGAAGACGACCTTCTTCAATAAGTTGCACAAAGTCTTATTAAATTCTTCAGGTAGACCATTGGTTGCAGCATGATACATAGAAGATTTATATTGCTTGAAACTAAAGAGATCGCAAACTTGTTATCAAAAGGATTGCCATTGTCTGTTATTATGTAACGGGGAATGCCAAAACGGTAGATGATATTAACTTGGATGACATTTGCAACATTCTCCTCCTTTACTTCTTTAAGAGTGACAACTTTAACCCATCTCGAGAAGTAATTTATTGTAGCCAATATGTAAAAGTGTCCACTAGAAGATTTCAATAGCGGACCAACAACATCCAATCCCCAAGAATCAAATGGCTAAGATGCGATAGTCGGGTGTAATGCTTTCGGCAGCTGATGTAAAAAATTTGCATGAAACGAGAAAATATTGCATCTTCAAGCATAGTCCAAGCAATCTTTCACCATTGTTGGCCAGTAATATCCCATTCTTTTTAAGTGAATATGGAGCTTCAATCCATATTAATATGATTCACATACTCCTGAATGTGCTTCTTGTAAAGCTTGGACTACTTCTTCCTCCCCCAAACATTGTAAGAGCACTCCCTCAAATGATCTTCTATATAATGCATCTTTGTAGTAGAGTAAGTGAGTTGTACGATGACGGATTTCTATCCTTCTTCTTAGATTTTTTGGCAAAATCTCATTACATAAGTAGTTAATAATGGATTTTTGCTAGTCCTCTTTCACCACTTGAGAAACAAAAATGATATGCTCAAACTTATTTTCCGTATATTTATCCTCATTTGGTGGTGGTACTACCTATTTTTCACGCCCCACCTTGGGAGGCATGACTGGCACCTGGTGCCATACTGGGATCTATACTGACTTGAGTGGGCTTATGCACCTCTAGTGCACGCCTACTCTTCGAATCAAGAAAATGACGAGCTATATCTGCCCCCGGCCGACAAGGCCGCATAGCTACATGTAAAAGAAAATAGCTAACCAACAACTAGTAGTACCAAGGGGATCCTATGCAAGCCGACAAGACCACCATGCTGTCTAGTTATATCATAATGGAAACAAGCAATCAAAACTATACTATAGCCGACAAGGTTGCTAAAATAGCTACACTAGGCCCCACACGGCCAACAACAAAACTAATACTGGAAATCTGTAGCCTGCAAGCCTCTAACAATGGAATGATGGTCGGGACAGGGCTCCGACCTACCCATAAACTATACAACAAAAGAACAAACCTTCTAACCAATAACTCTGAGGAAAAAGGAGCTGGTCAGACTGCTGACTCAGCTGTTGACTAGGGAGGTCCTGAGCTGGGTCTAACCGTACCTGCAGGAAAGTAATGTAGTGCCCCAAAAATGAGCGTCAATACAATATGTACCGAATATGTAAGGTAGTAAATGAAAATGACTGAATAATTCTGATAATGAAATTGAAATAATTCAACGGGAGGGATAGAGAGTTAACCTGATATAACCTTATAACCTGCTGTACAACTAACAATAAATAGTGCAAACAAGAACCTTACCTGGCCCCCATAAGCCCGAAAGGTACAACCAGCACAGAATAACCCGTCCAGAGCCCCCATAAGCCTTGACAAACACACTCCAATCTATATACCCCTAACAAGGTCAAAATGAGTTAACAGGTAACTATAGCCAACCTACCGGTCCCCTGGGTTTGGAGCTACCCACTCAACTCCTAATTTGTAACTGTGTCTAAGTCCGGTGGACTCCTGATAACTACACCCTGGGCACCAGGCTCGATGAGGATCAGTGATGCCAATACAACATAAAGATAATAGTTCAGCCATAGAATGGACTGTAATATGGCCCTTGGGCCTCTGCATCATCCCTTGGGACGACATATCGCTACTTGGAGCGATGTCATATAGCCTCGTAGGCTCCGACACAGCTAGTAACCCTGGGGCTGGTCATGAAAGGTTATACATGGCAGGGTCAATCCCAATCTATACAGACAACACCAATCTCATACTAATAATAGCAGCTAACCACAACAATCATGCTTCTAGCGTTCTTACGAGAGTCTAAGTCATATTATGACATGACAGGAACAACTTGACAAAAGGATTCGACTTAACATACCTTGAATGCTGATTTCTGATTTAACTGGCGAGGTTTAACTTGTAAACTGCAGTTCCTTCCAACTGTAACCTCTATGCTGAAAGAATAGAACTAGTTTCAATACTAAACACGACAAATATCAATAAATTTTGATAATAGAATTAACTATAATCCAACTTCAAATAACTCAGCCGAAAATCTATAATTTCCTGAAAGTTCAGAAGGGAGAAATGCTTACATAATATTGTGATCGAGTAGGAACCAATTTGGAGTGATTTTGATAACTTTTTCTTAGTAGAGTTTCGATTTGCCATGCGAATTTTTGAGAAATAACTCCGTAGTAATGCTTCTCATAGGCCTAAAACTCGTTACCCGAAGTTAATTTGAGATTGGACGGTGTTTGGTAGTGTAATTGGATGAAAATTAATCAAAACTTGCGTACTTTCACTTCTCTGGCCGAGATATCATTTGAGAAATGATTTAAATAAAAGAGGGAGGAGTTTATATATAGTTAAGGGCGGTGGTAGGGGGTGCCCCGCACTGCCAAAAGTGCTGAGACAGCCCCGCGTCGCGCCCCTCCATGCGTCAGTGGGCCTGGTGCGCCGCGCTGGCCAATGCCCTACCGGCTAGCTCGTCGCTCTGGCCCTTCGCGGCCTAGCCTTGCTCGAACCTTCTTCTGAGGATTTTTCCGCATGCGTCAAGCTCTGTTTACTCGTCACATTGACGGGTACGCTTACTAATTATTACTATTTACGAGGTGTAACATCCTCCCCCTTAGGAACATTCGTCCTCGAATGTCATCCTTAGGCTTAAAGGAGTTAACTCTCTTAACTAAGATTTAGAAAAATTTCGGCAGAGTCTCCTTTATAATATGGACTATCCAAAAACCTGAAACACAGAAAAGTCCAACATAGGCGCCTCGCAGGACTCTATAAAAAATGTTTCATCACAAAGAGGTAGCCAGTTAAACAGTACTGATAACATAAGCAGTAAAATAACAACTGACTAACAATATCACCTTTAACTGCATAATCTGGATCAATCCTGGAATAAGTGAGGATATCTAAACCTCATATCATCCTTGGCTTCCCAGGTCATCTCTTCTTTATTCCTTTTCCTCCATAATACCTTAACAGAGACTACGTCTTTGGTTCTCAACCTATGAACCTGCCGATCTAGTATGGGTACTGGAACCTCTTCGTAGGCTAGCTCCTCAGTAACCTAAACATCCTCAACCAGCACAATTCGGGATGGATCTCCTATGCACTTTCGAACATTGACACGTGAAAGACTGGATGGACAAATTCTAGCTCTAGAAGCAGTTCTAGCTCATATGCCACTCGGCCTATTCTCCAGAGGATCCGATACGGGCTAATAAATCTGGGGCTAAGATTGTCTTTCTTACGAACTTCATCACGCTCTTCATGGGAGAAACCTTAAGAAACACCCAGTCGTCAACCTCAAATTCCAAGTCTCTACGTAGTACATCGGAATAAGACTTCTGGAGACTCCGATGAGTTTTACTTTCTCTTCTGACTGGTGGATCATATCAGGTCCAACTAACTCTAACTCCTCTACCTTGATGCACCCGATATGGGACCTGCATTTTCGCCCGTACAAGGCCTCATAAGGCACCATCTGAATTGCAGAATGATAAATGTTATTGTATGCAAATTAGATAAGAGGTAAATGTTTGTCCCGACTTCCTCCGAAATCTAATACACATGCCCGTAACATATCCTCGAGTGTATGAATTGTGCATTCTGCCTGATTGTCTATCTGAGGATGGAATGTTGTACTTATATTAACCTGCGTCCCCAATTCTTTCTGAAAAGACTACCAGAATCTAGCTGTGAGTTGCACTCCTCTGTCAGAAATAATAGAGGCAGGGACACCATGCAGTCAGACTATCTCTTTAATATATAGCTCATCATAGTCCTCAACAGAGAAGGTAGTCCTGACTGGTAAGAAATGAGTTGATTTTGTTAACCTGTCAATAATGACTCAAATAGAATCGAAGTTGCACCTAGTACAGGGCAATCCTGTTACAAAGTCCATGTTGATCACTTCCCATTTTCACAACGGCACTGCTATATCCTGAGTTAATCCATCGGGTTTCTGATGTTCGGCCTTTACCTGCTGATAGTTAGGACATTGTGCTACAAATCTGCTACACCCTTTTTCATTCCCGACCACCAGTATATTTCTTTTATATCATGATACATCTTTATTGAACCTGAATGAAGAGAATAACGGGAATAATGTACCTCTATCATGATCTGCTGCCGAAGTCCTGCCATATCTGGAACACAGAGGCGACCCTTAAATCTTAAGACCCCATCTTCTATCAATTCGAATGTCGCTAACTCGCCTTGCTGAACCTTATCTCTGAGTTGTACCAGGTTAGGATCTTCATACTACCATTTTTTGACCTCCACAACCAGGGATGATACTGTGGTATTATGAATCACGGCCCTATTATCCTCTGAGTCCATAATCTGGACGGCTAAGCTAGCTAACCGGTGCAGTTCTCGAGCCATTTCTCACTATTTTGGCTTCAGATGTGACAATATTCCCATAGATCTGTGGCTAAGTGCATCTGGTACAATATTGGCTTTCCCTGGGTGATATAAAATATTCACGTCATAGTCCTTCAGCAACTCTAACCAACGTTGCTATCATAAATTCAATTCCTTCTATGTGAAGATGTACTGGAGGCTCTTATGATCAGTAAAAATGTCCATGTGCACCCCATACAGTAATGTCTCTAGATTTTCAAGGCGTAAACACTGCAGCTAACTCCAAATCATGAGTAGGATAGTTCTTTTCATGCTTCCTATGCTGCCTTGAAGCATAAGCAATTACCTTACCATGCTGCATCAGGACGCATCCTAACCCAAAGCCTGAAGCGTCACAATATACACCATAACCCTCTGAACCTTCTAGCAAAGCTAACACCGGTGCCGACGTTAATATGTTCTTCAGCTCCTGATAGCTTCGCTCTTAGGCCTCCGTCCACTGAAATTTGGCTACTTTCTGAGTCAATTTAGTCAAGGGCGCGGATAGAGCAGAAAATCCTTCCACAAAATCTCTGGTAATACCCATCTAATCCCAGGAAACTGCAAACTTCCGTTGGAGTTGTAGGTCTAGGTCATGTCTTTACCGTCTCAATTTTATGTGAATCAACCTGAATACCGGCCTCTGACACAATATGGCCTAGAAAGGCCACAGAATTCAACCAGAATTCACATTTAGAAAATTTTGCATCCAACTAACGATCTCTGAGAGTTTAGAGTACCATCCGCAAATGATTTCTGTGTTCTACTTCTGAACGGGAGTACACCAGGATGTCATCGATAAATATTATTACAAACAGATCTAAATGCGGCCTGAAGATGTTGTTCATCAGATCCATGAACACCAGCTGGGGCATTTGTCAACCCGAAGGACATGACTAAGAATTCAAAATGACCATACCTGGTCCTGAAAGCTATCTTCGGGATATCTTTCTGCCGAACCCGAACCTGGTGATACCCTGACCTTAAATCGATCTTGCAGAAATATTTCACCCCCTGTAATTGATCAAACAAGTCATCTATCCTGGGAAGAGGGTATTTATTCTTAATAGTAACCTTATTCAACTGTCGATAGTCTATGCACATGTGGAGGGAGCTATCTTTCTTCTCACAAACAAAATTGGCGCACCCCACGGTGATGTACTCGGCCTGATAAAGCCCATATCTAACAGATCTTTCAACTACTCCTTCAATTCTCTCAATTCAGCTGGAGCCATTCGATACAGAGGGATGGATATAGGCTGAGTACCTGGTAACAAGTTGATAGAGAAATCGATTTCCCATTCTAGGGGAATACTAGGAAGTTCATCTAGAAACACGTCTAGAAAATCATTGACCACTAGAATAGACTAAAGATTCGGGGATTTTGCCTGCATGACCTAAACCCTGATGATATGATATATACAGCCCTTTGCGCATATCTTGAACCCTGATGATATGATATATACAACACTTTGCTATTAACTTTCTCACCCGAATATAGGATATAAACCTACCTTTTGGCGTAGATGCATTGCCCTTCCACTCTCGCACTACTTCCCCTGGAAAGTGGAACCGAACGGTCTTGGTCCAACTCTACATTGGCATAGCATGGCGCTAGCCAGTCCATGCCCATAATTGCATCAAAATTGATCATTTCTAGCTCCACTAAATTTGCTAAAGTTTGGTGACATACAGCCTCTACTATGCATCCCTAGGAGATCTTTTTAGCATAATAGAATCACCGACAGGTATACACACTGAAAAGGGTCGCTGGAGCAATTCTGGCATTATACCAAACTTTTCGGCCACTTATGGGGTAACATAGGACAAGGTGGAACCTGGATCTATCAAAATATAAACTGGGTGAGAGCAAATGTCCAGCATACCTGTCACAACATCCGGCGACAACTCTGACTCCTGTCGCCCCGATAAAGCATAAGTGTGATCTGGACCGCTGCCTGAACTAGATGCCCTTGACCTACCTCAGCCTCGGCCGGCTGAAATTGAGGGCCTGTGCCCTGCTTAAGGTGCTGGGGCATGTGACCCTGCTAAAGATCTATCCTATCAGTCCCAATCACCCTGACCTCTAGCTAGAAAATTGCTCATCATGTCACCTTCTTGTCCACAAATGTAACAAGCAGTATAACCATACCTGCATGTCCCAAGATGACATCGACTGCAAATAGCACAACATGCCATAGTAGTCCTACTCTAATCTAACCCCCACTACTGCTGAGAACCTAATGCCTGTGAGCTCACATCGGGCCCTGACTGCCCTCGACGGTCTGATCTACCACCCTGTTGCTGCTATGGAGGTGGGGGTCTGAGTGGCCTGCCTGATATTTGTGGCCTAGGCCCGCCCTGAAATTCAACCTGCATGTCACTAGGTCTGGCCCTGCGACGCTTCTCTTGGTTTGACCTTTCTTTCTCCCACTGTCGCTACCTAATACCCTCAATATTCTGAGCAAAAGTCTGAATCCGGGAAATATCCATGTCCTCCTGCAGAGTAGCCGTAACACAAGTTTCCACGTACTCTAGAAGCAGCCCCATACTAAATCGGTGCACTCGGGCTGTCATAGTGTCTACAAAAGCTAGTGCATGTCTAGCCAAGGAATCAAACCTCATAGCATATTTTCGGACACTCATTAAACCCTGCTCCAGGTACAAAAAATGATCTACCCAAGCCTGTCGAATTTTCCGTGGAAAGTAGTGATCCAGGAAGGCCTTTGAGAAACTAGGACAAGTCAGAGGAGGAACATCTCTACCTCGGGACCTCTCCCAGCTCTCGTACGATAACAATGCTATGTCACGTAGTTGAAATACCGCCAACTGCGGGGGTAACATGCATTACCCTAAAAATCCGTTGCAACTGGTCTAAGAAGTCCTAAGGGTCCTATTTTCGATCCGTCCTTGTAAGCTGCGGGGGACTCAGGGAAAGGAACTACCGGACCCTCGAACTCCCAGGTCCTCCCGAAGACTTCGTAACCACTAGTACCGTAGGTTGTCACTGAGCGGCCATCATCTGGGCTAACATATAGACAGCGCTCCTAACCTCCTAATCTAATGGTATCGGTATAGGAGCTTCTGGAGGTTGTGCCGCCATGTCCGCTGCCTTGGAATACTCCTGGCGTGGAAGAGACTGCTGAGGAGACCAAGATAAAGTCCCCCTATTGCCCTCAGATCGGGCTGGCTCTGACTGAGGCACCCTGCTAGTGCCCTCCCATGTCGCAACATCTAATTTTCGGCAATTCGTAGTCTATCGTGTGTCCAACATTTCTTGTAGATAAGCAGAATAAGATAAGCTTAGGGACTCAACCCTATACAATATAGCTCTATAGCACGACTGAAGAACAAAGAAGGGTAACCACACTATTATACCCTGTAGCCTCCTGCCTATGGAATGTGGTGCACAACACACCTATAGACAAGACTCTACCAGACATGGCTTGCAGACTCCCTAGGATACAACCTGCTCTGATATCAAGTTTGTAATGCCCTACCTTGGGAGGCATGACTGGCACCTGATTCCATACTGGGATCTGAACTAACTTGACTGGGCTTGTGCACCTATGGTGCATGCCTACTCTTCAAATCAAGAAAACGACGAGCTATATCTCGGCTGTAAACATAGCCCCCGGCCAACAAGGCCGCATAACTACCTGTAAAAGAAAACAGCTAACTAACAACAAGCAGTACCAAGGGATCCTATGCGGGCCGACAAGACCATCATGTTGTCTAGTTATCTCATAATGGAAACAAGCAATCAAAACTATACTATAGCTAACAAGGCTACTAACTAATAGCTACACTAGGCCCCCCACGACCATCACACAAGGAAAAAAATACATAGGCCCCACACGGCCAACAACAAAACTAATACTAGAAATTTGTAGCCTACAAGCCACTAACAATGGAATAATGATCGGGATAGGGCCCCAACCAACCCATAAATTGTACAAAAAAAGAACAAATATTTTAACTAACAACTCTGAGGCAAAAAGAGCTGATCAAACTGCTGACTCGGCTGATGACTAGGGAGGTCCTGAGCTGGGTCTAATCGTACCTGTAGGCAAGTAATGAAGTGGCCCAAAGATGGACGTCAGTACAATATGTTTAGAATATGTAAGGCAGTAAATGAAAATGACTGAATAATACTGATAATGAAACTGAAACAATTCAATAGGAGGGATAGAGAGTTAACCTGACACAACCTTATAACCTATTGTACAACTAACAATAAATAGTGCAAATAAGAACCTAACTTGGCCCCCATAAGCTCGGAAGGTACAACCATCACAGAATAACCCGCCCGGGGCCCCCATAAGCCCTGACGAGCACACTTCAATCTATATACCCCTAACAAGGTTAAAATGAGTTAATAGGTAACTATATCCAACCTACCGGCCCCCTAGGTCTGCAGCTACCCGCTCGACTCCTGATCTATAGTTGTGCCTGAGTTCGGTGGACTCTTGATAACTACACCTCGGGCACCAGGCTCGAAGAGGTTCAGTGATACCGATACAGAATAAAGATAATAGTCTATCCATGGAATGGAGTGTAATATGGCCCTTGGGCCTCTGCATCATCCCTTGGGACGATATATCACTCCTTGGAGCGGCGTCATATAGCCTCGTAGGCATTGACACAGCTAGTAACCCTGGGTTTGGTCATGTAAGGCTATACAGGGCAGTTTCACTCCCAATCTAAACAGACAACACCAATCTCAGACTAATAATAGTAGCTAACCACAATAATCATGCTTCTGGTATTCTTACGAGAGTCTAAGTCGTATTATGACATGACAGGAACAACTTGCTGAAAGGATTATCCTTAACATACCTCGAATGTTGATTTCTGATTTAACTGGCAAGGTTTAACTTGTAAACTGCAGTTCCTTCCAACTGTAACCTCTATGCTGAGAGAATAAAATTAATTTCAATACTAAACTCGACAAATATCGATAACTTTCAATAATAGAATTAACTATAATCCAACTTCGAATAACTCAACCGAAAATCTATAATTTCCCAGAAGTTCAGAAGGGAGAAATGCTTACCTAATGACTGTGACCGAGTAGGAATCAATTTGGAGCGATTCTAACAACTTTTACTCGGCGGAGTTCCGATTTGCCGTGTGAATTTTTGAGAAATAACTCGGTAGTAATGCTTCCCATAGGCCTAAAACTCATTACCCGAATTTAATTTGAGATTGTATGCATTTGGTAGCATAATCGGATGAAAATTAATCAAAACTTGCAAACTTTTACTTCTCTGGCCGAGATATCATTTAAGAAATGATTCAAATGAAAGAGGGAGGGGTTTATATATAGCTAAGGGAAGTGGCAGGGTGGCGCCCCACACTTCCCAAAGTGCTGAGACAGCCCCACGTTGTGCCCCTCCATGCGTCAGTGGGCCTGGTGCGTTACATTGGCCAGTGCCCTGCCGGTTGGCGTGTCGCGCTGGCCCTTCGCGGCCTAGCCTTTCCCATCCCTGCTTTTGAGGCTTTTCCCCCATGCGTCAAGATCTCTTTACTCTTCACAAATCTACATGTACACTTACTAATCGTTACCATTTATAGGGTGTAACACTATTTGTGGCAGATAGTAACTTGTGCTTGATCAGGCAGAATTAGTGTTGAAGCTAGAGTAGCCAATGCGTCAGCTTTCTTATTTTCCTTCCTCGTTACATGTTGAAGGGTCACATCTCCCAGCCATCCTATCAACTTCTAAGCATAACCGTGATAGGGGTATAGTTCGGGCTTCTTGACCTCATAGCTTTCCAAGAGTTGATTAATCTCTAACTAAGAGTTACTGAAGACTTGCAATTACAATTGTTTCATGTCGACAACCATCTCAAGCTCAAGTATTAATGATTGATATTTAACGATATGGTTGGAGAAACATTGTTTCAAAGTAAAGGAGTATTGTAGAACCTTTCTATCACGATCTAAACATAGGCCTTGATCGAGACACAGAAAAAAAACCCCGAGAGGCTCCAAGTCGACCCATGGCATGAACATGATATCTAAGAATCAACATCATAAAGAGGAAGTCTAACATATACATATATAACATAGTGAAAGTCTAAATAGCTGAACACATAATACACAAGTCTAAAATTGAATACGTACTATGTCTGATAAGCCTCTACTACTGACAAGTTGATGGGACAATATCCCAACTAACTCACTAAAGTCTGAAACTGAAAACACCAAATACAACTGCTAAAGGGCCCTCAGAAAATGAGGACTCACCAACTGAGACTGGGAGATGCTAATACTGAGAGTCTGTCTAATAGCGGGGCTAAGCCTAAATATCTGAGCCTGTATCATAAAATGATACAGCATAGAGTATGCGATCAGTGTGTGGAGTGTACCGAGTATGCAAGGTAATTAAAACCTTTAAGTAAGTAAAATCAGTGATCATGCATAATGTAAAACATTTCATCATAAGATCCTGAGAGTAGGGCTTGTACACTATTATCTGAAAACATGGCTTAAACATTACTGAATATCACAACTAAATCGAATGACCCAAAGCTGAAAACTGATAAGCATAAGTAAAACTAAACATTGGGCCAAACCTATTGAAAACATAATATCATGATTGATGAACATGCATAATTGAAATCATGAGGAACAATGTGAGACTCGTATTATAACCGACATTACCACAATAGAGCTTACGTGGTCCCGACTATTACACTCAAGTAGGCAGAGTTGTCTAAAGCCTTGCCAGGGCTAAGAACACTACCCTTATATCGATATCAAGCTAAAGGTCCCCTGGGGGCAGGGGAATCTTAAAAGGGAGGTCCCAAATAATCTGAACATACTTACGTTGGACGTAGTTCTGAGGCATCGAGTTGACTGACCCTTAGCCTACTCGGTGCTAGACATTACTCCCAAAACATGAATATGCTCTCCATCATTTTTTTCAAAGAAGCTGAACCATCGTCTAGTGATGAAGCCGACTCATAACATACATGCATAATCTAAAATCATAACATGGGGAGCCTTGGGCTCAAACTATACCACAAGCTTAATATAATGAGAGTCTAGACTCCAAAACCATGTGGTAAGCTAATACATGAAATTTAGATAAAACATGAAATATACTTGATCATATAGGCTTTCCCAATACTTAAACATGCTTGGTCATCGAAAATGTGAACATGGACATGGGTAATTCGAAATCGTACTTTCATCATATACATCTCATCATGCTTGAACACATATATCATAATCTCAACTTTTCATGAACTTTCATGGATGGACATCATAATTTGTAAAATTTGAAAACATTGTAAAATATGCCCATGAAACATAATTCAACATTTGAAACATGAATTGATCATACCCATGATTGATACTTAGAGAATTCACATGTTGGGTTAAAACCCCATAGATTCATCAACTAGAATTTTCATGAATTGAAGAGGGATTGAACATGGATGTGGATGATTACACCCATTCATAACCCTACATACCTAGATAAATCTGATTTCACAAACCCTCTTGAAAGCCCAAAGGAAATTTAAGGAAGAACTTGATGAATCTAAGCTTGATCACCCTTAGGATCTTCTAGACTTGCATGCATGGAAGAGAATAGGCTTAGAATGAACTTATCCCTCTTAGAACACACTTTTTTGAGCTAGGTCTTAGAAATTTAGAAATTACGAAAAATTCCTTAATAAATTTGTAGAAAAATGCACACCGCCAGTCCCCATGAGGGACTGGACGACTCGTGACCAACACCATAACTCGTGGCTTGCACTGAAATTTTGCCTTCTGAGGGTCACCACGAGTCATTGGGTGCACCACGAGTTACTTAACGACTCGTGGTGCACCTTACGAGTCATTGGACGACTCGTCTTATGACCTGGTGTAGAAAATTCTATTTTCTCCATTTCAACCCTCGAGGCTGATCTTAGGGCTTCCTGGGTATTACACTTTCCTTGTGGAGTGATAAACACCATGCCAGCACTAGTTTCGCAATGATATGCAACACCATCAAATACATTTTCCACAAAGGTCGAATTTAAATAACCATTGCATCTTCATCAGGTAGTATATTGATTCACTTCCAATTATCAGGTATCAGTGATCTGCCAGAAAGTTGCTAATGCTTGTACCTTTATGTCTTTTTGAGCGACGTATGCAATCTCAAATTGTTGAAACTGGAGGAACCACCTAGCTAGTCGACACTGAGTACTGGCTTTGACATCACAAACTTGATGGGATTTGCTCTAGAAATGTGATGAACAATGTGAGCTTGGAATTAGTGCTTCAATTTTTGGATAGAGAAGACTAACACCAAATACAACTTTTCAATTGGCGAATAATTCAACTCGTTTGGTGTCATCATTCTACTTAAGTAATAAAGGAATTTTCTTTTCCTTCACTATTATCTTGGGCCAGTAGTGCTCCAACAGACCATTATGCTAAAATGTATAGTATGAATGGTTTTCCAAGTACCGGGGATGCTAGAACCGAAGTCTTTATTAAATATGATTTGATGCTCCCAAAGGCATTAGCATAAGTTTGGTGATGGTTGAATGGTTGGCTTCTTCTAACTAGGTTCAAGTTGAATCTCCTAAGATACACTAGATTTCCTCTAAGGCCTTTTAATTTATGAATATTCCAAGGCCTAAACTTCTTCAAAATTGCGTTGACTTTGACTTGATTAATTTCAATTCCCCAATGTCGCACAATGAAAATAAGAAACTCTCTAGAAGTAACTCCAAAGTCAAATTTCAATGGGTTCATTCTGAGTTGATATCTTCAGAGTAGCTCGAACACCATTCTCAAGTATTGCAAATGGTCGGTTTACTTTCTTGGCTTCACCACCAAGTCATCGACATAGCATTCAATATTTTTATGGAGCAAGTCATCAAAGATATTCTGCATAGTCTTTTGATATATGGCACCGACATTCTTCAAACTAAAAGGTATTATCTCGTGGCAATAAATGCCCTTGTGTGTATGAAATGTAGTGAGTTCTTCATTCTTTGATGCCACATGGATTTGGTTATACTAGATAAACCATCCATGAAATACATTGCCTCATAACTAGTGGTACTATCAATCATCAACTCTGGGATGGGGATCAAAAACTCATCCTTAGGGTATGCGTTGTTAAGATCCCTAAACTCAATGCAGACTCAAATTTGATCATTCTTCTTCCTCACTGGAACAATACTTAAAATCCACGTGGGGCATTTAACTTCGCGAGTGAAGCCAACTTCAATAAGTTTGTTAACTTCATTTTCAATCAATGGAACTAAGTCTGGTCTGAACCATCTTAACAGGATGAGCACCACTCTTGATTGCAAGTTTATGGATCGCTACTTTGGGACATCTCCTTATAACTCCAAGTAAAGACATCCCTATATTCTCCGAGCATATCCATATAAGTGATTTCTTCATCAACTACAAGGGAAGTACTTAAATAGGTTGGTCTTGGATCTTCATCGATGCCAAGATTAACTTCCTTCAAGGAGTCTACTGTGGCCTTCACTCTTTTTTTAAGTTCTGATGGAGCATCTCTAACATCTTCATCCTTCCGAAGATCATTATCATTGACAAATATGTGATAACACCAGGAGACATCCTCTAGCTTCTCGTCAACCTCCATTTGAGATAAAGTATCATGCTCACTTTTTGCAGAGATATAATATAAATAGCCTACACTTTCATTGTCTTTGCCACGTTCCTTGGTATAAACCACAGTGTGATTCTTTTCCTTTAGTACCTCCCCATGTGAAACAATAAGTTTTGTTTGTCGCCTCATTTTAGAAGGAATCAAACTTTGACAATTCTTCTGGATTTTAAACAAAGTGGGCGTTCTTAAGCTCTGATTGTTTTTCTGGAACTTCTTCTTCTTCTTCTTCTTCTTCTTCTTCTTCTTCTTCTTCTTCAATGGGCCTAACCTTTCAAATAAAAAAGTTTTTGCGGTTGATATTTCAAGTCAGTCAAAGATAGAAGGTCTTTTGTCGGGAAAATCAAACTCATGTTCCACAGTGATGTAATTAGTAGCTACCCTTCTTATGGAAATGCGAATTAGAAGTGGTGGCTTATATCCCAAACCCTCATGTGATTGCATGATGGAAACTTCTGATGGGAGTTTCCCTAACTTCGATAGTTCATTTAGGCTGTATTCAGCCTTTGCAAATAACTTGTAGGCATTTGGATCAAAACCTTTATTTGTACATCTCATAGGGAGTGCCACATTTTGCAGAGAATTTTGAACCACAAACTATTCAAGTAGCTTTAAGAATAAGTTAATCGCGTCAATCCATCTGATAGGGAATATTAGCCTCTTTAGTATATTTCCTTGGGTGTCAGACGATTGACTTTTCCCTTTCTTTACCTTTGGCATATAACGAAGCACATAAGCTATCATTTTTTAAAGACACAATGTTTCTTTTATTTGAGATGGAGTGGGGCTCTTCAATGCCAACTTTGGCTTTTCCAGCAGTCACATTGGCTTCTTTAGTTGCAAGCTCATCCATCTTGGCCATTGCAACCTTGTGACTTTTACTTCTTTCACAATATAGTTTTTCAAGTAGAACTTTTCATCGGCAAAGTGTGACTCAGCTTCTGCAAATGGCTTATGATTGACAGCTATCTTCTTCTCAACTCCACCTTCGAGGTACTTCAAACATTGATAGTAGGAGAATGAGACAATTTTGTTCTTGTGTACCCAAGGTCTTCCAAGAAACATATTGTATGAAGTCTTTGCGTCGATTACATGTATCCGTGCGCTTGATCGTCAAATCTTCGATGTTGATCTCTAGCTTGATGGCACCTATGGCCCTTGGCCCCCCTTGATTGAATCTTTGAATCATTAAGTGACTTTCAAAAAGCTCTTCAACTGAGATGTCGAGCTCCTTTATAGTGCAAATAGGAAGAGTGTTAACTCCCGATTCATCATCTATCAAGATTCTATTTATCCTCTTTTCAAGTGCATGATCCACTATATATAAAGGATGATTCTGCAGTTTTTCACCCAACAGAAGATCGTCTTCTATAGAGGTGATTTTTGTATCACACACGTGAACTTCTTGAAAAGAGGGCTCAAAAAGCTTTTTTCTGGCGATGATGAAGACAATGTTGATAGACTTCCATTCTTTGCTGCTTCGTCGTTATTGAAGCACCATGCCTCGATGTTGTTTTGAGAAATATTCATGCAGAACCCACTTGGTAAGAATTCCTCCAAAGTCACAGAACGTTGTGGTTTCTAGTGGTACTACATCTTCACTTTTACCATTTATGGATACTCACTTGGTTTTTGCTTCCTTGGTCTTCTTACCATTCTTTTCTAGTTGATTGTTTAAATGTTTCCTTTTGAAGACTTACTTTTTAACGTCTCCATCTAGTCACCAGAATTTAACCCTCATCACCGGCTTCATCATCTTGGATTTTACCTTGCTCCAATAGTCCTTTTTTCATGCTCTTCAAAGTTGCATATCTTGACTGGATTGAGAGAGCCAATGGTGACAGATATTAGATTAGAACTTGTCTTATTATCCTCAAGAACAATCTTCTTCTTATTAGCTAGCTGTGTAACTCTATCCTTGAATACAAAGCGCTTCTTAAGAGGGTGACCCACAAGTCGATGATACTTGCAATAATTTGGATCATTTGTTCTTCCATCTTCATTAGGTCACTTCACCTCTGCAATTCAATGGGTTTTAAATCAAGAAGTTCATCAAAAGTTTTTGGGAGATCAAAATCAAGGAAGGAGTATTCCCTTTCCTGCATCTCCTTGTTTGGTTGCCTTGAGAGGAAGTTGTTTTCATACTCTGCTTCTTCCTCACCTTTGTAGTAAAATCCACTGGCGATATATTGACATTTATGGAATCTTTATTGTCACTCTTGGGTATAAACTTGCTCCATATCTTAGGTTCTTGCTTGTCCTTTCCTTTGCGAGGATCATAAACAGGCATCACTCCATTTCCAAAAGAAGATTTTCTCAACTCCATGTCATGATCATGAGTAGCGAGCTCTTCAAAATACCTTAACTTAATTCCTTGCAAGATGTAGAGAAGTCCCCACTGCATTCCTTGAATACACATCTCTATTCCAAAAATTTCACTTAGTCTACCTTTTCAGTTTAGACTTGCATTTCTCTATCGATTTGATGAAATCAATAACCAGTTTATCCTTTCTTTGACACAAATTTGTGAGTTCTTCCATTCTAACAGTACTTGTGTTATATAAGTGATTGAAGAACTCCTACTCCAGTTTCCCCCAACTATCGATAGGATTAGACTCAAAATCTGTGTACCAATCAAAAGCATTCTCTTTGAGGTAGCTAACGAACTGCTTGACAAGATAGTCCCCATAAGTTTTCGTGTTGTTACATGTTTCGACAAAATATGCAACATGTTGCTTTAAGTTTCCCTTGCCTTCAAATTGCTGAAATTTGGGAGGCGGGTAATCGACGGACATCTTGAGGCTATTAATTTTTGTAGTGTACGACTTTGCATACATGAGAGAAGACTTGAAAGCAGTTTCATAGTTGTTCTTGATAGTCCCTTGGATCAACTCCTTTAGTTGGTCAAGTGGAATCATCCCTTTAAAATAAACTGAAATTTCCTTGGTGGGCAATGCATGTTTAATTTGCAGGAGTTTTAGTCTCTTGAACTTTTGGACCCTACCCAGGTACATGGCTAGATTCTCCTTCCACTAAGCCGTCCACCTTGTCCATCAACTTTTCAATTCGAGTGTCTTGATTTTGCATAAACTTGGTCAGGCCTTCAATTACCTTTGTCAAGTTTGCTAGTTGCTCTTCCATAGATGAAGCATCGGTTACCTTCGCTTGCATGATTATCAGAGATGTTGGAGAATAACACAGATTACCATGCAAATTGATCTTTGACTGGATCATCTTACAATAATCTATGCTATTTTGCCTCCTAACACAAGATCGAAGTCGAAGAAAAAAGGAAGCTCTTTTGTAGATGTGCTAGTGATCTTTGTTTTGTAGTTGTGGAGGCTCTTTTGTAGAGTGAGAAAGGAGTTTGCCAAGAAAGGAGCAACCCTTTGATGAAAAAGAAGAAAAACAGCAATGGAAAAAAATTAACTGAAAAAAAAATTGAACAGAAAAAATTTGAACAGAGAGAAGAAAAGTTAAAAAGAAAGAGTTCATTTTTATCCCGATGAATGAATAAATAGGGAAGAAGATGACTCTTATATAGGCCCAAAATGAGTCCGAAACTTAAATGATTGGAAAAAGTCCAAAAGATCAAATGTAATGTGCAAAATATAGTGTATCGTATAATTTTTAGCCTATAAAATTTAAGCGTTATATAAAAATTGATATCTCATATAAAAGAATAAGTTATGCAAAAAGGATTTCATGAAAAAATAAAATAAGATTCCAATATGCACCAAGTTTCAGCAACGGGGCTACTTGAAATTAACAATATGAATTCGAATAAGAGATGAGAAATAATTTTCTTTTTTTGGCTGATTGAAGCAGTGGTGATATACCTTCTCCAAGATACATAGATTAAAAAATATGTAAGTATTATAATTTTAAAGAAGTAAAAAAGTTTATATCTTCTATAACTTGTAATTTAAAATTTATTTATAATATAAATAGAGAACTTTTTAAGAATTTTGTTATAAAATAACTTTATGTTATTAATTATTCTTTTATATTACCTACTTTAAAATATATTTATAAAGTTATCCCACTATGTTATTTTCATTTGTGCAAATAAATTTCAAAGTTTTTATTGTTAGTAATAAAATTTAATTTTTTTTATTCTATTCATTTATCTTTTATGCAAATCAGAAAAAAAATCATTTCTCATCTCTTACTCAAATTTATATTGTGAATCTCAAGTTGCTCCATTGCGGAAACTACATTAGTTCAACGATGTATGTTGCCTTTTGGCAAATCCGTTTTGTTTTTCCATAAAATCTCTTTTTGCGTAGCGCATTTTTTATATGAGATATTATTTTTTTTGTGTGAAAAAAAGTGGCTGACAACAGTTAAAAGTGAGTCTCAATTAATTTTTTTCTTTTTGAAACTTTAGAATAATTCGCAGCATTTATAATTTCTGCCACAGTTTTTATCTTTCGGGTGAACATGACATTTTGTATGTATTGAATAAATTCTCTGTTGTATAATAGCCTGCAAATCACACAGGAATATAAACTGCACCAAATAAACTCTGCACGATAAACTCGATTTAAAAGACATTAAAAAATAAATCGAACCCAAATCATTCATACGAATAATCGCCTTCCAAACTAACCGAGCCACCCTTCTGTAGCATCAATTCTTACTAACACACAAATCCTTAATACGACGCACTTTGTTTTTGCACATTATTCGTCAAAGATAATGACTGATGCCTCCTTTTAAGAAAACCTCACGCCTTTTAAACACAGGGAATTATATGCATTCTGACAAAATATATCATATGCAATAATTGAATAAAAAAACAGTTTAAAATATTAAGTACTACTCGCTCGGTTCCATTTTAATTTTAGAATAAAATTTACATATTTATTAAGAAAAATTAGTAGCGATGATAATTTAATTAATATAATTTTATTAATTTTTAAAAATATATAATAATAATTATTTTCATATTTTGGAATAATTTTAAGTAGTAAGGATAGAATTGGAAAAATATGGTGAATTATCTCTTCAATTTTGAAACTAGCAAATATTTTGAAATATCTACTTTTAGTATATCTAGTAATTAAAATGGAATAGGGGGAGTAATAAATTAAGTATTTACTCCTTTGTTCTATTTTAATTGATAGGATAAGATTTGCACACCCATTAAGAAAAAATTAATAGAAATTGTGATTTGATAAATATAACCCTGTTAATTTCTTTGGAAACATATAATAATAATTCTTTTCACATTTTAGAATGACTTTAAGTAGTAAGAGTATAATTAAAAAACATCATTAATTATCTCTTAAATTTTGAAACTAGCAAATATTTTGAAATAACTATTTTTATTAATATACATAGCAATTAAAATGTAACAGAAGGAGTAATTGACAAAGTCAAAAATATAAAAATCAAAATGACAATACAAAATAAAAAACAAAAATCTCTGAAATCATTCCGCTAATTTACAAACAAGGAGAGAGATGAATTTTATGCCGAATGCGTTTAGTTAGAAAAGCAGGCCGGTGGATCACGCACTTGGCTTTGTTTCTTTTGTCAATATAATAATAAATAAAGTAACATTTCGCACTTTATTTTTGAATTCACACTAAAAAGAAAGTGATGAACACAGAAAACATACATTTATTTACTAGTAAGTATCGGATACCACCTTGAACAACCCGCAATTTCCCACTATATTCTTCATTCCCAGACGACGATTTTTTTTAAATTAATCTCTATATCGATCTCGATCGTGATGATTTCCTGACAATAGTTGGATATCTCCAGAAAATTGACAAATTATAAAATTAAACAGAAAAACCTAATTTTTTTATCTTTCTGCTAAGCATGTACTCATTCTTTTGATGAAGATGATGAAGAAAAGGTACAATTTGATGATGATGATGATGTGAAACGGATCTGAAACCCTAAAAACCCATCAGTTTTGGAACTCCACAAAAAATTGCTTCATTTTTCCTCAAGGTAACACTGCTGCTGAAATTTTCAAAGCTATTTCAACTGCCGTGGATTTTAGGGACTCCTCACTTTAGGGTTTATGGACGATACAGGAAATTGCAACAATAGGAAAAGGAAATATATTCTTACTAACTTTCCGAAAGGAATAACAAAAATCGCGATTGCTCTTTAGCTTGAAATTTTGATTCTTATTGGAGCACTTTTTATCATTTAGGGGAAGCGCTGGGCTGATTGATCATCCGCGGAATTGCAAAGATAGAAACCTTTTAGTGGGGTGCTATACTTCCTATTTAGCTGATAAATACTCATATAATCTATTGAAACATGCATGCCAGATATCGCAGTCCGGTAACTGGGAATAGGTCTGGTTCAATGGGGATTGGGGATGTGGCCACTTCACCTGAGCGATTTGTGAGAGGTCGTGGTGAGTACAGAAACTATAGCCGGGTGGTTTTTGGGCGAGGCCAGTCAAAGCAGTTTGGAAATGAAATTTTCATGGAAGCTGGACGGCTAGCGGCTGAGTACCTTGTTTCCAAAGGAGTGCTGCCCCCAAGTGCTCTTTCTGGGAAATATCAAAATGGTAGCGTAAAGAACCCGGTCGGAGAATTTCAGGGATTTAGGTCGCAGGAGGCTGATTTTATGCCGGTCCCTGTGGAAGGTCGAATATCAGGTATTCCTCTTTTGGAGAATGCCGCAGGTGATGTAGGCCATGGTAGGAAAAGGTTTCCTGATGAATATAACTCAATGGGTTCAAGAAGCTTTATGAGAGAAAGGAGAAGAAGTGGAACCGTTAAAAATTATGGCTCTGAGTTCAATCGAGAATTAGGAAGAATTGGGTCGTGGAATAGAGTCAGGAACTCTCCTGATGTGGATGGTCAAGATAATGCTTTTTCTGGTAATAGAAATGAACAGCAAGTGGCTAAGAATAGTGATGGGGTTTTGCAAAATTCCCCTCCCAGGAAAATAAATCCTGAAATTGAGAGTTCAGGGGACTCACTAGTTGATTCGGAGCCTGCAGACCAAAACAAGGCATGGGATGATGCAGGTAAAAAGGCAAGTCCTATTAGCACTGGAACTAATCTTCCACCAGAGGATGGACGGCAACATAATGAGAACTGTGTTGAAATGGAAGCCTCAAAAATAGAAGTTGATCAGGTTGATGTTTTCAACAATAACGGTGAATTGGAGAGAGAAGCTTCCAAGGAAGACATAGAAGTTAAGCTTTGCACTGAAGAACATAAGAAGACAAGCAAGAATAGTAATGATTTACTTAGTCTCTGGAGGTTTGACCATGTTCCCAAAAAAACTCGCTCTTCATTGGCAAATAGAGTTATGAAGCTTTGTGATAATGCAGTCACTGAAGATGAGAATACCCGTGAGATGGAGCTTCCTAAGGATACTCAAACACATTCCGAACTGAACTGTGTGGATGTTTCCCCTGGTTTAATTTCATCTCCTCACAGTCTTGATGCAAGAAACCTTGACTCTGGCAAGTCGGAACCTCTTGATTTGGAGGAAGAATCGTGTTGTTCTCATGTCATTAAGCAGGTAAATGAGACGGGTTCCTCTTCTTTTGGAGACGGCATGGAAATAACGGAAGACGAAACAAATGTGGAGTTACCTGGATTTGAAAGGTGCAGTTCTATTAACTTGGAAAGAGGAGAAAAACGAGCATTAGAGCATGATGATGATTGTACAGGGGGAACTAAGAAACCTAGAGAATTGGCTTCATCAGTGTGTGCTCTTTCAGATGGTATTCTGTACCATTCTAATTCCATGGAAGACTGGCCGAATTCACAGGAACCAGGTACTTCGCATGGTGAGGGAGTGATATTGTCATCAGATGAGAAGAAGTTGGTTGACATTCCTCTGATTACCAAGAGTGATGTGGAGCCAGGCACTGACTTTACAGAAAAACAACTTCTTCCAGGCTCCTTGAAAACTTGTGACCTCAATCTTTTGGAAGCTTCTGATGTGAATGAGACTCAAAATGCTGATCCCGTTCATATCTTCCCGGGGATAACTGGAAGTGTAAAACAAGAAGCCCCAGTTGATATTGATCTGACCATGAGTAGTAACTGCAATATAGCTAGTAAATATGCGAAATCTGGCTTTGATCATATTGACATTGAGGTGATTGATTTGGAAAATGATTCTGAACTAGAAAACAAGGCTTTGAATATTCCAGAGACAAGGTAAGATGATAACATTAATATATTTGTCTTCTAATATGGCTTTGCGTCTTTCGTTTGCATAAGTGTAATTCAGGAGAATGTTGGTCCATGATTCATCTTTTAGTTAATATTTACTGCTTTCTTTAATTTCCATAAACATGTTTTAGGTGAATCACATTGCTTTCCTAGATTCTCCTCTAATTTCGGAAAGTTATACACAGGTCTGAAGTTGTATTTACTGAATCAGATGTTTTTTCTAATAACCCACATGGTACCGACGATATTCCTGATGTTCAGGACGGTTATGGACTGATGATATCAGAATTGCTGGGGAATGATATACCAAGCTGTTCTGCTGTACCAGCAAATATGAATTCTTTACACAATGATATGGGCCTGCATAATGGAGAGGTACTAGTGCCCCGATTCTCATACTTGGTCTTTGGCAGTTATTTATAGAATTGATTCAAATGTTAATTTTACTATTGTTGTTTTCTCTGCTTCACTTGCAGCTGAGAATGGTATAACTCTTGATGAATGTTCTTCACAAACCTCTTGTTGAATATTAATTTTTGAATTTTTTATCCTCAGGCAATGCTTGGAGATGATGATTCAATATACATGTCTTTGGGAGAAATACCTATAAGTATGCTAACGATCTTTTCTCATGCACTTGAATCTGATCTTACTACTTGAGGTGTTTTTGGAGGAAATCCTGTGCGTGTATGGAGACACGGTTTCTCCATGATTCAACCTATATTATGCATTCACTAATGGTTTCACCGATTGCTTGTTTCTAATTATTGGGTACCTTAATGTTTTCGCTATTAATTTGATTTCTAATTATTCTGCACATTGTATAAGCCTTTTGCTTTGGTATGATGGTCCAGAAGATGTGTCCCATTGCTAATCAGGGGTCTTACTGTCAGAAGCTCTACATCCTCTGAACAGCATCATGAATTTTGTAGAGGAAAAAAAGTCCAAAAAAGAAGGAAGAAATTGATTGATGATTATAGGACTGATAAGCAATAAGGAAATCCATGTTGATGAGAGTGACCTTAGACTTTTGAAACAAGGACGTGTGTTTTGTTGAACGATGTGTAGTTTATCTTGGTCATTTCATTGATGTTCTGCTCCACAGCCATAGTAATATGTTCCACGTGCCTCTGTGCACATGTATGTGTTCTTCTCTGTTTTGTAGGTGAAATCTCAGATGCTATAGGTGTCCGAGGTCGTCTTTGTTCTCTAAGTATGCTTAATATATTTGTGTAGGCTTTCTGAGGGCCTGGGAGCAGCAGACTCAAGAATTTGGGAAGCCATTTTAAGCTTCAACCTATCCAGGGTTTCGTGAAATATGTAATGAAATAATCATCTGTATGGCTAATTTTAGTTGTCAAAGATTAGCTCTATGCTACAGCAACTTCATGTACATTTAATGGCTTATGTAAGATCTCACTTCCAGCTGATGTAAGTACTGTCTCACCATTCCCTTCCTTCTCTCTTGAAGGGAGGTAGTCAAATGTATTTTCTTTACTCCTTTTCTGTTTTAATCTATTTTTTTTTTATTACAAGTTGTCCGCTCTTGATTAAAAGCTTAGCAGTCAAGTACTTCCCTGATTCACTGTTGTCTGTATAATTGCTTGTAAAAGATATGTGACATCAGAGAGTGCCTAGGAAAGTTATACTTAATGAATAACTGTTGTGTTTGGCCAAATAATATACTTAAGTTGATGGATACTGTTGAGAAAGACATCGGAAGAGTTAATAATTCTATGAAATGCACCATATGGTTCAGTTAATATTTAGTTTTATGGCCAAAGAATGTTCGTTTGTCTAATATCCTTCTTTTGAGGGATTAATGGTTAATGATAGGATGAATATGTAAATCGTAACACAAACAGCTCCGGCCTATCTTCTTTTTTCTTTTCAAATTAGTATTTATGTCAACATTCATGTTATGTGGTATATGAAACATCAAATGAGAATATTGTGTTAACACGAGATTTTGTAGTCTGTGAAAACTCGTGCACACCTCATACATGTTTCTGGAAATGTTTTAACTATCATTCTTCATGAAACTATGCATTTCTGGAAATTGCATTGCTGCTTTGTTGAGACGAATTGGATGCAGGAATCTATAGAAATTTTTTGGTCAATTGATCCCACGGGTATTTGATCACCTTTTTGTATTCTTTTCTTAATTTTAAATTCCAAACTCTTACTGAAATACTTATTGCTTGTGCTCGGAAAGTTTCCTTGGAAGGGTAGGATATGCATAGAAAGCTTAGCTTGTCCAAGCTCTCCATTCTATACTTAAAGCTGAAAATCCAGCTTTACTATATGTGAATGAAGTTCAGTGTTGGAGTTGAACTTTGATTGTTGTTTGTTCTTAAAAGTATGGACACCTAGCTCTTGCCAACATCTGAAGAATGAAATTATGCATTTCTTTTTCATGTTTGGTTCGTGATGGCAAGTTAACGTAAACGACGTTGGAACCATATTTTGAGGCAGGTCTTCTTAACTCGTTTGCTGAATTGCTAAGAAAAATATATATCTTTAAGAGAGACATGTGTGGCAATTAGCTTCATTAGTAGATTGTGTGTGTTCTACTTCTTCCGTTTCAAAATAATTGTCATGTTTTATTTTCGAGAGTCAATCAATTTTCAAAGTTACATTATATTAGATTAATTCGATATTTTAAAATTACAATATCGATATTCAAAAACTATACGAGAAGTATTATAAATTATAATTTTTTTCATATCAATATGATGAAAAAATATATTTTAAAATATTAATTAAAATTTATATTGTTTAATTTCCAAAAAAAAAACGTTTCGATAAGTATTTTAAAATGAAGAAAATATATTATAGAAGTCTTGGGAGACAAAGATAGCTGCGAGAAACAAGTATAGAAAACACCGCAAGTGTGTCATTGAGAAGCTCTAAAATCATTGATGCTTGTGGGATGGGCTATTCGTTCGGCAGAGGGGCGCCTCTAGATATTGGGAAATCTCATAACTAGCAAGTTTAAAACATACATATTGCAGAATTTGCAGTTAGTGGTTTTACAGTTTTGGTTTATCCAATTTATTCGATTAGTTCACAATTAGTATTATTTGGGTACGCGCATTGCACGTGTATTTCATGTCAAATATAAGTATAAAATTTTATTAAATCACATAAATATTATGGGTACTAAATTTGTGGTCGAGTTGACAATTTGATTTTTTTATATTTGAAGATCAAAAATAGAGTTGTTCATTGATTTAGAAAAAGCAAAACATTATACATATGTGCTTGAATAGAATAAACCCAAATCAGATTTATAAAAGAAACAGATGAAAAGTTGTCGATCTTACTAAATTTCTCAAAAAATAATTCTAGAAAATGTACGGTTTGTAAATCTCAAAGTTTTAATTTTTGGCGTTGCCGCCATTCATTCAATTGACTTTCTTCCATATGCTGGCTCTGTTTTTGTGCCCTAGACATGGATATATTAAAATGTAAATTATAAAACATAATAAGTTAATAAAAATATATTAATCATGGAACAAATATTTTTCGATAAAAGTGATCGTTTTAGTCGCAATAAAATAAATATGGTGTAACAGGGAAAAATAAACATTGTTTAGCAAATAAATGAAGAAGTTGAGAAATAATTAAATAGAAAAAGTAATTAAAACACAGCTTAGAAGACTTCACAGGCTCAGGATCAATGATTTGATTACATCACAACATCAACAGACCTCCATTACATCATCTAAACAAAATGTCACCAATTAAAATAACGAAAGTGAAGACTAGCCATCACCAATAGGGACACACTTTGAACACAAAAATATGTCATTGAGCTTTTTCTTTAAGTAATGAATGAATTAATATACTTTCCATCAGGAAGTTGAAAGATGAAGGAACTAAATATTGAATACACATATTAAAGATTGATATTAACAGACATTTGATAGGGAGGATTAAAGTAATTCTAAATTTAATTAATTACAATAAATGACATTAATTTTAGAACATTAACCATCTTAATATTATTCATCTTTTACATTTATTATGTACTATCACTTTATCATTTTTTGAAATATAAATTACATTTTAGTAGATGAATAGGTCTGAAGTAAAGGGTAAATATGTCCGTTCAATTTTTTATGGATATTTTGGTCGTTCATTTTAGTATAATCATATTATTATATAAGTGAACAGCCAAAAAGTGAAAGTTAGATTACCACAAAAGTAAATTAAAGATATATGATATATAAGCAAGTGTTCATGATTTTATCTTTCAATCTAAAACTATTCCTATAATATTATATATACTAAAAGCTAAAATTACATACAAATAAATATTATTAGAGCATTAAATATTTCACAATGCATTATTTAAATGATGATGAAGGAGTAAACCTATTTATTATTTGAAGGATATATTAGTCTCTCAATATTTGAAGGTTATTTTAGTATTTTTACTTTTCACTTTTTGCCTTTCCACTTATATTATTATTATTATTATTATTATTATTATTATTATTATTATTATTATTATTATTATTATTATTATTATTATTATTATTTAGTTAGTTAGTTATTATTTATATTTATTTTTTATATTTATTATTATTATTATTATTATTATTTATTAGTTATGTTTATTTATTATTTATTTATTTATTTAAACTTTTCACTTTTGGCTTCTCACTTATATAATAATAAATATATAATTATGATATGATATGATAAAATATTAATATTTAATTATGTATTTAATTAAACTTTAATTTAGTGAAGGGGTAAAATGATAATCTAACTTTTCATTTTTGTCTTCCCACTTATATAATAATATGATATGATGATGATTTTTACATATTATATTTATTTTTATTTTATTTTGTAGAGGTTAAAATGGTAATGCAACTTTGAAGTTAGGAATTTTTCACTTTTATTATATTTTAATTTAATTTATTTTATTTAGTGGAGCTTGTTTAATGACATAACATTAAATGACATTAATTAAATAAATGAAATAAAGAAATAATTTTAAAATAGAAAAAAAATAAGAAAAAAAAAATAAAAATGAAGGCTTTAGGGGAAAAAATTGAACTTTCTTGAATGAGGTTTTGAGCTCTTTACGTCACCCTTAAGTTTTTCTAGCTCAATTGTCCAAATATGTAATATTGAGAGAAATTTACAGCCCATGCTCCCTGGTCGTCTAGTTTATAAAATAGTGCTCAACTCCCTTATTCTTACAAATTTTAGCCGATTTATATATATTTTGAAATCCTTTTTTCAGCTCTAGAGATTTTTTTAAAATTGTTTTATCACATAGGAAGTGGGGGTAGGGATAAAAGGAAGAAGATTACAAAGTGGAAATTGAACCCTCGTCAATAAGGTGAAAATTTAGATAGTCAACCAATTGAGCTATTAAGATTTTTTTTTTTTAATTGTAGTCAAAATCCTATCTTGTCTTTTTTACAGCGGCCTCTCTCTTCTCTCTCATGGTTTGCCAATCTTTTTCTTTATGGCTTGCCTCTCTTCTCTTTCACTTGCTCGCTCACTCGAGAAAAATAAGGCAAAAGTATCAATAAAGTCTTAAATTTTAAAAAAATGATAACTTTGACTAGTTGAGGTCAATGTCCCATTTAAATTGTGATTAAATTAAATGGGTTTGAAATATAATATTTAAAACGTGTTAAACTTTTACAAAAATACAAAAGAACTCAAACCTCACAATTTAATTTGGGTCTCTCCAAACCCATTTATAACAAAATCAAAAAGCAACTATCGGAGAAAAAAATGGCACGCCTCTCTCTCCATCTTCTTCACTACGCTTACGCTTGTTCTTCTTCTTCTTTCGGTCTATCTTCTTTCATTTTTTTGTTGCTGCTTGCCATTATTATCCATCATCATCTCTTTTTTTTGCTGTTGGTGCAACTTATCTAAGATAAAAAATTTTTTTCTCTTGTTCACTTAGCTTCAATTAAATCATTAGGGTTTAAATTTTTAAAATTGAAAATGATAACTTTGGTTAAAGAAGAAGTAGAACATGGGTTTTGTGTTGATAGTAGTATATTTTGTTGTTGTATGCTTAATAAAAATTTTATTTTGTGTATTTTCTAATATTTGTTTTTCTTATTATGGTTATTTGTTTGTAAATAGCATACACCGATAGTGAAATCTTTGTTTTATTGTTGTTATTTTTGTTGTCATTTTGTCATTAAAAAAATATTTGTTTAGATTTTTTCTAACTAAGGAAGTTGTTAGAGGAACTTCAACACTTGTTTGACGAACTCAAAATGTTGCTGAGGTTGTTGTAATAAATTGTTTCAAACAAGTGATGAAGTTGTTTGAATTGCTGCAAGAAGTTGTTTGAATTGCTACAACAACCTAAAATTATTTCAATCGTTATTCCAACAATCTCAATAGTTGTTTGATTTTATCAAGAAAGTATATGAATTATTGCAACAACTTTCTTCAGTACCTTTTTGATAAATCAAACAACTACTGAGGTTATCACAATAAATTATTCCAAACAACTGATGAAGTTGTATAAATTGTTGCAACAATCTAAAAATATTCAAGCAGTTATTGTAACAGGTTCACAATTTATTGTAACAACCTCAATAACAGTTTGATCTTATCAAACAAGTAATGAAGTTGCTGCAACAACTCCCTCAGCTATTGAAAAAAAAATCAATATTTAGAGTACTTGTTTGATTAATTGCAGTAGTTTTTCTCCTATTTATTTTGAATGATTGGATAAATTAATTAATGAATTTTATTTATTTTGTATTTGTAGATAAAATATCTCCAAAAAGAACAAAAAGTACCAATAGAAGTTCAATTTCCAAAAAAGGTAAAAGATCTAGGAGGCAAGTACAAAATAAAAAAAATTCAATAATTCACTAGAAGTGCTTGCTAACCAAGCAACAGAAATAGATGAAAGTGAGGTAGCAAATAAATCTCCAAATTATATGCATCAGGATGAGGGCTCACAAGTCAAAGAAGCCTCATAGGTAGAAGAAGAAATAAGGTCTAACAAATCTATCCATAAAGAAGGCGAGAATGAGATGATTTTGCTGATCATTCTAAAGATAAATCTTCCCATCAAGGAACATAACATTGAGTAATAAAGATGGAGATGGATCTAATCATTCTAAAAAGAAATCTTTTCAGTAAAGAATTGAACATGGAGATGATAAAGATGGAGATGAAGATGATAATGATGGTGATCATAATGATAATATCACAATAGATGAATTATCAAAGTTTGCCTGTGAACTAAGAAAAAATTAAAATAGGAAAATGATGTGAATGTCCAATTTTATACTGTCGAGGCATCTGATAGTGACAGTAATTCAAATAGAACTTGCATTGATACAGTTGTCAAAACTATCAGGCTGATGATTACTACTTAAAGATGTTGTTGGATGTGCAAAAAGAGTTGGGTGATATTGTTGTAAGATTAAATATCCAAAGGACCTTTAATGATTTTAGGAGGATCCTTAGGGAGAAAAACTTAAAAAAGTTCTTTAAGATTACTTGTCTTGGGAAGTTTCTAGACTTTCCTGATTAAATTGCTGCACCATTTAACTGACTATGGTATATATTCTTATTTAACGCCATTATTTATAATAAAAGAGAGAAAATTTGAATAAACTACTATGGCATATTGTTTATTTTGGCATGAAAAAGTTTGTCATTGTAATTTGATTGAGATGTCACTCTCTTTTTGTCGCTAAATACAAGAAGACAATAAAGGGTAATAAATTAATTGAATTCGTAGACAAGAAATATAAGGAAAAGAATTTGGTTGCCCATCTGAAATTCAAATCAATCTCAAGAAACTACAAAAATTCATCGTGCTTAGTTTGATTTGTGTACATCGTTCTTTGTGCAAGAGATGTAGCTAAGGGCGTGCATTCAAGCCATTCAGATTGGATATAAAACTTTTGATTTTTAATTTTTGGATGGAAGAAATACAATCCAAATAAGTGTAGATTGAATTTTTTAAGTTTGATTTTGGATTAGTAGATTTAGATATTTCAGATGTTCGATTTTGACTTTTCAACCTTAAAGGCAGACCATAACAATTAACAACCTCAATTCACATAATAATTTTATCCCTAGAATATATAACTTTGTACAATTAATAAGAATTGAGTTCACCTTATCGCCCATTTCATGTAATTTCATATTGGACTCAATACTATAATCGGTAAGGACATAAGATACTAATTTATTGGACCTTTATAAATTGAAATTATTAGTATTGGGCACATGTGATAGGAGTAGAGCTGAATATAAAGTATAAAAATTTTAAAATTTTATACTGAATTCAATATCCAATATGAAATTCATAAATTTTAAAAATATAATTCAAAGTCCAATGCATAATCGAAAAATTGTATGCTTGCATGTTTAGTTTACTTACGCTTTCCGCATACTTAGTATATTTCAAGTATTTTAACTGTATACTTTATGTGCTATATCATTTCATGATATAGATTCAGGTTTTCAGACTCAGCCACGTGGTTAGATACGCTCCATTCCCATCTTAGCTGCTTGTGGTGAGTCCTCATCTCTCGAGGACGCGATTTGTGTTTCCTATTTCATTTATTCTTCAGTTTTCAGACTTTAGGAGTTAGCTGGGGGTTTGTCCTAGCAACTCATCAGTTTAGTAGAGGCTTTTAGACTTGTATAGACAGATTCAACTTTGTATCAGAGTTTTATGAGATTTGTTATTTTGGGTTTTAAATTAGACTCTTTTAGTTAGCTTCCACTTAGTTATGATTTCTGTTAGTTTTTTTATTCTGATAGTGCTATCCTATTATTATGCCATATGTCGACTTGGGGCCTCTCGAAATTTCTTGTCCCGTGTCCCGATTTGGGCCTATGTTCGGGTCATGACAAACTTATTATCAGAGCAAAGGTTTAGAGTGTCCTAGGGTGCTTGAAAGCCGCGTTAGGTAGACTCTTTTGCATGGGTGTGACGCGCGCCACACTTATGGAAAAGAGGCTATGAGACATTTTAGGAATGTTCCCTTTTCTTCATGCGTGCGTAGAGTATGAAACTCTAACAGTTCCTCTCCGGGCTCGTGCTTTACACGCTCGCAGATAATGCCTCCTAGACGAGCGAATGGAAGAAGAAATGCTAATGGGTGCCAGCAAGCCCCACTAGCCCAAGCGAACCCGATGGACGACCATGTTACTCATGCAGAGTTTAGGAAAGCCTTTCACATGTTGGCACAGGCCATGATCACCCAGATTAATCAGTAGGCGATGACTCATGTTCCTTAGAATGGTAACATAGTAGCGGCTAGGGTAAGAGATTTCCGCAGAATGAATTCACCCAAATTCTTTGGGTCAAAGGTGGACGAGGACCCGTATGAGTTCTTAGAGGAGATACAGAAGATCACCCAAATCATGGAGGTGACGGGAACGGAGAGCGTAGACTTAGCCTCCTACTAGCTGAAAGGAGTCGCTCACGTATGGTTTTATTATGCAGTGCATAATAAAACCTTCTTAGACAGGATGTATAACTTAAACAAGTCAATACATAATTCAGTAGACATATGATCTACATTACAAGACAAATGCATCTCATATCAACAAAAGGTTTAACTCTTATGCATGTCATTTTATTTAAACAATCAGACTGATTTAAGACAAATAAAGCAAGATTTTAATAGGGAGCGACTTAGTGGCAAGTTCCTTAACACGAATAACATAAGACCTAGAGACATGACAATTGATTAACTGTCAACAAACTTGATTCAAATAGTTGTTATTCATCAGATTTTAAGCCTATGAGTAGGGTATATATGAAACAGTTCATTAATGATGAATAGATTAAGAGTACTAACACACAATACAACTAATCCTTACAGGCAAATTAAAAATTAAATATAAGACATGCTTAGAATTGAATTGTGTTAGTTTCTATAGGCATAATTTCTAATAGAAATAATTAAGTTCATATTAATCATCTAGGCATGATTTCTAATAGATATAATTAAGTTCATATTAATCTTATAGGCATGATTTCTAATAATTATATACGTATCAGTCCTATAGGCATGCTTTCTATATGAGATTGCTTAATTGGGTATCAAGAAGCAAAAAACAGTAAAGAACATACACCCTCCCCCAATAAACCCTTTTCCACTATTACCCGTGTTTATTACAATATTACAATAATAAATAAAATACATAAGAATACATAATATTAAAACCTAAAACTACACGCAGAATTGCAGAATTTGTTTTTCAGAACCAACCCCGAGGTGACACTTCGGTATTATAATAAGTTCCTCCAAAAGAAAACCTGTTACACGGTGAAACAAAATACAACAAAACATATATGGACATATGGACACTCCTAACTTAAAAGATCATAATTTAAAGCAAAACAAAGCACATAGGGAGTTATACATTAGAAATTAAGGGGAGCTATGATATATGGACAAATTAATCATGTTGTTCTAAGAGTATCGTTAAAGTATACTAACCAGTTTATAATAAATCCCCGCAAATAGTAAATATCAACAATTTTAAAAGACCTTTTCCAACAATTGAGACTCAAATCTCAACACATCAAGGTCACAAGAATCTCATTGATTCTGAGCAGTGCTTGTGTTGAGAAGGGAAAGAGGAATTAAAGAATTGAGGAGCGAAGAACAAAGAAATAAAGAACAAAATTTCCTGATTTGATAGCCAAAGTCCAATGTTATGACCTAAGAGAATAAGAGAGGTTCGAATGCCTAGAAAAGGAGAGAAGAACATACTTATATACTAAAGGGATATAATCAGTTAGAATGATAGTAGAAGGAAAATATTCATCATAATCAATCAAGGAGAAACTTTCCTTGATAAAACATTTAAAAATCCAATCAGGCATAAAGCAAGCTAGGATTTCCTTAAAAGAATAAAATATTATAAGTTATTCACATAATCTTATACAACACAAAAGCTGTCATGACCTAACTCAAGGAGAAAAATATTTTTTAATCATAAAACATACAAAACTTACTAAGAATAGTCCAATGAATCAGATAAGAAAATAAAATAGAGCATAAATTTAGTAAAGATTTTCATCAGATACAAAACCCATAAATCAATCATAGTTTACCAAATAGACTTCATATCGCATTCATTACAAAATATAAAAATGTCCATATTACAAATCAAATTTTGAACATAGAAGGAAAACAAGATTATGCCATATGCATTGTACAAAGCTGTCATAAAGTCTTGAATTATTAAGCAATTTACCTCAAATAACTTAGTACTAAAACAATCCTAATTAACTAAGGAAAAGAAGAAGATACTGAGAAGAGTAGGATTAGGAAAATATGTTATCTTCAAATAGCATGGTCAAATGCAAGGTAAGTTATCAAAACTATCAAAAGCTACCAAAAATAGACAAGTAACAAGTTGAAATTTGCTCAAGATTTATCAATAACAGGCAAGTACTAAGGTTGTCATATAATTTGAAAATTAATCAGATAACAATAATCTCAAGTTGCCGGGAATTACCAAGAATAGAAGAATCCTAGGCTGTAAAAGATTATTCAAGTAAAGGGAGGGAAAATTATGACTACTACAGTTGTACATTAATGTGTTAAGATACCAAAATAATCTTGCATGCTTGACATAAACTAGGCTTAATCCTCTCATAAGGTTATAAATTCAAATCTGTCGAGGCCCTCAAGTAACAATGTTGACACGTAATTACCGAAATGATTATGGAGATTCATCAAAATATGTAAATACTAAAGCAAAAATGTCAAGGTTGGACCATGAAAGCTATTACAGTAGGAACAAAGAATTTCCATGCTTGCCAG
The DNA here is from genome assembly GCA_035772735.1 of Datura wrightii. Taxonomy (NCBI): domain Eukaryota; kingdom Viridiplantae; phylum Streptophyta; class Magnoliopsida; order Solanales; family Solanaceae; genus Datura; species Datura wrightii. The sequence goes on along the minus strand of JASDFA010000010.1, from coordinate 76,769,204 downwards.
AAATCAATCCACACTGTTATCATTTTTATTTGGAATAAATTCACACAGGCAAAGCGAAATTGAATCTGAAATAATGATCATAAAGTCAATTAGTGAGATCATGTAAACACAAGTTCGACATGAAAAACATGTTTGCAAACTCAGTAATCAATATAGAAAAAGTAAGATCAAATCAGGGATTTTATCACTCATTATCTAATCCAATCAAATTGAAATCAAGAAGAACTGGACAAAATTAGTGAACCTTTTAGATACGTAGAGAAATAGAATCAACAACTCATAGATGAAAACTATTATTAGCATTTACAATGATTTCACAGGCTGGGATTTATTCGAAGTGCATATATTTTAGGGCTTTTCACATATGAAATATAGGGGAACAGATAAGCAATGAAAATCTTAACAAAAATTAACATTCAAGCTTTTATCAATAATAGAATAAGGCAAAAAATAGTAAATGAAGGTAAGGATGACTGTGCCGGAGACGGATTAATAATCCGTCGTAAAAATTAAAACTATTGTTGAAGCTCTTCCCGAACTCATCATTGGGTTTTCATTCGCTGGTATTGCCATTCATCGGCCTGAGCAGTGAGCGGCGATGTGGCTGTTTTGGTCATTTTATGGCCATTGGTAGAGGTGTCTGGCCGAGGTAGGTCTGCGAAGGTGGTTTCTGCTTCGGTTGCAGAATGAAGAGGGAGAGAGAATGGTGGTTTCAGCGAAAGTGTGGTCCGCCGGTCGGGGCAGTGGTGACGTGCAACTGGTGATGTGGCTGTTCTGATTCTGTTTGTGTGTTGGACGGTGCCTTGTTGACCGGAGGGGAGGGATCGGCCGAAATAGTGAGGCGACGGTGGTCCACCGGAGCAGTGGTGGCGGCTGGAGTTGGCAGAGGTTAGGATGAAGAGGGATTGGGAGGGGGTACGACTAGTTTGGTGATGGGGAGAAATGGGAAGATTTGTTTAGGGTTAGGGGGCGTGTAGTGAATAAAAGGAAGTAGGATATGGTTTTATTATTAGCCGTAGGATTAACTAAGATGAGCGGTTTGGATTAAATCTAGAGTGAGTGGGTCGGATTGTGGGTATGAGTGCGGGTCGTGTGTAATTAATTGGGTAAGATTCAATTGATGGCTGAAATTGAATTTATATAGTAGCCAAAATGGTAAAAATAGGCTAAAATTGACATAACTTAAGCAGAAGTGGCTCGACTTTAAATAAATTGAATAGAAAGTGGCTATACTACAAATAAATTGGAGAAAAATTGAATTAGCTACTATTAAAATAATGAAAAAATACTACACTTGTAAATAATTTAATAAATAAATAATATAATAGTTTAATTTGCGATAAAATAATATAAATATTATTATTACGAAATTAAATATAAATAATTTATAAAACTAAGTATATTATATTTTGTAAATAAACCTTATTTAATTGAAAATATATATGCATGTATAGTATTATTCAATGACGTAATTATATATTATACTAAAATTTAAACTTTAAAATGATGTAATAAAATATTGTAGAAATATAATTAAAATAATTATGAAAAAAATTCAAGTATCTATGCTAATTACAGTGATTTTAAAATACACAAATATATAATGATACGCAGCTTAGATGGGGCATAGGGAGGTCAAAATTGGGTGTCAACAACTGTCCCTTCTTTGCTCGGGATTGAAGGATGAATTGTCGAGCAAAGAACGTTGACTTAGTAGCTAATTTTTTTCGATCGAAGAAAAAATTTTCGGTGGGACCAGATGAAAAAAATGAAGTTATGAAGATACCGCAACCGAGATTTCAGTTTCAAGTCACCTACATATCTCGAATTTCATGAGAATCTGGCCATGTGCAGTTCTAGATTTAGGGACGAGCGAGATCCCTAAAGAAAATTTATAATATGGGGCTTGAATAAGGAACGAAAGGAGTATGAAATGATAAGATTAGAGAGATGAAAGAGATAGACGACATTGTTACTTTCGTGTCAAAATGTGGATATAGCAGAATGAGGGCTAATTTGAAAGGTAAAAGATTGAAGCAAAACGAAAATGATAAGCTCCTCTAAGTGTAGTGAAAAGTGGTAGAGCTTAAGGGTAAATGAATAAATAATGACGAGCGTATAAATTCAAAAACAAAGCATAGCTCAGACAACTTTAAGGTGGTAGTGCATAACCCGAACAACGCCCAGAAACAATAGGACCAAGCTTAGTCCTTAGAATTTGTAAGGTAACGCTTATCCCATTTAAAAGAATGATGATGATAATATAACGATGATATGTTAAGAGTAGCAAAGAGGGGCTTGAACAAACACCATAATAGCTTGAAAGTAGCTTGAAAGTTTGAAAATAGCATAAGAGAGCTCGAAAGTGAATCAATAAATAATGACGGGCATAGGTAATTAGTATAATGTATAGATTTCAAGAACAAATCATAGCTCAGATAATTTTGGGAGGGTAGTGCTTTTCCCAAACGACGTAAAAAAACAGTAGGACCGCGCTTAGCCCTTAAAAGTTTGGGGGGTAATGCTTAATCCAATCAAAAGAATATGAGAGTAGAACAACGATAATATCTTAAGAAGAGCAAATAGTGGCTTGGATCTTGAGAGTAGCGTAAGAGTAGCAGAAAGCATGGGCACTTGAAAGTAGCAAGACAGTAGCTTGATTTAAATCACGAGAGTAACTTGAAATATAATAGTAGCCTGCAAACTTAAAAAATTCTAAATAAAATGATTAGTCAATAAGTATTAAGATAATATTTTGTGAAATTAATGATTAGCTCAAATAATTTTGACAAGATAGTGCTTAACCCGATTAAAATTTAAACATAGTACTTAACCGTGAAAGATTGAAGGGTAGAACTTAACTCATAGCGCGGTTCTTAGCCTTTAAAATTGGAGATAGTGCTTAACCCGAAAGGCAGTGCTTAGCCTATCGGACAACGCTTAGCCCTTAAAGAAGCATTTAGGGTAGTGTTTAACCTGTAGGACAATGCTTAGCCCTTAAAGAAATATTTAGGATAGTGCTTAACCCGTAGAGCAATGCTTAGTCCTAAAAAAAATATTTAGGGTAGTGCTTAACCCATAGGACAATTCTTAGTTTTATAAAAATTTAGGGTAGTGCTTAACCCATAGGACAATTCTTAGTTTTATAAAAATGTAGGGTAGTGTTTAACCCATAGGACAACTCTTTGCCCTTAAAGAAAAATTTAGGGTAGTGCTTAACCCGTAGGACAATGCTTAGCCCTTAAAGAAATATTTAGGGTAGTGCTTAACCCGTAGGACAATGCTTAGCCCATAAAATATTTAGGGTAGTGCTTAACCCATTGGACAATGCTTAGCCCTTAAAATATTTAGGGTAGTGGTTAACCCATAGGACAATGCTTAGTCCTTAAAGAAATATTTAGGGTAGTGCTTAACCCGAGGACAATGCTTAGCCCATAAAATATTTAGGGTAGTGCTTAACCAATTCAGAAATCAAAGTATTAATACTTAGCTTCAAATAAATAGGGTTCAACTTTGAGTAACTTACTAAGAGGGTAGCGCTTAACCCCATTCATGGACAAACTTCAAATATTTTAGCTTTGCAATTGATAATGAATACCTTCGTATATCCAGATGATATATAGAATGATTGCAAATTTGGTACCTGTTGCTCCTGTGCTCAAAGAAAAAAAATAAAAAAAATCATAAGATTAAAAAGGGGGAAGGTTGATTTGTGCCTTTATTTGTTCGTTGCTATCCCGATCTCATGAGCTTGATGATCAGACTGGATGTCACGTCTTTTCATAGACGTCCTTTTTGGGAATCAATTCCTTGGTTTGACTGAGTCTTGATAAATTTTGAGATCCTTCTCAAAATTTCTGCCCAGTGTAGAACATAATGTAGACTCCTTTTGCAAATGACGCAAACTTGTGAATTTTTGAGGTCCCTTAAAAATTCTACCCCAGTTACGTAAAAACGCTCGATCTATTAAATTTTTGAGGTCCTCTCAAAAATTATGCCCCAATTGGTAAAGGAAAAGGGAAAGGAAAATTTTATTAAGATATAGACCGAACCCCATAAGGGCGCCTACGTCCCTCTTAAACGAGAATCAGGTCCAACGTAGTTCAGAATACAAAAAGAACTTCGAATAAAGGAATAAATCGAATTGAGGATAGCTTTTGAATTCATCTTAAATGGGCATCAACTTTCATCTTGGGTGGATCACCTTGGCATCAATTAGTGCTTGAATCTTATCTTTCAAAGCTCTATATTCTTCTGTGGTGTATCCTCTCATCCCTGAATGATAGTCGCAAATCTTAGTATGATCGAGCCATTTTGCATGTGTATCCATCACTATTCCGGGAATTGGAGTGATATAGCCTTCAACCTTTAATCTCTAATATAATTGGGTCATAGACTCACCCAAAGGAGTATACTTCTTGGATGAACTTGCTCGGGGTCTCGCGGGCTTGCGAGATCGTTGAATCGGTGGATTTTGAGAAACTAGTGGCCTTTGGAGTGCAGGTGGAGGAGGATGAAAATGTGCATGATAGGTAGCAGGGTTGTAGAACGGTATTGAGTGATGGTATGTAGGCAATTGGTATTGGAGTGGAGGTGCTTGGTATCCCCACGGAGTTTCAGTCCTTCTATAGGTGATACGACATTCACCTCTTTCACGTTCTTGTTCTCAATTGTCCTACCAGATTGCAAAGTTTTGCTGGCTGCTTGTAATGCTCCCCAATCGATAATGGTACCATTCTTGATACCGTCCTCAGTCTTTTCTCCTAATTTAATGATTTCGGCGAAGCTCTTCTCACTTACCAGCATCAACCTATCATATACTTGCGGGTGTAGATTTCGCATGAAGATATCCTTCATTTGAACTTCCTCCATTGGAGGTCGTATTCTGGCAGCCTCGAACCTCCAACGGGTTGCATATTCCCTAAATGTTCTGTAGGCTTTCTTTTCAAGTTCTGAATGTAGTGCAGGTCCGGTGCATTCTCTGTATTGAAACTGAACCGCTCTACAAAAGCTGCAGCCATATCAGTCCAATTAATCCATTTTCTCAGAGTTTTCTCTACGTACCAATTGAGGGCATCCCCAGACAAACTTCTCATGAACAACTTCATTCGGATTTTTCATCTCTCCCTACTCCAATCAGCTTGTCGCAATACATCCTTAAGTGGGCTTTCGGTTCACCAGTGCCGTTGAACATTTCAAACTTCGGAGCTTTGCATCCCGCCGGTACCTCGACGTCACGATGTATGCAGGTCTTCATAACATAGGCCTTCTATCCTGTTGGCCCCTTCAATATTTTGTAATCGGTTGTTCATCTTCTTGAGTTCCTTAGCCATAGATTGTATCAAGCTGTCTTTCTCAGAGAATCCAGATTCTCCTAAGTGATGAGTAACCGAAGCAGTTTCGATATAAATAGGGTTTAGGGTATGATCTCTTGGAGCATGGGCGTAAGACGTGTTGGATGTAACTTTAGGAGGTAAGTAATGAAACATGGTGGGCGGTCTTTGTGGTGTGGATTGATTTGAAGGAGTTGCATAAGCATTATGCGAATGTTGTATATGATTTTGAGGAAGCGAGTAGGCATGACTAAGATTGTTTTGAGGATATGAGGCTTGATGGGATGTCAGAGGAAGACTTGTGAAAGTGACGTGGGGCTTGGTAGAAGCATGAATCTTGACCTGCTGTTCTAACGAAGTTTCCAGGGGGATCGACAGATTGTTTGTATTACAGACACGAGATAATTCGCCTTGGAGTTCTAAAATCTTTTGCTCCATCCTTATAATTAAATCATTACATTCAGGTGGATACCTCCTTTCCAAACTCTTTTCGAAATCTTTTGGAGTGGTTGTGTCAATTCTGACTGCTGAACTATTACTATCGTTCATTTCTCTATTGCTTCGGTGAATCGACAGCGAGAAAGGTATGGTGGACGGTTATGCACAAATCAACCTTAGGAAGGGGAATAATCAAGATAAACAATAAAATTAGTAAAGAAACTCAAGCATGACATGTTGTAGATAAAAGATTAAAGGAAAGAAACACATTAATATGCTTCTCATTGTAAATAAAAGATTAAACACATTAATATGTCTTCCTAATTTTGGGGCCTCTTTTGTGCCAGAGGTAGGCCTAGCGCATTTTGAAAGTCAAATATGCCACAATGTGTCATTCCATTTACTCCATTAAAATCTCAAATACATAAAATAATAAATAAATTATTGCTTCATTTACATAATAAGATATTATAAGAAAATAAAGATTACAAAAAAGTAAAATTATAGAGAAGCATGACCTAGGGTTTTTAAAATGATGGTGAATTCTTCTATTATTCCATAAATTTCAAGAGCTAATATGATTATGAGTTGATTACAATGTAAAATAAGTGGGTTACCTTGAATTATGGGTTGAGTGATGGAAAAATGTGGGATTATAGAATGTTCTTCATAAATGGATGGAAATTTTGAATAAGGCTTTATTATTGTTCACTCAATTATTGTAATTACTTGCACCCATGATTAAGCTATGTGAAGATTGAACGATCATCCCTAAGAACTTTAATGTGCTATTGATAGGCATGTTGAGAAGAAATTAGAGTGTATGGGCTTGAATAATTGAAATTAAAGTATGTATGTCTCTTATGTCTTCGATGGAATTGACTGAGCATGAGGTAAATCCATGATAATAGTATAATTAATGCATCCTTCTCATGAATTGGAGTAATCTCGAAATGGGTCTCATGAAATGAAGATGTATGCCTCCCCCTTGATCTCGTTGAATATGTATAAGTTTCGAGTCAAGTATATGGTTTCCCATAAATCTAGAATTTATTAATCAATGGATGTGTGTTATGGTATGAATCGGATCTATGGATGATGAATGGCTTTATGATACATGTTGAATAACATGAAGCCAGAATTTTAACGAGAATCTTTAGATACTCAATAATGTAATATAATTAAAGAAATATTGATGTGACTCTATGATGATATGAATTATGACGATAAAGCATGAGAATGGTATTTTCAAAATGTTGGGCTTGCTGTTAGTAGAAAGTAGCCCTACCCATTCCGAACTGAATGTTGTATGATGAAAATCAGAAAACGCTCATGTCTCTGGTTAGCTGCAGTAGTTTAGTATATATGATCAGATGTTATAGCCTGCATGTTCTAGCTAGACAGGGAACTTCCTTAGTCGAGAACGTTTCCTTTAGTCAGACAGGGAACTTTCTTAGTCGAGAACGTTTCCTTTAGTCAGTCAGGGGACTTCCTTATTCGAGAACGTTTCCCTTAGTCAATCAAGGAACTTCCTTAGTCGAGAACGTTTCCCTTAGTCAATCAGGAACACTCCCTAGTTGAGAATGTGTTCCTTAGTGCAGATGGGGACACTCCATAGTTGACAATGTGTCCCTTAGCGATCCAGGGACTCTCCATAGTAGAGAATGACTCCCTTAGCTCATGTTATCGGTTTAGATCCGTTGAGGTAGGAAGCAGTCTCAATTATCGGTAGATGTTCAATATATGATTTTTATGCATGAGTTCAATGATGTTTCCATGAAATGAGATCCAAAGGAAAGTTTCATATATGTGCATGTATAAGTGGCTTTCTAAAGGATTGATGCATGTTAAATCAGTTACGTTAATGTACTTGGTTATTTCCTTATCGTATACTTGTGTATTTATTGATCTATGATATCCCACATGCTTAGTACATTCAGTACTAACCGCACGCTTTTTGTGCTATATCATCTAATGATATAGATGCAGGTTTCCGGACTCAGCCTCGTGGTTAGATACACTCCATCCCTTTTCAACTGCTAATAGTGAGTCCTCATCTTCCGAGGGCGTGATTTATGTGTACATTTTCATTATGTTCAGTTTTCATATTTTTGGAGTTAGCTGAGGGTTTATCCTAGCAACTCGACAGTTTAGTAGAAGGCTTTCAGACTTGTGAAGATAGACTCAACATTGTATCAAGTGTAGCTATGATTGTCGCTATGGTTTATGTTAGATTATTGTAGTTAGCTTCCATTTATTCATGTTGTTGGTTGTTCCTTATGCTAAGTGTTATTCTATGATTATGACATGGGTCGACCTGGAGCCTTTCGGGGTTCCTTGTCCTGTGCTTACGATCTGGGTCTACTCTCGGACCGTGACATTCTAGGGGCCTAACTACGTCGTTTAAGGCTCGTTTTGATAGATTTTGAGAGGGGAAAAGCCTATTCTAAGCCATTCTTTGCATGCATGCAAGTTTGAAGGGTTGAAGAGGTGATTCAAGGCAAAATATCAAGATTTCCATTGGAATCTCATCGTGGGCAATTAGAGAAGTGGTAAAATCATTCCTCCCAGGTATGTAAGGTTATGAGTGGGTGTCTTCTTCCACACCCATGCCCGATTTATCAAATTATGAAAATTACCTATGATCAAGTATGGGTGTTTTTACCCAATTGCATGATTCTTCAATCTCTATATATGGGTATGATTAGATTATATTTATATTGATGAATTGTGAAGCTTGGGCAAATTTTAAATTATTTTCAATCCAAATTATGTTTTCTAAATTATGAAATTAAATTCCCATGGATGAGAAGTCCATGAAAGAAAAGAATGAGGGATGAATGTATGATGATGATGAGATTTGATTATGAAAAGCATGTTTCTAAAGCTACCCGTGATTATGATATTATTTTCAAATGAATTGAGTATATCTAAGTATGGTAAAGCTTTGGGAAATGCCCACATGTTGATATAAAATGATGATTTTCTCGAAATAAGCTTACCACATCGTTTGGAGCGAAGTCTCCCAAATTTCACATTATTAGCTTGTGGTATGTTTCAAATTAAAGCTTCTCATATGCATAAGTTCATAATTGAGATGTATGTCAATATTGAGCTTCATTTTCACATAATGTTGAGTCTATACATGATTTCATTATTGAGCTTTGTCAAAGGACAATATTGAGCTTCGTTTCATACGATGTTGAGTTATGCATGACTGCATCTTGAGCTTCTTCAATAGATGATGTTGAGCTTCGTTATATATGATGTAGAGCATTGCATGTTTTTGAGAGAAGAGTCTAGCACCAAGTGGGCTAAGGGTCGATCACCCTATGCCCCAGAACTACGCGCCAATGTAGGTTTATATTAATATATTATTTGGACCTCTCTTGTGAGTTATCCCCGACCCAAATGGCCCATGAGCTTGATATCGATATCATGGTAGTGTTCTTAGACCTGGAAAGGTTCTGGACGGCTCTGCCTACTTAAGTATGATAGTCGAAACCACGTAAGCTCTATCGTGGTATGTCGGTTAGATGACGAGTCTCCCACTGTCTATACTATTTAGATTTGAATATTTATTACTCATGGTGATTACTTTTCACATGCATGTTCTAAAAGCAAGGTTTGACTCATTGTTCAACTTTTATCATAAATGTTATATTTCAGCTTTGAGTCATTCGAGTCAGTCATGATGTTATAAAGCTATGCATGGTCATGTCATGATAAGATTTCAATTTCAGAATGAATGCATGTAGCCCTTCTTCTTAGACTTGAAAACTTATGATATGTTATGAAATGCTTTAAATGATTTATTTTACTTAAGTGGTTTTACTTACCTTGCATACTCGGTACATTCCACATACTGACTGCATACTTTCTATGTTGTATCATTCATGATACAGAACCCGGCTCACAGCTTCAGCCCCGCTCTTAGACAGCTTGTCGGAGTTAGTATCTGCTCGGATTGGTATGTCCTCATCCTTTGAGGTCTAGACTATCATTTTCCTTTATGTATTTCCAGATTCAGTATTGTTGAGTTAGTTGGGGTCTTGTCAGACTTAAGTATGTGTTAGCTTCAGATGCTTATTCTGATGTTATGTTGAGTTAGACTTTCACTGAGTTTTATTGTGATTTATTCAGTTTATCAAATGAGTTAGATGTATGCTTATGCCATGGGTTGACTTGGGGTCACTCGGGGTCCCTTATCGCATGTCTACGATCCGGGCCTCCGTTCGGGTCATGACAAACTTGGTATTAGAGACATAGGTTTGATGTGTCCTAGGGAGTCTGAGAGTCGCGTTAAGTAGAGTCTTTTTCATTGGTGTGAAGTGAGCCACACTTATGACGAAGAGGCTACTAGACGTTTAGAAAGTGTTCCCTTCTTTCATGATCCATGTCGTGCGGCGAAAGGTCTTTCTATCCTTCTAATTCGTGCTATTCGCAATTGCAGAGTCATGGATCCTCGGTGAGTAAATGAAGGAGGAATGAAGGTGGTGAGGTCCACGAGAATGGAAATGGTTATGGGCATCAGCCAGCTCCACCAGTTCAGGAGCCTCAGGCGCCGGAGCCAGTCGGTCATGCTGAGTTTTGGGCCGCTATTCAATTGCTTGCGTAGGCCTTGACCGCTCAGGTCAATAGGCAGGCCGTTGTGCATGTTCCGCAAAATGGCAATGCAGTGGTGGTTCGAGTCAGAGACTTCTTGAGGATGAAACCACCGGAGTTCTTGGGGTCCAAGGTAGATGAGGACTCGCATGATTTCATTGATGAGATTGTCAAGATCACCCAAGTCATGGGGGTGAGTAGTTTTGAGTGCGCAGAGTTGGCCTCCTACCAGTTGAAGGGGGTTGCCCATATTTGATTTTTCCAATGAAAGGATAGCAAGGTCGCAGGAGCAGGTCTGATCATGTGGGAGGAGTTTCAGGTTGCATTCGTAGATCGGTTCTTCCCTCGGGAGATGAGGGAGCTGAAGGCAGCTAAGTTTGTAAACTTGAAGCAGGGAAGGATGAAAGTGCAAGAGTATTCCCTTGAGTTCACTGGCATATCGAAATATGCGCCGAAGTTAGTGACCGACCAGAGGGCGCGGCTGAGTAGATTTGTGCATGGTATAGCAGGGTATTTGGACAAGGAATGTCGAATTGCTATGCTTCACCAAGATATGAATTTTCCCTGCATAGTGTTGTACGCCCAGCAGATGGAGGCACCACATTCGAGAGAGAGGAAGGCCAAGAGGGCCAGGACCGAGGATCACAGATTCTCTCAGCAAAGGTCCGGTGGTGGGCACCGACAGCAGACTCACCAGAGATCCTCAGCCCCAACATCTTCGATATTGAGTGTTCCATCCAAGCCCAGACATGATTAGAGAGGGCAAGCATCAAGCTCGAGGGGCTAGAGTAGCAGACCCACAGATTCTAGCATCCCAACTTGTCGCAGAGGTGGTCGGGGGCATACAAGCCAGTGTTATGAAGGTTCAGGTGCTTGTTTCGGGTGTGAGCACCTCGGGAACATGCTTCGAGATTGCCTAGCTACAAGGTAGGATTAGGTTGGGGCCTAGGCCCAGCTTTTAGTTCAACAACCCGTCCCCCACGCACAGCACATCAGGGGGCATCTACTAGCACAGCTGGCGGTCAGCGCCAGAATAGATTCTATGCCTTAGCCACTCGTTAGGAGCAGGAGGCTTCACCAGATGTGGTCACCAGTATGCTGAGATTTTTTCATGTTGATGTATATGCTTTTATATCCGGGGGTTACCCTATGTTTTGTGACACCATATGTAGCCAGTAGCTTCAGAGTCAGTCCCGATGTCTTGTAAGAGCCCTTCTCAATTTCTACTCCAATAGGTGACTCAGTTATAGCTAGATGGGTGTATAGAGGTTGCCCAGTCTCAGACCTTCATAAGGTCACCTCACCAGACTTAATAGAGTTATCCATGAACGATTTTGATGTTATTCTCAACATGGATTGGCTATTTACATGCTATACTTCAGTTAATAGTAGAACTCGGGTAGTAGAGTTCAGATTTCTGAGTGATCCAACCTTAGAATGGAACGGTAGTTTAGCTGTTCCTGTAGGTCGATTTATTTCTTACCTTAAGGCTAGAAATATGATTTCTAGGGGTTTCATGTACCATATAGTTAGGGTTAAGGATGTTGATTTTTAAACCCCGACTATCCAGTCAGTTCCAGTAGTACGTGAGTATCCGGAGGTCTTCCCTAATAATTTTCTAGGTGTCCCTCCCGAGCGGGAGATTGATTTCGGTATAGATCTTCTTCCCGACACGCAGCCTATATCTATTCCGCCCTACAGAATGGCTCCAACCGAGCTAAAAGAGTTGAAGGATCAGTTGAAGGACCTATTAAATAAGGGCTTTATTAGGCCAAGTAAGTCTCTATGGGGTGCACTAGTGTTATTTGTACAGAAGAAGCATGGTCCGCTTCGGATGTGCATTGACTATCGGTAGCTAAACAAGGTCAGCATTAAGAACAGATATCCTTTACCTAGAATCGATGATTTGTTTGACCAGCTTCAGGGTGCCAAGTGTTTCTCCAAGATCGATCTCAGGTTCGAGTATCATCAGCTCAAAGTTCGGGAGAGTGACATCCCAAAAACTTCCTTTAGGACTTGGTATGGTCATTTTGAATTTGTTGTTATGTCTTTCGGACTAACCAATGCCCCTGCAGCTTTTATGGATCTAATGAATAGGGTGTTTAAGGAATATTTGGACATGTTCGTGATTGTGTTCATTAATTACATCCTTATATACTCTCGAAGTGAGGAGGAGAATGCCACTCACTTGGGAGTAGTGCTTCAGACCCTCAAGGATCGTCAGTTGTATGCAAAGTTAGCAAGTGTGAGTTTTGGTTGAACTCGGTTGCCTTTTTGGGCCACGTGGTATCAAGTGAGAGCATAAAGGTAGATTCTCAGAAAATTGAGGCGGTGAAGAATTGGCCCAAGCTGGTGAACCCATTAGATATAAAGAGCTTTTTGGGTTTTGCGGGTTACTATCAGAGATTTGTTGAGGACTTTTCATCTATTGCGACACCTTTGACCAAGTTGACTCAGAAAAAGGTAAAGTTCCAATGGTCGGAGGCTTGTGAGAAAAACTTCCAAGAGTCGAAGACTCGACTCACTTCAGCGCAGTGCTGACCCTACCTGAGGGTACCGATAGTTTTGTGGTATATTATGACGCTTTGAGAATCGGACTTGGGTGTGTGTTGATGCAGCATGGAAAAGTGATAGCATATGCCTCAAGACAGTTGAAAGTCCATGAGAAGAATTACCCGACCCATGATCTTGAGTTGGCCGCGGTGGTGTTCGCATTGAAGATATGGCGGCATTACTTGTATGGGGTCCACATGGATGTGTTTACGGACCAAAAGAGCTTGCAATATGTGTTTACGCAAAAGGATCTCAATCTTCGGCAAATGAGGTGGTTGGAGCTATTAATGGACTATGACATGAGTGTCCTTTACCACCCGGGTAAGGCTAATGTGGTAGCGGATGCACTTAGTAGGCTCTCTATGGAGAGTGTCCCATGTGGATGAGTAAAGAAGGAGTTGGTGAAAGATGTCTATTGACTTGCGAAGTTGGGAGTTAGATTGGTTGACTCGACCGATGACGGCATTGTTGTGCAAAACGGATCAGAATCGTCCTTGGTGATGGATGTGAAAACCAGAAAAGATGAGGATTCGATTTTGGTAAAATTGAAGGAAGCCGTTGGAAGTTACAAGGGGGAGGTCTTCTTCCAAGGGGAGATGGGTTGTTGCGGTACCATGGTCGTCTATGTGTTCCAGATATTGATAACTTAGGGGACTGGATATTGCATAAGGCACATGAATCTTGATATTCTATCCAGCTGGGTGCCACCAAGATGTATCATGATTTGCGGAAAATATATTGGTGGAACGACATGAAGAAGGATATTGCAGAATTTGTAGCTAAGTGCCTGAACTGTCAGCAAGTGAAAGTCGAGCATCAAAGGTCGGGAGGCATACTTCAGGATATTGGCATTCCCACTTGGAAGTGGGAAGAGATTAATATGCATTTCATTATAGGCCTACCTCGTACTCGCCAACATTATGATTCTATTTGTGTGGTGGTAGACAGGTTGACCAAGCTGCACACTTTCTACTAGTCAAAACCACATATTCAGCGGATGATTATGCCAAACTGTATATTCGGGAGTTGGTGCAATTGCATGGAGTGCCTTTGTCTATTATCTCAGATGGAGGTACTCAGTTTACCTCTCAATTTTGGCGGTCTTTCCAGAAAAGGGCTTGGGACTCAGGTTAAACTCGCACAACAACTCATCCGCAAATAGATGGTCAAGCAGAGTGGACAATCCAGACTCTCGAGGATATGTTGAGAGCTTGTGTGATGGATTTCAAGGGTTTTTGGGATGATCACTTGCCTTTGATCGAGTTTGCTTACAATAAAAGCTATCACTCCAGTATCCAAATGGCACCGTTTGAGGCTCTCTACTGGTGGAGGTGTAGATCGCCCATTGGATAGTTTGAGGTTGGTGAGGCAGCCATGATAGGACCTTATTCAGTTCATGAGGCTATGGTGAAAGTTCCGTTGACAAGAGATAGGCTGAAAACCGCTCAGAGTCATCAGAAATCATATGCCGATGTGAGAAGAAGGGATTTGGAGTTCAAGGCAGACGATTGGGTGTTTCTGAAGGTGTCTCCCATGAAGGGAGTCATGCAGTTCGTAAAGAAAGGAAAACTCAGTCCCCGTTATGTTGGTCCCTACCGGGTTATGAAAAGAGTTGGTAAGGTAGCGTATGAGTTGGACTTGCCATCAGAGTTATCTTTAGTTCATCCTATCTTTCATGTATCGCTTTTGAAAAAGTGCTTGGGTGATCCATCTTTAGTTGTCCCGGTGGAAAGCGTTGGTGTGGGAGATAGCCTCAGTTATGAGGAAATTCCAATTGCAATCTTGGATCGTCAGGTTCATAGGCTGAGGAACAAAGAAGTGGCTTCGGTGAAGGTGTTATGGAGAAATCAGCATGTTGAGGGAGCTACATGGGAAGCCGAAGCGGCTATGATGGCTAAATACCCTCACCTATTCCCTACTGGCTCAGTTTCAGTTTGAGGTATTAGTTTTTGCCCTAATTCCCTAATTAGTTTCCATGTTCAGTTCATGTGCACAAGTTTGATTTATGATATGATAGATGTATGTGATGTCTGAATTCGGTTCAGCTATGTAGTTATTTTCAGAGGTAGTCATTCCGCTAGTTTTCGGTTTAAGTGATCAGTACTTGATTATGATAATTGCATGTTTCTGTTTTCTGCTTGTTTCCAACATTCAAGGACAAATGTTCCCAAGAGGGAGATATTGTAATTCCTTGGAGGTGTCTAAGAATAAGACTGGGAGTTAAATCTGAAATCTATAGAAACTGGAGAAAATAGCACAGGACGAGTAGAGTAATGACTCGTGGTTGCAAACAACGAGTCGTTCTTAGGAGTCGTGGATTCAGGTGTTCGAGTGGCAATGGAAGTAACAATTGATGTAACGACTCGTTGTAAGAAATGAGTCATCATTTGTTTTCGTGGTAAGAAATAGGCCTAGCATTTGGGAAATATAACGGGTCATCCAATGACCCTTTGTGGCGTGCAACGATCCGTTGTCTTGAGTCATGGTAAGGGATCCAAAGTCTCCTGTGGATTTGATGGACGGATACCACAATCTGTTGGAGCTAACAACAAGTCGTGGTGAGACTCGTCATGAGGAAATTCAGAAGATTCAGGAAGGCAATCAACGACCGATTTAACAACCTATTAGACCTAAGGACGAGTTGTCCTGTCAATCTGTGGTCTGATTCCGAGAGAAGGCTTGGGTAGTGCATAGCATGGGTAGATACCACAGGTCGTGGTATCCACCAACGACCCATTGGGTCAACGTTGTTTGGTCCAGTGAGCAGTTTTTCTGCGATTTCAGTAAGGGTATTTTTGTCATTCCTAAGTTCTAGAGGCCTATACTTCATCGTTTAAGGCTCGTTTTGATAGGTTTTGAGAGGGGAAAAGACTATTCTAATCCATTCTTTGCATACATGCAAGTTTGAAGAGTTGAAGAGGTGATTCAAGGAAAAATTTTAAAAGATTCCATTGGAATCTCATCGTGGGCAATTAGAGAAGTGGTAAAATCATCCCTCCCAGGTATGTAAGGTTATGAGTGGGTGTCTTCTTCCACACCCATGCCCAATTTATCAAATCATGAAAATTGCCTATGATCAAATATGGGGTTTTTACCCAATTGCATGATTCTTCAGTCTCTATACATGGGTATGATTAGATTATATTTATTTTCAATCCAAATTATATTTTCTAAATTATGAAATTAAATGCCCATGGATGAGAAGTTCAAGAAAGAAGAGAATGATGATGAGATTTAATGATGAAAAGCATATTTCTAAAACTACCCATGATTATGATATTGTTTTCAAATGAATTGAGTAGATCCAAGTATGGTAAAGCTTTGGGCAATGCCCACATGTTGATTTAAAATGATGATTTTCTCGAAATAAGCTTGCCACATTATTTGGAGCGAAGTCTCCCAAATATCACATTATTAGCTTGTGGTATGTCTCAAATTAAAGCTTCTCATATGCATAAGCTCATAATTGAGATGTATGTCAATGTTGAGCTTCATTTTCACATGATGTCGAGTCTATGCATGATTTCTTATTGAGCTTTGTTAAAGGAATATGTTGAGCTTTGTTTCATACGATGTTGAGTTATGCATGATTGCATCTTGATCTTCATTAATAGACGATGTTGAGCCTTGTTATATATAATGTAGAGTATTGCATGTTTTTGGGAGAAGAGTCTAGCGCTGAGCGGGCTAAGGGTCGATCACCCTATGCCCCAGAATTACACGCCAACATACGTTGATATTAATATATTATTGGGACCTCCTTGGTGAGCTATCCCCGACCCAAATGGCCTATGAGCTTGATATCGATATCATGGTAGCGTCCTTAGCCCTGGCAAGGTTTTGGATGAATCTGCCCACTTGAGTGTGATAGTCGGGACCACGTAAGCTCTATCATGGTATTTTTGTTAAGTGACAAGTCTCCCACTGTCTATACTATTCAGATTTGCATATTCATTACTCATGGTTATTACTTTTCACATGCATGTTCTAAAAGCAAGGTTTGACTTATTGTTCAACTTTTATCATAAATGTTATGTTTTAGCTTTGAGTCATTTGAGTCAGTCATGATGTTATAAAGCTATTCATGGTCATATCATGATAAGATTTCAATTTCAGAATGAATGCATGTAGCCCTTCTTCTCTGACTTGAAAACTTATGATATGTTATGAAATGCTTTAAATGATTTATTTTACTTAAGCGGTTTTACTTACCTTGCATACTCGGTACATTCTACGTACTGACCGCATAATTTCTATGTTGTATCGTTTCATGATACAAGACCCAGCTTGCAGCTTCAGCCCCGCTCTTAGACAGCTTTCCGGAGTTAGTATTTGCTCGGATTGGTGAGTCCTCATCCTTCGAGAACTAGAGTATCATCTTCCTTTATGTATTTTCAGATTTAGTATTGTTGAGTTAGTTGGGGTCTTTTCCCATCAACTCATCCAGACCAGAGGCATTTCATACTTATGTATGTGTTAGCTTCAAATGCTTATTCTGATGTTATATTGAGTTAGACTTCCGCTGAGTTTTATTGACGATTTCTTCAATTTGTCGAATGAGTTAGATGTATTCTTATGCCATGGGTTGACTTAGGGTCACTCGGGGTCCCTTGTCCCGTGTCTACAATCTGGGCCGCCGTTTGGGTCATGACAGTTTCATCATATAGATTTAGGTTTTTAGACTCAGCCACATGGTTAGATACGCTCCATTCCCATTTCAACTGCTTGTGGTAAGTTATTATCTCTCGAGAACTCGATTTATGTTTTCTATTTCATTTATGTTTCAGTTTTCAAACTTTAGGAGTTAGCTGGGGGCTTGTCCCAACAACTCATCAGTTTAGTAGAGGCTTTCAGACTTGGATAGAAAAATTAAGCTTTGTATCAGAGTTTTATCAGATTTGTTATTTTGGGTTTTAAATTAGACTCTTTCAGTTAGCTTCCGCTTAGTTATGATTTCTGATAGTTGTTATTCTGATAGTGTTATGCTATGATTATGCCATGGGTTGACTTTGGCTTCTCGGGGTTCCTTGTCCCGTATCTCGATCAGGGCCTATGTTCAGGTCGTGACACAATCTCAACTACTAGAGACAAATATAATATCCAACATCCCAAGGCATCCAAGTCAATAGCATCATCAGTACTCACTATTACAAACCAGGCCTAACAAATCATAGAGCTACTACCACAGGGACTCACAACTCATGTTACAACTACGAATTTAGCATAGAACAAACAAGAACTCTTTCCTCCACCCATCACTTAAACAGTGAATTGTCCCCAGAAACAAGTAGGTAGAGAGAGAACTTCCTGGGTTGCTAAGCACAATCGTCATCATCATCAAGATTATAATCCTGATCCTTATCCTCATCATCATGGCCATCAACCTGCATGGAACCTGTAGCATCATCATCATCCTCATCCATGTCTAAATCATCAACTCTGTCCATCAGCACCATGGCCTCATCATCATCCAAAATCTTCTTAAAGGTAGGTCCCATTTTATACATCTGCATGGCACTCTCCATGAGTGGGTACCTTACCTCGAGGGCTTCCATCTCCTCTTCAGTTGCAGGTCGACCTCCTAGCCTCAGCTGTAAATATAGCATCCCAAATATCCGACCCTGCCAGCATTCATCACGAGCATGATGATTAGCTATAATGAGGAGTGGAGTTGTGGAAGTGATGATCTTCTTTACCTTTGTAACATCAATCATCTTCCCTTCTAGGTGCCCTGCTAGAGGTAGGAAAAGGTCTACCTCTTCCTCCTCAATGCCTGCTCCTCGCAAAAACTGGATCAAGAGACTGCCACGACATATGTCCACCTACCATTGTCCTTTGATCTCCTCATGTTGTCCCAAAGCACCTCATCAAATTTGATGGGTATCCCTTTCATAAGCATGTACACCAACACAATCTGCTCTCCAGTGATGTTCATCATGTGTGTCACAGGGAGAAACATGGCACAAACTATCTTCACCCAATATTTTGCCTCCTTGTTTAGGTAGGAGAACACAAGTGTGGAGTGAGGGCCCTTGTGGTCCCTTTCCCAACAGGTGGATGAGTTCTCACCATATAGAATGTGACGGATGTCATGGTAAGGAGGCTTCTCAAGCAAGATAAAGTACTCTGAAGGGTCTACCTAAGGTGTGCTAAGGAAAGCACTGAACCTCTTGTAAGTGAATCGCACCACCTGATCCTTTATTTTCACTTTGGTACTCTTTCCAAATGATGTGTCCTAGTTTGCATAGGATTCACTCACCAATGTGATGTTGCACTCATCCAACTTAGCAAAGATGTATCCAAGTCCCAACTCACAAAGGTTGTCCCGGATGGTCGAGAACTCAAGCGCAAGGCGACCCTCATCTTCCAATTTTCAGGAGCATACTTGGCCTCCTTCTGTGAGCTGAACCAAGTAGGCTCTACCGCCTTTGCTCCAAATCTTCTTGCAGGGCCAGCCTTGGTTGCTAATGAACTAGCTCCCTTTGGGCCTTTTTGAAGCCTCTTAAGGCTTGGTTTAGCAATCACCACTTCCTTCCCTTTGATGCCATGAAACCTGCCAATCAAAAATCATGAATGTTATAAAATTAGTTCGTGAACAACAAAGCTAACGAATTAAGTGTCAAAGGTGCAAACTTGACCCCACACTTAATTTACTAGCATACTTGTGAGACATATCCAATGGGGTACTCAAGACTTCCCCCACCATCATTCAATCTCAATAAAACTAATTTATTCACCAACTCTAACTACACCCCAAGTTCATGGATTTTTTTCTTCAACTCTCTCCTCACTTTTAGCTCTTCAAGAATTCCTCACTTTGGAATCCCTCTCACTTTCCCTTCTTCAATTTATAATTTAAGTAATTCATAAATGGAAGTAACTACATTCAATTTATTCAACAACCAACAACAATTTACTACCTCCATAATGCATTAATCATGAATTTCAACAACTCAAGAATCATTCACATTCAAGAATTCAATAACCATGTACTTTCTCTCTCTACAATCAATGCATCTACCCATCAAATTCATGAATTCAATTCACTATCTCCATTCATCCCCACAACTTCAAATCATTATATTCAATGAAAAATAAGTTAACCCAACAAGGATATACATTATCATGGAAAAATTTAAGAAATTAAAACTCATGAAACCCAACTTAAGCTTTTCACTAACCATGGTGATTTGGGTCTTTAATCTTGGGGAAGAAGGGTGTGGGAGCATGATTTCAACATTACCTAACCAATAGAGATACTTACTTGAGTTGGAGATGGGAGCTTCACCAAACCTTGGAGAAGACAACAAAGGAGAGGAAAGAGGGGAGGGAGTTTTGGGTTAGTGAAGGAGAGGAGAGAGAAATTTTTGGCTTTTTGTTTTACTTTTGAATGAAAAAGGATGAATGGGATTTTAAATAAAGGTGTGGGGCATGGATTTTGATAATTTTAAGGTATTTGGGTCAACATTGACCCAATTGACCCAAAACATTTTGACCAGAATGCCCCTGCCGCGCCGCCCTCTCCATAGCCCCATAGACTTAGAAAAATTTTTCTTCGGGGACTAGGGCTGGCGCGACGTGCCACCCATAACACCAACCTAAAAATCTTTTCTTCTAGAGTTAAGCACCTGGTGTGGGAGACTTAAACTTTTTTTAGCTCATTTTTCCAGTTTGCCTCCAAAGCTCTATTCGTCTCTACAAAACAAATAAAAATGTAAAATATGTTAGAAAGATGGGTTGCCTCCCACCAAGCGCCTTACTTATAGTCGTGGAATAATATTCATAGGTTTCCTCTCATGCAGTCCATGATGCTCAACTAACTGATTACATCCTCTAGGCTCTACTTCCGGCTTAACTGTGAAGTCCTTAGAGTGAGGAGGCATCTTTACATCTCTAAACACCTTGAAGACTACCTCCTAACCATCCACCCTCTTGCATGTCTTTACCTATATGACAACATCGACGGTGGCTAAAAATTCTTTCCCCAAAATAAGGGGAACTGCTGCATCTGCTTCATAATCAAGGATTATGAAGTCCACCGGTAGGATGAAAGGTCCCACCTTTATCAAGACATCCTTTATTATTCCATTAGGGTAGGCAAGAGATTGGTCTTCAAGATGCAAAATCACTTGGTCGAACATGGTTCACCTGATCCCAAAGTTTTGAACAGGGATGCAGGCATCAACTTCGTGCTTGCACCCAGATCGCATAAGGCTAAACCAACTTCCTTATCTCCAATCACCACTGGGAGGGTAAAGCTCCCAGGATCCTTCAGCTTTTTAGGAATTTTGTTTTGAACCTGAGAGCTGCACTCTTCCGTGAGAGCCATAGTTTCAAACTCTGTTAACCTCCTCTTATTGGCCATAATGTTCTTCAGGTACTTAGCATATTTTGAAATTTCCTAAAAATCTCCACCAATGGTAAGTTCACATGTACATGTTTTAGCACATTAAGAAATTTTTGGCAGGCTGAGTCCTCCTTCTGCTTCTTAAATCTTTGTGGAAACAAGGGTGGTGGTCTGGCTACTACAACTTTTGATTGTGAGTTGCTTGGCTCACTGAACTCAGTCTTGGACTTTACAACCTGCTCATCATCAACCTTCTTTTCTTTGGGGATCACCTCACCCAATTTTTTACCACTGCGCAAAGAGACCGTGCTCACATTTTCCTTGGGGTTCTTCTCGATGTTACTCAGAATTACCCCTTTCAGTTTGTTCATCTACTGCAGGGTCAATTGCCCATCTACCTCTCAAGCTCATGGATGGACTTTTTCATCTCATTCACCACTTGAGTTTGTTGCACCATCCACTGCTTCATTGTCTCCTCAAGAGAACTTCTCAGTTGTTGGCCCTGAGGCCTTGGATAAGTATTATGGGGCATTTGGAAGTTCTGATTCCCTCCCTATGAGGGATTGGTTGCATTTCTATACCCTTGATTATAGTCATTACCTACAAAAACTCCACCACAACCTCGTTGTCTCACAAAGAATACAGATTTGGGGTTAAGTGGGAACCCTAAATATGTGTGACCTTCTCCACATGCCTCACATGATGGTGGTGGAGTTTGCACCTGATGTACCTGTTGTACTTAGCTTCTTGCTGGTGTAGTCACAAGCTTGCAAATCACATTCACCAGCTAGCTAATGTCTGCTTTGATTGCCGCAACACCATCTACCTCGAGCTTCCCTAGCACCTTAGCAGCTATAAATACTCACCTGAGTCTTGATTAATCCTGACTCCCTACTAACATGAGGTTCAACAGAGCCTCTATTTCATCATAACTCTTGGATAAGATCTGTCCTTATGAGGTAGCGTCAAGAAAGATCTTTGACTCGGGCTTCAGACCCTCGATAAAGTTGTGCCCGATTATCTCCTTAGGCTACATGTGGTGCGGAAAATCTCTCAAATATCCCTTGTAACGTTCCCACGCCTAAGCTAAGGTTTCACCATCTTTCTGCATAAATTCAGAGATCTTCCCTCTCAACTCCTTGGTTCTCCTAGAAGAGAAAAACCTGTTGATGAATTTGTTCGAAAGAGCCTCCTATGTGGTGATGGAACCTTCTAGCTCATTTTGAATCCACTCCTTGGCTTTACCGATCAATTAGAATAGAAACAATGTCAATTTAACATATTTATCTAACATGTTCTAGTAGTGGAAATTCTTACTCAGCTCCATGAATGTCATCAGATGCATGTGGGGATCCTCGTGCTGCTTGCCCTGATATTGGCAAGTATTTTGGACCAACCGCGTGGTCCCTTCCTTGAACTCGAAGTTCTCAGTGATGGATGGCTTGATGATCACTTTAGAAGCATTCTCCAAGTTCGGCCTAGCAAAGTTCAACACTGGAACTCTCTCCTAATTGTTGCCCGGTGCCTGCTCATTATTCTCCATGATTAACCTTCAGAAGATTCTCTCAATTTCAGGATCAAGAGAAGCCAAAAATGATTCTTGAATTCTCATACCTGGCATACATTGAGCACACAACCCTGTAGACTTTATAAAAACAAAGAAACAAACATAAAATATAGAATAGCTTAATAAAATTCTAACCTACAAACGATCAAACAATATTTAAGTCCCCAGCAACGACGCCAAAAACATGATATCGCACAAGTGCATGCACGCACATGTAGTTGTCAAGTATTATAGGACTAGAAGTCTCGATTATCGATCCTTCAGAGACTTGTCAGTTTAATCGTTTAAGGTTGTTTCTTATTTTGCTATTCTATCAAACATGTGAAATGGGAAATGGTTTGGGAAATTAACTACTACAAACATTAAATATAAAAATAACTAAAGACTATTGCAAACTTGATTTTACTTCAAATGATGATGAAAATCCAGGGAAATGGCACTTTTCAATTTCAGATTGAGTTTTCAAGATGTGATTACACTAGAGCAATTCTTCCTATGCTTGCTAGTTGCAAGTTACTATCATATTCCTTTCCACTCTCCTGAGCATCCAAGAACTATCTTATGAACTCTAATTCCTATATCTCTATGGTCGCAAGAGAAACATGAAATGACAGTTATACTTATATTTCAGCTAAATAGGGTTGAAGGATATATCCCTATCCTCAACAATAACTTATATCCTCTGACTGATGAGTTCAAGGGTTTTTGAATTCCTATTTTATATTTATCTTTAACCCTTTCACAAGTTCAATCGAAAGCCAACAGATTTACTCAAAAGTTGATCAGGCTAGTGAATAAGAAATTAAAATAAGTAAATATAAACAAACATTAATAAAGAGTCGAAACTAGCATAAAATCAGTCTATCAAACATCAATCATCCACCATGGTCAAAATCCTAGAGTATGAGTTTAGCCACTCAAGGACAAATGAAAAACAAATACTTAATCATCATCATTCAAATAAAATAAAGAAGAAAAGAAGAGACTTAGTGTAGAACTTGTCTTCTCTTCCAAGCGGCTTACAACCCTTAAAAAATGATATACGGAATGTAAAAGTGATCCAAAGATGATTAAAAAATGACCTAGAGACTATATATATAGTTGAGGCTGATGCTTCTGCCCTCTAATATTTATCTTTAAAAATCAACAATTTCTACTCCGAAATAGGCCTAGTGTTCCACCCCTCTTATAGCCCCAAGTAGGGCTCAAGTTTCCTCTAAATTTTAGCTTCAGGCGCCCAGCCTCATTCGAAGCACCAAGGAGTTAGCCAAATTTCAACACCTCTAAATCATCCGGGCATCCCTCCCCACTCTTACCAAGGTGTTGAATTAAACATCTCTGAAGTTTGGGACTTGGCGCTGGGCGCCAGCCATAGGCCTCAGAGTTGATGCACATTTCTTTGAAGTTCTGGACCTAGTGCTGGGCACTAGCCATAGCCCCAGATCCTTCTTCTCAACTTCTCAAATCTTCACACCTTGGGCTAATTCGGGTCCTTTTTTCTTGGTTTCCTGCTTAAAACACCACAAATCCTTTGTTAACATACAAAACACAAAAACACATAAATTTATATATTTCATAAGGATTATAAACTCAAAATAAGGTGAAATATCGGCAAAATTATGGTAAATGGGCATAGAAATATGCCTAAAATCAAAGCCAACACCCCTAATACATATATTGCAATGTCCATAGTGCAATGAAATAAAGCAATAAGATAAAAGGGTATAGAATGCTCCTAGGATATTGCTTCATGTGCTGTCCTCACTCTCTGTGTCCTCCTTATATTCCCCATCCTAGTCCCCTCTTCAAACCAATAGATAGGGGCATCTGTAGGGACCTATGTCTTGGAAGAAGGTAATTTATCTTTAGGTTTAAGGAACTCTTAGATGTCCTTTATGACTTTCTACAAACAGGTGAAGAATTTGTCCCACTTTTTCTCCCTTCGCTGCATCTTGTATACGAACTTGATAGGGTGCCAAGAGTCTCTCTCAACTCATTATGCTCTCTAGCCAGATAGTATAAGTTGCTTCCAGCTTCTTCAAGTGGTCTCCCTGTTTCTTTTGTTCATGAGGTACTTCTGCAATTCTTTCTTTGATATACCTGCATCTCACTCCTCTGATGTTTGCCTAGGCCCTTATAGAAGGCCAGCTACCAATTGCCTAATTTGATGCATCTCATATGTACAAATTAAGAATGGCCCACATTTAATTGGTAGTTGTTGACTACAAGTACCAGTCAAAGAGGAGGACTCTACTTTCCTCTTCTTTCTCTTCACTGCCCCTCCTACTCTTGTATTCAATGGATAAATTAGCATGGCTTGTATGCATTTGTTAGTTGGATCTACCTCTACTCCCCTAATCTCACATAGCTTTGTGATTAAGGATGGGAATATCAACAAAGGACTATCCTGCTCTAAATACTCTTTTATCTTCCTAAAAAAGGTTCCCACATTAAGCCCCATACCATCAAGAATGCATGTTATCATCTGGGCCCCTTGATATGGGTATATTCCTAGCATTTAGACTAGTGAGACTCTGTTGCATATGATCAACAACCAAATTTTTGCGTCGGCTGTGAAATCCTTAGATATGATGCTCCTCTTTGTGAATGCCCAATCTACATTCTTGCCCAGACATAGCTTAGAGATAAGCCAGTACCGCGGAGCATATTCCTCCACAAATAAAGGTGGCATGCCATGACTCAACAATTGATAGAACTTTCTAATAGCTTTGACCCTGAATCCACCATCTTCTCCCTTATCTTCATATGAGGTGGCAAATCTCACATTCCTCAAATTCGCATAAAATTCGCAAACTCACAACTCATTTTCCTTATAGGGCTAAGGAGAAAAATGGTTCTAACCTATGGCAAATAGCCGATGATAAAACTCATATAGGAGCTCAGGAACCCTATCCAAGCTTATCCCACTTTCAGGGAGTAATTTCTTTCCAGCTAAGTTTGCGTAGTAGCA
Organism: Datura wrightii; assembly: GCA_035772735.1. Lineage (NCBI taxonomy): Eukaryota > Viridiplantae > Streptophyta > Magnoliopsida > Solanales > Solanaceae > Datura > Datura wrightii. Next base: position 76,743,390 of record JASDFA010000010.1, on the reverse strand, counting down.
TTCCTGACATGCAGGAGATAAGAAGCGATGTTGGTCATAATGCTCCTCAGAATTGGATAAGTTTTTATGTGTTGAGATTCCGAAGTGAGAGTTCATGATTATTGTTTGGTACCTGAAAACTAAGTAATTATGTGATTTAATCCTCACCTAGATAAACAACACTATTTCGCACAAATTCATTCAAAATCTCATAATATTTAGCCCTAGTTCTTGAAGGGTAAGGGAAGAAGAGAGAGTAAATTGAAAGGAGAATTCAGGTTTAGCGTTCATACCTTGATTCTGCAATAGATATTGATTCTTCCAGAAGTGAGAAGGAATTCTATTTTTGGGAGATGAGAGCCAAAATTTTGAAAGAGAAAATATTTTTTTCTTCACTCTTACCATTTTTAGTGCAACTGGATGATTTTATGACCTCTAGTATGACATCACTCAATTCCTGCACCATCACCCTTTTTTTTTCAAGAATTGAGTTAATTATCTTACTATGATCTTTTTAGATTCAAGTGAGTTATTTAATTTAGAACTATCAATCTATGGAAAGTAAATTCTACTTATCCTTAAGAGAATTTATTAGATGAGTGTTAGTGCCTTAAATTCTTCTTAATTATTCTTCCCAACAATGAGTTGCCTTTTTCAAGATTAACTTATAGTAGATGGTCGATTCCTAGGGCTAGTTAATCCCTTGGAAAATATTCAAGAACAATATTAATTTAAAAAAATCAAGAACCCACTTAATTATCAATAATAATAATGCACATCATAAACACAAAACGAGTTGTAGTCAAACCTAAAAAACTTATAGACAAAGTTCAACTTTTAACATATAAAAAATCACTACGAAAATAGTCAATCAAAATAGTACTAGAGAAATACACACCATAGCATCCTCGTATTAGAAGTAAAGGACAGAAAAACTATGATAAAAAGGCTAGAATGCACGTGGTAAGATCACTATGCATCACCTGGATATTGGGATTCTTAATTCCAGCACCTCTATTCTTCTTGCTGGTTAGCAAAGACTTCCACTTGATAAGATGTATTTTATTCTTCTCACTGTTTCTCGCCCAGGAAAAATTTCTTCTCAAGAAGTTCAATATTTTCACAGCACTTATAAAGACAGGAAGTAAAGACATTATGTAGGTAGGCATTGCATCTAACACATAATTTATTAAGGTCAGCCTTCCTCCCATGGATTAATATTGGTTTTTTCCAATTTATCAACCTTTTTTTTCATATTTCTCCAACACCTAATTCCATTTATTCATTGACATACTTTTTCTCCCAAATACATTCCAAGATATGTTGTTGGAAGTTCCCTAATTCTACCTCCAAGAATGTTAGACGATAAAGATCTCCCACTTGATTAACTGGATAAATGAAACATCTATTTTAGTAGATGTGCAACCCAAAGATGGCCTCAAATAAGATGAAAATCACCCTTAGAACCCTAATTTGATTTATATCCACTTCACATAAAATAAAGGTATCATCTACATATGATAAATGCAAAATCATCATGTATTGTCTTCCCTGAAGCTTACTTTGAACCCCCCAATCAAGTTGCTTGTTTGATCTTTCTGTAGCATGTCATTTAAACCCTCCATGGCAATGATGAACAAAAATGAGGATAAAGGTCTCCTTCCTCAAATCTCTTTGTGAAGGGAAAAAACCACCTGGAGAGCCATTAACAAGTACTATAAACTTAATTGTACTAATACAAAATTGAATCTATTTGATCTAAGTTTCTTTAAATCACATCTTCCTAAGCATCCCCAATAAGAAGTTTCAATTCAAGTGATCAAAAGCCTTCTCAGTGCCTACTTTCATAGGATACCAATGGCTATACTATTTATCCTAGCATTATTGCATTCATTAGATATTAAAATGTTATCCATTATCTGCCTCCCTTTGATAAAGGTCATTTATTGTGTAGCGACCAATTTGTGCGCTACTTTTTTCAATCTTCTAGTCCAAAACATGGATATAATTTTGTTGATACTACCTATCAAATTGATAGTCCTAAAGTCTCTATGTTCTTTGACCCCAATCTTCTGTAACACCTCATGCGTTTAGATAATATTTGTCTATAGGCTTTAAATGTACGAGCCTAGTTTTATGTCTAGGTGTTGTATGTCAAGGGAATTTCGGTATTTGAGATAGCAAACGAGAGACAAAATACTAGAGAAAATTCAGAGGAACTAGGCATTTGACCTACTGCGATACACCATGTGGTGCAGTAGTGGCACTGCCCAAGCCTATATATATATGGGGAGTTGGTCGGTTTGGACATTTCCCTTATTTATTATCAACCCTCAAGTGGTTTAGAAATCCTCTCCAGCAGATTTCCTTGGTTTATAAGTGGTTTTGAGGGGAAATTAAAGATTTGAACTCATTTTCGACTCTCGATCATGTGTACATTATGTGGTTATGTTCTGGCGATGTTTTCTTGATTTTTCGGTGGCTTTCTTGAGCTTCTTGTTGTAGTAGGTATTCTATTCTAATGATTTTGAGTTATTTATGCTAGTAGTAAGGTTTTGAAGCTTGGTAGGGTGTCAATTTGGAATTTCTACCGTTGAATTTGTATAAAATCTTGTCGGTTAAGTTTTGTCATATTGTTTGCCTTTTCGGACCTCTTGTAGATTGTTCCCTGAGGTGTTGGAGCTATTTTAGAGCACTTTTAGTTTTTCACTGTAGTGTGGTTTCCGATTCCCTTTGGTTCTATCAATTTGAGGTATATTAAGGCTTCTTTTATCTCTTTTCCGGTATGATTCCCATTGAAATTAAACTCTTGTGTGTTGTGTGAATATACTATTTTGGTGGATATGTAATTGGGATAAATATATGGTGTTTGGGATTTTGGACTCTTCCCCTCACTTGTTGAGGTCGTGAACTCGGGTGTTAGATTGGTTGGTTATTGTTCATTAACAGGATGCTCGTAGGCATCGATCTTGGCTTGTGTTGTGATCCTTGTGGTAAGCTTTCTTGAATAGACTTGATTTGTGTTTATTGATGTTATACATATCATTTTGTGGTTTTTCTAGTTTTGATTGTCTTGAGGCTTACGATACCCACGCCTGTGGAGTTACTTTGGCATAGGGGTCGAGCCCAAGACTTAGCCAGCCAAAGTGGCCTGTAAAGTCAACTTCGGAATGATTGAGATGGTGGTTTAGCTGTGATGTTTGCTCCAGTATGTATTGGACTAGTGTATTGTTGTACAGTTTCTCCAGCGTACTAGTAATGATACAATGAGTGTATGACTGTTAGAGTTGCTCTGGCGCACTCAGCTTGTACGTCTCGTTAGACCTATAAGACCGTGAGATCAATGTCATCGATAGGGTAGGCTTATGAGTTGTTTATATTGCTATTGGTTTCTCTATTTGTTATGATGTCTATATTAATGTTGTTCTGATTTGTTGTGCTCTATAAATGTGAGTTAGTGGAGACTGCTATTGTTGGGTAATCTGGTTAGAGTTAGGATTCATCTTTAGCTATCTTTATGGCTTAGGACTTGGTTATCCTATTTTCCTTCCTTAGTTATTCCTCTGCTATGTTGTTATTGCATATATCCTTTCTCTTCTCTTTTTATTTGTCTTGCATACTCAGTACATTTTCATACTGATGCCCCAGCTAGAGCGTTACATTCATGCCTGTAGGTGTTAACTGTCGGGAAAATTGAGATTCTCATTGCTAAGTTGAGTCCCTGATGATTGGTAAGCTCCAGCTTGTTCAGAGTTATCCGTTTTTACGTCTTTTTCTTTTATGTACATATTAAGTAGGTCGGGGCCCTGTCTCAGTTATTTTTTTACTCCATAGAGGGCTCCTAGACTTAGCGTATTGGGTTATTTTTGGCTGTAGGCCTCATTGGCTCTTCTATATATAACTTTTGAGTGGATGCATCCTTGTTGTCCATTTGTATCTATCGTGTTAGCTTGTAAGTCATGCATTGGTAGAAAGAATTAAAAACCCATGAATTATAATAGGAGACTTTAATGTTATATTGAATGAGGAGGAAAAAGAAGGAGGACTACCATTCATTGAAGAAGAAGCTATAGATTTTGCTCATCGAATAAGTAATTGTGCATTGATGGAATTGTAAACTGCAGGAAGCAAATATACATGGTGGAATGACAGGATTGAGGAGGAATCTATATTTAAAAGATGGGATAGAGTTCTAGGGAACCAAGAATTTAGATCTTATGCCATATAGTGAAGTTCATCACTTGATAAGACAAGGGTCAGATCATGCCCCACTGCATGTAATATGCAATTTTGAACAACAACAGATAAGGAAGTCTTTCAAGTTTCTGAAATTCTGGACTAAACACAACCAATTCAGAAGGGTGGTGGAAGGAAACTGGAGCACAGATTTTGTTGGTAATCCATTTCTAACGTTTAAGGCTAAGAGTTAGAGGGTGAAACAAGCATTTACAAACTGGAGCAAACAAACCTTTGGAAATATCTTCCAACAGATTGCAACTTGGAAGATACAATAAAGGTGAAGGAAACCTTGGTGGAAATGGCCCCTACAACAGACAATAGAATGCAGTTGAACTGAGCAAAAGCTGAATTGAAGATACAGGATTATAAAACATGAGTACTAGGAAATAGAAGTATGGAATGAGATGATTCAAAGAAGAGGATAGTAATACCAAGTTTTTCACTCATATGTGAAAGGAAGGAGGATAAGATTATACATAGGGAAAATCAAAGATTCTCAAGGACATTAATGACTTCACAAGAGACAATAGGAGGGGTAGCAGTGGCCATTTTGGAAGAGCAATTCAAGAAAGAGTATGACATCACTGATTTTTTAATATGATAAACACATCCCCAAGGAGATTAAAGAAGAGGATAATATAAATATGGATAGGGTTCCAGATCAAGAAGAGGTGATGAAGGTGATATTTGAGCTGAATGGAGACAGTGCCAGTGGACTTAATGGATTCTCATGCAGATTCTATCAGGTGTATCGGGATATTATTGGCATTGACATCACAAATATGGTGAGATCTTTCTTTTGTGGTCAAAAAATTCCTAGATACATAACACATACCAACTTGGTTATGATCCCAAAGAAGGAGAAGCCACAGAATTTTGGGGATTATAGACCTATAAGTCTGAGTAACTTTGTGAATAAAGTCATATAAAAAATGTTTACATGAAACATTGGTGGAAGTCCTACCTAGTATCATATCAAGAAATCAAACTGATTTTGTGAAGGGCAGGAGTATCACATAGAATGTGTTGCTAGCACAGGAGATCATAAGGGATATTAACATCAGGAAAAAATGGCATTATATGGTGATGAAACTTGATATGGCTAAGCCATATGATAGGGTATCATGGATATACCTAACCAAAGTGCTAAGGAGGTTTGGTTTCTCAGAGAGGGTTATTGACATGGTTTGGAGATTGGTGTCCAGCAATTGGTATTCAATATTAGTGAATGGATGGACCGGTGGTTTTTTAGATCATCTAGAGGATTAAAGTAGAGGGACCCTCTATCTCCTACACTATTTATTATAGATGCTAAAGTCCTATCTAGAGGGTTGAATAATCTCCATAATGATGCAGAGTTTAGGGGATTTAGGATGCCTAAATGGAGTCGAGACATCAATCACCTTTCATATGCAGATGCCACTATCCTGTTCTGCTCAGGTGACAAAAGGTCAATAAAGAATATAGTGAAAGTGTTGGCTAATTATGCGAGGGTATCAAGGCAGTTGATCAACAAAGGTTAGAGCTTCTTTTACCTACAAGAGAAGGCCCCGCTGGTAATGATTCAGAGGATAAAAAGGTGGATAGGGATTAATCAAGGTTTCTTCCCATTAACATACTTGGGCTGCCCAGTCTTTAATAAAAGAAAGTTAAAGGGACACTTTAAGGACCTTATCAGGAAGATTTCAAGAAGATTAATGGCTTGGCAGAACAAGTTATTGACTTATGGAGGGAGGTATATTCTGATTACTCATGTTTAATATATGCCCATATATCTGTGTTCAGCAATGAACCCTCCTAAAGGAGTAATAAATCAGATTCATAAGATATTTGCCAAATTCTTCTGGGGTCAGACATGAGGGTTACAAGGAAGACATTGGGTGGCTTGAGATGATTTATGTTTCCCTAAGATGGAAGGTGGATTAGTCTTTGGATATTTTTATGATGCTTCTAGAGCATTAATGGATAAATTGTGGTGAAATTTTAGAACCTCTACTGCCTTTATATGGAGTACTTTTATGTGGAATAAATACTGCAAAAAAGTACATCCTTTGATAGCTAATCGAAGGGGTGCTTCTCAAATATGGAGGATGATGGTACAAGTTAGAGAAGAAGTAGAACATGAAATATGGTGGCAGATAAAGTCTGTAAGTGCTAGTTTTTGATTTGATAATTGAACCTAGCAGGGAGCTATATTTCACAGAGGAAGGAGGAGTGGAAGAGGAAGAGTTGGAGGTTAAGGAGTTCATTCAAAATGGTGACTAGAATAGAAAAAAGTTGAGAAGTAAGTTGTCAGAAGATATGATAGAGCATGTGATAAGGAATATTAAACCGATGATCACTGGAGAAAGAGATATAGCTTGGTGGATGGCTAATCCAAAAGAAAATTGTCACACCCCGCCTTGGGGGTATGACTGGCACCTGGTGCCCTACTAGGACCTGAACTGCTGGACTGCTAAGCCTGGGCACATCTGGTGCCTGGCTGGCTCTAACTCACATTTCTAGAAACAAAGGGCTATATAACGGCTGTAAACACAGCCCCCAGCCCATTGGCCTATAGCCTCCTGTACCTGTACTAACAGTTGACTAGAAACATGTCAATATAGAGAAACCTATGCGGGCCGACAAGGCCACCATGCTGTCTAGTTATCTATAACTTAACCATGAAGTACTGGATAGCTACGTGACCGGCAAGGTCACCACTACTGTCGAACTATGGCCCCACACGGCCAACATAAAGGAAACACAAGTTCTAACAGCTATACAACTGCACGACCTCACACGATTGGCTCATCTGACCACAGGGAAATATATACAGACTGCAAGCCTCTAAGAATAACAATAGAAATGATCGGGACAGGTCCCCGACCTACCCGTACTGTACAACAAAAGAAACAGAATACACTTCTGGGATTCAGTCTCCGGATGACAGGAGCTGAATGCTCAATCGCTGACAGGAATCACGTGGTATCGCCTGCTCGTCTATGAGTACCTGCAGGCAAGTAATGCAGCGCCCCACCGGGCGTCAGTACCGCTGGTACTGAGTATGTAAAGCAATAACTGAAAGAAATATCTGAAAACAATAATATAACTGATGAAACTGAAGTAGAGAGAATCGATTAACTGTCTGATAATGTAAGTCATACCTTCTCTCAATTATACTGGAAGGAGTAGGAGTCATACCTGGAGACGTATCGTTCTACTGCTGATCTACTCGTATCTAACATAACATGGCATAACATAACATAGCACACACAAACCTTACCCGGCCCCCATAAGCCGGGAGGTACAACCAGCACAGAATCTATACCCCTACCCCGGTCATCCCATCTCCTATAACCCCGTAAGCATCCTGCCGGTCCCTTGGGTATGCACTTGGGCTCGCTGAGCCCCTGACTATAACTGCATCTGAGTCTGGAGGACTCCTGAAACAACACCCGGGCGTATCCGCTCGACAGGGGTGTGTAAGAGCCGACCAAGGCATAATATGGGGAAAACTGGCGTCCCATCTTCGTCCCCTGTGGTACGGCATGCCACTACGTAGAGCGACGTATCCTCGCCCTCTAGCGGACGAGTCGATATAGCTATCAACCCTGGGGCGGTCATGGGCCCTAGGTAATCCAGCCCCAAACAATACAACGGTCTCAACTAGTAATACTATCTGCATGTCTCACATACTGAGGCTAACAGTGGTAAAGTATTTGTATATACTATATGCTGAACTAGTGATAGGAATATGTACGTACTTAACACATGCTGAGACTAACAATAACCTATACGTATAAATATAATCTTCTGCCAGACTGTACTAGGGCTAATGCTGAACAGGATATAATGTTTCTACTGAAAACTATGCTGCATACTGAGTTTCTATAATAACACGATTTACTATTCCTAACATGCTTTATAAACTTCATTTTAACCTACCATTCTACTTCTGAGATGTCTTACAGCTATTACATTGCTTTGCGGGGTCTCAACTGAATACAGTAATACCCTAACGTTTCGTATTACATCACATACTGAGCATGTTGTGCAGTTTCTAACACTTGTATTAGAATCTATATTGCGCTAGCAAGTCTCGTGCGAATCATAATATGATACTTCTAATATCGTACCAATATTCGTAATAACACAGCACATAACTTTCTGAATATTCTACTGGCCTTTAATTTACTTTACTATGCCGAACTTGCCAACTTGCCGAAGGGACTAGCTTTACATACCTTATCCTCGAACTATCCGGCTGTTGGACGAGGCTCGGCCAGTACTTCAACTATTTTCTCCCAACTGCATTCATAAATATGCCAATCAATACTAAATACAGCTTTATTCTAAAAGGCAATGTCACTTTCGATATAGTTTATAGCCTAAACTTAGGCTTATCGAAAGACGGCCGAAAACTCGCTATTTTTCAGAGGTCCAGAAGGGAGAAATATTCACTTCACAGCTAGGAACACATAGACACTAATTTAGAGCAATTCCACTTACCTTAGCTCGGTGGCTCGATGATTCGTCGGCCGTATTTCACGAAACTGAATCTGTAGGAATTCTCTCTGCTGCTAAATACCTCGGTATCTGAGGTTAATTTGAGTTTGGACAATGTTTAGCAGCGTAATCGGATGAAAATTATCTTACCTCCTTCATTCTTATCCCTTCTCTGCTGATCCCTCTCTGTTTCACTGGAAATTATAAGTGTTTAATCATTTAAAACCGAAGTGGGGCTTTATATACTTGGGCCTGGACAAGGCCAACGTGTCACGGAGCCAACGCGGAGGCCTCACCTCAGTGACACGCTGCCATCGCAGAGGGGCTCTGCCTCGGCTCCTTCCGCGATGGTTCGACAGGTTTCTCGTCCGATCTTTTCCCGGGCCTTTCTCTAGCACGTATGGCCTTCAAATATGCTTAACCAACGTGCGAATAGGTCATCTAGGTGCCGGGAATCCTACGGGGTTTAACATTCTCCCCCCCTTAAGAACATTCGTCCTCGAATGTACACTGCTATCTGGAGGACTACTTAACTTACTTTCTAGAAAAATTTCGGCAGAGTTTCCCCTGTAATATGGACTATAGCAAAAACCTGAAATGCAGAAAAGTCCAACACAGGTAGTGCACGCAATATTTTAAGATCCACTGGCTAACTAAGTATCAATCCTTCTCATTCACACACATACAACTATAAGGTACTGCATAAGTAATAATACGGACATACCTGTCGCCTGACTAGGCCTGAAATAGGTGAGGGTATCTGGCTTTCATATCTTCTTCAGCTTCCCACGTCATTTCCTCACGGTTCCTATTACGCCACAATACTTTGACAGACGCAATATCTTTAGTCCTCAACCTGCGAATCTGTCTGTCTAAGATAGCTACGGGAACCTCTTCATATGCTAACTCTTCTGTGACCTGGACATCCTGAACTGGAACTACTGTAGAAGGGTCCCCTACGAACTTTCTCAACATAGAGACGTGGAATACTGGGTGAACAGATGCTAACTCTGGAGGCAAGTTCAATTCGTATGCAACTCGGCCTATTCTTCACCGAATCTGATATGGCCCAATAAATCTTGGGCTAAGCTTGCCTTTCTTGCCAAATCTCATTACCCCTTTCATCGGAGACACTTTCAGATATACCCAGTCATTTACCGGAAATTCTAAATTTCTGCGCCGCATATCTACATAAAACTTCTGGCGGCTCTGAGCAGTCAGTAAACGTTCTCGGATAAGCTTTATCTTTTCCTCTGACTGCCGAACAATGTCTGGGCCAACCAATGCTGATTCTCCTATTTCAAACCAACCAATCGGCGATCTGCATTTTCGCTCGTATAATGCCTCAAAAGGCGCCATCTGGATGGCTGAATGATAGCTATTATTGTAGGCAAATTCAATTAACGGTAAATGCTCACTTTGGCTACTACCGAAATATAGCACACACACTCGCAACATGTCTTCGAGCGTCTGAATTGTGCGCTCAGCCTGCTCATCTGTCTGAGGATAGAATGTTGTGCTTAAATTAATCTGCGTTTCCAGACCCCTCTGGAACGACTGCCAGAATCTAGCTGTAAACTGTGCTCCCCTATCTGAAATAATGGATACCGGCACTCCACGCAATCTAACTATTTCTCTGATATATAATTCGGCATAATCCTCAGCCGAGAAGGTAGCCCTCACTGGCAGAAAATGAGCTGATTTTGTCAGCCTGTCAACTATTACCCAAATGGAATCATACCCATGTTTAGTACGGGGTGATCCTGCCACAAAATCCATATTTACTGCTTCCCATTTTCAGAGAGGTACAGTTATGTCCTGAATCACCGCCTGGTTTCTGATGTTCTGCTTTCACCCACTGGCAGTTAGGATACTAGGCTACAAACTCAGCAATTTCCCTTTTCGTACTTGGCCACCAGTAGTTTTCTTTAATGTCATGGTACATTTTTGTCGTACCAGGGTGAAGAGAATAACGGGCGTAATGTACCTCGTTCAGAATCTGCTGGTGGGGCCCTGAAACATCTAGAACATATAGACGGCCTTTACAACGCAGCACTCCACCCTCTGTTACCTGAAAACCTGGCGTTTTCCCCTGCTAACCAGGTCAGGATTCTTATACTACCATTTTTTTTATTTTCACAACTGATGACGACACGGCGGTGTTCTCGATTACAGCTCTGCTGTCCTTTATTTCTATTACACGAACGGCTAAATTGACCAATTGATGTATCTTTCTGACCAACTCCCGTTGCTCGGGCTGCCCATACACCACACTTCTAATAGATCTATAACTAAGAGCAGTTGTTGCTCCATTACCTCTTCTTGGCTGATATAACATTTTCATACTTAGAGAGCTCGGCATATAATTGATGGTTATACTGACTTGTCTTGCCTAAGAGATCGACAGGTAGTTTACCGGTGTAACTAAAGCTTATCTGGCCCTCCGGCCACATGCTAAAGCTACTTGTTGCTGGGATAACCTGAACGACCGTCTGCGCACCTTGTGTCTTTTTTTTATCAGAGGGTCCTGATATCGACCATGACCTCCAATGATCTGGCTGCATAACCTTAAATAACTGAATAGTCGGGTTGAATGACCCGAATGTGGCAGTAGTCTAACAATGCTCTAACTGTTCTACTTGAGTGCTTATAGTTCGTGCATAACCGTAGACTTGTGGGCATCTAATTGCTCTATTATTTTGCTTAAACCACTGTAAGGCTGGGCTTAATCAAACTTACTCCCAGGCGATCAATCTCTGGATCTTCACGGGGAGTCTACTGATCCCCTGGTCTTAATAAACACTGTGCTAGCAGGGTACTATCAATTTCTTACGCCTTGTATGTATCCACTTGGATTTATACTGCTATTCTGGGGAATTCTCGGTCTTATGAGCTATTCTGTAAATACTGGCCTTCTGCTAGGGCTCTGTATCTGAATATCTTACGAAAACTAGCTGAAGTACTAGTCTGTCGCTGACTATTGATGTGGACCCTTCCTTGGGGTACCCACGGGTATTCTGACTGGGACGGCCGACTGACTTATGGGGTGTTCCACATAATAACTGCTAGGTTGGCTAAGGCCGACTCTCACCTACAAGGCTGGGAAAATGACGTACGACCACTTAACATACTAGAACAATTCTGGTATTACTAATCTCTGAAATTTGCCTATTCGGCCTCTAATCCTGGTTCTAGCACCTGCACTACTGTTACCGATCTTCAGGGATGTCTCCCTGCTAATGCAGGCGCCAGCTGGTCGGTAGACCATCTAACTGCGCCCTTATCATCTAGCCATCTGTTTTAGGCCATTAACTCTGGTAAGCTCCTAGAGCCTAGATCTGACAACAACACATAAGTCTATTAACCTAATAACTGAAAACTAAGATAGTTTCTATGACTTCATACGTAATTCACACTTAATCTGCCCTTTCTTTTCTCCTTTCCCTTTCTCCTTTCTTCTCTCCTTTTCTTTCTTTCTTCTCCCCCCCTTTTTTTTGGCAAGGGGAGGGGGGGTCCTGCAATGCAATCCGTACATGCTTTCTATTACTAATCAGCATCTGTGATTGCACCCCTTATAGGCAGCTACTCACAGCATATCTATTATCTGTATATAGATATATATATATATATATATCAATAACTACGTACAATATGTACTGAATTCTGCGGTAATACATAATCTCTGACATGCTCTGCTGAGTCTCATACCGTACATGATACACCGCTTCTACGGCCTAATAATATCTCCTGCCCTGACTTATCATTTCATTGCATTGTCACCCCATTCTGAAAGTAACAAACATAAACACTTTAGTTATTGTCTGCTGTTTGAAATTCCGCCACTCTTGCGATGTAGGGTCGACGTTTGAATCTTGTAGCCTTACTAGGCATATATTGAGAGCCCAAGACTGTCTGCTGGGCCTTATCTCTAGGCTACACTAGATTAGAATTGTTGTATCGGTAACTTCTTAACTTTTCCATAGCGGACATACTGGGGTATTCTGAACCGCAATCTTACTGTCAGCCCGAGGCTTAATCCTTAATACGATATTTTATCAATCCGGGGATAATTCTAATTTCCCCACAAGATCTGACATTCCTGCTTCTTTCCCTCATCTTACTTAAGCTGAACTCTGGGGTTCAAGGTACCTGCTCTTCATTGTTAACAAGATTGTTGGTCCTGTATCAGTTCACACTTCCCCTGACTTGCAGTCAGACCTATCTGACTCACATGACCCCTCACCCTTTCGATATCACAACTGGATCATAACTACAACCTTACAGGTATGTCTTGCTATCTGTTAGCATATGTGGCGGACTTGGCCCTTTTTCTGACTCGAACTTGACTATTACCCGACATTCATCACTAACAGGTCTTTTACCCCTGCTTCGAGTAAGCTAACGGTCTTACTTCCTCTACTGGCTTATTATCATAAGGGTCTGCACAACTTACGGAATCATAGGGGCTCTTTATACTTTCCAATACTTACTAGGATCAATCAGCCCATCTTTACTTACTGCTTGATTTGGCAACCCCATCTCAAGTCTTATGCCCCTTTACTATACTGGCATCAAAATCAAGAGGTAGGAATAGCCCTTTTCTCATTACAACAAATAAAAGCATTTAACTGTACCATATCCAAAAAGATGTATTTGGGATTCCTGCATTTCCCTCTCTTTCTTATACTTACCTGGTGGTCTGACCTTGTCTGTAATCTTAATCAGATCTTATATAGCTAATAAATAAATCAACTCGTATGTACGTTATACTCCTGACTTCCTATTCTGACGTTATCAACGTATACTGGGGATAGTACCGATAAAGGTATCATGCTGGGAGGTCTCGGGTACCTCCTCCTACTACCGTAGTTATCATGTAACTGGCTGATGCCTTCTTCTGTTGCTATATCTGATCTTCTGCCTGTAATAGGGTAATGCTGATCTCCCTTTGTATCTGTAATCAAATAATACGGTAAGTTTTTAGAGACTCCACCCTGTACTGTACCGCTCTAGAGCACGACTGACTGAGAAGGAAGGGTAACCATCCTATCATGCCTCGCAGCCTCCTGCCTATAATATGTGGTGCACAACATATCCATAGACAAGACTCTACTTAGCACGGCTTGCAGACTCCCTGGGACACGACCGGCTCTGATACCAAGTTTGTCACACCCCGCCTTAGGGGGTATGACTGGCACCTGGTGCCCTACTAGGACCTGAACTGCTGGACTGCTAAGCCTGGGCACATCTGGTGCCTGGCTGGCTCTAACTCACATTTCTGGAAACAAAGGGCTATATGACGGCTGTAAACACAACCCCCGGCCCATTGGCCTATAGCCTCCTGTACCTGTACTAACAGTTGACTAGAAACATGTCAATATAGGGAAACCTATGCGGGCCGACAAGGCCACCATGCTGTCTAGTTATCTATAACTTAACCATGAAGTACTGGATAGCTACGTGACCAGCAAGGTCACCACTACTGTCGAACTATGGCCCCACACGGCCAACATAAAGGAAACACAAGTTCTAACAGCTATACAACTGCACGGCCTCACACGACCAGCTCATCTGACCACAGGGAAATATATACAGACTGCAAGCCTCTAAGAATAACAATAGAAATGATCGGGACAGGGCCCCGACCTACCCGTACTGTACAACAAAAGAAACGGAATACACCTCTGGGATTCAGTCTCCGGATGACAGGAGCTGAATGCTCGATCGCTGACAGGAATCACGTGGTATCGCCTGCTCGTCTATGAGTACCTGCAGGCAAGTAATGCAGCGGCCCACCGGGCGTCAATACCGCTGGTACTGAGTATGTAAAGCAATAACTGAAAGAAATATCTGAAAATAATAATATAACTGATGAAACTGAAGTAGAGAGAATAGATTAACTGTCTGATAATGTAAGTCATACCTTCTCTCAATTATACTGGAAGGAGTAGGAGTCATACCTGGAGACGTATCGTTCTACTGCTAATCTACTCGTATCTAACATAACATGGCATAACATAACATAACATAACATAGCACACACAAACCTTACCCGGCCCCCATAAGCCGGGAGGTACAACCAGCACAGAATTTATACCCCTACCCCGGTCATCCCATCTCCTATAACCCCGTAAGCATCCTGCCGGTCCCCTGGGTATGCACTTGGGCTCGCTGAGCCCCTGACTATAACTGTATCTGAGTCCGGAGGACTCCTGAATCAACACCCGGGCGTATCCGCTCGACAGGGGTGTGTAAGAGCCGACCAAGGCATAATATGGGGAAAACTGGCGTCCCATCTTCGTCCCCTGTGGGACGGCATGCCACTCCGTAGAGCGACGTATCCTCGCCCTCTGGCGGACGATTCGATACAGCTATCAACCCTAGGGCGGTCATGGGTGCTAGGTAATCCAGCCCCAAACAATACAACGGTCTCAACTAGTAATACTATCTGCATGTCTCACATACTAAGGCTAACAGTGGTAAAGTATTTGTATATACTATATGCTGAACTAGTGATAGGAATATGTACGTACTTAACACATGCTGAGACTGACAATAACCTATACGTATAAATATAGTCTTCTGCCAGACTGTACTGGGGCTAATGCTGAACAGGATATAATGTTTCTGCTGAAAACTATGCTGCATACTGAGTTTCTATAATAACACGATTTACTATTCCTAACATGTTTTATA
Source organism: Datura wrightii (assembly GCA_035772735.1). NCBI lineage: Eukaryota > Viridiplantae > Streptophyta > Magnoliopsida > Solanales > Solanaceae > Datura > Datura wrightii. Next base: position 76,727,988 of record JASDFA010000010.1, on the reverse strand, counting down.
AACTTCATTTTAACCTACCATTCTACTTCTGAGATGTCTTACAGCTATTACATTGCTTTGCGGGGTCTCAACTGAATACAGTAATACCCTAACGTTTCGTATTACATCACATACTGAGCATGTTGTGCAGTTTCTAACACTTGTATTAGAATCTATATCGCGCTAGCAAGTCTCGTGCGAATCATAATATGATACTTCTAATATCGTACCAATATTCGTAATAACACAGCACATAACTTTCTGAATATTCTACTGGCCTTTAATTTACTTTACTATGCCGAACTTGCCAACTTGCCAAAGGGACTAGCTTTACATACCTTATCCTCGAACTATCCGGCTGTCGGACGAGGCTCGGCCAGTACTTCAACTATTTTCTCCCAACTGCATTCATAAATATGTCAATCAATACTAAATACAGCTTTATTCTAAAAGGCAACGTCACTTTCGATATAGTTTATAGCCTAAACTTAGGCTTATCGAAAGACGGTCGAAAACTCGCTATTTTTCAGAGGTCCAGAAGGGAGAAATATTCACTTCACAGCTAGGAACACATAGACACTAATTTAGAGCAATTCCACTTACCTTAGCTCGGTGGCTCGACGATTCGTCGGCCGTATTTCACGAAACTGAATCCGTAGGAATGCTCTCTGCTGCTAAATACCTCGGTATCTGAGGTTAATTTGAGTTTGGACAACGTTTAGCAGCGTAATCGGACGAAAATTATCTTACCTCCTTCGTTCTTATCCCTTCTCTGCTGATCCCTCTCTGTTTCACTGGAAATTATAAGTGTTTAATCATTTAAAACCGAAGTGGGGCTTTATATACTTGGGCCTGGACAAGGCCAATATGTCACGGAGCCAACGCGGAGGCCTCACCTCCGTGACACGCTGCCATCGCGGAGGGGCTCTGCCTCGGCTCCTTCCGCGATGGTTCGACAGGTTTCTCGTCCAATCTTTTCCCGGGCCTTTCTCTAGCACGTATGGCCTTCAAATATGCTTAACCAACGTGCGAATAGGTCATCTAGGTGCCGGGAATCCTACGGGGTATAACAGAAATATACTGCGAGTTCTGCTTTTTAGATTATGAGGAAAAGAAAAGAGGAAGAAGCTTGAGTATCAAACATATGGATAAAAGGGACATTGATGTTGCCAAAAGCACGCAAAGGTACGTGGTCATCAAGTAATATAGGATGATAAAGTCCCGATATCGTACCCACAGAGAGTTGTCGGATTAATTTCTTAAGTTTGAACCTTTATTTCACTATTCAAGAAAACACAAGTAAAATTGAGAAATGATTTTGAGATTACTTTTTTACTAAACTTGAAATATAAATTAAAGCTAATGAAATAAACTTGTTTTTGAAATAGTTGTAATTCAAATGATGATTGAAATTTAGGGTCTTGACACTTTTGCTTTCAGGTTGAGTTTTAGGCTTCAAATACACTAGACGAAATCCTTCTAAAGATTGCTAGTTGCAAGTCAGGAACTCACTTCTCAGCTATTCTCCCGAATAACCAAAAGCTATCTCATGAACCTTAACACCTATATCCCTATAGTTGTACGAGAAACATGAGACAACGGTTGAAGATACTTGACTAAACTAAATAGGGTTGCAAGGTATATCCCTATCCTCAATAACGAAATCAACTCTTGAACTTTTGAATAAGATATTGAAACCTACTCTATACTTCTTTTAAACCTCATTAGTTTCCTCTCCCGAGTTCAACCAATGAGCCAACAGATAATATTTGAAAGGTGATCAAGCAAATGAATAAGCATGAAATTAAGTAAGCATAAACAATCTTGAAAAGAAGAATTAAACATCTAACATAAATGCATATTCAACTACAACCATCAAGCCATGGCCATAGAGAGTTTAGCCACTCATGGTCAAGTGTAAAACCAAAGAAATCATCATTCGAATTAACAAAGATAAAAGTAAAGAAAAACTTAAGAAGAAAATGGACTTCTTGTCTCTCCCCTAAAGACTGCGTACAATGATCGATATATCTCCTAACAAATCCCCTAACAAAGTATTTATAAGCATGGTAACAAATTTCCCATTTGCCCTTAAGTAATTCAACTTTTGAACTCAGAAAAATACATCTCGGACTGGCCCTGACGCGCCACTTCACCTATCTTGCCAGACTTGGATTGAATTTCTTCTGAAGTTTAGCTTATGGCGTGCCACTTCCACTATCTCACCAAGGTGTTAGTCAAAATTCTGCAATACGGGACGTGGCGCGCCATTTCTCTTGTGCACCTGGGTGTTAGAAAGTGTTCCCAAGCTCAGATCCTCTCTGGCGCGTCATTTCTCTCATTTCACCAAGGTGTTGATTAAAATTTCTTCTGAAGTTCGAGGTTTGGCGCGCCACTTCAGCCATAGCACCTACTTGAGCACAATTTCTCTGAAGTTTAGTAGCTGACGCGCCACTTCTCCCAGTTCACTAGGGTGTTAGAAAATATTCTGAAGTTTGGGCTCTAGTACACCACTTCAGCTATCTCGCCAGAATGTTAGAAAAAATTCTGTCTGAAGTTCAGGCTCTGGTGCCCATTTCTCCCATTTCACCAAACCAAGTTTTTCTCGAATTCTTCTATCTTCCCCGGGCCAAGTTTTTGAAGAATCTCTGGCTTTTGTTTTGAATGCTCTAAAGACTGATGTTTCAGGAAGGGTCTATCGATGCCATACTAAGATGGACAGCATCCCTTGTTCCCCTACAACAATTTTTTGTATTACAACACGGAGCGCAAACTCTTCTACCACCCCATTTGGTGTAGAACCAGTTGTTAGACATTCCTCTTTTCGTAAAGACACCAGCGCGTCAACCCTCTCCCCTATTAATAGGCGAGATGATCATGTAATAGATATGACTCGCTGTATTACCTTTCCTTAGCCAATGTAATATACAATTAGAAGGAAAATGAAGCCCGACTCACTTCATTTGTGACTAGTGTTATCTGATGCAAATATCATGTATGGCCAATTTTTTTCACTTGAAACTACGCCGTTTGAAATTGCCAAACTCAACTAGTTTTTTAATGTGCAATTGAGAGATGGATTATTGAAGATAATGTAAAGCAGTATACATTTGACAAAGTCAATATTCAAAGCAATTCTCAATTGCTTCAGTTGACAAATGCAATGAACATTCAACCGCTGTGAGACTAACTCTCATAGCCCACACATGGCGGTCCCTACCAGATCACATTTGCAGTCTCTGCCCAAGGAAACCACCATTTTTTTCTTGTTCACTACTGGAGCTGGCGTTCTGTACAACCCACCCTCCATTCCTTCTTATATTGACATTCAAAACCGTTCACAACACTTTATGAGACATACCTAAATAGCACAATGTAACAAAATATACACCTAAATCTGTTACTACCTCTATGCTGCTACTGGTTTACAAAGTTGTTGCCCGAACCACTTGAAGGGGACATGAACATACCCAAACCAGTCTGGAGTGCTCAGATCATTGACAAGGGACATGAACACACCCAAACCACTCTGGAGTGCTCAGATCATTGTGTCAAGGTACGAATAATTGTGGCGACGTCCAAACTCAAGGAGGCTACCATATGTCCGATCCCAAACTCCAATGAACAGAGACTCTGTATCAGGACTGAAGGAGATGCCGGATATTTCTCCAAAGAAATCAATTTGTTGCTCCTCCTCATACCCACTTTTTACATCAAAAACATGAACGAAATCTGCAGGCTCAGCCATAGACATAAATCTGCCATCAAATGTGTAGCGGATTGACCGAATAGCACCAAGGTTACCCTTCAAAGCAGTGACCGACTTGGACAAGTTCCGTAAATCCCATATTCTACAGGTTTTATCCTGGTTCCCGGTAGCAAAAGTTACGCCATCAGGATGCCATGCTGATGCAAACGAGTAGTCTACATGTCCACACAAAGGTGCAACGGCCTGCGATTTTAATTACCTCAAAGTTATCAGACATTGGATGTTGATAATTTGCATCACAAGAGGGGAAATAATGTGCACTTACCTTTCCATTCCTCGAGTCGACCAATATACCTTCAGCATTATCCCCAACTATTACGAGAAGCTTACCATCAGGACTCAGCGATGTATGCTAAGATCATAAAATGGGAAAACCAAGTAAACACCACTTTATTACACAAAATGAAGATAATAGTCCCCACAAAAAGCGTTCATCAAGATGGAAAATGCATTATTCGACACAAGCCAGCTGAATGGAATAAGATGTAATCAAAAGACCTAGATAAAAGTATCTAAGGGGCACAGATCTTCATCCTACGTAAAACATCCTGACGAAGTCTGATGATCCTAAATACAATCACCAACATTATAATTCCATGGTAAAAAATGTGTAGTAAAAAATCTACTAATGCTTCATTACAATCCACAAGTAGTAAATAGCAAGCAATATCTAGTAACAGAATTCCCTGTAAATGCAGAATTAGAGAGAAATTCTTGAGAACATCCATTATAAGAGATGCATTTAAGTGTGCCCATGAACCTATACACACACATGTGCAGAGAGGAGATGAGGCACAAACTTACATTTACTGGCCAGGGAAAATGAAAATGATTGGACAGCTGAAATTTCTCCATATCAAAATCTCTAACTCCACAATCATTATTTGAAGCTATAAAATGTAGTGCACCACTGAGAAGCAAAAGACATCTTAATTAGCTCCATTCTCACTAAGCAAAGTGAGTTTAGGCAGTATGCAGTATAAACACAATACCTGGCAGTGTTATAAATGTCAACAGCATTAGTAATGGCATTATCATCATATGTTGTCCTGGAACAGAAACAAACTCCGGGCCTATCTAGATACTGCATATTTCAAAAGTATTTTTTTCAGTTGATTAGTTTCACTTTCTGAAGGTGAAGATCAAAGCAGTAAACTCAGTGGAATGAATTGATATTTATTCACATTATCATATCATATCTTAACATTCTACAAAAACATTCTTCTAAGTACTACTCCCTCTTTCCCAAGTTATATGACACACTTTTCTTTTTAGTCAATCCCGAAAAATATGACACATTTCCTTATTTGGCAAATGTATGACACATTTTACTGGTCCCACTTATTTGGCAAAAGGTCCTCAAAGTGGTACTATTCTATTTAGGGACATTGCAAAATCTTTCCATGTTTCTTAAACTCCGTGCCTAATCAAACTAAATCACACAAATTGGCGTGGGGGGATGGGGGTGGGGGGGGGGGGGGGGGGAGAGAACTTTTTTACTCTCAGATAAATATGTGGATCTAGCAACAGTATATCCACTTAAACCTAATCCTATTCTAAAAGAAACAAGTACACAAACAAAAAGCGAAGACTAAATGCTGCCATTGCAGATAGCAAAAGCTTACCAGAGAAAAAACAGTGAACAAACCAGTGAAAGGGAAATGACATACCTTGCAAATAAGTTCCCCTTGAAACCCCCCAGCAACAAGCAAGTTATCTTTCACTGCAAGAGTGCTGACTTGTGTCTGCGTAAATCCTTCTAAGAGGCTTCCAGGATGTTTCTACCATGGAAAAGAAACAAGAAATTATACAGTTATAACTAAATGCGTCCTACAATAAATGTTTGGTAGATTCCATGTCCACAACACACCCACCTCACGTGGTGCTACATGCCCTGATACATTGAGAACTTCGTTTTTGGTGCAGGTCAAGGATGACCAGTGCATGACGGAGAAATGTGACATAAGGTACACATCATGCTTGGAAGTTGCCCAGACCAAGTTCCTCAGCTACATCACGTGACCAAAAACTTTAGGATAGGTTTTGTTCTTGCCAGAGAGCATGCACTTTAATTACAAGTATAGACAAATAGAACACATGCAAATTTAACTGATTTGTCGACTCAACAAGTGTCACAGTATCATGCAGCAGACCAAATTTGATATTTGTACAAACACATTACGACGCTAATCCCTGTCGTACTGACATCCAGCTTTAATGCCAGTAAATCCACAAAAATGTCGTCTTAAAAATGGTGTGAACTTGTTCCCACTATAAGGCCTAGCCCCTAGTATACAATGCGGGAAACCGAGAGTAAAACAAAATGTTTAAAGGGCCAGTACATTACCTGGAAGTGTAATATAGTTGATTTAACAGATCGTGAATTACGTCTAAATTCATAATATGAACACACTTTCTTTGTGGCTTTGCATTCCTGTTGATAAAGCAAAATGACAGACCCCAACATCAGCTCTGTGCACAGCCCTGACAAAGTAAGAAAATTACAAACGTCTACCTTCTCTGATGCCTCCCCAGATTGAGGAATATTTTCATAGTTCTTATATTGCTCTAATCTCGTTTGCCTGTATTTCTCCCTGGTTATGCTAAGCCTTTCCCAGGGAATCCCTTGAATGTCTTTGCCTCTCCTTGCCTCAGCAGCGGAGGTATCTTGCATTTTATTATTCTAATCCACAGGTAGACAAATAACATATTGAAGTTAAAAAATTTGCGCTCACCACAATGGCAGAAATCTAGCAAATCCTTGTACAAATGCAAATAGATTTTCTGGGAGGGGTACTGACCAAGTAGTCATACTCATCTACATCTGAATCAGAGCCACCCATGTCTCTGCCATGGAACTCATCATCCATATCATCATCTATATCTTCCATTTCATATTCATCTGCCATGTATTCAGCATCATCTCCTGGTTGGTGGGACATATTTTATCCCCCAAATTAAATGACCTACAACAACATTGGTAAAAGTTAAACACACCAGAATTGAGATAATGTGCAAGGATATATATATATCCAAATCATAGTATGACATCAGATAATCCCACAGATTCTCGGTATAAAAGATCAATGGACATCCATACAATGAAAGACAGTTGTCATTCTAACATTATCTTATTGTACGAATGCATTTTGATGCGCATTGTGCCATAAAAAAAAAGATTTACAGAAAAAGAAACGGAAGATTCAAATAACCGAGGCATGTAAACATGCACAACACCTTCTCCCAATTCAGGCAATTAACGGAAAGGAGTACTTATCAAATTCACTTCGACCACAGGAAAGGTTATATGCAAGGTCAACATCAGTAATATAAATATTTAAGAAAAATTAATCGAAATAGTCGTTCATCCAATCTCTTAAACTAATAATACCCGGTGGATGTATAATATAAGTATAATTCATATATAATATTTGTATAACTGTGAATAATCAGTGCACATCTCTAGGAAAAGTAAACAATGAAACTGACCGGCAATTTATGTAAAGAACCCAATAATAATCCAATTTGCATAAAGGATAATAATAAGTAAACTACAATTGCTGAAATAAAATTTTAAAATCTAATTTAATCTGGTTCAAACCATAGAGAACCGTTGCACCCAAGGGTGTGGCCAAATGGTCAATGAAGTGGATAAGAACCATGAGGTCTCAGGTTCAAACCTCAACAGAGACAAAAAAAGCACTAGGTGTCATCTGTTCTAGCCTTGGTGGACAGAGTTACCTAGAACCTGTTGCTGGTGGGAGGTGGCAGGTATCCTGTGAAATTAGTCGAAGTGCGTGCAAGCTGGCCCAGACACCACAGTTATAAGAAAAAGAAAAAGAAAAGAAAAGTAGAGAATAGTTTTAGCCTAAATCACAATAGCGAACTAAATTCCAATACTTGAGGAATGGTCACACTTAAAAAATGCATCCAACACTAAATAGACTCACCATAATGAGTTTGGCTTCTATATACTAACAGTGTATATCTTTTAGCACCAACAGTTGATTTTGACGTACATCAGTAAGTATAATTTGGTAACTAGTAAATAACCTGCTATAATTGGTTAAGAATAACGGATACCGTAAACTTTTCTCGACACTATGGGTGCATATAAGTTAATTCCCATGGAAGCAAGCACATACACCTAGTGGATGTTGCCCATATAAAAGCATTCCACCAATTACATATTCAACACAATACAGATTTCAATAAATGAAATGAACTCAACATTTAACAGGGTAAGTGGCGTGTAGAGAATAACCAGGGAATCCTAAAAGAAACTAAACTTTACTATTCCCAAAGCTAGGATATATGAGTGAAGGAAGAAGCTTCCAACTTTAAACTATATTGCCAGCCAAAAAGGAATATTCTGGGATATACTAATTATGAACGTGGGGAGTACAAAAGAGAAAATTAGTTCCAGACAGTAAAAGTTATAAGGGCTCCACGAAATCCATAATTAATCAAACCCTAAATTGGCGAGAGCTTGAAGAGTGATACAAGAAGATTAATTAAGCATAATTAATTCCTCAAGGCGGATAAACCAGAACGAACATAACACACAAATGAACCCTAATTTCCGCACAGCAATAGACATTTGAAGAAAAAAGGAAAGAACTGTTATCACAAACATAAATATATGTGCCCGGATTGCAGAACGAACATATAGAACAAATAAAATGGTATATAAATTTCTTACCTTGGGAAAAAGAGAACACAGATGATAGCAAAGATCGAGCTTCCCTTTGATTTCGACCCGAAATTCGGCAAAAGAAAAAGATCAGAGGATATTATTATACATGAGAATTAGATTAGTGAAATAGTAAGAAATAAATGCTGTTTTAGGCCGGTAGATCGTGATAGGTCTCGAAGAGAGAGAAAAGGAAGAATACGTAACATCTATCTTTATCCACTGCTTCCGATGATACGACGTCCCTACTACAATGTGCAATGAAAAAGACAGCTTTGGTGTTTTAAATTTATAACATGTAGATCACCAAGTCGGTTTACTCGCTATGTACACCCCCTTGTCTTAAATCAAATATATTGTCCCCTGTCATATGCTCATCTGTGTAAGGCCTAATTTATTTGGGATTAATCAAAATTTGAATCAGAATAGTTTAGAATTAAATGTATTTATTTTTATTAAAATTTAAATATTTATTTAGTTTGATTAGGTGTTGATTATTAAGATTTAAATATTTATTTAGTTTGATTAGGTGTTAATTATTAAGATTTAGAACCGAGTCTTAATATCATTAAAATGTATGTTTGTGTAAATAATTTTCATCATCACTTTATCTAAAACTACTATTATTAATCACATCTATCATCACAACCATCACCGCCATGCGACTAGCTACCACTGTCAAGTCTTTACTACACATATCATCTCATCATTATAATTACATTCATTGCCACTACTACCACCACTATCGTCATCGTCGCCTCCACCTCTACCACCAGTATCACTCATTACCACCACTACGATAAAATCACTACTATCAACCACTTTCACCATAACAACCAACACTGCCGCCGACTACTAACAACAACATAGTCAACCACCACACACATTCTTCAACCACCACCATCAACATTGCTAACTACTAACATCAACCAATTTCACCATCACAACCACCAACACCAACACCAACTATCACCATCACGTCAGTCACTACAACACCAACCACCCCCATCATCATAAGTATCACCACTGGAAATGGGCATAAATACTGAAAAATCAAACTGAATGGAACTAATTCAATATTTTGGTTTTGGTTTTTCAGTTTTTCGATTCAGTTTCGATTCTATTTTTTCTAAAACTTTGGTTTTCGATTTTAGGATGCCGATTTTTCGAACTTTCGATTCAACAAAAATTTTATATATTTTTTAAAAAAAATTATAACTTAATTTAAAAAAAAAATATTATACTCAACCCAATCTAAAAGCCCATTTAGAGAATTATTAATAAAATTATTTAAGTTTTTCACAAATAACAAGTTCTATAACAATTTTAGCATGTTACAAATATTTCTACCATTACTATTATGCTTTGAAAGAAAGATAAAATATATAATATTTATTTAACAAGAAATCAGAGACCATAAAATATTGAAATCTTTAAGTACCCTTAATTTTTTGTGGGCTCAGTAAGGATATTAAGTAGATAAGAAAATTTATTATGACATGCTATATATCAACTACTAAATATAAATCAACTAATCCCGCTAAGAATCTGTAAATAAAAATTTACAATGTAGCCTAATTATAATTTTTTACTTGAAATTTTTCTTAATTTGAACTAAATTTTGGAACATAAAACTTAAAATAATTTATTTTGGAATTAAAAAAAATTAATTTTTAATTCAAAAAGTAGCTCATTTTACAAGAATAAAAATAACCCATTAATCGGCCCATACTAAAAAAATTGAATTATAAAAACCGAATCGAACTTGGGAAAATACGAGCCAAATCGAACTTGAGAAAAAATGAACCAAACTGAATTAGTTCGGTTCATTATTGAGTATACACTAATGAAAAACAAAAATTGAAAAATTGAACCAAAATTTTAAAAAATCTTGACGAAAAATTGAAAGTCCACCACCACTTTTACTAGCAACTATCACCATCACAATTACTAACTATTAACACCTAGCATTACCACGGTTATCACTATAAACCATCTCCATCATCACTAACAAACATGAATGCTTTATTTTTTTATTAGATGATAAATTTATTTTATTAAATTAATTTTTTTAATATTTAATTACTTTTTCATTTAAATTGTATATTAAATGTATTTACAAATAAATAAAATATGCACATTCAAATGTAGGAAAACAAAGTCAGATCTAGAGACAACATCTTAATCATTCAAATGTGCATTCAGATTCAGACTTCTTAATCTTAATGAAAACAAATGAGACCTAATTGTTTTATCGTGTTTGGCCAAATTTATTGGACGCTAAATTTATTTATTTTAGGTATTTGGCCAATCAAAAAGAAATATTTTTGAGAAGAAGGAAAAAAAAGGTTTTAAGTTATTGGGAAAAAGTTGCAAACATATATTTTTCTCGAGAAGCAAAAAAAGAAAAAGTATCTTTTAAGATAAATACTTGAGATAAAATATATACTTAACAAACTGTCCCTTGTTAACGTTAGAACTTAGCGTACTTGAAAGTGCATGAGCAACTATAGTGATAAAAAATTGTAGCTCGGCAAATTTGGGTGTTCGAATCGTTAAAATCAACTTGATGTGATGGTACAAACTGGGGCCCAATCTTTATTAGTTGAGAAAGTGAAGTCTCGTCAGTGTGAAGATCCTTATATTGTAAAGTTGAAAAAAGGGGTTCGCTGAAACAATATTATGACATTCATAATCAATACGTATTGAAACCTCATGTAAGTCAATAATTATTTGGGATATGTTGGCATGATTGGATTGGGACCCGAGGGAATCGGATGAGTTTCAGCAATATTGCAATACTTTTTGAATTACTAATTTTCTAATGTAAGTAACCTCAAAATGATCGCGTTGTGAAAACTGTTAAAATTTGGGATCGCACACTACAAATCGCGATCACGTAGAGTAATATGTCAAGTTGACTTTGGGTCAAACCTTTAGCGCCATTGCGATGGGTAAAAATCCCAATGTTGCGATTGCGGATCTTGAACATTTATTTCTTGAGTTTCATTAGCAAAGTGCTCTTGGATGGGGAGGAAAAAAGGTGCAGATTCAACATACAATTAAAGGTAATGATTTTCTACACTAGTCTTGAGATTATATTTAAATTTGGTGCAACTTGAATCATAAAATATCGAGTTTTCATAATCTAAATTTGGGTAATTTAGACATAGATTCAAAAAGAGAAGGTTGAGAAATTGTGTGTTGTGCAGCGTACTTATAAGTAGGAGGTTACAAGACATCTAGAATTGTTACCCTTCTTTCTGATCGAAATCATGCGGTAAGTCTGATGTCATAGGAGTCAAGTCTAGACTCATGTTCGTTGATTTATGCAGAGAATGTTAGTAATTTGTGAGATGATAGCTAGTCAGTGGCTAGATACAACAGTTGGTGAGGGTACTAGCGAGGTACAACATATAGAAACTGACCCTTCAGCGGCACAAGATGAGGCCTCATCTTCGTCTCCTTCACGTGTACTCCCACCTGGGACATTTCGAGGCCAACAAGACCTCCAGATCCTCATATAGCTGCTATAGATCAAGATTTGAAGACTATAGTGCATCTGTTGACTAGGATTGTGTCTAGACAATAGGGAGTTGGGGCACTAGAGGGTGCAGAATCTTCTGAGAGATCGGGAGCTCTAAGACTCGTGAGATTATGACACTAAGTCCTCTAGAGTTCTTTGGGGAAAATGTGAATGAAGACCCGCAAGATTTTATTTATTATCTTTTCTATATACTTTGAGTTATGCATGTGATAACGCTCAAACCACACTTCTAACTGAAGTATGAAACGGATGTTGTCAATAAAGAACCCAAACTTATAGGTTGGGGTCGAACCCACAGGGAATATGGAAGATCTAGATTACAGCTGGTAGATGAACTTGTATGGTAATTACTTCACAATGGGGGAATTCTAATAAAAAAATAATAAAAAAAAGCAGCAGCCAAGATTACATTTGTGAATCAATAATTGAAAGATAACTAGGGTTTGTGTTCCCCATTGGTTCATAACAGCTTTGGGTATACACTCGTGATCTTTACCAATACTTACTTACAAAACTGATAACTCAGGTTCATTCAAACGATCGACCAATCCCTATTGAATGACTATCCTTAATTACTCGACCAAGTCTCATGAGTTTTGCAAACTAACCATTATCACTAAGTTCCAGATATAACTATCCTGCGACCACAACTCAAATTAATACAATGATCATCAAAATCAAGGCTCCATTGTAATTCTCTTTTCCTAATCTCTACCTCTTCGTCCAAAGCAAGTAAAGAATTCAGGCACTTTCTAACGTTGTATACAGCTAAGAATCATTAAAGATGAAGAGAATACAATATAAGTACTTAATATTGGTTTTAGAATCACTTTGTGCAACCCTAGCTAATTAATCTACCTTGATTCCCACAACCCTAGCTATGGAGGTTTTAGCCTCTCATAGTTGAAAGGTTGCGATTTGTGTTCATTATTGAAAACATCTAATAATACTTACAATGATGATTGAGAAAAATAATTCCTTCAATTAAACCATGAAATCTTGAATAACAAGTAGCAAGAACAAGATGAAATCAAGAAAATGTTGATCACAAGGTTGAACCAACTCAATTCTCTCGCTCAATGATGTCAAATCGCTTACTACAATGTTTTCTTACTAGAATTCAGTCCATTCGTCGTCTTCCTATAAAAAATAAACATAAAAAGTATTTATAGAGACACAAGAATCCTTTTCCTAAACTTAACAGGACTTCTTTCCATAACTAGTGTCGACCTCGTCACGGGTCTATCTATGACTCATAGGGGCTTCTCACGGATTGTGACATCAACTCGTGGCTTAGAGTGTTGGTTGAATTTTGGCTAAGTGTTGGGAAAAGATACGATTCGTACCAACATGCTATGACTCATACATTGACACCTGTGGTTTGATCATGATCTGTTGAACTTTTTCTGAACTTCACTACAACCGATATGGTACTATTCGTACCTTCATCTCACTGGTCGTAGGTGCTCTCGTACTGAGAATCAACCTTCTGTGCAATTCTTCTGAATTTCGTCACCACTGGCTTACCACAACTCGTACCACCATGGTACGATCCGTGACAAGTCTCATAAGTTCAGTCTTCCAGGTTATCTTTTAGCTTCTCATCAAGGCCCACAGTATGACTCGTAGGTCCAACCTACGGATTGTACTGTGGTCTGCACTTTTACCCCTTTTGCACACTTTTAGCTTCCTTTTGCAATTTATTGTTCCAACACCTATTTATCCTGAAATCAAAGGAAAAGTGCCTCATATCCACATAAATACACCTAAGTGTTACACCCCATAAGTTTCTAACGTTTAGTCGGCATATTCATATGTTGGTTGAGAGTTTTAGAGTGCCATACGTATGAGGAAAGGGCCTGGGGAAAGGCCGAACGAGTGCAAAGTCGAGATTTCACGGGAGGAGGCCGAACCAAGTTGCTAGAGGGGCGAAGTGGCATGGAGCATCCCCCTCCGCGTTACCCAGAGTGGCATGGAGTAGAATCAGCGCGATGGGCAGAGTGCCACGTTGCTTTGTCTGCTGCCTCAAGTATATAAAGGCCTCACACTTATAAGTTAGATCATTATCTACATATCACGACCAGAACAGAGGGAAACCGAGTAAAACATTTGGAAATCGTCCGATTACGCCACTAAACACCGTCCATATCCAAATTACTTCGGGTATTGAAGTATAAAGCTGCAGGGAGCATCGCTACAGAGTTATTTTCGTAAAATACGCCCGGAGAATTATTGTCTCGCCGAGCTTAAGTTGATGGAATTTTTCCAAACTAGTGTCAATACGATCACGTGCCTAAAGTAAGTATTTCTCCCTTCTAGATTCCCAAGAAATTACGAGTTCTTGATCCTGTTTCGATAAGTTGAAGTATAGTCAGTATATATATATATATGTAAGTTATTGTTCTCTTCGACTATAGTAATAAAGTAGCCCTATTCTTCCATTAAAATAATTATAGTTGAGAAGGGCAGTTGAACACGAGCCGAAACTCGCCAGTTAATCGGTAAACAACGAACGAGGTATGTTAAGGCATTTTCTTTTGGCAAGTTAGTTTCTTCAGCATAGTAGTCCAGTATGAATCCCAGTAAAGCATGTCAGGAGTATGTTATCATGTCTAGTTGTTGTTGTCAGTCGAGGCTCGTAATTTGTATTGTTTTGGGCTGGATTACACCTGTATAGCTTCTGTGACCACCCCAGGGTTAATAGTTGTGTCGCCACCCGCCAGGGGCGAGGATACGTTGCTCTACGGAGCGGCATGCTGTCCGCAAGGGATGAAGATGGGGATCCAGATACTCATATGCCGTGGTTGTCCTTATATACACCCCCACCGAGTGTTTACGCCCGAGGTGTAGATATCAGGAGTCCTCCAGACTCAGACACAGCTACAATCAGAGCCGAGCGGGCCCAGTTGAAGACCTAGGGGATCGGCAGGATGCTTATAGCTGGTAGTTGACTCAATATGACCTGGATAGGGGTATATAGATTGAGGTGTACTCACTAGGACTAATGGGGGCCCAAGTGGGTTATTCTGTGCTGATTGTACCTTTTGGCTTATGGGGGGCCAGGTAAGGTTTATGCTTGCTTTAGTTACTGATAGTTAGATAGTAAGATGCCTCATTTGTTAGGTATGAACCCTACCTTCCTTATTACAGTTATGTTTAGTCCTGATTTCACTACCTCAGTCATCTTTAGTCCATTTTCTTTATTTCAGTTATTGTCAGTTCTATTTCTTACTTTCAGTCATTTAAAGTTACTGCCTTACATATTTAGTACCTGTGGTACTGACGCCCTCTTTTGGGGTGCTGCATTACTTGCCTGTAGGTACAGATAAACAAGGAGCAGGTCCCTCATAGTTCCAGTCAGCCGTATAGAACCGTCAGCTCCCTTCTTTCGGAGCTTGTGTTATAGAGGTTTACTTCTTTTGTTTGTACAGTATGGGTAGGTCGGGGCCCTGTCCCGACCATCTTATTACTCCTAAAGGCTTGTAGATTGTGTTACTTCCTTGTGGCTAGATGATATCGGTCGTGTGGGGCCCATATGTGTTTTAGATTATGTGTGTTGGCCGTGTGGGGCCTTGTTTAGCTGTTGATTGGTGGCCTTATCGGTCATATTCAGTTTAACATCTGATTTTACTTTCCAGTTATAACTAGATATCATGGTGGCCTTGTCGGCCCGCATAGGACTCCCTATGATTGTTTGTCTCTAGCTAGCTGTTTACTTTCACAGGTGGCTATAGGCCTTGTCGGCCGGGGGTTGTAATTACAACCGCTATATAGCCCGTTGTTTTCTTGACTCTAGAGTTAGAGTCAGCCCGACACCAGAGGTGCTTAGGCTCAGTCAGCTCAGCAGTTCAGGTCCTAGTTGGGCACCAGGTGCCAGTCATGCCTCCCAAGGGGGGGCATGACACTAGGTCCATGCTATTTTCTTAGCTTTGAACGTCAATAGTGCTGTAAATTCACAGCACATCAACACCCTCAACTTAAGACTTTGATATTTATGTTTATGAATTATCCATATATGAATCTATAATTTGACTAGTGAAGTCTATTTTAAGTATGCATGATCTTCAGATTTTGGGTAGTCCCACTTAGATTTAGCATGTTTTCATGATTTAGTTCAGATTTATAAATCAGCTTATCATATGGTTATGGAGTCAAGACTCCCATATTCAGCTTATGGTATGTTTGGAGCCAGGACTCCCCATATTCAGATTTCAGGCTATGCATGCAATTCATTATCAGCTTCGTTAAAAAATGATGGTCTCATCTTCAATGAAAAATGGTGGAGAGCACTTTGCATATTTTTGGGAGTAGTATCTAGCACAGAGTAGGCTAGGGGTTCATGAAAACCCCGAATCTCCGAACTACGTGCCAACATAGGATTTCACATATTACTTTGGGACCTCCCTTGTGAGCTTCCCCTGCCCCAATTGGGCCTTCAACTTGATATCAATATCATGATAGCGCCCCTAACCCTGGTAAGGCTTTGGACGACACTGCCTACTTGAGTGTAATAGTTGGGATCACATAAGATCTATCGTGATAGTGTCAGTTATATGATGAGTCTCTCATTGTTCCTCATGATTTCAGTGATGCATTTTTATCAGTTATGATATTATGTCTTCAGCAGGTTTGACCCAATGATCAGGTTATCAGTTTTACTTAAGAATCTAAGTTTTCAGGTTTGGTCATTCGATTCAATTATAAGATCCAGTTATGTCTATTCATGTTTTCTAGATATCAATATACAAACTTTACTCTCAGAATCTTATGATGTTATGATTTCATATTTTACTTACTCAACCTATTTTACTTACCTTGCATACTCAGTATATATCAAGTACTGACCACATACTCTATGTTGTATCATTTCATGATACAGGTTCGGACGTTCAAACTCAGTCCCGCCGTTAGCCAGTCGCTCGAGTTTATCCCAGTGCCATTGTTGGTGAATCCTCATCCTTTAAGGACCTTCATTTAGTTGAGTTATGTTATTTTTCAGTTTTAGACTTCTATTGAGCTAGTTGGGGTGTTTTCCAATTAGCTCATTAGTATGTTAGAGGCTTTCCAGATACAGACTTGTATTTTCAGCTTCGGGTTCAGTGTTATGATGTACCGTTGGATAGACGTTTGATATTCAGAATTTTGTTATCAGATTTGTATATGATGATCTTTAATTATTATGTTCATGCCATGGTTGACTTGGAGCCATTTATGATTTTAGGTTCTGTGTCTTGATACCCCGGTTTCAGTTCGGGTCATGACATTATTTCCCTGAAAATAGAGCAAAAATGCATCATATCCATATAAACACGCCTAAGACCATACCATGCATATTTTCTCAGTTTTAAGTGTTGAAAGTGTTGTAAAACCACAGCACATCAACACCCTCAACTTAAGACTTTTGAATGTCCTCAGACAAATAAAACAAAACTATAAAATGATGCTTAACTAGAATGTAAAATAGAAGACCTATAACCAACACAACAAAATTTGCAATACAACCATTATCAGATATTGACCCCTTTTTTCATTCAAACTAAGTCATCTATGCACACATGCAACTATCGCTCAAGACATACAGGGATCAAGAAATGGAATCTAACTATTAGCAGAGAACTGAGCTATTACTAATGCTACTCACACAGACAACTGGCAGAATGCAATGCTAACCATGTACCCTCATAGCAAATGAAGTCCCCATAACTCACAGATATATAGAGACATGAAACTTGGGACTAATCAAGAAGGACTCTCACTTTCACAAAGAAGTCCCAAATACTGCATATAGGATACCATAGGCTTATCCTTATTTTCTCCACCATGGCTTTTCAGAAAATTAGGCTAGAATCACTATAGAATTTTCTCGGCTTATAATGTAGGCTTCGGGCTGGATATGATAGATATGAATAATAGTGACTAACTCTCCTTAGCACTATACACTGTGACTTAACTTTTCACTTTTTACCCTTTTTCATCTTTTTCATCTTTTTCCTTCCTTTTTCACCATTCAACTGCCATTTGTGAGTGTGGTGTATTTTTCTCATCTTTTTCAATTCTCTTTCTTTTCTTTTCACTTTTTACATTTTAACACTCTTTTTTTTTTCTTTCATCTCTTTTTCTTTCTTTTTCTTTTCACACCAGTCCCTCTTTTCTTTGACTTTTTCTTTCTTTTTCACCCCCAACTGGTCTACGCACCCCTGCTATAGACACCTTCAACTTAGACATTTTACCTGAGTTGAGATTCACAATATCTAAGGAGGGACCAGGGCCAAATAGGTTCATTATAAACACGAGAAAGGAGAATGGATAATCAAAGAAGAAATGGCCGACTTAAGGCTCAAACATGGGATCAAGGGATTCAATTTATTTGGTAGGACAATTTAAGCTAAAGTGGACTAAAACAAAAACGACAAATGATCCTTTCCTAACCAACTATCCTACAACCTATGTAAAGACCAACCGGGAAGGTTCTAGATCCTCTACACAGTATTGAACTAGGAAAGAATCCTCACTCACATATGGTACAGGTTTGCATTTATTTTACCTATCTGGTTCATGCACAGCTAAGCCACAATTACACATGCTAATCTACTAAATGCCATAAAAGGATCCATAGAAGTCATGCTTTGCAGTAACATACACAACTAACACCTATTTCTTTTTAAAACAGTCAAGTTTTCAACTTCAAAAGCAAGTGCATTCATTGGCTATGAAATACTCCTAAGCTACTTCTAGTTAAACAAAGCACAAAATCCTAAACATGTTAGTTTTACTAGATAGCATCCAAGGGAGAAGAAACATGGAAACAAAAACCCTCGGACGATAACAAAAACCAAAAACAAGTACATCCCCCTTAAAATGCATGCTTTGTCCCCAAAGCATAAAAATATAAGAATTAGGAAAGGGACATACTTGTTGTGCTCTAAGCTCTCCTGTCAGCTACTCAGATTTCACCAATTATTCATGCGTTTCCTCCCATACAACACCTGATTTAATGTCGCGACACGATGTAATTTTCTTGTCTATTCAGGCGTCGTCAAGATACACTGATTCGATTCCTTTTACCTCCTCAATGTTTCCCATATCAGCTTCACTCTCTGTCTGTTTATCTTGAACTTCATCCTTGTTCTCAAGTTCAACGACACCATACAGGGATACTTCTATCACTCAGTATGATCTCATCCATCTAGACTTTAATTTCCTTGGATGCAAGTGGAGCCTCGAATTAAACAGGAGTACCAAATCACCAGCATTGAACTCTCTTTTTACAATCTTTCGATCATGATAGATTTTTATTCTCTCCTTATAAATAGCTGCACTCTCGTAAGCTATGAGCTGGAACTCATCCATCTCATTTAGTAGATCTAACCTTAGCTTGGATGCTTCATTCCAGTCCAAATTCAACTTCTTCAGTGCCCATAATGCCTTATTCTCCAGCTCTACGAGCTAGTGGCATGACTTTCCATATACCAACTGATATGCTAAAGAGCAAACAGGGGTCTTATAAGCTGTTCGATACGCCCAGAGTGCATCATCCAACTTCCTAGACTAGTCTGTCAGATTGGTCTTTACTATTTTTGCCAAAATAGTCTTGATCTCCCTGTTGGAGACTTCCACTTGTCCACTTGACTGAAGATGGTAAGGTGTTGCCACCTTATGCTTTACACCATATTTCTCAAGAAGAGTTCTGAAGAGGCGATTATAAAGGTGCGATCCACTGTTGCTGATGATGGCTCTGGGAGAACCAAATCTGGCAAGTATGTACTTTATTTGAAATGCTATTATACTTTTTCCTTAATTATCAGGGAGTGCAATGGCTTCCACCCATTTGAGACATAATCCACCGCCACCAAAATATACTTCATCCAATACGAGCTCACAAATGGGCCCATAAATTCAATACCCTATATATCGAACAACTCTACTTTTAGAATCGGGGTTAATGGTAGCTCATGCTTACTAGTGATGCCACCTTGTCGCTGGCATTGGTCACAAGACTTGGAAAAATCATACGTATCTTGGTGGATTGTGGGCCAATAACACCCGCACTACAAAATTTTATGTGCAATTCGAATACCACTATGATGACCCCCAACCGGAGATGAGTGGTAGGCCTCAAGTATACTCAATATCTCAACCTTTGGCACACACCTATGAGTCAGCCCATCCACACAAATACGAAACAAATAGGGCTTATCCCAATAGTACCTCTGTGTGTCAAACATGAACTTCTTCATTTGCTGCGAGGTCAGATCTGCCGGAATCATAAACTTACCAAGTAGTTTTCATAGTCAGTCAATCATGGGATCAGATCTTGAGATGCAGCCAACACCTGCTCATCTAGGAAGCCACCATCAATGTCAACCTCATCTTTCAATCTTGCCTCTGCCTCCACCCTAGATAAGTGATTAGCCACCTAATTCCAAGTCCCCTTTTGGTATTTTACCTAGAACTCAAGTTTTTGTAAGAGCAACACCCATCTGGCTACCCTTGGTTTAGCATCCTTCTTTTCCATCAGCTACCTTAATGCCACATGGTCTGCATGGACAATCACCTTAGTTCTAAGCAAATATGCCCGAAATGTTTTGAATGCAAAGACTACTACTAGAAGCTACTGTTCAGTCACCATATAATTCTTCTGAGCTGCATTGAGTGCCTTATTGGTATAATAGATTGGGTGAAATATATTTGCTCTCCCTTGGCCTAAGATAGCACCGAGGGCCACCCCGCTGGCATCATACATTACCTTTAATGGGAGAGACCAATCTGAAGCTATGATAATAGGGACTGAGGTGAGTCTTTCCTTCAGGCATTCAAAGGCTTTCAAGCACGCTTCATCAGACACGAACTTCACCTCCTTCTCAAGTAATTTGCATAATGGTTATGCAATTTTTAAAAGAAGTCCTTAATGAACCTCCTAGAGAATCTTGTGTGCCCCAAAAAGCTCCTGAACTTTTGACAGAAATAGGCGGTGGCAATCCTTCTATTACCTCAATTTTCGCTTTGTCCACCTATATCCCTTTTCCTGAAATTCTATGGCCTAACATAATCCCTCTTTGATCATGAAATGACATTTTTTCCCAATTTAAGAGCAGATTGGTTTCCTCACATCTGCTCAGCACTTTCCTCAAATGCTCAAGGTAATCTTCAAATGAGTCACCCACAATCGAGAAGTCATCCATAAACACTTCGATGGTGTCCTCCACCATGTCTGAAAAGATGGATATCATGCAGAGTTAGAATGTGGCCAGTGCATTACACAACCCAAAGGGTATCCTCCTAAAAGCAAAAGTCCCTTAAGGACAGGTAAAGGTGGTTTTCTCTTGATCTTCTGGGGCTATTGAGATCTGGTTATACCCCGAGTAACCATAAAAAAAATAGTACCATCCTTTACCTTCCAATCTATCAAGCATCTAATCCATGAATAGCATCGGGAAGTGGTCCTTTTGGGTCTAATGATTGAGTTTCCAATAGTCCATGCAAATACACTGTTCGCGGTCTGCTGCTCAGGTTGGTATTATATATTATAAACCGACACGCAAGTGCACGTGGTCAAACAAGTAATAAAGTGGCTAAGTAGCCAAGTATCGATCCAAGGAGGCTCAAGATACGTAAAATTGCCTAGTTTACTATATTCCTATTTCACTCCTAATTATGCTAACAACAATGTAACCAATAGTTACTTGAGTTTTTGTTTCTAAACTATATATACTACAATTAATAACAACTATTTACTTGTGAATTTAGACAATGGATATGAACATGCCAAGGTTAAGAACAAGTAATGAACTTGATAATCATGATAATTTGGTTAATCTCTTCTTCATGTTGCTAGCCAAGAACATTAGCCTAGAAATTAAAACTCTCGTATTTAATTTCACTTTAGAATCATAAACCATCCGTCTACATTTCTGTGATCAAATGCAATTTATGACCTAGCACTACAATTCCGGTTCCTAAATTGACTAATACGGCTTTCAAGTATATTTCTATCAGGAAAGCATATCAAAACCCAATTTTCCCAAATCAAGTTAAGAACAATACCCTATTAATTCACAACTTTCCAATTTCTTGCTCTTTCGAGTGAAATTGGACTTTTTAGATGTACATTAATGTTGGCCAAGCACTAATGCAGTAAGAACAAGAATTAATAGAACAACATTAAAGAAGAAGAAGAAAACCATATCATTTACAATCAAAATTCATTACACATGTTCAAAACCTCATCAAGGAAGAGAATTAGCCACTCATTTGTGGATTGATCATCCTAAAATGAGTGTAAATCATACGTACAATTGATAGAAAGAAGAAAAGAAGAGAAGAAATCCCTTAGCTTTTTCGTTCCTCAACTGCTACTAACCCACGTCCTTGCTCTCCACTTCTGAACTCAGTCTCAAAACTAAAAACTAATTAAAATAAACCTAAGTGTGCTATTTATACTAGTGGGAAATTTTTCCCGGAATAACAAGCAACGTGTCACGGAGGCCAACGCGGAGCACTGCCTCCGTGACACGGCGTGGACGCGAACCTTCACTGGAATTTCAGGGTCTGGTAAATTAACCTCAACGTGGCACAGAGGCCAAAGCGGAGGCCTCTCTCCGTGCCACGGAGCTGACGCGAAGGCACACTGGAATTTGCCATTTCAATTCCTGTTTAGGCAGTGTGCTACCGCGATGGTAGCGTGGCACGGCTCCATCGCGAAGCCTCTATAAAATGTGCATTCCAAGGTCTTTCCCACGCTCGCATCCAAGTCCAACTCCGACATAGTTCCAACATGCATTTTAGCTCCTAAAAATCACATTTACCTGCAAAACAAATGCTAATCATGTTGGTTAGTATAAATTCACATTTTATTACTAATTACATGATATTATATACACATTGCACAATAAATAAGGTAAAAATGATACGTTTGAGTATCACTTGGGCATATAAATCTGCCCAAGATCATACACCACCCTATAACCGGCCTTGTTAGTATCAACTCATTCCTCTCATTTGGCACTACCGTGATTCCAACTTGTTGGTACTGCCACCGCCTTCTCCTATGGATCGTAACTTGATCATATGAGTCGTAGCTTCACTCATACAATGCCTGAAAACTTTGAATTTGGTTAAGTGTTGGGAGTTGGTACGACTTGTATAATGCTCCTATGAGTCTTATATTCCTGTCGTGGTTTGAACCTGTGATTTCTAGCATTCTCTGAATAATTCCATGAGTGTCTTGTTATATTCTACCTTGCTCTTACAACTCGTGGTTGCCTTTCATACCATGAGATCTATCATTCAACCTTCTTTTTGAACTTTACCATGGATCCTTGGTAGGGGTCGTAGGTAGTCATCATGGATCGTAGTTGCTACCCATACCAAGAGACTAATCAAAGTTCATCCTTCTAAAGTTCTTCGCAACTTCTCTGGTACGACGTGTACCAGGATGGTATAGCTCATACCAAGAGTAGTACTTTGGCTTGTTCTTGTATAGATCTTCTGAAAGTATACCAAATGGGTCAATAAACCTAGGGCTAAGCTTTCCCTTCTTTCCAAACCTAAGTGACACCTTTAGCAACACCTTTTCTCCATCATAAACTCCAAATAACAAATCCTCCGATCCGCATAACTCGTTTGCCTGCTGTGAACCTTAAGGATTCTATCTTGAATCACCTTCACCTTATCCAATGAATCTCTCAATAAGTCAGTACATGATGGTCTAACCTCAAAAGCATCGAACCACGGAAGTGGAGACCTACATCTCCTACCATACAAGACCTTAAATGGGGCCATCTGGATGCTAGAGTGATAACTGTTATTATAAGAGAACTCTGCTAAGGGAAAAAGTTGGCTCCAATGCCCCCCAAAATCAATAACACAAGCTCTAAGCATGTCCTCCAACACCTGAATAGTCTGCTAAGACTGACCATCCGTCAGAGGGTGAAAGGTTCTACTAATGTAACACCCTGTGTTTTTAGGTTAGGTTTGAATTCATTAAATACTTGTAGTTAGTCCTTGATGGTACAATAAATGTGTTACATTAACCACATATTATTATTTCTAATCAATTTGGGGTGTTGAGGTTTCCCTAAGGTCAAGATAAGTTGAAAGGTGCAAGAAAAATAAGAAATTCCTATTGAATTTGCATAAGGAATTCATTTGAGCGTGTATAATCCCTAATTGGTTGAGAATCTTGGAGCAGTCTATCATCAATGTTGTATCCCTTTGAAATATCATTTTAACCATATAAAGATCAGTACAATCCGAGTTGTGAGGAAAACGTTATGTATAATTTACTAAATGTTGTCCCGGTGACCTTAAATTTGATATACGACTCATATATCAAATATACGGATCGTAGTGCAAAGCCAAAATTCCAAACTACTGGTATCGATTTATGGAGCTGACATGTAGACCATATGCCACATTTATGGCCTGTATGTAGTGGAGTACATGACATATGTACTATATATTTTATTTATGGACCATATATCAATTATATATTAGGTATATATCGAGCGTATATCAGTGTATATCTGAAGCATTTACACCTCTAAAGTTGACATATGGACTTTAGGCCGAAAGTACGTCCCATATATGTCACCTATAAGTCAAAGTTTTCATAAAAAACCTATATATACCTATTTTAGTCAGATTTTTTTCTTTCACTTCTTTTTTGGCCGACTTTTGAGTGAGTAAACACCCTAGAACATCATGTAATCATCTAAGGTGAGTTCCTAATTAATTTTCATTATTATTACATTAAATTAACGAGGATTAATGCTACAATCATCATTCTAATTCTTATATTTCAAGAAGTGAATTTAAGAGTGAGTGGAGGGAATTTTTTGGAAATCTTCACGAGGTAAGTTCCTTAATTAATTATTGTGATTAAAGGATTAATTGGAGGTTCGTGTGGCCTATTGAAAGCCATTATTAACAATAGGTGATTATTGAACTGATCGTAAATATGAATTTTACCCTAGAATCCTATTTTTTTTAAAAGGGTGGGAATTCATAAAACTTGATCAAAGTTCTAAACTGTTTCATCAAAATTGATTGTAGAGTCATTGTTGGACATTATTGAACACGTTTAGAGCATTTTTAGCGGAATTTGAGGTATGTCTCTTTTTAATATACTTTTGACTGCAAAGAGAATTTTAAAAGGACTTTACATGCGTGGGGGACAAGCTTGCATCGAGATTTCATATTTTTTTATATTATGATATATGTATAAAAATATGTTACACTATGAATGAGATTTGTTGAATTGCATTTATAGTAATATTTAAACATGTTTTTCTCTATGAATGAGCTATTGATTTGAAACATGATTTAATGGTTTAAATGTGATTTCTAAACTTGAGCTATTTATGAGATATTGATTTTGAAAGATTTTTGGCTAATATGTCATGATTGCTATTATTTGTGTTTGGACTTGTATGGGAAAGTTGTTCTATTTTAAAGGATTAATAGTCGTTATGGATCCTAACGAAATAAATGTTATGTCAATTCAGAGGACGATTTACCTCCGAGGGATAATATTCCCTAGTGAAACAATGTAGTGTCAGTTGATTGACCTCTGAGGAACGATGTTTCCTGGTAAAATATTTTGAGAAATGGGATCATACTTATGGCTCTCTCATTCTATTCTTTTTGGTTTGCCCCTGAGCTAGCATGTGCTTACTTTCTAATTTGCTCTCTATTGGCGAAATAATGAGATTTCTACAAATTTTAGCCTTGAATGATCTAACATAATTTTGAAAAAAATTACTTGAAATTTATTAAATTTTCATCATTGACGATTTTGCTAAGTTTCATGATTTACTCTATCATTGGATTTGAATTGTTTCATTATAACTATTTTATATTTATTAATATTAATATTATTATCATGGTTATTTTTATTATATGAATTCTTGCTCTAAGACATTTACTCAGTTTTCAATACTCAAGCATATCACCTTTATTTTTGATAGTGTGTCAGGTAACGAGGAAGAATAAGTTCCAGCTTTACGAGATGCTTAGGAGGGACTTACTATTCATTAGACTTTTAGTGGAGCCCATATTCTTGTTCATGGATTTCATTGACTATTTTACTTACTTTATTAGATTTTTGAGCTGCTTCTCTAGTTAGTTATTAATACGACCCAAATGGGGCGGTCGTGCGAGCACCTACACCCACTCTAGCTCGATAGGAGAACACTTTTTTGAACAACATATAAAATATTGAAAAATTCTCATTAAATTACATAAATAAAAAATGTTTAAATTTACATTAAAATCCCTTCAACAACCATGACTCTCCCAAGATCTAGTCTAAATAGGTACAAGAGCTCTACTTGAAAAACTGACAAAATTAAAATGACACAGCTTTGCCTACAGAGAAAACGTGGAAGTTGATGCTGAGTATCGCCACACCAACCACGAAATTTCAAATCACCTACCACAACCTACACCTAAGAAAAAGGTGAAGCAAGGTAGTACCACACGTACTGGTAGATATTATCATGTGACTAGGATTAGTTCATGAAATAGTATATGATTAACATGAAATTGATTAACCCTTACTATCCACAACAGTAATATACACTTTGACTATGTGCAGTACCTGATTAATTCGACAATTAAGTACACATTTAAACACAAACACACAAAACCAGTTCCACATTTAATTTATCTACTTCCCAATTCCTACATTGATACCGTCGTCTAGCTGCAACAGTGACTTGGACGCTAGCACGATTCCATAGTGGCGAAAACCCGCCCACTCCAGCATAACATACTTAACCAGTATTTCAATATCACCGGTACTTTATTTTTCAACACTGTTTATAAGACTAAGATCCCTTACCCACTGCTTGTTTCAATTTCCATTACTAAGTCCACTCTCGTTACTCCCGATTCATCCACTCACTCAATGATATTATATTGACGTCGGTTATCTCTTATTTAGCCATCTTTAATCATTAATAATCCATATTATCTTTTATAATGTTTAGCTCTATACCTATTAATGGAACAACTCCCACAGTCAGGACCAACTCAGCACAAAACATGATCAACATGTATTCCCATAACAAAATCAACGTAGCTCGATTAATTTAGATTTAGACAAATCCAGAAATCAACCACGGAGCATATGTAACCAGATTAACATACATTTATCAACAATCATCAAGCAACACAAATAATTCATCAATTACAAAACAATCAATCATACTAATGGTGTTATGTCCACACTACTGATACATATATATCCCTATATTTGCACCTTCTTGATCTCACTCTATACACATCTGCACCATATTCAAATCATCTGGTATCATACCAGTATCTTATTGATATATCTTGTATACTTCTATATCTTTCACATTATGTTTGAATTATGTCGGTATATCACATATCACATTTGTATATATGTATATATGTACATCTGTCACACATCTGTATATCTATATACACATGCCAAAGGGTCTTATTTATTCCCTTTCAGTCATGAATTGTAGGGGACTCTAGAAATTCATGTACTATACTAGCGTGGTACCCGCTCCCACTTATCTGCTCGTCCGATTGCTCCCTTCATACACGAGTCACTCATATCACAACTGCTTGCCAGGATGCTCACCTCGGGCACGAGTCACTCATATCTAAGTACTTATACACATACTCAGTCACACTCAACCACTTGTTTGGATGCTCACCTCAGACACGAGCCTCTCATCTCAGGGTAAGAATGTCTTATCCATCCGTCATCAACACATTTCATCATGCTCTCAATTAATCATCACATAGAATGGATCACTAGTACACATCAATTATCACAATGTCACTTGCCGTTCAAGAATAATATTAACAATTTAATCAATCTAGAATTTATTCAAACAACATGATTAAATCACTATAATGTTTATCATAATCATTGTTTGAAGACCATCCGAATGTATTAATCAAATAATCGACACACCTAAGACATTAGTCATTATCCCGTTCCTCACGATTTTGAATTACTTTAAGTAAAAGTATGGGAAATTAGATATACATCCATAGACACACAAGGGTATTAAAATACTTATGCTCATATGTATGTATTCCTGCATTATAGTCTACTTTCCGTTATTTATTGGTTCATCCTTATGAAATTCGATATTTAGGGAAAATATTTATTATGAAAATCTCATCTATCAAGTCACTCCTAGTTCAGGATACAACTGCTTGTAGTAAACTCTCCGTATCTGTCGTAGTTATTAACTCTTACCAATTTTATGATCACACGATATTCAAGTTCTTCCAATTTTGATCTTGACTCAACAATTCTAACAAAATTCCATGTTAATACCCATCTTTATACTTACAATGATCAACAACATATAATTAGGAATACCCCATCCGGATAACCATTAAGAATCTACTGTTAGAAATTACCGTCTAGAACATGCAATCAATAATCTAGCATCAAGTTTCTATCTATTCTCATTAATTACAACATGTTATTTATCCCTTATTTCTTTTTTACTTGTTACACCCCGTAAGTTTTTATCGTTTAACGGACGTGTGCGTACAGATGCTGAGAGTTTCAGAGTATGCCGCATACGAGGAAGGGCCCGAGGGATGAATATACGAGCATGGCATCGAGCAAGAAGGAGGCGAAGGAGGAGGCCAGGTGCCTTGGGCGCCACGCCAGCCAGCCTGACGCTATGGTCGGTGCATCGGGCCCCTTGGCCTGGCGCTACGGCCAGCGCGATGGGCGGCGAGCTGCGCCCCCTGCCATCGACCCCCATTGGTATATATATGTGACATTTGAAGTTGAAAACATTATAAAAATTTCCCTAAACTCGTAATTCCGCCCTACAACATTTTCTCTCTACTTTTCTTCTGTGTTTTGCTAATTTACGCTGCTAAACTCCGTCCAAATGCAAATTCACCTTGGATAACAAGTTCTAGGCCTATGAGAAGCATCCCTGTGGAGTTATTTATTAAAAATTTGCTCAGAGTATTGGAACTCTGTCGAGTAAGAGTTGTTAAAATTACTCCAAATTTAATCCTAAGAGGCCACAGGCAACATGCAAGCATTTCTCCCTTCTGAATTCTCGAGGAATTGTGGGTTTTCGGTTGAGCTAAATAGAGTTGAGTTATAGTTAACATTGTTATTGAAAGATATTGTTATTTGCCGAATTTAGTATTGAAACTATCCCTATTCTCTCAGTGTAAGGGCTGCAAGTGAATGGAAGTGCTGGCTCCAAGTTGGGAACTGTTCGGGTAAATGAAAGTCAACACTCAAGATATGTTAAGGCTTATTCCTTCGGCAAGTTATCCTTGCCATATAATGATGCAGCTTATGATTTTGAACATAGATTACAATCCAATGTGTTGTATTAGCTGCTGCTCGTAGATAATGCTTATATATGTTGTGGTTAGCTGTTAGAAAATGTATTGACAATAGATTATAGTATCCCTCGTAGGGAAAGAGAAGATTAGGTGTGACATACTAGAAGCATTATAGTAAGCCTTTTGTCTTTCTGTTCACTGTGTAGTAGGATTCTGATAGGTAGCTGCCATGCCAAGGCCTTAGAAACTTAGGGTTAGTTATTGGGCCTATTTTTATAAATCGGACAATAACGGGCATAGACAGGCGATATAACTTGCAGTTTGACGCCTGGATAGATGGTGACACTCGCCCAGAGGCTATTGGCGTACCTTGGCGCCTCTAGGGCTAGAATTTGAATATAATAGTCCTACCCTAGAGTTAGTAGCACCAAGGTTGCCGTTGGAAAAGGTGACGACCTATTATATAGTTAACCAGTGCTAGTAATTATTAGCTGCAGTCGACTTAGTTCCACACATACGGGTCGTCTAGGAGGTCACTCTAGTCATACGAGTAAAATAGACTAGTGGATACCCTAAGAAGGGGATCTCATCAGTAATGAAATGCGGGGCCAACACCCCAGCCTGCTCTTATAAATACTCAGATACAGGTTACTGCATATGGCTACAACCAAGTAAACTACCTATGAGGTTAGGAATCGCCTAGAGAAGATATACGAAATCTGAACATACCAAGTTAGTGTCCAAGGGACTAGAACTATAGTAGTGCAGTATTACCTTCAGGCTAGGAACTATAACAAACCGACTGGGGAAGGTTAGGGGCTGACTACTCAGGAGCATGTTCGATTAAATGGCAGCCCTATAGTTGTCCTAAGTAAAGCAATTAGACATTTGACCATTCGCGACATTGCGATTCACTTATAAGCTACCACTATCCTAGCATGACATTTAGAGTATCGTTAGGACATTCTAGATCTCACCCTATTTAGTCCAAACCGTTAGAGATTATGATCACTATCAGGATCCTTTGATTAGATATAGGCACATGGTGTGTGCCTGTTAGCAGCTATACAGACTATCCTAGGGGAGAGTAGCGGTTGCATTAGGCCTTTAGAGCTGGATATGCCTTTTGAGTGGCTAGTTTGAGATCAGAGTGTAGTATATTGGTTGGGATTAACCTCACCTAGGATAGCCTTCCATTGACCAACTTTAGGATTCCTAACTGTGTCATCGCCTACGAGGCTATTGATCACTCAGAGGAGCTATATGATAATGTTATCGCCTACGGGGCTATTGATCGCTCCAAGGAGCTATATGTTATCCCAAGGGACTATGTTGAGGCCCAATGGCCATATAATAGTCCATTCCATGGCTGGAATTTTATATTCATGCCGTATCGGCATCACTGACCCTCATCAAGCCTGGTGCCCAGGGTGTAGTTATAGGAGCCTACTGGGCTCAGACATAGTTACAGAAGTCCAGTGGGCTCAAATGCGGACCCAGAAGCCAGGTAGGTTGGCTATAGCACCAGTAGAATTATATGAAGCTAGAAAGGGGTATATAGGTTGAAGTGTACTTGCCAAGGCTTATGGGGGCCTCGATAGGTTATTTCTGTGTTGCTTGTACCTTCGAGGCTTATGGGGGCCAAGTTAGGTTCTTGTTTGTATTATTTCCTGCTAATAATAGCTTATGAATATGTAATTGTACAGTCTTGGCTCATATATTTGTAGTTTTTTACTAGATGCAGGCTATGAATAAGCAAGCTTACAGGTTAACTTCTGCCCCTTCTTTTTCTTTACTTTTAGTTCTTTATCAGCATTTATTCAGCTTCCCATTTTTGTCTTACATATTCGGTACATATTGTACTAACGCCCAACTATGGGACACTACCTACTTTCCTGTAGGTTTAGATAAATAGAGTTCAGGACCTCTATCAGTAGCTGTTCAGGGTCAGTATTTCGGCCAACTCCTTTCATTCAGAGTTTCCAGGTTGTAGAGATTACCGTCTTTTATTTGAATAAAATTTGGGTAGGCCGGGGCCCTGTCTAGACCAATATTTTTCAGTCTTAGAGGCTTGCAGACTATAGTCTTCAGTCAGTTGGTTGTTTTTGATCATGTGTGGCCCATGTATTCCTATTTTACGTGTTGGCCGTGTGGGGCCTAATATAGCTTCTTGTTTTTATTCCTGTTGTAACTAGACAACATGATGGTCTTGTCGGCCCGCATAGAATCCCTTTTAGTTCTGTATTGGATGGTTTGCTGGTTTCTTTTTATAGGTGGCTATGTGGCCTTGTCGGCCTGACGCTGTATTTACAACTGAGATATAGCTCGTAATTTTCTTAAAATGAGTTACGAATGTGCACCAGAAGTGCACAGGCCCCGTTAGGTTAGTTCAGATCTCAGTATTGCACTAGGTGCTAGTCATGCCTCCAAGGTGGGGAGTGACATTACTCATCAATAGAATCTTAATCATACACACATATACAAGTTACTAATCAAAAGAGACGAAGTTCTTTCTTCATCAAGTCTAATGTTTCTTGAAGAAACTCATCAGGAAGGATGGTGGAATCTTGTCCTTCTCTAGCCACCCTATTCTTTTTTTGCTAGAATAACCAAAATTTATTTCCAGGGCATTTTTAATGGCTAGTCCTTGTCACAATAAGATCTGGATTTTAGAAATGGGAAAAACACGGAGTTTTGGTCCGTGTCTTCTACTGCAGCAAGCATGCTCCATTGTAGCGGTCCCGCCATGGTGACAAAGTGTCCACTGTAGTGATTCTGTCACCTAGCCTATAAAAGTGTTTAACTCAGCCCTTTTTAAATCATTAAGAAACCAATTTTCTTATTCAAGTATTATTAATTTTAGATCCTCCAAATTTTAAATTTTTATGCCAATGTCGTTAAGACCTTTTAACGACGGGATGAGTCGTAACATCAAATACCAATTAAACAACTGTTCTGCACCGATCAGCTTCACGTGACTTGCAGGGATTTTCTATTGCACTGCGGTTAACTCAACATGTGGTCATAGTCTCGATGACTCTAACAGTACTACGGTCTTACCGTTATTGCTCCTGAATATTTAGATAGGTATCCCACTAGATCCCTATTTCAAGGTCTTAAGATGCCAAGAGGCGTATTACACGACGAACAAATTTTGTTACCCCGTCCCAAATTTTGCAATTGGAAGGATATTCTGCGTATGCAACTTTTACCCGTCATCTCTAGTGTGTATTGACCCATTTAATCTTGGGTCTCCCATAACTCTTAATCAGAACTCCTATTCACATACTCCTTGCCTATGAAGCCTCTATGTCGTCACTGACTCTTATAGAAACCTCCCTTAACTAGGACTTGGAATATGGTGGACCCACTAAGGAATTTGAAACGTCACTAGCATAGACCTATCCGCTGTAGCATTGCATCTTCCACCGACTGGGAACCAATCCGCTATAGTGGAACCAAATCAGCTTAAGTTTCGGAACAAATGATTTTTGATTCATTCTTACATTTTCACTCTAAATTTCTGGCAAATCCTCTACACTTTCTCTGCGATTTCACTCTATTTCTTAGGTAATTCTTGTCCCCACTACTTTACTTATTTACTTACTCTTCATATGATGCAATTTTCACACCTATATGCAAGGGTTTTGAGTCGATAATGGGGTGGTGAGGGTAGGTTTTCTCTTTGAACTAATGGGGTAGATTCTCGAAGCATGCTACTAGTATTGATGTTCTCAAGTCTTTTATATTATTCTTTTCATGCTACTGATTATTTTCATGGGAGTTTTGCACTAGGGATGGTGGGGTTTGGTTAGGGTGGTGTCTGAAATTGCTTGAGCCCCTAAGACTTGAAGGAGAGGGCTTTTGGGTCAAATAACTAGTTGTGGAGCTTGGGGTATCCAACCCTTGCCTGATCTGTACTTATTTCAAGGAAAACAACAGATAAAATTTTGGTCCGCAATTGTTGGGGTCAAAGCTTTGCTGGGGAAGATGATTTTCACTACGATGGGTCCTATACCGCTGTAGTGGACCCATCGTAATGGTTCATGTCCGCTGTAGCGGACTCACTATAGCGGATCCGTTCCTGCTGCAACGGTCGTTTCTTAGGCAAAATACTATTGTGCCCCTATTTCTCTTTCCTTGAGTATTCATCTAACACTTTATTTTTCCACATGACTTTACCACATCTGAGAGAAACCATAGTTCTAGCTATATTAGGTTGGTGAATGACCAATGCCAATTCCGGCATAATGAACAGGTGGCCAAGGGCTTGGTGCATTATAGGGGTTTTATCATGCAGGATGTGGCGAAAAAGGTGCTCGAGTTTTATGCCAGGCTCCAAGAGATGGGATAGGGCCCACTAGTCGAGGAGCCTTGCAAGGCTAATGAGAATTGGGTGAGGTAGTTCTACGCCAACCTTCCCACCATGAATTGATCCCTTCCCGACCTAGTGGCTTATGTCTAGGGAGTGCAAATTAGTATCAACACCTCCTCCATTAATGAAGCATTGGCTCTACCAAACCCTTCTAAGGCCTCCCTGAAGGCCAGGGATGTGGAAGGTAATGGGCGGTGGCTCGTAGACACCCTAGTAGTAGAGAAGCATAGAGCCTCGTCTTACTAGGGCATTATGCGCACCGATATCAGGGGAACTCACTTTAATACCGAGGCTCAGAGGTGGCTAAACTTGGTGTCTCGACGGATTCATCCATCCACCAATGTCACCGATGTAACCTACCATCAGGCATTGGTAGTAGCATGTATCCTAGATCAGGTGCCAGTTAATATAGGGGCATAGGTGGTGGAGGGTGGAGGTACTTTGTTGCAAAGAGCGGGACTAGCTTGCCCTTCCCTTCTCTCATCACCCTACTTTGTAAGAGGACTTGGGTGCATAGGGAGGATAGGGATGTTATGGTGGCACGTGCCCTGTGACCTTATGAGGGTGAAAGGTGCACCAGGGAGGGACAGAAAGAAAAGGAGGGCGAACTTGAATGATGAGGGTAGTGAGGATTGAAGGCCTAGTAGGGCCGGCCCACCTAGGCCTGCCGATCCATTTTAGCGGATCGAGATAGAGATGGCTGCTACAAAAAAGCTACAAGAGGGTTTCCCAGACCTTCCCCAAGTGATTGACCATCCAGCAAAGCTGCTGGGGATCCTGAGAGGGTGCAGGGGGTGATTTCCTTACTGGCTTAGGCCAATGTGGAGCTTCGAGAAGACCTGGAGAGAGAATAGGAAGCGGTGCTCCCAGCACAAGCTCTTCATTTGAATGTGAAAGGGAATTAAGAAGATCCTGAAGACCCTCTCCCTTAGCTCTAAAATGCCTCAGGTAGCCAAGGAAGACATCCCAGAGTTCTCTTTCCTCAGTGGTTTCGAGGATGTAGAGGCTGATGAGCTTAGCGATGGCAGCGACGAGGCCTCTAGTTAGGCATAGCTAGGATGTACCTCCCATCCCTATTTCCCTCAATCAATTTGGTTTGTTGCCCCTGTTTTGGGGATTTTAAGATAATTTCACATTTCTTTTTATTTGTTTTTGCATAACTCTAATTATTTCCTATTTTGATGTATGAGTTCCATTTAACATTCGAATGACTTTGTCCTTGTTCCTGTCCCTATTATCATCATCACTAGTAGTTCTCATATATACATATAGACTTATTTTGTGGTTTTAGAAGAATTTGAAAAATTTTCCAAAACAGGGGATTGGGTTCTGCCTAGCAGCCATGTTGCAGCGGTCTTGCTATGGTGGTCTATTTCTCGCTGTAGCAAGTCTGCAGTAATGAGACCCATCTTGCTGCAGCAAGAACTCGCTAAGCAGAATGCTGTGTCCAGACTGCTGGTCTACCGAACACTGCCGCTACTTGTTCACTATTTATTATCACCTACCACTATCATATCATACTGCACAAGAATCTATACTATCAAATACCAATTAGAATCTCATAAATACCAATTGAGCCCGTCGAGATACCAATTGGAATTCTTTAGATACCAATTGGACTTAACCCAGACGAATAACATACTCAGACCACACGATAAGAGAGAAATAAAGTGAAAACTTCCTAGATGTCTTGCAGCCTCCTGTAGATTATATATGGATGTCTACACACCAATATGTGGAACTCTACTTGACATTGCTCTTGTACTTGTGAGACTGGTAAACGAGATGATCTGATACCAACTTGACACGACCCAAATGGGTGAGTCATGCGGGTACCTACATCAACTCTAGCTCGATAGGAGAACCCCTTTTTGAACAATATATAGAATATCTAAAATTGCTCATTAAATTACATAAATCAACAATATTGAAATTTACAACAAAATCCCTCCAACAACCTTGACTCTCCCAAGATCTAGTCTAGAAAAGTATAAGAGCTAAACTTGGAAAACTGACAAAATTAAAATGATACAACTTTGCCTGTAGAGCAAATGCAGAAATTGATGCTGATTATCGCTAGCCAACCATGAAATCAAAAATCACCTACCACAACTTACACCTAAAAAAGGTGCAACAAGGTAGTATCAGTACAACACATGTATTGGTAGGCATCATTGGACGACTAGGATTAGTTCACACAATAGTATATAATTAACATAAAATTGATTAACCCTTACTATCCATAACAGTAAAATACACAGGCTGTGTCAAGTACCTGATTAATTCATCAGTTAAGCACAAAATTAAACACCTATACATATATATACACACACACACACTACAAATTCCACACACAATTTATCAACTTCCCAATTCCTACACTGGTACCGTTATCTTCCTACAGTGGTGACTTGACCGTTACCATGATCTCGTAGTTGTGGAAACCCGCCCGCTGCAGCATAACCTACTTAACCAGTAGCTCGATATAATTGGTACTTTTCTGTTTCAACACCCCTTTTAAGACTAAGATTCCCTTACTCATTACTTGTTTCAATTTCCATTACTAAGTCCATTCTCGTTATTCCCGATTCATCCACTTACTCAATGATATTATACTTACACAGATATCTTTTATTTAGCCATTGTTAATCATCAATAATCCATATTATCTTTTACAATATTCAGCTCTATACCTATTAATGGAATAACTTCCATAGTCAGGACCAACTCAGCATGAAACGTTATCGACATAAATACCCATCAGAAAATCAACTTAGCTCGATTAATTTTGACTCAGCCAAATCAAGAAATCAACCACAGAGCATGTGTAACCACATTAACATACATTTATCAACAACCATCAAGCAACACAAGTAATTCATCAATTATAAAACAATCAATCCTACCAGTGGATTCATTTCCATGATCAATCCCAAATTACACCTGGCAATAAAGTATAAAACGATCGCTGTCAAATATAATAACCCAATGATAATGCTCAAATTCACACCTCCTGCTGAAGTATGAAGCATATGTTGTTAATAAAGAACCCAACTAGAGGTTGGGGTCGATCCTATAGAGAATACGAAAGGATATAGAATAATGCTAGTGTCTAAGCTTTTGAGTCAATTATTTCCTAAGAAGGGGAATTTTTAAAATTAATAAGTAATTATGTCGAGTAATTGATTGTTTTTTCAAAATTAATGTAACTAACTAGGTTATGTGTTCCCCATGGATTCATAACTACTTTGGGTTTTACACTTGTAATCTATCCCAATACTTTACTTGTAGAACTGATAACTAAGGTTCATCAAAACAACTAGTTCGTCCTTATTGGATGACTATACTAAATCACCAGGTCAGGTCTCATGAGCGATTTCAATTTAACTGTTATCAATTAGTTCCAAATTTAACTATCCTGTAACCACAACTCAAGTTAATACAATGATCATAAAAATTAAGTTTTTGTTGTAATTCTCTTTTCCTAATCTCTATCTCTCTAGGCTCAAGCAAGTAAAGAATTCAGGCATGTCCTAACGTTGCGAACCATTAAGAAAACATTTAAGCATGAAGAGAATACAATACAAGCGTTTAGTATTAGTTTAGAATCACATCGTGCAAACCCTAGTTGTGGTAGTTTTAGCCTATCATGTTTATAAGTAAATTAATAAAATTCATAGACAAAATCATAAATTAATACTTACAACGATGCTAGGAAGAAATTCATTTGATTATTGCAAAAATAAGGAAGAAAAACTCAACAATATGTATCTCAAAGTATGTCTTCTAAAACGTCTCAAAAATTGTTCTAAGACTTCTAAAAAAATTGATCTAAAAACTTGTTGTAAAACTTCCTTCCAACTTGGCTATTACATAAAAATAAAAGCATATTTATAGTAGTAGATTTATTCTTTTCTTGTTCCTTGATGAATTTGACTTGGGACTTGTAGCTCCTTTTCCTAGTTGAAGTGGAATTTGAGTCAATTGGCCATTTGAACATGCCTAGTGCGTCACCCATGACAATGCGCCCATCCAATGCCCGCATCTCAAGCTTCATCGCGTAGGAGGAAGGGAGCCTCGCGCATGGCATCGCACTAATCTTGGGCGGCGTCGCGCCTCTAGTAGCGCTGCAAGGCCAGTGCCTCACGCATCTGGTCACGCAGCAGTGTTGTGTAGTGCTATATGCTTTGATCTTTGCATTATTCATTCCAACTTCCTCATTTTCATTCCATAAGCCTCAAATACACCCAAATCCATCATTCTTAGCCCTAAAAACATCTCATCATGTGTGTTAGACTTTTTTCACAAATATATAACATATACACATGCAAGCACACATAATTTGTTCTCAAAACATAGTAAAGTATGAGCAAAATATGGCTAAGAAGTGCATAAATATGCCCTTCATAAACACCCCATACTTAAACTATTGTTCGTCCTCGAACAATCTACTATTTTGCTTCTAACATTTAGGCACAAAATTCATCCTATGAATAGGTCTACTTGCACTTAGGATCATGAGACAAATCAATAAAGCTCCATGAATTCACTCACATACATATACGATCAACATTAAAATGTCAAAATTCGAAATCACTTATCTTTTGAGAACTAACTTATCAAAACATATTTTGGGTCAACATGAATCATATGTAATTTAGCAATCAAGATACACTAAAGTCTTACCATTGTGCCCCTCACAATTTTTAAGGGATACCCTTTCTCACACAAGATATAAGACAATATCAACTTGGGTATGAATATAACAAAATATGCTCACTCTCCCAAAGAACTCAACATATATGCAAAAGACGACCCATAGACTTGCCCTTAGTGTAATACTCTAAAAATATAGAATGTTGAATCTAGGATCAATTACGAATTGAATTTAGATGTAATGTATGTAAAGGGACGAGTAGGGACTATTTGGCCAAGATAGTGACTAACCTCCCTAAACACTTTAATACTTCACAATACTTTGATTTTAGCACTTCCTTCAATTTTCAAATTTTCTCCTTATACCTCATTTCATTTTTCAATTTTTCAACTTAGGTGATTAGTGGGGATTTTTCTTTTAACATTGAGCTCATTCAAATATTTTTTTTCATCATTATTTTTTTCAAAACTCTTTCTTTTTTTTTTCCACTGACAATCACCCTCCTTGTTTAGCAAATTTTCACCCTTTTCTTTTCTTCTAATTCACCACACTTTTTAGCTTTTCCCTTCACATCTCCACTTATGCTCCTTTCATGCAAAATTTTTCATTAAAGTGCCCTAGGAGTCATTTGGATCAAATTCAAGTCAATAGAATAAAACGGGATTAAGCTTATAACATGGCTATCAAAAGAATAAGCTAAGGCTCAACATTGCTAATTAGGATAATTACAATTAAGGTAGGTAAAATAGGATAAAACTAAGGTTACCAAAGAAATGCCTATATCACTTCCTAAATCCATCATTCTTATTTCGCTTTGCACAAACACTGGGCAAGTTCTAGAAATCAATTTACAAGCATGGAGTATATCAAAAAAATTCCTCACACATTGGCACAAAATGGTTTAACAATGGAAATCAAGAACACATAAACACATATATTCATATTGCATGCATAACATAATTAAGCCCATTTTTTTTTCTC
This sequence comes from Datura wrightii, assembly GCA_035772735.1. Taxonomy (NCBI): domain Eukaryota; kingdom Viridiplantae; phylum Streptophyta; class Magnoliopsida; order Solanales; family Solanaceae; genus Datura; species Datura wrightii. The sequence goes on along the minus strand of JASDFA010000010.1, from coordinate 76,688,671 downwards.
TTTTCAAGCACATGAGTCAAGTTCCCAAAAGACTAAGTGTTTCTACCTTTTTCATGCATTTTTGAGTGAATTTTTACAAAGTCCTAATGATACCTAAAGTGAAGCACCTAGCATTCATAGGATTCAAGTTCTTGTTCTTCCTAATGACTAATTTACCCTTAAGACGGTCGTCATTCATCCATCATCGGGTAAAGTCATGACTCAATGACTAAAAATAAAGAAAAATCTAGACTCTCTAATCGGTTCTAAGAGACTATCCACCGAAAAGTACCGAAAATAAAAACCAGAGGAACCCAAAATAAAATAAAGCTAAAAAATAGTACAAACCAACATGCATGCATGATAAGTCATAAATCCCAAAAAAACTAGGCCTACCATGTACAAGTTTAGTAATTAAGGAATGCATGGTAATATGAAGTTCACTTCTCCCACCCCACACTTAATTAATAAAACTGTCCCCAGTGCAAAAGCAAATAAGCATAAAGTAAAAGAGTGAAAGAAGAACTCCCTGGATCTCTACTCCTCATCGTTTGTGGGGGCAAGAACAGCTTCCCCCATCTCAGAATCCTTTTCATCATCATCACTAGATTCTATGTCCGAGTCTACTCTTGCCATCTCATATTCTGTGGCCACATCATCCTCAAGAGGCTCCTCATATCTAGGCCTAACTCAGAAAAGGGCTTGCGAGTGCTTGCTCAGAGGGTAGTCTATGTTAAGCTGCTGTAGCTGCTTCTTAGTCACACCATTCATCCTCAACTGGAGCATTTGCATACCGTACAAGTGGCTCAACATGTTGTCAATTCACGCATTACGTTCATTGACAGTAAGGACTAGACCCTTTATACCCTCGAGTTCCTTTATTTTTGTCATGAGAGAGCGCTCTAGGATCATAAGCATGTTTATAGTCCGCTTCCTCCTTCTCAATGTCGCGCCCCCGCAGAAATTGGGTCAAGAGACCCCTAAATCCAAAGTTTTGACCCTTTTTTTTATCCTTGCTCTTTTCAACACATTTTTAATGAGCACCCCCACATTAATTGGTATTCCAGTCATTAGCGCATATACAAGAAACACTTTTTCTCTAGTCGCATGGGTTACATGATTTCCGGGCACGAAATAGGCACATACTATTTTTAACCAAACTCGTGCCTGTATACTTAAGTGAGCATATGGAAGCGAAATATGATACCCAAATTATTGGTGGCGAGTCCATTGTGCAACAGAGTTAGGGCCACCATAGAGTATATCTAATATTCCTATAGGGAGGTTTCTTCACCATGTCAACAAAGGGTTGTGGGTCAACATTAGGTGTCCAAAGTAATCTATTCAAAAGCCATAGGTGCAAACTCAATAATTTGACCCCTAATTTTAACTTGGTTCGACATTTTCTTTAGCATCCAATTTGCAAGGAATTCCCTCACTATATTCAAATTACAATCACCCAGTGCATCAAACACAAAATCAAGACCAAGAGTGAGTATTCTATCTACCATGTAAGGGAAAACTAGTGACAAGCAATTTCTATCAATAAACATATTATGGGAGTATTTAGATTCCTTATGTTCCTTGAACCATTTTTTATATCCTTTCTCCATGACCCAACGGAGACCATATCGCCACAATGGTGGTGGTGCCATCCTCACATCTTCATGCTCCTCTTCACTAGGTCTCTTTGCTCTTTTTGACCCATGGCTTGAAGAAGACACTCCATCCCTTTGTTATTTTGGTGCCATTTGTGGAGGTTTCATAAGAAAAATGATATACTTTATGCTTTGGGTGAAAAAAAATTTGGAAGATTTTGATGAATAGATGAAGTTTTAAGAGAGTTTGCTTGGGAATTTTGAGGGTTACGGTGCAACTTCCTTGAATTTAAGAAACTTTTTTTAGGTCTAGGCCTTCAAAATGCTCCTTAAAGCTAGAAATTCCATTTTTGCCCTTAAAAATTTTCTCTTGTACACTTGCTTCACGTCACGACGTTAAAAGCGCCAGAACATCTACGCATCGCGACGCTGAAAGTGCCAGAACTGCTGCATGTAGCGTGCCTAGATGCGCCAACATGTGTGTTCATCATGCCTGCTGCTGCTGTGCCTCTACTATGCATCGTGCCAGGCCATGCGACACTTGTGCCTACGCCTCACACCGGGCCCTGCGCTGCTTGGCCTGCGCGATGCCATCTATGCTCGTCCAGCAATTTTGCACCCCGTTTTCATTGTTTAAGCTTAATTTTTGTTGAAAGTCATGACTTATCACCCTACACTTGAACAAACACATAAAAATGAAAAATTTATCTTGGGTTGCCTCCTAAGTAGCGCCTGATTTAACGTCGCGACATGACACATGTATCTTGATTACTCAGACTTAATCAAGATACCTGTTGAGACGTGGTCACATATTAACCACTTGTTTCACTATGCCACCTTGTGACATGTCAAAAAATAAAAGAAAAAAGAAAAATAGGAAATAAAAACTAAAAGTTAAACACAAGCAATTAATCTAATCCTAAACCATATTTCCCGACAATGGCGCCACTTTTTGATAATGCTCAAACTCACACCTCCTGTTGAAGTATGAAGGAGACGTTGTCAATAAAGAACCCAACTAGAGGTTGGGGTCGATCCCGCAGAGAATACGGAAGGATATAGAAGAAAACTAGTATCTAAGCTTTTGAGTCAATAATTTCCTAAGAGGGAGGATTTGTAAAATCAATAAGTAATTGTGTGATTGTTGTTTCCAAATTAATGCAACTAACTAGGTTATGTGTTCCCCATGGATTCATAACTATTTCGGGTTTTACACTTATGATCTATCCCAATACTTTACTTGTAGAACAAATTACTAAGGTTCATCCAAACGACTCGTTCGTCCCTATTGGATGACTATACTCAATCACTGGGTCAGGTCCCATGAGCGATTGCAAATTAACCGTTATCAATTAGTTTCAAAGTTAACTATCCTGCGACCACAACTCAAGTTAATACAATGATCGTAAAAATCAAGGCTTTGTTGTAATTCTCTTTTCCTAATCTCTACCTCTCTAGGATCAAGCACGTAAAGAATTCAGGCATGTCCTAATGTTGCGCACCATTAAGAAATGTTTAAGCATGAAGAGAATTTCAATACAAGCGTTTATTATTGGTTTAGAATCACGTCGTGAAAACCCTAGTTTGTTAATTCACCATGGTTCCCACAACCCTAGTTGTGGTAGATTTACCCTATCAGGTTTATAAGTAAATTAATAGCATTCATAGACAAAATCATAAATTAATACTTACAACGATGCTAGGAAGAAGCTCACTTGATTATTGCAAAAATAAGAAAGAACAACTCAAAAATATGTATATCGAAGTATGTCTTCTAAAATGTCTCAAAAATTGTTCTAAGACTTCTAAAAATAATTGTTCTAAAAACTTGTTGTAAAACTTTCGTCCAACTTGGCTATTACATAAAAGTAAAAGGGTATTTATAATAGTAGATTTATATTTTTCTTGTTCCTTGACGAATTTAACTTGGGGCTTGTAGCTCCTTTTCCTAGTTGAAGTGGGATTTGAGTCAATCGGTCGTTCGAACATTCTATCGCGTCGCCCATGCCAATGCGCCCATCCAATGCCCGTGTCATAGGCTTCATCACACAGGAGGAAGAGTGCCTCGCACAGGCATTATGCCAATCTTGGGCGTCGTGCCTCCGGTAGCACTGCAAGGCCAGTGCCTCATGCATCTGGTTATGCAACAGTGCTGTGTAGTGCTATATGCTTTGATCTTTGCATTATTCATTCCAACTTCCTCATCTTCGTTCCATAAGCCTCAAATACACCCAAATCCATGCAAACACACATAATTTGTTCTCAAACATAGTAAAGTACGGATAAAATATGGCTAAGAAGTGCATAAATACGCCCTTCGTCACCCAACTAGGTTGAGGTCGATTCCACAGGGAATAGAGAAGAAATAATATGTTAATGATGAGTAAATCAATCGGCAGCCAATATATCTGAAGGGGGCTGCAAATAAGAAAAATTATTTTAAAAAGTGATTAAGTTGTTATCAAATCAATGAGATGAAACTAGAATTGTGTTCCCCATGATTTCATAATGTAATAGGTTTAATTTATTAGTAATCTCTCCTGGTGAATTTTGTGTAGGACTGACGATTAAGTTTATCTAAAGTCTCTCGACCTACATTAATGAATTTCACCTAAATCCTCTCGGACTTTAGGTATATATATTTTGCCCTTGCCATAAGTCTTGGATTAACTATCCTCCATTAGAGCTCACGTTAATTAGATGGGGGTTGGTAGTCTCTAATTTTCATTGTTATTCTCTTGTTCTAACTTTAACCTCTTTGGTCAAGCAAGTTGATGATACAAACACGTTTCAATGTTTGCAATAGCTAAAACTCCTTAAGACGAAGAGAATAACAATCCACTCAATTTACCATTCAAGAATCACTATTTTATTTTGCCTACTCCCATTTATCCATCATGGTTCCCACAACCCTAGCTCAAGAGATTTAGCTGCTCATGTTTGAAGAAACAATAACATAAGAACTATAAGAGGTCAGAATGAAATACTTAAAATAATATGAAATTGTTTGACAAATCTCAAAGCTAATTAGAATCACAAGAACTTGATGTTTTCCTCCAACAATAGTGTGGAATAATGTTTTCCACACTTACAATAGTTATGATCCAAGAATAACTGGTGAATTCAAGTTTCTAACAAGATTCATAATATTCGACAAATTCGACAATATTTGACACCTAAAACGTCCTATGAAGGGGTATATATAGTAGTAAAATTAATCTGCATCTATTCCTACTTGGACTGGGATTGGACTTTAGAGCTTCTGTTCTTACCTGAACTACGATTGCGTTTTGGTTGCCTGGAACTGCCCTGCGCGTCGCACCTCTTGGTACAATAGTAGGCCACTGCCTCACGTCTCTGGTTATGCTGGTGTGCATGTACGTTGCACTGGCATGACTGTGTGATTCCAACCTTCTTCAATATTATTTTTCTCAACCCGCTTTGTCATACTTGCTTTGTAAGCCATGAATAAGTCCAAATCCATCACTTTAATCCTTGCAAATATCTAATCATGTGCATTAGCTCTTTTTCACAAATATCATAAAAACAAAAAATAACACACATAATTTTTTCTTAAAAATTTGATAAGTATGGGCAAAATATGGCAAATAAGACGTAAATACGCCCAATACCACCACCCAAAACTTAAACTATTGTTCGTCCTCGAACAATCTACTGCTTCCCCACTCAAATTCAACCGCAAAAATTCACCTTATGAACAGGTCTACTTAAACTTAGGGTCATTAGAAAAGTTTATCAAGCTCCAAAAATCCACTCAATATGCTTATAAGATCAATATTCAAAGGTCACAAATCAAAATCACTTAGCTTTTAGAACTAACTCAATCAAGATATATTTGCGCTAACATGAATAATATGTAATTTAGCAATCAAGGTACACCAAAATCTTACCATTATATGCCCTTCACCATTTGGAGAGATGCCGTTCACTCACATGATATATAGAAATATGGACTTGGACATAGATATAACAAAATCACTCACTCTCTCAAATAGCTCAACATGCATAAAAAAGATGACCCATAGGATTTCTCTTAGTGTAGATACTCCACTAATATAGAACATCGAGTATAAGATTAATGAGGACATAAGATGGTTGTAATGTAGGCTAAGGGATTGGTAGGAACTATTTGGCCAAGATAGTGACTGATCTCCCTAAGCACTTTAATACTTCACAACTCTTTGACTTTTTCTTTAAAGCACATTCTCTAATCTCTTATTTTCTCCTTATACCTCCTTTTATCTTTCAATTTTCAACTTAGGTGCCTAGTAGAGAATTTTTAACATTAAGCTCATTCACAATTTTTTTCTTTTCATTCATGTAACACCCCAAGCATTTCCCAAATCAGACTCCAGAGTTGGATGAAGTTCAACAGGAAAACCAGCAAAAAGAATTTGCCTCCAATTACGGCTCGTACCATCTTGGTATAGCTCATACTGAGAGTCGTATGTTGCCTTCTTCTCTATTCAGCCTTCTGAACTTTATCACGGTTCTCAGTACAGCTCATACAATCAACATAAGGCTCGTAGTAAGACTGGTACTTCGGCTGATTTTCTGCATTTTCAGGCTTCTTTTGTACATCTTTGCTCCAACACTTATTTTACCTGAAATCAAAGTAAAAGTGCCTTATATCCATATAAACATACCTAAGTCCATGCTATTTTCTTAATTTTAAGCATCAAAAGTGTGGTAAACTCACAGCACATCAACATACTCAACTTAAGACTTTTGCATGTCCTCAGCCAAAGAAGAAAAAACTAAACACGATGCTTAACTAGAAAATAAACCTAGGACACTACAACCAATATCAAGAAAAATTTGCACTATGACTCCAAAAGTTTTTGACCTTTTTTTTCGTGAATCAAATTAGCACATGCACTACAAGCAACTACAAAACATGATAAACAGGGATCAAGACATGTCATCTAGCTATTAATAGGCAGTCTAGTCATCACCAATGCTTTTCACACAAACCACTGGTAAAGTCAAACACAAACCATGTATCCTCACAACAAAAGATGCCCCCCACTCATAGATATAGCAAAGTATATGATATGGGACTAAACGAGTGAGACTCTCACTCTCAAAAAGAAGTTCAAAATACTGCATATGGATACCATAGGCTTGCCCTTATTTTCTTTACTTTGGTCTGTCAGATGGTCAGGCTAGGATCACTATAGGACTTGCTTTAGCTTGTAATATAGGCTTTCGGGCTGGGCAGGATAGATATGGGATTTTTTAAGTGACTAAACCCTTTCTTGGCACTACGTACCTGTGGCTTCATTTTTTTTTTACTTTTTCACCCTTTTTGCTTCTTTCACTTTTTCCTCCCTTTTCACCCATTTTTATACACTTGTATGAGTGTGGTATGTTTTCAAACTTTTTCATGCATTATCCTCTTTTTGAATTTTCTTTTTTCAAGTTTTCTTTTCTTTTGTCACACCACACCTCGTTTTTCACTTATTTTTGTCTTTTCTCTCCCTTTTTCACCTTCCCAATCTTTATGCACCCCTATTCTAGCCACCCTCAATTTAGGCATTTTGCTTATGTTGAGGTCCACAGTGTCCAAGGAGGGACCAGGGCCAAAACAGGTTCATTATAAAAATGGGTACAATTAATCAGTTAATCAAAGAAAAATGGTTCATTTAAGGCTCAAAACCAGGATCAAGGGAATCATATCATTTTGGTAGGGTCATTTAGGCTAAAAATGGTCTCAACAAAAATGATCTATGATCCTTTCCTAACCAATTATCCTAAAACCTATGCAAAGACCAATCAGGCAAGTTCTAGATCCTCTACACAATATTGGACTAGGTATTAGACCTCACTCACTCATGGTACATGATTTATATTCACTCTACCTGTCTGGTTTATTCATGATTTATAAAAACAAAACATGATAATATACTTAAATGACATCAAAAGATCCACAGAAATCGTGCGTGCAACCACATGTACATAACTAATTCATCAATAATTTTTAAACAGGGTCAAATTTTCACAAATCCAAAATTAGTGTAATTTATTGGCTGAGTACTCCTAAGTTACTTTCTAATTGAACAAAAATCACAAGAATAAAATCCTACACATGCCGGTTCTACTAGATAGCATGCCTGAGGAAAAAGAAACACGGCAAGAAAAATCCCCGGACGAAACAAAATCCCAAAAAAATCCAAGTACACCTGCTCCCCTTTTTACAAAGTGTGCTTCGCCCCTGAAGCATAAATACAAGAACAGAGGGAAGGGAACATACCTGTGGCGCTCTAAGCACTCCTGTCATCTTGCGGAGGAGGTACCTCCACTGCAATCGTGGTGCTGGCGTTGGCTGGTGCACTCACTGGTGGCTAAACAGGGGGAGTGGTTACCCCCTCAATAGTCTGGGCCGTCTCTATGGCTTCCGGAATGGTCGGGGCTGAATGTGGCTAGCCTATAGGGTTCCTGCCACTAGCAAGCTCAGGTTGGGCCATGGTGGACTACCTGCTCCTCTAGCTTGCTCTTGCAGCTCTGTCATGTGTGAGTCATGAGTCTACAGGCTTTCCACTCGTCCCGCTTGCATTCTATTTTCTCTTTCTGCTTTCTCTCTTTCGGGGTCTCATCTCCAACATCCTTGGAGTCCCTCTTCTTCCCTTTCTCTTTCCTCGGTACTGTGGGCTCCCTAATAGGCCGCCAAGTCAAGATCCTCCTCAATAACCGCGTCCAAGTCAGGAAGAGCGGGGGTTGGTATGACTACTGGTTGTCGTGATGACAACTTGGCCACTTGGCTCTGAAGAGCACTCAACTCCTCACAGAGGCTACCTGTATCTGCCTGCTCTACCATGCACCTGTTAAATCGACTCTCGAATCCATTGAGCCTGGCATGCTTATATGTGCGGTTGTATCTATCTCTTCTTTCACCCAGGGCTTGATGATCTTGGGCATATTTATGTGCCCAAGTTCTATTTTATAACTTCATTTTATCCATGTTTGTTGATTTAATCAATTACATTCTCATGAGATTTGGTCGGCTTGGGGTCTTTTGGGGCTCCTTCTACTGTGTCGCTATCTGGGCCTCCATTCAGGTCGTGACATACTTGGTATCAGAGCTATAGGTTTGAAGTGTCCTAGGGTGTTTGAAAGCCGCATTAAGTAGAGTCTTTTTTATTGGTGTGAAGCGCGTCGCACTTATGAAAAAGAGGCTACAAGAAGTTTAGGAAATGTTCCCTTCTTTCATGATCTATGTCATGTGATAAAAAGTCTTTTTATTCTTCTAATTCATGCTATCCGCGATTGCAGAATCATGGCTCCTCGAAGAATGAATGGAAGGAGGAATGGAGATGGTGAGGTTGCGAGGATGACAATGGTTATCGGCATCAGCAAGCCCAGTTCAAGACCCTCAGCCACCGAATTCGGTTGCCCATGTTGTGTTTTGGGCCACTATTCAAATTCGTGGGTAGGTCTTGACCGCTTAGGTCAACCAGCAGGCTGTTGTGCATGTTTTGCAAAATGGTAACATAGCAGTGACTCGAGTTAGAGGATTCTTGAGAATAAACCCACCGGAGTTCCTTGGGTCCAAAGTAGATGAGCAACCACATGAGTTCGTAGATGGAATTGTCAATATCACCCAAGTTAAGGGGGTGAATGGGGTTGAGTGCATCGAGTTGGCATCTTATCAGTTAAAAGGGCTCGCACATATCTGGTTTCACAAATGGAAGGATAGCAGGGTTGCAGGAGCAAGTCCGATCACTTGGGAAGAGTTCCATGTTGCATTTCTAGACTCGATTCTTCCCTCGGGAGATGAAGGAGTTAAAGATAGCTAAGTTCATGAATTTGAAGCAAGGGAGAATGACTATACAAGAGTATTCCCCTGAGTTCACTCGCCTATCAAAATATGCCCTAGAGTTGGTAGCTGATTAGAGGATGCAGGTGAGTAGATTTGTCCATGGAGTAGCGGGATATTTGGACAAGGATTTTAGGACCGCTGTGCTCTATCAAGACATGGATTTCCCACGGATAGTTTTGTACGCCCAACAGATGGAGGCGGTGCATTCGAGGGAGAGGGAGGCCAAGAGGGCCAGGACCAAGGACCACAGATTCTATCAGCAGACGTTCGGAGGTGGGCACTGAGAGAAGATCCACCAGAGATCATCAACCCCAACATCTTCGGCATTGAGTGTGCCATCCAAAACCAGAAATGATCAGAGGGGACATGCATCAGGCTCGTGGGGTCATAGCAGTAGACCCGCAGATTCTAGCATCCCAAATTATCGCCAGATTTGGTCGAGGACACACAGGCCAGTGATTGGTAGGTTTAGGTGCTTGTTTCGGGTGTGGTCAGCCCAGACACATGCTTAGAGATTGTCCTGCTGCGAGACAAGATCAGGTTGGGGGCCAAGGCCCAACTTCTAGCTCATCAGCACCTCCTGTACGCTCAGTAAATCAGGGGTAATCTACTAGCACAACTGGAGGTTAGCGCCAGAACAGATTCTATGCTTTAGCATCCTGCCAGGAATAGGAGGTCTCCCTAGATGTAGTCACTGGTATGTTATGAGTTTTCCATATTGATGTTTATGCTTTGCTAGATCTGAGGGCTACCTTGTCTTTTGTTACACCTTATGTGGCTAGTAGCTTCAGAGTCAGTCCCAAAGTCTTATCAGAACCCTTCTGAATTTCCACTCCAGTAGGTGCTCATTTATAGCTAGACGGGTGTATAGAGGTTGCCTAGTATCAGTCCTTCATAAGGTCACCTCATTAGATTTTATAGAGTTAGCCATGACCGATTTTGATGTTATTATCGACATGGATTGGCTATTTCCATGCTATGCTTTAGTAAATTGTCGAACTCGAGTAGTAGAGTTTAGATTTCCAGGTGAGCCAGCCTTAGAATGGAAGGGTAGTTTAGCTGTGCCTATAGGTTGTTTCATTTCCTACCTTAAGGCCAAGAAGATGATTTCTAAGGCTTGCATGTACCATCTAGTTATGGTTAAGGATGTCGAGTCTGAGGCCCTAAATATCTAGTCAGTTCCAATAGTACATGAGTATCCAAAGGTCTTTCTTGATGATTTGCCAGGTGTTCCTCCTAAGAAGAAGATTGATTTTGGTATTAACCTTCTTCCTGAAATGCGCCAATATCTATTACTCCCTACAGGATGGCTCCGGTCGAGCTAAAAGAGTTGAAGGAGAAGTTGAAGGACTTGTTAGATAAGGGTTTCATTAGATCGAGCAAGTCTCCATGGGGTGCACCAGTTCTCTTTGTCAGAAAGAAGGATGGTTCTTTTCGCATGTGTATTGACTATCGACAATTGAACAAAGTCACTGTCAAGAATAGTTATCTTTTACCCAGGATCGATGATTTTTTGACCAGCTTCAGGGTGTCAAGTGTTTCTTAAAGATAGATCTTAGGTTCAGGTATCATCAGCTCAGTGTTCGGGAGAGTGATATCCCGAAGACAGCCTTCAGGACATAGTATGACCATTATGAGTTTGTAGTTATGTATTTTGGACTAACTAATGCTCCTGCAGCTTTCATGGACTTGATGAACATGATGTTCAAGCAATATCTGGACACGTTCTTGATTGTGTTCATTGATGACATCCTTATATAATCTCAAAGCGAGGAGGAGCATGCCGCCCACTTGAGAGTGGTACTTCAGACTCTCAAGGATCGCCAATTTTATGCCACTCCTTAGTATTTTTGGGCCATGTGGTATCGAGTGAGGGCATAACGGTAGATTCTCAGAAAATTGAGGTGGTGAAGAATTGGCCTAGACCGGTGAATCCTTCAGATATTCAGAGTTTCTTGGCTTTAGTTGGTTACTATTAGAGGTTTATTGAGGGTTTCTCATCTATTGTAGCACCGTTGACCAAGTTTACTCAGAAGAAGGTGAAATTCCAATGGTCGGAGGCTTGCGAGAAGAGCTTCCAAGAGTTGAAGATTTGACTCACTTCAGCACCAATGTTGACTCTACCCGAGGGTACCGATGGATTCATGGTGTATTGTGATGCTTCAAGGATCGGCTTGGGTGTATGTTGATGTAGCATGGGAAAGTAATAGCAAAGTCCTCAAGACACTTGAAAGTCCACGAGAAAAATTACCCGACTCATGACCTTGAATTGGCCGCGGTGGTATTCGCCTTGAAGATATGGTGGAATTATTTGTATGGGGTCCACGTGGATGTATTTATGTATCACAAGAGTTTACAATATGTATTGATGTAGTAGGATCTCAATCTTCGGCAAAAGAGATGGTTGGAGCTACCCAAGGACTACGATATGAGTGTTCTTTACCAATCGGGGAAGGCTAATGTGGTGGCGGATGCACTTAGTAGACTCTCTATGGAGAGTATGTCCCATGTGGATGAAGGAAATGAGGAGTTGGTGAAAGATGTACATCGACTCGCAATGTTGGGAGTTAGGTTGGTCGACTCGACCAATAGAGGTGTTTTGCCTAGAACGAGTCAGAATCGTCCTTGGTGACTGATGTGAAAGCTAGACAAGATGAGGATCCGAATTTGGTAAAGCTAAAAGAGACCTTTCAAAGTTAGAAGGTGGAGGTTTTCTCCCAAGGGGGAGATGGTGTGCTGCGGTACCAGGACGCCTATGTGTTATGGATGTCGATGAATTGAGGATTTGGATGTTGCATGAGGCTCATGGATCAAGATATTCTATCCATCCGGGTGCCACCAAGATGTATCATGACTTGCGGGAAATATATTGCTGGAACAACATGAAGAGGGATATTGTAGAATTCATAGCCAAGTGCCCAAACTATCAGCAAGTAAAGGTTGAGCATTAAAGGCCGGGAGGCGTACTTCAGGATATTAGCATTCCCACTTGGAAATGGGAAGAGATTAATATGGATTTCATTACAGGCCTACCTCGTACTCGCTGACAGTATGATTCTATATGGGTGGTGGTAGACAGGCTGACTAAAGTTGCTCATTTTCTACCTATCAAAACCACAGACTCAACGGAGGATTATGCCAAGCTATATATTCGGGAGTTGGTTCGATTGCATGGAGTGCCCTTGTCTATCATTTCAGATTGAGGTAAACGATAGCCTTAGCTTTGAGGAAGTTCCAATTGAAATATTGGATCATCAGGTTCGGAGGTTGAGGAACAAGGAAGTAGCTTCGGTAAATGTGTTATGGAGAAATCAACATGTTGAGGGAGCTACGTGGGAAGCCGAAGAAAATATGATGGCTAAATACCCTCACCAGTTCTCTATCGGCTCAGATTCAGCTTGAGGTATCAGTTGTTGCCCTAATACTCTATTTAGTTTCATGTTCAGTTCATGCGCACAAATTTCTTTTATGTATATGGGTGTGTATGTGATTTGCGAATTCAGTTCAGCTATATATTTTGAATCGGAGATAGTCATTCTGTCAGTTTTCAATTTAGATGATCAGTATTTGATTATGATAAATTCATATCTCTTCTTTTTTGTGTGTTTTCCAACATTCGAGGGTGAATGTTCGCAGGGGGAGATATTGTTATACCCTGGGGGCCCAAAGACCAGACCCGGCAGTTGAAATGGGGAAAAGTAGAAATTTTTGCTGCAGACTCAGGACGAGTCATGAGACGACTCGTCAAGGCAGCCCATGAGTCATCAGGTGACTCGTGGGGGATGCTTGGGTTTTGAGAGCAGTCCTGGAGGAGATGAGACCCCATGGGCTAGACCACGAGTCGTTGGGTCAGTCTTGGGGAGGGAAAATAATTGAGGGAAAGAAAAGATGGGCAGTGTACCTGACGGGAGGCCCTACGAGTCGTTGTCAGCCCTAACGATTCGTGAGGTAAGTCGTTGGTAGGCTTGAAGTCAAAATCTAAGAAGTGAAGCAATGCACTTAACGAGTGGTGACCATGAGTCGTGGTTACTCCTAACGAATTGTGAAGAGACCCGTTACAAGCCCAGGAGAGTAGATGATACAGTGTACTTGACAAGCAAAGTAACGAGTCGTTCCCTCCAACAACGAGTTGTCAGGTCGTCCGTTAGGACCACATGGCAATTATTTTTTCTGTGAATTAAAGGGCCCTTTCGTAATTCCTAAGTTCCTAAAGCCTAAACTACGACATTTTGGGGTATGAATAATGACCTTTTATGGGGTTAAGTTCAGGTTACCCATTTCCCCATCCATGCATGCAAAGTAGGAGAGATTGTGAGGTGACCAAAGGGTGATTCAAGGTTTCCTTCTTCAATTTCTTTCAATTCCTTTTTGGGCATTCAAGGGAGAGTAATATTCAGTCTCCATCTGGTATATAGGGTTATAAATGGGTGGTTTCTTCCACACCCATGCCCAATCCCTTTCTAAAAAGTATGAAATTCTATGATTGATCTATGGGATTTTTACCCAAATGTATGAATTATCTATTTCTACACATGGGTATGAGTTGATTATGATTTTATTATCGAATTGTGAAGCATGGGCTAATTTTATAATGATTTCAATTAAAATTATGTTTCTAGCCTTATGAATGTTGAAGCCCATTGATGAGATGATCATGAAAAATGAGATTTGTGAAGTATATGTGACAATGATGAGATATTATGATGAAAAGCATGATTTGAAGCTACCCATGTTTACAATTATGTTTTCGATGAGAATTGAGTATTTCTAAGTATGATAAAACTTTAGGCAATGTCCTCATGTTAGGTTTAAATGATGATTTTTACGAACTAAGCTTGCTACATTATTTTGGAGCGAAGACTCCCAAATATATATTCTAGCTTGTGGTATGTTTTGAGTTAAGTCTTCCTATGCATAGCTTACTACATGGTTTTAGATCAAAGGCTCCCAAGTGTGTTTTCAGCTTGTGGTATGTTTTGAACTAAAGCTTCTCATATGCATGATTTCATATTTGAGATGTATTTGATTATTGAGCTTCATCAATAGACGATGTTGAGCTTCATTGTATATAATGTAGAGCATATGCATGTTTTTGGGAGTATTGTCTAGAACCGAGTAGGCTATGGGTCGATCACCCTATGCTTTAGAACTACGTGCCAATGTAGGTTGATACTATTATATGACTTGGGCCCACCCTTGTGAGCTTCCCCTTGCTCAAATGGACCTTCAGCTTGACATTGATATCATGGTAGCGTCCTTAGCCCTAGTAAGGTTTTGGACAACTCTTCTCACTTGAGTGTAATAGTCAGGACCACGTAAGCTCTATCGTGGTATGTCGGTTAAAGGACGAGTCTCCCATTGTTCTTCATGATTTTAGATATGCATATTCATTACTTATGAGATTTATGTAAATGCATGTTCTAAAGCAGGTCTGCCTCAATGTTCAACATTTAATTCTCAAATGTCAATTCAGCTTTGAGTCAATTGATTCAGTTATGATGTTAGGAAGCATGTTATATCATGTTATGAGGAAGTCATGATTCCAGAAGGAATGCATGAAAGTCCTACTCTCAGTTTTCTGATGTTATATTTGAACTAATGCATTGTCTTTAAATGATTTTACTTACATTAGCTGTTTTACTTACCCTGCAAACTCAGTATATTTCACATACTAACCGCATACTTCTATGCTGTATCATTTCATGATACAGGAGCTGGCTCTCAGCTTCAGCCCCACTCTTAGACAACTTATCGGAGTCAGCGTTGCTTTACTGGTGAGTCCTCATCTTCCGAGGACTAGACTATCCATTTTTTCTTTATGTAATTCAGTTTCATCTTGTTGAGTTTGTTAGGGTCTTTTCCCATCAACTCGTCATGATTAGAGGCTATTAAGACATATACACGTATTCAACTTCGGATTTTATATTCTGATGTTATATTCAAGTTATACTTCCGCTATAATTGTATTAATGGCTATTCAGTTCTTGATTGAGTTAGATGTATGCTTATGCCATGGGTCGACTTGGGGTCTCTCGGGGATCCTTGTCCTGTGTCGCGATCCGGGCCTTCGTTTGAGTCGTGAAAACTGTGAATTCTAGCAATTAACTGAGTAAGAGTCTACTGAATTTGTCTTGAATTGAGCATATGCACTGAGTGTAATGATATTGTATATTCCATGCTATTTTGTAGTGTTTAGAACTTACCTAGTGTGTTTGCAAAGCGAAATAAGGGATATAATTGTAGGAGATGATTTAGGCATTTCTGTAAATGAGCCTAACTTTATCCTTTTCTTTACCTCCCCGTGATATATGATCTTAGTTAGCCCCATTGAGCCTTTAGCCTATTATTTTCTAGCCACAATAAAAGCTAATTCCTTTCTTTCAATAATCTTTGAATTTGATCCTAAAATCCTAAGCGCTTAAGTGAAAATGCGAAAGAGTAGAGGAGTGAGAATCGTGAAAAAGAAGGAAAATAGTGGTTGTGGGAGTTGAAGAAAAGACTAGAGGAAGAAGGAAAATAGTGGTTGTGGGAGTTGAAGAAAAGACTAGAGGTGCACTTATTTAAAAATGCATAAGTATTGGTAGGGAGAAAGAGAACAAAAGAAGGAAAAAGTTGCTTAAGTACTCCTTACTAATAAGCTAAGTGTGCCTAAAGAAATGGGGAATCAAAAGAGTAAATTGATGAGTGAAAGGAATAAAGGTGAAGTAAGAGAAGATATGTCCATAATGAAATTGTGATGTATTAAAATGCTTAGGAAAGATAGTCACTATTACTGGCCAGAATAGTACCTACCCGTTTAGCTTACATTACAACCTGATAAGTCCTACTTGATCTTACTGTCGAACCTTCCTAAATGAGTGAAGTAAAACACTAAAGGCAAGCCTATGAGTCAATACATATTGCATGTGAATTCTTTTTGAGAGTGAGCTTATTTCTTATTCATATACCCATGCATGTTAAAATTTGAAAACTTGTGAGTGAAAGATGGGTATCTCTCTTGTTGTGAGGGCACATGTTTGATGAAGGATAAAATTCATGTCGGATGTCTTAATTGGTTGATTTACATGAATTTGCTGAGTTTAAGAGTCGATTCTTGAGGCTAGGAAGTTTTAACTTAGTTATATAAGGTTTCAGTGGTGATATATTGCATGCTCTATTTTAAACTTGCTATCTGAAACATTTAGCGTAGCCTTAGCTTGTGTCTTCTTACTTCAATTGGTTATTAGTGAGTCCCTTTGTGTGCATGAGATGTAATAGAGTTGTTCGAGGAAGAACAAGGCTGAACTCTGGGGTAGTGATCTTGGGCATATTTACGTGCCCAAGTGCTATTTTATAACTTCATTTTATCCATGTTTGTTGATTTAATCAATTACATTCTCATGAGATTTGGTATATTTATGTGTAAAAACTAACCAACATGATTAGCCTTTGTTTTTGTAGGTGTAAAATGCTTAGAAAGGACTAAATATGATGGTTAAGGCACAAGGGAGAAGCTCGGGACAAATTGCAAAAGAGTCGCATGATGCAGCATAAGAAGTAGGCTGGCCGCGCAAGGCAGCATGCCACGCTATGCGTGTGTCGCGCCCAGCGCCGTGCCATTCCCCAAGTTGTGCACATGAGTGATGCTTCCAGGCGATGCCCTGTGTGATAGAAACGTGCCACAGCAGGCGCAAGGCGCGACCAGCAGCGTGCCACGTCGGGTGACGCGCAGGTGCCTCGCACAAGACATGCCGAGAAGCCCCAAACCAGTGGCTGTGCGCGATGCCTCCGTGCCATGGAGCTGATGCTAACCGATAGGAAGTGTGGCACGGGGCTGTTCCAGGTCCGGCTAAATTTTGCATTTTCTCACTTAATATAAACTGAACCCTTAGCTTCTAAAATCATTTATCACGTAAATATTTTGGGAAAGTAGAAAGGAGCGAAGGGAGAAGCGAAGAACTTCATCTAGGGTTCAAAGATTGTCATTCTCTTTTATTCATTCTTGTAAGTATTTTACCTTAACTATGTTTTTGAGTAATTCTACGAGCATGAGTGGCTAAAACCCTTCCTTTAGGGTTGAGGCCACATGACATGAATGTAATTGCTCGATTTTCATCTTTGGATCGAGTTTTGGTTGTTATTTTGTCTTGCATTCTTAATTATCGTTGTTTTTATGATTGATCACCATGGAAACAAACTTGTTAAGCTTAGGAAAAAGCTCAAAAGAGTAATCCTAGGTTAGAACGAAAGAATATAGGGAGCAAGTTGTTGTCTTTACGATAGGATTCGCGGTTAGGATAGAAATTATACCTAATTTGCCTTGCTTGGTTAATAAAACGAGATGATAGCTAGACATCAACTTAGATTGTCACATCACCGCTCATAGAAGTAGTTGTGAAGCTAAGCTAGGTTTAATGATTATAGGTATGAAAGTCCATAATCAAGGTCATAAACCCCATAAATCACATCCATAGTGTTAAATTGTTCATGAATTAGGACATAGCATCCCCGCTCAAGGATGTAAGTGTGAGACTAGTTTGTTGTGTTTAGATGCTCGAGAGACCATGAACACTGCATCTCAACTCTGTGAGGAAACAACTAAAATTTATATACTTGAACCATTGTGAATTGTAACATTGCATGATTGTCCGGCCTTAACTCTAGATGCTTCTTATTATTGTTTTCCGAGTATTTTGTGATCACCCCTAGATGTAAATACCAATCTTAAAAATCTCTAAAACCAACACTTATGAAAGTTAATATAACACATGAACTTGAATATTTTCTGTAATAGTATAGTCCCTGTGGGTTCGACATCCGGCTCTTAAAAGAGCCACTGTATTACTTGTACGACCGCGTACGCTTGTGCGTGCACTGTGTTATAATAAGTTTTTTGAGCCGTTGCCGGGGACTGGCAGCGTTTAGTGAATTTTTAGTTTTTGTGTGATTTTTATTTTTATTAAGTGTCATGCCTCGAGCCTACACCCTGGACGTAACACGGTACTTGAGGTAACAAGTGACCCCAAGTCAACCCCTGATCTATCAAACAATGGAATTCTGAGTAAAACACGCATAGCGGAAGCTTTGAACTAACAACATAAAAACATTTATAAAATATAATTTAAACATAAAGTTTGAAACATATGCAGTCTGAAAGCCCTCTAACTAATGAGTTATTGGAACAAGCCCCCAACTAACTCTAAGTCTAGCTAAAAATAATTAACTTATTGAAAGAAAATGAAATAAGGCCCTCGAATGATGAGGAGTCACACTTCAACTGCGGCGGAGGAGGATCAGAATCACAACGGCTAACGATGCTGAGTCTGGAAACCTGCAGTTGTATCATGAAATGATACAACATAAAAGTATACGTTAGTACTTTGAATGTACTGAGTAAGTGAGAGATAACATAACCGAATATAAATGACTGAACTGAAGTGACATGCAATGAACAACTAATATACTAAACTAAAACTACTGAAGAAATCTGAGATGGTTAAGATGACCCTGCCTAGTGGTCATTGACATGCCCTAAGTCTGAAATACTGAGTCTGAGATACTACACTAAACTAATCTTAACTAAACTAAACTGAGAAATCTGAGAGTGAACTAAACTGACTAATAGAAGAGTCTATAACTGACATATAACTACGTGCGCTAGACGTGGAGTCCGATGTACACATCCCATCGGTAGGACCCAATATACCTTGTCAGGGTATAAAGGCATGGACTGTGAGATCACAGTCTGGGGCCATGAGGCCAAATAAATATAACCTACGGTGGCAATGTAGTTCTGGAACTTGGGTGCGCTAGAACCCCGGCCTCTCAGTGCTAGTCCTACTCCCATTGGATAATCCTACCATGACTACTACTGCCAAGCAGATAGCTCGATACTGGGGACCAAGACTATAACTGACTCAGGGATACTGTCTGAGAGCACCCTGAGCATCTTATAAGGTCGTATTTGGAAAATGGGTTCTAAGATTGGTCAGAGCTGCTTATTTGGAAACGTCTTAATCGTCTAAGAACAAATTGAGGCTGAAGCTGGTGGTTCTAAAACTGGTCAGAGCTACTTATCTGGAAGTGTCATAACCATCTAAAGAACCACTAAAATTTGATAACTGATATCTAAGTCTAATAACTGATAACTGGGAGGCACCACTAACACCTCAAGAAATGACTACAGTTAAACTGATCAACTGACATTATTCTGGTAAACCCGGAGGTTGCTAAAAATCTAACTGAGGCTAGACTGACATTCTTGAGTGATACGGAGTAAATAAATTTCTGGATGAGACTGACTAATTAAACCTTTACTGAGTTTCTGATACATAAAAATACTATAGGAATTCCCAAACTTTGAAAGATTCAAGCATGATTCAATAATTCAGCACATATACAGGATTCTAGTTTCTGCTGCAAAAGTTAGGGCTAAAATTCTACTTCACCGGATAGGCATCATTTTGGTCACAAACTGGTGGAAATTAACTACAATAAACATATATTAAGATCCACATAAATTATTCAAGGTATGCCAACAATATCTTCACTTTCGAAAACTCAGGGCTAGAACTGATAGTGAACAGGGAAAGAGTTTTAGGGGACACAAAGGGAGAACAATCTCCTTGTTGAATTCTAACATACCTGTTTGAGGGATCTCTCTAAAGATCTTGAAGTTGCTGCACCTTGGAGAGGAGCCCTAGTTCTTGATCCTTGAGAGAGAAAGGAAGAAGAACTTTACGGTGGTTGTGAGAAGAGTGAGGGGTTAGAATAGGAAAACTCCATTAATTCATCCCAAAAGAAGCCTAAAACGACCTAGTTTAAGAGTTAGAAGCATATAAAATTATAAAAATACCCCTGGAAAAAAGTTCTCAAAAATTTGTTTGTTTGGTGCTATGGGTCATACCATGACTCGTGGTGGCTTCCTATGGGTCATGGTATGCTATTCGTGGATTCTGAGGCTTTAAAAGATTGATTAAACCCTTGGTACGACTGCCTGGTATGATTCGTACCTTCATACCACGAGTCGTACCAAGACTTGTGTAACAGGGCTGGTCCTGTTCGCCAAACCTGACAGTGCTTTACTTAACTGGCCATTACTTTTTACTCTGAACTTCGATTGATGTAAGGTTGGATGTGTTGGAAATAAGAATCAAACAACTTTAATTTGATATGATGGATCATCAAAAACCAAGTTTTATAGTAGTAGTTTTGATCATTTAAAGTTATCCCTTGCAAGAACTTTCATAAAAAATCCAATCGGTAGGAAGACTCTTAACTCAAAGTCATATTAGAGGTTCCTTATAAACTTAACTTGCATCCAATGCACTTCATACACCTGAGAATTGATGTTAACAATTTGATTCCTTAAATTCATCAGGTTCGAGTCTATCCACCTACCTAAAACAGTTCCAAATTTTGCCGAAAGTCCAAGGTGCACGTCAGTTCACTCACGACTGAAATGACAATTCTACCATCATCTTATGACTCATACTGAGTCTTTGTAGATATTGATACTTCCTTTAAAATTCTCTGAACCTCCTATCTATGATCCTTCACTACGACTCTTACCACCCTGATACGGATCGTAGGATCCAATCGTGGTTTCCTTGCCACTTCTTGCTAAACTCTCTGAATCATACATGAAACCTTGGTAAGACTCGTATTGACTTGGTACTATTGCTCTCCAATGCACTCGCAAGCGTACGTGGTCGTACAAATAATACAGTTGCCCTTTTTAAGAGCTGGATATCGAACCCACAGGGACTGGACCAATTCAACAAATTATCAAGTTCAAGTGTAATAATAACCTTCACAAGTGTTGATTATAGAAGTTTTCGGTAAATTATAATTAAGTTTTGGGGAGGTCACAAAACAATCTGGAAACAATACAAGAAGCAACTAGAGCTAAGGCCGGATAATCATGCAATGCTACACTTTGTAATGGTTCACGTATGAATTATCAATTGTTGTCTCACATAGTTGGAAAATGTGATGTTCATGGTCTCTCGAGCCTCTAAGCATGACAAACTATCTTCACAACTACATCGTTGAGCGGGGATATGACATCCTAGTTCGTGGGCAATTCAACTACATGGATGTGGTTTACGGTGTTTGTGCTCTTGATTAGGGACTTTCATACCTCTAATCATTTAACCTAACTTAGCTTCACAACTACTTCTACGAGTGGTGGAGTGAAAATTCTATGCCGATCTCTTGCTATCAACCTATTTTATCAACCAAGGAAGGCAAATTAGGAATAATTTCTATCCTAACCGCGAATCCTATAGTAAGATAAGAACTTGCTCCCTACATTCTCTTGTTCTAGCCTAGGGTTACTCTCTCAATCTTTTACCTAGCTTAACATTTATGTTTTAATGGTGATCAAGCATAAAAACAACCATAGTAAATAATGTAAAACAAAACAACAAACAACTCAAGCCAAAACAAATTCATGCATTACAATCATATCACGTGGCCTCAACCCTAGGGGAAGGGTTTTAGCCACTCATGTTCGTACAATAACTTAAAAACATCGTTAAAGTAGAGCACTTACAAGAATAGGTAAAAGAGAAGGTAAAATTAGTGAACCCTAGGTGAGTTCTTCACTTCTCCCTTCGCTCCTCTACGGTTTCCAGAAAATATTTCGTGACAAAATCATTTTAGGAAATAAGGTTGAATTTATAGTAAATGGGATTTTGCAATTTTTTTCCTATCATGGAATGGCTCCTTGGCACGGAGGTGAACGCGCCAATTTGCCTCCGTGCCACGGAGGTAACGCGAAAGCCCACTAGAAATTGCATTTGGATGTTGCTTGGCCGAGGCATTGCGTGACAGCCGGCATGGCACGACGCTGATCCTGCGCGATGGAAAGTGTGACATGACCTGCGACGCGCAGTAGTGCCTAGAATGGCACTGACGCTGGCACACAGGTGCCTTGGAGGGATGATCTCGCACGCATGGCTTTGGTGTGGCACGACGCTGGGCACGACACACGCACAGTGTGGCACGCTGCCTAGCGCGGCCAACCTTGGCATGACATGTTTTCTTGCCATCCATTGACATTCACTCGCAACTTCATTCCTTCACTTCACCCATCATTATTTAGTCCTTCATATGCATTTTTCACCTACAAAATAAGGACTAATCATGTTGGTTAGTGCATACCCAAATTTACACAAAATCTCATAAGAATGTAAGTGTATAATTAGACAAACATGACTAAATTAAGCTATAAAATAGAACTTGGGCACGTAATTTTGCCCAAGATCAGTATGGGTCATGAGAGCCTTCCATGAATTTTCAATCAGATTTTGCTGGGCTCTCTGGACCATACTACGAGTCCTTGGTACGACTCATACAATTCTCCTATGAGTCATACTAAGGCTCGTTCTGAGGACATTTTTCAGTTTTCTCTGCATGGTCGAACTTCAAATCTAAGGTCTAGTCATAGGGATTTTAGGGGTGTTAAAATATCTCCCCTTGAGAACATTCATCCTTGAATAGGCTAAACATACTGAAAGGATATGGATAGAATTGAAATCCCAGATATTGATCATTCTAAACTGAGAACTGATGGGGTGACTGAGCTAAAAGGCTAGGGAAAGAGCTACAATCCCGAGAACTTAATATTAAAGCTGAATGCCAATGGAGTAGCTGACTCCGAGCTGAACTACATATCTGAACTGAGTTTCTGAATCGTACATGCATGCTAAGATATGAGAAGAACTGAAGGACATGAAGCTGGCATGAAACTAAGTAGGGTACTAAGGAGAAACTATTTCCCAAGTAGTTCCTCCTACTAGCTAATTGTTCCTTAAAACCTTCACTGAAACCACTTCCTTATTTCCCCCAACTTACGATCTTGACGGTCAAGAGTCTCACTGGAACCTCATTTTAAAAGAGGCTGTCATCCTCACCAACACCTCATCACCCCCTTCATGGGTGAAGCTTTTAGAGACACCTTACTAGCTGCACCAACTTTCCTGAATACCACCACACCATTCCACCCTATCACTAAAATCATCTTACGACTCCTATGTAGCACATGCCATCCCCAGATTTCTCCATCTCCCTAGTATAACTACCTATGGCAACCATTATTTTTGTCATGAGAAAACATACATAGGACTTACAATAAGGAAATCGTAAGCACGAATCATCTACAACATTTGAACTGAGCATATGCATGATGTAGCATGATCTTATGAGTTGTTAAGGCAAATCTAAAGGGATGAGTTCATGGAGCTGAGCATCCTATGACACATGAGTCCACGTACATGATAAGTTTCATAACATGAAGTTGAGATTTAGGGAATCAAGGAGTAAGATTGGGATGGCTGTCTGAAGTAGTTATCTATAATTCTAGGAGTCTAAACATAATCATGAGTAGAATGTAGTGTCAACTGAAACACAAGAGAAAACATTTGGATAGGAAGGTTTGACATCCCAAAGCTTCTATGTTTGGAGCCCTTCTACTAGAACACTTAGGTCTTGACTTGTCCTTTTTAACTTATCATCTCCCCCTATCTTTAATTCATCATTCTCAGGCTCTTAGATCCTTTCTTAAGGATAGGATAACATCACTAACTCTTGACTTCTCATTCACCTCAATAAGCTATCACTGAAGACTTCATACTTATAAACATTTCATACCATTCATGGGATAATTCTCATACTAGCATGCTAAAAGGCATCTCATACCTTATACTGTGGCTCCTGGGCCTACAACATGCAAGGATCAAAAAAAGAAGCTCCTAACATACCTGTAACTATATCTGGAGTGTTCTGCCACCTGTACTAGATGTTGTGCCTTGCGAAGATGGGAGAGCTGCTGGAATGGTGGACTGAGTCTTCCCATGTCCCGCTAGAGGGCAATTTTTTATTCTATGACCTGATTGACCACATCCAAAACATCCTTCCCTACCGAGAAAACAATTTCCAAGGTTGCTCCTTCCATAGTTCTCACAAACTGGGTGACCTGACAGGGCTGCAGAAGAGATAGCTGGGGCTCTACCTTTACCCCGTCAGGCTGCTGGGCAATCTCTGGGTTTATGGCCTGACTTGCCGCACCAAAAGCAACCGCTTGAGCAAGCCATGCATTCTTCCAAATGGTTCTTCCCATAGTTCTTTCAAGTTGGGTATGTAATCTCCCTTACTCTAGGTTTGTTAGGATTCTTGACTACTGATGGTGCTAGGCTGATGACCTCCAATGAAGTTTGAAACGGGGTCCACCACCCATCCTTTGTTGGGAAAACCTCGAGTCCCCTATCTTTTCTCTCTTACCCTCTTTTCTTTTCCCTTGAACCTTTCATCCGCTTTCATACCGTGAAAATCAGGTGTGATGTTTTGAACCCTGGTAGCTATTATCTGTTTAGTAGGATTCACAGGTGTGACTGTCTGCTGGCTAACCTGAGTGGTTGCGGCCCATATTAACATTCTAAAGGTAGCCCGATCTCAGCATCTGCCACTTTCCCCCTAAGGGGCCTACTGGGGATGGTGGGACAGGTGGATTCCCGCTATTTTTCCCTCTTCCAACACCCCTTCTGGGAGACATTGTCTGCGAACGCGTAAAGCATGAATTAGAAGGGAGACCTTAAAGTTTACACTCTATCGTACAATAGGAATTGTGAAAGAAGGGAATTTTCCTAAAACATCTTATAGCCTCCTTGTCATAAGTGTGGCGCACTTCACACCCATGAAAAGGACTCTACTTGATGCGGCTTTCAGATATTTGAGGATACTCTAAACCTAGTGCTTTGATACCAAGTTTGTCATGCCCCGAGCCTACACCCTAGACGTAACACGGTACTTGAGGTCACAAGTGACCCCAAGTCAACCCTTGGTCTATCATACACTGGTATTATGAGTAAAACATGCATAGAGGAAGCTTCGACATAATAGCATAAAAGCATTTATAAAATAAAATTTAAACATAAGGTTTAAAACATCTACAGTTTGAAAGCCTTCTAACTGATGAGTTACTGGGATAGGCCCCCAACTAACTCTAAGTCTAGCTAAAAATAATAAACTAACTAAAAGAAAATAAAAGAAGGCCCTCAAATGATGAGGAATCACACTTGAACTGCGGTAGAGAAGGATCAGAATCGCAACGGCTAACGATGCAGAGTCTGGGAACCTGCAGTTGTATCATGAAACGATATAGCATAAAAGATATGTGTCAGTACTTTGAATGTACTGAGTAAGTGAGAGAAAACATAACCGAATATAAATGACTGAACTAAAGTGACATGCAATGACCAACTAATATACTGAACTGAAACTACTGAAGAAATCTGAGATGGTCAAGATGACCAAGTCTGGTGGTCATCGACATGCCCTAAGTCTGAAATACTGAGTCTGAGATACTACACTAAACTGATCTGAACTGAACTGAACTGAGAAATCGGAGAGTGAACTGAATTGACTAGTGAGAGAGTCTATAACTGACATATAACAATATGAACTAGATATGGAGTCTGATATACACACCCCATCGGTTGGACCCAATATACCTTGCCAAGGTATAAAGGCATGGACTGTGAGATCACGGTATGGGGCCATGAGGCCAACTAAATATAACCTACGGTGGCAACGTAGTTATGGGACCTGGGTGCGCTAGAACCCCGTCCCTCTCGGTGCTAAGTCCTACTCCCACTAGATAATCTTAACATGACTACTACTGCCAAGCGAATAGCTCGATACTAGGGCCCAAGACTATAACTGACTCAGGGATACTTTCTGAGAGCACCCTGAGCGTCTTATAGGCCCCGATTTGGAAATTGGGTTCTAAGATTGGTCAGAGTTGCTTATCTGGAGGTGTCGTAACCGTCTAAGAACAAACTGAGGCTGAAGCTGGTGGTTCTAAGACTGGTCCGAGCTGCTTATCTGGAAGTGTCATAATCGTCTAAATAACCACTAAAATCTGATAACTGATATCTGAGTCTAATAATAACTGATAACTGGGAGGAATTACTAACACCTCAAGAAATGATTATAGTCAAACTGATCAGCTGACATTATTCTGGTCAACCCGGAGGTTGTTAAAAATCTGACAGAGGCTAGACTGACATTCCTGAGTGATACTGAGTAAATAAATTTCTGGATGAGACTGACTAATTAAACCTTTATTGAGTTTATGATACATACAAATACTATAGGAATTCCCTAGCTTTGAAAGATTCAAGCATGATTCAACAATTCAGCACATATACAGGATTCTAGTTTCTGCTTCAAAAGTTAGGGATAAAATTCTACTTCACCGGAATATGCATCATTTTGGTCACAAACTAGTGGAAATTAACTATAATAAACATAGATTAAGATTCCACATGAATTATTCAAGGTAAACAACAATATCTTCACTTTCAAAAACTCAGTGCTAGAACTGATAGTGAACAGGGAAAGAGTTTTAGGGGACACAAGGAGAGAACAATCTCCTTGCTGAATTCCCACATACTTGATTGAAGGATCTCTCTAAAGATCTTGAAGTTGCTGCACCTTGGAGAGGAACCCTAGTTCTTGAGCCTTGAGAGAGGAAGGGAGAAGAAGAACTTTACGGTAGTTGTGAGAAGAGTGAGGGGTTTGAACTCCTTTAATTCTTCCCAAAAGAAGCCTAAAATGACCTAGTTTAAGAGTTAGAAGCATAGAAAATTACAAAAATACCCCTAGAAAAAAGTTCTTAAAAATCTGTCTATTTGGTGCTACGGGTCGTACCATGACTCGTGGTGGCTTCCTACGGGTCGTGGTATGCCATTCGCAGATACTGGGAGGATTTCAAAGATTGCTAAAACCCTTGGTACGAGTGCTTGGCACAAGTCGTATCTTCATACCAGGAGTCGTACCAAGACTCATGGTAACAAGTCTGGTCCTGCCCTCCAAATCTGACAGTGCTTTACTAAACTGGCCATAACATTTTACTCTGAATTCTGATTGATGTAAAGTTGGATGTGTTGGAAAGAAGACTCAAAGAGATTTAATTTGATATGATGGATCACCCAAAACCAATTCTTATAGTAGGATTTATGATCGTTTAAAGTTAGCCCTTGTAAGAACTTTCATAAAAAACCCAATTGGTAGGAAGACTCTCAACTAAACTTCATGCTAGAGGTTCCTTATAACCTTAACTTGCATCCAATGCACTTCTTACACCTAATAACCGATGTCAACAACTTTATTCCTTAAATTCATTTGGTTCGGGTCTATCCACCTACCTAAAATAGTTCAAAACTTAGCCGAAAGTCCAAGGTGTACGTCATCTCAACTCACGACTTAAATGACGATAGGTACCATCTTCTTACAATTTGTACTGAGTCTTTGTAGCTACTGATCCTTCCTTG
Organism: Datura wrightii; assembly: GCA_035772735.1. NCBI lineage: Eukaryota > Viridiplantae > Streptophyta > Magnoliopsida > Solanales > Solanaceae > Datura > Datura wrightii. Next base: position 76,660,937 of record JASDFA010000010.1, on the reverse strand, counting down.
CAAATTCTCTGAACCACCTATCTATGATCCTTCACTACGACTTGTACCACCCTGATTCGGATTGTAGGATCCAATCGTGGTTTCCTTGCCACTTCCTGCTAAACTCTCTAAATCATACATGAAACCTTGGTAAGACTCATATTGACTTTGTATGAGTCGTGAGAGCCTTCCATGACTTTTCAATCAGATTTTGATGGGCTCTCTGGACCACACTATGAGTCCTTGTTACGACTCGTACACTCCTCCTACGAGTCATACTAAGGCTCGTTTTGAGGACATTTTTCAGTTTTCTCTGCATGGTCAAACTTTAAATCTAGGTTCTAGTCATAGGGATTTTAGGGGTGTTACATTAAGTTTTGAAAATTTTGGTCTTTTTCTATTCTATTGCAGGTAACAAGTTGTCCTAGAAGATTTGAAAAGGAATAGAGAGCGGTGGAACCTTTGTTGGAGCCTGAATGCCGATTGCATTTACTTCAGAGAGAAGTTCTAGAGAGGAAGTTGAAGAGGTTATGGAACAGTTACAACAACATCCACTAGTTGGACAGATTGAGTTTTTGCCTAAACCAATGGCATCCAGATGAGTTTGCAAAGCGGCAATCCTACTAGCGACAAATGTGACCTCCAGTATCCGCAAATCGGAACTCGGAGAAAACTTTGAGCTCAAACAGAACATGGTGCGGCTTTTACATTCTAGTAGCCATTTCACTGAAATGACACATGAGGATCCACAACAACACTTATAGAACTTTCTGGAAATTAGTAACACTTTTGTCCCCACTTGAGTGTCAACTGATTACGTCCGACTCACCCTCTTCCCATTTTCACTATTGGGAGAGGCAAAGAGGTGGTTGAAGGCTGAACCACCGAATTCCATTACTTCTTGGGACGACCTAGCAAGGAAGTTCCTCATCGGATTCTTCCCTTCAGGAAAGACTACCAAGCTTAGAAGTGAAACTTTAAGTTTCAAGCAATGTCCTGAGGAGAATTTATATTTGGCTTAGGATAGGTTCAAGTCATTGCTGAGAGACCGCCCCCATCACCAGCAATCTAATGAGGTGTTAGCCCACACCTTTGTGGAGAGACTATATCCACATACAAAGATCTTACTAGACTCCGCATCAGGAGGGCAAGCACTTGAGAAGACATATGATAAGTTGTACACTCTACTAAATAGAATTGCTCAAGAAAATCCGGAGTGGCAGGAAAGAGAGCAACAGGGTTGATAGAAGTGGAAAGTGTCAATTCCTTGGCAACACAGTTGGCGTCACTGCAACACCAAATGATGACTCAGTTCAATAAACTGAGTATGAACTAGCCACATGGACAGGTCAATGCAATTCAGCAAGCTCCTAGTTGGTGTGAGATATGTGGTAATAATGCGTGCAATGAAAATTTTTGAGGAGCCAATCTAGAATCCATCAATTTTGTGGGTAATGTGCAGAGAAACAATCAGAATTATGGTAACACATACAACAAAAATTGTCAGAGTCACCCAAATTTCTCTTGGGGTGGCAATCAAAGTCAGAGCTACCAACAGCCTCAGTAGCAGCAGTACCGTCAACAAAACAGGTACAACAATGGCCAGTCAAGCAGCAACATTGAGGAAATGTTGCAGAAAATCATGGCCACTCAGACCCAACTGGCAGAGAATCAGGCAAGGATGGCTTCAGATTTGAAAAATCAACAGATAGCCACCCGAAATCTAGAAAATCAAATAGGTCAGTTGGCAGTTTCTTAGCATACCAGACCTTAGGGAGAGTTACCTAGTGATACAGATACAAACCCCTGACAGGTCAATGCCATCAGTCTGAGGAGTGGCAAGCAGTTGGTTGATGCACTACCAAAAGAAAAGAGAAATAAGGTGAAACCAGAGCTAGTCAGCCAAGGTCCATCAACTGACAGAGGAGAAACTCAGAGTGCTACAAACACAATGCACAATCATGATTGCAGCCAACACAGAGACTACCACCACCATTTCCACAAAGGCTCAAGGAGAGCAAGGAGGAAAAATATTTCAAAAAGTTCTTTGATATTTTCCAAGAACTTCACATCAATTTGCCTTTAGTAGATTTCATACAAGGTATGCCAAAGTACACTATGTGCTTGAAAGATGTGGCAGCCAACAAAGTAAGGCTGGTGGATGTCCAGATGGTGGAACTGACTGAGGAGTGCAACTACAGGGTGATGAGCAAGATGCCAAAAAAGCTCAACCCAGGGAGTTTCACCCTCCCCGTACAACTTGGTGAAGCTGACATTATAAGGGCTCTGTGTGATTTAGGGGCAGCAATCAATTTAATTCCCTTATCTCTATTTAATACCCTTGGATTGGGTAAGCCGAGGCCCACAAGAGTAATGCTGCAGCTAGCAGACAAGTCCACAGTGGCACCTGAGGGAATCATTGAGGACCTTCTCATAAAAGTAGGTAAATTCATTATATCTGCTGACTTCATCATTCTTGATTTTAAGGTTGATGATAAGGTACCCCTGATCTTGAGACGACCATTCTTGGAAACTGGAGGAGCTATCATAACTGTGAGAGCAGGTACTCTCAACACACTACACAGATCTTTATAAGATCAGTGTGTTGTCAAATGCTAAGTGTGGGGTGGTAGATTCTATGGGTCCATTGTTGTAGGATATGTTGACACTCCAGTCCAAGTCCGATGGAGGGAAAAAATTGAAAAAGAATATGGAAGAAAAGAGGGACAGAGTGGAGGTTATTCCCTCTAAAAACAAAAAGGGAAGAAGATGGTCTCTGAAAGGGAACAACTATATGAGGATATCCTAAAAAGGATAGTCCACGTCGTACCGCGATAGAAAATAAGGTGCTGCTTGGAGGCAAGCCAAGAGCATCTCAAGTACACTTTCTTTTCAATTTTTTCTAATTTTTGTTATTTTCACTTGTTGTTTTTTTATTTGATAAGCACAAATTCAGGAGAAGTCTGAGTACCTATGTATGTGAAAGCTAAGGAGCATGATAAAAAGAAGAGTGTGGGGTCAATGACCCACGTATTCAAAAATGAAGAAAAATATGTTGTTAGCTAGGCCTAGAGGCCTCAGGAAGTATTTCTCACCATTGTGTTAATTTTATTTGATGTTTTCGGTATATAGCATAATTCAAGTGTGGGGTGAGGGAAATTTCAAAAAAATTATAAATTTTGTGCTTAGTGAATTTGGGTGAAGTTGGTGCTCGATCAGAAATGTGTGTGTTGATTGTTCGGCTTGTTGGGTATATAGCTACACGCTAGTGCACGTGGTCGAACAAGTAGTAAAGTGGCTCAAGTAAGCCAAGTATCAATTCCACAGGGACTGGACTAAGGCAACAATCTACTCAAGTGTCAATAAACTTTAACTCTAAAAATGCAGACAACAGTGTGAAGAAGAGTTTGATATTTTGGTTTCTAATTTTATACTAAGTCTAAAATGAATATACAATTTGAGTCTGAACTATAAGTATGAGCATGCTGAGGCAAAATGAACATGTAAAGAAATAAATTATCAATACAATTTGGTTAATCTTTCCTTCGGTTGCTAGTCAAGAATTATTGCCTATGGATTAAAACTCTCATATTTAACCCAACTTAAGAATCATGAACCTTCCACCTACATTTCTGTGATAAAAAGAAATTCATGTTCTAGCCATACAAAACCGATTCCTTAATTGACTAATACGACTTTCAGGTATATCTCTATCCTGAAGGTAAATCAATTCTCAATTTTCCCAAACTAAGAAAAGATCATATCCTATCAATTCACAACTTTTCAATTTCTTTCTCTCTCGAGTGAAACCGAACTTTTTAGATATACATTAACATTGGCCATACATTAATACAGTAAGAACATGAATCAATAGAACAACCATGGAAGAAAAGATGAAAAACCAATTGATCAATAATTACATTTCAATACAATTGTTCTTAACCTCAGTAAGAAGAGAAATTAGCCACTCATTTGTGGATTAAACATCATTAAATGAGTGTTAATCATACAAGCAATTGAAATAAAGAAGAAGGAGATAGAGAAAAACCCTGAGATTTTCATCCCCTCAACTGCCTGTAACCAACGTTCTTGCTCCACCAAGTCAGAATTCTTAAAAATGAACCTAAGTGTTCTATTTATACTAGTGGGAATTTTTCCCGGAATAACAAGCAATGTGTCACGGAGTGCATCGCCGAGCACTGCCTCCGTGACACGCCACCAACGCAGACCCTTACTGGAATCCGGACGTCCAGGTATTTAGGCCCAACGTGGCAAGACGTGCAACGCGGGGCTAGGCCAACGTGCCACGACCCCAACGCGCACCTCCACTGGAATTAGGCAAAATTTCACCCTCCAGGTAGAGTGCATCCGCGATGGCAGCGTGAGACGGCTCCATCGCAGAGCCTCTTTAATTCGTGCCTTCAAGTTCTTTTTTCCCTTGCTAGCTTCCGAGTCCAATCTCGATCTCTCCCAACATGCACCTTAGCTCCATAACTTTATATTTTTCCTGCAAGACAATGCTAATCATGTTGGTCAGTATAAATTCACATTTTATTACAAATCACATAAGAATGTATAAACATCGATAGATAAACAAGGCAAAATGACACATTTGAGTATCACTTGGGCATATAAATTTGCCCAAGATCACTTACCCCACACTTAAATCCTTGTTCGTCCCCGAACAATAATCTTACACCTCATGCAATTTACACCCCATCCTGGCTACTTTGGCTCGACAATTCAAGCTACGGTTATACCGATTATTTAATACAGCAAATCATCAAGACAACATGCATAATCTTATCAATACAATGACCTTCAACACATTAAGACCTCCTAGACTCAAGAATCGACTCTCGATATCGGCAAACTCATGCAAATCAGCTGATCAAGATATCTGACACGAAATTTAATCTCTCGCCAAGCATGTGCCCTCACAATACAAGAGAATTTTTCCCCCTTTTTAATTACTTGAACTCAAAGACATTACATGGAGGTGCATATAAACACAATTCCTACAATACATATCCTTCATTTCGTTTCGTAGACACACCAGGCAAGTTCTAGACACTGCACAATAGCATGGAAGAAACGAAACCTCACTATACACTTATTTCACATGCTCAACTCAAGACATATTCACAGACTCTTCAATCAGCTAATTACAAGAATTCAAACATTAAGCCTCAATCACACTGAGTCGAACTCTATGGCCTAGGCATCTCAACATATTTACAAAGTTGCATGCTTTCATACGAATCACCTTTGCATTTCAAATATCATGTACAACACGCAACCAGAATTTTGCATCCATAAAGTAACTACAGGTTTTGGGATGCAAACCAACAAAAGAAACAAAAAACTAAAAAAATAAAAAATGAACAAAGAAATCTACTCCTAACGACTACATTTCCCTTAAGACGGTCGTCATCCATCCATCATAGAGAACAATCACTAATTACGACTTCGGTTCAATGGGACTATTCTCGGTAAAAGAACCTAAAACAAACGCCGAGAAACCCAAAAAATTTTAAAATTCATGAAATTTTTTAAAAATATCGATCATTTCGATAAAACAAAGATATGTACAAAACCAGCTAACAACATTCCACAACACACAACAGCTTCACCTTAATTTCAATACAAACATACACAAAAATCACAGGGCCACAAGTTTATCCAAGCACAACAACAGAATAGAGACATGCATTAATAACAATAGCAACAAACACCTAACTACTCACACCCCACACTTAAATCGAACACTGTCCCAAGTGTTCATAAAATTCAGCATAGCACAAAAGTGGGTGGTGAAACTCCCTGATCAATCATAATATTCCACTTCTTCGTCAGGTGCTGCTACCTCGTCTCCCATGTCTGAATCGCCCCCATCGTCATCATCTGACTCCACATCGGAGTCATCACGATGTGTCTCTTCATCTGTGGGGACATCATCATCAGTGGGCTCCATAAAATCTGGCCCCACTCGGCATAGAGCCCTGGCATTTTCGCCAAATGGGTAGTCTAGCTCGAGCTGTCACAACTCCTCTTCTATTGCCGGCCTCCCACCTATGCGCAGCTGGAGCATCTGCATCCCAAACATGCGAGCCATGTACTAATCATCTCGAGCATGTCGCTCAGCTAGTGTAAGAACTGGCCCGTAAGTGGTGTCGGGTGCCTTAGTTTTGCTGACATCTAAGGCCCGCCTCTCCATTTGCAGGATGTAGTCAAGGGCCTCCTCCTCAATATCCAGGCCCCTCAGGAAGGTGGTCAGTAAGCCACCAAACCCGTACCTGTGCCCTTGATGCAAATAGGCTCTCTTCATGGCGAAGATAATCACCGCCCCCACATTAATCTCCAGCCCTTTCATCAAGGCGGAGACCAAGCATACACGATCCCGGGTGACATCTGTCATATGCACCCCCGGGATCAGGTAGGAACAAATAATCTTCAGCCATATCCTGGCTTCCCTGTTCATCTGTGAGTAGGGCAAGGTCTGATGGTAGCCCCTCTCTTTATGCCTGCTCCAACGTGCTGTAGACCGAGTTCCACACAAAGTGCATCTGATATCTGCGTAAGGTGGAGTGATATTCAGCTGCCGAAGCACATGTGCGTCTGTGTCCCGCGCCCCCAAGATGGCATTAAGGTGATTGGGCTCAAAAGTGACTATCTGCCCCCTTATCTTGATGGTGTGACTTCTGAGTGTCGGGTTCCAGTTGGCGTAGAATTCCCAAATCAGGTGTAGGTTGCACTCCTTGGGCTCTTCAAAGATAAAATTCAGACTGGCTGCCTCAATCCTGTGGACAATCCGGGGGAATTCCTGTGCCAATGGTTCCCTAGCAATGTGTTCCTCGGGGAAGTATTTGCTTTCCTTATGCTTAGCGTACCATTTCTTCCCCTCTTCTGTCACCCATCTGGTTCCGTATTGACGGTGTTGGCCTCGTGGAACCGCTGGTGCTGTTGGGACTGCTGTTCCCAGCCTAATTCTTTTCCTTCCGGCGCCTGATGTTGATGCGCCCTTCCTTTTTTCTTGTCTGCTTGCCATCGTTCCTGTCAAACCCAAAAGACAGTCCCAATGTTATTCCAATTAAAATTAGCTTTGACTAAGGTTGGGTTAAGCTAGGCTACCCCACACTTAGTCTTTAGCCACAATCACAACGTTACGGCAAGATCATACTTATTTCCAAAAACAAACAACAAAACATAACAAATATGCTTAGTGCATTCAGAGAATTCGACGGTATACACTCTATGTACTACTCAGACTTCGTACAGCTAGTCACAACATTACCATCGATAACATTTCATCACATAGCACTTAGCAAGGAGAAACAAAGAAATTTTTTCTTTTATCTATATGAACCTATACAATTCACCCATTTCTTGCATCTCACAATTTCGTTACCCCGAGAATCCGTTGGTCTTTTACCATATTAAAAGTTAGTGATCACGGGCAAAAATATATGCTCGAGATAAGCTTTACGACTTAAATTAGTCTTGTTTATCTAAGATTATTGTATACATTTTCATGTAATTTTAGATGAAGTAAAGATATGTGCTAACCAACATGATTAGCCTTTGTTTTGTAGGTTTTGATGACGTTTGAGTAACTAATTCATGAGTTGGTGAAGTAGATGCTTGGAGACGGATTAGCACGCGAACGTTGGCGAAGAGGAGGCACAAAACAGCCCACCTGCGCGTTGGCAACGTGCCACAGCAGGCAGGCCACTCACAACAGCCCACCTGCGCGTTGGCAACGTGCCACGACAGGTGGCCTCCACGACCAAGGGCTTCCAACGCGCTGCCCAAGCAGCGTGACACGCTGCCAATGAGGCAGGGTGCTGCCCGGGCCAGTTTCGGGTTATTTTCCAGAGGGCTTCCGCGTCCGTAGCGTGTCATGGAGGCCGTGCTCCACGATGCACTCCGTGACACGTTGCTTGTTACTCCGGGAAAGAGTCCTACTACTATAAATAGCACACTTAGGTTTATTTTTCAGAATTCAGACTTGGTGGAGCAAGGACGTGGGTTACAGGCAGTTGAGGAACAAAAAGTTCAGGGTTTTTTTCTCTCTTTCTTTCTTCTCTAATTCAATTATTTTTATGATTAACACTTGTTTTAGGATGATTAATCCACAAATGAGTGGCTAATTCCCTTCCTTGCTGAGGTTATGAACACTTGTGATGAATTTTGATTATTGATTATATGGTTTTTCATCTTTTTCTTCCATGTTGTTCTATTAATTCTTGTTCTTACTGCATTGGTGTGTGGCCTACATTAATGTACATCTAAAAAGTCTGATTTCACTTGAGAGAGCACGAAATTGGAAAGTTGTGAATTAATAGGATATTGTTCTTTACTTGATTTGGGAAAATTGAGTTTTGATGTGCTTTCCTAATAGAAATATACTTGAAAGCCGTATTAGTGAATTTAGGAACCGGAATTGTATGGCTAGAACATGAATTGCATTTGATCACAGAAATATAGACGGATGGTTCATGATTCTTAAGTGAGATTAAATACGAGAGTTTTAATCTCTTGGCAATTGTTCTTGGCTAGCAACTGGAAGAAAAGATTAACCAATTCCCGATGATAATCAATTTCATTGCATGTTCTTTAACCTTGACATGCTTTTATCCATAGTCCAAATTCAAAGTAGATAATTGTTGGTAGTTTAATATAGAATTTATAAAACAAATTATTCACTTTTTGGTTATTTAGTTGTCAGCATATTTAGAAGTAAAAATATAGTATACTTGAGCAAATTGCACTTATCCCAAGTCTCTGTGGGATCGATACTTGGCTTACTAAAGCCACTTACTACTTGTTCTACCACGTGCACTTGCATGTCGGTTTTATAATACCCATACTCTGCACCGAACAAGTATTTGGTGCGGTTGCCGGGGACTTGGCAATAGGTGAATTTGTTTTAAGAGTAATTGACTGTATTTTTATTTTTCTCAAGTGTTGACAACTTAGTCTTAGTGTTTGTTTTAATTCTTTTGCATTTTACTTTTTCTTTTTCGAATACCCTTATTGACATGACATCGTGGAATATAAATGGTTTCAATGGTGGACAATCATATTTTAGTGAAACTTGTCTGAATTGCGGAGGACACCACTTGTGGCAACAATGTAACACGTGTAATATATGTGGTGGTCAAGATGGACATTGGGATGGCTGTCCGAATGCATATTCCCCTCCCCCAAGCCCCTACTAGGATCCTTCTGTTGTTTTTCCTGAATATAGGCGTGCTGAAAATGAGGACTTGGGACGCCAAGCTCGAATAGAAGACATGATGAAACAACTCTTGGAGCAATCAGAAGCAATGAAGGAGGCGATGGCAGTATTGAGAATTCAGCAAGAAGAGAATGCAGAGGCTCTAGAAAGGATGAGCATCAAATTCACAGAGATGATCGCTGAAGCTGAAGCTTGTGATAAATTGCAGGTAACAACTTTAGCCGATATTCAAGAGGAAATACAAGAGGACGACAAGGGTGAATTTTTGGATGAAGCCCAACAATTAGAATCTCTTGAGTGTCCCCGTGATGGGCTCACACTTATACAAAATCCATTCATGGAAGAAGAGATAGAGTACCCCCCATTTGACTTTAATGAAGAGATAGATGTCGATGCTGAAAAGGAGTATACAAGTAAGGAGGTCAAGCAAAATGCAGTTTCAGAGTTGAGGTGTATTGGACCACACTCTACGCATTTTTCGACGTCAAATTTGGTTGACAACATAGAAAGAGAGTCTTCCAAGCTTATAGAGAAATGTCTAGAGGAGGACCAAGCACCATATATTTTGAAATTTGCCAACGCGGAGAGACAAAATGACTTCGCTTACTTGAGGGCCAATAAAGTAAAAAGGCAACACCTACTGTTTGGTCCTTACAATTTTTCACCACCACCCCTGGAGCATAAGAGGAAATTAGAAAAGAATTTAGGGGTGAGATTCATATCCTCAAGTTGGAGGAAAAAGTGGTGAAACTTGGTACGTCGTGCCGCGACGTAAAATTAGGCGCTGCTTGGGAGGCAACCCAAGGGTACCACAGGTACCATTTTAATTTCTTGCAATTGAGTTAATTTTTGTTTATTTTCATCTTGTGTTGTTTTGGTGGAAAGTTAAGCGCAGATGGAGGGGAAGTCTGAGTACCCGTGGAGGAGGAAGCTAACAAGCATGGAAGAGAAAAAGTGTGGGGTTGAACACCCACTAGTGCAAAGTTGAAGAAAGGCATGCTGTTAGCTAGGTCTAAAGGCCTCAGGGAGTATTTCTCACCCTTTTTAAATTTTAATTTGATGCTATGAGGACATAGCATGATTTAAGTGTGGGGTGAGGGAAATTTCAAATTTTTGTGCTTAACGATTTGGGTGAATGTAGTGCTTGCGCAAAAGTTGGTGAGAAATTTGAAAAATTTGAAAAATCTTTGTGAATTAAGCATGACTTCATCACCCGTTGGTTTTTCTTTTCGGTTCTTTTCCGACGGGGGGGGGGGGGGGGTCTTTGAACCGAAGAATAAAAATTTTCTTTTTCTTTCTTTCCTTTGTCTGTATATAGTGTTTTTAGTCATAGTTAAGGACTGTTTCCGAAGATGGAGGGATGACGACCGTCTTGAGGAAAAATTAGTCGATAGGTTGTGGGTTTGTGGACCCGTAGCTAATCGATACTTGAGGTTCTTGTTATGGGCTATAAATGGTTGTAACATGCAAGTATGTTCAGTGTTGAAGCATGCAAGTGTATAACTTTGTGTGAGACACTTAGGTTCTTGAATTTGACTTAATATGATTGAAGCTTAATTCTGAATTCTTGTGAATAGCTGAGGAAGAGTCTATTGAATGTGTCTTGATTTGAGCATGTGCCATGAGTGTAAGGTTTTTGAGTATTCTGTGCTATTGTGGATTGTCTAGAACTTGCCTGGTGTGTTTATAAAACGAAATGAAGGATGTGAATTGTAGGAGATGATTTAGGCAATTCTTTGAATGAACCAATTTTTATCCCTCATTGTACCTACCTTGAAAAATTAATCCTAGTTAACCCCATTGAGCCTTGAGCCTATTCTTTGATAGCTGCAACATAAACTTAATCCTTTTTCTTTCATTAGCCTTGAAATTGAACCAAAACTCCTAAGCGCTTAAAGGAAAAATCCGAAAGAGCAAAGGAGTGAGAAGAATGAAAAAGAAGGAAAAGTAGAAATTGTAAAAGTTGAGAAAGGACGAGGGTGCACTTGTTTGAATACGGGTGAGTATTAGTAGGGAGTAAGAAAATAAATAAATGAAAAGTTACTTATAGAACTCCTTACTAATAAGCTAAAAGCGCCTAAAGGAAGGGGGGAACAAAAGAGGAAAAAGAAAGATGAAAAGAGAAAAAGGTGAAGTGAGGGAAGGGAAGTTGTAATGAAGGCATGATGTATTAAAAGTGCTTAGGAAAGATAGTCACTATTACTGATCATAATAGTACTTACCCGCACCTGAGTTACATTACAACCTAAAAAGTCCTACTTGATCTTACATTCATACATCCTTAAATTAGTGGAATAAAACACTAAGGGCAAGCTTATGGGTCATTACATGATGCATGTGAATTCTTTGTGAGAGTGAGTGTAATTCTATGCATGTACCCACACATGTTGTGATATAAAAATTGTTTTTGCGTGTGAAATTGGGTAACTCTCTTTCCGTGAGGGGCACATGTTGAATGAAGGATATAATTCAGGTGAGATTTCTTAATCAGTTGATTTGCATGAGTTTGATACGATTGAGAGTCGATTCTTGAGGTTAAGAAGTCCTAACATAGTTGTACTTCATTTCAATGATCAAATCAGGCATGCTCTATTTTTAGCTTGTATCTTACGTAATCATTATAGCCGTAACTTGAATTATCTTGCTAAATTAGTTATGTGGGAGTCTCCATATGCATGATATGTAAAAGGTTGTTCGAGGATGAACAAGGCTTTAAGTGTGGGGTTGTGATCACGGGCAAAAATATATGCCCGAGATAAGCTTTACGACTTAAATTAGTCTTGTTTATCTAAGTTTATTGTATAAATTTTCATGTAATTTTAGATGAAGTAAAGATATGTGCTAACCAACATGATTAGCCTTTGTTTTGTAGGTTTTGATGACGTTTGAGTAACTAATTCATGAGTTGGTGAAGTAGATGCTTGGAGATGGAATTAACATGCGAACGTCGGTGAAGAGGAGGCACAAAACAGCCCACCTGCGCGTTGGCAACGTGCCACGGCAGGCAGGCTGCTCACAACAGCCCACCTGCGCGTTGGCAACGTGCCACGGCAGGTGGCCTCCGCGACCAAGGGCTTCCAACGCGCTGCCCAAGCAGCGTGACACGCTGCCAACGCGGCAGGGTGCTGCCCGGCTAGTTTCGGGTTATTTTCCAAAGGGCTTCCGCGTCCGTAACGTGTCACGGAGGCAGTGCTCCGCGATGCACTCCGTGACACGTTGCTTGTAATTCCGGGAAAGAGTCCTACTACTATAAATAGCACACTTAGGTTTAATTTTCAGAATTCAGACTTGGTGGAGCAAGGACGTGGGTTACAGGCAGTTGAGGGACGAAAAGTTCAGGGTTTTTTTCTCTCTTTCTTTCTTCTCTAATTCAATTGTTTGTATGATTAACACTTGTTTTAGGATGATTAATCCACAAATGAGTGGCTAATTCCCTTCCTTGCTGAGGTTATGAACACTTATGATGAATTTTGATTATTGATTATATGGTTTTTCATCTTTTTCTTCCATGTTGTTCTATTAATTCTTGTTCTTACTGCATTGGTGTGTGGCCTACATTAATGTACATCTAAAAAGTCCGATTTCACTCGAGAGAGCACGAAATTAGAAAGTTGTGAATTAATCGGATATTGTTCTTTACTTGATTTGGGAAAATTGAGTTTTGATGTGCTTTCCTGATAGAAATATACTTGAAAGCCGTATTAGTCAATTTAGGAACCGGAATTGTATGGCTAGAACATGAAATGCATTTGATCACAGAAGTGTAGACGGATGGTTCATGATTCTTAAGTGAGATTAAATATGAGAGTTTTAATCTCTTGGCAATTGTTCTTGGCTAGCAACTGGAAGAAAAGATTAACCAATTCCTGATGATAATCAGTTTCATTGCATGTTCTTTAACCTCGACATGCTTTTATCCATAGTCCAAATTCAAAGTAGATAATTGTTGGTAGTTTAGTATAGAATTTATAAAACAAATTATTCACTCTTTGATTATTTAGTTGTCAGCATATTTAGAAGTAAAAATATAGTATACTTGAGCAAATTGCACTTATCCCAAGTCTCTGTGGGATCGATACTTGGCTTACTAAAGCCACTTACTACTTGTTCGACCACGTGCACTTGCGTGTAGGTTTTATAATACCCATACTACGCACCGAACAGTTAGCACAACCAACTCATCTCACCCAACATACACAACCCAGCAAGAATTTCAAAGTTCAACTAAATTTTCCTTTTTAAACTCAAATTCAAGCCCTAGCTATCATTTCGCAAGAATCACAATAAAACATGTATTTATCGAGTTAATAACATCACAACGATACTAGGAACTTCAATCAACAATAATTTACATGAATTCACGCTCAATTTACACTTAGGGAAAGTTTTCCTCACTTCCTATGCTAAAAATCGGAAAAATAAGGTAAGAAATGCGATGAAGTTAACAAACATACCTTAAATTCGATGATATCGAAGATAAGTTGATAAAATTGAGCTCCTAGGCCGTGTCACGTTGGGGAAGGGGGGAATTTTGGGTTATTTGTCGCGGAGGAGGTGAGGAATGGGAAAAAATGAGGGAAAACGGGGTTAAAAAGGGGGGTTTTTCGTGCGGGTCACCCGGCGACCCGGTGTGACCCATCACGAAATACACCTCAACGTGTCACGGAGGGTAACGCGGAGCATGCCCTCCGTGACACGGATCCATCGCGCAGGTGTTCTGGAATTTGTAAAAATTCCAGAATTACTTTCAACGTGTCACGGAGGGTAACGCGGAGGCCCTCCTCCGTGACACGGAGCCATCGCGTGGGCTCACTGTTTTGCTACTTTTTATTATTTTTCATACCTCGATTTTTCCTTTACAATCCTTTGAATATTTATCCTACGTTCAACCTGAAATTCATCTCACAACAAGAAATTGGTTAGAATTATAGGTTTCACATAAAATACAAATTTTGTTTTTATTTTTATTTTATATTTTTCTCATTTTTTTCTTTTTCTTTTTTCTACGAAGTCTCATAAAATATTACAAAAATTTTCACGGGTTGCCTCCCGTGCAGCGCCTGGTTTACCATCGCGGCTCGATGTCATTTAGCTAAGTCATCCTCTAGGGTGACAAATGTTTTCTCTTGACTCCCGTCCTCACCCAGTAATGCTTACATCGCCCCGGTGGTTTCCCCAATAACTCCCGTGAGTCAACTATCTGGGCAACATCAGCTCGATTAATCACATTGATCACCGAGAGTTCCTCATACACAGCCGGGAGCTTGGTGGCCTTGTATACATCAAACACCTCCACCTTGTCGTGTGCTCACATGGTTAGCTGCACTGCAGCTACATCAATAAGTGCTTTCCCAGTAGCCAAGAAAAGACATCCCAAAATAAATGGGATTTTCGCGTCTGGCTCAAAATCCAGTACAACGAAATCTACTGGGAAGATAAGGGAGCCCACTTGCACCAGCACGTCTTCCACAATGCCATCAGGTCTGGCTAAGGAATGATCCTCTAGTTGCAATATCACTGTTGTTGGTCTAGGACTCCCTAGACCCAACTTCTTGAATACTGATGACGGCATCAAGTTAATGCTCGCTCCCAAATCACATAATCCGCGAGCTGGGATACTCTGCCCAATTGTAATTTGTATTGTAAAGCTCCCAGGGTCCTTGAGCTTTGTGGGTAGCCTGTTTTGTATCCGGGAAGTGCACTCCTCCGTAAGAGCCACCGTAGCGTACTCAGTTAACCTGCTTTTGTTCGCCACGATGTCCTTAATATACTTTGCGTACTTCGACACTCCCTGCAAAACATCAACAAGAGGTAAGTTAATATGTACCTGTTTCAGCACCTCCATGAACTTTTTGAAACACGCCTCCTCCTTGTGTTTCTTTAATCTTTGAGGGAACGGGGGTGGTGGTCTTTCTGGTTCAGCCTCCTTTTTCTTCCCCCTCTCATCACTTTGCTCCCTCTCAGTTTCTGCTTCTCTCGATTATTGAGGTGGTCTTTCTGGTTCCACCTCTTTAAGCTGCAAACCACTCCTTGTGGTCACTGCATTCACTTGCTTGGGGTTGGGATCTGTGTCGCTCGGAAGTCCTCCTCTAGGCCTGGTGTTTTGGGCTCCAACAAATTGCCCAAACTGGTACTCCACCGCCTTTGTAGCTAACTGATTATTCTTTACCTAGGCTGCCAATTTCACGTAGTCAGCCTGCAATTGAGCTTGGTAGCCATCATTGTCTTGAACATTTCCTTGATGCTGGGTGATGGTGGTGGAGGAGGTGCATTGTTGCTTCTATATTGTGCCTGATAGTTCTACTGCCCTCCTTGATTCCTCTGCGCCCCCTGACTCGAACTTTGCCCTTGATGGTTATTGCTACCCTAAGAGAAATTTGGGTGATTCCTCCAGTTGGAATTGTAGCTGTTGCCATATTGCAGGTGGTTGTTTCTCTGTACATTTCCCACAAAGTTCACCGAATCAGGATTTGCTCTACAACACTCAGCTGAGTGTTCACTACTCCAGCACACTTCACACCAAAATCTGCTGCACTACATTCACTGGGGCTTGGGTCTGGTTCATGCTCATGTTACTGAAGTGGGTGTTGAGTTGATTCTGTAAAGCAGCTATCTATGCAGCAATAGCTGTAAAACCATCCACTTCTAAGACTCCTGCTGCCTTCCTTGTTCCTCCTCTTGACGAATCAACATTCCACTCCGGATTTCCCTGCGAAATACGATTTAACAAGGTATACAGCTCCTCATAAGTTTTCTCCAATGCTTGTCCCTCAGCTGCTGAGTCTAGAAAGATTTTTGTGTGGGGTTCCAAACCCTCTATGAAAGTATGCACCAGCAGGTCATTGGATTGATGATGATGAGGACAATCCCGCAACATAGATTTGAATCTCTCCCAGGCTTGATACAGATTCTCTCCCTCTCTCTGTTTAAAACTTAGAATTTGACTTCTATGTCTTGCTGTTTTACCGGATGGAAAAAACCGTATCAAGAATTTCCTTGCAAGATCATCCCACGTAGTGATTGAATTAGGTGGCTCGTCTTTCAACCACCTCCTGGCTTCTCCCAAAAGTGAAAATGGGAACAATGTAAGCCTGACATAATCTGATGACACTCCAGCAGGGATGTAAGTATCACTTATCTCCAAGAAATTTTGGAGATGTTGCTGTGGATCCTCATGAGAGAGACCTGTGAACTGCCCGCTGGTGTGCAACAATTGCACCATGTTTTGTTTTAGCTCGAACCTCCCTCCAGGCTCAGGTTTGCAGATGCTAGATGTGACGTTATTAGCATGTGGGATTGCCACCTCGCGAACCGGCCTAGCTGCCATTTTCTCGGGCACTAACATTGCCCTTACAACCGGTGGATTCTGTTGTTGCTCTAGGATTGTTTGTCTGAGCAACTGCAGCTTTTTCTCTAGAGCTTCTCTCCTTTGATGATGAAATTGTCTTTCAGGCTCTAAATATGTGTCCACCAGCTCCTTGTCTCTTGCCAGTGTTCAACAGAAATTAGTATCTTCAAAATACAGGCTAAGACCAAGTTGTCAACACTACGAAGAAACAGTAAACTAACACTTACGAAAAATTTACCAATTGCCAGTCCCCGGCAACGACGCCAAAAACTTGTTCAGCTTGTTGGGTATATAGCTACACGCAAGTGCACGTGGTCGAACAAGTAGTAAAGTGGCTCAAGTAAGCCAAGTATCGATCCCACAGGGACTGGACTAAGGTAACAATCTACTCAAGTGTCAATAAACTTTAACTCTAAAAATGCAGACAACAGTGTGAAGAAGAGTTTGATATTTTGGTTTCTAATTTTATACTAAGTCTAAAACGAATATACAATTTGAGTCTGAACTATAAGTATGAGCATACTGAGGCTAAATGAACATGTAAAGAAATAAAGTATCAATACAATTTGGTTAATCTTTCCTTCGGTTGCTAGTCAAGAATTATTGCCTATGTATTAAAACTCTCGTATTTAACCCAACTTAAGAATCATGAACCTTCCACCTACATTTCTGTGATAAAAAGAAATTCATGTTCTAGCCATACAAAACCGATTCCTTAATTGACTAATACGACTTTCAGGTATATCTCTATCCTGAAGGTAAATCAATTCTCAATTTTCCCAAACTAAGAAAAGATCATATCCTATCAATTCACAACTTTCCAATTTCTTGCTCTCTCGAGTGAAACCGGACTTTTTAGATATACATTAACATTGGCCATACATTAATGCAGTAAGAACAAGAATCAATAGAACAACCATGGAAGAAAAGATGAAAAACCAATTGATCAATAATTACATTTCAATACAATTGTTCTTAACCTCAGCAAGAAGAGAAATTAGCCACTCATTGGTGGATTAAACATCGTTAAATGAGTGTTAATCCTACAAGGAATTGAAATAAAGAAGAAGGAGATAGAGAAAAACCCTGAGATTTTCATCCCCTCAACTGCCTGTAACCCACGTTCTTGCTCCACCAAGTCAGAATTCTTAAAAATGAACCTAAGTGTTCTATTTATACTAGTGGGAATTTTTCCCAGAATAACAAGCAACGTGTCACAGAGTGCATCGCGGAGCACTGCCTCCGTGACACACCACCACCGCGGACCCTTACTGGAATTCGGACGTCCAGGTATTTAGGCCCAACGTGGCACGACGTGCAACGCGGGGCTAGGCCAACGTGCCACGGCCCCAACGCGCACCTCCACTAGAATTAGGCAAAATTTCACCCTCCTGGCAGAGTGCATCCGTGATGGCAGCGTGACACAGCTCCATCGCGGAGCCTCTTTAATTTGTGCCTTCAAGTGCTTTTTTCCCTTGCTATCTTCCGAGTCCAATCCCGATCTCTCCCAACATGCACCTTAGCTCCATAACTTTATATTTTTCTTGCAAAACAACGCTAATCATGTTGGTTAGTATAAATTCATATTTTATTACAAATCACATAAGAATGTATAAACATCGATAGATAAACAAGGCAAAATGACACATTTGAGTATCACTTGGGCATATAAATTTGCCCAAGATCATTGATAAAGTTGAAGTTGAGCACAATTTATCCACCCTTTGATTTTTCTTTTCAATTCTTTTTCGAAGGAGGACACTTTGAACCGAGAGAAATAAAATTTTTCTTTTTCTGTACATAACGGTGTTAGTCATAGTTAGGGACTTTTCTCAATGATGGATGGATGACGACCTTCTTGAGGGAAAATTAGTCAATAGGTGTTGCGTTTGAACCCTTGGCTGATTAATAGCTTGATATTCTTGTTATGTTCTATACACGATTGTGAGATGCAAGTGTTGAAAATTTTGAAGCATGTTTAGCAATTGTACAACTCTGTTTGAGACACTTAGGCTCTTGAATGTTACTCTATGTGCTAAAAGCTTAATTGTGAATTCTTGCGATTAGCTGAGTAAGAGTCTACTGAATTTATCTTGAATTGAGCATGTTCATTGAGTGTAAGGATATTGTATATTCCATGCTATTTTGTAGTCTCTAAAACTTTCCTGGTGCGTATGCAAAGAGGAATGAGGGATGTAATTGTAGGAGATAATTTAGGCATTTCTTTGAATAAGCCTAACTTTTTATCCTTTGCTTTACCTCCCCGTGATATATGATCATAGTTAACCCATTTAGCCTTTAGCCTATTCTTTGCTAACCACAATAAAAGCTAATCCATTTCTTTTAATAAGCTTTGAATTTGATCCTAAACTCCTAAGAGCTTAAGTGAAAATACAAAAAAGTAAAGGAGTGAGTATCATGAAAAAGAAGGAAAATAGTGATTATGGAGTTGAACAAAAGACTAGAGGTGCACTTATTTAAAAATGCGTAAGTATTGGTAGGGAGTAAGAGAACAAAAGAAGGAAAAAGTTGCTTAAGTACTCCTTACTAATAAGCTAACTGTGCCTAAAGAAATGGGGAAACAAAAGAGGAAATTGATGAGTGAAAGGAATAAAGGTGAAGTAAGAGAAGTATGTCCATAATGAAATTGTGATGTATTAAAGCGCTTCGGGAAGATAGTCACTATTACTGGCCAGAATAGTACCTACCCGTTTAGCTTACATTACAACCCGATAAGTCCTACTTGATCTTACTTTCCAACATTCCTAAATGAGTGAAGTAAAACACTAAAGGCAAGCCTATTAGTCAATACGTATTGCATGTGAATTCTTTGTGAGAGTGAGCTTATTTCTTATTCATATACCCATACATGTTATTGATAACGCTCAAACTCACACTTCTTAACAAAGTATGAAGCGGACGTTGTCAATAAAGAACCCAACTAGAGGTTGGGGTCGATCCCACAGGGAATATGGAAGGATGTAGAAGAACGCTAGTGCTTAAGCTTTTTAGTTAATTATTTCCTAAGAGGGGGGAATTAGTAAAGGTAATAAATAATTATTTTGAGAAATTGATTGTTGTATCCAAATTAATGCAACTAACTAGGGTAAGTGATCCCCAAGACATCATAACCATAAGGCGTTTTATACTAGTGATCTATTTTGGTGCTTAGCATGCAATATTGGTAAGTTAGGTTCACCTAAATGGTTGGTCCCCTATCTAGATGATTTTCACCATGCAACTTGGTCCGTCTACAGGTGTATTCTTGATTAACCCTTACCTTTAATATCAGATTAGCTATCCCTGGACAAGTTCAAGCTATTAGATGAGGGTTGATAGCCTCAAATCTCTATTGTTAATTCCTTTTCCCATTCACTACCTCCTTGGTCCGGTAAGTAAAAATAAGGCAAGTTCTAACGTTTTCAACCGTTAAAAAATCAATTAAAAGAAAGGAAGAAACAATACATGCATAAACTCCGTTCAAGAATCACTAAGTATTTCATCTATGTGTGTTAATTCATCATGGTTCCCACAACCCTAGTTGTGGTAGTTTTAGCCTCTCATATTTATAAGTAGATTATTAGCATTCATAATCAAAAGCATAAGTTAATATTTACAACAATGATAGGAAGAAACTCACTTGATTATTACAACAATAAAGAACAATTCACCAATTGTCTCAAAGTGTTTTTGAAATAGAATGTCTAAGTCCAAGACTTGTCTTCTTAAATCATGTTTTTAAACTTATGTCTTGATATCTCTATAACAAAGAAATAAAAGGGTATTTATAATAGTAGATTTATGCCTCTTTTTTCCTTCATGAATTTAGTTTGGGATTTGTAGCTCCTTTTCCTAGTTGAAGTGGGATTCGACTTTTTGATGGCCATTCGACAAGCTTGCCTTGTCTCCCAAGAAGGGCTGCGCATCTTGCACTACATCACACAAGAAGGATTGTGCGTCACACATGCCATTGCGCAGTTTCTATGCCGCTTCGTGCACCTGGTCGCGCAATAGTGTTGTGTAGTGCGATATGGCTTGATCTTTGCATTATTCATTCCAACTTCCTAATCTTTGTTCCATAAGCCTCAAACATACCCAAAACCATCATTTTTATCCTTGAAAACATCTAATCACGTGTGTTAGCCATTTTCACAAATATATAACACAAACACATGAAAACATATAATTTGTTCTTAAAACATAGTAAAGTATGGGCAAAAATACGTCTATGAAGTGCATAAATATGCCCTTCATTAGTTATAATTTGAAACCTTGTGAGTGAAAGATGGGTATCTCTCTTGTTGTGAGGGAACATGTTTGATGACAGATAAAATTCATGTCAGATGTCTTAATTGGTTGATTTTACATGAATTTACTGAGTTTAAGAGTCTATTCTTGATGCTAGAAAGTTTTAACTTAGTTATATGAGGTTTCAGTGGTGATATATTGCATGCTCTATTTTAAACTTGCTATCTGAAACAATCAGTGTAGCCTTATCTTGTGTCGTCTTGCTTCAATTGGTTATTAGTGAGTCCTTTGTGTACATGAGATGTAATAGAGTTGTTCAAGGACAAACAAGGCTTAAAGTGTGGGGTAGTGATCTTGGGCATATTTACGTGCCAAAGTGCTATTTTATAACTTCATTTTATCCATGTTTGTTAATTTAATCAATTACATTCTCATGAGATTTGGTATATTTATGTGCAAAAACTAACCAAAATGATTAGCCTTTATTTTTGAAGGTGTAAAATGCTTAGGAGGGACTAAATATGATGGTTAAGGCTCAAGGGGGAAGCTCAGAACAAATTGCAAAAGAGTCGCATGATGCACCACAAGAAGTAGGTTGGCCGCGCCAGGAAGCGTACCACACCCCAAGTTGTGCACATGAGTGATGCTTCCAGGTGATTCCTTCCGTTATGGCAACATGCCACGGAAGGCGCAAGGCACGACAAGAAGCGTGCCACGCCGGGCGACGCGTAGGTACCTCGCACAAGACATGCCGAGAAGCCCAAAACCAGTGGCTGCGCGTGATGCCTCCGTGCCACGGAGCTGATGCTACGCGATAGACAGTGTGGCACGGGGCTTTTCTCACTTAGTATAAACTGAACCCTTAGCTTCAAAAATCATTTATCACGTAAATATTTTGGGAAAGTAGAGAGGAGCGAAGAATTTCACCTAGGGTTCAAAGTTTGTCATTCTCTTTTAATCATTCTTGCAAGTATTTTACTTTAACTATGTTTTTGAGTAATTGTACGAACATGATTGGCTAAAACCTTTCCTCTAGGGTTGAGGCCATATGGAATGAGTGTAATTGCTTGATTTTCATCTTTGGTTCGAGTTTTGGTTGGTGTTTTGTTTTGCATTCTTAATTATCGTTGTTTTTATGCTTGATCACCATGGAAACAAACTTGTTAAGCTTAGGAAAAATGTTGAAATAGTAACCCAAGGTTAGAACAAAAGAATAAAAGGAGCAAGTTCTTGTCTTTATGATCGGATTCACGGTTAGGATAGAAATTATACCTAATTTGCCTTGCTTGGTTAATAAAACGGGATGATAGCTAGACATCTACTTAGATTGTCACATCACTGCTCGTAGAAGTAGTTGTGAAGATAAGCTAGGTTTAATGATTAGAGGTATGAAAGTCCATAGTCAAGGCCATAAAACCTGTAAATCACATCCATAGTGTTAAATTGCTCATGAATTAGGATGTCGCATCTCCACTCAACGATGTAAATATGAGACTAGTTTGTTGTATTTTGAGGCTCGAGAGACCATGAACATTGCATATCAACTCTGTGAGACAACAACTAAAATTTATATACTTGAACTATTGTGAATTGTAGCATTGCATGATTGTCAGGCTTTAACTCTAGATGCTTCTTATTATTGTTTTTCAAGTATTTGTGATCTCCCGTAGATGTAAATACCAATCTTCAAAATCTCTAAAATCAACACTTGTGAAAGTTAATGTAACACTTGATCTTGAATATTTGCTGAAATAGTCCAGCCCCTGTTGGTTCGACATCAGGCACTTAAAAGAGCCACTATATTACTTGTACGACCGCCTATGCTTGCACGTGTGTTGGGGCGCAACACTTGACATTCTCCATCATTACTTGAATTTTTCTCTCGGCCATAGTCAGTCTTTTGGACAACTTCTAGAGAAAATCCTGGGGCACTAGGACGTACCCTGCTGGGGTCTAGCTCAGTGGGCTGGGAAACGGTGTAGCAGAAGTGCTGGGAGCTGCCTCTGAATTACCGTCATCTGTAGCTGGTGTCTCACTTTGCTCCGTGAGGTGGGGCATTCACCTGTGCGCCCCAACTAGCCGAGTCAATGGAACTGCTGTGGGAAGTCGGGCTCGACTCACCGGGTTCATCTCATCCCAAATCATGCCAATATATGTTATCCTCTATCCGCAATCAACTGCTCATCACTACGGTGTACTGTGATACCTATCTCTATGCATAATCTGTATACGAGGCTCGAGAATGGGATAGTAAGGTGCTCAATCCCATAGCCTGATCTCACATCTCCACAACAATAACCCTCAGAATGTTGAAGGGGTATTTGGACATGATACATGCCATCAAAGCTGCTCTATACGCACTTAGGGTGTTATCATTAACCGTCGGTGCCAACCGGCCCGCACTAACGTCCAGCAGGCCTCTACTATGAAGTTTAAATAATTCCTTGTGACCTTTTTACTGTTGGTGACCTATTCTGCCTCGTCTCTATCCTTAGCAATCACACCAGACAACCACTACATCTTCCTCCTCCTCTCATCATGGGCGAGCTGCTTGATCTATTTTAACGCCTCCACCTGATACTTATTTTGGTGTGGCATGTGGAGGTATGAACTGGGGCCCACATAGTATTCCAGAAATGGTGTGCTCGAATATGTCGATCTCTCGTCCTCTGACCATAACACCCTCCAGTTTGGGCTGATCTTTCAATTTTTTCCCCTCTTAGGCCTTCTGCTTCATGGTCGCCAAATAGTTGGCATAGAACTCATGGACAATTTCTGAAGTGCACTTGTTTGGAGTCCTATCGATCCACTCGAAGCTGTAGAAATTGAATATACGCTTCATCTCCCCTACCTCATTCAATGAATTTATGAGAATCTGCAGCTCTTCTTGAATGCTCTGCCTAGGCTTGTTTTTGGCGGTAAGAGCAATGCCTTGCTCATATATCTCTTGAGCTCCTGGCACTCTCCACCAGAGCATGCGGTTCTCCCTTAGCAGAGTCTGCTCCTGCTCGGCAGTTGGTGCCTCCTCATCAGATTCAACACTGCGCTTGCATCTCCTAATTGGGCCTCCTTGGCCCATTCTTCCTCATTAGAGTCGCTACCCAACTCTTGAGCTCTTTCTTTGGCTCCCTGCTCATACTGGGGAGCACTTGCTGATGTGGCAGTGGCCGTTACGGCTTGTGCTTTGGCCTTCGCCCTAGTGGTTCGGGTCCCATTTGTATTTGAAGTGTCGATCCTGTACTCCTCAATGGAACCACTGGGGGAGTCACCTACTTGCTCGGACTTGGAGGTCTCATCAATCAATTACCTCCGAGCAGGTGCCTTAGATGCCTTACACTTTATCGTCATTATACCTGTAGAGAAAGAGAGTTAGCATTCCATGTCTGAGAAAAAGAAATCAAAACAAAAGTTCCTCTATAAATTATCATGAGTCAACAGTACGGGTCGTACCTCAGAGATACAACTCGTACGGAGACTCGTAATATCTCAAATTAGTGTTACGACTCTGAGGTACAACTCGCATACCTACAACTCGTACAGAGACTCGTAATATCTCAAATTAGTGTTACGACTCTGAGGTACAACTCGCATACCATAAAGGTACGATCCGTACCATGAGTCGTATGAGGATGCCCTTTTAAAACAACTTATTTGTATTTTTTCACGACTCATAGTATGACTCATACGTTGATCCCATGAGTCGTAGGAAGGATCATACTATCACATGTGGTCTTGACCCTATTCTGGTTCTAGGTACAGCTGCCAATTATGACTCGTGGCAGTAAACCACGATCCATACTAGGATTCGTACCTTGTGCTCCTTTAAAGTTGGGGTTGGGACAGTCCCAACAATCCATCCCACGAGTCATAGTATCAAACCATGAGTCGTAAGAAGGCTTGTGAAGCTTGTCCCTGCCTCGATCTTGGTTCAGTTTCAGGGAGTTCTATTTTAAGTTTTGGGCACTTAGAATTCCCCAGGTCTAGGCATGTATTTTAACCCATTTTATAACTACTCATTCCTTCCCATTTTAGTCACTACTTGTAACCCAAATTTGACTAGTTTAATGCGCAAGTTCTACAATTTCAAGTTCTTTTCCCAATCGTTCATGGCCTAATCACACCCCTGGTCATTGTCTTCTTCGAATTTTTCAAGCAACAACTAGGACTAGCAGGGAGTGTAGCACCATTACATTAAACATACAAGTTTTATCAAATTCAAAGCAATATACTTACTTGTTAACTGCTTACATCGACTGGAAATCATAAATTAGGGCTGGATGAAGCTGATTTAGCAAGAAATTGCTCGATTGATCTTTGATTTTGAGTTACAAGTGTGAGGGAGTCGTGGGTTTTATTCGTGACTTGGGTTATGAGTGCATGGGAGAAGGGTACGACTTGTTTCAAGATTAAATAGGGTATAAGGAAGATTTTAAAATCTGGGTTGAGTCAGATATTTTGAAAATTTTGACCCATCATGACTCGTACCACGAGTCGTATGAAGATCCTATGACTCGTCCTTTGAACTCGAAACACAGAGATTCAGAAGACTTACTTGTGGACCTACAAGTACATCTTATGACTCATACCATATGGGTACAGTTCGTACTATGACTCATAGGTCTTTTCCTTTTATTATTGTCCATGCCTTGCAAAGTTCATAGCCACAGTAGGTACTACGACTCGTACAATGGAGTTACGATTCGTAGGACCAACCGTACCAAAAACTCATGCACTAAAATACTCTCTGCTTCTCACTGTGACTCGCACAACCCTATTATGGCTCGTACTGAGACCCATAGTACCTGCCTGTTCTGCACTTTTTATGCAACTTGTTTTTGTTTCCGCTACATACTTGAACACACATTAATTGATTAACTTGGGTTGCCTCCCAAGAAGTTCTTGATTTAACATCGTGGCACAATGCTGGTGGTTTGATTACTCAAAATTCACCAAACCTCCACTTGGGTTTCCTCCCAAGAAGTTCCTGATTTAACGTCGCAACATGACGCAAGTCTCTTGACTACTCAGACTTTGTAGGGAATTCAGATTCATCTTCTATAGCTGAGACCACTCTATATTCCTTTGGTTGCTTCATTGATTGGCAGATATTGAAGGTGACCACTTCTTTATTTAGTTTGAACTTCAATTGGCCAGCCTCCATGTCTACTAAGGCCCTTCCAATAGCAAGGAATGATCGCCCCAAATTGATGGGGACCTCATAATCAACCTCGCAATGAAGGATCACGAAGTCTACTGGGAATATGAATTTGTCAACTTTGACAAGCACATCAAACAGGATCCCCATAGGCTTCTTCACAATTCTGTCGACCATTAACAACCGCATTGTAGTCGGTGTGGGGGCTCCCAAGCCCAACTGCTTAAACTCAGTATCCACATTATGTTCCTTCTTGGAGGCATCATCATCATCTTCATTCATGCTCTCTTTCTTCCTCTCAACTACAACCGGTAGAGAGGGGTCAATCTTGGTCTTTCCACTCCTAGTCATCACAACCATACAATGGCCATCATTCTTTAGAATTTGGACTGTGTTGCTAGGTTCTGTACCTTTTTGTCTAGGGTTCATAGATGCTGACAATTTCCCTAGCTGCTGTTCAATCTGCTTGATAGCCATTGCATATGATTCCTCTTTGACCCATGCTAGATATATCACCACAGATTTTCTTCAATTGATCATCTGTGGACCTCACCTTTTTCAGCATCTCAGCCATCATGCTCTCTAACTTTGACTATACGGATTCTCCCTCACGTGCATTTGGGGGCATGTACACTCTAGCTCGGTTGTTGCGGTAGCCATCATTCCTTTTCTAATCTCTTTCATGCTCACAACCTCGACTTCTATCTCTGTACCCATTCCAGTTATAGTTGTCTCTATATTGGTTTCAACCTTTATTTCCAGAACCTTGGCACCAAGTATCTTGTCCAGACCCATGGGGGTTGGCTCAGAAACCCGCCACCTGGTTGTCCAAAAAGTTTGCCTCCTCCTCGAAATTTGAGTGGTCTGACCCTGACTCCTGTCCTTGTGTCCCAACTGCGTTTACCTTTCTGGCTCCAGCTCCCATGATGTTCTTAGTAAGCAAGTCAAACAATGTGCACATATGAGCCAACTCCTGGTCATGCTCTTCTGCTTTCTTATGTTGGTCTGTAGTCAAACCAACAACATATGTACCGGCTGCTGCGTCTACCTCCTAGGTGTGCCATGCCCTATTTGTTTTTGTCACCCTGTCAAGAATGGTAGCAGCTTGCTCCCCAGTGTGACTCATTAGTGCTCCTCCCGCCACTATGTTTGCTACAACTTTGGTACTGTTGTTTAAAGACCTATAAAAGATTTTCAACAAACTTTCATCTGGAATCTTATGGTTCGGATACCTTGTCAACTTCTTCTTGAACCTCAACCGGTTTCATGAAGTCCATCAGTTTTAAGTTTTTGGGTGTTGTAAATTTCATCCTTGAGTTGCAGCAACCTGGAGGGTGGAAAGAATCTTTCAAAAAATGCTTTCTTGAGCTCCCTCCAGTTGGTTATGGAGTCATTGGGAAACCCAGATAACCATAATATGGCTTCCCCAGATAGGAAAAAGGGGAAAAGTCTGAGTTTGATGGCATCTTGGCTGACTCTGGACAACCTGTATGCCTTGCATATTCCCACGAAGTTCATCAAGTGCAGGTTGGCGTCATCATCTGTATGACCATTGAACACCCTTTTCATGTTAAACATTTGAATCATGGTGCTCATGATGTCAAATTTGGCCCCAGCGGGCAGTGGTGGTGGTACAATTGCTCCAGTTGACCCAACTTCGTTGATGTCTGGGTCCTCATCATCAAAGAACTAAGGGGAAAATCTATGGCCTCTATTTCCCCTCCCATGTCGACCAGCATTAATAGCCTCATCTCTAGCATCTTCCACATCCTAAAGTGCAACTTGCCAAGCTAGCTCAGCTTGCCTAGTTTCTTCCGCTATATGGTCATCTCTTTGCTACTGGTTCTCCATTCTACGTAGTGTTCGTTCGAGTTTGGAATTCAAAGGAATTAGGGGATTTCCAGTACTTCGAGTGCTTGGCATTCACTAAGAAACAACCTATGGAATCACAAACAAAAAGAAAACATAACTCATGAAATAACAACCAAAAGTCAATTACAGGAAATTAATCTAGTCTTAGCCGTATTCCCCGGCAACGATGCCACTTTTTGATAATGCTCAAACTCACGCCTCCTGCTAAAGTATGAAGCGGACGTTGTCAATAAAGAACCAAACTAAGAGGTTGGGGTCGAGCCCACATGGAATATGGAAGATCTAGACTAATGCTGGTAAGTGAATTTGTTGGGAAGTTATCTCCAAATTGGGGGGTTTGAAGAAAGCTATAGTAAAACAAGATTGTAACTGTGAATTAACTCAAGATTTGCCAATAACAAGGGTATGTGTTCCCCATGGGTTCATAACTACTTCGGGTATACACATGTGATCAATCCCAATGCTCACTTGTAGAAATGATAATTAGGGTTCATCCAAACGACTGGATCATCCCTATTGGATGACTATACTCAATCACCCGTTCAGGTCTCATGAGAGATTTCAAACTAACCGTTATCAATATGTCCCAAATTTAACCCTCCTGCGACCACAACTCAAGTTAATACAATGATCATCAAGATCAAGGCTTTGTTGTAATTCTCTTATCCTAATCTCTACCTCTCTAGGTTCAAAGAAGTAAAGAATTTGGGAAAGTCCTAAAATTGTATACCGTTAAGAGACAATTAAGCATGATGAGAATACAATACAAGCTTTTTGCATTGGTTTTGAATCACTTTTGTGCAACCCTGGTTTGTTAATCCACCATAGTTCCCACAACCCCTAGTTGTGGAGGTTTTACCCTCTCATGGTTGTAAGGTTGTAATGTGCATTCATAAACAAACACATAATTAAATACCTGTAGCAACAGTTGAGAGAAAAACTCTTTTGAGTGTGCAAGAATAATCTCAAGAACAATTGATAAAGAAATCAAGAATTGCTCCCAATAAGTTTTAATCACACGAAAACTACTCAATTCTATGTTCTCTCTTGATTCTCTATTGATTCATAATGAAAATAAAACATAAAAGATATTTGTACAGATATCAGCAACCTTTAATAGGGAGATTTTCTATAACTAGCGCCGCCTGTGCCACGACTTGTCATACGACACATAGTAGGATTGTACTGGTTGTAACTGTCTCTCGTACGTCATTGGCTTGATGAAATTTTGGCTAAGTGATGGGAGCTGGTACGACTAGTACCTTCTTCCTATGAGTCGTACAATGCATCTATGGCTTGGTCCTGGGAACTCTGACATCTTCTGAAATGTTTCACGAGTGTTGTGGTATTACTCTTACCTTCTTGCCACGACTCGTACTGTCTGTAGTGTCTAAAATTCCACCAAGCCTTGAATAGTCACTGGAGCTCATCACGGCTCATGGTACAGGTCATATGTCAGTACTACCACTCGTGGGTTCCACCCATACCAAGAGGTTGTCTTGTGCAAATCTCTAAAGTTTTCCACGGTTCCAGTTAAGGCTCGTACCATCCTGGTATGGCTCGTACTGAGAGTCATATGTTTCCTTTTTCTCTATGAAGCCTTCTAAATTTTATCACGATTCTCAGTATGGCTCGTACTAAGACAGGTACTTTGGCTGCTTTTCTGCATTTTCAGGCTTCTTTTACACATATTTTCTCCAACACTTATTTTCCCTAAAATCAAAGTAAAGTGCCTTATATCCATATAAGTATACCTATTTCCATTCTATTTTCTTAGTTTTAAGCGTCAAAAGTGTTGTAAACTCACAGTACATTAGGGGTATTTTAGTAAAATCCTATGCTCTCAATTCCTAAATGACATCATTTTAGGTATTGTAAGGGTCGAATTATAGGGGTTTTCACTAGCCTAAGCCCCTCATTCTCCGAAATCATCCGTAAAGTTTTGTTCCTCTTCTTCTCTCAAGCTCAAGAGCACCTAGGTATCTTTTCTAGGGCTGCAAGTTCCAAGACCATTAAGGGAGTCTTCTAACCAGGTGTGTGGGACTTCAACAAGGATCTCCTTTCATCCTTGTGTCCCAAATTTTATGCTAAAACCCTAATCCCTTGATTTATAGAAAAGAATGTCTTAGGATTTCAATACATGCATGAATACTCATATGTCTTCTATGGATTTCCAAGACCCTCATGATAAATAGCCGTGTATGATTACAAAATTACTTTCAGATTCATGAATTATTTATATCAATAGTAGAGAATGTCACCCTTAGTTTACTATTTCAGTTTGGCTCAGCTCTGTATAGTCTTAGACTTCAGTTCAAATCAGTCTTAGAAGAATTCACTCTAATTTGTCAGTAGATAGTCAGTGTAGTGTATGACATCAGTTATAGTTCAGTTCTGAGTATATGTACATAACCCTTATGCATTAGTTTGATTATGCTTCATTAAATGTTTTCAAATAAAAGCATCATGTCAATATGTATATATCTCAAACAAGGTTATTATATTTTAGTTCAGTTATATGTTCAGTGATACACTCAATTTACTTCCTCTTAGTATACTTGTATTAGTTTCTTTACATTTTCCGCATACTCGGTACATTTGAAGTACTGACCGCATACTTTATGTGCTATATCATTTTATGATATCCTGGTTTCCAGACTCAGCCCTGAGGTTAGACACGCTCCATTTTCATCTCAGCTGATTATGGTGAGTCCTCATCTCTCAAGAATGAGATTTTTTTTCTATTTCAGATATATTTCAGTTTTCAAACTTTAGGAGTTAGCTGGGGACTTATCCCAACAGCTTATCAGTGTAGTATAGGCTTTCAGACTTGTCTAAACAGATTCAACTTGTGATTTAGAGTTTTATTAGTTTATGTTCTTACGGGTTCTAGTTAGACTCTTTTAGTTAGTTTCCACTCAGTTATGATTCTGTTAGTTGTTATCCTGCTAGTTTTATGTAATGATTATGCCATGGGTAGATTTGGGGCCTCTAGGGGTTCCTTGTCTCGTATCTCGATTTGGGCCTATGTTCGGGTCGCAACAAATTTTGTCTCAGAGAAAAGGTTTAGAGTGTTCTAGGGTGTCTGAAATTTGCATTAAGTAGAGTATTTTTCATGGACGTGAAGCACTCCACACTTATGACAAAGAGACTACGAGACGTTCTTAGGAATACCCCCTTTGATTCATGATTCTTATTGTGTGTAGAGTATGAAACTCTAGTTCCTATCCTGACTTTTGCTTTACACGCTCATAGATAATGCCTCCTAGAAGAGCCAATGGAAGAGGAAATGGTAATGGGCGTCAGCAAGCCGCACTAGCCCCAGTGAACCCGAAGGACAAACATGTTACTCATGCCGAATTCAGGGTAGCCTTTCACATGTTGGCGCAGGCCATAACCACCCAAATTAATTAGTAGGCGGTGTCTTATGTTCCCTAGAATGTGAACATATCAGCTGCTAGGGTAAGAGACTTCCTCGGGATGAACCCACCCAAATTCTTGGGGTCAAAGGTGGACGAGAACCTATATAGGTTCTTAGAGGAAATCTAGAAGATCACCCAAATTATGGGGGGTGATGGGAGCGGAGAGCACAGACTTAGTCTCCTACTAGCTAAAAGGAGTCCCTCATATATGGTTTTGTCAGTGGAAGGATAGTCGGGGAGTTGGAGCAGTCCTCGTAGGTTGTGATAAGTTTTTGACTGCCTTTTTGGATAGGTTTTTTTCAGAGTTGAGGGAGGCAAAGGCATTAGAATTCATCAACTTGAGGCAAAAAGCATGACTGTCAGGAGTTTGCGTTGGAGTTTAGCCAGTTTTCATATGCACCAGAGATAGTAGCTGACCAGAGGGCTTATATGAGCAGGTTCGTGAACGGAGCGGAAGACTCCTTGGTCAAAGAGTGCAGGACCTCCATGTAGCACAAGGATATAGACTTTTCATGTTTGGTGATATATGCCCAACAAATAGAAGCGGAACAGGTGAAAGAAAATGAGAGAGAGGCCAAGAGGACTAAAATAGGAGATTCACAGTTCTCCCATTAGAGGTTGAGTGCTGGACACCACTCACGCTCCCAGCAGAGATCATCAACCCTAGCACCTTCAACAGTCAGTGTCCCGTATAGACCTAGGGTAAGGGAGATTACCTATCCATCTTATAAGAACTGTGGAAAGAACCATTTAGGAGAATGTATGGCTGGCTTAGACGCTTGTTTTTGGTGCAACAAGTTGGTTCATAAGTACAGAGATTGCACAACAACTAAGCGGGGCGAAAGTAGAGCCCCAACCACCTCTTCAGTAGCCCTAATAGCCCGCCCCTTTCATCAGGGTGCATTATCTAGCACAGGTGGCGGACAACATCAAAACTGCTCCTATGCCCTGTCAGCACATCAGGATAAGGGAAAATTGCCAGAAGTAGTCACGGGTACGTTATGAATTATTTGTGTTACTCTTGGCATGTTGCTAGCCCCAGAACCCCAGTATTAAATAGAAGATCTTGTGATGTTTGTTGAGAGGGAATTGTCGATGTACGTTGTGAAATAGCTATAAGTATGAGGCTTACAGTGAATGCTAGAGGTGAAGGAGAGGTCAAGAGTTAGTGGTTTAGCCTCAACCTTAAGAATGATTCAGGAGCCTTAGCATAATGGCTTTAAGCTAAGGAGGAGATGGTGAGTCTGTGAGACAAGTCGAATCTTGAGTATGCTAGTAAGGGAGTCCCAGCCTTAACAACTATGGTATTTCAATCCCTACAGGTTTAGATAATTTCTATGATGTTTTAGTTGAAGCTACGCTCTATCCCTTTTTATATGTAGAATTCCAAAATTTCTAGATAACCACTTCAGACAGCAATGCTAGTCTTAATCGATGAATCCTTAAGGCCCATCTTCATATCATAAACAAGTTATGTGTGTTAACTCATGTCTTCCAGTATGCTCAGCCCTCAAACTCAATCTTTAGAATTTGCTTTAGCAGCTCAGCAGATAAGGTTACCTGATGTATGTACTCAGTTTTAGATGTCAGGAATGATTCATGCCTATGAGTCCCTTATTTTCAGTAAGACCAGATACCATGAATTCTAGTTCACTATCAGCAAGCAATTCTAGAGTGATGACTCAACTCGTACCAGCTCAGTGCCAGTTCGAGGAAAAGATCCTTATCAGTACTCTATCTAGTTCCATGTAAGTCTCATGTCTTTTAGTCCCTCTAACATCTTAGCATGCATGTACAATTCATATATTTAGTTCAGATGTGTAGGTCAGCCCGAAGTTAGATACTCCATCAGTTTCAGCTATAAGTGTTCACCATTTGGGATACCAATTCCTTCCCCAGCTTTTTTCAGTATGTTTAGTCTACATTCAAGGATGAATGTTCCCAAGGGGGAGATATTATAACACCGACATAGTTTCTAAGATTAGACCCCAGAGTTAGATGAAGTTTAGTAAGAAAACCAGCGAAAAAAATTTGCCTTAGAACGACTTGTCCAACGGGTCGTTGGCTGCTCTAACGGCCTGTTAGGTCGAATCATTGGAAGGGTTTTAGGAAAAGGTGCAAAAGGATTTTTGATACCACGAGAGGAAACAACGAATCATTGTGAGGAACAACGACCCATTGGTTGCAGTCGTGGTAAGTTAACAGTTTGGACCTTCTAGGAACAACGAGCCAAGTGACAACCCATTATTTTCTGTGACGGGTTATCCTTAGGGGTCGTTAGTTTAATCTCAGAATAGGGTTCGATTTTTGGTTTAGTGGCAACAGATGGTTCAACGAACCATTAAGTGAAGTAATGACCCATCATTTCGGTCGTTGGAGGGATCTCAGCATGTTGGGCGGGTGGTGACAACAGAAGGAACTGACGAGTCATTGGTTTAAGTAACGACTCATCCTGTTGATCATGGTCGAAGAGGAATAAACTGGAAAAAATGACCTAGGAGTAACGGATGGTCACCACTAGCCGTGGTAAGGACCAATGACTCGTGGTGTGGGTCGTGGTCACTGGATAGGTAGATTTGAGATCTAAATCCTTGGGGGTATTTTAGGAAAATTCTATGCTCCCAGTTCCTAAATGACTTCAGTTTTGGTATTGTAAGGGTCGCATTATAGGGGTTTTCACTAGCCTAAGCCCCTCATTCTCCAAAATCATCCATAAAGTTTTCTTCCTTTTCTTCTCTCACGCTCAAGAGTACCTAGGGTTTCTCTTCTAGGGATGCAAGTTCCAAGACCATTAAGGAAGTCTTCAACCAGGTATGTGCGACTTCAACAAGGATCTTCTTTCATCCTTGTGTCCCAAACTTTTATGCTAAAACCCTACTCCCTTGATTTCTAGAAAAGCATGTCTTAGGGTTTCAATAAATGCATGAATACTCACATGTCTTCTATGGATTTCCAAGGCCCTCATTATAAATAGTCCTGTATGACGATGAAATTACTTTCAAATTCATGAATTATGTACATGATCTGGGAATAACACGATTATAGAATTTTCATCATGATTTAGTACAAGTTTCGAAGTAGAGCCTTATTAAATATTTACATGCTCTTACCATGAATTCTTCATATATGTCTGAAGCATGATTTGAACATATGGGTGTTCCATGACTTTAGAACATATGAATTTGGATACATGTTAAAGCATGACTAGAACCTATGGGCTTTTTCATGAATCTATAATATATGATTTACAATATGACTTCGGGACAATAATGTTATGAAATTCGAGGACAAAGCATGATAATGATCCTTCAGACTTTTGGGCCTCTTTATAGTAAAAAGTAGCCTTGATGAGAATCTAATGAATTTAGTATGTTGTGATTAGCTGAACACTCAGGTTTCTGATTAGCTGAATTAGCCTAGACTAGATGATGTCAAATCGGTGCCTTCTATGTGAAAGTATAATTGGGATTCTCAGTAGCAGAGAACATTTT
Organism: Datura wrightii; assembly: GCA_035772735.1. Lineage (NCBI taxonomy): Eukaryota > Viridiplantae > Streptophyta > Magnoliopsida > Solanales > Solanaceae > Datura > Datura wrightii. Next base: position 76,626,181 of record JASDFA010000010.1, on the reverse strand, counting down.
CCTTAGTTCAGTTAGGAATTCTCAATAGTAGAGAATGTTTCCCTTAGCTCAGTCAGGAATTCTCAATAGCAGAGAACGTTTCCCTTAGCTCAGTCAGGAATTCTCAATAGCAGAGAACATTTCCCTTAGCTCAGTCAGGGATTATCAATAGTAGAGAATGCTTCCCTTAGCTTAGTTGGAGATTATCAATAGTAGAGAATGTTTCCCTTTGCTCAGTCAGGGATTCTCATTAGCAGAGAATGTTTCCCTTTGTTCAATCAAGGATTCTCAATAGTAGGGAATATTTCCCTTAGTTCAGTTATAGACTCTCAATAGTAGAGAATGTCACCCTTAGTTTACTATTTTAGTTTGGATCATCTCTATATAGTCTCAAACTTCGATTCAAATCAGTCTTAGCAGAATTTTATGTCAGTTGTCAGCTGATAGTCAGTACAATGTATGGCATCAGTTACAGGTCAGTTCTGAGTATATGTATATGACCCTAATGCATCAATTTGATTATGCTTCACTAAGAATTTTCAAATAAAAGAATCATGTCGGTATGTATATATCTTAGATAGGGTTATTGTATTTCAGTTCAGTTATATGTTCAGTGATGTACTCAGTTTACTTCCTCTTAGTATAATTGCATGTCTTAGTTTCTTTACATTTCCCTAATACATAGTATATTTTAAGTACTGACCGTATACTTTATGTGCTATATCGTTTTGTGATATAGATCCAGGTTTCTAGACTAAGCCCCGCGGTTAAACATGCTCTATTTCCATCTCAGCTAATTGTGGGGAGTCCTTATCTCTCGAGGACGAGATCTATTCTTTTTTCTATTTCAGTTATATTTTAGTTTTCAGACTTTTGAAGTTAGCTGGGGACTTGTCCCAGCAGCTCGTTAGTGTAGTATAGGGTTTCAGACTTGAATAAATTGATTCAGCTTATGATTCAGAGTTTTATTATTTTATGTTCTTATGGGTTATGATTAGACTCTTTCAATTAGCTTCTGCTCAGTTATGATTCTGTTAGTTGTTATCCTACTAGTGTTATGCTATGATTATTCCATGAGTCGACTTGGGACCTCTCAGGGTTCCTCATCCCGTATCTCGATCTGGACCTATGTTCGGGTCGTGACAATTCATGATCCATTCATTCATTTTTTAAAACTTTTTCTCTTTTTCTTTTCCCACTACCATCACCCTCCGTGTTTTGCATTTTTCACCTTTTTCTTTTCTTCTAATTTTCAGACCTTTATCTTTTCCCCTCTTTTCTCCTCTTCACTTATGCTCCTATTATGCAGAGTTTTGAATTAAAGTGCTCTAGGAGTTATTTGGATCAAACAAAGGTCAATAGAAAGAAATGGATTAAGCTTGTAATATGGCTATCAAAAGAATAGGCTAAGACTCAAATGACTAAGTAGAATAATCAAAATCAAGGTAGGCAAGATCAGGATACAAATAGGCTATCAAAGAAGTGCCTATATCACTTTGTAGATTCAACCTTCTCATTTTGCTTCGCACATATACTAGACAAGTTGTAGACATCAAATTGCAAGCATGGAGTAGGCAAAACTATCTCACATACACAATGGCACAAATGGTTCAATAATGGAAATCATAAACACATATATCCATATTGAATGTCTGACATTATTAAGCCCAATTTTTCAAGCATAGGAGTCCAGTTTCAACAGTCAAAGTGTTTCTAACTTTTCATGCTTTTTTGAGTGAATCATATAAAGTCTCAATGATACCCTAAGTGAAGCATCTAACATTCATAAGGTCTCAAGTTCTTGTTCTCCTAAAAATGAGTAATTTTTCCTAAGACGGTTCATTGATGTCCAAGCACACGTGGTCGTCAATTAATATTGGACTGTGAAGTCCCAATATCATACTCGTAGAAACTTGTCAGATTAATAGTTTAAGTTTGAACTTTTATTTCACTATTCAAGTAAACGCGAGTAAAGTAGGGAAATGGTTTTGAGATTATTCTACTAAACTTGGAATGTTTAAACTAAAAAACTAAATTCGTTTGCAAACAGTAGTAACTCAAATGATGATAGAAATCCAGGGTTTTGGCACTTTGGCTTTCAGGTTGAGTTTTAGGATTTGAATACGCTAGACAATATTCTTCTAAGATTGCTAGTTGCAGGTTACGAACTCACCTCTCAACTATTCTGTCGAATAGCCAAACACTATCTCATGAATCCTAACACCTATATCCCTATAGTTGCAGGAGGAACATGAGACGATGGTTGAAGCTACTTGGCTCAACTAAATAGGGTCGCAAGGTATATCCTTATCCTCAACAACGAAGCCAACTCTTGGAACTTTTAACAAGATAATTAAAACCTACTCTAAGGTTCCTTTTAACCCTCATTAATCCATCTCCCGAACGAGCCAAAAAATAATATTCAAAAAGTGATTAGTCTAATGAATAAACATAAAATCAAGTAAGCATAAACAATCGTGAAAAGAATAATTGGAAGTCTAGCATAAACGAATATTCAAAGTACAACCATCAGCCATAGTCAAATCCCCAAAATAGGAGTTTAGCCACTCATGTTCAAGTGCAAAACCAAAGAGTTCATCATTCAAATGAAAAGAGATAAAAGTAAAGAAGAAAATGACTTCTTGTCTCTCCCCCAAAAGATTGCATACAATGATCTATTTGATGAAAGATGCCTAACAAATGCCCTACGCAAAGTATTTATTTGCAAGGTAACAAATGACTCTTTTTCCCTTGAGTAATTCAGCTTTTGGACTTAGAAAAATTCATCCCCGAATAGGCCCTAGCGCGCCATGCTAGCTCTCTCACCAGACTTGGATTGAATTTCCTCTAAAGTTGAGCCTCTGGTGCACCACTTCTCCCATGTCGCTAAGGTGTTAGTCAAAATTCTGCACTTCTAGGACTTGGCGTTCAACTTTTGCCAATGCGTCAGAGTGTGTAGAAATTTTTTTCAATTTTGGAACCTCTCTGGCGTGCCACTCCACTCAATTCGCCAAAATGTTGATAAAAAATTATTCTGAAGTTCGAGGTCTGGCACACCATGCCAGCCATAGCACCAACCTGAGTATAATTTTCTCTAAAATTCAGCGGTTGGCGTGCCACTCTCACTATTGACCAGGCCAAATTTTCTTGAATTTTTCTTTCTTCACACCTTGGACCATTTTGAGTCTTTTTCCATGTGTCCTACTAAAATCATCTAAACACACTTGTTAGCTCATTTAACACCAACATTCATGAAATCTTGAATTTCATAAGGATAATCATCTCAAAACATGATAATGGGTAAAACTATGGCAAATGGATATAATAATATGCCAGACATCACCAACCTACACTTCACTATTGTTAGTCCTCGAACAATCCTTACTTAGTTGTATGCACCAAAAACTTCTTCTTTTTACCAGAATAATCAACCATTAAGAATCTTTCATTTATGTTCTAGCAACAAGTAAACATGTTATTTTGTGTGGGCACCCCTCTTTCCTATTTTCTCATCTTGCCATTCATATTTTTTATTTCTTTCCTTTCCCTTAACTTTGCTACATTAGTGGAACCTTCATTCTTAATTCTCAAAGTGCCTCAGCCTATCTTTGGATCAAAAATTCTGGAGGTCACACAACAAAAGGGAATAGGCTTCTTTTGTAGCTAAGAAGAAAATTAAAGACTTATAGCTCAATGGGGTTAACTAGGGATAATGTTAAGAAGGGTACAACAACAATGGACAAACTGGGTTTTTCTCAAAGAAAACCCTCAATCACATCTTACCTCATTGGTAATTGGCTATCATACACACACTTAGGCAAGTTCAAGATGTTACACTATGTACAAAGCACAAGAAATTCAAGCTCACCCCTCATGGCATCATGATCTGAGTCAGTTTCTTATGGCACATATCCACACAATCAAATTGAATGAATTTCCATTATTAATCCCTAAAGTTTGTTTTAATGAGTCAAATTGAAGAACTTATGTGTCTCTCATGGAATTGTACTTCTCATGCTTTCACGATGACCACTTCATTGCTTCTTGCTTAATCTCCAAGTGGAATATCTAGAGCACACAAGTGGAAGTTTTTGACTCCATCCTAAAAATTAAAAAAATTGTGATTAATTTTACCTTAAGATAGTCGTCATCCATCCATTATTGGGACCAGCCACTACTAATATGACAGACTCTAAAATTTTTTTTGACTCTTAATTAGAACACTTAGTAAACACAAACACACAAAGACGAACAATCACATGACATAGCATCATTTAGTTTCATCAGCCATCCAATACTACTTATTACAGCCCAAACTAACTAACACAGAAGTTTGACAATTATTACTACAACCCACTCTATAATTTTAGCAAAGATAGAATAAACAGGAAATCTATTTCCTCCATCCCGCACTTAAATAGTGCACTATCCCTAATTCACAAAAATATCATGTCAAGTAGGGAGAGAAAAAGAACTTCCTAGTCCTCTAAGTAAATTCATCATCATCAGGATTAAACTCTTGATCATCATCATCATCATCATGTCCTTCTGCATCATCAACTTGCATAGCTCTAGTGGTGGCATCCTCCTCCTCCTCCTCATCATCATGATCAACTACATCAGCCAGCACTGTAGGCTCATCATCATCTATTGGCTCCTTAAATATCGATCCCACCTTGCACATCATCATGACACTTTCTGTGAGTGGGTACCACTCGTCTAGTGCTAACATATCCTCAGCATTCACAGGTCTACCTCCAATCTTCAGCTGCAGATCATGCATCCCAAATATAGAACCTCTCAACTGTTATCCCGAGCATGGCGCTCAACTAGAGTGAGGAATGGTGTTGATGAGTTAGTTGGATCCTTGACCATTGTGACGTTGATCATTTTTCCTACTAAGTGCCCTACTAGGGGTAGATGAAGGTCAGCCTCCTCTTCCTCAATGCCAAGCTCCCGCAAGAACTGAGTTAATAAGCTGGCATAATAATACTTCCATCAGCAGTTATCCCTGGATCACCACATGTTGTCCCTCAACACTGTGCTAAAGTTAATTGGTAGACCCTTCATCAGCATAAACACTAATACTACTCGCTCTCAAGTGATCTCTATGGTGTGTGTCTCCGGGAGAAGTACAATGCAAACCAACTTGACCTAAACTCTAGCCTCCTTATTCAAGTAGGAGAATGAGAGTGTCGAATGAGTACCTCTTTCCCATCAAGTAGATGAATGCTCTCCGCACAAAGTGCGGTGAATGTCATGGTATAGGGGCTTCTCAAGCAACATGAAGTATATCTCTGGGTCCACCACTGGCATGCCAAGGATTGCATTGAAAGACCTGGCAGTGAAACGGACCATTTGTCCCGGAACTTGCTCTTTGTGCTCTCTCTATATGAGGTGTTTCAATTGGAAAAAAAATCCCTCACAATGGTGAGGTTGGACTCCTCTAGCTCGGCAAACGTGTACCCTAGCCCCAGCTCACAAACGGTTTCACGAATGGTGGGGAACTCAAGTGCTAGATGACCCTCATCAATCCAACTCTCCAAGGAATACTTGGCTTCTTTTTAGGGCCCATGTTCCTCCACTACCTTGGCTCCAAACTCCTAGTAGGGGGTGCCTTTTGGGCTATGAGCTCAATGCAACTCCCTTCCTGAGTCTTTTGAACCCCTTACTAGTAACTGCTACTTCTTTGCCTTTATCTTCATGTGTAGCCATAGCACCTGACAATCACAACAATAACCACACAAAGTTTGTTCATGAACAACAAGACTAGATAATTAGGTGTAGGATGCACAAAACTACTTCACACTTAATTTGCTAGCATAGTTGTGAGAATTTATCAAATAGGGTATTCAGACTTCCCCCATTATCATGCCAAATCTCATTAGCCCAATTCATTCACAAATTTTACACTCCCAACCACATTCATGATTTTCCTTACATTCCTCTTATTTTTTCAAGAGTGCTTCAAGTTAACCACTCACTTTACTTCCTCCATTATTAATTCATAGTTCGAAACAACCCAAGTGTGGAAGTAGTCACAATCTATTCAACCAACAATTTGTATGAATTTTCTACTTTCCACAATGAATTTACATGAAGTTTTATCAACCCAATATTTTCAGAACTCAAGCATCACATTTTTCAAGCAACTTATTTCTCCACAAAGAACACTAAAAATTCACTAATTTTATAAAATTCTCTACTACCCATTCACCACCCTGTTCACACCTACAACTTAAAGCCACAAAAATTCAACCAAAAAAGCAACTCAATCAAGGATACAAATAATAACATTATTTTGGAAGAACGTATGGTATATAAGTCATGGAAATCCATATTATGAAGTTTCAGCTTCTTGCCCAACAATGGTGATTTTGGGCTTTTGATTTGAGGAAGAAGGGTAATGGGAGCATTCTTACAACATCAGATTTCATAGGAGAGAAGAAATTTACTTATTTGAGTTGGAGATTCTTGCATCACCAAGATTTTTTTGAGAAGATAATAATGAGGGAGTGGGAGTGGGACTTACGACTTAAGAGAGAGAAGGAGAGTGAAAATTCTATCTTTTCTCTTGACTTTTTATAGAGAGAGATGAATGGGAATTAAAATAAAGGGTATGGATCATGGATTTTTATTAATTTATGGTCCTTGGGTTGGATTTGACCCATGTGTGAAAACAAATTTTTGCTCGAACTTCCCCTGGAATAGCATGCCAGTCACTGCACCATACACTTAGGAAAAAAAAATTCTTGGTGAATTGGGTCTGGCGCGGCATGCCAGCCACTACGCCAACTTGAATATTTTTTTCTAAAGTTCAACACCTGGTGCCCCATGCCAGGTATTTCCCCCTAGACTTAAAATTTTTCCAGCTTTCTTTCTTTGCTCTTTCACCTTAAATGCTTGTTCATCTTAAGAAAATAAAAAATGTGATAGAAAGATGGGTTGCCTCTCACCAAGCGCCTCATTTATAGTCATGGCACGACATTCACAAGTTGCCTTCGGTACAACATCTGATTTAACATCGAGGCATGACGCAAGAATTCTCACTCCTCCAATTGAGTGAGATGATTCATAACCTAATTCCCTACTGATTCATCTTGAAACACGTGCTGCTCAACAACCTGCTTGGAATTTCCAGGCTCTACCATTGTGCTAGTCTTAAGGTCCTCATAGTGAGGTGACAATCTTGCTGCTCTGAATATATCAAAAACCGCCTTTTGGCCATCCACAGTCATCAACCTCTAGCCTGACTTCACCCTTATAACTGCATTAGTGGTGGCCAAGAACCCTCTTCCCAAAATGATGGGAACTGCTACATCGGCCTCATAGTCAAGGATGATAAAATCCACAGGCAAGATGAATGGTCCCAGATCAACACATCTTCAATAATGCCCTCGGGATAAGTGATGGACCTGTTAGCCAACTGCAATGTCACTGTGGTGGGATGTGGTTCTCCTAAACCCAAAGTTCTAAACAACGATGAAGGCATAAGATTGATGCTTTCACCCAGATCACATAATTCTTAGTCGACAGTCGACCTGTCATAACCCGAACATAGGCCCGGATCAAAACATGGGACAAGGAGCCCCGAGAGACTCCAAGTCGATCCATGGAATGAACGTACATCTAACTCAATAAATAAAAGCAGACGAGTTAACATAATGAACCATAACAGAAGTCTGAACACAACGTAGCATTTAAATACATACATAAATATGAAGCTGATTATATACTATGTCTGAAAAGCCTCTAATTCTGATGAGTTGATGGGAAAAGACCCCAACTAACTCTCTTAGTTTGAAACTGAAAATAAAAAGATAACCGATAACAAATGGTCCTTAGGAGATGAGGACTAACCACTGAGAATGGACGCTAACTCTGAAAATTGGGTAATGATGGAGCTGAGTCTGAAGATCGGAGCTTGTATCATAAAATGATACAACATAGAGTATGCGGTCAGTTCATTGAATGTACCGAGTATGCAAGGTAAGTAGAATCTCTTAAATAAGTAAAATCATTTAAAACATGCATAATATAAAACATATTCAAAATAAGAATCTGAGAGTAGGGCTTGCATGTTATTTTCTGAAATCATGATATGAACATAACTGAATATCATAACTGAATCGAATGACCCAAAGCTGAAATATGATAATCATAAGTAAAAATGAACATTGGTTCAAACCTTCTTTAGAACATCTGTGTATATATATTATATATATCATGAATGATAAACATGCATAACTGAAATCATGAGGAAAAATGGGAGACTCTTCATATAATCGACATTACCGTGATAGAGCTTACGTGGTCCTGACTATCACACTCAAGTGGGCAGAATCGTCTAAAGCCTTGCCAGGGCTAAAGGCGCTACCACGATATCGATATCAAGTTGAAGGCCCCTTGAGGCAGGGAAAAGCTCACCAAGAAGGTCTTAAATAATCTGATCATACCTACGTTGGCGTGTAGTTCTGAAGCATAGGGTTGACTGACCCTTAGCCTACTAAGTGTTAGACACTACTCCCAAAAACAGACATATGATCTCCATCGTTTTTCAATGAAGATGACAATCGTCTGTGAAGAAGCTGAATAATCATGTACATATAAAATTTGGAATCATACATGAGGAGCCTTAGCTCAAACCATACCACAAGCTGAACATAAATGGGAGTCTTGACTCCAAAACCATTTAGTAAGCTAATTGACTTGAATTCTTAAATTATACTTGAACATATGGGCTTTCCCAATACTTAAACATGCTTGAAAATACTTGATTCACTTAAAAACATGATCATAGACATGGGTAACTTGAAAAAAATGCTTTTCATCATAAATATCTCATCACGCTTGAACATACATCATAAATCTCAACTTTTATGCACTTCTCATGGATGGGCATTATAATTTATAAAACTTGAACATGATTTATAATTGAAAACATTGTAAAACTTGACCATGAATCATAATTCAATAATAGAACCATACTTAGATCATACCCATGTAGAAGTTTAATAAATTCATGCATTGGGGTAAAACCCCATAGGATCAACATATGGATTTTCATGAATTAGAGAGGGATTGGTCATGGGTGTGAACAAATTCACCCATTCATAACCTTACATACCTGAGAGAATCTGATTCTATAATTTCTCTGATTGCCCAAAGAAGAATTGATGAAAAACTTGAAGGAATTAAGTTTGATCACCACTCTAGACTTCTACTCTTGCATGCATAAATAGGAATAACTTAGAATGAAATTAGCCCTCTTAAAACTCACTATTCATAGCTTAAAATGACGTAGTTTAGGCCTTAGGATCATAGGAATTACAGAAAAACCCTTAATAAACTCACAGGGAGAAACTGACTACTAGTCCTAACGAGGGACTGGATGAGTCGTTACCCCTGCCCACGACTTGTGGTTTCCTATCTTCAAATGCAATGCCAATTTTCCTCAAAGGGTCCCCATGAGGAACTTAACAGCTCGTCACTGGTGACCACGACTCGTGGTCACCTTCTGTTACCTCTACTACCCACAACCTCAAGTCTTTAACCCACTGAAGACCATGACTCACCTAACGAATCATCGCATCTGACCACGACTCGTGGTGTCCAGTCATGGGCTATACTATCAGCTCATCCATCATGTTTCAACTTCCCTTGACCACGGGTGACCTAAAGGCTCGTGGGGTGGACCACAACTCGTGGTCACACCCGTGGTCACCCCACTTTGAAATTTTCAGGGAAGTTAACACTCCTTACCACAAGTCACTTAATGACTCGTGATCAACCTGACAGTTCACAGGATGACTCATTCTGTGACCTGGTGCAAAAAATCCTATTTTCTCTATTTCAACTCTCAGATCTGATTTTAGGGCTTTCAGGGCATTACAATATCTCTCCCTTGAGAACATTCATCCTTGAATGTTGGAAAACATACAGAAAAGCAGAGAAATGCAATCACCATACTCAAATACTGATCATATAAGCTGAAAACTGATGGAATGACTGATGTGCTGTGAATTTAAAGCACTATTGACACTCAAAACTAATAAAATAGCTTATACTTAGGTGTATTTATGTGGATATGAGGCACTTTTTCTTTGATTTTAGTATAAATGGGTGTTGGAACAATAAATTCCAAAAGGAAGCTAAAAGTGTGCAAAAAAAAGGGCAAAAGTGCAGATCACTGTACAATTCGTAGGATGGACCCACGAGTCATATAGGGGACCTTGATCAAAAGCTGAACGTTAACCTGGAAGACTGAACTTATGAAACTTGTCAGGGATCATAACATGGTAGTACGAGTCGTGGTAAGCCATTCGTGATGAAATCCATAAGAATTGCACAGAAGGACGATTCTTAGTACTAGAGCACCATACGACCCGTGAGATGAAAGTATGAGTTGTACCATACCGGTCGTGGTGAAGTTTAGAAAAAGCTCAACAGATCCAGATCAAGCCACAAGTGTCATTGTACGAGTCGTAGCATGTTGGTACGAATCTTACCTTGGCCCAACACTTAGCCAAAATTAAGCCAACACTTCAAGCCACGAGTAGCTGTCATGGTTCGTGAGAAGCTCCTACGAGTCATAGGTGGACCCATGACGAGGTCGACTATAGATATTGAAAGCAGTCCTGTTAGTTTAGGAAAAGAATTCTTGTGTCCTTATAAATACTTTTTTATGTTTTATTTTTAATAGAGGACGACGAGTAGACATAATTCTAGTAGGAAAACATTGTAGTAAGCAATTTTACATCATTGGAGGAGAGAATTGAGTAGGTTCAACCTTGAGATCAACCTTTTCTTGAATTCATCTTGTTCTTGCTACTTGTTATTCAAAATTTCATGGTTTAATTGAAGAAGTAGTTTTTCTCAATCATCTTTGTAAGTATTGTTATGTGTTTTCGATAATGAACACAAATCACAACCTTGCAACTATGAGAGGCTAAAACCTCCATAGCTAGGGTTGTGGGAACCATGGTGGATTAACTAGTTAGGGTTGCACAAAGTGAGTCTAAAACCAATACTAAATACTTATATTGTATTCTCTTCATCTTTAATGATTCTTAGTGGTGTACAATGTTAAGAAGTGCTGGAATTCTTTACTTTCTTTGGTCGAAGAGGTAGAGATTAGAAAAAGAGAATTATCACAGAGCCTTGATCTTGATGATCATTGTATTAACTTGAGCTGTGGTCACATGATAGTTATATCTGGAACTTAGTGATTACGGTTAGTTTGCAAAACTCATGAGACATGGTTGAGTAATTGAGGATAGTCATTCAATAGGGATTGGTTGATCGTTTGAATGAATCTAAGTTATCAGTTCTATAAGTAAAGTATTGGAATAGGTCACGAGTGTATACCCAAAGCTGTTATGAACCCATGGGGAACACAAACCCTAGTTATCCTTAATTATTGAATCACAAATATAATCTTGACTGCTGTTTATTTTTATTATTGTTTTTATTATAATTCCCCCATTGTGAAGTAATTACCATACAAGTTCATCTATAGACTGTAATCTAGATCTTCCATCTTCCCTGTGGGTTCGACCCCAACCAATAAGTTTGGGTTCTTTATTGACAGCGTCCGCTTCATACTTCAGTTGGAAGTGTGGTTTAAGCATTATCAAAAGGTAGCTCTGTTGCCGTGGAATACGGCTAAGACTAGGTTATTTTCTTGTATTTGACTTTTTGGTAATTATTTCCTTAATTACATTTATTTTTGTGTTTTTCTTTGATACCCGCAGGCTGTCCTCCGGTGGATGCCAAGCACTCGGAGTAGAGGAGACCCCCTTGTTCCACTCAATTCCGAAATCGAATGAACACTGCATAAAATGGAAAACCCTGAGTAGAGAGAAGCCCGCTTAGCTGAATAAGCTAGGAAAACCAAGATATCTCAGTTCACTGCACTTCAGCAAGCTGGTGATGATAGAGATGAGGTGGTAAACACTGGTCGATATTGGAGGGGCAACCGAGCTCAGAGATTTTCCCCTCAGTTCTTCGATGACGCTGATCCAGATATTGATGAGGTTGGGTCAACTGGATAGATTGTGCCACCAACACTGCCCGCTGGGGCCAAATTTGATATTATGAGAACCATGATTCAACTGCTAAACATGAAGGGGGTGTTCAGTGGCTATGCAGCGGATGACGCCAACCTACATTTGAAGAACTTTGTAGGAATATGCAAGGCATACAGGTTGCCCGTAGTAAGCCAGGATGCAATAAGACTCTGACTCTTCCCTTTCTTTATAAGGGGAAGCTACTTTGTGGTTATCGGAGTTGCCCAACGACTCCATAACCAATTGGAGGGAGCTTAAACAAGCCTTCATGGAGAGATTCTTTCCCCCATCAAGGATGTTACAATTACAAGATGAGATCTATAATTTTTGGCAGATTATGACGGAGGCACTTCCTGAAACTTGGTTGAGGTTCAAAAAGAAGTTGACTAAGTGCCTGAACCATAAAATCCCAGATGACAGTTTGTTGGAAATCTTTTACAGGTCACTTAATGATAGCACCAAGGCTGTAGCAGACATGATGGCGGGTGGAACATTGATGAGTCACACCTGGGAGGAAGTAGCCACTATCCTTGAAAGGGTGAAGAAGACAAATAGGGCCTGGCATAAGAGGGAGGCTAATGCAGTGGAAGGTACATATGATGTTGGTTTGACTGAAGACCAACAAAGGAAGGAGGAAGAATGCGATCAGGAGTTTGCTCACATGCGCACATCATTGGATTTGCTGACAAAGCATATCATGGGATCAGGAGCCAAAAAGGTAAATACAGTGGGAACACAAGGAAGGAAGCAGGGAGCAGAACACTTTGATTCTGAGGAAGAGGCAAACTTCCTAGATGGTCAAGTGGCGGGTTTTTGAGCCAATGCCCAAGCTTCTAGACAAGACAATTGGCGCCAAGGTTCTGGAAATCAAGGTCGAAACCAATACAGAGACAACTATAATAGGAACGGGTTCAGAGATAGGATCCGTGGTCGTGAGCGAGAGGGAGAATGGAGAAGGAATGATGGATATCGAAATGACCGGGCTGGAGTCTATGTGCCTCCTAATGCACGAGAAGCGGAAGCCAAACAATCAAAGTTGGAGAGTATGATGGCCGAAATGCTGAAAAAAGTGAGGTCCATGGATGATCAGTTAAAAAAAATTCGAAGTGACTTATCTAGCATGGGTCAGAAAGTAGAATCTCACGCCACCGCCATCAAGCAGATAGAGCACCAACTTGGGCAACTTCCGGCATCAACGAACCCAAGACAAAAGGGTACACTTCCTAGAAACACTATCCAGAATCCAAAGAATGATACTCGTTGCATGGCAGTGATGACTAGGAGTGGTAAAACCACATTTGACCCCCCATTCCCTATGGAAGTTGAAAAGAGGAAAGAGAGCATGATGGAGGAAGAAGATATTGGTGATGAGACACAACATGATGAGTTGCAAGAGGCCCCTAAGGGTGAGAAGAAAGGAGACATTGATCAAGGGGAAACTCTAGTGCAAAAGGCTATCCTGAGACCACCGCCACCATTCCCACAAAGGATGAAGAAAAAGGTAGACAATGGTAAGTTCCAAAAATTTCTTTCAATGCTCAAACAACTTTCTGTGAATATACCATTGGTCGAAGCACTAAAGCAGATGCCGGGATATGCAAAATTCATGAAGGACCTGGTGACGAAGAAAAGATCTGTAGGCTATGAGCCGGTTGACAATGTCCATCACTGCAGTGCCATAGCAACAAGGGTCTTAGCTCAGAAAAAGGAAGACCCAGGTACCTTCATGATACCTTGTACCATCGGTAATGTCGAGTTCGCAAGGGCGCTCTCTGATCTGGGAGCTAACATTAATCTGATGCCCTTGGCGGTCTTCAAGAAGCTAGGATTGGGAGCTCTCACACCAACCAACATGCGGCTACTGATGGCCGATAGAATAGTAAAGAAACCAGTGGGCATCCTAGTTGATGTGATCATCAAGGTTGATAAGTTTATATTCCCAACAAACTTCGTGATCTTGGATTGCGAGGTCGATTATGAGGTCCCCATCATTCTGGGAAGACCATTCCTCACCACTGGGAGAGCTCTAGTAGATTTGGAAGCTAGCCTATTGAAGTTCAGGCTAAACAAAGAAGAGGTTACTTTCAACATCTATCGAACTATGAAGTAACCAAAGGAATTTAGTGTGATCTCAGTACTTGAGTATGAGTCACTTGATGAATTAAGAGATCTACATCATGCCGCGACGTTAAATCAGGCGCTACATGAGAGGCAACCCATGGAAGGCAAAGTCTGAGTAGCCACAGGTATGTCCTTTTCCATTCAAGCTTATATTTTGTGCTTTGGGGACGAAGCTCATTCTTTTAAAAGGGGGGGGGGGGTGTCCTTGTGTTTTGGGATATTTTTGGTCGACTAAGGGTTTTTCTTGTCGTATTCTTTTCCCTCAGACATGCGATCTAGTAGAACTGGCATGTATTAGGATTTTTTTATTTTTAGTTGTGATTTTTGTTTGATTAGAAAATAACTTAGGAATACTCAGCCATTGGATATGCACTACTTTTGTTGTTTTTGAAAAATTGACCCTATTTAAAAATTTTTCTATGTATTTGTGACAACTATGCATGATTTCTGTGGATCATGTTGTGTCATTTAGTTATTAATAGTTCTAGTCTTGTTAATCCATGTATGAACCAGACAGGTAAAGTGAAAATAGTTCATATACCATGTGTGACTGAGGTCTTAGTAGTTGTTGCGGTATGTTGTTGAAGATCTAGAACTTGCCTGGTTGGTCTCTGCATAGGTTGAGGATGGTTGGTTAGGATATGATCATTGGCCATTTGTGTGTTAGCTCAATTTTAGCCTATATTGCCCTACCAAAGTGTCATGAATCCCTTGATCCTAAGTTTGAGCCTTAATTGACCATATTTCTTTGATTTATCTGCTAACCGTACCCATTTGTTTATAATGAACTTGTTTGGCCCTGGTCCTTCCTTAGATATTGTGAACCTCAACATAAGAAAAATGCTTAAGTTAAGGGTGGCTAAAGTAGGGGTGCATAAATGGTGGGAACGGGAGAAAAGGAAAGAAAAGAAAAAGAAGAAAAAGAAAAGAAAATGGTGGAAAAAAAGTGTGGTGAGGTGAAAAAGTAAAAAGCTAAAAATTTGAGAATATTGAAAAAAGAAGAGAAAATCCAAATAGCTTGAAAGTGTTGAAAAATGTGAAAAATCACCTCACCCATGCAAATGTTTATAAAAGGGGAAAACGAGAAGAAAAGGAGACAAAAAGAATGAAGGGTGAAATAGGAGAATGATGTAGCCAATGAATGTAGTGCCAAGGAAGGGATAGTCACTAATGTAATCTTTCATATTTATCATGTCCAACCCTATGCCTACATTACAAGCCATATCAAGTCCTGTAGTGATCTTAATTTAACCATTTAACAAACCAAAGTAGAGAAAATAAGGGCAAGCCTATGGTATCTGATGCATAATACTTGTTTGAGAGAGTGAGTGTTTCATTTGCCTAGTCCCATGTTTCAGTAGATACTTCATACTAGAGTGGGGACTTCATTTTTTGTGAGAGTACATGGATTATGTTTACTTTTACCATTGGTCTGTGTGAAACACATAGGTGATGAATTGATTGCTTGTTGGTAGCTAGATGACACGTCTTGATCCCTGAATATGATGTTTTGATGTTGCTTGTAATACATTACATGATGATGTTTCAAGATGAAGGGTCAATAGAGTTTGTATATACAGTGCACAAATTTGTTTGAGTTTTGGCTATAGTATCTTAAGTTTATTTTCTAGTTGAGCATCGTGTTTAGTTTTTCTTTTTCTTTGCCTGAGGACATGCAAAAGTCTTAAGTTGAGGGTGTTGATGTGCTGTGAATTTACAGTACTATTGACGCTCAAAACTTAGAAAATAGCATGGACTTAGGTGTATTTATATGGATATGAGGCACTTTTCCTTTGATTTCAAGATAAATGGGTCTTGGAACAATAAATTGCAAAAGGAAGCTAAACGTGTGCAAAAAAAGGGCAAAAGGTGCAGATCACAGTATGATCCATAGGATGGACCTACGAGTCGTACTGAGGACCTTGATCAAATGCTTAAAGTTAACCTGGAAGACTGAACTTATGAAACTTTTCACAGCTCGTACCATGGTAGTACGAGTCGTGGTAAGCCAGTCGTGATGAATCCAAAATAATTGCACAGAAGGCTGATTCTCAGTATGAGAGCACCCTACGACCCGTGAGATGAAAGTATGAGTCGTACCATACTGGTTGTGGCGAAGTTCAAAAAAAGCTTAAAAGATCAGGATCAAGCCACCAGTGTCATTGTACAAGTCGTAGCATGTTTGTACCAGTCGTACCTTGGCCCAAAACATAGCCAAAATTCAGCTAACACTTCAAGCCACGAGTAGCTATCATGGTTTGTGAGAAGCCCCTGGGAGCCGTAGGTGGACCCGTGATGAGGTCGGCTACAGATATGGAAAACAGTCCTGTTAGTTTAGGAAAAGGATTCTTGTGTCCCTATAAATACTTTTTATGTTTTATTTTTAACAGAGGACGACGAGTAGACTTAATTTTAGTAGAAAAACATTGTAGTAAGCAATTTTATATCATTAGAAGAGAGAATTGAGTAGGTTTAACCTTGCGATCAACCTTTTCTTGAATTCATCTTGTTCTTGCTACTTTATATTCAAGATTTCATGGTTTAATTGAAAGAATAGTTTTTCTCAATCATCTTTGTAAGTATTGTTATATGTTTTCAGTAATGAACACAAATCACTACCTTGCAACTATGAGAGGCTAAAACCTCCATAGCTAGGGTTGTGGGAACCATGGTGGATTAACTAGTTAGGGTTGCACAAAGTGAGTCTAAAACCAATACTAAATACTTATATTGTATTCTCTTCATCTTTAATGATTCTTAGCGGTGTACAACTTTAGGAAGTTCCAGAATTCTTTACTTTCTTTGGTGGAAGAGGTAGAGATTAGGAAAAGAGAATTATCACGGAGCCTTGATCTTGATGATCATTGTATTAACTTGAGTTGTGGTCGCAGGATAGTTATATATGAAACTTAGTGATAACAGTTAGTTTGCATTCTCATGAGACTTGGTCGAGTAATTGAGGATAGTCATTCAATAGGGATTGGTCGATCGTTTGAATAAATCTAAGTTATCAGTTCTATAAGTAAAGTATTGGAATAGATCACGAGTGTATACCCAAAGCTGTTATGAACCCATGGGGAACACAAACCCTAGTTATCCTTTAATTATTGAATCAAAAATATAATCTTGACTGTTTTTTATTTTTGTTATTGTTTTTTATTATAATTCCCCCATTGTGAAGTAATTACCATACCAGTTCATCTATCGGCTGTAATCTAGATCTTCCATATTCCCTATGGGTTCGACCCCAACCTATAAGTTTGGGTTCTTTATTGACAACGTCCGCTTCATACTTCAGTTGGAAGTGTGGTTTGAGCTTATCAATGACTAACTCTAATTTGAACTACATGACTGAACTGAACTCATGAATCATACATATATCCATTTACATGAAAGAAACCAGGGCACATGAACTGAATACGAAACTGAATAGAGTACTAAGGGGGAACTGATACCTCAAGTTGAAACTGAGCTGGTAGGGAATAGATGTCGGCATTCTGCCATCATATCTGCTTCGGCTTCCCATGTAGCTCCCTCAACATACTGATTTCTCTATAAAACATTAACTAAAGCTACTTCTTTGTTCCTTAGCCTGCCAACCTGCCGATCCAATACCTACACTGGAACCTCTTCATAACTAAGGCTGTACTCACACCGACACTATCCGTCGAAACAACTGGATTTGTGTCACCCAAACACTAATTTAGGAGCAATACATGGAAAACTGGGTGGACTGAAGCTAATTCTGAGGGCAACTCTAACTTATATTCTACCTTGCCAATGATCTTGGGCAAATTTATATGCCCAAGTGATACTCAAATATGTCATTTTACCTTGTTTATCTATCGATGTCTGTACATTCTCATGTGAATTGTAATAAAATGTGAATTTATACTAACCAACATGATTAGCGTTGTTTTGCAGGAAAAATATAAAGTTATGGAGCTAAGATGCATGTTGGGAGAGATCGGGATTGGACTCGGAAGCTAGCAAAGGAAAAAGCACAAGGAAGGCACGAATTAAAGGGGCTCCGTGATGGAGCCGTGTCACGCTGCCATCGCAGATGCATTCTGCCTGGATGGTGAAATTATGCCTAATTCTAGTGAAGGTGCGCGTTGGGGCTGTGGCACGTTGGCCTAGCCCCACGTTGCATGTCGTGCCATGTTGGGCCTTAATACCTGGACGACCGGATTCCAGTAAGGGTCCGCATTGGTGGCGTGTCACGGAGGCAGTGCTCTGCGATGCACTCCGTGACACGTTGCTTGTTATTCCGGAAAAAATTCCCACTAATATAAATAGAACACTTAGGTTTTATTTTTAAGAATTCTGACTTGGTGGAGCAACAACGTGGGTTACAGGCCGTTGAGGGGACGAAATTCTTAGGGTTCTTCTCTAACTCTTTCTTCTTTATTTCAATTGATTGTATGATTTACACTCATTTAATGATGTTTAATCCACAGATGAGTGGCTAAATTCACTTCTTGCTGAGGTTAAGAACATTTGTATTGAAATGTAATTATTGATCAATTGGTTTTTCATCTTGTCTTCCATGGTTGTTCTATTGATTCTTGTTCTTACTGCATTAATGTCTGGGGCCAATGTTAATATATATCTAAAAAGTCCGGTTTCACTCGAGAGAGCAAGAAATTGGAAAGTTGTGAATTGATAGGGTATGATCTTTTCTTAGTTTGGAAAAATTGAGAGTTGATTTACCTTCAGGATAGAGATATACCTGAAAGTCGTATTAGTCAATTAAGGAATCAATTTTGTATGGCTAGAACATGAATTTCTTTTTATCACAGAGATGTAGGTGGAAGGTTCATGATTCTTAAGTTGGGTTAAATACGAGAGTTTTAATCCATAGGAAATAATTCTTGACTAGCAACCAGAGGAAAGATTAATCAAATTGTATCGATAATTTATTTCTCTACATGTTCATTTTAGCCTCAGCATGCTCACACTTTTAGTTCAGACTCAAATTGTATATTCGTTTTAGACTTAGTATAAAATTAGGAAACAAAATATCAAAATCTTCTTCATACTGTTGTCTGCAATTTAGAGTTAAAGTTTATTGACACTTGATTAGATTGCTACCTTAGTCCAGTCTCTGTGGGATCGATACTTGGCTTACTTGAGCCACTTTATTACTTGTTTGACCACGTGCACTTGCGTGTAGTTGTGAAAAACACCGAACAAGTTGTTGGTTCCGTTGCCGGGGACTGGAAATTGGTAAATTTTTCTGAAGTGTTAGTTTACTATTTCTTCTTAGTGTTGACAACTTGGTCTTAGCCTGTATTTTGCAAATACTAATTTCTGTTGAAAACTGGCAAGAGGCAAGGAGCTGGTGGACTCATATTTAGAGCCGGAAAGACAATTTCATTGTCAAAGGAGAGAAGCTCTAGAGAAAAAGCTGCAGTTGCTCAAACAAACAATCCTGGAGCAACAACAGAATCCACCAGTTGTAAGGGCAATGTTAGTGCCCGAGGACATGGCAGCTAGGCCGGTTCGCGAGGTGGCAATCCCACATGCTAACAATGTCACATCTAGCATCCGCAAACTTGAGCCAGGAGGGAGGTTCAAGCTTAAACAAAACATGGTGCAATTGCTGAGCACCAGCGGGCAATTCACCATGAGGATCCATAGCAACATCTCCAAAAAAGTTTGGACATAAGTGACACTTACATCCCCGCTGGAGTGTCATCAGATTATGTCAGGCTTACATTGTTCCCATTCTCACATTTAGGAGAAGCTAAGAGGTGGTTGAAAGTTGAGCCACCTAATTCCATTACCACGTGGGATGATCTTGCAAAGAAATTCTTGATACGGTTCTTCCCATCCGGTATAACATCAAGACTTAGAAGTCAAACTCTGAGTTTTAAACAGAGAGAGGGAGAGAATCTGTATCAGGCCTGGGAGAGATTCAAATCTATGTTGCGGGATTGTCCTCATCATCACCAATCCAATGATGTGCTGGTGCATACTTTCATAGAGGGTTTGGAACCCCACACAAAAATCTTGCTAGACTCAGCAGCTGGGGGACAAGCATTGGAGAAAACTTATGAGGAGCTGTATACCTTGTTAAACTGTATTTCGCAGGGAAATCCAGAGTGGAATGCGGACTCTTCTAGAGGAGGAACAAGGAAAGCAGCAAGAGTCTTAGAAGTGGATGGTTTTATAGCTATTGCTGCACAGATAGCTGCATTACAGAATCAACTCAATACCCACTTCAGCAATATGGGCATGAATCATTCTCAAGCCCCAGTGAATGTAGTGCAGCAGATTTGGTGTGAAGTGTGCGGGAGTAGTGAACACTCAGCTGAGTGTTGTGGAGAAAATCCTGATTCAGTGAACTTTATTGGTAATGCACAGAGAAACAACCACCTACAGTATGGAAACAACTACAATTCCAACTGGAGGAATCACCTGAATTTCTCTTGGGGTAGCAATGGCCATCAAGGACAAAGTTCGAGTCAGGGGGCACAGAGAAATCAAGGAGGGCAGCAGAACTATCAGTCACAATACAGAAGCAATAATGCACCTCCTCCACCACCATCACCCAGCATCGAGGAAATGTTCAAGACAATGATAGCTAACCAAGCTCAATTACAGGCTGACTATGTGAAATTGGCAGCCGAGGTAAAGAACAATCAGTTAGCTACAAAGGCGCTGGAGTACTAGTTTGGGCAATTTGCTGGAGCCCAAAACACCAGGCCTAGAGGAGGACTTCCGAGTGACACTGATCCCAACCCCAAGCAAGTGAATGTAGTGACCACAAGGAGTGGTTTACATCTTAAAGAGGTGGAACCAAAAAGACCACCTCAACAGTCGGGAGCAGCAGAAACTGAGAGGGAGCAAAGTGATGAGAGGGGGAAGAAAAAGGATGCTGAACCAGAAAGACCACCAACCCCGTTCCCTCAACGATTAAAGAAACACAAGGAGGAGGCGTGTTTCAAAAAGTTCATGGAGGTGCTTAAACATGTACACATTAACTTACCGCTTGTTGATGTTTTGTAGGGAGTGCCGAAGTACGCAAAGTATATTAAGGACATCGTGGAGAATAAAAGCAGGTTGACTGAGTACGCTACGGTGGCTCTTACAGAGGAGTGCACTTCCCGGATACAAAATAGGTTTCCCATAAAGATCAAGGACCCTGGGAGCTTTACAATACAAATTACAATTGGGCAGAGTATCCGAGCTCGCGGATTGTGTGATTTGGGAGAGAGCATTAACTTGATGCCAACATCGGTATTCAAGAAGTTGGGGCTAGGGAGTCCTAGACCAACAACAGTGATCTTGCAACTAGAAGATCGTTCCTTGGCAAGACCTGATGGCATTGTGGAGGACGTGCTGGTGCAAGTGGGCTCCCTCATCTTCCCGGTAGACTTCGTTGTGCTGGACTTCAAGCCAGACGCGAAAGTTCCATTTATTTTGGGACGTCCTTTCTTGGCGACCGGGAAAGCGCTGATTGATGTAGCTGCAGGGTAGCTAACCATGTGAGCACACGATAAGGTGGAGGTGTTTGACGTGCACAAGGCCACCAAGCTCCCGGCCATGTACGAGGAACTCTCAGTGATCAACGTGATTAATCAAGCTGATGTTGTCCAGAGCGTTAAGTCACGGGAGTTATTTGGGAAACCACCGGAGAGGTGTTAGCATGACAGGGGTGAGGACGGTGGTCGAGAGAAAATGTCCGTCACCCTAGAGGATGACTTAGCTTAATGATGTCGAGCCGCGACGGTAAACCAGGCGCTGCACGGAAGGCAACCCATGAAGATTTTTGTAATATTTTATTAGATTTCGTAAAAAAAAATAAAGTAGAAAATAAAAACAAAATTTGTATTTTATGTGAAACCTATAAATTCTAACCAATTTCTTGTTGTGAGATGAATTTCAGGTTGAACGGAGGATAAATGTGCAAAGGACCGCAAAGGAAAAATCGAGGTAAGAAAAATAATAAAAAGTGGCAAAACAGTGAGCCCACGCGATCGCTCCGTGTCACGGAGGAGGGCCTCCGCATTACCCTCCGTGACACGTTGAAGGTAATTCTGGAATTTTTACAAATTCCAGAACACCTGCGCGATGGCTCCATGTCACGGAGGGCATTCTCCGTATTACCCTCCGTGACACGTTGAGGGTAATTTCGCGTCGGGTCACATCGGGTCGCCAGGTGACCCGCGCGAAAAACCTTTTTTTAACCCCTTTTTTCCGTCATTTTTCCCATTTTTCCACTCCCCTCCGCAACAAACAACCCAAAACCCCCCTTCCCCAACGTGACACGGACTAGAAGCTCAAATTTGTCAACTTTTCTTCGATATCCTCGAATTGAAGGTATGTTTGTTAACTTTATCTCATTTCTTGCCTTATTTTTCCAATTTTTGGCATAGGAAGTGAGGAAAACTTTCCCTAGGTGTAAATGAGCATGAATTCATGTAAATTATTGTTGATTGATGTTCATAGTATTGTTGTGATGGTATGAACTCTATAAATACATGTTTGATTGAAATTCTTGCAAAATTTTTGCTAGGGTTAGAATTCAAATATGAAGAAGTTAAAATTGAGTTGAAATGTGAAATTCTTCTTGGTTTGTGCATGTTGGGTGAGGAAAATTATGTTGTGCTTAACGTTAAGACGATTAGGGCGCGACAGATTGTCGGGTTAATGAAGTTGTTGAAATTGCATAGAAATTGGGAGAATTGTATCGGTTTTATTGATAGAAATGTTTGCTAAGTTCTATGTGATGAAATGTGAATGATGGTAATGTTCTGGTTAGCTGTACGAAGTATGAGTAGTACAAAAGAATTTATACCGTCGAATTCTCTGAATGCACGAGGCATAGTTGTTGTGTTTTGTTTTTTTGGTAAATTGGAAATAAGTATGATCTTGCTGTAATGCTGTGATTGTGGCTAAAGACTAAGTGTGGGGTGGCGTAGCTTAACCCAACCTTAGTCGAAGCACATTTTAATTTGAATAACATTGGGACTGTCTATTTGGTTTGACAGGAACGATGGCAAGCAAGTAAGAAAAAGGGAAGGGCACATCTACATCGGGTGCAGGAAGGAAAAGAAGTATACTGGGAACAGCAGTCCCAGCAGCACCAGCGGTTCCACGCGGCCAACGCCGTCAATATGGAACCCGATGGGTGACAGAGGAGGGGAAGAAATGGTACACAAAGCATAAGGAAAGAAAATACTTCCCCGAAGAACACATTGCTAGGGAACCGTTGGCACAGGAGTTTCCCAGGATTGTCCACAGGATTGAGGCAGCCGGGATGAACTTCATCTTTGAAGAGCCCAAGGAGTGCAACCTGCACCTGATTCGGGATTTCTACGCCAACTGGAACCCGACACTCAGAAGTCACACCATAAAGATAAGGGGGTAGATAGTCACTTTTGAGCCCCATCACCTTAATGCCATCTTGGGGGCGCGGGACACAGATGCCCATGTGCTTCGGCAGCTGAATATCACTCCACCATATGCAGACATCAGACGCACTTTGTGTGGAGCTTGGTCTACAGCACGGTGGAGCAGGTATAAGGAGAGGGGCTACCATCAGACATTGCCCTACTCACAGATGAACTGGAAAGCTAGGATATGGCTTAAGATTGTTTGTTCCTGCCTGATCCCGGGGGTGCATATGACAGATGTCACCCAGGATCATGTGTGCTAGGTATACGCCCTGATGAAAGGGCTGGAGATCAATGTCGGGGCGATGATCATCTCCGCCATGAAGAGAGCCCGTTTGCATCAAGGGCACAGGTACGGGTTTGGTGGCTTACTGACCACGTTCTTGAGGGGCCTGGATATTGAGGAGGAGGCCCTTGACTACATCCTGCAGATGGAGAGGCGGGCCTTAGATGTCACCAAAACTAAGGCACCCGACACCACTCACGGGCCAGTGTTTACACTAGTCGAGCGACATGCTCGGGATGATCAGTACATGGCTCACATGTTCGGGATGCAGATTCTCTAGCTGCGCATTGGCGGGAGGCCAGCAACAGAAGATGAGCTATGGCAGCTCGAGCTAGACTACCTTTTTGGCAAAAATGTCAGGGCTCTATACCGAGTGGGGCCAGCTTTTGTGGAGCCCACTGAGAATGATGTCCCCACATATGAGGAGACAAGTCGTGATGACTCCGATATAGAGTCAGATGATGACGACGGGGGCGATTCAAACATAGGAGACGAGGCAGCCGCACCTGACGAAGAAGTGGAATACTTTGATTGATCAGGGAGTTTCACCACCTACTTTCGTACTATGCTGAATTTTGTGAACATTGGGGACAGTGTTTGATTTAAGTGTGGGGTGGGAGTAGTTAGGTGTTGGTTGCTGTTGTTATTAATGTATGTCTCTGTTCTGTTGTTGTGCCTGGATAAACTTGTGACCCTGTGATTTTTGTGTGTATGTTTGTATTGTAATTAAGGTGAAGCTGTTGTGTGTTGTTGAATGTTGTTAGCTGGTTTTGTACATATCTTTGTTTTATCAAAATTATCGATATATTTTTAAAAGTTTTTGTGAAATTGTTATTTTGGGTTTCTCGGCTTTTGTTTTCAGTTCTTTTATAGAGAATAGTCCCATTGAACCGAAGTCGTAATTAGTGACCGTTCCCTATGATGGATGGATGACGACCGTCTTAAGGGAAATGTAGTCGTTAGGAGTAGATTTCTTTTGTTCATTTTTCTTTTAGTTTTTTCTTTTATTGGTTTGCATCCCAAAACTTGTCGTTACTTTATGGTTGCGAAATTATGGTTGCGTGTTGTACATGATATTTGAAATGCAAAGGTGATTCATATGAAAGCATGCAACTTTGTAAATATGTTGAGATACCTAGGCCATAGAGTTCGATTCGGTGTGATTGAGGCTTAATGCTTGAATTCTTGTAATTAGCTGATTGAAGAGTCTATGAATATGTCTTGAGTTGAGCATGTGAAATGAGTGTATGGTGAGGTTTCGTTTCTTCCATGCTATTGTGAAGTGTCTAGAACTTGCCTGGTGTGTGTACAAAATGAAATGAAGGATGTGTATTGTAGGAAAGGATATAGGCATTTCTTTGCTTTAACCGAAAGTTTTTTTTCATTATCGTACCTACCTTGAATGTACACCCTAGTTAGCCCATTGAGCCTTTAGCCTATTTCTTTCTTTTGTCAAAAAGGTGTAAACCGAGCTTAACCCCTTCTTTCCATTATCCGTGAATTTGATCCAAAACTCTTAAGCGCTCAAGAAAAAAATAATTAAATAATTTTCCCACAGTGCCAGGAAGTGAGAATTTTGAAAAGAAAAGAAAAAGCAGAGTGATGAAAGGAAAGAAAAGGTCGAAGGTGCACTTGGTATAAATTAAATATGATGAAGATGTATAAATAATCTTTGTTATTAAGTCAAGTGTGCTTAAAGATATGGGGTTGAAAATAAAGAAAAACTTCAAGAATGGGATGATGAAGGAAGAAACAATGTCCATAAGGTTGATGGGATGGATTGAAAGAACGCTTAAGGAGACTAGTTGTTATTATTGGTTAGCTCAGTATTTGCTAGTTCCGTAGCTTACATTACAACCCGTTAAGTCCTACGTGATCTTACATCATGTGTCCTTATATTAGTGGAGTAATACACTAAAGGAAAGCCTATGGTTCATGTCATGATGCATGTGAATTCTTTTGGGGGAGAGAGCGAAATCTTGTTTATATGCCCCTGCATGTAATGTTTTGAGTTCATGTGATTAAAAAGGGGAAAATTCTCTCGTGTGGTGAGGGCACATGCTCGACGAGAGATTAAAATTCGTGTCGGATATCTTGATCAGCTTATTTGCATGAGTTTGCCGATATCGAGAGTCGATTCTTGAGTCTAGGAGGTCTTAATGTGTTGAAGGTCATTGTATTGATAAGACAATGCATGTTTTCTTGATGATTTGCTGTATTAAATAATCGGTATAACCGTAGCTTGAATTGTCGAGCCAAAGTAGCCAGGATGGGGTGTCAATTGCATGAGGTGTAAGATTATTGTTCGGGGACAAACAAGGATTTAAGTGTGGGGTAAGTGATCTTGGGAAAATTTATATGCCCAAGTGATACTCAAATGTGTCATTTTACCTTGTTTATCTATCGATATTTGTACATTCTCATGTGAATTGTAATAAAATGTGAATTTATACTAACCAACATGATTAGTGTTGTTTTGCAGGAAAAATATAAAGTTATGGAGCTAAGATGCATGTTGGGAGAGATCGGGATTGGACTCGGAAGCTATCAAGGGAAAAAGCACAAGGAAGGCACGAATTAAAGAGGCTCCGCGATAGAGCCGTGTCATGCTTCCATCGCGGATGCATTCTGCCTGGATGGTGAAATTATGCCTAATTCCAGTGAAGGTGCTCGTTGGGGCCGTGGCACATTGGCCTAGACCCGCGTTGCACGCCGTCCCACGTTGGGCCTTAATACCTGGACGACCGGATTCCAGTAAGGGTCCGCGTTGGTGGCGTGTCACGGAGGCAGTGCTCTGCGATGCACTCCGTGACACGTTGCTTGTTATTGCGGGAAAAATTCTACTAGTATAAATAGAACACTTAGGTTTTATTTTTGAGAATTCTGACTTGGTGGAGCAAGAACGTGGGTTACAGGCAGTTGAGGGGACGAAATTCTTAGGGTTCTTCTTTAACTCTTTCTTCTTTATTTCAATTGTTTGTATGATTTACACTCATTTAACGATGTTTAATCCACAAATGAGTGGCTAAATTCACTTCTTGCTGAGGTTAAGAACATTTGTATTGAAATGTAATTATTGATCAATTGGTTTTTCATCTTGTCTTCTATGGTTGTTCTATTGATTCTTGTTCTTACTGCATTAATGTGTGGGCAATGTTAATGTATATCTAAAAAGTCCGGTTTCACTCGAGAGAGCAAGAAATTGAAAGTTGTGAATTGATAGGGTATGATCTTTTCTTAGTTTGGGAAAATTGAGAATTGATTTACCTTCAGGATAGAGATATACCTGAAAGTCGTATTAGTCAATTAAGGAATCGGTTTTGTACGGCTAGAACATGAATTTCTTTTTATCATAGAGATGTAGGTGGAAGGTTCTTGATTCTTAAGTTGGGTTAAATACGAGAGTTTTAATCCATAGGAAATAATTCTTGACTAGCAACTGGAGGAAAGATTAATCAAATTGTATCAATAATTTATTTCTCTACATGTTCATTTTAGCCTCAGCATTCTCACTCTTTTAGTTCAGACTCAAATTGGATATTCGTTTTAGACTTAGTATAAAATTAGGAAACAAAATATCAAAATCTTCTTCATACTGTTGTCTGCAATTTAGAGTTAAAGTTTATTGACACTTGATTAGATTGCTACCTTAGTCCAGTCTCTGTGGGATCGATACTTGGCTTACTTGAGCCACTTTATTACTTGTTTGACCACGTGCACTTGCGTGTAGTTTTGAAAAACACCGAACAGCCAACCCGTTTCACAATCCGGTATGAGCCAACATAAAGGGGAATGAGTTTCCATTTCTTTTCGAACCTCATCACTCCCTTCATGGGAGACACCTTCAGAAACACCCAATCATCAGCTTCATACTCAAGTTCTCTCCTCCTCACATCTGCATAGGACTTTTGTCTACTTTGTGTTGTTTTCAACCTGTCCCATATAAGCTGAACCTTCTCCATGGCCTAATGGACTAAATTTGGTCCTATCATTGCAGCATCACCGACTTCAAACCAACCAATAGCGATCTACATCTCCGCCCATAGAGAGCCTAAAATGGAGCCATCTGAATGTTGGAATGGTAGATGTTATTGTATGCGAACTCGATAAGAGGCAAATGGTCATCCCAA
This sequence comes from Datura wrightii, assembly GCA_035772735.1. NCBI lineage: Eukaryota > Viridiplantae > Streptophyta > Magnoliopsida > Solanales > Solanaceae > Datura > Datura wrightii. Next base: position 76,598,193 of record JASDFA010000010.1, on the reverse strand, counting down.
CTATCCTTGGAGTAAATCACACATGCCCTCAACATGTCCTCGAGAGTCTAAATTGTCTGCTCCGCTTGAACATCCGTTTGCGGGTGAAATGTTGTACTGAGCGTGACCTAAGTACCAAGTCCTTTTTGAAACGATCTCTAGAACTGAGAGGTAAACTAAGTACCTCTGTCTGATATGACGGACAAGAGCACTCCATGCAACCAAATCAGCTCTCAGACGTATAGTTTGGCATTACCCCCCGCTGAATCAGTAGTTTTGACTGGTAGAAAATGAGCGGCTTTGGTCAACCTGTCCACGACCACCTAAATAGAGTCATACTGTTGACGAGTGTGAGGCAACCCTGTGATGAAGTACAAATTGATCTCCTCCCACTTCCAAGTCGGGATACTGATGTCTTGAAGAACACCTCCCGGTCTTTAATGCTCAACCTTCACTTACTGATAATTCGGACTTTTAGCTACAAATTCTGCGATGTCCTTCTTCATGCCATTCCACCAATAGACTTTTCGTAGGTCACAATACATCTTGGTGGAACCTGGATGTATTGAATATTTGGAACTGTGATCCTCATGCAACATTCGACTTCTCAAATTATCAACGTCCGGACACACAAGCGACCCTGATATCGAAGCACACCATCTCCCCCTTTGGAGAAGACCTCCACCTTTTGATTCTAAACGACTTCCTTTAACTTTACCAAAATAGGGTCCTCGTCTTGTCTAGCTTTCACATCAGTCACCAAGGATGATTCTGACCCGTTCTGAACTATAACACCACCATCATTCGAGTCAACTAGAACTCCCAACCTTGCAAGTCGATGCACATCCATCACTAGCTCATTCTTCCCCTCCTCTACATGGGACACACTCTCCATAGTGAGTCTACTAACTGTGACAGCTGCAACATTGGCCTTACCCAGAGTAAAGGACACTCATGCTATAATCCTTAAGTAGCTCCAACCACCTCCTTTGGCGTAGGTTTAGGCCCTTCTGGGAAACACATATTGTAGGCTCTTGTGGTTCTTAAACACATCTACATGGAGCCCATACAAATAGTGTCTCCAAATTTCAATGCAAATACCACCGACGCCAATTCAAGATCATAGGTCGGGTAATTCCATTCATGCACATTCAGCTGCCTTAAGCATATTCTATAACCTTGGCATGCTACATCAATACACAACCAAGACCGATCTTGGAAGCATCGCAATACACCAAAAACCTATTGGTACCCTCGGGTAGGGTTAATACCGGTGCTGAGGTGAGTCGGGTCTTCAACTCCTGGAAGCTCCTCTCACAAGCATCCGACCATTATGATTTCACTTTCTTTTGGGTCAATTTGGTCAATGGAACTGCAATAGATGAAAATCTCTCAACAAATCTCTGATAGTAACAAGATAAGCCCAAAATCTCCTAATATCCGAAGGATTCACCGATCTAGGTCAATTCTTTACCGCTTCTATCTTCTGAGAGTCCACCATTATGCCCTCACTTGATACCACATGGCCCAAAAATGCCAATGAGTTCAACCAAAACTCACACTTGCTGAATTTTGCATATAATTGGCAATCCTTGAGAGTCTGTAGCACCACCCTCAAATGAGCGGCATGCTCCTCTTCGCTCCAAGAGTATATCAGGATGTCATCAATGAACACGATCACGAACATATCCAAGTATGTCTTGAACACCCTGTTCATCAAGTCCATAAAATCTATAGGAGCATTTTTTAGTCCAAAAGATATAACTACAAACTCATAATGTCCATACTGAGTTCTGAAAGCTGTCTTCGGGATGTCACTCTCTAGAACCCTAAGCTGATGGTATTCGGATTTGAGATCTATCTTCAAAAAGCACTTGGCATCTTTAAGTTGGTCAAATAAATCATCAATTCTAGTAAGTGGATATCTGTTCTTGATGGTGAGCTTGTTCAGTTTCTGATAATCAATACACATACGAAGAGAACCATCCTTCTTTCGGACAAAGAGAACTGGTGCACCCCGTGGGGATTTTCTTAGTCTGATGAACCCCTTATCTAAAAAGTATTTCGACTACTCCTTCAACTCCTTTCGCTTGGCTGGAGTCATTTTGTAAGGAGGAATAGATAGAGGTTGCGTATTGGGAAAAGGTCTATACCAAAATCAATCTCTTGCTCGGGAGAGATTCCCGGTAGATCATCTAGGAAGACTTCTGCATACTCACATACTACTGGGACTGACTCGGACGTGGCATCCTTAACCCCAATTAAATGGTACACGCAACCCTTGGAGATCATCTTTCTATCGTTAAGATAGGAAATGAAATGACCTACAGGCACAGCTGAACTACCCTTCCATTCCATGACTGGCTCACCCAGAAATCTGAACTCTACTGCCCAGGTTCTACAATTAACTGAGGCATAGCATGCAAATAGCCGATCCATGTCGAGGATAACATCAAAATTGGTCATGGCTAGCTCTACTAGTTTTTCTAAGGTGACTTTATAAAGGATTGTGACTGGGCAACTTCTATACACCCGTCTAGCTACAATTGAATCACCCACTGGAGTAGAGATTGAGAAGGGTTCTAACAACATTTTGGGACTGACTCTGAAACTACTAACCACATAGGGCATCACAAAGGACAAGGTATCCCGTGGATCTATCAAAAAATATACATCAAGATAGAAAACTCGTAACCCACCAGTGACTACATCTGGGGAGACCTCCTCCTCCTGGAATGATGCTAAGGCATAGAATCTATTTTGGTGTTGAATGCCACCTATGCTAATAGATGCCCCCTGCCGCGTTGGGCGTGCGGGTGGAGCTGCTGAATTGAAAGTTGGGCTTCAGCCCCACCATGGCCCTATCTAGCTGCTGGGCAATCTCTGAGCATATGTCCGGGCTTCCCGCACCTGTACCTACGAAACACTGACCCGTGTGCCTCCAACCACACTTGTCGCAAACTGGGATACTGGAATCTATGGGCCTACTACTCTGACCCCTAGAGCCTGATGCTCATCCCCTCTAGTCATGCGAGGTTGGGATGGCACACTCATAGTTGAAGATACTGGGCTGAAGTTATCTGGTGGGACTGCTTTGATGCCCAGCACCTGGTCTTGGCTGAGAGAACCTAGAGCTATATGTCCTGTCCCTCTTAGCCTTTCTCTCTCTCAGATGCGCCGCCTCTATCTGTTGGGCGTACAAGACTATCTGAGGAAAATCCATATCATGATGGAGCATGTCGGTTCTGCAATCCTTGTCTAGATAGTCCGCCGCCCCATGAACAAACCTGCTCACTCGAGCCCTCTGATCAACCACTAACTCTGGGGCATACTTTGACAGATGAGTGAACTCTAGGGCATACTACTGCACTATCATCTTTCCCTGCTTTAGATTTACGAACTCGGCTGCCTTCATCTCCCTCATCTCACAAGGGAAGAACCGATCTAGGAAAGCAATATAAAACTTGTCCCAACTGATAGGGCCTACTCCGTCTGCCCTACTATCCTTCCACTGTTTAAACCAAATGTGTGCAACTCCCTTCAACTGATATGAGGCCAAATCAGCATACTCTCTCTAGTCACCCCCATGACCTGGGTGATCTTCAGAATCTCGTCAATAAACTCATGAGGATCCTCGTCCACCTTTGACCCAAGGAGCTCGGTTCATCCTCAAGAAATCTCTGACTCGTGTTACCACTACATTCCCGTTTTGCAGAACATACTCTACTGCCTGCTGATTGACCTGGGCGATCAAGGCCTGTGCTAGTATCTGAATGCTATCCTGAATTCAGCTTGGGCAATTGACTCAGATGTATGGTGCTCATGGGCTGGTGGGGCCTGTTGATGCCCATTTCTATTGCCATCCTCATGGCCATTTCCATTTCCATTTCTTAAGCCATTGATTCTTGGGGAGGCATGATTCTGTAATAGCGAATAGCACTAGTTAGGAGGATAGAGAGACATTTCACCACACGACATAGATCACAAAAGAATGGAAGATTTCCTAAACATCTTGTAGTCTTTTTGTCATAAGTGTGGAGTGCTTCACATCCATGAAAAAGACTCTACTTAACGCGGTTTTCAGACACCCTAGGATACTTCAAAACCTATTTCTCTGATACCAAGTTTGTCATGACCCGAATATAGACCCGAATTGAGACACAGGACAAGGAACCCCGAGAGACTCCAAGTTGACCCATAATGAACCATAGCGGAAGTCTGAACACAACATAGCATTTAAAATACATACACGAATCTGAAGCTGATTATACATTATGTCTGAAAAGACTCTAATTCTGATTAGTTGATGGAACAAGACCCCAACTAACTATCTAAGTTTGAAACTAAAAATACAAAGATAATGATCTGGGGCAGAATTATATGCCCAAGTGATACTCAAATGCTTCATTTCGTCTTGTTTATACATTCATAATTGTACATTCTCATGTGATTTGTAGTTAAAATATGAATTCATACTAACCAACATGATTAGTGTTGTTTTGCAGGAAAAATGGAATTTTAGGAAGCTAAGATGCATGTTGGGAGAAATCGGGAATAGACTCGGAAGTGAGCAGTGGAAAATGCCTACGTTATGCAACAAATTAAGGGGTTCCGCGATGGAGCCGTGTCATGCTGGCATCGTGGATGCATTCTGCCCCGGATGATAAAAATACGCCAAGTTATAATGAAGGTCCGCATTGGGGACGTGGCACGTTGGCCAAGCCCCGCGTTGCACGCCGTGGCACGTTGGGCATAATTACCTGGAGGATCGGATTCCAGTGAGGGTCCGCATTTGTGGCGTGTTACGGTGGCAGTGCTCCGCGATGCACTCCGTGACACGTTGCTTGTTATTCCGGAAAAAATTTGCACTAGTATAAATAGCACACTTAGGTTTATTTTTAATTATTCTGACTTGGTTGAGCAAGAACGTGGGTTACAGGAAGTTGAGGGGACGAAATTCTTAGGGTTCTTCTCTATCTCTTTCTTCTTTATTTCAATTGTTTGTATGATTAACACTCATTTAATGATGTTTAATCCACAAATGAGTGGCTAAATTCACTTCTTGCTGAGGTTAAGAACATTTGTAGTGGAATGTAATTATTGATCATCTTGGTTTTTCATCTTTTCTTCCATGGTTGTTCTATTAATTCTTGTTCTTACTGCATTAATGTGTGGCCAATATTAATGTATATTTAAAAAATTCGGTTTGCGCTCGAAAGAGAAAGAAATTGGAAAGTTGTGAATTAATAGGATATGATCTCTTCTTGGTTTGGGAAAATTGAGAATTGATTTACTTTCAGAATAGAGATATATTTGAAAGTCGTATTAGTCAATTAAGGAATCGGTTTTGTATGGCTAGAACATGAATTTCTTCTTATCACAGAAATGTAGGTGGAAGGTTCATGATTCTTAAGTTGGGTTAAATACGAGAGTTTTAATCCATAGGCAATAATTCTTGAATAGCAACCGGAGGAAGGATTAACCAATTTGTATCAATAAATTGCTTCCCTGCATGTTCGTTTTAGCCTCAGCATGCTCATTACTATAGTTCAGACTCAAATTGTATATTTGTTTTAGACTAGTATAAATTAGGAAACAACCTCCCAAAAATCTTCTTGAAACTGTTGTCTGCATTATTAGAGTTAGAGTTTATTAATGCTTGATTCAATTATTACCTTGGTCCAGTCCCTGTGGGATCGATACTTGGCTACTCTAGCCATTTTACTACTTGTTCGACCATGTGCACTTGCGTGTAGTTGCGAAATAGCGCGAACAAGTTTTTGGCGCTGTTGCCGGGGATTGGCAATTGGTAAAATTGTTGTCTTAAGTGTTAGCTTACTATTTCTTATTAGTGTTGACAACTTGGTCTTAGCTTGTCTTTTGCAGATATTGAATTCTGTTGAACACTGGTAAGGGACAAGGAATTGGTGGATTCACACTTAGAGCCGGAAAGACAATTCCATCGATGAAGGAGAGAAGCTCTAGAGAGAAAGCTGCAGTTGCTCAGACAGACATTCCTGGAGCAACAACAGAATCCACCCATTGTAAGGGCAGTGTTAGTGCCCGAAGAAATGGCTGCTAGGCCGGTTTGCGAAGTGGCAATCCCACATGCTAACAACGTTATATCTAGCATTCTCAAACCTGAGCCAGGAGGGAGGTTCGAACTTAAACAGAATATGGTGTAATTACTGCATACTAGCGGGCAATTCACAAGTCTCCCTCACGAGGATCCACAACAACATCTCCAAAACTTTTTGGAGATAAGTGACACTTACATCCCCGCTGGAGTGTCACCCGATTATGTAAGGCTTACATTGTTCCCATTTTCACTTTTGGGAGAAGCAAAGAGATGGCTGAAAGCTGAGCCACCTAATTCCATCACTACTTGGGATGATCTTGCAAAGAAATTCTTGATACGGTTCTTTCCATCCGGTAAAACAGCAAGACTTAGAAGTCAAATTCTAAGTTTTAAACAGAGAGAGGGAGAGAATCTGTATCAAGCCTGGGAAAGATTCAAATCTATGTTGCGGGATTGTCCTCTTCATCACCAATCCAATGATGTGCTGGTTCATACTTTCATAGAGGGTTTGGAACCCCACACAAAAATCTTGCTAGACTCAGCAGCTGGGGGACAAGCATTAGAAAAAACTTATGAGGAGCTGTATACCTTGTTGAACTGTATTTCGCAGGGAAATCTAGAGTGGAATGCGGACTCTTCTAGAGGAGGAACAAGGAAAGCGGCAAGAGTCTTAGAAGTGGATGGTTTTATAGCTATCGCTGCACAGATAGCTGCATTACAGAATTAACTCAATACCCAGTTCAGCAATATGGGCATGAATCATTCTCAAGCCCCAGTGAATGTAGTGCAGCAGATTTGGTGTGAAGTGTGCGGCAGTAATGAACACTCGGCTGAGTGTTATGGTGCGAATCCTGATTCAGTAAAATTTTTTGGTAATGTACAGAGCAATAATCACCAATAGTACGGCAACAACTACAATTCTAATTGGAGAAGTCACCCAAATTTCTCTTGGGGTAGTAACAGCCATCAAGGGCAGAGTTCGAGTCAGGGAGCACAGAGAAATCAAGGAGGGCAGCAACACTATCAGTCGCAATATAGAAGCAACAATGCACCTCCTCCACCACCATCACCCAGTATCGAGGAAATGTTCAAAACGATGATAGCTAACCAAGCTCAATTGCAGGTTGACTATATGAAATTGGCAGCCGATGTAAAGAACAATCAGTTAGCTACCAAGGCATTGGAGTACTAGTTTGGGAAACTAGATGGAGCTCAGAACACCAGGCCGAGAGGAAGACTTCCAAGTGACACTGACCCCAACCCCAAGCAAGTGAATGCAGTGACCACAAGGAGTGGTTTGCAACTTAAGGAGGTGGAACTAGAAAGACCACCACAGCAGTCGGGAGCATTGGAGAAGGAGAGGGAACACAATGAGGATAGGGGGAAGGAGAAGGAAGCTGAACCAGAAAGACCACCACCCCCGTTCGCTCAAAGATTAAGGAAACACAAGGAGGAAGCGTATTTCAAAAAGTTCATGGAGGTGCTTAAACAGGTACACATTAATTTACCTCTTGTTGATGTTTTGCAGGGAGTGCCGAAGTACGCAAAATATATCAAGGACATTGTGGTGAATAAAAGCAGGTTGACGGAGTACGCTATGGTGGCGCTTACAGAGGAGTGCACTTCACGAATACAAAATTGGTTGCCCACGAAGCTCAAAGACCCTGGGAGCTTTACAGTTCAACTTACAATCGCGCAGAGTATCCGAGCTCGTGGATTATGTGATTTGGGAGCGAGCATTAATTTGATGCCGACATCGGTATTCAAGAAATTGGGGATAGGCAGTCCTAGACCGACAACAGTGATCTTGCAACTAGCGGATCATTCTTTGGCCAGACCAGATGGCATTGTTGGAGGACATGTTGGTGCAAGTGGGCTCCCTTATCTTCCCGGTTGACTTCATTGTGCTGGATTTTGAGCCGGATGCGGAAGTCCCATTTATTTTGGGACGTCCTTTCTTGGCAACTGGGAAAGCATTGATTGATGTAGCTGCAGGGCAGCTAACCATGTGGGCACACGACAAGGTGGAGGTATTTGATGTGTACAAGCCCACGAAGCTTCTGGCCGTGTATGAGGAACTCTCAGTGATTAACATGCTTAATCGAGTGAATATTGCTCAGAGTGTTGATTCGCAAAAGCCAATGGGAAAACCACCGGTGAAGGACCCCCCAAAAGTGGAATCGTGGCAGAAAGACCGAAGTGCCACATTCTTAGTCAAGGGGCAGCGATGTAAGCATTACTGGGGTGAGGACGGTAGTCGAGAGAAGACATCCGTCACCCTAGAGGATGACTAAGTTTCAATGACGTTGAGCCGCGACGGTAAACCAGGCGCTGCACGGGAGGCAACCCCTGAAATTATTGTAATAATTGAGTAGAATTAGTAGAAAAAAAAGAAAAAAAAATAGAAAAATAAAAATAAAAACAAAAATTGTATTTTATGTGAAACCTATGAATTCTAACCAATTTCTTGTTGTAAGATGAATTTCAGGTTGAACGGAGGGCAAAAATGCAAAGGATCACAAAGGAAAAATCGAGGTGAGAAAAATAATAAAAAATGGCAAAATAGTGAGCCTGCGCGATGGCTCCGTGTCACGGAGGGGGTGCTCCATGTTACCCTCCGTGACACGTTGAGGTTTAATTTTGGAATTTTTAAAATTCCAGAATACCTCCGCGTTGGTTCCGTGTCACGGAGGGGGTGCTCCGCGCTACCCTCCGTGACACGTTGAGGTGTTAATCGCAAGAGATTAACCCTTTTTAACCCCGAATTCCCTCTATTTTTCCTCATTTCTCACCCCCTCCGCGACAAAAACCCAAAAAATCCCCCTTCCCCAACGTGACACGGACTTAGGCACAAGTTTTCTTTGATTTTTCTTCAGTTTCATCGAACTAAAGGTATGTTCTCTATTTTCTTCTGAATTCTTGTCAAATTTGTCGAGTTTGAGCATGTAAAGTGAGAAAAACTTGCCCTAATTGTAAATTGAGCTTGAATTCCTTTAAGTTAGTGTTGATTAAAGTTCATAGTATCATTTTGATTGTATGAACTCGATAAATATATGCTTGATCGAATTTTGGTGAAATGGGTAGCTAGGGTTAGAATTTGATTACGAAGAAACGAAATGTGATTGAAAATGTGGAAATTATGGGTTAGGCACGTTGGGTAAGATGAATTATGTTGTGCTTGTTGTGAATATTCTAAGTAAACGATGGATTTTTTTTGGGAGAATGAAATTGTGAATTGCATAGAACTTGGTGATTGCATAGGTTGTGTTAAGAGTTTTTCTGTGCTAAGTGCTAGGGGATGAAATGGTATTGATGATGATATGTTGATTAACTGTATGAAGTCTGAGTAGTACGTAAAATATATTCCAACGAATTATTTGAATGCACAAGGCATGTTGTTGTTTCTTGTTGTAAATTGGGAAGGGAGAATTGTCTTGCCGTAATGTTGTGATTGTGGCTAAAGACTAAGTGTGGGGTGGCCTAGCTTAATCCAACCTTAGTCGAAGCTAATTTTAATTTGAATAACATTGGGACTGTCTGTTTGATTTGACAGGAACAATGGCAAGCAGGCAAGATAAAGGAAAGGGCGCATCTACATCGGGCGCCGGAAGGGAAAGAATTAGACTGGGAACAACAGTTCCAGCAACACCAGCGGTTCCGCGCGGCCAACGCCTTCAATACAGAACCCGATGGGTGACTGACGAAGGGAAGAAATGGTACACAAAGCACAAGGAGAACAAATACTTCCCTGAGGAACATATTGCAACGGAGCCATTGGCACAGGAGTTCCCCAGAATTGTACATAGGATTGACGCTGCTGGGCTAAACTTCATCTTTAAAGAGCCCAAGGAGTGTAATCTCCACTTGATTCGAGAGTTCTACGCCAACTGGAACCCGACACTCCGAAGTCACACTGTCAAAATAAGGGGGCAGGTAGTCACTTTTGAGCCCCATCACCTTAATGCCATCTTGGGGGCGTGGGACACAGACGCCCATGTACTCCGGTAGCTGAACATCACTCCACCATATGCGGATCTCAGACGCACTCCGTGTGGAGCCCGTTAGACAACACGGTGGAGCAGGCATAAGGAGAGGGGCTACTATCAGACGCTGCCCTACTCTCAAATGAACAGGGAAGCCAAAATTTGGCTTAAGATCATGTGTTCCTGCCTGATCCTGGGGGTGCACATGACAGATGTCACCAGGGATTGTGTGTGCCTGGTATACGCCCTGATGAAAGGGCTGGAGATTAATGTTGGGGCGGTGATCATCTCCGCCATGAAGAGAGCCCGTTTGTATCAAGGGCACAGGTACGGGTTTGGTGGCTTGCTGACCACTTTCCTGAGGGGCCTAGATGTTGAGGAATAGTCCCTTGACTACATCTCGCAGATGGAATGGCGTGCCTTAGACGTCACCAAAACTAAGGCACCCGACACCACTCACGGGCCAGTTCTCACATTAGCCGAGCGACATGCTCGGGATGATTAGTATATGGCCCGCATGTTCGGGATGCAGATGCTACAGTTGCGCATAGGCGAGAGGCCAGCAATAGAAGATGAGCTGTGGCAGCTAGAGTTGGACTAGCCCTTCGGCGAAAATGCCAGGGCTTTATACCGAGTGGGGCCGGCTTTTGTGGAGCCCACTGATGATGATGTCCCCACAGATGAGGAGACGCGCCGCGATGACTCAGATGTTGAGTCAGATGAGGATATCAGGGGCGATTCGGATATGGGGGACGAGGCAACCGCACCTGACGAAGAAGTGGAATACTTCGATTGATCAGGGAGTTTCACCACCTACTCTTGTCTATGCTGAATTTTGTGAACACTGGGGACAGTGTTTGATTTAAGTGTGGGGTGGGAGTAGTTAGGTGCTGGTTGTTTTGTTGCTGTTTATGTTTCGGTTTCGTTGTTGTGCCTGTGAAAAAATTGTGACCCTGTGATTTTGGTGTTTATGTTTTGTATTGTAATTTGGTGTTGTAATTAAAGTGAAGTTGTTGTGTGCTGCATGGAGTTGTTGTTAGCTGGTTGTGTAAATATTGTTCTTTTATTGAAATTATCTATGTTTTTAAAATTTTTCATGAAATCTTTTTTTTACTGGGTTTCTCGGCGTTTGTTTTCGGTGCTTTTACCGAGAATAGTCCCATTGAACCGAAGTCGTAAATAGTGACCATTCCCTATGATGGATGGATGACGACCATCTTAAGGGAAATGTAGTCGATAGGAGTAGATTTCTTTTGTTCTTTTTGATTTTTTTTTCTTTTTTTTTGTTTGTATCCCAAACGCGTCATTGCTTTATGCTTCAAAATTCAGGTTGTGTGTTGTACATGATATTTAGAATGCAAAGGTGATTCATATGAAAGCATGAAACTTTGTGAACATGTGGAGATACCTAGACCGTAGAGTTCGATTCGGTGTGATTGAGGCTTAATGTTTGAATTCCTGTAATTAGCTGATCGAAGAGTCTGTGAATATGTCTTGAGTTGAGCAAGTGCAATGAGTGTGTGGTGAGGTTTCGATTCTTCCATGCTATTGTGAAGTGTCTAGAACTTTCCTGGTGGGTGTACAAAACGAAATGAAGGATGAGTATTGTAGGAAAGGATGTAGGCATTTCTTTGATTTAACTGAAAGTTTTTTTCATTATCATACCTACCTTGAATGTACATCCTAGTTAGCCCATTGAACCTGTAGCCTATTTTTTTCTTTTGTCGAAAAGGTACAAACTGAGCTTAACCCCTTATTTTCATTATGCGTGAATTTGATCCAAAACTCTTAAGCACTCAAGAAAAGTAATTTTCCCACAGTGTCAAGGAGTGGTAATTGTGAAAAGAAAGGAAAAGCGGAAGTGGTGAAACTAAAGAAAAGGTCAAGGGTGCACTTGCCGAATTTAATAAAAGGAAGATGTATAACTAATATTTGTTATTAAGTCGAGTGTGCTTAAAGATATGAGAATAAAAATAAAGAAAGACTTCAAGAATGGGAGGATGAAGCAAGAAACAATGCCCCTAATGTGGTGGGATGTATGGGAAAGTGCTTAAGGGTGCTAGTTGTTATTATTGGTTAGCCCAGTATGTACTAGTTCCTTAGCTTATATTACAACCCGTTACGTCCTACGTGATCTTATATCACTCGTCCTTATATTAGTGGAAAATGCCCAGGTTATGCAGCAAATTAAGGGGCTCCACGATGGAGCCGTGTCACGCTGCCATCGCGGATGCATTCTGCCCCGGATGATTAAAATATCCCAAGTTACAGTGAAGGTCCGCGTTGGGGCCGTGGCACGTTGGCCAAGCCCCGCGGTGCACGCCGTGTCACGTTGGGCATAATTACCTGGAGGACCGGATTCCAGTGAGGGTCCGCGTTTGTGGCATGTAACGGAGGCAGTGCTCCGCGATGCACTCCGTAACATGTTGCTTGTTATTCCGGGAAAAATTCCCACTAGTATAAATAGCACACTTAGGTTTATTTTTAATTATTCTGACTTGGTTGAGCAAGAACGTGGGTTACAGGCAGTTGAGGGGACAAAATTCTTAGGGTTCTTCTCTATCTCTTTCTTCTTTATTTCAATTGTTTGTATGATTAACACTCATTTAACGATGTTTAATCCACAAATGAGTGGCTAAATTCACTTCTTGCTGAGGTTAAGAACATTTGTAGTGGAATGTAATTATTGATCATCTTGGTTTTTCATCTTTTCTTCCACGGTTGTTCTATTAATTCTTATTCTTACTGCATTAATGTGTGGCCAATATTAATGTATATTAAAAAAATCTGGTTTGCGCTCGAAAGAGAAAGAAATTGGAAAGTTGTGAATTAATAGGATATGATCTCTTCTTGGTTTGGGAAAATTGAGAATTGATTTACTTTCAGAACAGAGATATATCTGAAAGTCGTATTAGTCAATTAAGGAATCGATTTCGTATGGCTAGAACATGAATTTCTTCTTATCACAGAAATGTAGGTGGAAGGTTCATGATTCTTAAGTTGGGTTAAATACGAGAGTTTTAATCCATAGACAATAATTCTTGACTAGCAATCGGAGGAAAGATTAACCAATTTGTATCAATAAATTGCTTCCCTGCATGTTAGTTTTAGCCTCAGCATGCTCATTACTATAGTTCAGACTCAAATTGTATATTTGTTTTAGACTAGTATAAATTAGGAAACAACCTCCCAAAAATCTTCTTGAAACTGTTGTCTGCATTATTAGAGTTAGAGTTTATTAACGCTTGATTCGATTATTACCTTGGTCCAGTCCCTGTGGGATCGATACTTGGCTACTCTAGCCATTTTACTACTTGTTCGACCACGTGTACTTGCGTGTAGTTTCAAAACAGAGCGAACAAATAACTGATAACAAATGGTCCTCGAGAGATGAGGACTAACCACTGAGACTGGATACTAACTTCGAAAACTGTCTAGTGACAAAGCTGACTGAAGATCGGAGCCTATATCATAAAAGGATATAGCATATAGTATGCGGTCAGTATGTGGAATGTACCCAGTATACAAGGTAAGTAAAACCGCTTAAAATAAGTAATATAATTTACAACATGCATAGTATAAAACATCTTCAAAATAAGAATCTGAGTGTAGGGCTTGCATGCTATTTTCTGAAATCATGATCTGAACATAACTAAATATCATAACTGAATCGAATGACCCAAAGCTGAAATATGATAATCATAAGTAAAAACAAACATTGGGTCAAACCTTCTTTAGAACATATGTATAAATATCATGAATGATAAACATGTATAACTGAAATCATGAGGAACAATAGGAGACTCAACATATAACCGACATTACCACGATAGAGATTATGTGGTCCCGACTATCACATTCAAGTGGCCAGAGCCGTATAAAGCCTTTCCAGGGCTAAAGACGCTACCATGATATCAATAACAAGTTAAAGGCCCCTTGGGACAGGGGAAAGCTCATAAAGGAGGCCCCAAATAAGCTGATCATACCTACATTGGCACGTAGTTCTGAGGATCAGGATTGACTGACCCTTAGCCTACTCGGTGCTAGACACTACTCCCAAAAAATGCATATGCTCTCCATTGCTTCTCAACAAAGCTGATCATCTTCTAGTGACGAAGCTGAATAATCATGTACATATAAAATCTTTAATCATATGTGACAAGCCTTGGCTCAAACCATACCACAAGTTGAATATAAATGGGATTCGTGACCCCAAAACTATGTGGTAAGCTAATTAACTTGAAATCATAAATCATACTTGAATATATGGGCTTGCCCAATACTTAAACATGCTTGAAAATACTTGATTCACTTGAAAACATGATCATAGACATGGGTAACTTGAAAACATGATTTTTATCATAAATATCTTATCACACTTGAACATACATCATAAATCTCAACTTTCATGAACTTCTCATGGATAGGCATAATATTATAAAACTTGAACAACATGATTTATAATTGAAAACATTGTAAAACTTTCCCATGAATTATAATTCATTAATAGAAACATACTTAGATCATACCCATGTAGAAACTTAGGAAATTCATGCATTGCATTAAAACCCCATAGATCAACATAGAGATTTTCATGAATTAGAGAGAGAATGGGCATGGGTATGAACAAATTCACCCATTCATAACCTTATAAATTGAGCATGGGTGTGACAAAATTCACCCATTCATAACCTTACATACCTGAGATAATCTGATTCTATAATTTCTCTGATTCCTCAAGGACGAATTGATGAAAAACTTGAAGGAATTAAGCTTGATCACCTCTCTAGACTTTCTACTCTTGCATGCATGAATAGGAATAGCTTTGAATGAACTTAACCCTATTAAAACTCACTATTCACAACTTAAAATGACATAGTTTAGGCCTTAGGATCATAGAAATTATGGAAAAGCCCTCAATAAACCAGTAGGGAAAAACTGACTGCCAGTCCCAACGAGGGACTAGAAGTGTCGTTACCCCTAACCACAACTCATGGTCTCCTTTCATCAAGTGCACTACCAATTTTCCTCAAAGGGTCCCAATGAGGGACCTAACGTCTCGTCACTGGTGACCACGGCTGTGATCACCTTCTGTTACCTCCACTGCCCACAACCTCAAGTCTTTAACCCACTACTGACCACGACTCACCTAATGAATCGTGGCATCTGACCACGACTCGTGTCCAGTCGTGGGGTACACTGCTAACTCATCCTTCATCTTTCAGCCGCCCCTGACCACGGGTAACTGGACGGCTTGTGGGGTGGACTACAACTCCTGGTCACCCCACTTTGAAATTTCCATACAAGTCAACACTCTTCACCACGAGTCACTTAAGGACACGTGGTCAACCTGACGGGTCACGGGGCGACTCATTCTGTGACTTGGTGTAAAAAATCCTATTTTCTCCATTTTAACTCCCGGGTCTGAGCTTAGGGCTTTTGAGGTATTACACGACCTCTCGACTTCCAATGACTATTGGAATAGTGATGCTTCTGGGACCTTTCAGCTTCTTAGGAATTTTATTTTGCACCCGAGAACTACACTCCTTTTTCAGTGCTATGGTCTCAGACTCTATGAGCCTTCGTTTATTTGCTACAATATTCTTAAAGATATCTACATACTTCGAAACTTCTTGCAATAACTCTACTAAGGGTAGATTCACATGCACCTGCTTCAACACATCAAGAAACTTCTTACAGGTTGTGTCCTCCTTCTACTTTTTGAACCTCAATGAAAATGGAGGGGGTGGTCTAACTTCTACCACTTTTGGCTATGAATGATTTCACTCACCAACCTCCTTCTTTGACTTCGAACTTGCTCTATCTCTGCCTTTTTTCTCTCTGGTTATCAGTTCACCTAGCTCTTTTCCACTGTACAAAGAGATGGCACTGACATTCTCCTTAGGGTTCTTCTTAGTGTTATTTGGTAGTGCCCCTTGAGATCTATTTGTCTGCTAAAGGGACACTTGGCCCATTTGCCACTCTAACTTCTGGATTAACTTCTGCATCTCATTAACAACCTGGGTCTGCTGAATCATCCACTACTCTGTGGTCTCCCATAATGAACTGCCATACTGCTAGCCCTGAGGTCCCTCGAAGTTGTTCAGGGGCCTCAGAACCTTTTGATTTCCTCCTCATAGGAGATTAGCTGCATTCCTATATCCCTAATTGTAACTATTTTCTGTAAAACTTCTATTATGACCTTGTTGACATATAAAATAGATAGTTTTAGGTTTAGCGAGAAACCTAATAACTTTCTTCACATGCCTCACATAATGGTAGTGGAGTCTGAACTTGCTGAACTTGATGAACTTGAATTTCTTCTTAGTGTGATCAGTAACTTGCTGATCACATTCAGCAACTGACTAATATTTGCCCGAATTGCTGCTACACCATCAACTTCAAGTTTCCCTGGGACTTTGGTTATTGTAAAACCTCTGCCTGAATCCTGATAATATTGGCTCCCAACTGACATGAGATTCAATATAGCCTCTATCTCGTTGTAGCTTTTGGATAAGATTTGCCTCTGGGCGGTAGCGTCAACTAGAATCTTAGACTCTGGCTTCATCCCCTTTTAGAAGTTGTGCCCAATGATCTCCTTTGGCTGCATGTGGTGTGGAAAATCTCACAAGTATCCCTTATATCACCCCCAAGCCTGAGCCAAGGTCTCACCATTCATCTGAACATATCCTGAGATTTTTCCTCTCAACTCCTTTGCTCTCCTCGAAGAGAAAAACCTGTTTATGGACTTATTGGAGAGCTTTCGAAGTAGTGATGGACCCAGCTGGCTCATTCTGAAGCTACTCCTTCGCTTCTCCAATCAATGAAAATGGGAACAAAGTGACCTTAAAATACTCATCAGAAACATTTTGATAGTGAAAATTCTCACTAACTTCTATGAACGTCATCAAATGCCTGTGGGGATCCTCATTTGGCTTGCCCTAATATTGAAAAGTATATTAAACCAACATCATGGTTCCCTCATTCAACAAAGTTTCTAGTGACAGCCGGCTTGATGATCGCTTTGGAAGAATTCTCTAAATTTGGTCGAGCAAAGTTGAGCACTGGAATCCTGTCTTGGGTGTTGCCCTGTGGTTGCTCATTGTTTTCTGCCATTTCTAACCTAGAAAAAGTTCTTTCAATTTCCGGCTCAAAGTGAACCAAGGGTTGTCCCTGACTTCTAGTAGCTGGCATGCACCAAACAAATAACACCTGAAACTTTCAACAACCACCAACAAACAAAAGTGCAGAGTAGTGTAATAAAAATCCTAACCACAAACAATTGATCAATTCAAGTCTCCGAAAATGGCGCCAAAAACTTGATGTCACCAAGCAAACGCAAGTGTATGTGGTCATCAAGTAATATAGGATGGTGAAGTCCCTCGTACCCACAGAGACTTGACAGATTAATTGCTTAAGTTTGAACTTTTCTTTCACTATTCAAGTAAACACAAATAAAATGGGGAAATAGTTTTGAGATTATTCTACAAAACATGGAATGTAAATTAAACTAAGAAACTAAATTCATTCACAAAAATTTTAATTCAAATGATGATAGAAATCCATGGTTTTGGCATTTTTGCTTTCAGGTTGAGTTTTAGGATTCGAATATGTTGGACAACGTTCCTCTAAGATTGCTAGTTGCAAGTTACGAACTCACTTCTCAACTATTCTCCCGAATAGACAAAACTATCTCACGAACCCTAACATCTATATCCCTATGGTTGTAGGAGAAACATGAGACAATGGTTGAAGCTACATGGCTCAACTGAATAGGGTTGCAGGGTATATTCCTATCCTCAACAATGAAAACAACTCTTGAACTTTTGAACAAGATAATTGAAACCTACTCTATGCTTCCTTTTAATCCTCATTAGTTCCCTTTTCTGAGTTCAACCAATAAGCCAACATAAAATATTGGAAAGATGATCAGTATAACGAATAAACATTAAATAAAGTAAGCATAAACAATCTTGAAAAGAAGAATTGAAAGTCTAGCATAAACGAATATTCAAACTACAACCATTAGCCATGGTTAAAACCCTAGAATAGGAGTTTAGCCACTCATGTTCAAGTGCAAAACTAAAGAATTCATTATTTGAATTAACAAAGATAAAAGTAAGGAAATAAGTGACTTCGTGTCTCTTCCCCAAAAGACTGTGTACAATGATCGATCTGATGAAAGCTGCCTAACAAATGCTAGGAAAAGTATTTATAAGCAAGGTAAAAAATGACTCTTTTTCCCTTGAGTAATTCAGTTTTTAGCCTTAGAAAAATCCATCTTGGACAGGATCTGTTGCGCCATGCTAGCCATATCGCCAGACTTGGATTGAATTTCCTCTAAAGTTGAGCCTCTGGTGCACTACTTCTCCCATCTCGCCAAGGTGTTAGTCAATATTCTGCACTTCTGGGACCTGGCCTGTCATTTCTGCCAATGTACCAGAGTGTTAGAAATTTTCCCAAGTCGGAAACTTCTATGGCACACCACTCCACTCAATTCACCAAGGTGTTGATAAATAATTCTTCTGAAGTTCGAGGTCTGGCGTGCCACGCCAGCCATAGCGACAACCTGAGCATAATGTTCTCTAAAGTTTAGTGGATGGCGCACCACTCCAACTATCTCACCAGGCCAAATTTTCTCAAATTCTTCTTTCTTCACACCTTGGAACATTTTTGAGTCTTTTTCCATGTGTTACTGGCTAAAATCATCTAAAAACATTTATTAGATCATTTAACACACACATTCATAAAATCATGAATTTCATAAGGATAATCATCTCAAAAAATGATTTAAAATGGGTGAAAGTTGACAAATGGGTATAAGAATATGCACAATATCACCACCCCACACTTAATCCATCATTCGTCCTCGAATAATCCATACTTATATGCATCAAACACTTCTTCTTCACACCAGTTGTCACCTCTATCAACTCTTACAAAAACAACTACAATAGAGCACATGAATAAGTGGTTCATTAATTCATAAATAATCCACAATAGATATGCAAAGAAGTTCTTCACATTTGAAACTACATACTTTCTATAACTGACTCATCTTTTTCTAAATAGGGCCAATGTGATTAAGTATGAAAAATGTTGCACATAATATACCGACTCTGACCATCCTGTGCCCTCACTTATTTAGTGATGTTCCTTCCTTTATATTATCAATTCAAAACTTGTAACATAGTAAACAAGGCACACTGACTCTCATAAATGATGTTTCATACACATACAACATACCATAGGCTTGCCTTTTATGTACAGTTAGATTACTTAGTAACTTAAAAAAGAGCAAGATCATATGGATTTTTCCTGGTTTTAATGTCGGCGAAGGTACGAGCAGGAATGATTTTCTTTAATAGTGGCTACCAAATCAAAGCTCTTTAAGACATTTTCACTTCATCTTTCTTTTCCACCTCTTTTTCCTCACTGCTCACCCTTTCTTTCACTAATCCCCTTTTCTTTTCTCATGCCCCTTTCTTCACTGCTTAACTTCTAGTTTCTTCTTAAAAGATCAACAAGAAAAGTCAACCATTAAGAATCTTTCATTTATGTTCTAGTAGAAAGTAAACATGTTATTTCATGTAGGCACCCCTCTTTCCTATTTTCTCATCTTGCCATCCACATTTTTTCTTTATTTCCTTTTCCTTAATTTCTCTAAATTGGTGTAACCTTCATTCAACATTCTCAAAGTGCCTCAAACTATCTTTTTGATAAAAAATTTTGGAGGTCACACAACAAAAGGGAATAAATTTTTCTTATGGCTAAGAAGAAGATTAAGAATTATAGCTCAATGGGGTTAACTAGGGATAATGTTAAGGAAGGTACAACAATAATGGACAAATGTGATTTTTTCAAAGAAATACCTTAATCACAAGTTACCTCTTTGGAAACTAGCTATCATACACACACTTAGGAAAGTTCTATATATTACACATTGTACAAAACACAATGAATTCAATATTACCCTTATGGCATCATGATTGAGTCAGTTTCTTATGGCCACATATCCACATAATCAAATTGAATGAATTTCCATTAATAAACCTTAAAATCTATTTTCTTGAGTCAAGTTAAAGAGCCTATGTGTCTCTCATGGTATTGTATTTCTCATGCATTCACAATGACCACTTCATTGACTTCGAACTTGATCTTTAAGTTGAATATCAAGAGCACACAAGTGGTAGTTTTTGGCTCCATCCTAAAAATAAAAAAGTTGTGACCAATTTTTCCTTACGACAATCATCATCCATCCATCATTGGGACCAGCCATTACTTCTCTGATGGACTATAAAAAGATTGACTCTCAATTAAAACACTTAATTAAAACAAACACACAGAGATGAAAAATGACATGGCATAGCATCATTCAGTTTCATCAGCTATCCACATACTACTTATTACAGCTCAAACTAACTAACACAAAAGTTTGATAATTATTACTATAGCTCAGTCTATAATTTTAGCAAAGATAGAATAAATAAGAAATCTATTTCCTCCACCCCACACTTAAATAGTGCACAAACATATCATGTCAAGTAGGGAGAGAAAGAGAACTTCCTGAGCCTCTAAGCAAAGTCATCATCATCAGGATTATACTCTTGATCATCGTCATCATGATCTCCTTCTGAGTAATCAACCTGCATATCTCAAGTGAAGGCATCATCCTCCAATCTTTAGTTGCAGCTCAAACATCCAAAACATACGAGCTCTCCAACAATCATCTCGAGCATGGCGCTCGGCTTGAGTGAGGAATGGTGTTGATGAGTTGGTTGACTCCTTGACCTTTGTGGCATCGATCATTTTTCCTACCAAGTGCCCTGCTGGGGGTAGATGAAGGTCAGCCTCCTCTTCCTTAATATCAAGCTCCCACAAGAACTAAGTCAACAAGCTTCCACAATCATACTTCCACCAGCAGTTATCCCTGGATGGCCACATATTATCCCTCAGCACAGCGCCAAAGTTAATTGGTAGCCCCTTCATCAGCATATACATAAATACTACTCGCTCTCGAGTGATCTTCGTGGTGTGTGTCTCCGGGAGAAGTACATCGCAAACTAACTTGACCTAAACTCTAGCCTCCTTCGTCAAGTAGGAGAATGAGAGTATCGAGTAAGCTCCATTTTCACCTCTTGCTTATCAGGCAGCTGAATGCTCTATGCACAAAGTGTGGATAATGTCATGATATATGGGCGTCTCAAGAAACATGAAATACATCTCTGGGTCTACCACTAGCGTGCCAAGGAATGCATTGAAAGACCTGGCAGTGAAATAGATCACTTGTTGCCGCACCTTGATCTTTGTGCTCTCTCCATACGAGGTGTTTCAATTGGCATAAAATTCCCTCACTAAGGTGAGTTTGCACTCCTTTGGATCCGCAAACATGTATCCTAGCCCCAACTCACGAAGGGTGTCATGAATGGTGGGTAATTCAAGTTCCAAATGAACCTCATTAATCCAATTCTCTGGGGCATACTAGGCTTCCTTTTGGGCATTGAACCACTTGAGCCCATGCTCCTCCACGACCTTGGCTCCAAACCTTCTAGCATGGGGTGTCTCTTTAGGTTGATAAGCTCAATGAAACTCCCTTCCTGAGCCTTTTGAACCCCTTTCTAGCAACTGTTACTTCCTTGATTTTGTCTGCACGTGAAGCCATAACACTTGCCAATCAAAACAATAACCACACATAGTTAGTTCATGAACAACTATACTAGCTAATTAGGTCTAGGATGCGCAAAAAGACCCCACACTTAATTTGCTAGCATAATTGTGAGAATTTATCAAATAGAGTACTCATATTTCCCCCATGATCATGTAAAATCTTATTAGTACAATTCATTCACAAACTTTACACTCCAAACCACATTTATGATTTTCCTCACATTCCTCTCATTTTTTCAAAAGTGCTTCAAGTTAGCCACTCACTTTACATCTTCCATTATTAATTCATAGTTCACAAAACACAAGTGTGGAAGTAGTCACAATGTATTCAACCAACAATTTTTATGACTTTTTATCAACCCAATATTTTCACCAACTCAAGCATCACATTGCTCAAGCAACTTATTCCTCCACAAAGAATACTCCAAATTCACCAAATTCATGAAATTCTCTACTACCCATTCATCACCCTCTTCAAACCCACAACTTAAAACCATAAAAATTCAACCAAAACAAGCAACCCATACTTGTGTCACCCGCCTTATCCTTGTTGCAGCATTTGCATGTCATACAAGTGATTAAGAACATTACTAATTCGCGCATTGCGCTCAATGATAGACAAAACAAGACCACGTGTACCTTCGGGCTCCTTTGACTTTGTCACATCTAGACCATTTGGGTCATACCATGGTCTATAGTCGACTACCTCCTCATCAATCTGCTGCTTTCTCAGAAATCAGGTCAAAAGACCCTCACAACTAAATCTTTGTCCCTTCTTCACCCTCGCTATCCTCAAGACATCCCGAATAATGACTCCAATATTTATCGGCCTCCCAGTTATCAAAGAAAAAACAATACAAACTCTCTCCCTAGTTATATGCATCACATGTTTTCCATGCACCAAACAAGCGCAAATAATTTTTAACAACGCTCTAGCCTCCCCGCTCATATATGCATAAACAAAAGACATGTGATACCCATACTGTTGGTGTTGGGACCACCTAGCTATTGAATTCGGGCCACTAAAGAGTATGTTGTATCCATCTATAAAGAGGTCCCAAGAGAAGGTCTTTCACTCCCTATAGATCAACATTAGGAGTACCAAACAATCTATTTAAAGAAGTGGGCATAAAATTCACAATTTTCCCTCTTAACTTTACATGGTTCATCCTTCCCTTAGGCTCTCAATTTGCCAAAAATTCTCTTATCATATTTAAATTACACTCCCTCAGATCACTGAACACAAAATCCAGCCCAACATTATGTATTCTATCAATCATGTGAAAAAATTTGGATGCTAAGTTATCTCTATCAACATACAATTCATGAGAATATTTTGATTCTTTATGCTCTTTAAATCATTTTTTACCTTCTTACATTGTGACCCAACGGAGTTCATGATGTTGTGGTGGTTGTTGTGGCATGCTAGCATCCTCATTTTTTGCTTCTTGACCCATTCTTGATCTTTTGGTGCCATGGCATGGAGAAGCCATACCCTTTCCTTTGCTAGATCTTCAAGACATTTTTAGTGAAACCTCAAGAAAAAATGATGTTTCTTTATGATTTGGGTGAAGAAATTTGGAAGATTTTGGGAAGAAGATGTAATTTTGGAGAGAAAATTGAGAGAGAATTTGGTGTGTTTTGCGCGAGGTATGGAAGAGAAGTTGGAAAAATTTATGTTTTAGCACTTTAAATCCTCCCTTGGATCAGGTTGGCCCGCATCTGTCCAAGTTTTTTTGTGCCAGGGATCCCTCTACGTGTTGCACGATTCCCTGTGGTGTGAGGTTTTCGCATCACACTAGTGGATGTAGTGTAAGGCCTACACGTCACACTTATTCATGCACTGCAGGGCTTGCCTGTCATGCCTGTCCTTGTGGCGTAGGGCTATCTTTTCTCACACACCCCATTTTCAACTATTATGCTTAAAAATTCTTTCGTTGTTTATGGATTAATTCCTGCACACTTGAACAAGTACATCAACTCTAAAAAATTAAAATTAAAATACCTTGGGTTGGCTTCCAAACAACGCTTGATTTAACGTCATGGCACGATTACTCAAATTTCATCAAGATACCTGTTTTATTCATGTTCACATTCAATGACCCTCATTCTGAGGGTTAAAAATGGTGTCTCTAGTCAAGGTGCCCTTTTTTCTCTGATTAAGCTCTGCAGAGATTTTTCGCGCCTGTTGCTCTAGTTGCTTGATAGAGGTCGAATGTGAATCTACCAACTGGCTCAAGCTTGATAGCTTACCCCTCATCTTCTTGACTCCTACTTCAGTGGAATAAGCCTTTTCCGGCTCATCATGTCCTCCAACCTTGCTGTGCTAGAGTCATTTGCAGCTGGTTTTCTAGCTCATGGAGGTACATATGTCTATTCTTGTCTTTTTGTGGCATCTCTATTTAGCCAAGCACCTTAGTCCTTATCTCTGAACCCAGACTTGTCATAATTGTTGTTCCCATGGTAGTTTCGACCTTGATTTCCTTGTCCTTGATGCCAAGGGTATTGGTTAGACCCTTGGGCATTTGCCTAGAAATCCCTTTGATTATTGACAAAATTAGCCTAATCTTCCGCATCAAGGCAGTGATCTCCATACTTG
The DNA here is from genome assembly GCA_035772735.1 of Datura wrightii. Taxonomy (NCBI): domain Eukaryota; kingdom Viridiplantae; phylum Streptophyta; class Magnoliopsida; order Solanales; family Solanaceae; genus Datura; species Datura wrightii. The sequence goes on along the minus strand of JASDFA010000010.1, from coordinate 76,573,886 downwards.
GGCCCCTTTTCTTGAGCATTCACCGCTTGCACCTTTTGAATATTAATTGTTGTTAGATGCTTGGTGATCAATTCTAATTGGGTCTTCAGATGGGCCATATCTTGATCCCTTTCATCTTCTTTCTTCCGTTGCTCTATTGTTATACCTCTAGAATTGTTTATTGCAACGGTCTCAGATTCTCTTGTGTGCCATGCCCTATTTCTCTTTGTCATCTGATCTAAGCTTCTTCAAAAGTGTGGGCCATCATGAACCCCTCTGTTATCTCGTTGCTTTAGCTTATTTGAGGCACTCAGTGACAAAATACCTCTGAAAGAACTTCCTCTGGAAGCTTGTGATTAGGACACTTCTTTAATTTCATTTTAAATCTTAGCCATGCCTCGTGTAAGGGTTCCCCAGGTAATTATCTAAAATTGCTAATTTCATCCCTCAAACGGATCATCTGTGATAGTGGAAAAAATCTATCCTAGAAAGCTGTACTCAGCTCTGCCCTAGTAGTGATAGACTCATCTGGAAGCTCATTCAACCATAGAGTAGCTTCCCCTGCCAATGAGAAAGTAAATAACCTTAGTCTAATGGCCTCTTGGGACACCCCTGGCAGTCTGTAGGAATTGCAGATCCCAGTGAAATTTATCAAGTGCCAGTATAGATATTCACCAAAAAAATCATTAACCAACCCCTTCATTCTCAATAATTGCATCATTGTACTTGTGACGTCAAACTTAGCATTAGCTGGTAGCGGGGCTGCAATAATGACTCCAACGTAACCAACTTCTATCTACTCATACTCCCCGATGAAGAGCATATCCTGTATAGCATTCCATCCACGAGGATGAGAGTGGTTCACTCTGTTCCATTTTTCTAAGGCAACAACTAATTGGGTAGCATCAGCTCTCCAAGATGCGTCAGCTAGCTGAGCTTCCACCGCTAGTTGCACAACTTCATCTCGTTATGCTTCAGTTATCTCATATTGCGGGAGATTAACCTATGCCACATGGTTTACCATGCTAACTTGTGACAAATCAAAGAGAAAACTAAAATAAAAATGTAAATCACGAAATAAAGACTACAAGAAGAATTTAAACACCAATTAACAATTTCAACACCGTATTCCCCAACAATTGCGCCAAAATTTGATCACATCCAAATTATACCTGCCAATGAAGTATAAAGTAGTCTTTGTCAAATATGGTAACCCAACTAGTTTGGAGTTTACCCCATAGGGAATACGAAAGAAATAATATATTAATAATGAGTAAATCAACCGGTAGTCATATTTTGGAAAGGGGGTTGCAAATAAAAGAAAAAGTAATTCTAAATAGTGAATAAGTGGTTATCCAATTGATGAGACAAAACTAGGATTGTGTTTTCCATGATTTCATAACGTATTGGGCTATTTTATTAGTAATCTATTCTAGTAAATTTTGTGCAAGAGTGACAATTAAGTTCATCTAACGTCTCTCAACATACATAGATATATTTCACCTAAATTCTCTCGGACATTATGCCCTGACCCGAGTTTGCACCTTGGCTGAGACACGATACTTGGTGCCACAAGTTACCCTAAGCCAACCCATGGTCTATCATTACACTAGTAAACTAAGTAAACATAAGCGAAATCTTTGTAAAAATAATTATGTAATCAATACTGCTAAAAGTGTAAACATAACTGGAAGCAATACTAAACAGCTGTTTTTGAAAGCCAACTACCAACTGATGAGTTACTGGGACAAGCCCCCAGCTAACTCTAAAGTCTAACTAAATAAAGAACTAACTGAACAAAACCATCGTCCTTGGAAGATAAGGACTCACCAAATGATTGCTGTTGCTGGAATAATCGAGAGGAATACTGACGATGCTGGGACTGAGAACTTGTGCCTGTATCATAATACGATACAACATAGAAAGTATGTGTAAGTATTTTGAATGCACTGAGTAAGTGAGGTAATGATAAGCATGGAAAATACACAAAGGAGTTGAAATAACATGAAATGACCAACTGATAATGAATATTGATAAAACTGCGCTATAACTGATATGGTCAATAATGACCCTGACTGATGGTCATAAACATGTCCTGAAACTGAGTGACTGAACTAAGCTAAAATGAGCTGTACTGAACTATATTGAACTGAACTAAACTATATGAATAAGTGGGAGAATCTATAACCAACATATAACCACGTGAGCTGAATGTAGTGTCCGATGTATACATCCCATCGGAGAAAGCCAACTGTACCTTGCCAGGGTATAGTGGTTGGCTGGGTGATCATAAAGTTGGGGACCATTGGGCCAATAACCTATAGTGGCAACATAGTTCTGAGAACTTGGTTGTGCTGGAACCCCGATCCGCTCGGTGCTAAGTACTACTTCCATTGGATAGTCCTAACTTAACTACTAAGCTAATAACTTGAACTTGTGGTCCTGGACTAATTCAGGAATACTTATCTAGATGTAACCTGAGAGTCTAAGGACCGAATAACTAAAAACTGGTGTTCTAAGACTGGTTAGAGATGCTTATTTGGAAGCGTCATAACTGTCTAAAGAACAGACTGATAAGTGATAACTGATAACTTAAAAACTGGAACTGGGAGGTATTACTAACACCTCAAGAACTGTCTATAGTCAAAATGATCAGCTGACATTTCTGTAAGATACTGAAATTTACTAAGTACTGACTGAGACTAAACAATCAATAGTTCTACTCTTGATCATACAACTTTACTATCCTAGTGATTTCAAGAATAATCAGAATCAAGCAACACTTGTATTTCGAAAATGTTGAAATACTCAATTCACTGTATTCAAAGAAACTAGGGCTAAAATCTCATGATTTCATTTAAGGAGATAATGACCAGAAGTATATCTAACAACCTTCAATACTCATTAAAATCATAACATGAAGGAATACATAATTTATTGACAAATGAACCTGAACTATGAACTTCAGGGCTAGAACTGATAAGCATTTCAAAAAAGTTTTGGGACATAAGGGAAGAACAATTCTCTAATTGAATTCCCACATACCTGGTGTGGAAATCCTGGAGAAAACCCTTGAGAAATCTGAGAAGAAAAAATAAAACCCTTGCTCTTGCTCTGTGCTTCCTAACTGAGTTCCTACATTATGACTTTGAGAGAATGAGGGGAATGAAGAGGGAAAGTTGATTACCTTCCTAAATCCCCTAAATATAACACAAAACGACATAGTTTAGGTATTAAAAATGTGGGAAATAAAAAAAATTCCCCTGAAAGAAAATCTAGAAACTGTTCGACAGGGACCAATGGGTCGCAACAAGTTGTTGGTTTATAGCACAACTAGTTGGGACCAGTCATTGGTCCTGGGCATGGAATTCTGGGCTTGCTAGAACTGGACAATGAGAGGGGACAACGACTCATTGGATGCACCAACGGGTCATTGGTTCCTCTCGTGGTTACCGAAGGGATTTTTGAACCTGAGCTTGGATGCGCACGAACGAGGGACACAACGACTCATTGGTCCAACCCACGGGTCATTGCCACCACTCGTCCTGGCCACTAGAATTTATTGGGCTTGGCTCATGGTTGGAAACGATGACTTGTTGTGTGGAACAACATGTCGTTGTTTTCCCTCACTACCACTAGGATGAATTTCTTACCTTCTCGGACTTCTCCATACGACTCAACAGGATGGGTCCTTGGTATTTTCCACGAATTCTTACTGGGCTCGTTGGTTTTGAAAGGACTTCCTGCAGGCCTGATGGCGACTCAGACAACAAGTCATTACAGCTGACCATGACTCGTTGTTTGGGTCATTCTGAGAAAAATTTTCTGGTTCTTCTGGGCTTTTTGTGCAAGGTCTGAGTTTGATCTAGGAAAGTTTTGGGATGTTACAATATCTCCCCCTTGGGAACATTCATCCTCGAATGAAGGCTAAAGCTGCTGGAAAACATAGAAAAGAGTTGCAATTCGCAGAATGAAATTATAAACTAATTTTTGAAAGACTGACTGATTTTGAACTGATTTAATCATACTAGCTGAGTTAACACAACTAGAATTCACATTGAAAATATGAATAGAGCTGATGAGTGAGGAACTGAATAGAGTAATGAGGAGAAATTTAGTACCTTATGCTATAACTAAATAGGAAGGGAATAAATGAGGGTATTTAGCCATCATGTCTGCTTCTACCTCCATGTGGCTCCCTCAACTAGCGGGTTACTCTACAAGACTTTCACTGAAGCGACTTTCTTTTTTCGTAGCTTACGAACCTGACGGTCTAGGATCTGAACTGAAATCTCTTTGTAAGAGAGACTATCCTTCACTCCCACACTGTCTAGTGGCCCAACTGAAGTTGGATCACTAATACACTTCTTCAACAGTTACACATGGAAGACTAGGTGCACAAATGCTAACTCTGAAGGTAATTCTAACTCATAGGCCACATTGCCAGTTCGCCTCAGAATCCTGTTGGGTCCTACGTACCTCGAACTAAGTTTCCCTTTCATTCTAAACCGCATCACCGCTTTCATGGGTGAAATTTTTAGATAAATCCAATCATCCACAGCAAATTCGAACTCTCTCCTCCTCACATCTGCATATGATTTCTGCCGCTCTAAGTTATTTTCAACCTTTCTTTGATAAGTTGCACTTTCTGCATAGCTTCATGAACTGAGTCTAGTCCTATCAAGGTAGCTTCTCCAACTTCAAACCACCATATAGGGGACCTACACCTTCTACCATATAATGCCTCAAATGGGGCCATCTGAATACTGGATTGAAAGCTATTGTTGTATGCAAACTTGATGAGAGGTAGGTGATCATCCCGACTTCCCTTGAAGTCGATCACACAAGCTCTTAGCATATCTTCTAAGGTTTGAATAGTCTGCCTAGCTTGTCCATTTGTATGAGGGTGAAAAGTTGTGCTGAGTTTGACCTGAGTACCGAGTCCTTTCTGAAATGACTTCCAGAAATGCAAGGTGAACTGGGTACGCTATCTAAAATAATGGATAAGGAAACTCCATGCAGTCTAACCAACTCTCGGATGTACAGTTTAGCGTAATCCTCAGCTGAGTCTATAGTTTTAACTGGGAGAAAATGTGCTGACTTGGTCATCTGATCTACTATCACCCAAATTGAATCATGTTGCCGACGAGTACGAGGTACACCTCTAATGAAGTCCATATGCACTTCTTCCCACTTCCATGTTGGTATGTTGATATCCTGAGTCATACCCCTAGGTTTCTGATGTTCAACTTTAACCCGCTGGCAGTTCGGGCACTAAGCCACAAACTCTGAAATGTCTCTCTTCATGCCGTTCCACTAGTAGATTTCTCATAGGTCACGGTACATATTAGTGGCACCTGGGTGGATAGAATATTTGCAGTTGTGTGCTTCTGCCAGTATTTGTTGTCTCAAGTCACCTACATCTGGTACACATAGTCTACCCTGGTAATGAAGCACACCATATCCCCCTTTGGAGAAAGCCTCCACTTCATTTCTTAGAATTGCTTCTTTCAGCTTAAGCAGTATGGGATCTTCATCCTGCTTTGACTTAACCTCAGTTGAATCCATCAATTGCACTCCCAACTGAGCTAACCTATGAATATCCTTTGCTAGTTCTTTTCCGCCCTCTTCAACATAAGCAACACTTCCCATGGACATCCTTCTTAGGGAATCAGCCACTACATTGGCCTTGCTCGGGTGGTACAACACACTCATGTTGTAATCCTTCAATAACTCCAACCACCTTCTTTGAAGAAGGTTCAAATTCTTCTGACCGAATATGTACTGAAGGCTAGGTAATGCCTCCATATTTTTAGAGCAAACATCACTGTTGCCAATTCAAGATCAGGAGTTGGATAATTCTTCTCATGAACCTTGAGCTGTCTAGAGGCATAAACTATCGCCTTACCCCACTGTATTAGAACACAATAGAGGCCAACTTTGGAAGTATCACAATAGACTATGAACCCATCTGTTCCTTCTGGTAAAGTCAAAACTAGAGCTATAGTAAGTCGAGTCTTCAACTCTTGGAAACTCTTCTCACATAAATCTGTCCACTGCATCTTCACCTTTTTCTAAGTTGGTTTAGTTAAAGGAGATGCAATAGAAGAGAATCCTTCCACGAACCGTCAATAATAACTGGCTAGACCTAGGAAACTTCTAATATCTATTAAGGAAGTAGGTCTTGGCCAGTCTTTCACAGCTGCTATCTTTTGAGGATCTACCCGAATACCCTCACCTGAAACCACACGACCAAGGAAAGCCACAAACTTTAGCCAGAATTCACATTTGCTGAATTTAGCAAATAGCTAGCGGTCTCTGAGAGTCTATAACACAACCCTCAAATGGTTAGCATGCTCCTCCTCATTTCTGGACTACACCAAAATGTTGTCTGTGAACATGATGACAAACATGTCCAGATACTATTTAAATACCCTGTTTATATGGTCCATAAAAGCTGCAGGGGAATTAGTTAGTCTAAAGGAAATAACCACAAAGGTTGTTTTCAGTATGTCACACTCCTTGACTCTAAGCTAATGATATCCCGACCTGAGATCTACCTTTGAAAAACAACTGGCTCTCTGAAGCTGATTGAACAAGTTGTCAATCCTGGGTAGGGGATACCTATTCTTAACTATACCCTTGATCAGTTGAAGGTAGTCGATACACATTCTAAGAGTACTGTATTTCTTTCATACGAACAACACTGGAGCACCCCTATGGAGAGATGGTGGGCCTGATGAAACCTTATCAAGGTCTTTTAGTTGGTGGTTCAACTCCTTAAGCTCAGCTGGATCCATTCTATAAGGAGGAATAGAGATGGGCTGAGTGTTTGGAAGAAGGTCTATTCCGAAGTCTATTTCTCGCTCGCTCAGGACTTTGAGAAGATCTTTAGGAAACATGTCAAGAAATTCGCTGACAACTGGAACTGACTGAATAGTTGGGGTATCAGAGCTAGAATCTTTTACTCGAACTAGGTGATAGATGTATCCTTTTGAAATAATATTCCTTGGCTTAAGGTAGGAAATAAACTGACCCTTAGGCGTTGAAACACTACCCATCCATTCTAAGACTGGCTCATTGGGAAACTAAAACCTGATGACTCTAGTTCTTCAATCGACTTAGGAAACACTAAAATGTAACCAATCCATGCTAAGAATGAGGTTGAAATTGACCATTTCTAGCTCTACTATATAACCGGTTGACTCTAACTGACTCATCAACTAGGGTAGAGACTAAGAATGGTTCCGAGAGAACCTTTGGACTGATTTCAAATTTAACAGCTACATAAGGAGTCACAAATGATAGTATGGCTCTTTGATCTAGTAGGGAATATGCATTTAGGTGGAAAAGAGGTAACATACCCATGACCACGTCAGGTGAGCTCTCTTGATCCTGACGAGAGGACAAAGCATAAAAGCAGTTTTGGTAATGACTGCCATCTGTATCTAAAGTATTTCCTTACCGAGCTGGATGGCCTGCTGGGGCTGCTGAAGTAGACTGAGCTCTCCCTCGTCCTACTGAAGGACACTCTTTTAACCTATGACCCAATTGCCCACATCCAAAGAAGCCCTCCTTGCCCATGCGACATTCCCCTGGGTGGTTCTTGCCATACTTAGGACAAGCTGGGTAACGATTGCTAGCACTGAAACTCTAGGACTGAGAGCCAGATGCTCCACCCTTTCGATCCTTAGAGGGTCGAAAAGTAGCGGCGCTGACTAATGTGGGTGCTGGAGTCTTCTGTTGTTCTCTCACTCTATATTCTTCAAATTTTATGCTTCAATCTGTTGGGCATGAATGATGATGCTGGAGAGGTTAATTTCCTTGATGAGCATCGCGGTTCTGCACTTTTTAAGTACCTAGTTTGACACTCCATTGATGAATTTAAGCATGTAGCCCTTAGCTCGGCTACCATCTCTGGAGCATACCTCGGCAACTAAGTGAAATCCAACGCATACTCCTCCACTATTCAGTTACCCTACCTTAGATTCATGAATTCCGTGATCTTGGCCTCCCTCAATTCTCGAGGAAAGAATATGTCTAGAAATGCAGTTGTGAACTCTTCCCACTCTACTGGCCCTATTGCTACTGGCCTCCCTTCCTTCCATTGGTCGTACCATATCTGTGCCACCCCTTTCAACCGGTAGGCAGCCAGATCAACACTCTTTGTGGAACTAACACCCATAATCCGGGTGATCTGCCATACCTCATCTACAAACTCTTAAGGGCCCTCTCCCACCTTGGATCCATGAAAAGATGGAGGGTTCATTCAGGTGAAGTCGCGAACCCTAACAGCTGCTACAGACCCATTTGTATTCACTTGAACCAGCTGCTTGTTCACTTGATTAGTCACCATTAGAGCCAGCAGCTGAATTGCCACTTGGAATTCTGCTGAGGACACTAAGTCGTCCTGAGGGGCTGTTGGAGCTGGTGAGCTAGATCGGTTGGCACTGCCAGCCATTCTTCCATTTCCTCTTCTTGGAAGCATATTTTTCACTAAAATGAATAAAGAACGAGTTAGGAGGACATTTTGGGATTCAACTTCAACGCATGATAAGGAGTATGAACAAAAGGGAGTTTTCCTAATAACATCTTGTGTCCTCCCCGTCATATGTGTGGCATGCTTCACACCTATAAAAAGGACTTTACTTGACGTGGCTTTTAGACAATCAGGATACTTTAAACCTATTGCTCTAATACCAAGTTTGTCACGACCCAAGTATTCACCCTGACCGAGACATGGTACTTGGACCACAAGTGACCCCAAGCTAACCCATGGTCTATCATTACACTGGTAAACTGAGTAAACATATGGGGAAGCTTTATAAAAATAATTATGTAATCAATACTGCTAAAAGTGTAAACATAACTGGAAGCAATACTAAACAGCTGCGTCTAAAAACCAACTACCAACTGTTGAGTTGCTGGGACAAGCCCCTAGCTAACTCTAAATTCTAACTGAATAAAGAACTACCTAAACAAAACCATCGTCCTCAAAAAATGAGAATTCACCAAATGACTGCTGCTACTAGAATCTTCAAGAGGAACTACTAACGATGCTTGGACTGAGAACCTGCACCTATATTATAATACGATACATCATAGAAAGTATGCGCAAGTACTTTGAATGTATTGAGTAAGTGAGATAATTATAAGGATGGAAAATAAACAACTAAGCTGAAATAACATGAAATGACCAATTGATACTGAATACTGATAAAACTGAGCTATAATTGATATGGTCAATAATGACCCTGATTGATGGTCATAAACATGTCCTGGAACTTAGTGACTGAACTAAGCTAAACTGAACTGCACTGAACTAAACTGAAATGAACTCTACTATACTAATAAGTGGGAGAGTCTATAACCGACATATAACCATGTGAGCTTAACGTGGAGTCTAATGTATACACCCCATTGGAGAAAGCTCATTGTACCGTGACAGGGTATAGTGGTTAGCTGGTGATCACAAAGCTGGGGCTCGTTGGTCCAATAACCTATGGTGGCAACTTAGTTTTGGAAACCTGGGTGTGATGAAACCCCGGTCCGCTCGATACTAAGTACTACTCCCACTGGATAGTCCTAACTTGACTACAAAGTTGATAGCTTGAAGCTGGGGTCCTGGGCTAATTCTGGAATCCTAATTTGACCACTAAGCTAATAGCTCGAAGCTGGGGTCCAAGGCTAATTTAGGAATACTTATCTGGAAGTGACCTGAGAGTCTGTGGGACCGAATAACTGAAAACTGGTGTTCTAAGACTGGCCAAAGCGACTTATCAAAAAACGTCGTAACCGTCTAAAGAACAAATTGATAACTGATAACTGATAATTGAAAAACTGGAATAGGGAGGTATTACTGACACCTCAAGAACTGTCTATTGTCAAACTGACCAGCAGACATTTCTATAAGATACTGAAATTTACTAAGTAGTGACTGAGACTAAACAATTAATAATTCTACTCTTGATCATACAACTGTACTATCCTAGTGATTTCAAGAACAATCAGAATCAAGAAAAACTTGTATTTAAAACATGCTAAAATACTTAATTCACTATTTCAAAGAAAATAGGGCTAAAATCACTTGATTTCATGTAAGGAGATAATGACCAGAATTATAACAAACAATAGCCCTCAATACTCAGGAAAATCATAATAGGAAGGAATCCATAATTTACTAACAAATGAACCCTAACTATGAACTTTAGGGCTAGAACTGATAAGCATTTCAGAAAATTTTTGGGGCACGAGGGAAGAATAATTCCCATGTTAGATTCCCACATATCTGGTGTAGAAATCATAGAGAAAACCCTTGAGAAATATGAGAAGAAAAATCAAAACCCTTGCTCTTGCTTTGTGCTTCCTGACTGAGTTCCTACGTTCTGACTTTGAGAGAATGAGAGGAATGAAGAGGGAACGTTGATTACCTCCCTAAATCCCCTTAATATAACCCAAAATAGCATAGTTTAGGGATTTAAAAGGCGGGAAGTTACAAAAATTCCCCTCAAAGAAAATCTGGAAAAAAACCACTCGACAGGGACTAATGGGTCACACAACGAGTCGTTGGTTGATACCACGACTCGTTGGGACCAGTCATTGGTCCTGTGCCTGGAATTCTGGGCTTGTTGGAATAGGACAACAAGAGGGGAAAATGACTCGTTGGATGCACCAATGGGTCGTTGGTTCCTCTTGTGGTTGCCGAAGGGATTTTTGAACTTAAGCTTGGACTCGTACCAACGAGGGACATAACGAATCGTTGGTCCAACCCACGGGTCATTGCCACCACTAGTCCAGGGCACTGTAATTTCCTAGGCTTGGCGCACAGATGGAAACGACAAATCATTGTGTGGAACAACGGTCGTTGTTTTCCTTCGTTGCCACTAGGATAAATTTCTTACCTTCTCGGACTTCTCCAAATGGCTCAATAGGACGGGTCGTTGGTCTCTTCCACAACCCATTACTGGGCTCGTTAGTTCTGAAGGGACTTCCTACAAGCCTGAAGACCACTCAGACAACGGGTCATTACAACTGACCACGACTCATTGTCTGGGTCATTCTGAGAAAATTTTTTTGCTTCTTTTGGATTTTTCATACAAGGTCTGAGTTTGGTCTAGGAAAGTTTAAGGGTGTTACACTTTAGGTGTTTATATGAAATTTCTTGACAAATCTCAAAAGCTAATTAGAATCACTAGAACTTGATGTTTTCCTCCAACACTAGCATGAAATAATGTTTTCCACACTTACAACAATTATGATCCAAGAATAAGTAGTGAATTCAAGTTTCTAAAAAGATTCACAATACTTGACAAAATTCGACACCTAAAACTTCCTAAGAAGGGGTATATAAAGTAGTAGAATAATCTGCATCAATTTCTACTTGGACTGAGATTGGACTTTATAGATTCTGTTCCAACTTGAACTAGGATTGCATTTTGGCCGCCTGGGAGTGCCCTGCATTTCCCCTCTCTTGGTGCGCTAGTAGGCCACCGCGTCGCTCCTCTGGTTGTGCTAGTGTGCCTGTGTGTCACATAGTGCAGTACACTGGCGTGCCTATGTAATGCGAACCTTCAATTTTATTTTTCTCAACCCAACTTTGTCATACTTGCTTTTTATGCTACGAATAAGTCCAAATTCGTCACTTTAATTACTGCAAACATCTAATTATCAGTGTTAGCTCCTTTTCATAAATATCATATAAAATCAAAGAAAACACACCTAATTTGTTCTCAAAACATAGCTAAGCATGGAAAAAATATGATAAATAAGTGCATAAATATATGCTACATCATCCCACACCAGAGATGATGTGATATCATACTAGTATTCTTATCATCTGGTATCATACCAGTATGTTATCGGTATATCATGCATCACGTCTGTATCTCTCACGTCATGTTTGAATCATGTTGATATATCACATATCATATCTGTATATATGTACGTCTATCTCACATCTATATATCTGTACACACATTCCAGAGGGTCATATATTTTCCCTTTCAATCATGAACTGCAAGTGACTTTAGAAATTCATATACTATACCAGTGTGGTACCCGTTCCCACTCATCTACTCGACCTCCCCTCAAACACGAGTGGCTCATATCACAACTGCTTTCTCGGATGCTTACCTCGGGCATGAGCCACTCATATCCAAGTACCTATACACATATTCAGTCATATTCAATCGCTCATCCGGATGCTCACCTCGGACACGAGCTTCTCTTTTCAAGGTAAGGATGTATTACCTATCTGTCATCAACAGATTTCATCATGCTTTCAATCAATCATTACATGGGATGGATTACCAGTACACATTGACTATCACAATTTCACTTGATGTTCAGGAATAGTATTCACAATTTAATCAATATAGAATTCATTAAACAACATGATTTAATCACTATAATATTTATCATAATTATTGTCTAAAGACCATCCAAATTTATTAATCAAATTATCGACACACCCAAGACAAGAGTCACAATCTCGTTCCTCACGATTTCAAATTATAGTTAAGTAAAAGTATGGAAAATTAGATATACATCCATACAAACACAAGGGTATTAAAATACTTACACTCATTTTTATGTATTCCTACATCGTAGTCCACTCTATGTTATTTATTGGTTCATCCTCATGAAATTTTTCTATTCAGGGACGATAATCATTATGAAAATCTCATCTATCAAGTCATCCCTAGTTTAGGATATAACTGCTCGTAGTAAACTCTACGTATCTATTGTAGTTATTAACTCATTACAAATTTTATGGTCACACGTATTCAAGTTCTTCCAATTTCGTCCTTGACTTGACAATTCTATCAAAATTCCATATTAATACCCATATTTATACTTACAATGATCAGAGACATACAATTAAAAATGTCGTACCCGGATATACCATTAAGAATCTACCGTTAGAAATAACCGTCTAGAACATGCTACCTAGAACATGCAATCAACAATCTAGCATGAAGATGCTATCTATACTCAATAATTATGACATATTAAATATCCCTTCTTTATTTCCTTGTTATTCGAGATATTTCCCCGGCTTTAATAGTTAGTAACTATAATTTATACCGATTGTGCTCAACATTTAATTCTTTATTTTACCCATCAATAGCATATTAATCATACGCACAATACTAATTACTAATCAAAGTCTAACACGAAGTAAGACACAACCTACCCGGGTGCCAAGCTTTTGCCAAGAAAGTGACAAAGTTTTATTCTTGCACTGAGTCTAATGTTTCTTAAAGAAACTAATCAGGAGGATGGTGGAATCTTGCCTTTCTCTAGCCACCCTATTCTTTTTCCTGCTAGAATAACCAAAATTTGTTTTCAGGGCATTTTTAATGGCTAATCCTTGATACAATAGGATCTCGATTATAAAAGTAGGAAAAATATGTAGTTCTAGTTTTCATTTTTCACTGCAACGATGCGTTCTCGACTGCAATGGTCCCGCCATGGTAATGAAGTGTCCGTCGTAGTGGTTCTGTCGCCTGGCCCAAAAAAATTTTATGTCAGCCCCTTTCTAAATAATTTAGCAACCAATTCTTTTATTCAAGGATTACTAATTTTAGATCCTCAAAATTTAAATTTCTACACCAATGTAGTTAAAGCCTCCTAATGGTGGATGGGTTGTTACAGTTGTTCTTTTATTAGAAGCTTCACAGATAGATATTGTGTCATCGGAGTTACTTAAGTCATTGCTTGACTCATTGGCGGTACACTTTTATGTTTAGATTCTAGATAAATATTCACATTATTGATATTAATATTTATTTCATCTAATTAATTATCTTAATTTATATACACATAACTGAACTAAGTAATAATAATGGGAAAACTGTGTGAACTATCATATCCATGAGGTGCTTCCACAACATTGGATGCATGTTGCTCCAGGTTCAGTTTTGGTGTGTGATAACTAAGATCTACCTAGGTTCCCAAATCCTTCTACATGGACCTCCAAAATTGCGATGTAAACTAGTACCTTAGTTTGAGATAATAGAAATAGGCACGCTGTGCAAGCAAACGATCTCCTGAATATAAATCGTAGCTAACCTATCTGAATTGTAAGTGTCCTGAATTGGCAAAAAGTGCGAGAATTTGGTCAAGTTGTCAATAATGACCCAAATGGCATCCACCTTCCTCAAAGTATGATGCAACCTAATTATAAACTCCATAGCAGTATGCTCACACTTCCACTTAGGTATAAGCATCTCTAAGTCATACCACCTGGTCTCTAGTACTCATGCTTCATCTATTGACAATTCAAACCCTTGGACATAAACTCTGCCATGTCTCTTTTCATCCTACACCACCAATAATGTTGTTTCAACTTTGAGCTTCTTCCATGACCAACCGGGTCAAATTCCCATCTCTTGAAACACAAACTCGACCCTTGATTCTCAAAATGCCCTTCTATTATAGAATTGCTTCATTATCTTCACCTATCGACACATTATCTCGAATCAAGCATAATTTCTCATCTTCAAACTGTTTGGCCCTAATCTGCTCCAACAAAAGTGACTGTGCCTCAATACATGCAAGCACTCTACCAGGCTCAGAAATATCAAGTCTCACAAAACTATTAGCGAAATCTGAACATCCATAGCTAAAGGTCCCTCCTCTGCTAGTAACAAAGCAAGGTTGCCCATACTCACTGCTTTCCTACTCAATTCATTCACTACCACATTGGCCTTGCTTGAATGACAAAAAATAGTCATGTCATAATTCTTAAGAAACTCCAACCTCCTTCGTTTTCTCAGACTTCAGATCCTTTTGATTGAATATGTACTATAAGTTGTGATGGTCCGTGAAAATCTCATAATGTATCCTATTAAGATAATGTCTCCAAATCATCAAGGAAAATACTATCACTGCCAATTCTCACTAGTATAAATAGCACACTTAGGTTTATTTTTAATTATTCTGACTTGATTGAGCGAGAACGTGGGTTACAGGCAGTTGAGGGGACAAAATTCTTAGGGTTCTTCTCTATCTCTTTCTTCTTTATTTAAATTGTTTGTATGATTAACACTCATTTAACGATGTTTAATCCACAAATGAGTGGCTAAATTCACTTCTTGCTGAGGTTAAGAACATTTGTAGTGGAATGTAATTATTGATCATCTTGGTTTTTCATCTTTTCTTCCACGGTTGTTCTATTAATTCTTATTCTTACTGCATTAATGTGTGGCCAATATTAATGTATATTAAAAAAATCCGATTTGCGCTCGAAAGAGAAAGAAATTGGAAAGTTGTGAATTAATAGGATATGATCTCTTCTTGGTTTGAGAAAATTGAGAATTGATTTACTTTCAGAATAGAGATATATCTGAAAGTTGTATTAGTCAATTAAGGAATCGATTTCGTATGGCTAGAACATGAACTTCTTCTTATCACAGAAATGTAGGTGGAAGGTTCATGATTCTTAAGTTGGGTTAAATACGAGAGTTTTAATCCATAGACAATAATTCTTGACTAGCAACCGGAGGAAAGATTAACCAATTTGTATCAATAAATTGCTTCCCTGCATGTTAGTTTTAGCCTCAGCATGCTCATTACTATAGTTCAGACTCAAATTGTGTATTTGTTTTAGACTAGTATAAATTAGGAAACAACCTCCCAAAAATCTTCTTGAAACTGTTGTCTGCATTATTAGAGTTAGAGTTTATTAACGCTTGATTCGATTATTACCTTGGTCCAGTCCCTGTGGGATCGATACTTGGCTACTCTAGCCATTTTACTACTTGTTCGACCACGTGCACTTGCGTGTAGTTTCAAAAAAGAGCGAACAAATAACTGATAACAAATGGTCCTCGAGAGATGAGGACTAACCACTGAGACTGGATGCTAACTTTGAAAACTGTCTAGTGACAAAGCTGACTGAAGATCGGAGCCTATATCATAAAAGGATACAACATATAGTATGCGGTCAATATGTGGAATGTACCCAGTATACAAGGTAAGTAAAACCGCTTAAAATAAGTAATATAATTTACAACATGCATAGTATAAAACATCTTCAAAATAAGAATCTGAGAGTAGGGCTTGCATGCTATTTTCTGAAATCATGATCTGAACATAACTGAATATCATAACTAAATCGAATGACCCAAAGCTGAAATATGATAATCATAAGTAAAAACAAACATTGGGTCAAACCTTCTTTAGAACATATGTATAAATATCATGAATGATAAACATGTATAACTGAAATCATGAGGAACAATAGGAGACTCAGCATATAACCGACATTACCATGATAGAGATTATGTGGTCCCGACTATCACATTCAAGTGGCCAGAGCCGTATAAAGCCTTTCTAGGGCTAAAGACGCTACCATGATATCAATAACAAGTTAAAGGCCCCTTGGGACAGGGGAAAGCTCATAAAGGAGGCCCCAAATAAGCTGATCATACCTACATTGGCGCGTAGTTCTGAGGATCAGGATTGACTGACCCTTAGCCTACTCGGTGCTAGACACTACTCCCAAAAAATGCATATGCTTTCCATTGTTTCTCAACAAAGCTGATCATCTTCTAGTGACGAAGCTGAATAATCATGTACATATAAAATCTTTAATCATATGTGACAAGCCTTGGCTCAAACCATACCACAAGTTGAATATAAATGGGATTCGTGACTCCAAAACTATGTGGTAAGCTAATTAACTTGAAATCATAAATCATACTTGAATATATGGGCTTGCCCAATACTTAAACATGCTTGAAAATACTTGATTCACTTGAAAACATGATCATAGACATGGGTAACTTGAAAACATGCTTTTTATCATAAATATCTTATCACACTTGAACATACATAATAAATCTCAACCTTCATGAACTTCTCATGGATAGGCATAATATTATAAAACTTGAACAACATGATTTATAATTGAAAACATTGTAAAACTTTCCCATGAATCATAATTCATTAATAGAAACATACTTAGATCATACCCATGTAGAAACTTAGGAAATTCATGCATTGCATTAAAACCCCATAGATCAACATATAGATTTTCATGAATTAGAGAGCGAATGGGCATGGGTATGAACAAATTCACCCATTCATAACCTTATAAATTGAGCATGGGTGTGAAAAAATTCATCCATTCATAACCTTACATACCTGAGATAATCTGATTCTATAATTTCTCTGATTCCTCAAGGACGAATTGATGAAAAACTTGAAGGAATTAAGCTTGATCACCTCTCTAGACTTTCTACTCTTGCATGCATGAATAGGAATAGCTTTGAATGAACTTAACCCTATTAAAACTCACTATTCACAACTTAAAATGACATAGTTTAGGCCTTAGGATCATAGAAATTATGGAAAATCCCTCAATAAACCAGTAGGGAAAAACTGACTGCTAGTCCCAACGAGGGACTAGAAGTGTCGTTACCCCTAACCACAACTCGTGGTCTCCTTTCATCAAGTGCACTACCAATTTTCCTCAAAGGGTCCCAATGAGGGACCTAACGTCTCGTCACTGGTGACCACGGCTGTAATCACCTTCTGTTACCTCCACTGCCCACAACCTCAAGTCTTTAACCCACTACTGACCACGACTCACCTAATGAATTATGGCATCTAACCACGACTCGTGTCCAATCGTGGGGTACACTGCTAACTCATCCTTCATCTTTCAGCCGCCCCTGACCACGGGTGACCGGACGGCTTGTGGGTGGACTACAACTCCTGGTCACCCCACTTTGAAATTTCCATACAAGTCAACACTCTTCACCACGAGTCACTTAAGGACACGTGGTCAACCTGACGGGTCACGGGGCGACTCATTCTGTGACCTGGTGTAAAAAATCCTATTTTCTCCATTTTAACTCCCGGGTCTGAGCTTAGGGCTTTTGAGGTATTACACGACCTCTCAGCTTCCAATGACTATTGGAATAGTGATGCTTCTGGGACCTTTCAGCTTCTTAGGAATTTTATTTTGCACCCGAGAACTACACTCATTTTTCTGTACTATGGTCTCAGACTCTATGAGCCTTCATTTATTTGCTACAATATTCTTAAAGATATCTGCATACTTCGAAACTTCTTGCAATAACTCTACTAAGGGTAGATTCATATGCACCTGCTTTAACACATCAAGAAACTTCTTACAGGTCGTGTCCTCCTTCTACTTTTTGAACCTCAATGAAAATGGAGGGGGTGGTCTAACTTCTACCACTTTTGGCTATGAATGATTTGACTCACCAACCTCCTTCTTTGACTTCGAACTTCTTCTATCTCTGCCTTTTTTCTCTCTGGTTATCAGTTCACCCAGCTCTTTTCCATTGTACAAAGAGATGGCGCTGACATTCTCCTTAGGGTTCTTCTTAGTGTTATTTGGTAGTGCCCCTTGAGATCTATTTGTCTGCTAAAGGGACACTTGGCCCATTTGCCACTCTAACTTCTGGATTAACTTCTGCATCTCATTAACAACCTGAGTCTGCTGAATCATCCACTACTCTGTGGTCTCCCATAATGAACTGCCATACTGCTAGCCCTGAGGTCCCTCGAAGTTGTTAAGGGGCCTCAGAACCTTTTGATTTCCTCCCCATAGGAGATTAGCTGCATTCCTATATCCCTTATTGTAACTATTTTCTGTAAAACTTCTATTATGACCTTGTTGACCCATAAAATAGATAGTTTTAGGTTTAGCGAAAAACCTAATAACTTTCTTCACATGCCTCACATAATGGTAGTGGAGTCTGAACTTGCTGAACTTGATGAACTTGAATTTCTTCTTGGTATGATCAGTAACTTGCTGATCACATTCAACAATTGACTAATATTTTCCCGAATTGCTGCTACACCATCAACTTCAAGTTTCCCTAGGACTTTGGTTATTGTAAAACCTCTGCCTGAATCCTGATAATATTGGCTCCCAACTGACATGAGATTCAACATAGCCTCTATCTCATTGTAGCTTTTGGACAAGATTTGCCTCTGTGCGGTAGCGTCAACTAGAATCTTAGACTCGGGCTTCATCCCCTTTTAGAAGTTGTGCCCAATGATATCCTTTGGCTGCATGTGGTGTGGGAAATCTCACAAGTATCCCTTATATCACTCCCAAGCCTGAGCCAAGGTCTCACCATTCATCTGAACATATCCTGAGATTTTTCCTCTCAACTCCTTTGCTCTCCTCGAAGAGAAAAACCTGTTTATGAACTTATTGGAGAGCTTTCAAAGTAGTGATGGACCCAGCTGGCTCATTTTGAAGCTACTCCTTCACTTCTCCAATCAATGAAAATGGGAACAAAGTGACCTTAAAATACTCATCAGAAACATTTTGATAGTGAAAATTCTCACAAAGTTCCATGAACGTCATCAAATGCCTGTGGGGATCCTCATGTGGCTTGCCCTAATATTGAAAAGTATTTTAAACCAACATCATGATTCCCTCATTCAACAAAGTTTCTAGTGACAGCCGGCTTGATGATCGCTTTGGAAGAATTCTCTAAATTTGGTCGAGCAAAGTTGAGCACTGGAATCCTGTCTTGGGTGTTGCCCTATGGTTGCTCATTGTTTTCTGCCATTTCTAACCTAGAAAAAGTTCTTTCAATTTCCGGATCAAAGTGAACCAAGGGTTGTCCCTGACTTCTAGTAGCTGGCATGCACCAAACAAATATACACCTGAAACTTTCAACAACCACCAACAAACAAAAGTGTAGAGTAGTGTAAACAAAATCCTAACCACAAACAATTGATCAATTCAAGTCTCCGGAAATGGCGCCAAAAACTTGATGTCACCAAGCAAATGCAAGTGTATGTGGTCGTCAAGTAATATAGGATGGTGAAGTCCCTCGTAACCACAGAGACTTGATAGATTAATTGCTTAAGTTTGAACTTTTCTTTCACTATTCAAGTAAACACAAATAAAATGGGGAAACAGTTTTGAGATTATTCTACAAAACATGGAATGTAAATTAAACTAAGAAACTAAATTCATTAACAAAAATTTTAATTCAAATGATGATAGAAATCCATGGTTTTGGCATTTTTGCTTTTAGGTTGAGTTTTAGGATTCGAATATGTTGGACAACGTTCCTCCAAGATTGCTAGTTGCAAGTTACGAACTCACTTCTCAACTATTCTCCCGAATAGCCAAAACTATCTCATGAACCCTAACATCTATATCCCTATGGTTGTAGGAGAAACATGAGACAATGGTTGAAGCTACATGGCTCAACTGAATAGGGTTGCAGGGTATATTCCTATCCTCTACAATGAAAACAACTCTTGAACTTTTGAACAAGATAATTGAAACCTACTCTATGCTTCCTTTTAATCCTCATTAGTTCCCTTTTCTGAGTTCAACCAATAAGCCAACATATAATATTGGAAAGATGATTAGTATAACGAATAAACATTAAATAAAGTAAGCATAAACAATCTTGAAAAGAAGAATTGAAAGTCTAGCATAAACGAATATTCAAACTACAACCATTAGCCATGGTCAAAACCCTAGAATAGGAGTTTAGCCACTCATGTTCAAGTGCAAAACTAAAGAATTCATTATTTGAATCAACAAAGATAAAAGTAAGGAAATAAGTGACTTTGTGTCTCTTCCCCAAAAGACTGTGTACAATGATCGATCTGATGAAAGCTGCCTAACAAATGCTAGGAAAAGTATTTATAAGCAAGGTAAAAAATGACTCTTTTTCCCTTGAGTAATTCAGTTTTTAGCCTTAGAAAAATCCATCTTGGACAGGATCTGCTGCGCCATGCTAGCCATATCGCCAGACTTGGATTGAATTTCCTCTAAAGTTGAGCCTCTGGTGAACTACTTCTCCCATCTCGCCAAGGTGTTAGTCAAAATTCTGCACTTCTGGGACCTGGCCTTCCATTTCTGCCAATGTACCAGAGTGTTAGAAATTTTCCCAAGTCGGAAACTTCTATGGCACACCACTCCACTCAATTCACCAAGGTGTTGATAAATAATTCTTCTGAAGTTCGAGGTCTGGCGTGCCACGCCAGCCATAGCGACAACCTGAGCATAATGTTCTCTAAAGTTTAGTGGATGGCGCGCCACTCCAACTATCTCACCAGGCCAAATTTTCTCAAATTCTTCTTTCTTCACACCTTGGAACATTTTTGAGTCTTTTTCCATGTGTTACTGGCTAAAATCATCTAAAAACATTTATTAGATCATTTAACACACACATTCATAAAATCATGAATTTTATAAGGATAATCATCTCAAAAAATGATTAAAAATGGGTGAAAGTTGACAAATAGGTATAAGAATATGCACAATATCACCACCCCACACTTAATCCATCATTCGTCCTCGAATAATCCATACTTATATGCATCAAACACTTCTTCTTCACACCAGTTGTCACCTCTATCAACTCTTACAAAAACAACTACAATAGAGCACATGAATAAGTGGTTCATTAATTCATAAATAATCCACAATAGATATGCAAAGAAGTTCTTCACATTTGAAACTACATACTTTCTATAACTGACTTATCTTTTTCTAAACAGGGCCAACGTGATTAAGTATGAAAAATGTAGCACATAATATACCGACTCTGACCATCTTGTGCCCTCACTTATTTAGTAATGTTCCTTCCTTTATATTATCAATTCAAAACTTGTAACATAGTAAACAAGGCACACTGACTCTCATAAATGATGTTTCATACACATACAACATACCATAGGCTTGCCTTTTATGTACAGTCAGATTACTTAGTAACTTAAAAAAGAGCAAGATCATATGGATTTTTCCTGGTTTTAATGTCGGCGAAGGTACGGGAAGGAATGATTTTCTTTAATAGTGGCTACCAAATCTAAGCTCTTTAAGACAATTTCACTTCATCTTTCTTTTCCACCTCTTTTTTCTCACTGCTCACCCTTTCTTTCACTAATCCCCTTTTCTTTTCTCATGCCCCTTTCTTCACTGCTTAACTTCTAGTTTCTTCTTAAAAGATCAACAAGAAAAGTCAACCATTAAGAATCTTTCATTTATGTTCTAGTAGAAAGTAAACATGTTATTTCATGTAGGCACCCCTCTTTCCTATTTTCTCATCTTGCCATCCACATTTTTTCTTTATTTCCTTTTCCTTAATTTCTCTAAATTGGTGTAACCTTCATTCATCATTCTCAAAGTGCCTCAAACTATCTTTTTGATAAAAAATTTTGGAGGTCACACAACAAAAGGGAATAAATTTTTCTTATGGCTAAGAAGAAGATTAAGACTTATAGCTCAATGGGGTTAACTAGGGATAATGTTAAGGAAGGTACAACAATAATGGACAAATGTGATTTTTCCAAAGAAATACCTTAATCACAAGTTACCTCTTTGGAAACTAGCTATCATACACACACTTAGGAAAGTTCTAGATATTACACATTGTACAAAACACAATGAATTCAATATTACCCTTATGGCATCATGATTGAGTCAGTTTCTTATGGCCACATATCCACACAATCAAATTGAATGAATTTCCATTAATAAACCTTAAAATATATTTTCTTGAGTCAAATTAAAGAGCCTATGTGTCTCTCATGGTATTGTATTTCTCATGCATTCACAATGACCACTTCATTGACTTCGAACTTGATCTCCAAGTTGAATATCAAGAGCACACAAGTGGTAGTGTTTGGCTCCATCCTAAAAATAAAAAAGTTGTGACCAATTTTTCCTTACGACAATCATCATCCATCCATCATCGGGACCAGCCATTACTTCTCTGACGGACTATAAAAAGATTGACTCTAAATTAAAACACTTAATTAAAACAAACACACAGAGATGAAAAATGACATGGCATAGCATCATTCAGTTTCATCAGCTATCCACATACTACTTATTACAGCCCAAACTAACTAACACAAAAGTTTGATAATTATTACTACAGCCCAGTCTATAATTTTAGCAAAGATAGAATAAATAAGAAATCTATTTCCTCCACCCCACACTTAAATAGTGCACAAACATATCATGTCAAGTAGGGAGAGAAAGAGAACTTCCTGAGCCTCTAAGCAAAGTCATCATCATCAGGATTATACTCTTGATCATCATCATCATGATCTCCTTCTGAGTAATCAACCTGCATATCTCTAGTGAAGGCATCATCCTCCTCGTCGTTGTCATTATCAACTGCATCAATCAGCACTATAGGCTCATCATCATCTAATGGCTTCTCAAATATCGGTCCCATCATTTACATCATCATGGAACTTTTTCTGAGTGGGTACTGCTCCTCTGGTGCCAACATCTCCTTAGCAGTCGCAGGTCTACCTCCAATCTTTAGTTGCAGCTCAAACATCCCAAACATACGAGATCTCCAACAATCATCTCGAGCATGGCGCTCAGCTTGAGTGAGGAATGGTGTTGATGAGTTGGTTGACTCCTTGACCTTTGTGGCATCGATCATTTTTCCTACCAAGTGCCCTGCTGGGGGTAGATGACGTTCAGCCTCCTCTTCCTCAATATCAAGCTTCCACAAGAACTAAGTCAACAAGCTTCCACAATCATACTTCCACTAGCAGTTATCCTTGGATGGCCACATATTATCCCTCAGCACATCGCCAAAGTTAATTGGTAGCCCCTTCATCAGCATATACATAAATACTACTCGCTCTCGAGTGATCTTCGTGGTGTGTGTCTCCGGGAGAAGTACATCGCAAACTAACTTGACCTAAACTCTAGCCTCCTTAGTCAAGTAGGAGAATGAGAGTATCGAGTAAGCTCCATTTTCACCTCTTGCTTATCAGGCAGCTGAATGCTCTCTGCACAAAGTGTGGATAATGTCATGATATATGGGCTTCTCAAGAAACATGAAATACATCTCTGGGTCTACCACTAGCGTGCCAAGGAATGCATTGAAGACCTGGCAGTGAAATAGATCACTTGTTGCCGCACCTTGATCTTTGTGCTCTCTCTATACGAGGTGTTTCAATTGGCATAAAATTCCCTCACTAAGGTGAGTTTGCACTCCTCTGGATCCGCAAACATGTATCCTAGCCCCAACTCACGAAGGGTGTCATGAATGGTGGGTAACTCAAGTGCCAGATGAACCTCATTAATCCAATTCTCCGGGGCATACTAGGTTTCCTTTTGGGCATTGAGCCACTTGAGCCCATGCTCCTCCACGACCTTGGCTCCAAACCTTCTAGCATGGGGTGTCTTTTTAGGTTGATAAGCTCAATGAAACTCCCTTCCTGAGCCTTTTGAACCCCTTTCTAGCAACTGTTACTTCCTTGATTTTGTTTGCACGTGAAGCCATAACACTTGCCAATCAAAACAATAACCACACATAGTTAGTTC
The DNA here is from genome assembly GCA_035772735.1 of Datura wrightii. Taxonomy (NCBI): domain Eukaryota; kingdom Viridiplantae; phylum Streptophyta; class Magnoliopsida; order Solanales; family Solanaceae; genus Datura; species Datura wrightii. Next base: position 76,549,591 of record JASDFA010000010.1, on the reverse strand, counting down.
ATGAACAACTATACTAGCTAATTAGGTCTAGGATGTGCAAAAAGACCCCACACTTAATTTGCTAGTATAATTGTGAGAATTTATCAAATAGAGTACTCATATTTCCCCCATGATCATGTAAAATCTTATTAGTACAATTCATTCACAAACTTTACACTCCAAACCACATTTATGATTTTCCTCACATTCCTCTCATTTTTTCAAAAGTGCTTCAAGTTAGCCACTCACTTTACATCTTCCATTATTAATTCATAGTTCACAAAACACAAGTGTGGAAGTAGTCACAATGTATTCAACCAACAATTTTTATGAATTTTTATCAACCAAATATTTTCACCAACTCAAGCATCACATTGCTCAAGCAACTTATTCCTCCACAAAGAATACTCCAAATTCACCAATTTCATGAAATTCTCTACTACCCATTCATCACCCTCTTCAAACCCACAACTTAAAACCATGAAAATTCAACCAAAACAAGCAACCCATACTCAGCTGCTGAAGCTGCTCATGTGTCACCCGCCTTATCCTTGTTGCAGCATTTGCATGTCATACAAGTGATTAAGAACATTACTAATTCGCGCATTACGCTCAATGATAGACAAAACAAGACCACGTGTACCTTCGGTCTCCTTTGACTTTGTCACATCTAGCCCATTTAGGTCATACCATGGTCTATAGTCGACTACCTCCTCGTCAATCTGTCGCTTTCTCAAAAATCAGGTCAAAAGACCCTCACAACTAAATCTTATTCCCTTCTTCACCCTCGCTATCCTCAAGACATCCCGAATAATGACTCCAACATTTATCGGCCTCCCAGTTATCAAAGAAAAAACAATACAAACTCTCTCCCTAGTTATATGCATCACATGTTTTCCAGCCACCAAACAAGCGCAAATAATTTTTAACAACGCTCTAGCCTCCCCGCTCATATGTGCATAAACAAAAGACATGTGATACCCATACTGTTGGTGTTGGGACCACCTAGCTATTGAATTCGGGCCACTAAAGAGAATGTTGTATCCATCTATAAAGAGGTCTCAAGAGAAGGTCTTTCACTCCCTATAGATCAACATTAGGAGTACCAAACAATCTATTTAAAGAAGCGGGCATAAAATTCACAATTTTCCCTCTTAACTTTACATGGTTCATCCTCCCCTAGGCTCTCAATTTGCCAAAAATTCTCTTATCATATTTAAATTACACTCCCTCAGATCACTGAACACAAAATCCAGCCCAACATTATGTATTCTATCAATCATGTGAAAAAATTTGGATGCTAAGTTATCTCTATCAACATACAATTCATGAGAATATTTTGATTCTTTATGCTCTTTAAACCATTTTTTACCTTCTTACATTGTGACCCAACGGAGTTCATGATGTTGTGGTGGTTGTTGTGGCATGCTAGCATCCTCATTTTTTGCTTCTTGACCCATTCTTGATCTTTTGGTGCCATGGCATGGAGAAGCCATACCCTTTCCTTTGCTAGATCTTCAAGACATTTTTAGTGAAACCTCAAGAAAAAATGATGTTTCTTTATGATTTGGGTGAAGAAATTTGGAAGATTTTGGGAAGAAGATGTAATTTTGGAGAGAAAATTGAGAGAGAATTTGGTGTGTTTTGCGCGAGGTATGGAAGAGAAGTTGGAAAAATTTATGCTTTAGCACTTTAAATCCTCCCTTGGATTAGGTTGGCCCGCATCTGCCCAAGTTTTTTCGTGCCAGGGATCCCTCTACGTGTTGCGCCATTCCCTGTGGTGTGAGGTTTTCGCATCACACTAGTGGATGTAGTGTAAGGCCTACACGTCACACTTATTCATGCACTGTAGGGCTTGCCTGTCGTGCCTGTCCTTGTGGCGTAGGGCTATCTTTTCTCACACACCCCATTTTCAACTATTATGCTTAAAAATTCTTTTGTTGTTTATGGATTAATTCCTGCACACTTGAACAAATACATCAACTCTAAAAAATAAAAATTAAAATACCTTGGGTTGGCTTCCAAACAACACTTGATTTAACGTCACGGCACGATTACTCAAATTTCATCAAGATACCTGTTTTATTCATGTTCACATTCAATGACCCTCATTCTGAGGGTTAAAAATGGTGTCTCTAGTCAAGGTGCCCTTTTTTCTCTGATTAAGCTCTGCAGAGATTTTTCCCGCCTGTTGCTCTAGTTGCTTGATAGAGGTCGAATGTGAATCTACCAACTGGCTCAAGCTTGATAGCTTACCCCTCATCTTCTTGACTCCTACTTTAGTGGAATAAGCCTTTTTTGGCTCATCATGTCCTCCAACCTTGCTGTGCTAGAGTCATTTGCAGCTGGTTTTCTAGCTCATGGAGGTACATATGTCTATTCTTGTCTTTTTGTGGCATCTCTATTTCGCCAAGAACCTTAGTCCTTATCTCTGAACCCAGACTTGTCATAATTGTTGTTCCCATAGTAGTTTCGACCTTGATTTCCTTGTCCTTGATGCCAAGAGTATTGGTTAGACCCTTGGGCATTTGCCTAGAAATCCCTTTGAGTATTGACAAAATTAGCCTAATCTTCTGCATCAAGGCAGTGATCTCCATACTTGGGCCCCTTTTCTTGAGCATTCACCGGTTGCACCTTTTGAATATTAATTGTTGTTAGATGCTTGGTGATCAATTCTAATTGGGTCTTCATATGGGCCATATCTTGATCCCTTTCATCTTCTTTCTTCCGCGGCTCAATCGTTATACCTCTAGAATTGTTTATTGCAACGGTCTCAGATTCTCTTGTGTGCCATGCCCTATTTCTCCTTGTCATCTGATCTAGTATTTCACTAGATTCTTCAAAATTGTGGGCCATCATGAACCCCTCTGTTATCTCGTTGCTTTAGCTTATTTGAGGCACTCAGTGACAAAATACCTCTGAAAGAACTTCCTCTGGAAGCTTGTGATTAGGACACTGCTTTAATTTCATTTTAAATCTTAGCCATGCCTCGTGTAAGGGTTCCCCAGGTAATTATCTAAAATTGCTAATTTCATCCCTCAAACAGATCATCTGTGATAGTGGAAAACATCTATCCTAGAAAGCTGTACTCAGCTCTGCCCTAGTAGTGATAGACTCATCTGGAAGCTCATTCAACCATAGAGTAGCTTCCCCTACCAATGAGAAAGTAAATAAACTTAGTCTAATGGCCTCTTGGGACACCCCTGGAAGTCTGTAGGAATTGCAGATCCCAGTGAAATTTATCAAGTGCCAGTATAGATATTCACCAAAAAAATCATTGACCAACCCCTTCATTCTCAATAATTGCATCGTTGTACTTGTGACGTCAAACTTAGCATTAGCTGGTAGCGGGGCTGCAATAATGACTCCAGCGTAACCAACTTCTATCTACTCATACTCCTCGATGAAGAGCATATCTTGTATAGCATTCCATCCACGAGGATGAGAGTGGTTCAGTCTGTTCCATTTTTCCAAGGCAACAACTAATTGGGTAGCATCATCTCTCCAAGATGCGTCAGCTAGCTGAGCTTCCACCGCTAGTTGCACAACTTCATCTCGTTATGCTTCAGTTATCTCATATTGCGGGAGATTAACCTGTGCCACATGGTTTACCATGCTAACTTGTGACAAATCAAAGAGAAAACTAAAATAAAAATGTAAATCACGAAATAAAGACTACAAGAAGAATTTAAACACCAATTAACAATTTCAACACCGTATTCCCCAACAATTGCGCCAAAATTTGATCACATCCAAATTATACCTGCCAATGAAGTATAAAGTAGTCTTTGTCAAATATGGTAACCCAACTAGTTTGGAGTTTACCCCATAGGGAATACGAAAGAAATAATATATTAATGATGAGTAAATCAACCGGTAGTCATATTTTGGAAAGGGGGTTGCAAATAAAAGAAAAAGTAATTCTAAATAGTGAATAAGTGGTTATCCAATTGATGAGACAAAACTAGGATTGTGGTTTCCATGATTTCATAACTTATTGGGATATTTTATTAGTAATCTATTCTAGTAAATTTTGTGCAAGAGTGACGATTAAGTTCATCTAACGTCTCTCAACATACATAGATATATTTCACCTAAATTCTCTCGGACATTATGCCCCGACCCGAGTTTGCACCTTGGCCGAGACACGATACTTGGTGCCACAAGTTACCCTAAGCCAACCCATGGTCTATCATTACACTACTAAACTAAGTAAACATAAGCGAAATCTTTGTTAAAATAATTATGTAATCAATACTGCTAAAAGTGTAAACATAACTGGAAGCAATACTAAACAACTGTGTTTGAAAGCCAACTACCAACTGATGAGTTACTGGGACAAGCCCCCAGCTAACTCTAAAGTCTAACTAAATAAAGAACTAACTGAACAAAACCATTGTCCTTGGAAGATAAGGACTCACCAAATGATTGCTGTTGCTGGAATAATCGAGAGGAATACTGACGATGCTGGGACTGAGAACTTGTGCCTGTATCATAATACAATACAACATAGAAAGTATGTGTAAGTATTTTGAATGCACTGTGTAAGTGAGGTAATGATAAGCATGGAAAATACACAAAGGAGTTGAAATAACATGAAATGACCAACCGATAATGAATATTGATAAAACTGCGCTATAACTGATATGGTCAATAATGACCCTGACTGATGGTCATAAACATGTCCTGAAACTGAGTGACTGAACTAAGCTAAAATGAACTGTACTGAACTATATTGAACTGAACTAAACTATATGAATAAGTGGGAGAATCTATAACCAACATATAACCACGTGAGTTAAATGTAGAGTCCGATGTATACATCCCATCGGAGAAAGCCAACTGTACCTTGCCAGGGTATAGTGGTTGGCTGGGTGATCATAAAGTTGGGGACCATTGGGCCAATAACCTATAGTGGCAACATAGTTCTGAGAACTTGGTTGTGCTGGAACCCCGATCCGCTCGGTGCTAAGTACTACTTCAATTGGATAGTCCTAACTTAACTACTAAGCTAATAACTTGAAGTTGTGGTCCTGGACTAATTCAGGAATACTTATCTAGCAGTAACCTGAGAGTCTAAGGACCGAATAACTAAAAACTGGTGTTCTAAGACTGGTTAGAGATGCTTATTTGGAAGCGTCATAACTGTCTAAAGAACAGACTGATAAGTGATAACTGATAACTTAAAAACTGGAACTGGGAGGTATTACTAACACCTCAAGAACTGTCTATAGTCAAAATGATCAGCTGACATTTCTGTAAGATACTGAAATTTACTAAGTACTGACTGAGACTAAACAATCAATAATTCTACTCTTGATCATACAACTTTACTATCCTAGTGATTTCAAGAATAATCAAAATCAAGCAACACTTGTATTTCGAAAATGTTGAAATACTCAATTCACTGTATTCAAAGAAACTAGGGCTAAAATCTCATGATTTCATGTAAGGAGATAATGACCAGAAGTATATCTAACAACCTTCAATACTCATTAAAATCATAACATGAAGGAATACATAATTTATTGACAAATGAACCTGAACTATGAACTTCAGGGCTAGAACTGATAAGCATTTCAAAAAAGTTTTGGGACATAAGGGAAGAAGAATTCTCTAATTGAATTCCCACATACCTGGTGTGGAAATCCTGGAGAAAACCCTTGAGAAATCTGAGAAGAAAAAATAAAACCCTTGCTCTTGCTCTGTGCTTCCTGACTGAGTTCCTACATTATGACTTTGAGAGAATGAGGGAAATGAAGAGGGAAAGTTGATTACCTTCCTAAATCCCCTAAATATAACCCAAAACGACATAGTTTAGGTATTAAAAATGTGGGAAATAAAAAAAATTCCCCTGAAAGAAAATCTAGAAAACTGTTCGACAGGGACCAATGGGTCGCAACAAGTTGTTGGTTTATAGCACAACTAGTTGGGACCAGTCATTGGTCCTGGGCATGGAATTCTGGGCTTGCTAGAACTGGACAATGAGAGGGGACAACGACTCATTGGATGCACCAACGGGTCATTGGTTCCTCTCGTGGTTACCGAAGGGATTTTTGAACCTGAGCTTGGATGCGCACGAACGAGGGACACAACGACTCATTGGTCCAACCCACGGGTCATTGCCACCACTCGTCCTGGCCACTAGAATTTATTGGGCTTGGCTCATGGATGGAAACGATGACTTGTTGTGTGGAACAACATGTCGTTGTTTTCCCTCACTGCCACTAGGATGAATTTCTTACCTTCTCGGACTTCTCCATACGACTCAACAGGATGGGTCCTTGGTCTTTTCCACGACTTGTTACTGGGCTTGTTGGTTCTGAAAGGACTTCCTGCAGGCCTGATGGCGACTCAGACAACAATTCATTACAGCTGACCATGACTCATTGTTTAGGTCATTCTGAGAAAAATTTTCTGGTTCTTCTGGGCTTTTCGTGCAAGGTCTGAGTTTGATCTAGGAAAGTTTTGGGATGTTACAATATCTCCACCTTGGGAACATTCATCCTCGAATGAAGGCTAAAGCTGCTGGAAAACATAGAAAAGAGTTGCAATTCGCAGAATGAAACTATAAACTGATTTTTGAAAGACTGACTGATTTTGAACTGATTTAATCATACTAGCTGAGTTAACACAACTAGAGTTCACATTGAAAATATGAATAGAGCTGATGAGTGAGGAACTGAATAGAGTACTGAGGAGAAATTTAGTACCTTATGCTATAACTGAATAGGAAGGGAATAAATGAGGGTATTTAGCCATCATGTCTACTTCTACCTCCATGTGGCTCCCTCAACTAGCGGGTTACTCTACAAGACTTTCACTGAAGCGACTTTCTTTTTTCATAGCTTACGAACCTGACGGTCTAGGATCTGAACTGAAACCTCTTTGTAAGAGAGACTATCCTTCACTCCCACACTATCTAGTGGCCCAACTGAAGTTGGATCACTAATACACTTCTTCAACAGTTACACATGGAAGACTAGGTGCACAAATGCTAACTCTGAAGGTAATTCTAACTCATAGGCCACATTTCCAATTCGCCTCAGAATCTTGTAGGGTCCTACGTACCTCGAACTAAGTTTCCCTTTCATTCTAAACCGCATCACCGCTTTCATGGGTGAAATTTTTAGATAAACCCAATCATCCATAGCAAATTCGAACTCTCTCCTCCTCACATCTGCATATGATTTCTGCCGGCTCTAAGTTATTTTCAACCTTTCTTTGATAAGTTGCACTTTCTGCATAGCTTCATGAACTGAGTCTAGTCCTATCAAGGTAGCTTCTCCAACTTCAAACCACCATATAGGGGACCTACACCTTCTACCATATAATGCCTTAAATAGGGCCATCTGAATACTGGATTGACAGCTATTGTTGTAAGCAAACTTGATGAGAGGTAGGTGATCATCCCGACTTCCCTTGAAGTCGATCACACAAGCTCTTAGCATATCTTCTAAGGTTTGAATAGTCTGCCTAGCTTGTCCATTTGTATGAGGGTGAAAAGTTGTGCTGAGTTTGACCTGAGTATCGAATCCTTTCTGAAATGACTTCCAGAAATGCAAGGTGAACTGGGTACTCTATCTAAAATAATGGATAAGGAAACTCCATGCAGTCTAACCAACTCTCGGATGTACAGTTTAGCGTAATCCTCAGCTGAGTCTATAGTTTTAACTGGGAGAAAATGTGCTGACTTGGTCATCTGATCTACTATCACCCAAATTGAATCATGTTGCCGACGAGTACGAGGTACACCTCTAATGAAGTCCATATGCACTTCTTCCCACTTCCATATTGGTATGTTGATATCCTGAGTCATACCCCTAGGTTTCTGATGTTCAACTTTGACCCGCTGGCAGTTCGGGCACTAAGCCACAAACTCTGAAATGTCTCTCTTCATGCCGTTCCACTAGTAGATTTCTCATAGGTCACGGTACATATTAGTGGCACCTGGGTGGATAGAATATTTGCAGTTGTGTGCTTCTGCCAGTATTTGTTGTCTCGAGTCACCTACATCTGGTACACATAGTCTACCCTGGTAATGAAGCACACCATATCCCCCTTTGGAGAAAGCCTCCACTTCTTTTCTTAGAATTGCTTCTTTTAGCTTAAGCAGTATGGGATCTTCATCTTGCTTTGACTTAACCTCAACAACTAATGAGGATTCTGATCCACTCTGCAGTACTACTCCACCCTCAGTTGAATCCATCAATTGCACTCCCAACTGAGCTAACCTATGAATATCCTTTGCTAGTTCTTTTCCGCCCTCTTCAACATAAGCAACACTTCCCATGGACATCCTTCTTAGGGAATCAACCACTACATTGGCCTTGCTCGGGTGGTACAACACACTCATGTTGTAATCCTTCAATAACTCCAACCACCTTCTTTGACGAAGGTTCAAATTCTTCTGACCGAATATGTACTGAAGGCTAGGTAATGCCTCCATATTTTTAGAGCAAACATCACTGTCGCCAATTCAAGATCAGGAGTTGGATAATTCTTCTCATGAACCTTGAACTGTCTAGAGGCATAAACTATCACCTTACCCCACTGCATTAGAACACAATAGAGGCCAACTTTGGAAGTATCACAATAGACTATGAACCCATCTGTTCCTTCTGGTAAAGTCAAAACTAGAGCTATAGTGAGTCGAGTCTTCAACTCTTGGAAACTCTTCTCACGTGAATCTGTCCACTGCATCTTCACCTTTTTCTAAGTTGGTTTAGTTAAAGGAGATGCAATAGAAGAGAATCCTTCCACGATCCGTTAATAATAACTGGCTAGACCTAGGAAACTTCTAATATCTATTAAGGAAGTAGGTCTTGGCCAGTCTTTCACCGCTGCTATCTTTTGAGGATCTACCTGAATACCCTCACCTGAAACCACACGACCAAGGAAAGCCACAAACTTTAGCCAGAATTCACATTTGCTGAATTTAGCAAATAGCTAGCGGTCTCTGAGAGTCTATAACACAACCCTCAAATGGTTAGCATGCTCCTCCTCATTTCTGGACTACACCAAAATGTTGTCTGTGAACATGATGACAAACATGTCCAGATACTATTTAAATACCCTGTTTATCTGGTCCATAAAAGCTGTAGGGGAATTAGTTAGTCTAAAGGAAATAACCACAAAGGTTGTTTTCAGTATGTCACACTCCTTGACTCTAAGCTGATGATATCCCGACCTGAGATCTACCTTTGAAAAACAACTGGCTCTCTGAAGCTGATTGAACAAGTTGTCAATCCTGGGTAGGGGATACCTATTCTTAACTATAACCTTGTTCAGTTGAAGGTAGTTGATACACATTCTGAGAGTACTGTATTTCTTTCATACGAACAACACTGGAGCACCCCTATGGAGAGATGGTGGGCCTGATGAAACCTTATCAAGGTCTTTTAGTTGGTGCTTCAACTCCTTAAGCTCAGCTGGATCCATTCTATAAGGAGGAATAGAGATGGGCTGAGAGTTTGGAAGAAGGTCTATTCTGAAGTCTATTTCTCGCTCGCTCAGGACTCTGAGAAGATCTTTAGGAAACATGTCAAGAAATTCGCTGACAACTGGAACTGACTGAATAGTTGGGGTATCGGAGCTAGAATCTTTTACTCAAACTAGGTGATAGATGTATCCTTTTAAAATAATATTCCTTGGCTTAAGGTAGGAAATAAACTGACCCTTAGGCGCTGAAACACTTCCCATCCATTCTAAGACTGGCTCATTGGGAAACTGAAACCTGATGACTCTAGTACTTCAATCGACTGAGGAAACACTAAAATGTAACCAATCCATGCTAAGAATGAGGTTGAAATTGACCATTTCTAGCTCTACTAGGTCAGTTGGAAAGTCTTTATCCAACATTAAGACTGGGCAGCTTCTATATAACCGGCTGACTCTAACTGACTCATCAACTAGGGTAGAGACTAAGAATGGTTCCGAGAGAACCTTTGGACTGATTTCAAATTGAACAGCTACATAAGGAGTCACAAATGATAGTATGGCTCTTTGATCTAGTAGGGCATATGCATTTAGCTGGAAAAGAGGTAACATACCCGTGACCACGTCAGGTGAGCTCTCTTGATCCTGACGAGAGGACAAAGCATAAAAGCAGTTTTGGTAATGACTGCCATCTGTATCTAAAGTATTTCCTTACCGAGCTGGATGGCCTGCTGGGGCTACTGAAGTAGACTGAGCTCTCCCTCGTCCTACTAAAGGACACTCTTTTAACCTGTGACCCAATTGCCCACATCCAAAGAAGCCCTCCTTGCCCATGCGACATTCCCCTGGGTGGTTCTTGCCATACTTAGGACAAGCTGGGTAACGGTTGCTAGCACTGAAACTCTAGGACTGATAGCCAGATGCTCCACCCTTTCGATCCTTAGAGGGTCGAAAAGTAGCGGCGCTGACTAATGTGGGTGCTGGAGTCTTCTGTTGTTCTCTCACTCTATATTCTTCAAATTTTATGCCTCAATCTGTTGGGCATGAATGATGATGCTGGAGAGGTTAATTTCCTTGATGAGCATCGCGGTTCTGCACTTTTTAAGTACCTAGTTTGACACTCCATTGATGAATTTAAGCATGTAGCCCTTAGCTCGGCTACCATCTCTGGAGCATACCTCGGCAACTAAGTGAAATCCAACGCATACTCCTCCACTATTCAGTTACCCTACCTTAGATTCATGAATTCCACGACCTTGGCCTCCCTCAATTCTCGAGGAAAACATATGTCTAGAAATGCAGTTGTGAACTCTTCCCACTCTACTGGCCCTATTGCTACTGGCCTCCCTTCCTTCCATTGGTCGTACCATAGTTGTGCCACCCCTTTCAACCGGTAGGCAGCCAGATCAACACTCTTTGTGGAACTAACACCCATAATCCGGGTGATCTGCCATACCTCATCTACAAACTCTTAAGGGCCCTCTCCCACCTTGGATCCATGAAAAGATGGAGGGTTCATTCAGGTGAAGTCGCGAACCCTAACAGCAGCTACAGACCCATTTGTATTCACTTGATTAGTCACCATTAGAGCCAGCAGCTGAATTGCCACTTGGAATTCTGCTGAGGACACTAAGTCGTCCTGAGGGGCTGTTGGAGCTGGTGAGCTAGATCGGTTGGCACTGCCAGCCATTCTTCCATTTCCTCTTCTTGGAAGCATATTTTTCACTAAAATGAATAAAGAATGAGTTAGAAGGACATTTTGGGATTCAACTTCAACGCATGATAAGGAGTATGAACAAAAGGGAGTTTTCCTAATAACATCTTGTGTCCTCCCCGTCATATGTGTGGCATGCTTCACACCTATAAAAAGGACTTTACTTGACGTGGCCTTTAGACAATCAGGATACTTTTAACCTATTGCTCTAATACCAAGTTTGTCACGACCCAAGTATTCACCCTGACCGAGACATGGTACTTGGACCACAAGTGCCCCCAAGCTAACCCATGGTCTATCATTACACTGGTAAACTGAGTAAACATATGGGGAAGCTTTATAAAAATAATTATGTAATCAATACTGCTAAAAGTGTAAACATAACTGGAAGCAATACTAAACAGCTGCGTCTAAAAACCAACTACCAACTGTTGAGTTGCTGGGACAAGCCCCCAGCTAACTCTAAATTCTAACTGAATAAAGAACTACCTAAGCAAAACCATCGTCCTCAAAAAATGAGAATTCACCAAATGACTGCTGCTACTAGAATCTTCGAGAGGAACTACTGACGATGCTTGGACTGAGAACCTGCACCTATATTATAATATGATACATCATAGAAAGTATGCGCAAGTACTTTGAATGTATTGAGTAAGTGAGATAATTATAAGGATGGAAAATAAACAACTAAGCTGAAATAACATGAAATGACCAACTGATACTGAATACTGATAAAACTGAGCTATAATTGATATGGTCAATAATGACCCTGATTGATGGTCATAAACATGTCCTGGAACTGAGTGACTGAACTAAGCTAAACTGAAATGCACTGAACTAAACTGAAATGAACTCTACTATACTAATAAGTGGGAGAGTCTATAACCGACATATAACCATGTGAGCTTAACGTGGAGTCTAATGTATACACCCCATTGGAGAAAGCTCACTGTACCGTGCCAGGGTATAGTGGTTAGCTGGTGATCACAAAGCTGGGGTTCGTTGGTCCAATAACCTATGGCGGCAACTTAGTTTTGGGAACCTGGGTGTGATGAAACCCCGGTCCGCTCGATGCTAAGTACTACTCCCACTGGATAGTCCTAACTTGACTACAAAGTTGATAGCTTGAAGCTGGGGTCCTGGGCTAATTCTGGAATCCTAATTTGACCACTAAGCTAATAGCTCGAATCTGGGGTCCTAGGCTAATTTAGGAATACTTATCTGGAAGTGACCTGAGAGTCTATGGGACCGAATAACTGAAAACTAGTGTTCTAAGACTGGCCAAAGCGATTTATCAAAAAGCGTCGTAACCGTCTAAAGAACAAATTGATAACTGATAACTGATAATTGAAAAACTGGAATCGGGAGGTATTACTGACACCTCAAGAACTGTCTATTGTCAAACTGACCAGCAGACATTTCTATAAGATACTGAAATTTACTAAGTACTGACTGAGACTAAACAATTAATAATTCTACTCTTGATCATACAACTGTACTATCCTAGTGATTTCAAGAACAATCAGAATCAAGAAACACTTGTATTTAAAACATACTAAAATACTTAATTCACTATTTCAAAGAAAATAGGGCTAAAATCACTTGATTTCATGTAAGGAGATAATGACCAGATTATAACTAACAATAGCCCTCAATACTCAGGAAAATCATAATAGGAAGGAATCCACAATTTACTAACAAATGAACCCTAACTGTGAACTTCAGGGCTAGAACTGATAAGCATTTCAGAAAAGTTTTGGGGCACGAGGGAAGAATAATTCCCTTGTTAGATTCCCACATACCTGGTGTAGAAATCATAGAGAAAACCCTTGAGAAATATGAGAAGAAAAATCAAAACCCTTGCTCTTGCTTTGTGCTTCCTGACTGAGTTCCTACATTCTGACTTTGAGAGAATGAGAGGAATGAAGAGGGAACGTCGATTACCTCCCTAAATCCCCTTAATATAACCCAAAATAGCATAGTTTAGGGATTTAAAAGGCGGGAAGTTACAAAAATTCCCCTCAAAGACAATCTGGAAAAAACCACTCGACAGGGACTAATGGGTCACACAACGAGTCGTTGGTTGATACCACGACTCGTTGGGACAAGTCATTGGTCCTGTGCCTAGAATTCTCAGCTTGTTGGAACAGGACATCAAGAGGGGAAAATGACTCGTTGGATGCACCAATGGGTCGTTGGTTCCTCTTGTGGTTGCCGAAGGGATTTTTGAACTTAAGCTTGGACTCGTACCAACAAGGGACATAACGAATCGTTGGTCCAACCCATGGGTCATTTCCACCACTAGTCCTGGGCACTGTAATTTCCTAGGCTTGGCGCACAGATGGAAACGACAAATCATTGTGTGGAACAACGGTCGTTGTTTTCCTTTGTTGCCACTAGGATAAATTTCTTACCTTCTCGGACTTCTCCCAATGGCTCAATAGGACGGGTCGTTGGTCTCTTCCACAACCCATTACTGGGCTCGTTAGTTCTAAAGGGACTTCCTACAAGCCTGACGACCACTCAAACAACGGGTCATTACAACTGACCACGACTCATTGTCTGGGTCATTCTGAGAAAATTTTTTTGCTTCTTTTGGATTTTTCATACAAGGTCTGAGTTTGGTCTAGGAAAGTTTAAGGGTGTTACACTTTAGGTGTTTATATGAAATTTCTTGACAAATCTCGAAAGCTAATTAGAATCACTAGAACTTGATGTTTTCCTCCAACACTAGCATGAAATAATGTTTTCCACACTTACAACAATTATGATCCAAGAATAAGTAGTGAATTCAAGTTTCTAAAAAGATTCACAATACTTGACAAAATTCGACACCTAAAACTTCCTAAGAAGGGGTATATAAAGTAGTAGAATAATCTGCATCAATTTCTACTTGGACTGGGATTGAACTTTATAGCTTCTGTTCCAACTTGAACTAGGATTGCATTTTGGCCGCCTGGGAGTGCCCTGCATTTCCCCTCTCTTGGTGCGCTAGTTGGCCACCGCGTCGCGCCTCTGGTTGTGCTAGTGTGCCTGTGTGTCACATAGTGCAGTACACTGGCGTGCCTATGTAATGCGAACCTTTAATTTTATTTTTCTCAACCCAACTTTGTTATACTTGCTTTTTAAGCTACGAATAAGTCCAAATTCGTCACTTTAATTCCTGCAAACATCTAATTATCAGTGTTAGCTCCTTTCCATAAATATCATATAAAATCAAAGAAAACACACCTAATTTGTTCTCAAAACATAGCTAAGCATGGAAAAAATATGATAAATAAGTGCTTAAATATATGCTACATCATCCCACACCAGGGATGATGTGATATCATACTAGTATTCTTATCATCTGGTATCATACCAGTATGTTATCGGTATATCATGCATCACGTCTGTATCTCTCACGTCATGTTTGAATCATGTTGGTATATCACATATCATATCTGTATATATGTACGTCTATCTCACATCTATATAACTGTACACACATTCCAGAGGGTCATATATTTTCCCTTTCAATCATGAACTGCAAGTGACTTTAGAAATTCATATACTATACCAGTGTGGTACCCGCTCCCACTCATCTACTCGACCTCCCCTCAAACACGAGTCGCTCATATCACAACTGCTTGCTCAGATGCTCACCTCGGGAATGAGCCACTCATATCCAAGTACCTATACACATATTCAGTCATATTCAATCGCTCATCCGGATGCTCACCTCGGACACGAGCTTCTCTTTTCAAGGTAAGGATGTATTACCTATCTGCCATCAACAGATTTCATCATGCTTTCAATCAATCATTACATGGGATGGATTACCAGTACACATTGACTATCACAATTTCACTTGATGTTCAGGAATAGTATTCACAATTTAATCAATATAGAATTCATTAAACAACATGATTTAATCACTATAATATTTATCATAATTATTGTCCGAAGACCATCCAAATTTATTAATCAAATTATCGACACACCCAAGACAAGAGTCACAATCGCGTTCCTCACGATTTCAAATTATAGTTAAGTAAAAGTATGGAAAATTTGATATACATCCATACAAACACAAGGGTATTAAAATACTTACACTCATTTTTATGTATTCCTACATCGTAGTCCACTCTATGTTATTTATTGGTTCATCCTCATGAAAGTTTTCTATTCAGGGACAATAATCATTATGAAAATCTCATCTATCAAGTCATCCCTAGTTTAGGATATAACTGCTCGTAGTAAACTCTACGTATCTATTGTAGTTATTAACTCATTACAAATTTTATGGTCACACGTATTCAAGTTCTTCCAATTTCGTCCTTGACTTGACAATTCTATCAAAATTCCATATTAATACCCATATTTATACTTACAATGATCAGAAACATACAATTAAAAATGTCGTACCCGGATATACCATTAAGAATCTACCATTAGAAATAACCGTCTAGAACATGCTACCTAGAACATGCAATCAACAATCTAGCATGAAGATGCTATCTATACTCAATAATTATGACATATTAAATATCCCTTCTTTATTTCCTTGTTATTCGAGATATTTCCCCCGGCTTTAATAGTTAGTAACTATAATTTATACCGATCGTGCTCAACATTTAATTCTTTATTTTACCCATCAATAGCATATTAATCATACACACAATACTAATTACTAATCAAAGTCTAACACGAAGTAAGACACAACCTACCCGGGTGCCAAGCTTTTGCCAAGAAAGTGACAAAGTTTTATTCTTGCACTGAGTCTAATGTTTCTTAAAGAAACTAATCAGGAGGATGGTGGAATCTTGCCTTTCTCTAGCCACCCTATTATTTTTCCTGCTAGAATAACCAAAATTTGTTTTCAGGGCATTTTTAATGGCTAATCCTTGATACAATAGGATCTCAATTTTAAAAGTAGGAAAAATATGTAGTTCTAGTTTTCGTTTTTCACTGCAACGATGCGTGCTCCACTGCAATGGTCCCGCCATGGTAATGAAGTGTCTGTCGTAGCGGTTCTGTCGCCTGGCTCAAAAATTTTTTTTGTCATCCCCTTTCTAAATAATTTAGCAACCAATTCTTTTATTCAAGGATTACTAATTTTAGATCCTCAAAATTTAAATTTCTACACAAATGTAGTTAAAGCCTTCTAATGGTGGATGGGTTGTTACAGTTGTTCTTTTATTAGAAGCTTCACATATAGATATTGTGTCATCGGAGTTACTTAAGTCATTGCTTGACTCATTGGCGGTACACTTTTAGGTTTAGATTCTAGATAAATATTCACATTATTGATATTAATATTTATTTCATCTAATTAATTATCTTAATTTATATACACATAACTGAACTAAGTAATAATAATGGGAAAACTGTGTGAACTATCCTATCCATGAGGTGCTTCCACAACATTGGATGCATGTTGCGCCAGGTTCAGTTTTGGTGTGTGATAACTAAGATCTACCTAGGTTCCCAAATCCTTCTACATGGACCTCCAAAAATGCGATGTAAACTAGTACCTTAGTTTGAGATAATAGAAATAGGCACGCTGTGCAAGCAAACGATCTCCTGAATATAAATCTTAGCTAACCTATCTTAATTGTAAGTGTCCTGAATTGGCAAAAAGTGCGAGAATTTGGTCAAGTTGTCAATAATGACCCAAATGGCATCGACCTTCCTCAAAGTCTGATGCAACCTAATTATAAACTCCATAGCAGTACGCTCACACTTCCACTCAGGTATAAGCATCTCTAAGTCATACCACCTGGTCTCTAGTACTCATGCTTCATCTATTGACAATTCAAACCCTTGGACATAAACTCTGCCATGTCTGTTTTCATCCTACACTACCAATAATGTTGTTTCAACTTTGAGCTTCTTCCATGACCAACCGGGTCAAATTCCCATCTCTTGAAACACAAACTCGACCCTTGATTCTCAAAATGCCCTTCTATTATAGAATTGCTTCCTTATCTTCACCTATCGACACTTTATCTCGAATCAAGCATAATTTCTCATCTTCAAACTGTTTGGCCCTAATCTGCTCCAACAAAAGTGACTGTGCCTCAATACATGCAAGCACTCTACCAGGCTCAGAAATATCAAGTCTCACAAAACTATTAGCCAAATCTGAACATCCATAGCTAAAGGTCCCTCCTCTGCTAGTAACAAAGCAAGGTTGCCCATACTCACTGCTTTCCTACTCAATTCATTCACTACCACATTGGCCTTGCTTGAATGACAAAAAATAGTCATGTCATAATTCTTAAGAAACTCCAACCTCCTTCGTTTTCTCAGACTTCAGATCCTTTTGATTGAATATGTACTATAAGTTGTGATGGTCTGTGAAAATCTCATAATGTATCCTATTAAGATAATGTCTCCAAATCATCAAGGAAAATACTATCGCTGCCAACTCTAAATCATAAGTAGGGTAGTTCTTCTTGTCGATCTTCAATTGTCTCAAGGCTAAGCAATGACCTTACCTATTTGCATCAAAACACAACCAAATCAGATTCATGAGGTATCACAATACACCGTGAAGCCTTCACCTTCCATAGGCAAGGTCAGAATAGGCGCTAAGGTCAATAAAGTCTTGAGCTTTTGGAAGCCTCATACTCATCAGACCATTCAAATACCACATTCTTCTAAGTCAACTTGGTCAAGGGGGATGTAATAGAAGAGAACCCCTCTATGAATCGTTTGTAGTATCCAACCAAAGCTATAAAACTTTGAATCTTGGTAAGTGAGGTGGGCCTAGCCCAATCTCAAATTGCCTCAGTCTTAGCCAGATATACACATAATATCATTCTTGGACACCACATGCCTCAAGAATGCCACATAGTGAGCCAAATCTCGCACTTAAAAATTTTAGCATACAACCACTCATCCTTTAATCTTTAGAGCACGATCCTCAAGTGCTGCCCATGCTCCTTGTCACAGTGAGAGTATACCAAGATATCAACGATGAACATAATCACAAAAAAGTCTAAATAAGTTTGGAATACCTTGTTCATCAATTCCATAAATTTTGTCTGAGCATTAGTCAACTCAAAGGATATAATAAGAAACTCATAGTGGCTATAACGAGTTCTAAAGGTTGTCTTAAGGATATCTAAAGACCTAATCCTCAATTGGTGATAACATGACCTTAAGTCAATCTTAGAAAACACTAAAGCACCCTAAAGATGGTCAAATAAATCATAATGCATAGAGGATACTTATTTTTGATCATTAAATGTTCAATTGTCTATAATCTTGCACATCTACATACACTTATCCTTCTTCTTCACAAATAGCAGAGGAGCTTCCCAAGGTGAAACACTAGGTCTAATGAATCCCTTGCTCAACAAATCCTATAACTGATCCTTCTACTCCTCTAACTTTGTAGGTTTCATCCTATATGATGGAATAGAAATGGCCTATGTGCCCAGCTCCAAGTCAATACCAAAATCTATTCTCGATCCGTTGGTGCTGGGAATATCTATCGAAAATGCTTTCGAAAACTCTCTAACCACTGATGCAGCCTCTAAGGGAGGTGTTTCAACACTAATGTCGCGAACATAGGCCAAGTACGAGAGACAACTCTTCTCAGTCAACTATTGAGTTATCAAGAATGATATAACCTGCTTTGGATAAAGACACTGGGTATTCCTCCACTCTAGCCTGGGGATACCTTGCATGGCTAGTGTGGTTGTCTTGGAATTATAATCAAGAATTTGAGTGGTATAGAGAAAACCAATACATGCACAAAATAACATCAAAATCTACCATGTCAAGAATGATCAAGTCTACCCACATGTCATAACTCAACAGGGTCATGACATAGGATTGGTACACCTAATCTACCATTAATAAGTCAACCACAAAAGTAGACACACGCAGAGTTATAGAAAGAGAATCATACAACATATCAAAACTCAAAGCAAAATATGCTAAAACATAGGAGAAAGTAGAACCAGGATCAAATATTGTAGTAGGTTGATGGCATATACTAGAACAATACATGTGATAACTACATTAAACATCAATGCATCTTGCTTACTCGAACATACATAGCAATGAGAGCACCTCGGTCGAATTAACCCCTGTACCACTACCTCGACCAATCAATGTCACACCTTTACCTGTATGAGAACCACCACGTCTCATAGCCAGTTGTGCCACAGCTCTAGAAGGAGTATGAGAACTCTATTTTTCCCCTTCTAACTAAGATGTGGGCAATCCCTCTTGAAATGCCTGGGATCACCATAAGAATAGAAAGACCTGGGGACTACCATCTGCTGGGAAGAACCTGAATAACCTAAAGAGATGCTATGAGCTGAAGGCCTCTGAGAGTAACTTTGAGAGCCCTGATTTGAACTATAGGACCCTCGTCCGGAATGCCCTCCTTTAGATACATGTATAGTAACATGTCCTGGCCTACTAGGCTGAGCATGAAAACCCCTCTTAAAAGATCCTTTATATCCTGAAGAGGTACCAGTATAAGAACCAAAGATATGTAACCTATTTTCCCTAGAATAGTTGTACTCTTCGCGTCTTATAAGCACAAAATCCTTGGCCGAATTGATCACCTTTTAAAAGAAAGCATGGATGCTACCGTCTTATGAACTGCTATCTGAATAGGATAGATCAAGCCTCTTAGGGATCGATGAACCCTCTCA
Source organism: Datura wrightii (assembly GCA_035772735.1). Lineage (NCBI taxonomy): Eukaryota > Viridiplantae > Streptophyta > Magnoliopsida > Solanales > Solanaceae > Datura > Datura wrightii. The sequence continues at coordinate 76,529,800 of JASDFA010000010.1, read as the reverse complement.
GCCTCACCTGATAGAATCATCAAAGCATGGTAAGACGAGGCATAGAATCTAGTCTTATACACAATCACTAAAATACCATCATGAGTCAAGAACTCAAACTGGTTGCTACTCTCTTCACGCAATCTAGGGGGAATAAATATTTTCAAAAGTACCTAAGTAAAATTCCCCTAAGTAAAGAAACAAAAGATTTCCACCATAGCTTGGTTGGCCCATGCATCTGGAAATCAGTGTAATCGACCCCATAGCAATCCACTAATCCCACAGTCCACAACCTCTCATGGCAACTAATGAGGAATTCATACATATCCTCTCTATGTCCACCCCTGAACTAGGGTGCATCCATCTTCCTAAAATGCTCGGACCTCCTCTACTTATCATCAGAAATAACAGGCCTAACAACTACGGGTACTTCATCACCCGGCAAAGGTATAACCCCAAATCTCAAAGCTACCGCCACAACTAGTTGGCTTGTTTAGGCCCTGAAAACCTGTAAAAACATGATGATCAGGAGTTTTCCTTCCCATCCTCATCTGGAAACCATTTGGAGTATTATATAAAGTATTTCCATTCCTTATGTCCTCAAGTAGACCAAAAACACGGAGAAAAGCGTCCTGAGGTACTAGGGTGGCCACAAATCTTCATGGCGCCTGAACTGGGCCCACCTCCTCATCATGGATCTGATCATCACCCTAATCATACTTAGTCTCGAGAGACCCTGATCCAACTAGAACCTAAGTAGCTGACCATGCTTTTATCATCATCGGTGCTGCACCTCAGCCTTTGGCCCCACCTCGACCTCTGCCTCACCCACATCCATGACCCAAGTAGTAGGTGCAGGTGCTAGTGCAGGCTCTTAATACCTAATCATAGCATCTTATGTGCTCACCATAAGTAACAATGAAATAAGGAAATTTTAGTGAACCAGGCCAAGCCAAAAATGCACAAAAGAGAATTGAAAAGTAGAAGTTCCCTAGTATCTTGTAGTCTCTCGAAGATAAATAACACATGTCTCCACACTGATCCACAGACGCTATTAGACTCGACTTATACTCATGAGTTAACGAACTATGCTTTAATATAAAGTTATTGTGATCCAATGATCGGGAATGTGACGGAACCTATCCCAATACCATCAATAGGTTAGCCAACCCCTCAGTACCCAAATAAACAAGTATATAATGTGTAAATGAAAATAAATAAGTGGATGTAAGTCTTTTAATGAAATATTTTGTAATATCAAGAAAAGAACAGGGAAACCAATAACAATAACAACACCCAAAATCTGGCGACTCAAATACAAGCCTCTAATAATCTCAAGTGTGGGATATGAGAAATACACTATCTCAGAATACATCAAGATAGAAAATAAGAAGTCAGAAATCTGAAATGCTATAGAACAGCTTGACAGCTACCTCTAAGACCTTAAGCAGATTCTAATCTATCACAAGTAATCACCTACCGCTAGTACAGATCTTGGGCAAATTTATATGCCCAAGTGATACTCAAATGTGTCATTTTGCCTTGTTTATCTATCGATGTTTATACATTATCATGTGAAATGTAATAAAATGTGAATTTATACTAACCAACATGATTAGCGTGATTTTGCAGGAAAAATATAATTATACGAAGCTAAGATGCATGTTGGGAGAAATCGGAATTGGACTCAGAAGCGAGCAAGGGAAAAAGCACAAGGAGAGCATGAATTAAAGGGGCTTCGCGATGGAGCTGTGTCACGCTGCCATCGCGGATGTGTTATGCCTGGATATGAAACTTTTGCCAAATTCCAGTGAAGGTGCGCATTGGGGCCGTGGCACGTTGGCCTAGCCCCGTGTTGCACGCCATGCCACGTTGGGCCTTAATACCTAGACGTCCGAATTCAAGTAAGGGTCCGCGTTGGTGGCATCTCATGGAGGCAGTGCTCCGCGATGCACGCCGTGACACGTTGCTTGTTATTCCAGGAAAAATTCCCACTAGTATAAATAGAACACTTAGGTTCATTTTTAATTATTCTGACTTGGTGGAGCAAGAACGTGGGTTACAGGCAGTTGAAGGGACGAAAATCTCAGGGTCTTTCTCTATCTCCTTCTTCTTTATTTCAATTGCTTGTATGATTAACCCTCATTTAACGATGTTTAATCCACAAATGAGTGGCTAAATCCTCTTTTTGCTGAGGTTAAGAACAATTGTATTGAAATATAATTATTGATCAATTGGTTTTTCATCTTTTCTTCCATGGTTGTTCTATTGATTCTTGTTCTTACTGCATTTAATGTGTGGCCAACGTTAATGTATATCTAAAAAGTCCGGTTTCACTCGAGAGAGCAAGAAATTGGAAAGTTATGAATTAATAGGATATGATCTTTTCTTAGTTTGGGAAAATTGAGAATTGATTTACCTTCAGGATAGAGATATACCTGAAAGTCGTATTAGTCAATTAAGGAATTGCTTTTGTATGGCTAGAACATGAATTTCTTTTTATCACAGAAATGTAGGTGGAAGGTTCATGATTCTTAAGTTGGGTTAAATATGATAATTCTAATCCATAGGCAATAATTCTTGACTAGCAACCGGAGGAAGGATTAATCAAATTGTATCGATAATTTATTTCTCTACATGTTCATTTTAGCCTCAGCATGCTCATACTTATAGTTCAGACTCAAATTATATATTCGTTTTAGACTTAGTATAAAATTAGGAAACAAAATATCAAATTTCTCTTCACACTGTTGTTTGCATTTTAGAGTTAAAGTTCATTGACACTTGAGTAGATTGTTACTTTAGTCCAGTCTCTGTGGGATCGATACTTGGCTTACTTGAGCCACTTTACTACTTGTTCGACCACGTGCACTTGCGTGTAGTTATACCCAAGAAGCCGAACAAGTGTTTGGCGCCGTTGCCGGGGACTGGCAATTGGTAAATTTTTCTTAAGTGTTAGTTTACTATTTCTTCTTAGTGTTGACAACTTGGTCTTAGCCTGTATTTTGCAGATACTAATTTCTGTTAAACACTTGCAAGAGACAAGGAGCTGGTGGACTCATATTTAGAGCCGGAAAGACAATTTCATCGTCAAAGGAGAGAAGCTCTAGAGAAAAAGTTGCAGTTGCTCAAACAAACAATCCTGGAGCAACAACAGAATCCACCAGTTGTAAGGTCAATGTTAGTGCCCGAGGACATGGCAGCTAGGCCGGTTCCCGAGGTGGCAATCCCACATGCTAACAATGTCACATCTAGCATCCACAAACCTGATCCAGGAGGGAGGTTCGAGCTTAAACAAAACATGGTGCAATTGTTGCACACCAACGGGCAATTCACAGGTCTCCCTCATGAGGATCCACAGCAACATCTCCAAATTTTCTTGGAGATAAGTGAAACTTACATCCCCGCTGGAGTGTCATCAGATTATGTCAGGCTTACATTGTTCCCATTTTCACTTTTGGGAGAAGGAAAGAGGTGGTTGAAAGCTGAGCCACCTAATTCCATCACCACGTGGGATGATCTTGCAAGGAAATTCTTGATATGGTTTTTTCCATCCGGTAAAACAGCACGACTTAGAAGTCAAATTCTAAGTTTTAAATAGAGAGAGGGAGAGAATCTGTATCAAGCCTGGGAGAGATTCAAATCTATGTTGCGGGATTGTCCTCATCATCACCAATCCAATGATGTGCTGGTGCATACTTTCATAGAGTGTTTGGAACCCCACACAAAAATCTTGCTAGACTCAGCAGCTGGGGGACAAGCATTGGAGAAAACTTATGAGGAGCTGTATACCTTGTTTAATCATATTTCGCAGGGAAATTCGGAGTGGAATGCGGACTCGTCAAGAGGAAGAACAAGGAGAGCAACAGGAGTATTAGAAGTGGATGGTTTTACAGCTATTGCTGCACAGATAGTTGTGTTACAGAATCAACTCAACACCCACTTCAGAAACATGATCATGAATAAGTCTCAAGCCCCAGTGAATGTAGTGCAGCAGATTTGGTGTGAAGTATGCGGGAGTAGTGAACACTCAGCTGAGTGTTGTGGAGCAAATCCTGATTAGGTGAACTTTGTGGGGAATGTACATAGAAACAACCACCTACAGTATGGCAACAGCTACATTTACAACTAGAGGAATCACCCAAATTTCTCTTGGGGTAGCAATAATCATCAAGGGCAAGGTTCGAATCAGGGGGCGTAGAGAACTCAAGGAGGGCAGCAGAACTATCAGGCACAATATAGAAGCAACAATGCACCTCCTCCGCCACCATCACCCAGCATTGAGGAGATGTTCAAGACAATGATAGCTAACCAAGCTCAATTGCAGGCTGATTATGTGAAATTGGCAGCCGAGGTAAAGAACAATCAGTTAGCTACAAAGGTGTTGGAGTACCAGTTTGGGCAATTTGTTGGAGCCCAAAACACCAGGCCTAGAGGAGGACTTCCGAGTGACACAGATCCCAACCCCAAGCAAGTGAATGCAGTGACCACAAGGAGTGGTTTGCAGCTTAAAGAGGTGGAACTAGAAAGACCACCTCAACAGTCAGGAGCAGCAGAAACTGAGAGGGAGCAAAGTGATGAGAGGGGGAAGAAAAGGGAGGCTGAACCAGAAAGACCACCACCCCTATTCCCTCAATGATTAAAGAAACACAAGGAGGAGGCGTGTTTCAAAAAGTTCATAGAGGTGCTGAAACAGGTACACATTAACTTACCTCTTGTTGATGTTTTGCAGGGAGTGCCAAAGTACGCAAAGTATATTAAGGACATCGTGGCAAACAAAAGCAGGTTCACTGAGTACGTTACGGTGGCTCTTACGGAGGAGTGCACTTCCTGGATACAAAACAGGTTGCCCACAAAGCTCAAGGACCCTGGGAGCTTTACAATACAAATTATAATTGGGCAGAGTATCCGAGCTCGCGGATTATGTGATTTGGGAGCTAGCATTAACTTGATGCCGACATCGGTATTCAAGAAGTTGGGGATAGGGAGTCCTAGACCAACAACAGTGATATTGCAACTAGCGGATCGTTCCTTAGCCAAACCTGATGGCATTGTGGAGGACGTGCTGGTGCAAGTGGGCTTTCTTATCTTCCCAGTAGATTTCGTCATGCTGGATTTTGAGCCAGACGCGGAAGTCCCATTTATTTTGGGACGTCCTTTCTTGGCTACCGGGAAAGCACTTATTGATGTAGCTGCAGGGCAGCTAACCATGCGAGCACACGACAAGGTGGAGGTGTTTGATGTATACAAGGCCACCAAGCTCCTGGTTGTGTATGAGGAACTCTCGGTGATCAATGTGATTAATCGAGCTGATGTTGTCCAGAGAGTTGAGTCACAGGAGTTATTGGGGAAACCACCGGAGAGGTGTAAGTTTGACAGGGGTGAGGACGGTAGTCGAGAGAAAACGTCCGTAACCTTAGAGGATGATTGAGCTTAATGAAGTCGAGCCGCGACGGTAAACCAGGCACTGCACGGGAGGCAACCCGTGAACATTTTTGCCATATTTTAATAGATTTCGTAGAGAAAAATAAGAAAAAAATGAGAAAATAAAAAAATAAAAACAAAATTTGTATTTTATGTGAAACCTATATATTCTAACAAATTTCTTGTCGTGAGATGAATTTCAGGTTGAATGGAGGATAAATGTGCAAAGGATCGCAAAGGAAAAATCGAGGTAAGAAAAATCATAAAAAGTGGCAAAACAGTGAGCCTACGCGATGGCTCCCTGTCACGGAGGAGGGCCTCCGCGTTACCCTCCATGACACGTTGAAGGTAATTCTAAAATTTTTACAAATTCCAGAACACCTGCGCGATGGCTCCGTGTCACGGAGGGCATGCTCCGCGTTACCCTCCGTGACACGTTGAAGTGTATTTCGCGACGGGTCACACCAGGTCGTCGGGTGACCCGCGCGAAAAACCCCCCTTTTAACCCCATTTTCCCTTATTTTTTCCCCATTCCTCACCTCCTCCGCGACAAACACCTCGAAATCCCCCCTTCCCCAACGTGACACGGACCTAGGAGCTAAATATCTTCAACTTTTCTTCGATATCATTGAATTTAAGGTATGTTTGTTAACTTCATCTCATTTCTGACCTTATTTTTCCGATTTTTAGCATAGGAAGTGAGGAAAACTTGCCCTAAGTGTAAATTGAGCATGAATTCATGTAAATTATTGTTGATTGATGTTCATAGTATCTATGTAATGGTATGAACTTGATAAATACATGTTTGATTGAAATTCTTGCAAAATGGTAGCTAGGGTTAGAATTCAAATATGAAGATGTTAAAATCGAGTTGAAATGTGAAATTCTTCTTGGTTTGGGCATGTTGGATGAGGAACATGAGGTTGTGCTTAAAGTTAAGACGATTAAGGCGTGACGGATTGTCGGGTTAATGAAATTGTTGAAATTACATAGAAATTGGGGGAATTGTATCGGTTTTGTTGATAGAAATGTTTGCTGTGTGCTATGTGATGAAATGTGATCAATGGTAATGTTGTGGTTAGCTGTACGAAGTCTGAGTAGTACAAAAGAATTTATACCGTCGAATTCTCTGAATGCACGAGGCATATTTGTTGTGTTTTGTTTTTTTTAATCGGAAATAAGTATGATCTTGCCGTAATGTTGTGATTGTGGCTAAAGACTAGGTGTGGGGTGGTCTAGCTTAACCCAACCTTAGTCGAAGTTAATTTTAATTAGAATAACATTGGGACTATCTTTTTGGTTTGATAGGAACAATGGCAAGCAGGCAAGATAAAGGGAAGGGCGCATCTACATCGGGTGCCGAAAGAAAAAGAATTAGACTGGGAACAGTAGTCCCAGAAGCACCAGCAGTTCCACGCAGCCAACGCCGTCAATATGGAACCAGATGGGTGACAGAGGAGGGGAAGAAATGGTACTCAAAGCATAAGGAAAGCAAAACTTCCCCGAAGAACACATTGCTAGGGAACCGTTGGCATAGGAGTTCCCCAGGATTGTCCACAGGATTGAGGCAGCTGGGCTGAACTTCATCTTTGAAGAGCCCAAGGAGTGCAACCTGCACCTGATTCGGGAATTCTATGCCAACTGGAACCCGACACTCAGAAGTCACACCATCAAGACAAGGAGGCAGATAGTCACTTTTGAGCCCCATCACCTTAATGCCATCTTGGGGGCGCGGGACACAGACGCCCATGTGCTTCAGCAGCTGAATATCACTCCACCATACGCAGATATCAGACGCACTTTGTGTGGAACCCAGTCTACAACCCGGTGGAGCAGGCATAAGGAGAGGGGATACCATCAGATATTGCCCTACTCACAAATGAACAGGGAAGCCAGGATATGGCTTAAAATTATTTGTTCCTGCCTGATCCCGGGGATGCATATGATAGATGTCACCCGAGATCATGTATGCTTGGTCTACGCCTTGATGAAAGGGCTGGAGATCAATGTGGGGGCGGTAATTATCTCCTCCATGAAGAGAGCCCGTTTGCATCAAGGGCATAGGTACGGGTTTGGTGGCTTACTGACCACGTTCCTGAGGGGCCTGGATATTGAAGAGGAAGCCCTTGACTACATCCCGCAGATGGAGAGGCGGGCCTTAGATGTCACTAAAACTAAGGCACCCGACACCACTCATGGGCCAGTTCTTACACTAGCCGAGCAACATGCTCGGGATGATCAGTACATGGCTCGCATGTTCAAGATGCAGATGCTCCAGCTGCGCATAGGCGAGAGGCCGACAATAGAAGAGGAGCTGTGGCAGCTCGAGCTAGACTACCCTTTTGGTGAAAATGCCAGGGCTCTATGTCGAGTGGGGCCAGCTTTTATGGAGCCCACTGATGATGATGTCCCCACAAATGAGGAGACACGTCGTGATGACTCTGATGTGGAGTCCGATGATGACGACGGGGGTGATTCAGACATGGGGGACGAGGCAGCGGCACCTGACGAAGAAGTGGATTACTTTGATTGATCAGGGAGTTTCACCACCCACTTTTATGCTATGCTGAATTTTATGAACACTGGGGACAGTGTTCGATTTAAGTGTGGGGTGGGAGTAGTTAGGTGCTGTTTTTTGTTGTTATTATTGTCTCTGTTATGTTGTTGTGCTTGGATAAACTTGTGACCCTGTGATTTTTGTGTGTATGTATGTATTGTAATTAATGTGAAGCTGTTGTGTTCTTTGAATGTTGTTAGCTGGTTTTGTAAATATCTTTATTTTATCAAAATTATCGATATTTTTAAAAAAAAATTGTGAAATTTTTATTTTTGGGTTTCTCGGCGTTTGTTTTCGGTTCTTTTACCGAGAATAGTCCTATTGAACCGAAGTCATAATTAGTGACTATTCCCTATGATGGATGGATGACGATCGTCTTAAGGGAAATGTAGTCGTTAGGAGTAGATTTCTTTTGTTCATTTATCTTGTTTTTTTCTTTTGTTGGTTCGCATCCCAAAACCTGTCATTACTTTATTGTTGCGAAATTCTGATTGCGTGTTGTACATGATATTTGAAATGCAAGGTGATTCGTTTGAAAGCATGCAACTTTGTAAATATGTTGAGATACCTAGGCCATAGAGCTCGACTCAGTGTGATTGAGGCTTAATATTTGAATTCTTGTAATTAGCTGATTGAAGAGTTTGTGAATATGGCTTGAGTTGAGCAGGTGAAATAAGTGTATAGTGAGGTTTCGTTTCTTCCATGCTATTGTGAAGTGTCTAGAACTTGCCTGGTGTGTGTACAAAACGAAATGATGGATGTGTATTGTAGGAAAGGATGTAGGCATTTCTTTACTTTAACCGAAAGTTTTTTTTCATTATCGTACCCACCTTGAATGTACATCCTAGTTAGCCCATTGAGCCTTTAGCCTATTATTTTTCTTTTGTCAAAAAGGTGTAAACCGAGCTTAACCCCTTCTTTTCATTATCCGTGAATTTGATCCAAAACTTTTAAGCGCTCAAGAAAAGAAAATAATTTTCCCACAGTGTCAAGGAGTGAGAATGGTGAAAAGAAAAGAAAAAGCAGAGTGATGAAAGGAAAGAAAAAGTCGAAGGTGCACTCGTTATAAAGTAAATATAATGAAGATGTATAAATAATCTTTGTTATTTAGTCAAGTGTGCTTAAAGATATGGGGTCAAAAATAAAGACAGACTTCAAGAATGGGAGGATGAAGGAAGAAACAATGCCCATAAGGATGATGTGATGTATTGAAAAAGCGCTTAAGCACGCTAGTTGTTATTATTGGTTAGCCCAGTATTTACTAGTTCCTGTTCGGGTGTTCCGGTAGGGGTTAAAAACCGACACGCAAGTGCACGTGGTCAAACAAGTAATAAAGTGGCTAAGTATCCAAGTATCGATCCAAGGAGGCTCAAGATATGTAAAGTTGCCTAGTTTACTATATTCCTATTTCACTTCTAATTATGCTAACAACAATGTAACCAACAGTTACTTGAGTTTTTGTTTCTAAACTATATATACTAAAATTAATAACAACTATTTACTGTGAATTTAGACAATGGATATGAACATGCCAAGGTTAAGAACAAGTAATGAACTTGATAATCAGGATAATTTGGTTAATCTCTTATTCATGTTGCTAGCCAAGAACATTCGCCTAGAAATTAAAACTCTCGTATTTAATTTCACTTTAGAATCATAAACCATCCGTCTACATTTCTGTGATCAAATGCAATTTATGACCTAGCAATACAATTCCGGTTCCTAAATTGACTAATACGACTTTCAAGTATATTTCTAACAGGAAAGCACATCAAAACCCAATTTTCCCAAATCAAGTTAAGAACAATACCCTATTAATTCACAACTTTCCAATTTCTTGCTCTTTCGAGTGAAATTGGACTTTTTAGATGTACATTAATGTCGGCCACACACTAATGCAGTAAGAACAAGAATTAATAGAACAACATGGAAGAAGAAGAAGAAAACCATATCAATTATAATCAAAATTCATTACAAGTGACAAAACCTCAGCAAGGAAGAGAATTAGCCACTCATTTGTGGATTGATCATCCTAAAATGAGTGTAAATCATACGTACAATTGATAGAAAGAAGAGAAGAAGAGAAGAAATCCCTTAGCTTTTTCATTCCTCAACTGCTCCTAACCCACGTCCTTGCTCTCCACTTCTGAACTTAGTCTAAAAACTAAAAATTGCTTAAAATAAACCTAAGTGTGCTATTTATACTAGTGGGAAATGTTTCCCGGAATAAAAAGCAACGTGTCACGGAGGCCAACGCGGAGCACTGCCTCCGTGACATGGCGTGGACGCGGACCTTCACTAGAATTTCAGGGTCCGGTAAATTAGCCTCAACGTGGCACGGAGGCCAACGCGGAGGCCTCTCTCCGTGCCACGGAGCTGACGCGATGGCACACTGGAAATTGTCATTTTAATTCCTGTTCAGGCAGTGTGCTACCGCGATGGTAGCGTGGCACGGCTCCATCGCGGAGCCCCTATAAAATGTGCATTCCAATGTCTTTTCCACGCTCGCATCCAAGTCCAACTCCGATATAGTTCCAACATGTATTTTAGCTCCTAAAAATCACAATTACCTGCAAAACAAATGCTAATCATGTTGGTTAGTATAAATTCGCATTTTATTACCAATTACATGATATTATATACACATTGCACAACAAACAAGGTAAAAATGATACGTTTGAGTATCACTTGGGCATATAAATCTGCCCACGATCACTTACCCCACACTTAAATCCTTGTTCGTCCTCGAACAACATATACACAAATCATGCAAATTACATCCCAACCTTCGTCACTATGGTGCGACCATTTACGCTACGGTCATACCGATTATTCAATTTTTGCAAATCATCACGAAAACATGCTTGGTCTTACAATACAATGACCTTTAATACATCAAGACTTCCTAGACCTTTAAGAATTGATTCTTGATATCGGCAAACTCATGCAAATCAGCTAATCAAGAAATCCGACATGAAAATCAATCTTTCCTCAAGCATGTGCCCTCACAACTCGAGAGAATCCTCCCCTTTATGTTCATGCAGCACACAAACATTCAAGTAGGGGCATACAAAAATTAATTTCACTCACTCTCCCAAAAGAATTCACATGCCTCATGTCATGACCCATAAGCTTTCCCTTAGTGTATTACTCCACTAATATAAAGAAATGCAATGTAAGATCACGTAGGACTTTAATGGGTTGTAACGGGGCTATGGATCTAGTATATATATATTGGATTAGCCAATAATAGTCGCTAGCATCCTTAAGCGCCTTTTCAACTCATTCCCATCGACTTATGGACATTGTTCCTCTCTTTCCTATTTTTCTCCCATTCATGCTGGTTTCCTTTCGTACAGCCCATTTCATGAAACACACTTGACACAAAACAAAGGGTTTTGATGTACCCTCACTATCATTTAATTATAGCAAGTGCCTCTTCAACATCATCTTTTCTTTCTTCACTCTGCTTTTCTTTTTCTTTTCACTCTTTAACACTTTGGGAAACATTGTCTTTTCTTTGTAAGCGCTTAAGAGTTCCGTATAGACTTTAAGGCTAATGAAAAGAAGGAATAAAGCTTAGTTTATACAAGTTTGGACAAAAGAAAGAAAGAAATCGGCTAAAGGCTCAACGGGCTGACTAGGGTATACAACATATAAAAAGGTAGAATTTGACAAGAAAAAAATGGAATCTATCGGTTAAAACAAAGAAATGCCTACATCCTTTCCAACACAACACTTCCTTCATTTCTTTTTGTATACACACCAGGCAAGTTCTAGACAATTCACAATGGCATGGAATAACAATACCTCACTTCACACTTCGTGCACATGCTCGAATCAAGATGCATTCACAGACTCTCTAATTAGCCAATCACATGAATTCAAAATTAAGCCTCAATCATCCTGAATCAAATTCTATAGCCTAGGTAACTCAACATATTTATCAAATTGCATGCTTTCAAACGAATCATTTTCACATTTTGAACATCAGTTACACACGCAACGAAATTTTAGCAACCATAAGCAACTACAGTTTATTGATGCAATCCACCCAAGAAAAACTAAAAACAAATAAAAATCCTACTCCTACCGACTACATTTCCCTTAAGACGGTCGTCATCCATCCATCATAGGGAACGGTCACTAACTATGACATCGGTTCAATGGGACTATTCTCGGTAAAAGAACCAAAAACAAACTCCGAGAAACCCAAAAAAAATAAAAATCGAAAAATTTTGCAACACATCGATCATTTCGATAGAAAGAAAATATTTACAAGTGCAAAATATTTTCGCGCAAATTTGTGAAAAATATCGATCATCTCGATAAAAAAAAAATATTTACAAACTATTTACAAAATATTTACACTGACAACCATAACTTTTCATAACACACATCATTAGCCACAAAACAAATATATACAGATACATCACCAAACAGTTCACAACAGGGAAAGCACAAACATTCATCCAAACCAAGGAAAAACATACAGCAAATTAGAGCCCAAGTCCCAGCACCTAGCTACTCCCCACCCCACCCTTAAATCGAACACTGTCCCCAGTGTTCACAAAAATTACAACACAAAAAATTCGGGTGGTGGAACTCCCTGATTAGTCGAAATATTCGACTTCTTCATCCGGTGCTGCGGCCTCGTCGCCCAAGTCTGAATCAGCTCCATCGTCGTCATCGGACTCCACATCGGAGTCCTCCCGACGCGTCTCCTCATCAGTAGGGACATCGTCATCCGTCGACTCCACGAAGGCTGGTCCCACCCGACATAAGGCTCTGGCGTTCTCGCCAAAGGGGTAGTCCAGCTCCAGCTGCCATAATTCTTCCTCGGTGGCTGGTCTCCCACCAATCCGTAGCTGTAGCATCTGCATGCCAAACATACGGGCCATGTACTGATCGTCACGAGCATGTCACTCGCCCAAAGTCAGTATTGGTCCGTGTGTAGTGTCGGGGGCCTTAGTCTTTGTCACATCGAGGGCCCTCCGCTCCAACTGCGGAATGTAGTCCAAGGCTTCTTCCTCAATGTCGAGGCCTCGGAGGAAGGTGGTGATGAGTTCGCCAAACCCGTATCTGTGGCCCTGGTGCAGTCTGTCTCTCTTCATGGCGGATATTATTACCGCCCCAACATTAATCTCAAGCCCTTTCATAAGGGCATACACCAAGCAGACACGGTCCCGGGTCACGTCCGTCATATGAACTCCCGGGATCAAACACGAACACACAATCTTCAGCCATATTCTGGCCTCCCTGTTCATCTGCGAATAAGGCAGCGTCTGGTGGTAACCCCTCTCCTTATGTCTACTCCATCGGGCTGTGGATCGAGCCCCACACAACGTACGTCTGATGTCGGCGTACGGTGGGGTGATGTTTAGCTAGCGGAGAACGTGGGCGTCTGTGTCCCGCGCTCCAACGATGGCATTCAGCTGCTGGGGTTCCAGAGTGACAATCTGCCCTCTGATTTTCACTGTGTGGCTTCTGATGGCCGGGTTCCAATTTGCGTAGAACTCTCGGACCAAGTGAAGGTTGCACTCCTTGGGCTCCTGAAAGATAAAGCTGAGCCCAGCTGCTTCAATTCTCTATACAATGCGAGGGAACTCCTGTGCGAGTGGTTCCCGTGCAATATGTTCTTCCGGGAAGTACTTGCTCTCCTTATGCTTATTATACCATTTCTTTCCTTTCTCGGTTACCCATCTTGTTCCGTATTGGCGGCGTTGGCCGCGCGGAATAGCGGGGCCAGCTGGGACTGCGGTGCCCAGTCTCATCCTTTTCCTACCGGTGCCTGAGGTAGAAGCACCCTTGCCTTTATCTTGTCTGCTCGCCATTGTACCTGTCAATTTACACAAACAAGCACAAAGTTAAGCTAAAAACTTGTTAACTTCGGCTAAGGTCGGGTTACACAACATTTACCCCACACTTAGGCCTTAGCTACTTCTACAAATTACGGCAAGGATAACTCTAATTACACCACAGACAACACTATACACTTCATGCTTAGTGCGTTCACAAAAAATTTCGACAGCATAACGGTTAGCGTACTACTCAGACTTCATACAACTAATCCCAATCCTACTATCGCTAACAATTCACACATCGCACTTCGCAACAAAAACAACAACAAAATAAAAACAACGATAAAAACATTCTATATACAATCTAATCCAAACAATCTAACCAATTTACACACTTTTTGCATTCTCCCAAAAAAAAATTCGAGAATTTGTCGTCTTTTAACATCTACACAATATTTACCACGACTTCTCTCAAATTACAAACACACCCCGGCATCTAATTTGCCGACTTATCAAGTCACTCAAGTTAAATTCAACAACTCATGCCCTAGAATACAATTCTATAATCAAATTCGAATTATTTACGCAATCGATAAGTTCAAACGCTAAATACAACAATCCAAACATATATCAATCACAAATAATCCAACATTCATGTTTAATTTCTACCTAGGGTGCTATATCTCACCTCACATGCCCAAATTTGACTAAAATCGCCAAAAAATTGAGATAGACGATGAAAACATACCTTTGAATTGAGAAACCGAAGAAACTTGACGTATTCCTTTCCTAGGAACGTGGCACGGTGCTTGGGGAGGGGGAAATAGGTGTTTTGGTCGCGGAGGGAAGAGAGAATGGGAAGAAATGGGGCGAAATCGGGGGTTTTAATTTAAGAAAACACGCGGGTCACCCGGCAACCCGGTGTGACCCGGCACCAAATACACGGCAACGTGTCACGGAGGGTAACGCGGAGACCCTCCTCCGTGACACGGAGCCAACACGTTGGCTTACTGGAATTTTTGAAAAATCCGGATTTTGCCTTCAACGTGTCACGGAGGGTAACGCGGAGCCCTACCTCCGTGACACGGCGCCAACGCGCCAGTGCACTGTTTCTTCAATTAATTTAATTTTTCATACCTTGCCTCATTTTCTCGATTCCATGTATATTTCCTCCGTTATACCTGAAAATCACCTCACTAAATAAAAATTTGTTAGATTAATAGATTTCCCTAACTAAAATAAAAAATACTAACTAAAATGAAAATATAAACCTAATCAAGAAAAGAAAAAGAAAAATAACAATTGGAAATAAAAAAAATAAAAACAAAAATAAAGATAAAAATTAACTACACTGTGCAAAAAGAAGAAAAATAAAATATTTTTCTCACGGGTTGCCTCCCGTGCAGCGCCTGGTTTACCGTCGCGGCTCGACGTCCTTTATGCTCACTTTTCTACTAGGGTGATGGACGATTTGTCCCGATCATGGTCATCCCCCCAGTAGTTCTCAACCTTATCCGGTGGCCTTCCTAGTAACTCTCGGGAATCACTCATTCCATTAGCATTCCCATGATCAATCACATTGATCACCGAGAGTTCCTTATAAACAGTCGGGAGCTTAGGTACCTTGTACACATAGAACACTTCGACCTTGTCATGTGCTCGCATCGTGAGTTGACCCGCAGCTACATCAATTAATGCTTTTCTGGTTGCCAAAAAGGGTCGTCCCAAAATAAATGGGACTTCAGCATCTGGTTCAAAATCCAGAACAATAAAATCGACCGGAAAAATGAGGGAGCCTACTTGCACTAACACATCCTCAACAATGCCATCCGGCTTAGCTAAAGACCTATCTGCTAGCTGCAAGATTACCGTTGTAGGTCTAGGACTCCCTAGACCTAACTTTCTGAATACCGAAAATGGCATCAGATTTATGCTTGCCCCCAAGTCGTATAATCCATGAGCTCGGATACTTTGCCCAATCGTAAGCTGGATAGTAAAACCTCCAGGGTCTTTCAGTTTTGTGGGCAACCTATTCTGAATACGGGAAGTGCATTCCTCCGTTAAATCTACCGTGGCATACTCAGTCAAACGACTTTTGTTAGCCACGATGTCTTTAATATATTTCGCATATTTTGGCACTCCCTGCAAGACATCAACAAGAGGTAAGTTAACATGTACCTGTTTAAGTACCTCCATGAATTTCTGGAAACACGCCTCCTCCTTGTGTTTCTTCAGTCGTTGAGGGAACGGGGGTGGAGGCCTTTCTGGTTCAGCTTCTTTAGTCTTCCCCTTATCTGAGATTTGCTCTCCCTCAACATCTGCTGCTCCTGACTTTTGAGGCGGGCTTTCCGGTTCCACCTCCTTTAACTGCAAACCACTCCTCGTGGTCACTGCATTTACCTGCTTCGGATTAGGATCCGTGTCGCTCGGTAGTCCTCCTCTGGGTCTCGTATTTTGGGCACTAGCAAATTGCCCAAACTGATATTCAAGAGCCTTGGTCGCCAATTGATTATTCTTCACTTCGGCTGCCAATTTAACATAGTCAGCCTGCAATTGCGCCTGATTAGCGATCATGGTTTTGAACATCTCCTCAATGGTAGGTGATGGTGGTGGAGGAGGGGCATTGTGATTTCTGAATTGAGCTTGATAATTTTGTTGCCCTCCTTGATTTCTCTGCATACCCTGACCAGAACTTTGGCCTTGTTGGTTGTTGCTACCCCACGAAAATTTCGGATGGTTTCTCCAATTTGAGTTGTAGCCACTACCAAACTGCTGCTAATTTCTCTGTGCATTGCCCACAAAGTTAACAGAATCAGGATTTGCACCACAGCATTCAGCTGAATGCTCACTACTACCACACACTTCACACCACATCTGTTGAACTGCATTGACTGAAGCTGAAGGCTGGTTCAAATTCATATTGCTGAAGTGAGTGTTTAACTGATTTTGCAAAGCGGCTATCTGTGCAGCGATAGCTGTAAACCCATCCACTTCAAGCACTCCCGCTGCTTTCCTTGCTCCACCTCTTGAAGAATCTGCATTCCATTCTGGATTGCCTTGTGAAATTCGGTTGAGCAAAGTGTACAGCTCCTCGTAAGTCTTTTCCAGCGCTTGCCCTCCAGCTGTTGAATCTAACAGAATTTTAGTGTGGGGTTCCAAACCCTCAATAAATGTGTGTACCAACACCTCATTGGACTGATGATGATGAGGACAGTCCCGCAACATTGATTTAAATCTTTCCCAGGCTTGATATAGATTTTCTCCCTCCCTCTGTTTAAAACTTAGAATTTGACTTCTAAGTCTGGCTGTTTACCAGAAGGGAAAAATCTAATCAGAAACTTCCGTGCAAGATCATCCCACGTTGATATAGAATTGGGTGGTTCAGCTTTTAACCACCTCTTGGCTTCACCAAGTAAGGAAAACGGAAATAAGGTGAGCCGAACATAATCAGGTGACACTCCAGCGGGTATATAAGTGTCACTTATCTCCAAAAAGTTTTGGAGATGTTGTTGTGGATCTTCATGAGGGAGACCGGTAAATTGCCCGCTTGTGTGCAAAAGTTGCACCATATTCTGCTTTAATTCAAACCTCCCTCCAGGCTCTGGTTTGCGGATACTAGAATGTACATTGTTGGCGTGTGGGATTTCCACCTCACGAACCGGCCTTGCTGCTGCTTCATCGGGCACTAACACTGCCCTCACAACTGGTGGATTTTGTTGCTCCATAATAGATTGTCGGAACAACTGCAGCTTCTTTTGTAGAACTTCTCTATGTTGACTATGAAATTCACGTTCAGGCTATAAGTAAGATTCCACCAGCTCCTTGTCCCTTGCCAGTGTTCACAGAAACAAAATCTGCAAAATACAGGCTAAGACCAAGTTGTTAACACTTAAGAAAATAAAAATAAAAATACAGTAAATTTACACTAAACACAATTTCACAAATCGCCTAGCCTCCCCGGCAACGGCGCCAAAAACTTGTTCGGGTGTTCCGGTAGGGGTTAAAAACCGACACGCAAGTGCACGTGGTCAAACAAGTAATAAAGTGGCTAAGTAGCCAAGTATCGATCCAAGGAGGCTCAAGATATGTAAAGTTTCCTAGTTTACTATATTCCTATTTCACTTCTAATTATGCTAACAACAATGTAACCAACAGTTACTTAAGTTTTTGTTTCTAAACTATATATACTAAAATTAATAACAACTATTTACTGTGAATTTAGACAATGGATATGAACATGCCAAGGTTAAGAACAAGTAATGAACTTGATAATCATGATAATTTGGTTAATCTCTTCTTCATGTTGCTAGCCAAGAACATTCGCCTAGAAATTAAAACTCTCGTATTTAATTTCACTTTAGAATCATAAACCATCCGTATACATTTCTGTGATCAAATGCAATTTATGACCTAGCAATACAATTCCGGTTCCTAAATTGACTAATACGACTTTCAAGTATATTTCTATCAGGAAAGCACATCAAAACCCAATTTTCCCAAATCAAGTTAAGAACAATACCCTATTAATTCACAACTTTCCAATTTCTTGCTCTTTCGAGTGAAATTGGACTTTTTAGATGTACATTAATGTCGGCCACCCACTAATGCAGTAAGAACAAGAATTAATAGAACAACATGGAAGAAGAAGAAGAAAACCATATCAATTATAATCAAAATTCATTACAAGTGACAAAACCTCAGCAAGGAAGAGAATTAGCCACTCATTTGTGGATTGATCATCCTAAAATGAGTGTAAATCATACGTACAATTGATAGAAAGAAGAAAAGAAGAGAAGAAATCCCTTAGCTTTTTCGTTCCTCAACTGCTCCTAACCCACGTCCTTGCTCTCCACTTCTGAACTTAGTCTAAAAACTAAAAACTGCTTAAAATAAACCTAAGTGTGCTATTTATACTAGTGGGAAATTTTTCCCGGAATAACAAGCAACGTGTCACGGAGGCCAACGCGGAGCACTACCTCCGTGACACGGCGTGGACGCGGACCTTCACTGGAATTTCAGGGTCCGGTAAATTAGCCTCAACGTGGCACGGAGGCCAACACGGAGGCCTCTCTCCGTGCCACGGAGCTGACGCGATGGCACACTGGAAATTGCCATTTTAATTCCTGTTCAGGCAGTGTGCTACTGCGATGGTAGCGTGGCACGGCTCCATCGCGGAGCCCCTATAAAATATGCATTCCAATGTCTTTTCCACGCTCGCATCCAAGTCCAACTCCGATATAGTTCCAACATGCATTTTAGCTCCTAAAAATCACAATTACCTGCAAAACAAATGCTAATCATGTTGGTTAGTATAAATTCGCATTTTATTACCAATTTCATGATATTATATACACATTGCACAACAAACAAGGTAAAAATGATACGTTTGAGTATCACTTAGGCATATAAATCTGCCCACGATCAGTTCCGTAGCTTACATTACAACTCGTTAAGTCCTACGTGATCTTACATCACACGTCCTTATATTAGTGGAGTAATACACTAAAGGCAAGCCTATGGTTCATGACATGATGCATGTGAATTCTTTTGGGAGAGAGAGTGAAATTATGTTTATATGCCCCTGCATGTAATGTCCTTGAGTTCATGTAATTAAAATGGGGGGAAAATTCTCTTATGTTGTGAGGGCACATGCTTGACGAGAGATTAAATTTCGTGTCGGATATCTTGATCAGCTGATTTGCATGACTTTTCCGGTATCGAGAGTCGATTCTTGAGTCTAGGAGGTCTTAATGTGTTGAAAGTCATTGTATTGATAAGACTATGCATGTTTTCTTGATGATTTGCTATATTAAATAATCGGTATAACCGTAGCTTGAATTGTCGAGCCAAAGTAGCCAGGATGGGGTGTCAATTGCATGAGGTGTAAGATTGTTGTTTGGGGACGAACAAGGATTTAAGTGTGGGGTAAGTGATCTTCGGCAAATTTATATGCCCAAGTGATATTCAAATGTGTCATTTTGCCTTGTTTATCTATCGATATTTATACATTATCATGTGAAATATAATAAAATGTGAATTTATACTAACCAACATGATTAGCGTGATTTTGCAGGAAAAATATAATTGTACAAAGCTAAGATGCATGTTGGGAGAAATTGGAATTGGACTTGGAAGCGAGCAAGGGAAAAAGCACAAGGAGAGCATGAATTAAAGGGGCTCCGCGATGGATCCGTGTCACGCTGCCATCGCGGATGCGTTCTGCCTGGATATGGAATTTTTGCCAAATTCCAGTGAAGGTGCGCGTTGGGGCCGTGGCACGTTGGCCTAGCCCCGCGTTGCATGCCGTGCCACGTTGGGCCTTAATACCTGGACGTCCGGATTCCAATAAGGGTCCGCGTTGGTGGCGTGTCACGGAGGCAGTGCTCCGCGATGCACTCCGTGACACGTTGCTTGTTATTCCGGGAAAAATTCCCACTAGTATAAATAGAACACTTAGGTTCATTTTTAATTATTCTGACTTGGTGGGAGCAAGAACGTGGGTTACAGGCAGTTGAGGGGATGAAAATCTCAGGGTTTTTCTCTATCTCCTTCTTCTTTATTTCAATTGCTTGTATGATTAACCCTCATTTAACGATGTTTAATCCACAAATGAGTGGCTAAATCCTCTTCTTGCTGAGGTTAAGAACAATTGTATTGAAATATAATTATTGATCAATTGGTTTTTCATCTTTTCTTCCATGGTTGTTCAATTGATTCTTGTTCTTACTGCATTAATGTGTGGTCAACGTTAATGTATATCTAAAAAGTCTGGTTTCACTCGAGAGAGAAAGAAATTGGAAAGTTGTGAATTGATAGGATATGATCTTTTCTTAGTTTGGAAAAATTGAGAATTGATTTACCTTCAGGATAGAGATATACCTGAAAGTCGTATTAGTCAATTAAGGAATCGGTTTTGTATAGCTAGAACATGAATTTCTTTTTATCACAGAAATGTAGGTGGAAGGTTCATGATTCTTAAGTTAGGTTAAATACGAGAGTTTTAATCCATAGGCAATAATTCTTGACTAGCAACCGGAGGAAAGATTAATCAAATTGTATCGATAATTTATTTCTCTACATGTTCATTTTAGCCTCAGCATGCTCATACTTATAGTTCAGACTCAAATTATATATTCGTTTTAGACTTAGTATAAAATTAGGAAACAAAATATCAAATTTCTCTTCACACTGTTGTCTGCATTTTAGAGTTAAAGTTCATTGACACTGAGTAGATTGTTACTTTAGTCCAATCTCTGTGGGATCGATACTTGGCTTACTTGAGCCACTTTACTACTTGTTCGACCACGTGCACTTGCGTGTAGTTATACCCAACAAGCCAAATAAGTACCAGGCGCAGAACCTACACAAAAAGTACAGGAATATGAGGGTGAGTATGATAAATATGTGTACTCAGCAACATCCTCGACTAATGCTAAATGAAGAGATGACGAGGGCCAATCCTGTACCTGCTATCTCAATCCTTTTATCACAAAAGCCCGCATAGATATCTTGCATCAAAGCACAATAATAAATAAAATCTCATAATTGTGATTTCAAGAAAAAAATTTAGATCTCATAGCCAAATTAAAGAATTCCACAATATTACCTCACCTCAACAAAAATGAGCAACTCTGCATCCATCCGATGCCACAACTAGAATCATGCTTGTAAAATCACACAATTTATCAATTCAAAGAGATAGTTTCTATTATGATAAAATATCGGTATCTACATAAATTATTGTCATATAATTTATACAAGACCCATTCCTCATTACTCCTCTCATTTATGTGCTAGAATGTTAACACTTAGTCAAGAGTCAAAAAAATCTCGACTTGCCTTGACTAGGGATTGAAAAATCAAATTATAGTCTTGCCCTTCTGTAATGCCTGAAATATCTTAATATGATAAAATATTTAATCGTAATGAGTATATGAACCTGAGGACACCCATATTTACATAAAAAGATCAACTTAAAAATTGTGTCAACAGGTAAATCCCGAGCTCCGGTGTCGAATCTGAAAAATTCTTTCAAAATAGATATACCTATAAGGTGAAAATATTATGTGCTCAAAATGATTTATAATGGGTTATTCATCGACATCCAAATCAAAAATATTCAAGAACGTCATGTTAGGGCACAATCCCCAGTTCAACCACCTATCAAGACACTAATTCAATGATGAATGGATGGGGAAAGCATAAATAGAAGATTAGAATCTTACCTGCAAAAGAAATCTATCAAAACTTATCCAATATCAAAGCTCCAAAAATGAGATAGAAAAGACCCCACAAAATCTAAAATTTCATACTTAAAACTTCCAGGAGACTTAGCAATTGTGAATGGGACATTGCAAATGTGACAATCAAACCTAGGTTGCCCCTCTGATGTTTTAATTGCAAATCTACCCTATCACCACCATACCTTGCAAATAAAAAGCCAAATATTGCAAATGCAACTCGACAGTCAACTCTCCAATATCACAAATGCGATTCCAATTATTGCAAATGCAACTTTCTGCCAGATGATCAGACATCACCCAATTGCAGTGCCAAATCTCATAATTCCGACTTCCCTCTAAAAATCAAACTTTGGAATTGCAATGTCAAATCTTGCAATTGCCATTTTCTTCCAAAACATAGAACTTCACAATTGTGAATTCACAGTTTGCAATTACGAACCACACCAGATATCAGTAGCACCAACTTTTCAAAATTTAACTCAAACTCCGAATGGACGCCCGAGATTCATTTGGAATCCCAAAAAAAAACAAAGCAAACATGAATTTCACTAAAATCACATTCTGGACCTATTGGAATTATCAAATCACTAGCCCGGGGTTAATTTGGTCAAAAGTTAATTGTAGTCAACCTTAATCTCCTTAAAACTCCAAAACTCAATAAATGACCCAAATAGCTTCCAAACACCTCAGGATCCATATCAACTATCCAACGAAGTCAAAAATCACCTTATGAACTTTCACGACCCGAGCTGGGACCCCAGATCGAGATAAGGGACTTAGAACTATGAATGGCTCCAAGCTAACCCATGACACATTCATAGCATGAATTAATAGTATAAACAATCAGAAATTAAATTATAATCATGGATAAACAGAAGTCTATATAGCATTAGAGGTAAGTAAAATGACAATGTCACAACACTGAGTCGTAAAGCTGAATAAACTAACTCTATGTTTGAAAGCCTCTACTAACAGATGAGCTGCAGGGACAAACCCCTAGCTAGCTCCAAATTCTGAAAGTAAAACAAAGTAAAAGAACTAAATGAAGCAAATAACTCTAGTCCTCGAAAGATGAGGATTCACCCTGCTAGCTAATCAGGTTTAGAACATTTCTAATTGCGAGCTGAGTCTGAGTACCTGGATTTATATGATGAAATAGTATAGCATAGAGTATGTGATCAATACATTAATTGTACTGAGTATGTGGAGTAAGTAAAACATGCTAGTAAGTTATTAAATATCATGAGATTAAAATAGTGTAAAACGTGAGTTTCTAATCATATATAAGACATAAGGGCTCAAGGCATTTCAAAACGATAATATAAAGTTGATCATGACTAAATTCATAAGTAAAAGCCTCATAAGGCATATTTTTGAATCAAATCATCTTCATTCAACAAATCATGAATTGTGAACATGAATATATATGTACACACACATATACATAGATAGATAGAAACTAAGGAACAATGGGAGATTCTTACAACCAACATAGCCCACATGAGCACACATGGAGCCCAACCTGTAAACCCCTAGTCGGGAGGGTGTTCATAACTTTCCAAGGGTAGAATCATGAAAAAAAGGCGTGATATCACTCATGAAAGGCCCATACAGGAAAAAAGGGGATATTCCCTAGGAAAATCCCATCATGGCTATGTTGACACGTAGTTTTGAGACTCGAGGTATGCTTGGACCTCGGTCTACTCGGTGTTAAATACTACTCCCAAAATATATATAATGCTCATATAATAATCATGAAACATGGGTGTACACAGCTAGTTTAAATAATGAAAATCATAATATGTTAATATACGTAAGCTAGCCATGAAAATAGTGTCGAAAATCAGCCATGATATATATACTTGAACTTCATGAAAGTCATGCATAATGGAGTAAAATCATCATATCTTGTTAATCATGGGTTCATGAGAAATTATGATAGAAATCATGCATTATAATCAAAATTTATGGATTTAAACATAAGAGAATTGAACTCATAGAAACTCATGGAGAATTTTATCAAAAATGAAGTTCAGACCACTGTAACTTGAAAACATAAGTTCATGAGGGGTTTTGATAGAAATCACGTAGCATAATCATAGGGATATGAATTGAATCATGAGGGGACTAATTTCTTCCAAATTAAACATAACCCTAGACTTTCGAAATTTGGAACTCGAAGATTGGAAATCATGAAATTCGAACATAGAGGGGCATGAAGGTTGAAGAAATCCCCCATTCATGACCCCACATACCTGGGTTGATTATCCCTTGACTTGTATTAAAGATCCAAGAGGAATTGAGAAGTTAGAGGTGATGAACCCTAGTTCCTTCTTGAGAGAAAATCTAATATACACATGTTTGAAGAGAGTGAGGATTTAGGCTATGTTAAACCCTTTAATTTGACCTTAAGGAAGCCCAAAACGATGTTATTTAGGAGTTTGACGCATAGGGGTTTGCTAAAATTCCCCCAAACTATCGAATTAAGACCTGCAACTGGTAGATACTACAAGAAATAGTACGGGTCGTTACTAGATTGTACGATCCGTACTAAGATTCGTACAATGTTTGGTGCTACTTCACTAATCCACTCATAACTTTTTACTCCGAACTTCAATTGATGCAAGGTCGGATGCATTGGAAGGAAGACTCAAAGGGATTCTATTTGAAATATTGAATCACCCAAAAAATCTTTATAAAAGGTAGCTATGGTCATTTGAAGTTGACCCTTATAAGAACTTATACAAAAACTCAATTGGTAAGAAGGCTCTCATCTCAATTTTATGCTAGAGGTTTCTTATGACCTTAATTTTCATCCAATGCATTTCTTACACTTAGGAATTGATCTTACCAGCTTGGTTCCATAAATTTCATTGGGTTTGGGTCTATCCACATATCTATAAAGGTTTCAAACATAACCTAAAAGTCTAAGACATTACAACATATCAACTCATAACTGAAATGACTATTCATACCATCATATTATGACTCGTATCGTGAGTCGTACCACCAATCTATGAATCGTGGTTTCCTCCCATGACTAACGAGTCCATTTTCCCCAACTATCTAAATATTTCCACGGACGCATACCACGACCCGTCATTCCCTATTACGAACCGCACCATGACTCGTACAACAAACACTTGGAAACAAATAGGCAAGCTATGGCTCTTGACCACGATTTATACCTACACATTACGACTCATGATGTGGACTCGTGGTTTGAAGGATCATTCTCTAAACTTTTCCACGGGTCATCCTACGACCCTTAAAACCAAGCTATGACCCATAAAATGAGTCATACAGAGAGAAAACTGTAGACTTTCAGCTAAACACACTCGAATCCCGATTCTAAATCTTGGGAAACTTTGGCTTGTTACATTATATCCCCCTTGGAAAGATTCATCCTCAAATGGAGACTATATAAGCTAGAAATATAGGGAGAGAGCTAAAATCCTAGATTTAAGAGCTATAGACTGAAAACTGACAGAGTGCCTGACTCCGGACTGAGATACATGACTGAACTGAATCCATGAAACATTCATACACGCTAAGAAATTGATGGAACTAATATGCACGAACTTGAAGTAAAACTGAATAGAGTTCTAAGCATGAAATTTATACCTCAAGCTAGATCGAAAGTGGAAGAGAGTAGCTGCAGGTATCTAGCCATCATATCCACTTTGGCTTCCCACGTGGCTCCCTCAACAAGCTGATTCCTCCAAAAAACCTTCACCGAGGCTACTTCATTGTTCCTCAACTTACAAACCTGACAATCAAGTATCCCAACTAGTACCTCCTCATAGGTAAGGTTGTCCTTCACTCCAATTTCCTCTACTGGAACAACTAGAGGTGGATCTCTGATGCATTTCTTCAACAAGGACATATGAAACACCAAATGCACTGAAGCTAACTCTGCTGGTAGCTCTAACTCATAGGCCACCTTGCCGACAAGTCTCACAATCCTGTATGGCCCAACATACCGGGAACTAAGCTTCCCCTTCTTTTCGAGCCTCATAACTCCCTTCATGGGAGATACCTCCAACAATACCCAATCATAGATGGCAAATTCAAGAGCCCTCCTCCTAACATCCACACAAGATTTCTGCCGATTTCGAGCTATTTTCAGCCTATCTCTAATAAGATGGACTTTCTCCATAGCTTCATGAATCGAATATAGCCCTATTAACGTAGCCTCATCTAACTCAAATCATCCAATAGGTAGTCTACACCTCCGGCCAGTATAGAGTCTCAAACAGAGTCATCTGAATACTGGAGTGATAACTAGTATTGTAGGCTAACCCGATAAGAGGTAAGTGATTATTCCAACTACCCTTGAAATTAATCACTCATGCTCTCAACATATCCTTAAGAGTCTAAATAGTCCGCTCAGTCTAACCATCCATCTAAGGATGAAAGTTGTGCTAAGCTTTAACCTGAGTACCAAGACCATTCTAAATCGATCTTCAAACTGAGAGGTGAACTGTGGTGGACAAAGGAACTCCATGCAACCGAACTAACTCTCAAATATAAAACCTAGCATTTTCCTAGTGCTGACTTAGTCATCTTGGTATAAAATCACCTAGATTGAATCATGCTGTCAGCGTGTACGAGGAGACCCTATGATGCAACCTATATTTATCTCTTTCCACTTCCAAACAGGAATATTGATACCCTATCGCATACCTTCCAGTCCTTGATGGTCAATCTTTCCATCCTACACTTCTTACCTGGGCTCCTATTTATACTAACGTCTAAGTCTAACAACATACCTCATCCGCGTTCAACCTAACTCGACCACAGCTCCTGCAACCTAGAGTTACCCACTAAGAACATTACTTCCCCCTTAGCGAGAAGGTCACACAAGTTTGGGATCTAATCAAGAAGTCACTAGTCACACCATACTATAGTATACATGCACATCACCTCCTCCTTCGAGCCAATCACTCATGATTATCCCATGGCTCTTTGTAGCTAACTCTATTTAAGAATTCCCCTATATTCCTGGCTTGTCTAATAAATGCACTTCATGAACTTCTACATACCTGGAATCTAAGATTGTTATACCCCGGGAACCTAAGGATCAGGTCCGAAAGTGAATCAGGAGAAAAATTGAAAAATGTTGCAGCAGTTGCAGATTGGGTCACTAAACAACTCGTGTAGAGGCCAAACGAGTCATCAAGTGACTCGTGGGGGAAGGCCTGGGTTTATGAGGGACTCGAGGTCCCCGCGGGCAATGTAACAACTTGTGGTCAGACACCACAAGTCGTCATGTCAGTCTTGGGGTGGTCCTAGAGTAAGATAGTAAGGCTTATCCAGTGTACTTAACGGATGGTACCTAACGAGTCGTCGTCAGTCCTAACGAACCGTTAGGAGGGCCCTTACAAAGCCAATTAAATTTTCATGAACAATGATGCATTGTACTTGATGGGGGAACCAACGGATCGTGTGCCCTGGTAACGAGTCATGAGGTCGTCCGTTAGGACACCATGACAGTTATTTCCTGCGAATTAGTAAGGGCCTTCTCGTAATTTCCTACGCCCCTAAGACCTAAACTATGTCATTTTGAGGTCGGGGCAGGGTCTTTTAAGTGGGAATCAACCATGACGAACCTCATTTGATACTTGTAAGATTGGAGAGGAAAGAGGAAAGGGGAAAGGGATTCAAGTGTCTTCTTCAAGGTTCTTCATATTCTACCTAGGATTTTCAAGGGAGTTAAGAGTATCAAAATTTCCAGGTATGTGGGGTTTTGAATGGATAGATTAGACCCTATCCATGCCACTTTCTTCCCATTTCCTATGTTTAATTTGCTAAATTCTTGTGGGCCTTAACCCCGTTTGCATGATTCCTCAAAAGCTTACATGAACTTGTGATATTATGTTTAATTTGCGGGTTTGAAGTGTTTGGACTGATTTTACTTGTATATATTTTATTTCATGATTTAAATCTCTAAAAGTATGGATTCCCAATTATGGGAAATTTTTAGTGAATTTAATGGTCAAGATGATTCCAAGAGCATGAACGAATTTCTCCTAAATTTTTTTAAGCATGTCTTCAAGTTTCGATTTCTCAGGCTATCATGATCTTTTTCTTATGAATTTAAGAATGTTAAGTATGTTTGAAATTATGGTCAATGCCCACATGTCGCTTATGAATTATAACTACGATTTTGGCCGACTCACAGGCCCAACTCCATGGCTAGAAATACAAGCTCTCATGTATGTTATGATTTCCATCTTTTCACTAGCCATGCATGTCATGTTATGAATGTTATGAGCACGTTGCATGTTTTGGGAGTATTACTTAACACTGAGTAGGTTTCGGGCCTAGGTTACGCCCCGAATCTCAGAATTACATGCCACTGTAGGATTATGTTTGGGACCTCCTCAGTGATTGTCCCCTATGCCCTACGGGGCCTTCATGAGTGATATCACGTCTTTCATGGTTCATACCCTTGGCAAGGTATGAACAGCCTCCCGACTAGGGGTACAAGTCGGACTTCATATGTGCTCATATGAAGTATGTCGGTTGCAGAAATCTCCCATTGTTCCTCATGGTTTTGAAATATTCATGATTATGTTCTCTTGGCTCAAGTTATGAATTCTGAAATACTTCCCCCGCATGTTATGACTTTGATGGGTTTATGAATACTTTTGAATATATTGAGCCTTAGAATTTACTTAAGAATTCAGTTTTATGATCATGATGTCCTCACTCCTATAAATTTTATGTTTTAAGTATTATTTTGCATACCTTACATACTCAGTACTTTCCGAGTGCTGACCTACATATTTTTAGGATCCAGTTTGCAAGTTTAACATCGTCCCTAGCTTGCGCCCAGTTCCACTCAGTCTTTAGTGGTGAGTCCTCATAATTTGAGGGCTTCATGTTTACACCTTGTTTATCTTATGTTTTTAGACTGTTTGGGTAAGTTGGGGTCCTGTCCCTTCAACCCGTCTTTTATTACTAGAGGCTTTCAGACTTATGTATAGTATTCAGTCGTTTATGTTTGGATCTGGTATTGTTGTTTCCTTTATCTCTAATGATATGATTTTTAGTTAGTTTATGATTTATGAGTTAATTTTTCCATTGTATATGTATGAATTAGAGTTATTCTCACGCCATGGTTTGACTTGGGGTCTCTCGGGACTCCTTGTCCCGTGTCTACGATCCGGGTGTACTCTCGGGTCGTGACAAACTACACTAGGTTCAGAGGTGTCCTAGGGAGTCTGAATGTCACGTTAGGTAGTCTTTTTCATGGGTGTGATGCGCGCCACACTTATGACAAAAAGGCTACTGAACATTTTAGGAAATATTCCCTTCTTTCATGGTCTACATCGTGCGGTCAAAATCTCTCCATCCTTCTAATTCGTGTGTTTTACTATTGCAAAAAATTTATGGCTGCCAAAAGGATAATCAAGAGGAGGAACAGAAGTGATGAAGGCCACGGGGGTGGCAATGATGATAGGCGTCAACATGCACCACCTATTTAGGAGCCCCAGGCAACCGAGCCAGCTGCCCATGCCGATTTTCGTGTGGTTACCAAATGCTGGCGCATGCCTTCACAACTCAGGTCAACAAGCAGGCTATTGCGCCTGTTCCTCAGAACGGCAATGTAGCGACTGCCTGAATCAGAGACTTTTTGAGGATGAACCCTCCCGAGTTCATAGGGGCAAACGTGGATGAGGACCCACACGAGTTCATTGAAGGGATATAGAAGGTCACTCAGGTCATGGGAGTGACAAGTGAGGAATGTGTTGATTTGGCCTCTTATCAGCTGAAGGACGTCGCTTACATTTGGTTCAAGCAATGGAAGGATAGCAAGGCAGCAGGAGCAGGCCCTATCAGCTGGGATGAGTTCCACATAGCCTTTCTCAACAAGTTTTTCCCTCGGGAGATGAGGGGACTGAAAGCAACTGAGTTTGTCAACCTTAAGAAAGGAAAGATGACGGTGCTAGAATATTCACTTGAGTTCACTCGCCTGTCAAAATATGCCTCGGAGTTAGTGATGGATTAAAGGGCGCGGGTGAGCAGATTCATGCAGGGAGTAGCTGAGTATCTGGACAAAGACTGCAGAACCGCCATGCTTCATCAAGATATGGCTACCCATGGATAGTCCTCTATGCTCAGCAGATGGAAGCAGCTCATATGAGGAGATGCCAAGAGGTCCAGAACTGATAGCCACAGGTTCTCCCAGCCTAAGCCAAGGGGTGAAATTCACTAGTAGTCCCAGCACAGGTCCATTGCACCAGCACCATCTTCAACCAGTACTCCATCCAGGCTACAAGACGGTCAGAGGAGCAGGGCCTCAGGTCCAACGAGTCAAAACAGCATGCGCAGAGTGTGCACATTCCCATCTTGTGCTACTTGTTGCAAGAATCACCCAGGGAAATGTTTGGTGGGCTCAGACGCTTGTTTCGGGTGTGGCAAACCCATACATGGGCTCAGGAGTTGCCCCGCAGCTAGGTCAGGGGGTATTGGAGCCTGCACTTCAACAGCCAGTTCAGCCGTCCCAGTAGCGTGTCAGACTCAATAGGGTGCTTCGACTAGTCCAGCTAGTGGCCAGTGCCAGAATCGGTTTTATGCACTTGGCTCTCGGCAGGAGCAAGAGACTTCTCCTGATATGGTTATGGGTATGTTACAAGTTTTTCAAATTGATGTTTATTCTTTAGTAGATCCGGGAGCCACACTATCTTTTGTGACACCTTACATTGCTAGTCACTTTGGACTTAGTCCTGAAATCTTATCCAAACCATTTTCTGTCTCTACCCCGATTGGTGATTCAATCATAGCGAGGCGGGTCTATAGAGGTTGCCCTATTATAGTATTACATAAGGCTACCTCCGCAGACTTAGTAGCATTGGCTATGATTGATTTTGACATCATCTTAGGCATGGATTGGTTGTTTGCATGTTATGCTTCTGTTAACTGTAGAACTCGGGCAGTGGAGTGTCGTTTTCCAGGTGAACCGGTTTTAGAATGGACGGGTGGTTCAGCGGTACCTGTAGGTCATTTTATCTCCTATATCAAGGCTAGAAAAATGATTTCCAAGGGTTTTATTTACTATTTGGTTAGGGTTAAGGATGTCACGTCCAAGACTTCAACCATGCAATCAGTCCCTGTGGTATGTGAATATCCTAAGGTATTTCCATATGACCTACCAGGTGTTCCTCCCGAGAGGGAGATGGATTTTGAAATTGATCTTTTACATGACATACAACCCATATCAATCCCTCCTTACTGTATGGTCCCAACCGAACTAAAATAGTTAAAGGAGCAGTTGAAGGATTTGCTAGATAAGGGTTTCATTAGAGCTAGTAAGTCCCCATGGGGTGCTCCATTGTTATTCGTTCAGAAGAAAGATGGGTCCCTACGGATGTGTATTGGCTATAGACAGTTAAACAAGGTCACCATCAAGAATAGATACCATTTACCCAGGATCGATGTCCTATTCGATTAGCTTCAGGGTGCCAAATATTTCTCCAAGATAGATCTCAGGTCTGGTATCACCATCTCAGGGTTCGGGAGAGTGACATATCAAAGACTGCTTTTAGAACCCGGTATAGCCATTATGAATTCATTGTTATGTCTTTTCGACTAACCAATGCCCCTGCAGCTTTTATGGATTTGATGAACAAGATATTTAAGGCATATTTGGATAGTTCGTGATCGTGTTCATTGACGACATATTAATATTCTCCAGGAGCAAGGAGGAGCATGCTGCACACCTGAGGGTAGCACTCTAGACCCTCAAGGATAACCAGCTAAATGCCAAGTTCAGCAAATATGAATTCTAGCTGAAATCAGTTGCATTCTTAGGACATGTAGTGTCAAGAGAAGGTATGAGGGTGGACTCCCAGAAGATAGAAGCAGTAAAGAACTGGCCCAGACTGGTAAACCCTTCAGAGATCAAAAGCTTTTTTGGGCTTAGCAGGTTACTATCGGAGGTTCGTGGAAGGGTTATCATCCTTTGCAGCCCCACTGACTAGATTGACTTAGAAAAAGGTGAAGTTCTAATGGTCGGAGGCTTGTGAGAAGAGCTTCCAGGAATTGAAGGCCAGACTCACTTCGGCACCGGTGTTGACTTTACCGGAGGGTACCGATGGCTTCGTTGTATACTATGATGCTTCGAGGGTTAGGCTGGGATGTGTATTGATGCAGCACGGGAAAGTCGTAGCATAAGCATCCAGACAGTTGAAAACTCACGAAAAGAATTACTCTATCCATGATTTTGAGTTGGCCGCGGTGCTATTTTCTTTGAAGATATGGCGACACTACTTGTATGGGGTTGATGTAAATGTATTCGCAGACCACAAGAATTTACAATATGTGTTCACACAGAAGGAAATAAATCTTCGGCAATGGAGGTGGTTGGAGCTACTTAAGGACTACAACACGAGTGTCCTTTACCACCTAGGTAGGGCCAACATGGTAGCGGAGGCCCTTAGTAGACTTTCTGTGGGAAGTGTGTCACATGTGAGTGAAGATAGGAAGGAGTTGGTAAAGGAGGTACGTCGACTTGCACGGTTGGGAGTTAGGTTAGTTGGTTCGACCGATGGTGGGATGGAAGTTCAAAACGGATCAGAGTCATCCTTGGTAGCGGAGGTGAATCCTAAACAAGATGAAGATCCAACATTGGTAAAGTTGAAAGAAGTTGTCAAAAGTCAGAAAGTAGAAGTCTTCTCCAAAGGAGGAGATGGTGTGCTTCAGTACCAAAGTCGCTTATGTTTCCTGAACGTGGGTGATTTGAGAAGCCGTATGTTGCATGAGGCTCACGGGTCCAAATATTCTATACATCCAGGTACCACCAAAATGTATCATGCCTTGCGGTAAATCTACTAGTGGAATGGCATGAAGAGGGATACTGCAGAATTTGCAGCCAAGTGCCCGAATTGCTAACAGGTGAAAGTTGAGCATCAGAGACCTAGGGGTGTACATCAAGACATCAACATTCCTACTTGAAAGTGGGAAGAGATCAACATGGACTTTGTAACAGGTTTTCCCCGCACACTTAGATAGTATGACTCCATCTAGGTTGTGGTGGACAGGTTGACCAAGGCTGCTCATTTCCTACCTGTCAAGACCACCGATTCGACAGAAGATTATGCAAAGTTGTACATCCAAGAGTTGGTTAGGTTGCATGGAGTTCCCTTGTCCATTATATTAGATAGAGGTACTCAGTTCACCTCTCAGTTCTAGAGGTCATTTCAAAAGGGACTTGGTACTCAAGTCAAGCTTAGCACGACATTTCATCTGCAAATAGATGGTCAGGCAGAGCGGACCATCCAGAATTTGGAGGACATGTTGAGATCTTGTACTATCGACTTCAAGGGTATTTGGGACGAGCATTTGCCAGTTGTTGAGTTCTCTTACAAGAACAGCTACCACTCCAGCATACAAATGGCACCGTTCAAGGCTCTTTACGGGTGACGGTGTAGGTCGCCCATTGGGTGGCTTGAAGTCGGGGAGGCTTCATTAGTGGGACCTGATTCAGTCCATGAATCTATGGAAAAAGTTCAATTAATAATAAAAAGGCTGAAAATGGCTCTAAGTCGCCAAAAGTCTTATGCAGATATGAGGAGAAGGGAGCATGAATTCGAGGTCGATGATTAGGTGTTTCTGAATGTATTTTCCAATGAAGGGAGTGACGAGATTTGCAAAGAAAGGAAAACTCAGCCCCCGCTATGTTGGCCCTTATCGGGTTGTGAGGCGAGAGGGTAAAGTATCATATGAGTTAGAGTCACCTTTAGAGTTGGCTTCAGTTCATCCCGTATTCCATGTATCGCTCTTGAAAAAGTGCTTGGGAGATCCAGCCTTAGTGGTTTCGGTGGAAAGTGTTGGTGTGAAGGATAGCCTCAGTTACAAAGAAATTCCTGTTGAAGTCTTGGATCGTCAGGTTCAAAGGCTGAGAAATAAGGAAGTAGCTTCAGTAAAGGTGTTATGTAGGAATCAGCATGTCGAGGGAGCCATGTGGGAGGCCGAAGAGGATATGATGGTTAAATACCCCTATTTGTTCCCTACTGGCTCAGCTTCAGTTTGATGTATCAATTTTTTCCCTAAACCTCTATTCAGTTTTTCATGTTTTATTCATGCATATAAGTTTGTTTTATTATATGATGGGTGCAAGTGATGTCTGAACTCAGACCAGCTATGTGGTTCTCTTCGGGGGTAGTCGTTCCGTCAGTTTTCATCTTGAATGTCAATGATTAACATCTATATATATATAGCGACTGATATGTTTCTGGGTTTTCTGCTTGTTTATAATATTTGAGGATGAATGTTCTCAAGGGAGAGATATTGTTATACCCCGGGAACCCAAAGATCAGGTCCAGAAGTGAGTCGGGAGAAAAACTGTAAAATGTTGCAGCAGTTGCAGAACGAGTCACTCAACGACCCGTGTAGAGGCCAAACGAGTCGTTAAGTGACTCGTGGGGGAAGTCCTAGAATGATGAGGGACTCGGGGTCCCCACAGGCGATGTAACGACTCATTGTCAGACACCACGAGTCGTCATGTCAGTCGTGAGGTGGTCCTAGAGTAAGATAGTAAGGCTTATCTAGTGTACTTAACAGATGGTACCTAATGAGTCGTCGTCAGTCCTAACGAACCGTTAGGAGGGTCGCTACCAAGCCAATTGAATTTTCATGAACAATGAGGCAGTGTACTTGACGAGGGAACCAACAGATCGTTGCCCTAGCAACGAGCCGTCAGGTTGTCCGTTAGGACCCCCTAACAGTTATTTCCTGCGAATTAGTAAGGGCCTTCTCATAATTTCCTACGCCCCTAAGACCTAAACTACGTCGTTTTGACATCGGGGCAGGGTCTTTTAAGGGGGAATCAACCATGTGAACCTCATTTGATACTTGTAAGATTGGAGAGGAAAGAGGAAAGGGATTCAAGTGTCTTCTTCATGGTTCTTCAAGGTTCTACCTAGGGTTTTCAAGGGAGTTAAGAGTCTAGAAATCTCCAGGTATATGGAGTTTTGAATGGTAGATTAGACCATAGCCATGCCCATTTCTTCCCATTTCCTATGTTTAATTTGCTAAATTCTTGTGGTCCTTAACCCCGTTTGCATGATTCCGCAAAAGCTTACATGAACTTGTGATATTATGTTTAATTTATGGGTTTGAAGTGTTTGGACTGATTTTACTAGTATATATTTTATATTTCATGATTTAAATCTCTAAAAGTATGGACGCCCAATTATGGGAAATTTTTTAGTGAATTTCATGGTCAAGATGATTCCAAAAGCATGAACGAATTTCTCCTAAATTTTTTTAAGCATGTCTTCAAGTTTCAATTTCGCAGGCTATCATGATCGTTTTATTATGAATTTAAGCATGTCAAGTATGTTTGAAATTATGGTCAATGCCCACATGTCGCTTATTAATTATAACTATGACTTTGGCAGACTCACAGGCCCAATTCCATGGCTAGAAATACAAGCTCTCATGTATGTATGATTTCCATGTTTTCACTAGCCATGCATGTCATGTTATGAATGTTATGAGCACGTCGCTTGTTTTGGGAGTAGTACTTAACACCGAGTAGGTTCAGGGCCTAGGTTACACCCCGAATCTCAAAACTACGTGTCACCATTGGATTATGTTTGGGACCTCCTCATTGACTGTCCCCTATGCCCTATAGGGCCTTCATGAGTGATATCACGCCTTTCATGGTTCATACCCTTGGCAAGGTATGAACGACCTCCTGACTAGGGGTACAAGTTGTACTTCATGTGTGCTCATGTGTAGTCTGTCAGTTATAGAAATCTCCCATTGTTCCTCATTGTTTTGAAATATGGATGATTATGTTCTCTTGGCTCAAGTTATGATTTATGAAATGTTTTCCCTGCATGTTATGACTTTGACGGGTTTATGAATACTTTTGAATATATTGAGCCTTACGATATACTTACATTTTCAGTTTTATGATCATGATGTCCCCACTCCTATAACTTTTATGTTTTAAGCATTGTTTTGCATACCTTACTTACTCAGTACTTTCCAAGTACTAACCCACATATTTTCAGGATTCGATTTGCAGGTTCAGCATCATCCCTAGCTTGCGCCCAGTTCCGCTCAGTCTTTAGTGGTGAGTCCTCATGATCCGAGGGCTTCATGTTCAGACCTTGTTTATCTTATGTTTTTGGACTGTTTGGGTTAGTTGGGGTCCTGTCCCTTCAATCCATCTTTTATGACTAGATGCTTTCAGAATTATGTGTAGTATTCAGTCGTTTATGTTTGGATCTGGTATTGTTGTTTCCTCTATCTCTCATGATATGATTTTCAGTTAGTTTACGATTTATAAGTTAAGTTTTCCATTGTATATGTATGAATTAGGTTATGCTCATGCCATGGGTTGACTTGGGGTCTCTCGGGACTCCTTGTCCCATGTCTAAGATCTGGGTGTACTCTCGGGTCGTGACAATGATCTTGAATGTACACATTTTAACCATCATTCACATCATGGGGGAACATTCGTAAGGCTTAGAGTAAGGAAATTGTGAGCACAAATCATTCAAGAAATCTAAGCTGGACATATACCTGATATACGCTCTTATGAGACGCTAAGGCAAATCTGAAGGACTGAGTTCATAAAGCTGAGCATGCTGAGAGACATGAGTTTACATACATAATAAGTTTCATGACATGAAACTAAGTTTTATGGAGTCATGGGGTAATATTGGGATTGCTGACTAAAGCGATTACCTATCACCTAGGATTCTTAACATAAGCATAAGTAGAACATAACATCGACCAAAACATGAGGAGAAACATTTGAATAAGAATGGGTCGACTACCTCTAGACACTATTTCTGGAACTTCCTTACTAGAAAACTCAAGACTTGACTTGGACCTTCATTTACCATCTCCCCCTTAGTTTAAAGTCACCATTCTAAGGCTTTTGGATCCTTTATTAAGGCTAGACTAATATCACTAGCTCCGGACTTCCCATTCACCTCCAAAGTTATTTCTGAAGACTTCATACTTATAATCATTTTACACCATCTACTAGACAAGTCTCATACTAGAATGTAAAAAGGAGTTTTTATACTTTACTCTGTGGCTCCTAGGCCTAACAACGTGTGAGGATAAACCTGAAAGGCTCATGACATACATGTGACTATATCTAGAGTTGGCCGCCACCTTCACTAGGTAACCTAGCCTACTGAGATGGGCGAGCTGCTGATCATCCTGAGTCTGTGTCCAAGCTTACCACACCAAAACAAGCATCCTTTCTAATCAAACACTTTCCCGGGTGGTTCCTACCATATTTTAGACAAGCTGGCCAACTAGACGGGGCTACTGAAGGGGTGGACCTGCTTGGCTGACGGGCAATCTCTGAGTTTATGACCGGGATGGCCAAATAGAAATAAGCATTTGAACCCAACACTTTCCTAGGTAGTTCTTCCCACATCCCTTGCAAAATGGATAGGTAATCTCCCTTACCTTGGATTTTCTCCCTTGAGCTGGAGCTAATGATTCCTGCTGGATCTAAGAGTGCTTCCCACCACCTGACCTTTACTAGGAACACTCAAAGTTTCATGTCTTGGCTCTCTTGTTCTCTTTTCTTTTTCCTTGAACTTTCCATCCGCCTTTGGATCATGAAACTCAGATGGGCTCCTTTTTGTGAAATCTCGAGCCCTAGTAGCTATCGTCTCTCTGGTAGGGTTAGCAGGTGCATCCCCTGTTGTTTAAGCTGAGTGGTCATAGCCTGTACCAATACTCTAAAGAAAGCCCCGAGTTCTGCATCCATAACTTGCCCATTCAAGGGGCCCGCTGGATTCAGTAGGGCTGGCTAACTTTTGTTGGCTCTTCGGCGATACATACTTCTACATATGCGTATAGCACGAGTTAGAGGAATAGAGAGAGTAGAACTCATAGCACGAGATGGAATCATGAAAGACGGGAAGTTTTCTAAAATGTTTCATAGCCTCTTCCTTATAAATGTGGCGCTCTTCACACCCATGAAAATGACTCTACTTAATACGGTATTCAGACACCCTAGGACACACCCAACCCGACTCTGATACCAAGTTGTCACGACCTGAGCTAGAACCCAAGATTGAGTCATAGGACCTAGAATCATGAAAGGTTCCAATCTAACCCATGGAACATTCATAGCATGACTTAATAGTATAAACAAGCGAAAATTAAATTATAATCACGGATAAGAAGAAGTCTATGTAGCATAAGTGGTAAGTAAAACAACAATACCACA
This sequence comes from Datura wrightii, assembly GCA_035772735.1. Lineage (NCBI taxonomy): Eukaryota > Viridiplantae > Streptophyta > Magnoliopsida > Solanales > Solanaceae > Datura > Datura wrightii. The sequence continues at coordinate 76,491,574 of JASDFA010000010.1, read as the reverse complement.
ACACTGACTCACAAAGCTTAATAAACTAACTCTATGTCTGAAAGCCTCTACTAATAGATGTGTTGTTGGGACAAACCCCCAGCTAGCTCCAAATTCTAAAATTAAAATAAAGTAAAAGAACTAAAATAAAGTACATAACTCTAGTCCTCGAAAGATGAAGACTCACCCATGCTAGCTAATCAAGTTTGGAACATTTCTAACTATGAGCTGAGTCTGAGTACCTGGATCTATATCAAGAAATGATATATCATAGAGTATGTGGTCAATACTTTAAATATACTGAGTAAGTGGAGTAAGTAAAATATGCTAGTAAAACAGTATAAGAGAGATCATGAGAGTAAAATAGTGTAAAATGTGAGTTTCTAATCATATATAGGACATGAGGGCTCAAGGCATTTCAAAACTATAATATAAAGCTGATCATGACTGAATTCATAACTAAAAGATTCATAAGGCATATTTTGAATCAAATCATCGTAAGTCGAAAAATCATGAATGGTGAACATGAATATATATATATATATATATATATATATACACATATATGTATATACACACACACACACACATACACACACACACACACACACACACACACACACATATATATATATATATATATATAATAAGGAACAATAGAAGATTCTTATAACCGACATACCCTACATAAGCACACATGGAGCCCGACCTGTAGACCCCTAGTATGGAGGGTGTCTATACCTTTCCAAGGATAGAACCATGAAAAAATACGTGATATCACTCAAGTAAGGCTCATATGGGCAAAAATGGGGACATTCTCCAGGAAGATCCCATCGTGGCTACGTTGGCACGTAGTTCTGAGACTCGAGGTATGCTTGGACCTCAATCTACTCGGTGTTAAATATTACTCCCAAATATATATAATGCTCATATTATAATCATGAAACATGGGTGTACACGTCTAGTTTAAATCATGAAAATAATAACATGTTAATATATGTGAGCTAGCCATGAAAATAGTGCCGAATTCGGCCATGATATATACACTTGAATATCATGAAAATCATGCATAATAGAGTAAAATCATCATATCTTGTAAGTCATGGGTTCATGAGAAATTTTGATAGAAATCATTCATCATAATCAAAATTCATGGATTTAAACATAAGAGAATCGAATTCATAAAAATTCACGGAGAATTTCATCAAAAATGAAGTGGAGACCATTGTTACTTGAAAACATAAGTTTATGAGGGGTTTTGACAGAAATCATGTAGCATTATCATAGGGATATGAATTGAATCATGAGAGGACTGATTTCATTAGAGAACATGAAATATTTTATCCAAATTAAACCTAACCCTAAATTTTCAAAATTTAGAGCTTGGAGATTTAAAATCATGAAATTCGAACCTAGAGGGGTATGAGGGTTGAAAAAATCCCCCTTTCATGACCCCACATACCTGGGTTTGGTGATCCTTTGACTTGTTTTGAAGATCCAAGAGGAATTGAGAAGTTAGAGGTGACGAACCCTAGCTCCTTCTTGAGAGAAAATCTAATCTACGGATGTTTGAAGAGAGTGAGGATTTAAGCTATGTTAAACCCTTTAATTTGACCTTAAGAAATTCCAAAAGGACGGCATTTAGGAGTTAGAAGCATAGGAATTTTCTAAAATGCCCCCAAACTATTGAATTAAGACCTGCAACTGGCAGTTACTATGACCAACAGTATGGGCCGTTACTAGATTGTACGACCCGTACTGAGGTCGTACAATGTCTGGTGCTACTTCACTAATCTACTCATAACGTTTTACTCTGAACATTGATTGATGCAAGGTTGGATCCGTTGGAAAGAAGACTAAAAGGAATTCTATTTGAAATGCTCAATATCCCAAAAATACTATACAAAAAGGAAGCTAAGGTCATTTGAAGTTGACCCTTATAAGAACTTATACGACAACTCAATCGGTAAGAAGGCTCTCATCTCAACATTGTGCTAGAGGTTCCTTATGACTTTAATTTGCATCCAATGCACTTCTTATACTTAAGAATTGATCTTATCACCATATTTTCATAAATTTCATCGGGTTCAGGTCTATCCACATTCCTAGAAGGGCTCTAAACATAACCTTAATGTCTGAGACATTACAATATATTAACTCACGACTGAAATGATGATTCATACCATCATATTACGACTCACAGCATGAGTCATAAACCAACCTATAACTCGTGGTTTCCTCCGATGACTAATGAGTCTATTTTCCCAACTCTCTAAATATTTCCACGGACGCATACCATGACCCATCATTCCCTGATACGAGCCGTACTATGACTCGTACAACCAACACTTGGGAGCCCATAGGCATGCTACGACTCTTGATCACGAATCGTACCTACAAATTATGACCTATGACATGGACTGATCATTCTCTAAACTTTTCCATAGGTCATCCTACGATCCGTACAACTAAGTGATGACTCGTATAATGAGCTGTACTGAGAGAAAACTGCGGAGTTTCAGCTGAACACACTTCGAATCGTGATTCTAAATCTTGAAAAACTTTGGGGTGTTACATGAACCTAACAAAATTATTAGAATTTGAATCCAAGTTTTTAACCTAAAATATTGAATTTTTTCAAACTTCTCAAATCCTAAAAACTAAAAAATTCACGCCATACCCACTTGATCACCATAGGGCAATTGTCACTGCTTATGGACCCGAACCTGAGTGATCTATCCATGACCAGGATGAAGCTTGAGAAATCATGCCACCCATCCCTGATCACTAAAAAGATACATAAGCTATTAGTAAGGGTCAAAATAAGGGAATCATGCAAAAGTCCAAAACAACCTTGATGGTTGTTATACGTCTGTCCCTAGTACGAGTTGCAGGTGATATTTACATTCGAGTTGGAGTTAGTTTAGAGGTTTTGGAGGCAGCTATTGGTTGTTCTGCAGTTTTAAACTTTGCTATCTTTATCATTTCAAGTTGGAGCTAATTTGGAGGTTCTACAGGTAGCATCTTAGTTGTTCCGCAATATCCGGAATGTCTTTATTTTTAAGATAGTTTGTACCATTTTGGAACTTGTACTGATATTCTAAAAGCTTTTTACTACGTCATAGGATTTGGAGGTTATAGTTCGTATCTTTCATACTCTTTATAATATTACTTCATAAATAACTGATCTCTATTAAATTAATTTTACTTTTGATTTTTAACTAATATAAATGACTTAGAATAATGAATGGGTTTGCCTATGGAGAATGATGAGTGTTATCATGTCTTAATGTGAATTTCTGAATCGTGAAAGTATGTTAGCTTTTGGCCTTTCAATTAGTTTCCTTCTTTAGTCCTTCTTTAAACCATGACTAATGCTTTTTATTTTAAACGGAGAGTGTTAAATCAATATTGTTTTCTTCCTAACTTCAGTATTCATCTTATTTTTAAATATTAATATTAATATATATATTTGGTTTTAAATCATCTTTCATTTTTCTTAAAAAAATTCAATAGCAATAAATATTCTTTTACTCCTTAGTGATGTTGGTTACTCACTAAGAAGTGCATTACACGAGGTACGATCAATATGATCTTTAGATTTATATGATCATGTTAGAAGATAAATTAATTTCATGCTGAATTTTTATATTTCAAAGAGTGTTATTGTCTCAAGCGTCAATATTGTCTTTGTTATCAAATGGTTATGCTCTTTTCAGTTTCTGGTTGTCTTAGCTTAAATAGTGTTAATCTAGATAAGATATTGGTTATTTTTACAGTAAAGAAATAAAAGTTTTTTACAAAATTTAATTTTCTTTATGTCTAGTTATCCTACTTTTCGGAGTTCACCTATAAAGATAGGCATTATTGTTTTAGTCCCTTGACATGATGTAAGTCTCATTCTATATTTTTTAATTATGTCTTGTAGTTATTATGTGGACAAGATATCTGGCATATTAGTTGTTTAATAATAAGTTTCGCCTTTTATGCTTTATTTGGCCTAGACAATGATCATGTGTATTTGAATTTAAGTGATTGAAGATGTTGTGAAGGGTGTTAGGGTTCAACTCTCTTTCCTTTTTTTTGTGAAGTTAGTCTTTCTTTTATGAAAAATGGCTAAGTTGTGAATTGTGGCAACATGATAGCATATTTGTTAATTCAGTTTAAATCTGAAGGACACTTGGATGAGAGTTCATATCCTCTCCTCTCTTTGAATTCAGTATTTTCTTTCCCTATTATTTGTAGTACATTTATTTTTAAAAACTAGACAAATTCTTGTCCTTGTTGATTAACAATAACAAAGAGGTATTCTGAGAATTCTAATTTGGGATAGGGCATTATTCTTTAAATTCTATATAAATTCTTTTTCAATTTTTTATCCATAACTTGTTTGTGAATTAGTATAGTTCATGGGTTCTATGGGTTAGTTTTGGTAAACCTTGTCACTGAAAGTATAAATATTGTATTCTAGTCAGTTGGTAAATTCAAATGTGTTCATGTTCACTAATAGAGTATTTTTATGCTTTAAGTATTACCCTTATAACTCGACTAAAATTTGTCTTAGGTTGTTGAAACTAGTCTTTACATGCTTATTTTCTTTCGAGATTTTTCTTTCCAAAACGTACTTGCATATGAAATCTCTCCTAGTTTAGCCAAGTGTTATTTTTATTAGTTTCATATTATTCAGTTAAACTAGTTATTTTCACAGATAAGTATTTATTTCTGTTTCTCTCATTCTGATGCATGAAATATGATGGGTACATTGAACTTTTCATTCAGGCCAATATAGTAAACAGTCTTGAGCCGAGCCCACCTCATATTCAGACAAATAGAAAAGGGAGAGTAGGCCTACAACCTAAGCTGTTGATAGCAGTAGAGGATTCGCAACAATGAATTAAAGAGGCAGAAATGAGCAAACAACAATTGGGCTCAAAAGCCAAATATTTTATTTTCATCCTTTCTATTTGTATTTATTCATTTTGTATAAGTGGTAATCGAACTATTAACTTTTCATCTGCTTTATTCCCTTAATCCAAGATGAACCCCAAATCAAAATGTGAACACATAATTGCCAAAATAGCTGGACTAGTTTTTTTTTTTTACTTTGCGAATAAAACTGATATTTAATCGACTTTGCATCATTATTGAAGTTTGAGTTAATTCAAGTCAGTGAATCCAAGTCATAAAATGATTTTCAGTTTAGACTTTTAGATATTTAAAGACTAATCTTATAATATAAAATCTAAAATTAGTTTATAATAGTGTTGTGATATCAAACTATTTGGGTTCATTTTGGATCTAGAATATAATGAGGGCTTAAAGCCCAAAAATTGCTTAATATAGTTTAAAGACAATTAATGTCATCAGAATTGTCAAAGTAACTTTACATGTCCATATAATTAGAAGTTAAATTAAGCTTCTTAATTCAAAGACTAAAGGATATGAGAAAAAAGATTTTTAAGAAATAGTCACTTCTTCGTAAAACTGGCTTGAATTATTAGTTAATTCACGAGTTGAATTAATAAAATAATTTGAGTGCTAAATGAACAAAATAATTTTTGGATTATTTATTCCAAATAAATCATACTTTTCTAGCTACAAAATATTTTAATCTGCTGGAAATCGCACTTGCAGATTTTTCGAGATGTCTAACACCTTTTTTAGTAAATCATTTGAACCCTTGTCCTTTTGTGATTTTGAATAAAGGTTTTTTGAAAATACCCTTTCAAAATAGTTTTCTAATTCCATTAAAAATAGGCGACAACTCAATTTTTAAATAAATAGGCTAAAGTTATAAAAAGTGATTACTTAGTTCAAGATGGAGTGTAACACTCTCCGCTAAACTCAAGTAATTTAAGATTTACAATATTTCTTGTAACACATACGAAACTCTTTCCAATAGTCCCAACTTCTACCCTCGACACTTCTCTTCAATGACTCAACCCGTCAATGAAGTCTCTTACAAACATAAAACAACACCTACTATAATAAATAAGGTAATCAAGATATTATTCTAGAACCACTCTAAGAAACTAACTATGACAACTCAAGAACAATATTAATAAAATTTGACAGGAACATATTCTTTTATTGTAGTGGTAACTTTTTCTTCAAGACTCTTTGTGCTGACTCTCTCACTCTGATACCTCTCTCTTTAGGTGTGGTCAAAGTCTAAAGCTTTATATCATGTTGTTTATATATAAGTAAATAGTCACTTTGTAGCTCTCTAATTCAATCACAAATTGGTTCAAGTCTTTCCATAAATCTAAACCTAGTTAGACTTGGTTTGAATCTTCTTCACATAGAGGGCCTCTCCAAATTCTAAGCTAATTTCAAGTGTTCAATGTATGATAATATTTTTATATCTTGAACTCTACCTCCTTGTAGAATTAGATCGCATAATAATCTGAATTCTCCAAAATTTCATGAAATAGTTCCTTCAAGATATTCTCCAGTTGTGCTAAAGGAATGGATCCTCTGATGAGTTCGTCCGACAGCATTGCTAACTTCTTCACTTCTTCTTGGAAACCTATTAAGTATCTAGTTCTCCACTTCATTCTTCCTTATTGAATATTCCTTTATCACATAGATTGCCACTTCTATAAAGTTTATCAATCATTAAAGCTCCACATGATCTTAATGTAGATTTAGAGATTGTGGTGTCTTAACAATGACACGACCCAATTTGATGGACCGTGTGGGCACCTAGTCAACTCTAGTCCGATAGGAGACTCTCATTTTAATACATGATTTCATGAGAGAACATATTCTTAAAAAAGATATATCAATTAAAAAGAACAAACTGATTAACATTTAAAATCTCAAACAATATTTCCCAAGGAACTCTTTTAAACATGCTCCCCTGTGACGGAATATGTGATGGTCCATTGCTAGTTTGACAGTTCTTTATCCTTACCGTCAAAATTTAACACCGATGATCCGTCGCCTACCTGAAGGCCTTCATTCACACCATCGGAGCCACAACGCCACTTTGATGGGTTGTCACACACTAGACTGGCCGTCAGCCTCTCCGTCAACCCCCTGCACCAGATCTATAAAATTTCAGTTCTTTTGTTACCAATACCTATTTTGAAGCTTGAGGTGTTACAATATTTCCCCCTTAGGACATTCATTGAATATTGACTTGAGCCTATTGGAGCTCTAGGAAAGAAACTGTAATCCCAAAACTGAACAATCATAGCTGAAAACTGACGGAGTGACTGACTCGCACTGAAATACATGACTGAACTAAATTCATGAAATATACATGCATGCTATGACATGAAAGAAACTTAGAGACATGAACTTGATATGAAATTGAATTGAGTATCAAGGAGCAAACTGGTACCTAATGCTGGAACTAAGCAAGAAGGGAAAAGATGAGGGTATTTAGCCATCATATCTGCTTTGGCTTCCCACGTAGCTCTCTTAAAAAACTGGTTTCTCCACAAAACCTTTACTAAAGATTCCTTGTTCCTCAACTTCCAAACCTAATGATCAAGGATATCAATCAGAACCTCCTCATAGGTAAGGTTATCCTTCACACCTATGCTTTCCACTAGAACAATTATGGTTAGGTCACCAATGCACTTCTTTAATAGAGATACATGAAAACTGGGTGCACCGAAGCTAACTCTACTCATTTCTCCAACTCATATGTCACCTTGCCAACTAACCTCAGAATCCTATAAGGACCAACATATCTGGGACTAAGCTTCCCTTTTTTCCGAACCTCATTACTCCCTTCATGGGAGACACCTTCAAAAATACCCAATCATCAACCTCAAACTCAAGCTCTCTTTGCCTAACATCCGCATAAGATTTTTGATGACTCTGAGCTATTTTCAGCCTTTCCCTAATAAGATGAACCTTTTCCATAGCCTCATGAACTGAATTTGGTCCGATCAACATAGCCTCGCCAACCTTAAACTATCCAATAGGTGATCTACACCTCTACCCATAAAGAGTCTCAAACAGAGTCATCTAAATGCTGGAGTGGTATCTGTTGAGGAAAGTAATCATCCCAACTACCCTTAAAATCAATTACGCATGCTCTCAACATGTCCTAAAGAGTCTGAATGGTCCACTCGGTCTGGCTATCTATCTGCGGGTGAAAAGTTGTGCTAAGCTTCACTTAAGTACCAAGGCCTCTTTGAAATAGCCTCCAAAATTTAGAGGTGAACTGAGTACCTCTATCTGAGATGATTGACAAAGGAACTCCATGCAATTGAACCAACTCCCGAATGTACAATCTAGCATAATTCTCAACTGAATCGATAGTTTTGACCGTTAAGAAAAATAGGCTGATTTGGTCAATCTGTCCACAATCACCCTATATAGTTATACTATTGGCGTGTACGAGGCAAGCCTGTAATGAAGTTCATATTGATTTCTTCCCACTTCCAAGTAGGAATGCTAATATTCTGAAGCATACCTCTAGGTCTTTGATGCTCAACCTTCACCTATTGGCAATTAGACACTTAGCCACAAACTCTACTATGTCCTTCTTCATGTTATTCCACCAATAGACTTCCCGTAGGTCACGGTACATCTTAGTGGCACTTGAATGGATAGAGAACCAAGATCCATGAGCCTCGCTAAGGATGCTGGACCTTATAGTCTAGTCTATTCGAACCTCTACTAGAGCTAGAGCTAGCCGAAAAGAAAAACATCCATCCACTCAAGTTATCTACAGCCGGAACACACAATCGGCCCTGATATCAGAGTACACCATCTCCCCCTTGGGATAAAACCTCTACTTTCCTATTCCAAATAGCTTCTTTTAGCTTCACTAGGATAAGATACTCATCTTGCCTAGCTTTAATTTCCATCACCAATAATGATTCTGACCCATTCTGAACAATAACACCACCATTCGTAGAATCTGTAAGGCGAACCCCCAAATGAGCAAGCATATGGACATCCTTTGACAACTCCTTTCGCCCATTCTCGACATGAGACAAACTCTCCATGGACAGCCTACTAAGAGTATCTGCCACTATATTAGCCTTGCCTAGATGATAAAGGACGCTCATGTCATAGTCCTTGAGAAGCTCTAACCATCTCCTTTGCTGCAAATTCAGTTCCTTCTAAGTGAACACGTACTGAAGGCTCTTGTGATCCGTGAACACATCCATATGCACCCCATACAAATAATGCCTCAAAATCTTCAAAGAAAACACTATAGCCGCCAACTCTAGGCCATGCGTCGACTAATTCTTCTAATAATCCTTAAGCTACCTAGAGGCATACGCAATGACCTTACCATGCTGCATTAATACACAACCAAGACCAACCCTAGAAGTATCACAATACACAACAAAACTATATGTGCCCTTCCATAGGGTCAATATTGGGCTAAAGTGGGTCAAGTCTTTAACTCTTGAAAACTCTTCTGACAAGCATCCGACCACTGAAATTTGACCTTTTTCTGGGTCAACTTAGTCAACGGTGTAACAATGGTTGAAAATCCCTCTACGAACCTCCTGTAGTAACCAGCTAAACCTAAAAAGCTCCTAATATTTATAGGACTGATGGGTCTAGGAAAATTCTTCACTATTTCTACCTTTTGAGACTCCACATGCACACATTCGCTAGACACCACATGACCCAAGAATGCTACCGAGTTCAGTTAAAACTCACACTTGCTGAATTTAGCAAATAGCTAGTGATCCTTGAGATTCTGCATAAGAATCCTCAAATGAGAGGCATGCTCCTCCTCACTTCGAGAGTATATGAGGATATCATCTATAAAGACTATCACAAACATATCCAAATATTGCTTGAACACCCTATTCATCAAGTCCATTAAAGTTGTAGAAGTATTCGTTAGTCCAAAAGACAAACTACGAATTCATAGTGACTATGCTGAGACTTGAAGGTTGTCTTTGGAATGTCACTCTTCCTAACTCTGAGCTGATGATATCCGGATCTGAGGTCTATCTTTGAAAACTACTTATCACCTTGAAGCTGGTCAAACAAATCATCAATCCTAGGGAGGAGATACTTTTTCTTGATTGTGACCATGTTCAACTATCGATAGTCAATGCACATCTTGAGGGAACTGTTCGGATTGTGATGACTACACGCAAGTGAACGTGGTTGAACAAGTAGTAAAGTGGCTTATTTTAAGCCAAGTATCGATCCCATAGGGACTGAACTACGGTATTAATTAACTTAAGAATCACTGAACTATATCTTTATGAATGCAGACAACAAACTAAATAATATTTTGAGAGTAAAAGTTTACTAAGTAATAAGAATCTAAGTCAAGATTATAACTTGAGTCTAAACAATAGGAATGAGCAAGTTGAGGTTAAGACAAACATGCAGGGAAGTAATTTATCAATTCAATTCAGCTAATATTTTCTTCGGTTACTAGTCAAGAATTATTGCCTATGGATTGGATCTTTCGACTCCTATCCAATTAAGAATCATGAAACCTTAATCTACATTTCTTTGATAAAAGAATTTCATGCTCTTGCCATACATAACTGATTCCTTAATTGACTAATAAGACTTTCAGATATAAATCTTTTCTCAATTTTTACAGCTAAGAAAAGATCATATCCTACCAATTCACATCTGTCCAATTTCTTTCCTTTTCAAAATCAAAATTGAATTTCTAGATATACGTTAACATTGGCCAAACATTAATGTAGTAAAAACAAGAATTGATAGAACAACCATTGAAGAAAAGATGAAAACTGAAATGATCAACAATTACATTCCTCTACAATTGTTCTTAACCTCAGCAAAAAGTGAATTAGCCACTCATTTGTGGATTAAACATCTCAAATAAGTATAATTCATACAAACAATTGAGATTAAAGAGAAAGAGAAAGAGAAGAACCCTAGAATTTTCGTCCTCTCAACTGCCTGTAACCCACGTTTTCGCTCAACCAAGTCAGAATGTTTAAAATAAAACCTAAGTGTGCTATTTATACTCTTGAGCATTTTTTCCGGAATAACAAGCAACGTGGCACGGAGTGTACTATGGAGCACTCCCTCCATGCCACAGGGGTATCGCGGACCCTCATTGGAAGTCGGCTCCCAAGAAAATTCACCTCAATGTGGCACGTCTTGCATCGCGGAGCCTTGCCTCCGTGTCATGGTGCTATCACGCACCTTCACTGGAACTTGAGGTTACATGTAATTACACTCAACGTGACACGAAGTGCATCGCGGAGCACTGCCTCCGTGTCACGGAGGTAACGCGAGCCTCCACTAGAATTTTGTAGAATTAATTCATTCGGGGTAGAATGCCTCCGCGATGGTAGCGTGACACGGCTCCATCGCGGAGCCCTTATTTTTGCTGCTCTCCCTTGTCATTTTCTACTCCTTGTTTCCAAGTCCATTCCCGCTCTTCACCAACATGTATATTAGCTTCCCAAAATTTCCTTTTACCTGCAAAACAACACTAATCATGTTGGTTAGTATAAATTCACATTTAAATAAGAATCACATGAGAATATACACATAACGATAGATAAACAAGTCGAAATGAAGCATTTAAGTATCACTTGGGCATGCAATTCTTCCCAAGATCACTTACCCCACACTTAAAACCTTGTTCATCCTCGAACAATACTCTCACATCTCATGCAATTAACACTCACGCATAGCTACTTTGGCTTGACCATTCAAGCTACGGCTATACCGATTATTTAATATAGCAAATCATCAAGAAAACATGCATGGTCTCATCAATACAGTGAAGTACATCACATTAAGATCTCCTAAGCTCAAAAATTGATTCTCGATCTTGGCAAACTCATGCAAATAAACTGATCAAGACATCCGACACGAAATTTAATCTCTCGTCAAGCATGTGCCCTCACAACACAAGAGAATTACCCTATTTGCCATCATATGATTTCCAAGGCACTACATGTAGGGGTATATGAATACGATTTCGCTTTCTCTCCCAAAGAATTCACATGCATCATGTCATGAACCATAGGCTTGCCTCTAGTTTATTACTCCACTAATATAAGGATGCGTGATGTAAGATCACGTATGACTTAACGGGTTGTAATGTAAGCTAAGGAGCTAGTAAATACTGGGCTAACCAATAATAGCAACTAGCTTCCTTAAGCGCTTTTCAATACATCCCACCTTCATTACAGGCATTGTTTCTTCCTCCATCCTCTCATTCTTGAAACTTTTTCTTTGTTTTTGTTCCCATTTCTTTAAGAACACTTGACTTACTAGCAAAGAGTCGTTATGCATCTTTATTTTTTAATTTCAACAAGTGCACCTTTGAACTTTTCTTTAACTCTCACAACTTCTGCTTTCCTTCCGTTTCACAATTCTCACTCCTTTACACTGTGGAAAAATTGTTTTTCTTAAGCACTTAAGAGTTTTGGATCAAATTCACGGCTAATGAAAAGAAGGGATTAAGCTCGATTTGAACCTCTTCAAAGAAAGAAAAAAATAGGCTAAAGGCTCAATGGGGCTAACTAGGATGTACATTCAAGGTAGGTATGATGAGGGAGAACTTTTCGGTTTATTCAAAGAACTGCCTACATCCTTTCCTACAATCCACATCCTTCATTTTGTTTAGTACACACACCAGGAAAGTTCTAGACACTTCACAATAGCATGGAATAATTAAAACCTCACCTCGCACTCATTGCACATGCTCAACTCAAGACATATTCACAGACTCTTCAATCAGCTAATTACAAGAATTCACTATTAAGCCTCGATCACACCGAATCGAACTCTATGGCCTAGGTATCTCAACATGTTTACACATTTACATGCTTTTATACGAATCACCTTTGCATCTTAATATCATGTACAACACGTAACAAGAATTCCTAACCATGAAGTAGCGACACGTTTGGGAAACAAACAAAAGAAAGAAAAGAAAGAAAAAAAACTACTCCTATCGACTACATTTCCCTTAAGACGGTCTTCATCCATCCATCATAGGAAACAATCGCTACCTACGACTTTGGTTCAATGGGACTATTCTCGGTAAAAGCACCAAAAACAAAGGCCGAGAAACCCAACATAAAAAATTTTTAACAAAAAACAATTCGATAGAAAAGATAAAAATATTAATTTGAACAATATTTACACAACACAACCAACAGTAGCTCAACACAACACACAACAACTCAACATTCATTACAACACCAAATTAATTACAGAACACACAACACAGAGTCACAAGGTCACATTTAGCACAGGCACAACAAACAGAAACAAAACATAAATAAAGCAGCTGGCACCTAACTACTCTCACCCCACACTTAAACCGAACACTGTCCCCAGTGTTCACATAATTTCAACATATCACAAAGGTTGGGTGGTGAAACTCCCTGATCAATTGAAGTATTCAACTTCTTCATCAGGTGCCATTGCTTCATCTCCCATATCAGAATCGCCCCCGCCATCCTCGTCTGACTCAACATCTGAGTCCTCCCAGCGTGTCTCCTCATTGATAGGAACATCATCATCTATAGGCTCCACAAATGCAGGCCCCACTCTGCATAGAGCCCGGGCATTCTCGTTGAATGGGTAATCCAACTCGAGCTGCCAAAGCTCATCCTCTGTTGCCGGCCTCCCGCCTATGCACAGCTGCAACATTTGTATCCCGTACATGCGGGCCATGTACTGATCATCCCGAGCATGTCGCTCGGCTAGTGTGAGAACCGACCCATAAGTAGTGTCAGGTGCCTTGGTTTTGGTGACATCCAAGGCACGCCTGTCGATTTGTGGGATGTAATCTAGGGCCTCCTCCTCAATATCGTGGCCCCTTAAGAATGTGGTAAGCAGACCACCGAACCCATATCTATGCCCCTGATACAGTCAGCCTCTCTTCATGGCGGAGATGATTACCGCCCCAACATTGATTTCCAGCCCCTTCATCAGGGCATACACCAAGCAAACTCTATCCCGGGTGACATCTATCATGTGCACCTCTGGGATTAGGCATGAACACATAATTTTAAGCCAAATCCGAGCCTCCCGGTTCATCTGAGAGTAGGCAATGTCTGATGGTAGCCCCTCTCCTTGTGCCTACCGCACCTGGCTATCGATCGGGATCCACATAAGGTGCGTCTGATGTCCGCATCGGGTGGAGTGATGTTCAGCTGACGGAGGACATGAGCTTCTGTGTCCCGCGCCCCCAGGATTGCATTCAAGTGATGGGGCTCAATAGTGACAACCTGCCCCTTGATTTTGACAGTGTGACTGTGTAAGGTCGGGTTCCAGTTGGCATAGAACTCCCGGATGAGATGGAGATTGGACTCCCTGGGCTCTTCGAAGATGAAGTTAAGCCCAGCGGTGTCAATCCTGTGTACAATCCGCGGGAATTCCTGTGCCAGTGGCTCCCATGCTATCTGCTCCTCCGGGAAGTATTTGGTTTATTTATGTTTAGCATACCATTTCTTCCCCTCATCTGTCACCCATATGGTTCCATATTGTCGGCGTTGGCCTCTAGGAACAGTTGGTGCTGCTGGAACTGCTGTTCCCAATCTTACCCTTTTTCTGCTGGCGTCCGATGTGGATGCGCCCTTGCCCTTGTCTTGTTTGCTTGACATTGTTCCTGTACATTCAAACATACAATCTCAATGTTATGCACATCATAATTAGCTACAACTAAGGTTGGGTTTAATTGGATCACCCCACACTTAGTCTTAAGTCGCAGCCCAAACAGTTCGACAAGACATTCATGATTTTTCCATTCTTAACATTCAACCGGCTTAGTGCATTCATATAAATCGATGGAACAATTATTATGTACTACTCAGACTTCGTACAATGAATACAAATTTCTCCATCGATTCAATTACATCATCATAGCACTTAGCAATTTTTCAACAACCTATGTAATTCTCCAATTGCATTCTCCCGAAAATCCCTTTTCTAATTTAGCATATTCAATATCAATCACAATATATTTCACTTCACCCAACATGCACAACCCAATTTTTTTTCAACATTTCAAAGAATTTAGTCTTCTTCCTATTCAATTTTCAACCCTAGCTATCAATTTCGCAAGAATTTCAATCAATCATGCAATCATTGAGTTCATATACTCACAATGATACTATGAACATCATTCAATCATAACTCAAGTGAATTCAAGCTTAATTCTCACATAGGGAAAGGTTTAATCACCAAACATGTTCAAGAATCGAAAATTTGAGCAAAAATAAGGAAAAATTCAAGAACATACCTTTAATTTGATGAAATCGAAGAAAACTCGAAGGAATTCGATCCTTAGGTCCGTGTCACATTGGGGGAGAAGGGGATTTTGGGTGTGGGTCACGGAGGGAATGGGGAAGTGGGAAGAAAATGAAGGAAATTGGGGTTTAAAAGTTATTTTTTGCGCGGGTTACCCGGTGACCCGGTGTGACCTGACGCGAAATAACACTCAATGTGTCACGGAGTGCAACGCGGAGCACTGCCTCCGCAACATGGAGCCATCGCGCAGGCATTCTGGATTTTTAAAAAATCCGGAATAGGCCTCAACGTGTCACAGAGGGTAACGCGGAGGCCCTCCTCCATGACACGGAGCCATCGTACAGGCTCACTGTAATATGTCAATTTTTATTTTCTTACCTCAAATTTTTTTATTTTTTCTTTTTTGTATTTTTGCCCTCCGTCCCACCTGAAAATCATTTCACCAGAAAAAAATTTGGTTTGACATCATAGGTTTCAACACAAAAAAATTATTTTTTCTTTTTCATTGTTTTTTTTCTTTTTTTGAAATAATTTTTCAAATCATTCTACTCGTCTATTACAACACATTCACGGGTTGCCTCCCGTGCAGCGCCTGATTTATCGTCGTGGCTAGATGTCATTCATGCTCAATCATCCTCTAGAGTGATGGACGTCTTCTCTCGAATAACGTCCTCACCCCAATAATGCTTACATCGTTGCCCATTCACCAAAAATATGGCATTTCTATCTTCTTTCCACAATTCCACTGCCCCGTGTGGGGTCATTCTCACCACTTCAAATGGCTCTAACCATTTGGACCGCAATTTTCCTGGAAAAAGCTTTAGTCTCGAATTAAATAGCAACACCTTCTACCCCGGCTCAAAGATCTGATGCACCATATGCCTATCGTGCCACCTCTTCGTTTTATCCTTGTAGCATTTGGAACTTTCATAAGTATGCCATCGAAACTCATCGAGTTCGCTGAGTTGCATCAGCCTCTTCTTTCCTTCTAGCTCCGGATCCATGTTCAACTTTCTCACAGCCCAAAAAGCTCGATGTTCTAGCTCCACAGGAAGATGACACGCCTTTCTGTAGACCAATCTATACAAAGAAGTCCCAATGGGTGTCTTGTACACAGTTCTATAAGCCCACAACGCATCATCGAGTTTGCTTGACCAATCAATTCGTTGTGCATTCACTGTCTTCTATAGAATATGCTTTTTCTCTCTGTTCGACACCTCCACTTGCCCACTAGTTTGGGGATGATACGTTGTTGCTACCTTGTGGCGCACCCCATACATAGCTAGCAAATTCTTGAAACTTGCATTCACAAAATGAGCCCCTCCATCATTGATAATGGCTCGGGGTGTCCCGAACCTAGTGAAAATATGCTTTTTCATAAATTTTTTTACCACCTTTTTGTCATTCCTGGGGCAAGCTGTTTCTTTAACCCACTTGGATATATAATCAACGGCTACCAAGATGTAACGACTACCAAATGATCTATTCCCCATACATCAAAGATCTCCACTTCTAATATCAGCTGCAGTGGCATCTCCTGCCTTCTACCAATTATGCCTGTTCTTTGACATTTATCGCACATTTTTACATATTCCATAGAGTCTTTGAACAGTGTAGGCCAAAAGAAACCTAACTGTAGCACATTGTGCCCTATCCTCTCGCCTCCGTGGTGCCCTCCATACAATGATGAGTGACAACTCCTCAATACTTCTGCAATCTGGCTCTCTGGAATGCATCTTCTCATCACCTGATCCGGTCCCTGCTTAAACAAGTATGGCTCATCCCAAACATAATACCTACAATCATGTCTCAACTTCTTTCTTTGCTGAGTCGTAACCTCCGGTGGATAGACTTCACTCACCAACAAATTCACAATGTCTGCATACCAAGGGATTTCAGCTTCCCTTATTGCCAAGAGCTGCTCATCCGGGAACTCTTCCTTGATGTTGTCACCTTCCTTCACATGCAACCGGCTTTCCAATCGCGATAGGTGATCTGCCACTTGATTCTCGCTCCCCTTTCTTTCCCGAATCTCTAGGTCAAACTCTTGTAACAACAATATCCATCTAATCATCCTGGGCTTTGCATCCTTCTTGTTAAATAGATACCGAATTGCTGCATGATTGGTATACACCACTACTTAAGAACCCACCAAGTAGGACATGAATTTGTCAAATGCGAACACCAATGATAGCATCTCCTTTTCCGTGACTGTATAATTGACTTGGGTTGCGTCAAGTGTTTTGCTTGCATAATGAATGGAATGAAAAATTCTATTCTTCCGCTGCCCCAATACAGCTCCTACAGCCACATCGCTTGCATCACACATTAATTCAAACGGTTGCTCCCAATCCGGAGAGATGAGAATCTTCTACCAGTTTCTGTTTCAACTCCTCGAATGCTTTAACACAATCTTCATCAAACTCAAACTTCACCTATTTTTCTAGAAACCGACATATCGGTCTAGAAATTTTAGAGAAGTTCTTGATGAACCGTCTGTAAAACCCTACATGTCCGAGAAAACTACGAACACCCTTCACTGACACAGGTGGTGGTAGCTTTTCAATCACTTCGATCTTTGCACGATCGACTTCCAACCCCTTGAAGGACACTTTATGGCCAAGGACGATACCCTCCTTGACTAAAAAATGACATTTCTCCCAGTTGAGTACAAGGTTGGAGTCTTCACATCGAGCTAGCACCCTGTCAAGATTCTGCAAACATGTAGCAAACGAATTACCAAAAACAGAAAAATCAACCATAAATACCTCGACGAAATCTTCCACCATATCGTGTAAGATCGCTATCATGCATCTCTGGAATGTGGCGGGTGCATTGCATAGACCAAATGGAATCCTCCTGAAAGCATATGTCCCATAAGGACATGTAAAAGTGGTTTTCTCCTGGTCCTCCGATGCTATGGCTATTTGGTTATAGCCAGAATATCTATCAAGGAAACAATAATATTCTTGCCCTGCCAACCTGTCCAATATCTGATCAATAAATGGGATAGGATAATGATCTTTCCTCATGGCCTCATTGAGCTTTCTGTAGTCCATGCAAATTCGCCAGCCTGTGAATGTGCGTGTAAGAATCAGCTCATTCTTCACGTTGGTGACCAAGGTCATCCCTCCTTTCTTTGGGACACACTGAATGGGACTGACCTATTCACTGTCTGAAATGGGATAGACCACACCTGCATTAAGCCACTTGATCACTTCCTTCCTAACTACATCCTTCATCACCGGATTCAACCTCCACTGATGTTGTACAGTTGGCTTTGCTCCTTCCTCCATAAAAATCCTGTGTGTGCAAAAAGCTGGATTGATTCCCCTAATATCTGACATTTGCCACCCCATTGCTTTCTTCGCCTCTTGATAACCACCAATGCATCCTTCACCTGTGCCTCTGTCAGTTCTACGGAGATGATGACTGGCAAGGTGTCATCTTCCCCCCAAAACACATACTTCAGATGTGGAGGCAATGTCTTCAACTCCAATTTTGGTGCTTCCTGAATAGATGGTTTTGGCAATGGTTCCAAGGACCTCATCAATGGCTGAAAGTCTTGCTTCCTGGAAAACCATTTTGGTTCGTTCAACATTTGCACCATCTTCTACGTATCCCTGTCTTTGAAATGATTGGAGCCCATCAAAGCTCTCTCCAATGGATCTTGAGAATCAACAATCTGAAGAATTGCTTTCTGGTTTAGCACATTGATTGCTGATATATCCTCATAAATGGTCGGAAACTTCATGGCCTTATACACATCAAACACCTCCACTTTATCATGCGCTCACATGGTTAGCTTCCCCGCAGCTACATCAATCAATGCTCGCCCGATTTCCAAGAAAGGATGACCCAAAATAAATGGGACTTCCACATCCGGCTCAAAATCCAAAATAATAAAATCTACCGGCAAAATGAGGGAGCTCACTTGCACTAGCACATCCTCCACAATACCATCATGTCTGGACAAAGAACGGTCTGCTAGCTGCAAGATCACTGTAGTTGGTCTAGGACTGCTCAGCCCCAACTTCTTGAACATCGATGTCCGCATCAAGTTTATGCTCGCTTCCAAATCACATAGTCTGCGAGCTCAAATACTTTGCCCGATTGTGATCTGAATTGTAAAGCTCCCAGGGTCCTTGAGCTTTGTCGGCAACCTGTTCTGTATCCGGGAAGTGCACTCCTCAGTAAGCGCCAGCGTAGCATACTCCGTCAATCTTCTTTTGTTTGCTACGATGTCCTTGATATACTTTGCATATTTCAGAACTCCCTGCAAAACATCAACCAAAGGTAAATTAATGTGTACCTGTTTCAGCACCTCCATGAACTTCTTAAAGCAAGCTTCTTCCTTGTCCTTCTTTAATCTTTGAGGGAACGGGGGTGGTGGTCTTTCTGCTTCAGCTGCCTTTTCCTTCCCCCTCTAATCATCATGTTCCCCATCTTTTTCCACTGCTCCTGATTGCTGAGGTGGTCTTTCTAGTTCAACCTCCTTGAGTTGTAGTCCACTCCTTATGGTCACTTCGTTGACCTGCTTGGGATTTGGGTAAATGTCACTCGGTAGTCCTCCTCTGGGCCTGGTGTTTTGAGCTCCAGCTAGTTGTCCAAACTGGTACTCCAACGCCTTTATAGCTAACTACAGATTTTTCATGTATGCCGCTAATTTCACATAATCAGCCTGCATTTGCGCTTGGTTAGCTATCATTGTTTTAAACATGTCCTCAACGCTATTGGGTGGTGGAGGAGGTGCGTTGTTTCCTCTGTATTGAGACTGAAAATTCTGATGCCCCCCTTGATTTCTCTGCACACCCTGATTCGAACTTTGCCCTTGAGTGGCTATTACTACCCCAAGAGAAATTCAGATGATTCCTCCAATTTGAGTTGTAACTGTTGCCATACTGTTGATTATTATTCCTCTGGACGTTCCCAACAATGTTTACTAAATCTGGATTTGCACCACAACACTCAGTTGAGTGTTCATTACTCCCACATACTTCACACCCTACCTGCTGCACTACATTGACTGGGGATTGTGCTTGATTCAAGCTCATATTGTTGAAGTGGGTGTTGAGTTGATTTTGCAACGAGCTATCTGTGCAGCGATAACTGTAAAACCATCCACCTCAAAGACTCTTGCCGCTTTCCTTGTTCCTCCTCGTGATGAGTCCGCATTCCATT
The DNA here is from genome assembly GCA_035772735.1 of Datura wrightii. Taxonomy (NCBI): domain Eukaryota; kingdom Viridiplantae; phylum Streptophyta; class Magnoliopsida; order Solanales; family Solanaceae; genus Datura; species Datura wrightii. Next base: position 76,471,213 of record JASDFA010000010.1, on the reverse strand, counting down.
CTGGATTTCCCTGTGAAATACGATTCAACAAAGTATAAAGCTCCTCATAAGTCTTTTCTAATGCCTGTCCCCCAGCTACTGAGTCTAGCAAAATTTTTGTATGTGGTTCCAAACGCTCAATGAAAGTATGCACCAACACATCATTGGAATGGTGATGGTGAGGACAATCCCTTAACATTGATTTGACCCTTTCCCAAGCTTGATACAGATTCTCACCCTCTCTTTGTTTAAAACTTAGAATCTAACTTCTAAGTCTTGTTGTTTTCCCTGATGGAAAGAATCGTATCAAAAACTTTCTTGCAAGATGATCCCAAGTGGTGATAGAGTTAGGTGATTCAGCTTTCAACCACCTCTTTGCTTCCCCAAATAATGAAAATGGGAATAATGTAAGCTGATCTTGGGCAAATTTATATGCCCAAGTGATACTCAAATGTGTCATTTTGCCTTGTTTATCTATCGATACATTATCATGTGAAATGTAATAAAATGTGAATTTATACTAACCAACATGATTAGCATGATTTTACAGGAAAAATATAATTGTACGAAGCTAAGATGCATGTTGGGAGAAATCGGAATTGGAGTCGGAAGCGAGCAAGGGAAAAGGCACAAGGAGAGCACAAATTAAAGGGGCTCCACGATGGAGCCGTGTCACGCTGCCATCGCGGATGCGTTCTGCCTGGATACGGAATTTTTGCCAAATTCCAGTGAAGGTGCGCGTTGGAGCCGTGGCACGTTGGCCTAGCCCCGCATTGCACGCCGTGCCACGTTGGGCCTTAATACCTGGACGTCCGGATTCTAGTAAGGGTCCGCGTTGGTGGCGTGTCACGGAGGCAGTGCTCCGCAATGCACTCCGTGACACGTTGCTTGTTATTCCGGGAAAAATTTCCACTAGTATAAATAGAACACTTAGGTTCATTTTTAATTATTCTGACTTGGTGGAGCAAGAACGTGGGTTACAGGCAGTTGAAGGGACGAAAATCTCAGGGTTTTTCTCTATCTCCTTCTTCTTTATTTCAATTTCTTGTATGATTAACACTCATTTAATGATGTTTAATCCACAAATGAGTGGCCAAATTCCCTTCTTGCTGAGGTTAAGAACATTTGTATTGAAATGTAATTATTGATCAATTGGTTTTTCATCTTTTCTTCCGTGGTTGTTCTATTGATTCTTGTTCTTACTGCATTAATTTGTGGCCAACGTTAATGTATATCTAAAAAGTCCGGTTTCACTCGAGAGAGCAAGAAATTGGAAAGTTTTGAATTGATAGGATATGATCTTTTCTTAGTTTGGGAAAATTGAGAATTGATTTACCTTCAGGATAGAGATATACCTGAAAGTCGTATTAGTCAATTAACGAATCGGTTTTGTATGGATAGAACATGAATTTCTTTTTATCACAGAAATGTAGGTGGAAGGTTCATCATTCTTAAGTTGGGTTAAATACAAGAGTTTTAATCCATAGGCAATAATTCTTGACTAGCAACCGGAGGAAAGATTAATCAAATTGTATCGATAATTTATTTCTCTACATGTTCATTTTAGCCTCAGCATGCTCATACTTATAGTTCAAACTCAAATTATATATTCGTTTTAGACTTAGTATAAAATTAGGAAACAAAATATCAAATTTCTCTTCACACTGTTGCCTGCATTTTAGAGTTAAAGTTCATTGACACTTGAGTAGATTGTTACTTGAGTCCACTCTCTGTGGGATCGATACTTGGCTTACTTGAGCCACTTTACTACTTGTTCGACCACGTGCACTTGCGTGTAGTTATACCCAACAAGCCAAACAAGTTTTTGGCGCCGTTGCCGGGGACTGGCAATTGGTAAATTTTTCTTAAGTGTTACTTTACTATTTCTTCTTAGTGTTGACAACTTGGTCTTAGCCTGTATTTTGCATATACTAATTTCTGTTGAACACTGGCAAGAGACAAGGAGTTGGTGGGCTCATATTTAGATCCGGAAAGACAATTTCATCATCAAAGGAGAGAAGCTCTAAAGAAAAAGCTGTAGTTGCTCAAACAAACAATCCTGGAGCAACAACAGAATCCGCCAGTTGTAAGGGCAATGTTAGTGCCCGAGGACATGGCAGCTAGGCCGGTTCGCGAGGTGGCAATCCCACATGCTACCAATGTAACATCTAGCATCTGCAAACCTGAGCCAGGAGGTAGGTTTGAGCTTAAACAAAATATGGTGCAATTGTTGCACACCAGCGGGCAATTCACAGGTCTCCCTCATGAGGATCAACAACAACATCTCCAAAATTTCATGGAGATAAGTGACACTTACGTCCCCGCTGGAGTGTCATCAAATTATGTCAGGCTTGCATTGTTCCCATTTTCACTTTTGGGAGAAGCCAAGAGGTGGTTGAAAGATGAGCCACCTAATTCCATCACCACGTGGGATGATCTTGCAAGGAAATTCATGATACGGTTTTTTCCATCCGATAAAATAGCACGACTTAGAAGTCAAATTCTAAGTTTTAAATAGAGAGAGGGAGAGAATCTGTATCAAGCCTGGGAGAGATTCAAATCTATGTTGCGGGATTGTCCTCCTCATCACCAATCCAATGATGTGTTGGTGCATACTTTCATAGAGGGCTCGGAACCCCACACAAAAATCTTGCTAGACTCAGCAGCTAGGGGACAAGCATTGGAGAAAACTTATGAGGAGATGTATACCTTGTTGAATCGTATTTCGCAGGGAAATCCAGAGTGGAATGCGGACTCGTCACGAGGAGGAACAATGAAAGCAACAGGAGTATTAGAAGTGGGTGGTTTTACAGCTATTGCTGCACAGATAGTTGCGTTACAGAATCAATTCAACACCCACTTCAGTAACATGAGCATGAACCAGTCTCAAGCCCCAGTGAATGTAGTGCAGCATATTTGGTGTGAAGTATTCGAGAGTAGTGAACACTCAACTGAGTGTTGTGGAGCAAATCCTGATTCAGTGAACTTTGTGGGGAATGTACAGAGAAACAACCACCTACAATATGGAAACAACTACAATTCCAACTGGAGGAATCACCCAAATTTCTCTTGGGTTAGCAATAACCATCAAGGGCAAGGTTCAAATTAGGGGGCGTAGAGAACTCAAGGAGGGCAGCAGAACTATCAGGCACAATATAGAAGCAACAATGCACCTCCTCCACCACCATCACCCAGCATTGAGGAGATGTTCAAGACAATGATAGCTAACCAAGCTCAATTGCAGGCTGATTATGTGAAATTGGTAGCCGAGGTAAAGAACAATCAGTTAGCTACAAAGGCGCTGGAGTACCAGTTTGGGCAATTTGCTGGAGCCCAGAACACCAGGCCTAGAGGAGGACTTCCGAGTGACACGGATCCCAACCCCAAGCAAGTGAATGCAGTGACCACAAGGAGTGGTTTGTAGCTTAAAGAGGTGGAACCAGAAAGACCACCTCAACAGTCGGGAGAAGCAGAAACTGAGAGGGAGCAAAGTGATGAGAGGGGGAAGAAAAAGGAGGCTGAACCAGAAAGACCACCACCCCTGTTTCCTCAACGATTAAAGAAACACAAGGAGGAGGCGTGTTTCAAAAAGTTCATGAAGGTGCTGAAATAGGTACACATTAACTTACCTCTTGTTGATGTTTTGCAGGGAGTGCCGAAGTACGCAAAGTATATTAAGGACATCGTGGCAAACAAAAGTAGGTTGATTGAGTACGCTACGGTGGCTCTTACGGAGGAGTGCACTTCCCGGATATAAAACAGGTTGCCCACAAAGTTCAAGGACCCTGGGAGCTTTACAATACAAATTACAATTGGGCAGAGTATCCGAGCTCACGGATTATGTGATTTGGGAGCTAGCATTAACTTGATGACGACATCGGTATTCAAGAAGTTGGGGCTAGGGAGTCCTAGACCAAGAATAGTGATATTGCAACTAGCGGATCGTTCCTTAGCCAGACCTGATGGCATTGTGGAGGACGTGCTGGTGCAAGTGGGCTCCCTTATCTTCACAGTAGATTTCATCGTGCTGGATTTTGATCCAGACACGGAAGTCCCATTTATTTTGGGACGTCCTTTCTTGGCTACCGGGAAAGCACTTATTGATGTAGCTGCAGGACAGCTAACCATGCGGGCACACGATAAAGTTGAGGTATTTGATGGATTTAAGGCCATGAAGCTGCCGGCCATACATGAGGAGCTTTCAGCAATTAGTGTGGTTGATCAAGAAGAAATTCATCAGATTGTTGAATCTCAAGACCCACTGAAAAGAGTGTTGATGAACTTCGATCAATTTGGAGATAGAGACGCTTATGAGGTGGTACAAATGTTGAATGAGTCACAAAGGCATTCGAGGAAATAGGAATTTCAGTTTTTGATGAGATCTCTGGAACTATTGCCGAAACCATCCATTGAGGAAGCACCAAAGTTGGAATTGAAAGAATTGCCTCCCCATTTAAAATATGTCTTTCTGGGGGAAGATGAGACGTTGCCAGTTATCATCTCTACAGAATTGATAGAGGCACAGGAGAAGGAAGCATTGGGTGTCCTCAGAAAAAGGAAGAAAGCAATGGGTTGGCAAATTTCAGATATTCAGAGTATCAATCCAGCTTTTTGCACACACAGGATTTTCATGGAGACAGGAGCAAAACCTACTATTCAGCCTCAGCGAAGGCTAAATCCAGAATTGAAGGATGTGGTTAGGAAAGAAAAAATTAAGTGGCTTGATGCAGGTGTGGTCTAGCCGATTTCAGATAGTGAATGGGTCAGCCCCGTTCAGTGTGTTCCAAAGAAAGGAGGGATGACCGTGGTCACCAATGAGAAAAATGAGTTGATTCCTACACAAACCGTCACAGGCTGACGGATTTGCTTGGACTATAGAAAGCTTAATGAAGCCACAAGGAAATATCATTATCCTATCCCATTCATTGATCAGATATTAGATAGGTTGGCTGGACAGGAATATTAGTGTTTCCTTGATGGGTACTCTGGCTATAACCAAATAGCCAGAGCTTCGAAGGACCAAGAGAAGACTACTTTTACCTGTCCTTATGGGACATATGCTTTTAGGAGGATGCCATTTGGGTTATGCAATGCACCCGCTACATTCCATAGATGCATGATAGTTATTTTCCACGACATGGTGGAGGATTTTGTTGAGGTATTTATGGATGATTTTTCTGTTTACGGTAATTCGTTTGCTACTTGTTTGCAGAATCTTGACAGGGTGCTGGCTCGCTACGAAGAATCCAACCTTGTACTCAACTAGGAGAAATGCCATTTCTTAGTCAAGGAAGGTATCGTCCTTGGCCACAAAGTGTCTCGCAAGGGGTTGGAGGTCGATCGTGCTAAGATCGAGGTTATTGAGAAGTTACCACCACCTGTGTCGGTGAAAGGTGTTCGCAATTTTCTTGGGCACGCAGGGTTCTACAGACGGTTCATCAGAAACTTCTCCAAAATTTCTAGACCACTATGCAGATTGTTAGAAAAAGAGGTGAAGTTTGAGTTGGATGATGAGTGTGTTAAAGCATTCGAAGAGTTGAAGCAGAAATTGATAGAAGCACATATCCTTACTTCTCCGGATTGGGGACAACTATTTGAATTGATGTGTGATGCAAGCGATGTGGCTGTGGGAGCTGTATTGGGGCAGAGGAAAAATAGAATCTTTCATTCTACTCATTATCCAAGCAAAACGTTGAATACTGCCCAAAGTAATTATACAGTCACAGAGAAGGAGATGCTAGCATTGGTGTTTGCATTTGATAAATTCAGGTCCTCTTTGGTAGGTTCAAGAGTAGTGGTGTACACCGATCATGCAGCGATTCGGTATCTGTTTAACAAGAAGGATGCTAAGCCCAGGCTGATCAGATGGATCTTGTTGTTGCAAGAGTTCGACCTCGAAATTAAGGACAGAAAGGGGAGCGAAAATCAGGTGGCAGATCACTTATCGCGATTAGAGAGCCGGTCGCATGTGAAGGATGGTGATAACATCAATGAGGAGTTCCCGGATGAGCAGCTCTTGGCAATAGGGGAAGCTGAAGTTCCCTGGTACGCAGACATAGTCAACTTGCTAGTGAGTGGAGTTTATCCACCTGAGGCGACAGTCCAGCAGAGAAGAAAGTTGAGGCATGATTGTCGGTACTTTATTTGGGATGAGCCATACTTATTTAAACAGGGATCGGATCAAGTGATGAGAAGATGCATCCCGGAGAGTCAGATTGCAGAGGTGTTGAGGAGTTGTCACTCTTCGTTGTATGGGGGGCACCATGGAGGCGAGCGGACAACACACAAGGTTCTACATTCACATTTCTTTTGGCCTACACTGTTCAGAGACACTATGGCATACGTTAAAATGTGCGATATATGTCAGCGTACAGGCACAATTAGTAGGAGGCAAGAGATGCCGCTGCAGAATATACTGGAAGTGGAGACCTTTGATGTATGGGGCATAGATTTCATGGGCCCATTCCCACCGTCATTTGGTAATCGTTACATCTTGGTGGTTGTTGATTATGTATCAAAGTGGGTTGAAGCTATGGCTTGCCCCAGGAATGACAACAAGGTGGTAACAAAATTTGTGAAAAAACACATTCTCACCAGGTTCGGGACACCCCAAGCAATTATCAGTGATGGAGGGGCTCATTTTGTCAATGCGAGTTTCAAGAAGCTACTAGCCAAGTATGGGGTGCGCCACAAGGTGGCAACAACATATCACCCCCAAACCAGTGGGCAAGTGGAGGTGTCGAATAGAGAAGTGAAGCAGATTCTCTAGAAAATAGTGAATGCACAACGTAATGATTGGTCAAGCAAACTGGATGATGCGTTGTGGGCATACAGAACTGCTTACAAGACACCAATTGGAACTTCTCCATACCGCTTGGTCTATGGTAAAGCGTGTCATCTGCCAGTGGAGTTAGAGCACCGAGCCTTCTGGGCCGTGAGGAAATTGAATATGGACTTAGAATTAGCGGCAAAGAAGAGACTAATGCAACTCACTAAACTTGAAGAGTTCCGTTGGCATGCTTATAAGAGTGCCAAGTACTACAAAGAAAAACGAAGAGGTGGCATGACAAGCATGTGGTGCATCGTATTTTTGAGCCGGGGCAGAAAGTATTGCTCTTCAATTCAAGATTGAAGCTGTTTCCAGGAAAGCTGCGGTCCAAATGGTCAGGGCCATTTGAGGTGGTGAGAAGGACCCCGCACGGGGTAGTAGATTTGTGGCAAGAAGATCGGAGTGCCATGTTCTTGGTCAATGGGCAGAGGTGTAAGTTTGACGGGGGTGAGGACGGTAGTCGAGAGAAAACGTCCGTCACCTTAGAGGAGGATTGAGCTTAATGACGTCGAGCCGCGACAGTAAACCAGGCGCTGCACGGGAGGCAACCCGTCAAAATTGTTGCAATATTTTAATAGATTTCGTAGAGAAAAAAAAGAAAAAAATGAGAAAATAAAAAAAATAAAAACAAAATTTGTATTTTATGTGAAACCTATAAATTCTAACCAATTTCTTGTTGTGAGATGAATTTCAGGTTGAACGGAGGATAAATGTGCAAAGGATCACGAAGGAAAAATCGAGGTAAGGAAAATCATAAAAAGTGGCAAAACAGTGAGCCCACGCGATGGCTCCGTGTCACGAAGGAGGGACTCCGCGTTACCCTCCGTGACACGTTGAAGGTAATTTTGGAATTTTTACAAATTCCAGAACACCTGCACGATGGCTCCGTGTCACGGAGGGCATGCTCCGCGTTACCCTCCGTGACACGTTGAAGTGTATTTCGCGACGGGTCACACCGGGTCGTCGGGTGACCCGCGCGAAAAACCCCCCTTTTAACCCCGTTTTCCCTCATTTTTTCCCATTCCTCACCTCCTCTGCGACAAACACCCCGAAATCCCCCCTTCCCTAACGTGACACGTACTTAGGAGCTAAATTTCTTCAACTTTTCTTTGATATCATCGAATTTAAGGTATGTTTGTTAACTTCATCTCATTTCTTACCTTATTTTTCCGATTTTTAGCATAGGAAGTGAGGAAAACTTGCCCTAAGTGTAAATTGAGCATGAATTCATGTAAATTATTTTTGATTGATGTTCATAGTATTGATGTAATGGTATGAACTTGATAAATACATGTTTGATTGAAATTCTTGCGAAAGGGTAGCTAGGGTTAGAATTCAAATATGAAGATGTTAAATTCGAGTTGAAATGTGAAATTCTTCTTGGTTTGTGCATGTTGGGTGAGGAACATGAGGTTGTGCTTAACGTTAAGATGATTAAGGCGCGACGGATTGTCGGGTTAATGAAATTTTTGAAATTGCATAGAAATTGGGGGAATTGTATCAATTTTGTTGATAGAAATGTTTGTTGCGTGCTATTTGATGAAACGTGATCGATGGTAATGTTGTGGTTAGCTGTACAAAGTCTGAGTAGTACAAAAGAATTTATACCGTTGAATTCTCTGAATGCACGAGGCATATTTGTTGTGTTTTGTTTTTTTAATTGGAAATAAGTATGATCTTGCCGTAATGTTGTGATTGTGGCTAAAGACTAAGTGTGGGGTGGCCTAGCTTAACCCGAACTTAGTCGAAGCTAATTTTAATTGGAATAACATTGGGACTGTCTTTTTGGTTTGGCAGGAATGATGGCAAGCAGGCAAGAAAAAGGGAAGGGCGCATCTACATCGGGCGCCGGAAGGAAAAGAATTAGACTGGGAACAGTAGTCCCAGCAGCACCAGCGGTTCCACGCGGCTAACGCCATCAAAATGGAACCAGATGGGTGATAGAGGAGGGGAAGAAATGGTACGCAAAGCATAAGGAAAGCAAATACTTCCCCGAAGAACACATTGCTAGGGAACCATTGGCATAGGAGTTCCCCAGGATTGTCCACATGATTGAGGCAGCCGGGTTGAACTTCATATTTGAAGAGCCCAAGGAGTGCAACTTGCACCTGATTCAGGAATTCTACGCCAACTGGAACCCGACACTCAGAAGTCACACCATCAAGATAAGGGGGCAGATAGTCACTTTTGAGCCCCATCACCTTAATGCCATCTTGGGGGCGCGGGACACAGACGCCCATGTGCTTCGGCAGCTAAATATCACTCCACCATACACGGATATCAGACGCACTTTGTGTGGAACCCGGTCTACAGCCCAGTGGAGCAGGCATAAGGAGAGGGGCTACCATCAGACATTGCCTTACTCACAGATGAACAGGGAAGCCAGGATATGGCTTAAAATTATTTGTTCCTGCCTGATCCCGGGGGTGCATATGACAGATGTCACCCGAGATCGTGTATGCTTGGTCTACGCCTTGATGAAAGGGCTGGAGATCAATGTGGGGGCGGTGATTATCTCCTCCATGAAGAGAGCCCGTTTGCATCAAGGGCACAGGTATGGGTTTGGTGGCTTACTGACCACGTTTCTGAGGGGCCTGGATATTGAGGAGGAGGCCCTTGACTACATCCCACAGATGGAGAGGCGGGCCTTAGATGTCACCAAAACTAAGGCACTCGACACCACTCACGGGCTAGTTCTTACACTAGCCGAGCGATATGCTCGGGATGATTAGTACATGGCTCGCATGTTCGGGATGCAGATGCTCCAGCTGCGCATAGGTGGGAAGCCGGCAACAGAAGATGAGCTATGGCAGCTCGAGCTAGACTACCCTTTTGGCGAAAACGCCAGGGCTCTATGCCGAGTGGGGCCAGCTTTTGTGGAGCCCACTGATGATGATGTCTCCACAGATGAGGAGAAACATCGTGATGACTCTGATGTGGAGTCCGATGATGACAACGGGGGCGATTCAGACATGGGGGATGAGGCAGCAACACCTGACGAAGAAGTGGAATACTTTGATTGATCAGGGAGTTTCACCACCCACTTTTGTGTTATGCTGAATTTTATGAACACTAGGGACAGTGTTTGATTTAAGTGTGGGGTGGAAGTAGTTAGGTGCTGGCTGTTGTTGTTATTATTGTCTCTGTTCTGTTATTGTGCTTGGATAAACTTGTGACCCTATGATTTTTGTGTGTATGTCTGTATTGTAATTCATGTGAAGTTGTAGTGTGCTGTTGAATGTTGTTAGCTGGTTTTGTAAATATCTTTATTTTTGGTTCTTTTACCGAAAATAGTCCCATTGAACCGAAGTCTTAGTTAGTGACCGTTCCCTGTGATGGATGGATAATGACCATATTAAGGGAAATGTAGTCGTTAGGAGTAGATTTCTTTTGTTCATTTATTTTTAGTTTTTTCTTTTGTTGGTTTGCGTCCCAAAACCTGTCGTTACTTTATGGTTGCGAAATTCTGGTTGCGTGTTGTACATGATATTTGAAATGCAAAGGTGATTCGTATGAAAACATGCTACTTTGTAAATATGTTGAGATACCTAGGCCATAGAGTTTGACTCAGTGTGATTGAGTCTTAATGTTTGAATTCTTGTAATTAGCTGATTGAAGAGTCTGTGCATATGTCTTGAGTTGAGCATGTGAAATGAGTGTATAGTGAGGTTTCGTTTCTTCCATGCTATTGTGAAGTGTCTAGAACTTGCCTGGTGTGTGTACAAAACGAAATGAAGGATGTGTATTGTAGGAAATGATGTAGGCATTTCTTTGCTTTAACCGAAAGTTTTTTTTTCATTATCGTACCCACCTTGAATGTACATCCTAGTTAGCCCATTGAGCCTTTAGCCTATTATTTTTCTTTTGTCAAAAAGGTTTAAACCGAGCTTAACCCCTTCTTTTCATTATCCGTGAATTTGATCCAAAACTCTTAAGCGCTCAAGAAAAGAAAATAATTTTCCCACAGTGTCAAGGAGTGAGAATGGTGAAAAGAAAAGAAAAAGCAGAGTGATGAAAGGAAAGAAAAGGTCGAAGGTGCACTCGTTATAAAGTAAATATAATGAAGATATATAAATAATCTTTATTATTGAGTCAAGTGTGCTTAAAGATATGGGGTCAAAAATAACGACAGACTTCAAGAATGGGAGGATTAAGGAAGAAACAATGCCCATAAGGTTGATGGGATGTATTGAAAAAGCGCTTAAGGATGCTAGTTGTTATTATTGGTTAGCCCAGTATTTACTAGTTCTGTAGCTTACATTACAACCCGTTAAGTCCTACGTGATCTTACATCACACGTCCTTATATTAGTGGAGTAATACACTAAAGGCAAGCCTTTGGTTCATGACATGATGCATGTGAATTATTTTGGGAGAGAGAGTGAAATTGTGTTTATGTGCCCCTGCATGTAATGTCTTTGAGTTCATGTAATTAAAAAGGGGGAAAAATTCTCTTGTGTTGTGAGGGCACATGCTTGAGGAGAGATTAAATTTCATGTCGGATATCTTGATCAGCTGATTTGCATGAGGTTGCCAATATCGAGAGTCGATTCTTGAGTCTAGGAGGTGTTAATGTGTTGAAGGTCATTGTATTGATAAGACTATGCATGTTTTCTTGATGATTTGCTATATTAAATAATCGGTATAACCGTAGCTTGAATTGTCGAGCCAAAGTAGCCAGGATGGGGTGTCAATGGCATGAGGTGTAAGATTGTTGTTCGGGGATGAACAAGGATTTAAGTGTGGGGTAAGTGCTTGGGCAAATTTATATGCCCAAGTGATACTCAAATGTGTCATTTTGCCTTGTTTATCTATCGATGTTTATACATTATCATGTGAAATATAATAAAATGTGAATTTATACTAACCAACATGATTAGCGTGATTTTGCAGGAAAAATATAATTGTACGAAGCTAAGATGCATGTTGGGAGAAATCGGAATTGGACTCGAAAGCGAGCAAGGGAAAAAGCACAAGGAGAGCACGAATTAAAGGGGCTCCGCGATGGAGCCATGTCATGCTGCCATCGCGGATGCGTTCTGCCTGGATACGGAATTTTTGCCAAATTCTAGTGAAGGTGCGCGTTGGGGCCGTGGCACATTGGCCTAGCCCCGCGTTGCACGTCGTGCCACGTTGGGACTTAATACCTGGACGTTCGGATTCCAGTAAGGTTCCGCGTTGGTGGCGTTTCACAGAGGCAGTGCTCCGCGATGCACTCCGTGACACGTTGCTTGTTATTCCGGGAAAAATTCCCACTAGTATAAATAGAATACTTAGGTTCATTTTTAATTATTCTGACTTGGTGGAGCAAGAACGTGGGTTACAGGAAGTTGAGGGGACGAAAATCTCAGGGTTTTTCTCTATCTCCTTATTCTTTATTTCAATTGCTTGTATGATTATAACTCATTTAACGATGTTTAATCCACAAATGAGTGGCTAAATTCCCTTCTTGCTGAGGTTAAGAACATTTGTATTGGAATGTAATTATTGATCAATTGGTTTTTCATCTTTTCTTCCATGGTTGTTCTATTGATTCTTGTTCTTACTACATTAATGTGTGGCCAACGTTAATGTATATCTAAAAAGTCCGATTTCACTCGAGAGAGCAAGAAATTGAAAAGTTATGAATTGATAGGATATGATTTTTTCTTAGTTTGGGAAAATTGAGAATTAATTTACCTTTAGGATAGAGATATACCTGAAAGTCGTATTAGTCAATTAAGGAATCGGTTTTGTATGGCTAGAACATGAATTTCTTTTTAACACAGAAATGTAGGTGGAAGGTTCATGATTCTTAAGTTGGGTTAAATACGAGAGTTTTAATCCATAGGCAATAATTCTTGAATAGCAACCGGAGGAAAGATTAATCAAATTGTATCGATAATTTATTTCTCTACATGTTCATTTTAGCCTCAGCATGCTCATACTTATAGTTCAAACTCAAATTATATATTCATTTTAGACTTAGTATAAAATCTGGAAACAAAATATCAAATTTCTCTTCACACTGTTGTCTGCATTTTAGAGTTAAAGTTCATTGACACTTGAGTAGATTGTTCCTTGAGTCCAGTCTCTGTGGGATCGATACTTGGCTTATTTGAGCCACTATACTACTTGTTCGACCACGTGCACTTGCGTGTAGTTATACCCAATAAGCTGAACATAAGCCTCACATAGTTGGATGATACTCCAGCGGGGATGTAAGTGTCACTTATCTCCAAAAAATTTTGGAGATGTTGTTGTGGATCTTCATGAGGGAGACCTGTGAATTGCCTGCTGGTGTGCAACAACCGCACCATGTTCTGTTTAAGCTCAAACCTCCCTCCATGCTCTAGTCTGCAAATACTAGACGTAACATTGTTTGCATGTGGAATTGACACTTCGCGAACCGGTCTTGCTGCCATTTCCTCGGGCACTAAAACTGCCCTAACAAGTGGTGGATTTTGTTGTTGCTCTAGAATTGCTTGTCTTAGCAACTGCAGCTTATTCTCTAGAGATTCCCTTCTTTGACGATGAAATTGTCTTTCCGGCTCTATATATTAATCCACCAACTCGCTATCTCTTGCCAGCGTTCAGAAGAATTTAATATCTACAAGAGAAAGGCTAAGATCAAGTTGTCAGCACTTATATAGAATTTGTAAACTAACACTAAGAAAATAAATTTACCAATTGCCAGTCCTTGGCAACATCACCAAAAACTTGTTCGGATTGTGATGACTACACGCAAGTGCACATGGTCAAGTAGTAAAGTGGTTTATTTTAAGCCAAGTATCGATCTCACAGGGACTGAACTACGGTATTAATTAACTTAAGCGTCAGTGAACTATATCTTTATGAATGCAGAAAACCAACTAAATAATATTTTGAGAGTAAAAGTTTACTAAGTAATAAGAATCTAAGTCAAGATTATAATTTGAGTCTGAACAATAGCAATGAGCAAGCTGAGGTTAAGACAAACATGCAGGGAAGTAATTTATCGATCCAATTCAGCTAATCTTTTCTTCGGTTGCTAGTCAAGAATTATTTCCTATGGATTGGATCTTTCGACTCCTATCCAATTAAGAATCATGAGACCTTAATCTACATTTCTGTGATAAAAGAATTTCATGCTCTAGCCATACATAACCGATTCCTTAATTGACTAATAAGACTTCCAGATATATTTCTATTCTGAATGTAAATCTTTTCTCAATTTTTACAGCTAAGAAAATATCATATCCTACCAATTCACATCTGTCCAAACATTAATGCAGTAAAAACAAGAGTTGATAGAACAACCATGAAAGAAAAGATGAAAACTAAAATGATCAACAATTACATTCCTCTACAATTGTTCTTAACCTCAGCAAGAAGTGAATTAGCCACTCATTTGTGGATTAAACATCATCAAATAAGTAGAATTCATATAAACAATTGAGATTAAAGAGAAAGAGAAAGAGAAGAATCCTAGAATTTTCGTCCTCTCAACTGCCTATAACCCACGTTCTTGCTCAACCAAGTCAGAATGTTTAAAATAAAAATAAAGTGTGCTATTTATACTCTTGAGAAATTTTCTCGAAATAACAAGAAACGTGGCACGGAGTGTATCGCGGAGCACTCCCTCCGTGCCATAGGGGTATCGCGGACCCTCACTGGAAGTGGCTCCCAAGAAAATGCACCTCAACGTGGCACGACTTGCATCGCGGAGCCTTACCTCCATGCCACGGTGCTATCGTGCACCTTCACTATAACTTGAGGTTCCATGTAATTACACTCAACGTGACACGAAGTGCATCGCGGAGCACTGCCTCCGTGTCACGGAGGTAACTCGAGCCTCCACTGGAATTTGGCAGAATTAATTCATCCGAGGCAAAATGCCTCCGCGATGGCAGCATGACACGGCTCCATCGCGGAGCCCTTATTTTTGCTGCTCTCCCTTGTCATTTTCCACTCCTTGTTTTCAAGTCCATTCCTGCTCTTCACCAACATGTATATTAGCTTCCCAAAATTTCCTTTTACCTGCTAAACAACACTAATCATGTTGGTTAGTATAAATTCACATTTAAGTAAGAATCACATGAGAATATACACATAACGATAGATAAACAAGAATAAAGCATTTGAGTATCACTTAGGCATGCAATTCTGCCCAAGATTAGGAACCATCCTTCTTCCGGACAAAGAGAATTGGAGCACCCCATGGGGATTTGCTAGGTATGATAAACCCCTTATCTAGGAGATCCTTCAACTGCTCTTTCCCCTCCTTTAGCTCAATTGGAGCCATTATGTAAGGAAGAATAGATATGGGTTGTGTATCAGGGTGAAGGTCAATACCAAAGTCAATATCCCGCTCGGGACGGACCCCTGATAGATTATTTAGAAACACCTCCGGATACTCATATACAACCAAAACTAACTAAAGAATTCGAGTCTCGTACATAGCATCCTTGACCCAAAATAGATGGTACACACAACCTTAGTGATCATCTTCGTGGCCTTGAGATAGAAAACAAAGCGACCTACAGGCATAACTAAACTACCCTTCCACTCTAGGACTGGTTCACCCAGAAATCAGAACTCTACCGCATGGGTTCTACAATTAAATGAGGCATAACATGTATGTAACTAATCCATTCCGAAGATAACATCAAAGTCGGTCATATCTAACTCCACTAAATCCACTGGGGTAACTTTTTGAAAAATCATGATTGGGTAATGTTATATACTCGTCGAGCTAAAACTTACTCATCGACAGAAGTAGAGACTAAGAAGGATTCTAAAAAGAATTCATGAATCACTCTAAAACTAATAGCAGCATAAGGAGTCACGAACGATAAGGTAGCCCCTGGATCTAATAATGCATACACATCAAGATGGAATACTCGTAACATACCTGTTACCACATCTGGTGAACAAGATTACTCCTGACGAGATGAGAGTGCATAGAACCTGTTCTGGTGCAGTTCGCCCACTGCACTAGAAGAGGTGCCTTACTGAGATGGGCAGGCTGCTGGAGCTGCTAAACTGGTGGTTGAGGTGTGTACCACACTATCGCCCTATCTGGTTGAAGGGCAATCCATGAGTCTATATTTGAGTTTTCCACACTTGAAACAAGAATCTGAGCCAACTAAACATCACCCAAGGTGGTTATTTCCATACCTCACACAAGTTGGAAAAGTGTACTCTCCTACTATGCTCCCCTGGCCTCTAGAGCCTGACACTCTACCCCTCTAGTCATGTTTGGATCCAGAAAGGACACTGGCTAATGACGGGGCTAAGGCTGATGATCTCTGGTGGGACGGAGGGTAATGTCTGCCATTGACCTCTACTGGAAGTTCCCATAGCTCCCTGTCCTGGCCCTCTTGGCCTCCCTTTCCTTGTCCTTCATTTGCTCCGCCTCTATTTGCTAGGCATATATGAGTAATCTAGATATATCTATATCATTGATAAGCATGGTGGTCCTGCACTCCTTGACCAAGGAATCTACCACCCTATTCACGAACCTGCTCATACAAGCCCTCGGATCAGCAACCATCTCCAGTGCATACTTGGGCAATCGGGTAAACTCCAAGGCATACTCCTGGACAGTCCTGTTGTTCTACTTTAAATTGATGAACTCACCTGCCTTCGCCTGCATCAACTCCCTAGGAAACAACCTATCCAAGAATGAAGTCGCAAACTCATCCTAACCCACGGGAACTGCTCCAACTCCCCTGCCATCCTTCCACTGCAGAACCATAGAACCATATTTGAGCAACTCCCTTCAGCTGATAGGAGGCTAAGTTTACACTCTCCTCTCCAGTCACCTCCATAATCTGGGTGATCTTCTACACCTCCTCTATGAACTGATGTGGGTCCTCATCCACTTTCGACCCAAGAAACTCAGGTGGGTTCATCCTAAGAAAGTCTCGCACGCTCACTGCTGTTGCTTTTCTATTTTGGGGAACATGGGCCACTTCCTTCTGGTTGACCTGAGCAGTCATAGCCTATACTAACATCTGAAATGTTGCCCTAAACTTGACATGAGTAACCTGCTCGAATAAAGGATCTGTTGGAGCTAGTGGGGCTAGCTGATGCCCATCTCTATTGTCATTGCCATGGCTATTTCTGTTGCCATTTCTTCTACCATTGACTCGGCGTAGAGGCATATTTCTGCAAAAATGTATA
Organism: Datura wrightii; assembly: GCA_035772735.1. Classification (NCBI taxonomy): domain Eukaryota; kingdom Viridiplantae; phylum Streptophyta; class Magnoliopsida; order Solanales; family Solanaceae; genus Datura; species Datura wrightii. The sequence continues at coordinate 76,454,260 of JASDFA010000010.1, read as the reverse complement.
GCACGAGTTAGAGGAATAGAGAGGTATTTCATCACACGACATAGATCATGAAACAAGGGAAATTTCCTAAAACATCTTGTAGCCTCTTCCCCATAAGTGTGGCACGCTTCACACCCATGGAAAAGACTTTACTCAACGTAGCTTTCAGACACCCAAGGATACATCTAAACATTCGCTCTGATATCATGTTTGTCACGATCTGAGCTGGGACCCCAGATTAAGACACGAGACCTAAAACCACGAATGGCTCCAAGCTGACCCATAGTACAGACATAGCAACTCAAGAGCATAAACTAAAGAAGAAAAACATGAACATGACATAAGCAGAAATCTGTGATGCATATCAACATAAGAGTAATAAAAATCAACATAGCTAAAAACATCTATACATGTCGTCTAAAAAGCCTCTTGAACACCTGATTGGCTAATGGAACAACATCCCTAACTAACCCTCTAGGTATGAAACCAAAAGAGATGGTAAAAAAATAAAACTAATAACATCCCCTGAGAATAAGGTCTAACCCAAAAGCGGGATGGAGCTGAACTGAGTGGGTGCGAGCTAGTGACAAGACTGGAAGGGATCACCCAAACCTATATTATGAGATGATATAGCATAGAGTATGCGGTCAGTACTTGGATTGTACCGAGTATATAAGGTAAGTAAAACATGCTACCAAAATGATAGTATAAAATCATGCATACAAATCAAAGGACCAGGAGAGTAAGGACAACATGCCTTAAGCCATGAATCCAAAGTATACATAAAAATAAACTATTCATCGTAATCTAAACATAATGACGTAAGGTTTAGAATTAGAGATCATATAACTTGTTATTCTTGAAAATCGTAAGTGAAAGCTCATAAGATGTTCAATGGGTCAAATATTCTATATAACATAATATCATAAGTCATGAACATGAGTAACTGAAAATATGAGGAACAACGGGAGATTCTTATAACTGACATACCCCACGTGAGCATACATGGAGCCCGACCTGTAAATCCCTAGTCGAGAGGGTGTTTGTACCTTGCCAAGGGTAGAACTATGAAAAAAATGTGATATCACTCAAGGGTGGCCTATACGGGCATGGGAGACACTCTCGTGGAGGACCCCATCATGGCTACATTGGCATGTAGTTTTAAAACCTGGATGCGCTAGAACCCCAGCCTATTTAATGTTAAATACTACTCCCAAAACCTATATAATGCTTATATCATAATAATGAATCATACTTGAAGTACATGAGCTAGTTTAAATCATGAGATTTCATAACATGCTTGAGATACGTGACCTAGCCATAAAATAGGCCCCTGAGTTGGCCATAATCATAAACTTGATATTCATGAAAGTCGTACATGCTTGAGGAAATCATCATACTCCAAAATTCATAAATTCATGAATGGTTCTTATGCAAATCATGCATTTTAATTATAAAACATAATGTACTTCCTCATACTTGAAATCATGGACTCATAAGCTTAATTTTATAAATCATGCATAATAGGGCATAGTTTCCATAAAACTTGAAATCACAAATACATAATTAAATTGGGAACAAAATATATCCCGTTGGCCTTAAATAAATAATTGGAACATGATAGAATTTGATCCATAGACACTGCATGGATAATTGCATGGAATTGGGTTAAAACCCTAGAAATTTTAATACACTTAATTAGAGACTTAAATTCATGAATTAGGGGAGAAATTGGGCATGAGGGTGGAAGAAATCCCCTATTCATGGCCCTACATACCTGGGTAACTTGATTTCTTAGTTGGTCTTGAAAGCCCAAGAGGATTGAGGAAGAAATTGACGAGGAACTCTAGTTTGATCTTGGAAGAGGATTTCAATTCAATGCATGCATGAGAGTATAATGATTTAGGCTTGGTTAAACCCTGTTAAAACACTCATTAAGGAGCCAAAACAACATCAGTTAAGTCTTATGATCTTAGGAGATTACAAAATTATCCTTGGAAGTCGGGTAAAATTTGGACAACTAGGCGTCTCTATGGTGGCTATGATGGGTCGTCACACTCCCGACGGTCCGTTTCCCTTATCATCAACCTTACCCTGAAAAGGGGTCCTAACTGGCTGAAATGACTGTGGAATTAACAGTTCATCACTCCATTAATGGTCCGTTAAGTCAATCGTCAAACCTACAACACTGAGACCCCCTTGTGATGGAACATATGAAAATCTGTCGCTAGTCTGACAGGTCTTCATCCTTGCCATAAAATATTAACACCACCCACGATCGTCCGTCGCGTAGCTAATGGCCTTCATTCACACCGTTGGAGCCATGACGCCACTTTGAGAGTCGTCGCACATCCAACGGGTCATCAGTTTTCCGTTAACCCTCTGCACCAGATATACAAAATCTTAGTCCTTTTGCTACGAACATCCATTTTGAAGCCTGAGATGTTACAGTGCATGACCTCTATGTTGATCAATAATATAGAGTTCTCTGGGTTGATCATATACGCCCAGTAGATAGAGGCAGAGCAGATGAAGGAGAAGGAGAGGAAGGTCAAAAGGGCTAGGACAGGCAGTCATGGGCACTTTCAACAGAGATCCGGTGGTGGGCATCGCCCTCAATTCCATCAGAGATTGTCATCTCTAGCTCTATCATCATTCGTTGTTCTTTCCATACCCAAACGTGACCAGAGGGATACAACATCAGGCTCTAGAGACCAGAGGAGCATGTCAGGAGAGCACCCTTTTCCACCTTGTAGGAAGTGTGGTAGTAAGCACCCTAACAAGTTCTTGGTTGGTACTGATGGTTGTTTCAGGTATGGGAAGCCCGAACATATGCTTAGTGATTTTCCTTCGGCTAGGTAGGGAGTCGGTAGAGTCCATGCCCTAGCTACTACTTCAGCAGCTCTACCAACTCACCCATCTCAACATGACACCTCTTCTAGTGTGGGTGGTGGACAAAGCCAGAATAGGTTCTACGCACTATCATCTCGTAGGTACAAGAGGTCTCTCCCAATGTGGTACTTGTATGTTATGAGTATTCCATATTGATGTTTATGCATTGTTAGATTTAGGGGCTGCATTATCTTTTATGACTCCTTATGTTGTTGTTAGTTTTGGAGCTAGTCCCAAAATCTTATCAGAACCCTTCTCAGTCTCTACTCCCATCGTTGAGTCAATTTTAGCTCATTGGATATACAGAATTTGATGCTAGTCCTGAAATCTTATCAGAACCCCTCTTAGTCTATACTCCAATCGGTGAGTCAATTTTAACTATTCAGGTTTATAGAGAAAGTCACCTCAGCTAACTTAGTGGAGTTAGATATGACTGACCTCGATATTATATTTAGTATAAATTGGTTGCATGCTTGTTATGCTTATGTTGATTGTAGAACCCAAATGGTAGCATTCCAATTTCTAGGTGAACCAATCCTAGAGTGGAAGGGTAGTCCAGTTGTGCCTGTAGGTCGCTTTGTTTCCTATCTCAAGGATAGAAAGATGATCTCCAAGGGTTGTATGTACCATCTAGCTGGGGTCAAGGATTCTACATCCAAGACCCCGACTCTTCAGTTAGTTCATGTTGTATGTGAGTATCTAAAGGTATTCCCAGATTATCTACCAGGAGTCCCTCTCAAGCGAAAAATTGACTTTGATATTGAACTTCACCCGGATATGCAACCCATATCATTTCCTTCTTATAAAATGGCTCCAACTGAGCTAAAGGAGTTGAAAGAATAGTTGAGAGATCTCCTAGATAAAGGTTTCATTAGGCCTAGTAAGTCTCCATGGGGTGCTCCAGTTCTCTTTGTTTGGAAGAAGGATGGTTCCCTTAGAATGACATTGATTATTGGCAATTGAACAAGGTCACAATCAAGAATAAGTATCCTCTCCCTAGAATTGATGACCTGTTTGACCAACTTCAAGGTGCTAAGTGTTTTTCTAAGATAGACCTCAGATCCATCTATTACCTGCTTAGAGTTAGGGAGAGTGACATCCCAAAGATAGCCTTCTGGACTTGGTATGCTCACTATAAGTTCATAGTTATGTCTTTTGGAAATAACGAATGCTCCTGCAACTTTTATAGACTTGATGAATAGAGTGTTCAAGTAGTATTTAGATATATTCATGATTTTCTTCATAGATGATATTCTCATATACTATCGGAGAGAGGAGAAGCATGCCGCTCATTTGAGAATTGTGTTGCAAACTCTCAAGGATCGCCAGCTATTTGCTAAATTCAGTAAGTGTGAGTTTTGGCTGAACTCTGTAGCATTCTTAAGTCATATGGTGTCTAGTGAGGGTGTTCAAGTGGACTCTCACAAGATAGTGGTGGTGAAGAATTGGCCTAGACCTGTCAGTCCTACAGATATTAAGAGCTTGTTGGGTATGGCTGGCTACTACTGGGGGTTCATAGAGGGATTCTCATCCATTGTAGCACTTGAATAAGTTGACCCAGAATAAGTTCAAATTTTAGTGGGGTGATGCTTGTGAGAAAAGTTTTTAGGAGATAAAGACTCGACTCACTTCAGCCCCAGTATTGACTCTACCAGAGGGCATGGATGGCTTTGTTGTGCATTGTGATGCCTCTTGGTTTTCTCTTGGTTTTGTGTTGATGTACATGGTAAGTGCGTATGCCTCTAAACAGCTTAAGACTCATGAGAAATGTTATCCAACGCATGACCTAGGCTTGGAAGTTGTAGTGTTTGCTTTGAATATTTGAAGGCACTATTTATATAGGGTGCATGTGGATGTGTTCACAGATCAAAAGAGCCTCCAGTACGTGTTTAATGAAAAGGACCTAAATTTGCAGCAAAGGAGGTGGCTAGAGCTTCTCAAGGACTACGACATGTGTGTCCTTTATCATCATTAAACACCAATGTAGTGGCGGATGCTCTCAGTAGGTTGTCCATGGAGAATGTGTCTCATGTAAGGGATGGAAGAAAGGAGTTGGTGAAGGATGTCCATAGGCTTGCTCATTTAGGAGTTTTTACAGATTTGACGAATTGTGGTATTATTGTTCAAAATGGGTCAAAATCTTCATTGGTGACGGTTGTCAAGGCTACGCAAGATGAGGATCCTATCCTAATAAAGTTGAAGGAGGTAGTCCGATATTAGAAAGTGGGTGTTTTCTCCCAAGGAGGATATGGTGTACTTTGATATCAGGGCCGATTGTGTGTGATGGTTATAGATCACTTGAGAGAGCGGATGTTGATCGAGGCTCATGGCTCTCGGTACTCTATCCATCTAGCTATCACCAATATGTATCGTGATCTATGGAAAGTCTATTGGTGGAATGGCATGAAGAAGGACACAACAAATTTGTAGTCGTGTCCGCATTTCCAACAAGCGAAGGTCGAGCATTAGATAACTGGAGGTATGCTTCAAGATATTAGCATTTTTACTTGAATGTGGGAGGAGATCAATAGGGAATTCATTATAGGCTTGCCTCGTACATGCCAACAGTATGACATCTATATGGGTGATTGTGGATAGGTTGACCAAATCAGCCCATTTCTTACTGGTCAAAACTATCGATTTAGCTGAGGATTATGGTAGATTGTACATTCGAGAGTTGGTTTGGTTGCATGGTGTAATACCCAAAAAGTGCGTAAGAATAGACCCAAGAGGTTAAAATTTGAAAACTATAGGAATTGGGAAAAATTTGCACAAGATAGGCCAAGGAACAACTCGTGGTACCAAACCACGAGTCGTTGCATGCAGTTGTTGTTTAGGGAGTGTTGGTGGCAGTGGAGGAAAGGAGTGGAATGACCACCCATTGTGAGATACAACGGACCGTCTTTTACAGTCATGGTGAAACATGGATTTCAGTAGGTGGGATACAACGGGTCTACCAATGACTCATTGTGAGATGTAACGACCCATTGTCATCGATCGTCATTGGGTTGAAGGGAATTCTAGTATAGATGATAGATCAAGAGCACGACTCGTTGGAAGGAACCACAGGTCATGGTGAGGCCCATGGTAAGCAGGTTCAGATTTTGTGATGAGAAAACAACGAATGGTGTAACATATCGTGGTTTTAGAGGACGAGTCGTCCTGTCCGTCCGTTGGTTAGTTCAAGAAGTAAGCCACAACAATGCAAACCACGAGCGATAGATCGGGTCATCGTTAGCTCTAACAGCCAGTTGGTTCCATCCGTTAATTCAACCTGGCTAGTTTTCAGGCCAGATTCATTAAGGGCATTTTCTATTTTTCCACGCTAAGAGACCCTAAACTACATCATTTTAGTTTATGAAGGGTGGGTTTTAGGGGGATAATTTATTCTAAGTCCCCATTCATGCATGCAATATCATAGAGAGGTAATCTAAGGTGATTCAAGACTCTTCTCTTAAATTCTTCCAATCTTCTTCTTGGGCAAATAAGGGAAGTTAAGAACCAGTTATTCCTAGGTATGTAAGGCTATAAATGGGTGATTTCTTCTATACCCATGTCCCTACTCTATGAATTATTACTTAAAATTTATCAAAAACTCATGGGGTTTTGAATTTTGTTTACTTAAACACTAATAATTTGATTATGGGTTTTGTGACTTTAAAATCTTATTATAATCTATGGGTTTTAATTAGTTTTTTTATTTTTTTTTAAAATCATTTATAATTTCATCGATTTTGAGTTCTATGTGATTAAGCCTAATTATGCATGCCCCATGATGAATCAATTTATGATTTATTCTTCCATTGATGTTCTTGACAAGCCCAACATGAATTATGATTTTAATTATGAATATATTATGTTATCTATTATGATCTTATGAAATTCAAGCTATATACATGATCTACAAGCATGTATGAATCTTATTAATCATGAATTATGTTTTTAGCCGACTCACGGGCCTTATGTCATGGCTAGTTTACATATTTACAAGTATGATTATGATTATCATGATATAACTAGCCCATGAACTCATGTATGTATTATTATGAGCACTATATATGTTTTGGGAGTAGTATCGAACACTGAGTAGGTTCGAGGCTCAGGTTATGCCCCAAATCTCATGAACTACATGCCACTGTAGGTATGTTGGGACCCCTTTCATGTAGTCCCTGGACCAAATGGCCCTTTTCATGGTGATATCACACTTTCATGGTTCTACCCTTGGTAAGGTAAGGACACCCTCCCGACTAGGGTTACATGTCGGGCTTTATGTATGCTCATATATGGTATGTCGGTTAAGCGAATCTCCCACTGTTCCTCATGATTTATGCATGTTATGATTACGTATATTGGCTCAAGGCATATTAGGTAAAGCTCTTTAATTATGATTATGTTTATGTTACAAATGTTTTGAAAATCTTGAGTCGTATGGTATGGTATGATGACTGATGATACGAGCATGATGTCCTACTCTCATAATCACTTATGAATTTTAAACATGTTTTAAATGTTCATTTTACTTACCTTGCATACCCAGTACATTCTACGTACTGACCGCATACTTTCTATGTTTTATCGTTTCATGATATAGGTCCCATTTCTCAGGCTCATCCTCACCTGTATATAGTTTTAGATTTTCTCTCAGCGCACTTGATGAGTCCTCATGTTCCGAGGGCTGTATGTTCATACTCTTGTTGTTCTTTTAGTTTTTGTATGTTGGGTTAGTTAGAGTTTTGGCCCATTAACCCGTCCTTCATGATTAGAGGCTTATCAGACTACAAATTGTATTCAGCCATATTGTATAAGTCTTGCATTGCTTTTCCCTTTGGCTGTGTTATGATTATGTTATTTTATGTTAAGTATTCCAATCATGTGATTGAATTAGATGTATTCTCATGCCATAGGTCGATTTGGGGTCTCTCGGGGTTCCGTGTCCCGTTTCTACGATCCGGGTGTACGTTTGGGTCATGACAAACTTGGTATTAGAGCCATAGGTTGATGTGTCCTAGGGAGTTTGAAAACTGCGTTAAGTAGAGTCTTTTTCATGGGTGTGAAGCGCGCCAACACTTATGATGTAGAGGCTACTAGACCTTTAGGAAATATTCCCTTCTTTCATGATCTACGTCGTGCGATGAATGTCCTTTGTTCTTCTAATTTGTGTTATTCATGTTTGTAGAATCATGCCTCCATGTTGAGTGAACGCCAGGAGAAACGGAAATGGTAATGATCATGAGGGTGCCCATGATGGTGAGCATCAGCCAAATCCACCCGTTTACGAGTAGCATGTCCCAGAGCCAGCCGCCTATGCTGAGTTTAGTGCGACGATTTAGATGCTGGCACAGGCCATGACACCTCAGGTTCAGAATCAAACTGTTGCACATTACCTGTAGAATGGGAATACGACAGCAGCAAGGGTGAGGGATTTCTTGAGGATGAGCCCTCCGGAGTTCACAGGGTCGAAGGTAGACGAGGACCCACATGATTTTATTAAGGAAATTTTCAAGATCACCCAGGTTATGGGGGTGAACAATGGGGAATGCATTGACTTTACCTTCTATCAGCTAAAGGGGGTAGCACATATATGGTTTTGGGAGGTGCCTGATCGTTGCAGATGCTTGTTTTGGGTGTGGAAAACCCGAACACAAGATAAGAGATTGCCCTGCAGCCAGTTCTGCCGCTCCAATAGCATGACCCCCTCAGTAGGCTTCCTCTACTAGTTCAACAGGCGGTCAGCGCCAAAACCGGTTTAATGCCCTAGTACCCCGCCAAGAGCAGGAGGCGTCGCCAGATGTGGTCACGACTATGTTGCAAGTCTTCCATATTGATGCTTATTCCTTGTTAGATCTAGGAGCTACTTTGTCTTTTGTGACCCCTTATATTTCTAGTAGTTTTGGAGTTATCCTTGAAATTCTGTCAGAACCGTTCTCCGTCTCTAGCCCAGTCGGTGAATCAGTGGTAGCTAGGCGGGTATATAGAGGTTGTCCCATCATAGTGTTGCATAAGGTTACCTCCGTAGACTTAGTAGAGTTGGCTATGAAGTACTTTGATATCATCTTGGGTATGGATTGGTCGTTTGCATGCTATGCCTCGATTAGTTGTAGGACCGGTGCAGTGGAATTCCGATTTTTGAGTGAGTCAGTTTTGGAATGGAAGGGTAATTCAGATGTACCAACCAGTTGATTTATTTCATATCTTAAGACTATGAAAATGATCTCTAAGGGTTGTATGTACCACCTATTTAGAGTTAAGGACGTGGAGTCCGAGACCCTGACTGATCAGTCAGTTCTAGTGGTATGTGAGTATCCAGAGGCTTTCCCCGATAATTTGCCAGGGGTTCCTCTGGAGAGGGAAATTGATTTCGGTATTGATTTATTGCCCAATACGCAGCCTATCTCCATTCCTCCTAACAGGATGGCTCCAGCTGAGCTAAAAGAGTTAAAAGAACAGTTGAAGGACTTGTTGGATAAAGGTTTCATTAGACCGATCAAGTCTCCATGGGGTGCATCGATTCTATATGTTCGAAAGAAGGATGGATCCCTTTAGACGTGCATTGATTATCGATAGTTGAATAAGGTTGCTGTCAAAAACAGGTACCCCTTGCCCAGGATTGATGATTTATTTGACCAGCTCCAGGGTGCTAGGTGTTTCTCGACGATAGATCTTAGGTCCGGGTATCATCAACTCAGAGTTCAAAAGTGTGATATCCCAAAGCCAGCGTTCAAAACCCAGATGGCCATTATGAGTTTGTATTTATTTCATTTGGACTAACCATTGCTCCTGCAGCTTTTATAGACGTGATGAACAGGGTGTTCAAGCAATATCTGGACATGTTTGTGATCGTGTTCATTGATGATATCCTTATATACTCCCGGAGTGAGGAGGAGCATGCCGCTCATTTGTGGATAGTGTTACAGACTCTCAAGGACCGTTAGTTGTATGAAAAGTTTAGCAAGTGTGAATTTTATATAGACTCGGTGGTCATTTCTGGGCCATGTGGTGTCGATTAAGGGCATAAGGGTGGATTCTTAGAAAATTGAGGCGGTAAAGAATTGGCCCAGATCGGTGAATCCTTCAGAAATTTGGAGTTTCTTGGGCTTAGCAGGATACTATCAAAGAATTTTTGAGGGATTTTCATCAATTGCATCCCCATTGACCAGGTTGACTCAAAAAAAGATAAAGTTCCAATTGTCAGAAGCTTGTGAGAAAAGCTTCCAAGAATTGAAGACCCGACTCACTTCAGCATCAGTGTTGACTTTACCCGAGGGTACTGATGGTTTTGTATATTGTGATGCTTCGAGAGTCAGACTAGGATGTGTGTTGATACATCATGGGAAGGTAATTGCATATGCCTCTCGACAGCTGAAAGTTCACGAAAAGAATTACCCGACCCATGATCTTGAGTTGGCCACGGTGGTGTTTGTATTGAAGATATGGCGGCATTACTTGTATGGGGTCCACGTGGATGTGTTCACATATCACAAGAGATTGCAATATGTGTTCACACAGAAGGATCTCAATCTTTGGCAAAGGAGGTGGTTGGAGTTACTAAAGGACTACGATATGAGTGTTTTTACCACTCGGACAAGGCTAACGTGGTTGTGGATGCACTTAGTAGGCTCTCTATGGATAGTGTGTCTCACGTGGATGAGGGAAAGAAGGAGTTGGTAAAATATGTCCACCGACTTGCAAGGTTGGGAGTTAGATTGATCGACTAGACCGATGGCGGCATTATTTTGCAGAATGGGTCAGAATCATCCTTGGTGGTTGATGTAAAATCTAAGCAAGATGAGGATCTGATTTTGAGGAAGCTGAAGGAAGCAGTGCAGAGTCAAAAGATGGAGGGTTTCTCTCAAGGGGGAGATGGTGTTCTACGATAACAGGGTCGACTATGTGTCTCAGACGTTGATAATTTGAGAGTTCAGATATTGCATGAGGCACATGGTATCAGATATTCAATTCATCCGGGATCCACAAAGATGTATCAGGACTTGCGAGAAATCTATTGGTAGGATGGTATGAAGAACAATATTGTACAGTTCGTAGCCAAATGTCCAAACTTAAGCAAGTGAAGGTCGAACATCAAAGGCCGGGAGGTGTACTTTAGGACATCAGCATTCCCACATGGAAGTGGGAAGTGATCAATATGGATTTCATTACAGGGCTACCTCATACTCGATGACACTATGATTCCATTTGGGTGGTGGTAGACAGGTTAACTAAGGCTGCACATTTTCTACCGGTCAAGACCATGGATTCAGCGGATGATTATGCCAAATTGTACATTCAGGAGTTGGTTCAATTTCATGGATTTCCCTTGTCGATTATTTCAGATCAAGGTACTCAATTTACCTCCCAGTTCTGGCGGTCTTTTCAGAAGGGACTTGGGACTCAAGTCAAGCTAGCATAACCTTTCATTCGCAAACGGATGGCCAAGACGAATGAACAATCCAGACGCTTGAGGAGATGTTAAGGGCATGTGTTATGGATTTTAAAGGTAGTTGGGATGATCATCTGCCCTTGATCGAGTTTGCTTATAATAACAGCTATCAGTCTAGTATCCAGATGGCACCGTTCGAGGCTCTTTAAGGGCGAAGGTGTAGATCGCCCATCGGATGATTTGAGGTTGGTGAGGCAGCCATGATAGGACATGATTCAGTTCATGAGGCCATGGTAAAGGTCCAATTAATAAGGGATCGGTTGAAAACCGCTCAGAGTCATCAGAAATCTTATGCTGATATGAGGAAAAGGGATCTGGAGTTTGATGTGGATGACTGGGTATTTCTTAAGGTATCTCCCATGAAAGGAGTCATGCGGTTTGTAAAGAAAGGGAAACTTAGTCCCCGATATGTTGGCCCCTACTGAGTGATGAGAAGAGTTGGTAAGGTGGTTTATGAGTTGGATTTGCCATCAGAGTTATCTTACGTACATTCCGTGTTTCATGGGTCGCTTTTGAAGAAGTGTTTGGGAGACCCAGCTTTAGTGGTTCCGGTGGACAGCGTCGGTGTGAAAGACAGCCTCAGCTATGAAGAAGTTCCTGTGGATATACTAGACGTCAACTCCGTAAGCTAAGGAACAAGGAATTAGCCTAAGATAAGGTTTTATGGAGAAATCAGCATGTTCAGGGAGCTACATGGGAAGCCAAAGCAGATAAATGGCTAAACACCCACATTTGTTCTCTACCGACTCAATTCCGACTTGAGGTACCAATCTTGCCCCATGACTCTATTTAGTTTCCATGTTCAGTTCATAAGTTCAAGTTTCTTTTATATGTATGAATGTGAATGTAAAGCATGAGATCAGTTCAGCTATGTGTTATGAACCGGAGATAGTCATTCCATAAAATTTTGATTAAAATCATCAGTATTTGAGTATGATAATTGTATATATTTGATTTCTACTCATTTCTAACATTCGAGGACAAATTCTCCCAAGGGGGAGATACTGTAATACCCCGGAAGTGCGTAAGAATAGACCCGGGAGCTAAAAAGTTGAAAATTGTAGAAATTGGGTAAATTTTGCACAGGACAAGCCAAGGAACGACTCGTGGTACCAAACCACGAGTCATTGTATGAAGTCGTTGGTTAGGGGAGTGTTGGTGGAAGTGGAGACAATGAGTGGAATGACGACCCATTGTGAGATATAACGGGTTGTCCTTTGCAGTCATCGTGAAACATGGATTTTAGTAGGTGGGATACAACAGGTCTACCAACAACTCGTTGTGAGATGTAACGACCCGTTGTCACCGATCATTGTTGGGTTGCAAGGAATATTAGTGTAGATGATGGATCAAGACCATGACTCCTTGGAAGGAACCACGGGTCGTGGTGAGGCCCCTGGTAAGCAAGTTCAGATTTTGTGATGAGCAAACAACGGACGGTGTAATGGATCGTGGTTTCAGAGGATGAGTCGTCCTGTCCGTACGTTGGTTAGTTTCGGAAGTAAGCCACAACAGTACAAATCACGAGCAACAAAATGGGTCGTTGTTAGTTCTAACAGCCCGTTGGTTCCGTCTATTAGTTCAGCCTGGCCAGTTTTCAGGCAAGATTCATTAAGGGCATTTTTGACTTTTCCACGCTAAGAGACCCTAAACTACGTCGTTTTAGCTTATGAAGGGTGGGTTTTTAGGGGGATAATTTATACTAAGTCCCCATTCATGCATGCAAGATCATAGAGAGGTAATCTAAGGTGATTCAAGGCTTTTCTCTTCAATTCTTCCAATCTTAATCTTGGGCAATTAAGCGAAGTTAAGAACTAGTTAATCCCAGGTATGTAAGGCTATCAATGGTAATTTCTTCCACACCCATGTCCCTACTGTTACACCTAGTAAGTTTCTAGCATTTAGTTGGCCTATTCGCATGTTGGTTGAGAGTTTTAGATTGCCATACGTGCGAGAAAAATGGCCCGGGGAAAGGCCGAACAAGTGCAAAGTTGGGATTTCGCGAGAAGAGGCCGAACCAAGCTGCTAGAGGAGCAAAGTGGCACGGAGCCTTGACCTCCTCGTTAGTCAACGTGGCACGGAGCCAAAAAGGCGCATTGGACAATGTGTCACGTTGCCTTGCATCCGACTCCAAGTATATATAGGCCTCACCCTTAAACTTAATGTCATTTTCCATTATATATCGATCAGAAAAGAGGAAGGACGAAGGGTTATATAATTTTTGTCTGATTACGCCACTAAAGGCCATCCAAATCCAAATTAACTTCGGGTATCGAAGTATAAGGCTGCAGGGAGAATTTCTATGGAGTTAATTTCATGAAATTTGTCCGGCGAATCATTGTCCCGCCGAGCCAAAGTTGTTGGAATTGCTCCAAACTAATGTTAATACAATCCCAGGCTTAAAGTAAGTATTTATCCCTTCTAGATTCCCGAGAAATTACGAGTTTTCGATCGTCTTTCGATAAGTTGAAGAATAGTCAGTATATATACATTAAGTTATTGTTTTCTTCCAATATAGTAATGAAGTTAGCTCTATTCTTCCGTTAATGTGATTACAATTGGGAAGAACAGTTGAATACTAGCTGAAACTCGCTAGTTAATCGATAAATAGCGAACAAGGTATGTTAAGGCAATCTCTCTCGGCAAGTTAGTTTCTTCAGTATAGTAATCCAATATGAATCCTAGTAAAGTATTTCAGAAATATTTTATCATGTGCAGTATGTTATCATGTATAGTTGTTGTTATCAGTTGAGACTTGTATTTGTATTGTATTGGGCTGGATTACCTGTATAGCTTCCATGACCGCCCCAGGGTTAATAGCTATGTCGACTCATCCTCCAGAGGGCGAGGATACGTTGCTCTACGGAATGGCATGCCGTCCGCAAGGGACGAAGATGGGGAGCCAACTCCTCATATTTTGCCATGGTTGGCCTATAGACACCCCCGTCGAGCACTTGCACCCGGGGTGTAGATTTCAGGGGTCCTCCGGACTCAGGCACAGCTATAGTAAGGGGCCCAGCAGGCCCAAGTTGCATACCCAGGGGATCGACAACATTTTTATAGCTAGTAGTTGACACAGTATGACCTGGATAGAGGGAAATAGATTGAGGTGTACTCACTAGGGCTAATGGGGGCCCAGGTGGGTTGTTCTGTGTTGATTGCACCTTCCGGCTTATGGGGCTAGGTAAGGTATATGTACGTTACTTTAGTTACTGATAATTAGATAGTAGGACGCCTCATTGTCAGGTACGACCGCTACTCTACTCATTATAGTTATGTTTAGCCCTAATTCCATTATTTCAGTCAGTTTCAGTCCATTTCCTTTACTTTAGCTATGGTCAGCTTTATTTCTCACTTTCAGTCATTTACAGTTATTGCTTTACATACTCAGTACCTGTGGTACTGACACCCTCTTTTGGGGTGCTGCATTACTTGCCTGCAGGTACACACAGACGAGGAGCGGATCCCTCGTAGTTCTAGTCAGTTGTATAGGGCCTTCATCTCTTATCTTTCAGAGCTTGAGTGATAGAGCGTTACTTCCTTTTATTGTACAGTATGGGTAGGCTGGGGCCCTGTCCCAGCCATCTTATTACTCCTAGAGGCTTGCAGATTGTATTATTTCCCTGCGATTAGTTGATGTCGGCCGTGTGGGGCCATATGTGCTGTAGATTATGTGTGTTGGCCATGTGGGGCCATATTTAACTGTTGATTGATGACCTTGTATGTCATAGTTCAGATTAGCACCTGATTTTGCTTTTCAGCTATAACTAGATATCATGGTGGCTTGTCAGCCCGCATAGGACTCCTTATAATTGTTTGTCTCTACTTAGCTGTTTACTTTCACAGGTGGCTATAGGCCTTGTCGGCCGGGGTTGTATTTACAGCAGCTCTATGGCCCGTTGTTTTCTTGATTCCAAAGTTAGAGTCAGCCCTACACCAGAGGTGCTTAGGCTCAGTTAACTCAGCAGTTCAGATCCTCGTAGGGCACTAGGTTCCATGCCTTCCAAGGCGGGGCGTGACAAACTTGGTATCAGAGCAGGTCATATCCCAGGGAGTCTGCAAGCCGTGCTAAGTAGAGTCTTGTCTATGGATGTGTTGTGCACCACATACTATAAGCAGGAGGCTTCAAGGAATGGTAGGATGGTTACTCTTTCTTCTTATTCAGTCTTTCCATAGAGCGGTACAGTATTGGGTTTATTCCCTAAAGCTCATTATACTCTTTTGTTTATAGAGAAATGTTGGACCAGCAACACCCTATGACAGGCAGGAGATTAGATGTAGCAGCGGGAGAGGCACCAGCAGGATGCCTCAGCCTCAGACAGAATCGGCCCAACCTGAGGGCGATACGGAGGCGTCATCTCAACCTTCCCAGCAGTCTCCATTACGTCAGGAGCTGTTTGGGATGACCTGTGTGACGGCATCACCTCCGGCATTTTCTATACCCGTACCATCCGACCAAGAGGTCAGGAGCGTGATGGTTATGTTAGCACAGATGATGGCTGCTCAGCGCCAGTCAACGCCACCTACAGTTGCAGAATCATTAGGAAAGACTGGCAGTTCGAGGGTCCGGGTATTCCTAGCACTAAGTCCCCCGCAATTCACAGGGACGGATCGGACCGAGGACCCTCAGGACTTCTTAGACCAGATGTAGAGGATTTTCAGGGTAATGCATGCTACACCCACAAAGTCAGTTGATTTGGCAGTATTCCGGCTACGGGACATCGCTATATTGTGGTATGAGAGTTGGGAAAGGTCCCGAGGGAGAGATGTTTCCCCTCCGATCTGGTCCAGCTTTTCAGGGGCTTTTCTGGATCATTATCTACCACGGGAGATCTGACAGGCCTGAGTTGTTACACCCCGTAAATTCTCGACATGTAGATGTCCTATTCGCATGTTGGTTAAGAGTTTTTGAATGTCATCCATGCTAGGAAAAGGCCCGGGGGAAAGACCGGATAAGAAATTCATCGAACCATCGCGGAAGGAGCCGGGGCAGAACCCCTCCGCGATGGCAACGTGCCACGGAGGGATGGCCTCCGTGTTGGCTCCGTGTCACGGAGGCCCTGTCCAAGCCCAAGTATATAAGCCTCCAACTTCGGTTTTAATGATATAATTCATAAAAATTTCCAGAGAAGCTGAGAGAAAACAGGGAGAACGAAGGTTCCTTAGTAATATTTGTTCAATTATGCCGTCAAACACGATCCAAACTCAAATTAACTCCAGATATCGAGGTATTAAGCAGTAAGGAGCATTCCTACGGATTTAGTTTCGTGAAATTTTGCCGGCGAATCGTCGTGCTACCGAGCTAAGGTAAGTGAAATTTTTCCAAATTAGTGTCAATATACTTCTAGCCCTAAAGTGAGTATTTCTCCCTTATGGACTTCTGAGAAATAGCGAGTTTTCTACCGTCTTTCGAAAAGCCAATGTTTGGGCTATATATATATCAAAAGTGTTATCTTTTTCCAGGATATTAATGTATTTAGCCCTAATTGATATATATATATATATGAATACAGTTGGAAGGAATAGCTTAATATTGGTCGAGCTACGCCAGTTAGCCGGAAGCCGACAACTGAGGTATGTAAAGCTAGTTTCATTGGCAAGTTAGTAGTCTCGGTATAGTGAAATAGTTCAAAGACCAGTAGAATGTTTCAGAAGTCGTTTGTTATGTTTAGTATGAATATTAGTACGATATTGGAAGCATCATGTTATGTATAGTATGAAACTTGCTAGCACGATATAAATTCTAATACAAAGTGTTAGGAACTGTACAGCATGCCTAGTATGTGATTTAGAAAATTATGTTAGGATATTATCGTGTTCAGTTGATACTTAGTAAAGCAATATAAGTATCGATAAGGTATCTCAGAAGTAGAATGGTAGATTAAAATGAAGCTTAGAAAGCATGTTAGAAATAGTAAATCATGTTACTATAAAACTCAGTTATACAACATGATTCCCAGCAGAAAAACTACATCTTGTTCAACATTAGACTCAGCACAGTATGGCAGAAGATTATATATATACCATTATCAGTCCCAGCATGTATTACATACATACATATCACTATCACTAGTTCAGCATATAGTATGTACAGATACATTATTATTACTAGCTTCAGCATGTGGTATACGCAGTTAGTATTACTAGTTGAGACCACTGTATTGTCTTGGGGTTGGATTACCTAGCATTCATGACCACCCCAGGGTTAATAGCTGTATCGACTCATTCGCCAGAGAGCGAGGATATGTCACTCTATGGAGTGGCATGCCATCCCACAGTGGACGAAGATGGGATGCCGGTTTTCCCCATATTGTGCCTTGGTCGGCCATTATACACCCCCGTCGAGCGGGTACGCGCGGGGTGTTGATTCAGGAGTCCTCCGGACTCAGGTACAGTTATAGTCAGGGGATCAGCGAGCCCAAGTGCATACCCAGGGGATCGGCAGGATGCTTATAGTTATTATAGGAGATGGGACGACTGGGGTAGGGGTATAAATTGCGTGTTGATTGTACCTCCCAGCTTATGGGGGCCGGGTAAGGTTTGTGTGTGCTATGCTATGTTATGTTATGTTATGTTATGCCATGTTACGCTAGATACGAGTAGATCGACAGTAGAGCGATACATTTCCAGGTATGACTCCTACTCCTTCTAGCATAGTTGAGAATAGGCTTAGCTTTACATTTTCAGTCAGTTTAGTCTATTTCTTTCTATTTCAGTTCCATCAGTTGTATTATTGTTTTCAGATATTTTTCAGTTGTTGCTTTACATACTCAGTACCAGCGGTACTGACGCCCGTTGGGGGCGCTACATTACTTGCGTGCAGGTACTCATAGATGGAGCCGATACCTCGTGATTCCAGCCAGCACCCGGAGTCATCAGCTCCAGTCATCCGGAGCTAAATAGCTAGAGGTTTACCTCTTTTCTTTTGTTGTACAGTATGGGTAGTCGGGGCCCTGTCCCGACCATCTTATCAGTATTCTTAGAGGCTTGCAGTCTATATATATTTCCCTGTGGTTAGTTGTGCTGGTCGTGTGGGACCGTGCGTATGTTTAGTTGGTTATATTGTCCGTGTGAGGCCTTATTCAGTTAGTAGTGGTGACCTTGTCGGTCACTAAGCTGTTTAGCATCTGTTATATTGATTCAGAAGTAACTAGTCAGCATGGTGGCCTTGTCGGCCCGCTTAGGTTCCCCTATATGTATGTGATTCTGGTTAACTGATGTTATAGTACAGGTGGCTATAGGCCTAGTCGGCCGGAGGCTGTATTTACAGCCGTTATATAGCCTGTTGTTTCTGTGAATCAGAGTTAGAGCCAGCCAGGCACCAGATGTGCTTAGGCACAGTAATCTAGTAGTTCAGATCCTAATAGGGCACCAGGTGCTAGTCATACCCCCCAAGGTAGGGCGTGACACAAGTTGATCAGTTCCTACACTTGGAGCAAGGATCGATGAGTGTTCGGGAATATGCCATGCGGTTTGATTCCTTGGCCCGATATGCGCCAGCTTTTGTGGATACAATGCCATCCAGGGTACACCGCTTTATTATGGGGCTGAACCCAGAATATGTTGAGACCTGCATCACAGCTACACTGCGAGAGGATATGGATATTTCCCGGGTACAGGCTTTTGCTCAGAATATTGAGGGTATCAGGCAGCAGAAACGGGATATTAGGAGAATAAGTCAAGAGCAGCGCTGTAGGGATAGACCATATGTATTACAGGAGGAGTCCCGGGGAGGACCTAGGCCATGGTTATCAGATAGGCCGCCTAGATCCCCACCTCTACCACAGCGACAGAGGAGCAGGATTAGTCGCCAAGGGCGGCCAGAGCCTGGTGAAGGTTCGGGCAGTAAGTTCACAGCAGCAGAGGGGAGTGTAGTAGAGTGGGTTTACAATACCACTTTTCCCTATTTGCAGTCAACGCCACTCTGGACCATGCTGGTATGGCTCCACAACATGCTATATTTGTGGACAGGAGGGTCATCAGATGAGAAATTGTCCAGCTAGGGGTCAGTGTGACCGGGATTGACAGGATAGGTCTTTAGCAGGATCACGAGCTCCAGCATCCCCGGCAGGGCGTAGGCCCTCAATTTCAGTAGGCAGAGGCTGAGGCAGATCAGGGGACTCCAGTTTAAGTGTGGGCCCAGACCGTACTTATGCATTACCGGGGTGACAGGACTCAGAGTCATCCCCAGATATTGTGACAGGTATGCTGAATATTTGCTCTCATCCTGCTTATGTGTTGATAGATCCAGGATCCACCTTGTCCTATGTTATACCGCTAGTGGCTCGGAAGTTTAGTATTACACCGGAATTGCTTCGGCGACCTTTCTTAGTGTCTACACCCGTTGGTGACTCTATCATAGCCAGAACGGTCTATCGGGGGTGTACAGTAGAGATTGCCAGTCGTCAGACTACAACAGACTTGATAGAACTAGAGATGGTTGATTTTGATGCTATTATGGGTATGGATTGATTAGCTCCATATTATGCCAATGTCGAGGGTTGGACCAAGACTGTCCAATTCCACTTTCCAGGGGAGGCAGTATGGGAGTGGAAAGGTAGTACAGCCACGCCAAAAGGTAGGTTTATTTCCTATCTTCGAGCGAGAAACTTGATAGAAAAAGGGTGAATTTATCATATCGTCAGAGTTCAGGATGTTCGGGCAGAGCCTCTGACCCTTCAGTATAATCCAGTGGTTAATGAATTTCCCGATGTATTCCCAAATGAGCTTCCTAGTATTCTCCCAAAAAGGGAAATTGATTTTGCAATCGATCTATTACCAGGCACTCAACCCATATCTATTCCTCCATATCGGATGGCTCCTGCTGAACTCAGAGAACTAAAGGAACAATTGAAGGATTTGCTAGACAAAGGCTTTATCAGGCCGAGTACCTCACCATGGGGTGCGCCAGTTCTATTCGTGAGAAAGAAGGATGGCTCCCTCCGTATGTGTATAGATTATTAGCAACTGAATAAAGTCATTATAAAGAATAAGTACCCGCTTCCCAGAATAGATGATTTTTTTATAAGCTACAGGGAGCGAGGTATTTCTCAAAGATTGACTTAAGATCAGGTTATCATCAGGTTCAGGTTCGTGAAAGAGATATTCCAAAGACTGCCTTTAGGACCAGATATGGCCATTTTGAATTCCTAGTCATGTCCTTCGGACTGACAAATTCCCCAACAGTGTTTATAGACTTGATGAACAAAATTTTTAGACCATACCTGAACTTGTTCGTGATAGTATTCATTGATGATATTCTGGTGTATTCCCGCTCAGAGGCAGATCACCAGGATCATCTACGAGCAGTGCTCCAGATCCTCAGAGATCGCCAGCTATATGCAAAATTCTCTAAATGTGAATTTTGGCTGAATTTAGTAGCCTTCTTGGGCCTTATTGTGTCAGATGCTGGTATACATGTAGATATGCAGAAGATAGAGGCAGTCAAAACGTGTCCTAGACCTACCACTCCGACCGAGGTAGTTTCCTGGGGTTAGCCGGGTATTTTACAGGAGGTTCGTGAAAGGATTTTCCATTTTAGCAGCACCTTTAACCAAATTGATGCAGAAGGCAGCAAAATTCCATTGGACTGAGGCATGCGAGCAGAGCTTTTAGGAACTGAAAGATAGATTGACATCAGCACCGGTGTTAGCACTGATAGAAGGAACAGAGGGTTATGTAGTTTATTGTGACGCTTCGGGTGTTGGGTTAGGATGTGTATTGATGCAGCATGGTAAGATAATTGCCTATGCTTCCAGGTAGCTAAGGAAGCATGAGAAGAACTACCCTACCCATGACCTGGAGTTAGCCGCGGTAATTTATGCCTTGAAAATATGGAGACACTACTTGTATGGCGTCCACGTAGATATTTTCACTGATCATAAAAGCTTGCAGTATATTTTCACCCAGAAAGAATTGAATTTACGGCAGTGTCGCTGGTTAGAGCTGTTGAAGGATTGTGATGTGAATATTTTATATCTCCCAGGAAGGGCCAATGTTGTAGAAGATGCCCTTATCCATAAATCCATAGGAAGCTAGGCATATTTATAGCCCAAGTAGCGGGAATTAGGCTGAGAATTGCATCAGCTAGCAAGTTTAGCTGTTTGCATAGTAGAATCAGGAGACAATGGAGCGGTAATCCAAAACACCGCAGTATCATCATTGGTTGTGGAAGTGAAAGAACGATAGTATGAAGATCCTAGTCTGGTTCAGCTCAGAAATAGGGTCCAGCGAGGGAAAGTGACAGATTTCCAGGTAACCAAGGATGGAGTTTTGAGATATAGGGGTCGCCTCTGCGTTCCAGACGTTGCAGGGCTTCGCCAGCAAATTATGGGCGAGGTAAACTATGCACATTACTCTCTCCATCCAGGTTCGACAAAGATGTACCATGATGTAAAGGAGATTTACTGGTGGCCGTGAATGAAAAAGGGGATAACAGAATTCATAGCTCAATGTCCCAATTGCCAACAGGTAAAAGCTGAACATTAGAAACCAGGTGGACTGACCTAGGATATAGCCGTGTCTTTATGGAAATGGGAGGCAGTTAACATGGATTTTGTAGTCGGGTTACCTCGTACCAGGCGTAAATATGATTCTATCTGGGTAATTGACGACAGGTTGACAAAATCGGCTCGCTTTTTGCCAGTAAGGGCTACCTTTTCAGCCGAAGACTATGTTGAGCTGTATATAAAAGAAATAGTTAGATTGCATGGTGTTTCGTTGTCAATTATCTCCAACAGAGAGGCGTAGTTTATAGCTAAGTTTTGGCGATCGTTTCAGAGGGGCCTAGGGACATAGGTTAATCTGAGCACAACCTTCCATCCTCAGACAGACGGGCAGGCAGAACGTACAATCCAGTTGCTCGAGGATATGTTACGAGTGTGTGTGTTAGATTTTGGAGGCAGCTGGGATGAACATTTACCGCTTATTGAATTTGCCTATAATAACAATTATCATTCAGCAATTTAGATGGCACGTTATGAAGCATTGTATGGGCATAAGTGCAGATCTCTAGCTGGTTGGTTTGAGGTAGGAGAATCAGCATTGATTGGGCCAGATATTATTCACCAATCAGAAGAGAAAGTAAAACTTATCAAGGAACGTCTATTGACTTCTCGGAGCCACCAGAAGTCTTATGCTGATGCGCAATGAAGAAACCTAGAATTTAATGTGGGTGACTCGGTATTCCTGAAGGTGTCACCGATGAAGGGGGTGATGAGATTTGGTAAGAAAGGTAAGCACAGCCCGAGGTTTATTGGGACTTATCATATTCTCCAGAGGATAGGCCGGGTGGCATATGAATTGGATTTACCTCCAGAATTAAAATCTGTTCACCCAGTATTTCATGTATCAATGTTGAGGAAGTGTATAGGAGATCCCTACCGGATTGTCCCAGTACAGGACGTTCAAATCATTGAGGAGTTAGCCTATGAAGAAGCTCCAATAGCCATACTAGATCGGCAGATCCGCAGATTAAGAACTAAAGATGTTGCTTCTGTTAAAGTGTTATGGTGAAATAAGAATCGAGAGGAGATGACTTGGGAGGTAGAAGATGATATGAAAACAAAATATCCTTAGTTATTTCAGATCTAGTCAGATTGTGCAGCTGAAGGTATGTTGATGTTATTGTTGTTTCTTGAGTTGTATTATATACATGTATATGTGAAGTAATTGATTTCAGTTTATCGTGAAATGAATGCCATTGTATTGTGTGGAGTACCTGTATTGGACTTTTCTGTGTTTCAAGGTTTTTGGATAGTCCATATTACAGGGGAGACTCTGTTGGATTTTTTTTCCAGAATAAGTAATTGCAAGTTAAATTTCTTGCAAGCAGAAGCTAACATTCGAGGACGAATGTTCTTAAGAGGGGAGGATGTTACACCTCATAAGTTTCTAGAATTTAGTTGGCCTATTCGCATGTTGGTTGAGAGTTTTAGAGTGTCATACGTGCGAGGAAACGGGCCCGGGGAAAGGCTGAACAAGTGCAAAGTTGGGATTTTGCGAGAAGAGGCCAAACCAAGCTGCCAGAGGGGCAAAGTGGCATGGAGCCAAAACGTGGCACAAAGCCAAAACAATGCATTAGAAAACGTGCCACGTTGCCTTGCATCCGGCTCTAAGTATATATAGGCCTCACCCTTAAACGTTATGTCATTTTCCATTATATATCGATCAAAACAGAGGAAGGATGAAGGGTTGTATAATTTTCATCCGATTACGTCGCTAAACACCATCAAAATCAAAATTAACTTCGGGTATCGAAGTATAAGGCTGTAGGGAGCATATCTACGGAGTTAGTTTCATGAGATTCGCTCGCCCACCGAGCCAAAGTTGTTGGAATTGCTCCAAACTAGTGTTAATACAATCCCAGGCTTAAAGTAAGTATTTCTCCCTTCTAGATTCTCGAGAAATTATGAGTTCTCGATCATCTTTCGATAAGTTAAAGAATAGTCAGTATATATACATATAAGTTATTGTTTTCTTCCAATATAGTAATGAAGTTAGCTCTATTCTTCTGTTAATGTGATTACAGTTGGGAAGAACAGCTGAATACTAGCCGAACCTCGCTAGTTAATCGATAAATAGCGAACAAGGTATGTTAAGGCAGTCTCTCTCGACAAGTTAGTTTGTTCAGTATAGTAATCCAATATGAATCCTAGTAAAGTATTTCAGAAATATTTTATCATGTTCAGTATGTTATCATATATAGTTGTTGTTATCAGCTGAGACCTATATTTGTATTGTTTTGGGTTGGATTACCTATATAGCTTCCGTGACCACCCCAGGGTTAATAGTTGTGTTGACTCGTCCTCCAGAGGGCGAGGATATGTCGCTCTACAGAGCGGCATGCCCTCCACAAGGGACCAAGATGGGGATCCAACTCCTCATATTTTATTGTGGTTGGCCTATACACACCCCCGCCGAGCGCTTGCGCCCGGGGTGTGGATTTCAGGAGTCCTCCGGACTCAGGCACAACTATAGTCAGGGTCCTAGCAGGCCCAAGTTGCATACCCAGGGGATCGGCAGGATGCTTATAGCAAGTAGTTGATGTAGTATGACCTGGATAGGAGTAAATAGAATGAGGTGTACTCACTAGGGCTAATGGG
This sequence comes from Datura wrightii, assembly GCA_035772735.1. Classification (NCBI taxonomy): domain Eukaryota; kingdom Viridiplantae; phylum Streptophyta; class Magnoliopsida; order Solanales; family Solanaceae; genus Datura; species Datura wrightii. The sequence goes on along the minus strand of JASDFA010000010.1, from coordinate 76,429,849 downwards.
GACCCAGGTGGGTTGTTCTGTGTTGATTGCACCTTCCGGCTTATGGGGGCCAGGTAAGGTTTATGTACGCTGCTTTAGTTACTGATAGTTAGACAGTAGGACGCCTCATTGTCAGGTAGCACTCCTACTCTACTCATTGTAGTTATGTTTAGCCTTGATTCCATTATTTCAGTCCGTTTCCTTTACTTCAGCTATGGTCAGCTTTATTTCTCACTTTTAGTCATTTACAGTTATTGCTTTACATACCTAGTACCTATGGTACTAACACCCTCTTTTAGGGTGTTGCATTACTTGCCTGTAGGTACACACAGACGAGGAGCGGATCCCTCGTAGTTCTAGTCAGCTGTACAGGGCCTTCAGCTCCTATCTTATGGAGCTTGAGTGATAGACATTTACTTCCTTTTTTGTAGAGTATGGGTAGGCCGGGGCCCTTTCCCGACCATCTTATTACTCCTAGAGGCTTGCAGATTGTATTATTTCCCTACGATTAGTGATGTTGGCCGTGTGGGGCCATATGTGTTGTAGATTATGTGTGTTGGCTGTGTGGGACCTTGTTTAGCTGTTGATTGATGACCTTGTTGGTCATAGTTTAGATTAGCACCTGATTTTGCTTTTCAACTATAACTAGATATCATGGTGGCTTGTCGGCCGGGGTTGTATTTACAGCAATTGTATAGCCCATTATTTTCTTGATTCCAGAGTTAGTGTCAGCTCTGCACCAGAGGTGCTTAGGCTCAGTTAACTCAGCAGTTCAGATCTTAGTAGGACACTAGGTGCCAGTCATGCCTCCCAAGGCGGGGCGTGACACCTACTCTATGAATTATTACTTAAAATTTATCAAAAACTCATGGGGTTTTGAATTTGGTTTACTTAAACTCTAATAATTTGATTATGGATTTTGTGACTTTAAAATCTTATTATAATTTATGGGTTTTAATCAGTTTTTTTAAAAAATTTTAAATCATTTATAATTTCATTGATTTCGAGTTCTATGTGATTAAGCCTAATTATGCATGCCCCATGATGAATCGATTTAAGATTTATTCTTCCATTGATGTTCTTGACAAGCCCAACATGAATTATGATTTAAATTATGAATTTATTATGTTATCTATTATGATCTTATGAAATTCAAGCTATATACATGATCTACAAGTATGTATGAATCTTGTTAATGATGAATTATGTTTTTGGCTGACTCACGGGCCTTATGTCATGGTTAGTTGACGTATTTACAAGTATTATGATTATCATGATTTAACAAGCCCATGAACTCATGTATGTATTATTATGAGCACTATATATATTTTGGGAGTAGTATCGAACACCGAGTAGGTTCGTGGCTTGGGTTAAGCTCCGAATCTCATGAACTACGTTCCACTGTAGGTATGTTGGGACCCTTTTCATATAGTCCCTGGACCAAATAGACCTTTTTATGGTGATATCACACTTTCATGCTTCTACCCTTGGGAAAGTACAGACACCCTCCCGACTAGGGTTACAAGTCGGGCTTCATGTGTTCTAATATGGGGTATGTCGGTTAAGAGAATCTCCCACTGTTCCTTATGATTTATGCATGTTATGATTATGTATGTTGGCTCAATTAATAATAGGTAAAGCTCTTTACTTATGATTATGATTATGTTTATGTTACAAATGTTTTGAAAATCTTGAGTCGTATGATATGTTAAGATGACTTACGATACGAGCATGATGTCCTACTCTCATGATCATTTATGAATTTTATACATATTTTAAATGTCTGTTTTACTTACCTTGAATGCTCAGTACATTCCACGTACTGACCACATACTTTCTATGTTGTATCATTTCATGATACAGGTCCTAGTTCTTAGGCTCATCCTCACCCGTAGATAGTTTCAGATTTGCTCTCAGTGCACTTGGTGAGTACTCATGTTTCGAGGGTTGTATGTTCATACTCTATGTTCTTTTAGTTTATGGATGTTGGGTTAGTTGGGGAGTTGTCCCATCAACCTGTCCTTCATGATTAGAGGCTTAACATACTACAAATTGTATTCATCCATATTGTATAAGTCTTGCATCGCTTTTCCCTTTGTCTATGTCATGATTACGTTCTTTTATGTTAAGTCTTCCACTCATGTGATTGAATTAGATGTATGCTTATGCCATGGGTCGACTTAGGGTCTCCCGGGGCTCCTTTTCCCATGTCTACGATCCGGGTGTATGTTTGGGTCGTGACATATGGAGTCCCATTGTCCATCATCTTAGATTGGGGTACTCAGTTCACCTCTCAATTTTGGAGATCATTTCAGAGGGGCCTTGGTACTCAGGTGAAGCTTAACACAACTTTCACCCACAGACAGATGGTCACGCTGATCAGACCATTCACACTCTTGAGGAAATATTGAGAGCATACGTGATTGATTTGAAGGGTGGTTGGGATGATCACTTTCCTCTCATATAGATTGCCTACAATAACAGCTATCACTCTAGTATCCAGATGGCTCTATTTGAGGCTCTTTATGGGCGTAGGTGTAGATCGCCTATTGGATGATTTGATGTAGGTGAGACTATGTTGATAAGGCTAGATTCAGTTCACGAGGCTATGGAGAAAGCTCAGTTCATCAGAGGGAGGCTGAAAACAACTCAGAGTCATCAGAAATCTTACGCAGATATTGGAGGAGAGAGCTTAAGTTTGAAGTCAATCATTAGGTGTTTCTAAAGGTGTCCCCCATGAAGGGATTTGTGAGGTTCTATAAGAAAGGCAAGCTTAGTCCCTGATATGTTGGTCCTTATAGGATTCCCAAGTAAGTTGGCAAGGTGGCATATGAGTTAGAGCTACCAGCAGAGCTACATTTGGTGCATCCAGTTTTTCATGTATCTTAGCTGAAGAAGTGCATGGTGACCCAGCCTTAGTTGTTCCAATAGAGAGAATTAGTGTGAAAGATAGACTTACCTATGAGAATGTTGATGTCGCCCAAATTACACCTCGCAATTGAGATATAAAGAGCTCGATTGTCAAATATAGAACCCAACAAAGGTTGAGGTCGATCCCATAAGAAATATGGTAAGAACTTAAATTAATGCAAATAGCTGTTACTATTGAGTTACTTATTTCCTAAGGGGGAAAGAAATAGAATAACAAACAAAACTGAAACTACTAAATGCTTAGATCAAATTCAGTTTGTTGACTAGGACCGTGTTCCCCAAGACTTCATAACCACAAGGTTTATACACTAGTGATCTATTCCGGTGTTCAACATGCAATATCGGTAATTTAGGTTCACTTAAATAGTTGGTCCCCTATTTAGATGATTATCACCATGCAACTTGGTTCGTATACGGGTGTACTTTTAATTGACCCTTACCCTTAATATCGGATTGGCTATCCCCGGACAAGTTTAAGCTATTAAATGAGGTTTGATAGCCTCAAATCTTTGTTGTTAATCCCTTTTCCCATTCATTAACTCCTTGGTTCGGTAAGTAAGAATAAGGTAAGTCCTAACGTTTGCAATCGTCAAGAATCAATCAAAACGAAAAAAAACAATACATGCATTAAATCTCATTCAAGAATCATTAAGTATTTTACCTATGTGCGCTAATTCATCTTGGTTCCCACAACCCTAGTTATGGGTTTAGCTACTCATGTTTGTATGATCACAATCACAAATTATTGAATAAATTATAATTGCAACTTACAAATTATCGTAGAAGAAAAACCAAGTAGATTGAATAAAACTCCAAAATTGATGAATAAATTTCAATGTTGCTTTCGACCCTCAAATTCAAGAACAAAATTATAAACCTTGTTTCTTGATCCAAGAATAATTACAACACCAAAATCCTACATGAAAAATAATAATAATCTCCTTCTCTATGAAAATAAACCTAAACTATGTATTATAGTTCCAAGAGAACTTTTTCCTAACTAAAATGGGAAACCAGGTTGGCAGTGGCCACGGGCTTGGTGATGATCCGTTTGGGTCCTCTGACGAGTCGTGCCTTGCTAAAAATAGTCTTCCTCATAAATATACCCAGTTTTGGAAACGGGTCACCTAACGACTCGTTGTGCCTGGCCACAAGTCATTAGGCCCCTTGTCATCTAACTCTTTCGAAACTCCAGTGCACCTTACGGTTGGTTCTAGTGATCTGCCAATGAGTCGTTTAGTCAACTAACGACTCATTAAGTCTGTCGTCAATTCCACTGGTTACTTTGGCAAGACTTTCTCTCTCAGTCTTCACGACTTGTTACCAGATGTAATGAGTCGTTCCCACAACCCGTCAGGTACACTGTCTTGAATCTTCAAAATTCATCTTTTTCCGACGCCTCCAGCAATGAGTCGTGCTTCTTGCCAACGACTCGTGAAGTGTCTGGCAGTCACCCTTTCAGTTATTTTCAGCATAAATTTTCCCAATTCACTTTCAAACCTGTTTTCCTGCAACATTAAACACAAAACACATGATGCCTATATAACCATACCCAGAATGTGCATAATTTCTTGGTTTTAAGCGTCGAAAGTGCCGTAAAATCAAGGCACATCAACACCCTCAACTTAGAACTTTTGCATGTCCTCAGGCAGAAACAAAATAAAATAAAATAAAATAAACTACTTTGACGCTTCAATCGAAAAAACTCTAGGAAACTTATGACAGTCACATTCATTCATCAAATCAAAATTTTCTATCCCCTCCCTCATCACATCAACTCAAATCACTATGCATATGCAAAATTTCCAACCATGACACACGGGAATCAAAACATGGCAAAATACTATCACTTGCAACCATGCATATAAGTCCATAACACTAGCCCAGATAATTTGCAGACGATTTTGTTGACCAAATGCTCTCACCTTAAAGAATTCCCAAACTCACACATGTGTATATGATTCATTCGATAAATTTCTCTTGGGACTAGGTAAGATTCACTCGCTCTCACAAAGAAATTCGAACTGTGTGCACACAATACCATAGGCTTGCCTTTACTTTCAATACCTCGATTTTCAAACAAATAACTAGGATCACTATAGGACTTTCTAGGCTTGTAACATAGGCTCGGGCTCGGGTATGGTACATATGGAATTAGTAGCTCAACCCTCCTTGGCACTACACACCTCTTAACTCCATTTTTCACCTTTTTTCCTATTTTCTCCCTTTTTTCCTTTAACTGCTTCTTCTTTTCTTTGCACTTGCAACTACGTATGCGATTTCTCTTTATTCAAGCTTTTATTGATGTTACATTTTTCTTTTCTTTTCTTTTCTTTTCTTTTCTGTCTCTTTGACAACAATTTTTATTTCTTGCTTTTCTTTTCATTATGCATAACACACCCGCTCTTTCCTTTTTCATTTTCCAATTTTCATTCCTCCCAACTGTTCTTAATCACCCCTATAATAGCCACCCTCAACTTAGGCAATTTGCCTGAGTTGAGGTTCACAATGTCCAAAGAGGGACCAGGGCCAAAACAGGTTCATTCTTAATAAAAGCAGGAAGGTAAATTGGTGTGAACAAAAAGAAAGGTCAATTTAAGCTCAAACATTTGGATCAAGGGATTTTTATTCTCTTTTGGTAGGTCTTTTAAGGATAAAGTGGACTTATAAATCAAAACCGGCCTATGATCCTTTCCTAGTTTCCTATCCTCTATCTCAGTATGACAGATCAGGGAAGTTGTAGATTGACACACACAATCGAATTTAGCTATTAAACCTCACTCACACATATCACAGGTCAACGTCATCACTTCTACTAATTGCTAGTTCAGGTACAGTCATGCAATGGTAAACATGTTCACAGTTTCAATGTCATGCAAAGATTCACAAAGGTCATACTTGTCAACTTTCACATACACATATAAAAAAATTTCAGAGGGGTATCAAATTATCAATCAACAAAAATCAAAAATTTAAGCTCCTTGACTTCCTTCAGTTCACCTAACTTTCTTCCGGACACAAACAAACACTAAAAAAATAAAATAAAATCCTAAATGTGCCGGTTCTACTAGATATGGAACACTCGAGGGAAAAGATATCCGGCAAGAAAAATCCTTGGGTTATGTTCAGCAAAAGCATGCATAGGTATCCCTCCCCACCCCCATCAAGAAAAGCATGTGTCGTCCTCGACGCATATATATATCCGACAAAACTAGAGAAAGAGGGAACATACCTGTGCGACCTAGGTGTCAGCTACCTGGTCGGTGGAGGGTGTAGATACGCCTCCAATGTTATCTCCAACATTATCGGCTTGACCCGGTGCATTTTCAGATCCAACAGAGCTCGTTCCTTCTCCACGAGCTCGCTCTGTCTCGGCTCTCTATCAAGCCTCCTCTTTGGATACATGCAATGCTCTCTCCATCTCACTCCGCTCTCATTTTTGCTGACAGAGCAGAGAAGCATCATCTTCAAAACTTGCCTCCTCACGAGGCCTCTTTCCCTAATCATGTGCCACCGGCTCCTCCGTGATAAAGTCAAAAATTAGTGGTAACGCTTCTTCAAACTCGTCGTCTATCACAAGAAGTACCGGTGGAGGTACTGCAGCTACCTGTCGTGCTGCCAAGTACCGCACCTCAAATCTGAGTGCTCCTAGCCCTGAGTACAATTTTGAAAACTCAGGTGCCTGTAACTGTGCATGGCCCTCATCCATTCTCTTCTCAAAATCATCCAATCGGCCATGCATAGAACTAGACAATGTCTCCAACTCTTTCAACACCCACGGCTTTACCTACTCCATCAGAACTTTAACCTGTAGAGCCGTGTATGACTGCTGCTTTTCAGCCTTAGCTAGTCGCCTAGCCATATCAAATAAAAACTCCTGTGAAATAGTAACTAGTCCAACTGTAGTGGCTCGTGGAGGCGCAACTAGTTTTTTGGGGTCTACTGCTATAGATGATGACTCGGGAACATCAACAGGTGTGGCGGTGTCCCCTGCATTATAGCCTCAGGCTGGCTACCTGTCTCTCTTCCCTCCATAGGCTCAGCCGCCAACTCAGTGAACTGTGCTGCATCATTCTGCATCCCGCTGCCAAATGCCTCTGCTAATATGGTCGCTCCAGCAAATGCAGCTGCCTGAGTCCTTGCCCTCGATACCGGGTTTGTGTCATCTCAAATCAACCCAATATTAGTTATCTTCTGGACCACTATTCTCTAGTCAATTGATGGTAGCTCCGTCACCTTTGACTCCTGACAAAGTCTATCAATCTGGCAGGGAAAGGGGATTGTAGTACCATCATTGATTGCCCGCTCTCTAATCTCCTCAGCAATGTACCGCAGGACATTGATTGCATATACCTCCATTATACTTGCCACCAATGATGCTCTATCAGGATAGAGGATGTTATCATTGCTGGTTGGTACCAGCCTGTGCTGCACTAGTGACCACCAAAATTTTGCCTTAAAGTTTAGTGTGGCCTTCTTTATCTGAGACTCTACATCGTGCAGCCATTCAACCAACGCACCTCTCGTAGCAATGATCCGAGATAGCCAAGTGTATTGCCTGATGCGCTCCTAGCTATTCAACTTTTTGGTCTTGACTTTCTTCAACTCATATAGCCTGTGGTCGAACTTGGCAGTGTTCATTGGAGCATGATAATCTGGCCCATACAGCATCTTGGAGATTGTCCTCTCAAAGATATCTACTGGAGTCTCTCGCACCATCACCTGATAAGGCGAGCCTCTTTTTCTAGTCCTGGACCCCTAATGCCAAACGCTGTAATGTGGCCACATAGGCTACATAGAACTCTCTGACTAAGCATAGGCTGCAGCTACCTGATGGCTCGGTCAACCACCCGAACCTGCACTTATCGAACACTGCTTGTAGTTCTGGAAGGTCTTTCATCCCTATCGTGATCAGCCTTGTCTCCTCATATATGCTCCTCTTCAGATTTCCTTTCTCATTTGGAGCAATATTTTTGTTGTATATAGCCCTCATACCATGGACACAACATCTCGGCACGTTCCTTCATTGCTCGTTTAATGTGTCCAAGGTCTCAGTCAGTTCATTATCAGAGTCCCCTCGCTGAGCATGTGAATCTTCAGCTATCTGTGTTTCGCCCAGCTGTGGGGGCCTCGGGAGCAAGTGCAACTGTAACCCCAGTATTATCATCAGTGCGGCTGGGAGGATCCCTCGCCAGTGGAGTTTGAGCATCGATCGAAGCTGTAGGATTTGAATTTTGTTGAGCCCTATCCCTGGTTAACCTCCTCACTAGCTGCTCCTTTGATATGTCATATTCTTTCTCAGAGTCACTTAACTCTTCAGAGGAGGACGGGTCATCATGCAGTCTGTTGTATGATGGTTGACTACGCTCAGGTGTTTGTTTCTTTGTTGGACCTTTCTTCGGGTTACCTCTTGGAGCCATTGTACTTGTGGAAACATTGTTAGTATTCAAGATGAGATGAAAAAAAAACATTTTTGAGCTGGTGCCCAGTGGTCCTGACGAGTGACTAGATGAGTTGTTGCCACTAGCAATGACTCGTGAGGTCCCTCATTGTCACAAGCTAGTATTCCTTCATATTGGGCCAGTGTACTTGACGACTGGTCCCAACGAGTCGTTACCAAAGGCAATGAGTTGTTAGGTCAGTTGTTAGGTACACTACCTTAGTGGTTTAATTTTCCACTCAGGACGAGCTACACAACAAGTCGGTTGGTGAACCAACGACTCGTGATGTAGCTCGTGCTGAAGAGTTTTAGTTCACCCATTCATTCATCTTCATCTATAGCTTACAGTTTTAATTCCATAAGCACAAAACCATCACATTCTCAAACCAACCCCAGTGTATTCAATCGCAATTTCTTTATTTAAACATTCCTAGGGTTTATTCTCATTATGGGGAAAAAATCGAAACACAAACAACATTTTATTAGCCCCTTGCAAGTTCATCAAAATATGGGTCACCAACATTCTTATTTAAATGCAAAATTACTCACAATTTAGTGGGAAATATTACTCACAAGATGCTAGATCAGAGATGGGAGTGCAACCGTGTGTGCGTATGAATGTTGGAGTGCAGCTTAAGGATTGCTTTGATGGGTTTGCGAGACTAAGAAGAAGAGGGAAATTTGAAGTTGGTTGGTTTAAGTTTAGTGGTGAGAATTTGGAAGAGTAAAAGAAATCAGGTGTAATATGTTTAACTTAAAACTTATCCTAATTTGATCCTGGGTCGGGTCGGATGTCAGTTAAGTGAAATACCTGATGACTGACTAAACTAGTCATTAAGTGATGAAATGACTCGTTTTGACCCTTTGTTCTTTAACTTGAGTTTAGAAAACTTACCTGAGACCTACGAGTCAAGAAACGACTCGTGGTGTCACCCAACAAGTCGTGGTCTGAGTCATGGTCCTTGGACTTGTGTAGCTTCAAGACGGGTCACCTAACAACTCGTTTGGTCTCTCACCGATTCTTTGAGTGAGCCATTATCACCCTTTTCCTTTTAATTCTGCCTTTGATACAGTGTACATGATGGAGGACCTCACGATTCGTTTATTGAAGAAACAAATTGTAAAGTCACCTATTGTTCCCCTGTTTTTCTGTAGTTCTCTTCACGATTTGATTGAACGAGTCGTCAGGTCAAATGTCAACTGGTTTTGTGACATTTTGGACCAGAACTGAAGTTCTAGATTTTTTTTCCAACTTCAAATTTTCCATCTTAATCACCTGCACCCATCAACAAACGTAAACACTATATATTTCTCACATTTACAACTTGGGTTGCCTCCCAAGAAGTGCTTGATTTAACGTCATGGCACGACGTGGGTGTTTTGGCTACTCAGTCTTCACTAAAACACCTCCATGGGTTGCCTCCCATGCAGCGCCTAATTTAACAGCATGGCACGACGCAAGTCTCTTGACTACTCAGAATTCGTCAAGTAATTCATCTCCGTCCTCCGGTGCTGAGACAATGTTTAATTCCCTTGGTTGTTTCATGGTATGGCTAATGTTGAAGGTGACCTCTTCTTTGTTCAACCTGAATTTTAACTGGCCTGCCTCCACATCTACTAGGGCCCTACCTGTTGCAAGGAATGGTCTCCCCAAAATGATGGGGACATAAGAATCGACTTCACAGTCCAGAATCACGAAGTCTGCTGGGAATATAAATTTATCCATCTTGACAAGTACATCAAATAAAATCCCCACTGGTTTTTTAACGGTTCTATCAGCCATCAGCAGCAATATAGTAGTCGGTGTGGGGGTTCCCAAGCCTAACTTTTTGAATACTGCTAGCGGCATCAAATTTATGCTAGCTCCCAAGTCACAAAGTGCCCTTGCAAACTCAACATCCCTAATGGTGAAAGATATAGTAAATGCACCTAGGTCTTCCTTCTTCTGAGCTAGGACCCGTGTAGTTATGGCACCATAATGGTGCAAATTATCGAAATGTTTTAAATTTACAGTCCTTTTTCTAGTGACGAGGTCCTTCATGAATTTGGCATATCTGGGCATCTTCTCAAGTGCCTCAACTAATGGGATGTTCACCGACAACTGCTTAAGCATATAGATAAACTTTTGATACTTACCATCTTCGGCTTTCTTCTTCAAATGTTGTGGATAAGGAAGAGGAGGTCTAGGGATCGATGTAAGTTTTTGTTGTGTCTCCTTCTCCTTCCCATGGGCAGCTCCTTGCTTCTTTGCATTACTTGGTGCAAGTTTCACATATGAATCTCCAATCAAAGTTGGATCTTCAAAATCCGCTACACTATCATCATTCATCAATACAGGCTTTTCTGACTCCTTAATTACAACTGGCCTCGGAGGATCAATTAAGGCCTTCCCGCTCCTAGTAGTGACTGTCATGCAATGACTGTCATTTTCTAGATTTTACACTGTGTTGCTGGTAAGTGTGCCTTTCTGCCTTTGATTCATTGTAACAGACATCTGACTCATCTGACGCTCAATCTTCTAGATCGCCATGGCATGTGACTCCACTTTTTGATTTAAACGTGAAATATCAGCACAGAGCTCCTTAAAGTGGTCATCTGTTGTATCTATCTGCTTGAGTACTTTGGAGAGAATTTCCTCAACCCTTGAACCATTGGACTCTAGCTCACGGTTTCTTTGGGGAACATATAGACCACTTCTATAGTTTTTGAACTCCTCACGCTTCTTCCAGTCTCCATTATCTCGGTATTGGCCCCGGTTGTAATTATTATCCTTGTAAAAGTTTCGACCTTGGTTCCCTTGACCTTGATGCCAATATTCTTGGTTAGACCCTTTGGTGTTGGTCCGAAAACCCGCCCTCTGATCATTCAAATAGTTAGCTTCCTCTTCAGACTCAGATTCACATTCATCATTTCTAGGGGTCTTGCTTTGAGAACCCACAACATTCACTTTTTCTACTCTAACTCCCATCAAGTGCTTGGCAAGAAACCCTATAGTGGTCTTTATTTCTGCAATATCTTTATCACGCTCCTCATCTTTTCTCCTCTGTTCTACAGACATACCAACCGCATAAGAACCAGCTGGAATCTCCAACTCTCTAGCGTGCCAAGCTCGGTTGATTATGGTGATCCTATCTAGCAGCTCCGTAGCCTCTGCATAAGTGTGGCTCATAAAGGTTCCTCCAGAGATGGTATCAGCCACCGCCTTGGTGTTGACATTCAGAGACCTATAAAAGATCTCCAATAATGTATCACCCGGAATCCAATGTTTGGCACCCTTTTGAGCTTTTGTTGAAACACAGCCAGGTCTCGTGAAGTGCCTTCGCATTTAATTGTCTGAAGTTATATATTTCATCTTTCAACTACCACGCTTTGGAAAATGGGAAGAACCTTTCAAGAAAAGCTCTCTTAAGTTCTCCCCAAGTAGTGATGGAATCATTCGGCAGCTCAGCCAACCACATTGTTGCCTCACTCCCTAGTGAGAAGGGAAATAATCTCAGTCTGACTGCATCCTGGCTCACTCCCGGTTGTTTATATTCCTTAAATATACCCACTGTCATGCCCTACCTTGGGGGGTTATGACTGGCACCCGGTGCCCTACTAGGACCTGAACTACTAGACTACTGAGCCTAAGCACTTCTGGTGCCTGGCTGGCTCTAACTCTGATTCAATCAATGGGCTATATAACGGTTGTAAATACAGCCTCCGACCGACTAGGCCTATAGCCACCTGTAAGAAGAAAATAGCTAACCAGAACAACAGTAGTATGAAGGAACCTACGCGGGCCAACAAGGCCACCATGCTGTCTAGTTACTTCTGAATCAAGGAGATAGGTGTTAAATTTCTACGTGACCGACAAGGTCACCACTACCAACTGAATAGGGCCCCACACGGCCATCATAAACAACTAAAACATACACACGGCCTCACACGATCGGTACAGCTAACCACAGGGAATATACAATCTGCAAACCTTTAAGAATACTGATAATATGGTCGGGACAGGGCCTCGGCCTACCCATACTGTACAACAAAAGAAAAGGGATAAACCTCTAGCTATCTAGCTCCGGATGACTGGAGCTGATGACTCTATGTGCTGGTTGGAATCACGAGGGATCCGCTCCTCATCTATGAGTACTTGCAGGCAAGTAATGCAGTGCCCCAAACGGGCGTCAGTACCCCTGGTACTGAGTATGTAAAGCAACAACTGGAAAATAACTGGAGATAAGAAATATAACTAACAGAACTGAAATAGACTGTAACTAACTGAAAGTATGAGTTCAAGACTGCCCGCAACTATGCTGAAAGGAGTAGGAGTCATACTTGGAAGTGTAGCGCTCTACTATCGATCTACTCATATCTAACGTAACATGACATAATATAACATAACATAACATAGCATAGCACACATAAACCTTACCCGGCCCCGATAAGCCGGGAGGTACAACCAACACGTAATCTATACCCCTACCCTCGTCATCCCATCTCCCCTAATAACTATAAGCATCCTGCCAGTCCCTGGGTATTCATTTGGGCTCGCTGAGCCCCTGACTATAACTGTACCCGAGTCTGGAGGACTCCTAAATCAACACCCCGGGCGTACCCGCTCGACGGGGGTGTATAAAATCGACCAAGGCAAAATATTGGGAAATTGGCATCCCATCTTCGCCCCCTAGGGGACGGCATGCCACTCCATAGAGCGATGTATCCTCGCCCTCTGGCGGACGAGTCGATACAGCTATTAACCCTGGGGTGGTCATTAATGCTAGGTAATCCAGCCCAAAATAATACAGTCAGGTCTCAACTAGTAATACTAACTGCGTATACTACATGCTAAAACTAATGATCATATTATGGATGTATTTAAGCGAAACTAATAATAGTAATGTGTATACCTAATTCATACTGAAACTGATAATGGTATATATATAATTTTCTGTCATACTGTGCTGAATCAGATACTGAACAAGATATAATATTTCTACTAAGAATCATGCTGTATAACCGTGTTTCATGGTAAACATTATTTACTATTTATAACATGCTTTCTAACTTCATTTTAAGCTACTATTCTATTTCTGAAATACTTTACGGGAACTTAAATCACTTTACTAATCGGCTGAACACGATAATATCCTGACATACTTTACTAAATTACATACTGGGCATGTTGTACTGTTTCTGACACTTTCTACTAGAATTTATATCGTGCTAGTAAGTTTCACACTATACATGACATGGTCTTGCTAATATCATACTAAAATTCATACTAAACATAATATGTGGCTTCTGAAACATTCTACTGGCACTTGAACTATTTTACTATACCAGGACTACTAGTTTGCAGAAGAATTTGGAGCAATTCCACTTACCTTAGATCGGTAGGACGAAGATTCGCCGACCGAATTTCACGAAACTAACTCCGCAGGAATGCTCCCGGCAGCTTAATGCTTCACCACCCAAGATTAATTCAACTTTGGACCCCGTTTAATAGCGTAAACGGAAGAAATTTCATCAAATTACTTCGTCCTCTCTATTTTCTGTTTGTTCACTGGAAAATTATGATAATTATTCTAAAAAAATGAAGTGGGGGTTTATATAGTTGGGCCTGGACAGGGCCTCCATGACACGCCGCCATCGCGGAGGCCCTCCCTCCGTGGCACGCTGCCATCGCGGAGGGGTTCTGCCCCGGCTTCTCCCGCGGTGGTTCGATGAAATGTTCGTCCAGTCTTCCCCCAGTCCTTTTCCTAGAATGTATGACATTCTAAAACTCTTAACCAACATGCGAATAGGCCATCTACATGTTGAGAATTTACGGGGTGTAACATCCTCCCCTCCTTAAGAACATTCATCCCCGAATGTAAATTTCTACTTATAGGGGTCTTAACTGACTCAACTTACTTTTATAAAAAAAAATTTCGGCAGAGTTTCCCCTGTAATATGGACTATCTCAAAAACCTGAAATGCAGAAAAGTCCAATACAGGTACTCCACACAATACTATAGCATTCATCACGTAAAAGACTAGAGTCGACTATCTCATTTAAACATATATTACAAGGCATTTCATATAATAACAATACTAACATACCTCTTGACTAACTAGGCTTGAAACAAGTGAGGATATCTGATTTTCATATCCTCCTCTATTTCCCAAGTCATCTCTTCTTAGTTCCTGTTACGCTACAGTACCTTGACAGAAGCAATATCTTTAGTCCTCAATCTACGAATCTGTCTGTCTAGTATGGCTACTTGAACCTCTTCATAGGCTAGCTCTTCCGTAACCTGGACATCCTGGACTGGGACAACTCTGGAGGGGTCTCCTATGTACTTCCTCAACATAGACACATGGAAAACTAGATGAACAGACTCTAACTCTAGAGGCAAATTCAACTCGTATGCCACTTGGCCTATTCTTCGGTGGATCTGATAAGGCCCAACAAATCTCGGGCTGAGCTTACCTTTCTTGGCGAATCTCATCACCTCTTTCATCGGAGAAACTTTCAAAAACACCCAGTCATTCACATTAAATTCCAAGTTTCTACGTCGCACATCAGTATACTATTTCTGGCAGCTCTGAGCAGTCAGTAGGTGTTCTCTGATAAGCTTTACCTTCTCCTCTAACTGATGAATAATATCTGGCCCAATCAGCGCTGACTCTCCTACTTCAAACCAGCCAACTGGCGACCTACATTTTCGCCCATACAATGCCTCAAAGGGCGCCATCTGGATAGCTGAGTGGTAACTATTATTATAAGCAAACTCAATCAACGGTAAATGCCCATCCCAGCCACCTACAAAGTCTAACACACACGCCCATAGCATATCCTTGAGCGTCTGAATAGTGCGTTCCGCCTGTCCATCTGTTTGAGGGTGGAATGTTGTACTCAAAATAATTTGTGTCCCCAGACCTCTCTGAAATGACTGCCAAAATATAGTTGTAAATTGTGCTCCTCTGTCAGAGATAATAGATATTGGAACACCGTGTAATCTAACTATTTCTCTAATATATAATTCGGTGTAATCTTCGGTAGAGAAAGTAGCTTTTACTGGCGGGAAATGGGCTGATTTCGTCAGTCTGTCAACAATTACCCAAATTGAACCATGTCTATGCCTGGTACGGGGTAATCCTACTACAAAGTCCATGTTTACTACTTCCCACTTCCAAAGAGGCACAGTTATGTCCTGAGTCAATCCACCGGGTTTCTGGTGTTCATCTTTTACTTGCTGGTAGTTAGGACACTGGGCTACAAATTCTGCTATTTCCCTCTTCATACCTAGCCACCAGTAGATTTCTTTGATATCGTGGTATATTTTCGTGTCACCTGGGTGGAGAGAATAGCAGGCGTAATGTACCTCACTCATAATCTGCTGGCGAAGCCCTGAAACATCTGGAACACAAAGGCGGCCTTTACATCGCAACACTTCATCCTCAATTATCTGAAAATCTGGTGCTTTCCCTTGCTGAACTCTGTCTTTAAGCTGAACTAGGTCAAGATCTTCATACTGCCATCCCTTTACCTCCACAACTAATGACGACACTGCGGTGTTCTGAATTACCGCTCTGTTGTTCTCTGTTTCTGCTACACGAACAGCTAAACTGGCTAATTGGTGTATTTCTCTGGCCAACTCCCACTGCTCGGGCTGCAAGTACGCCAAACTCCCCATAAATTTACGGCTGAGAGCATCTGCTACTACGTTGGCTCTTCCTGGATGGTACAGAATATTTACATCATAATCTTTCAGCAATTCCAACCAGCGAAGCTACCGTAAATTCAACTCTCTCTGGGTGAAGATATACTGCAGGCTCTTATGGTCGGTGAAAATATCCACATGAACGACGTACAAGTAATGTCTCCATATCTTTAGGGCGTGGAACACGGCAGCTAATTCCAGGTCATGGGTAGGATAATTCTTTTCTTGTTTCCTCAGTTGTCTGGAAGCATAAGCAATCACTTTACCGTGCTGCATCAACACACATCCTAACCCAGTACCCGAAGCATCACAATAAACTGCATAACCCTCTATACCTTATGGCAATGCTAATACTGGGCAGAGGTCAACCTTTCTTTCAATTCCTGGAAGCTCTACTCACATGCCTCCGTCCACTGAAACTTTACTGCTTTTTGTGTCAGCTTAGTCAGAGGTGCCGCTATGGTGGAAAATCCTTCAACAAATCTTCTATAGTACCCTGCCAATCCCAGAAAACTGCGGACTTCGGCCAGAGTGGTAGGTATAGGCCATGTTTTTACTGCTTCTATTTTCTACATGTCTACCTATATACCAGCATCCGACACAATATGCCCTAAGAAAGCTACTGAGTTTAACCAGAATTCACATTTACAAAACTTGGCATACAGTTGATGGTCCCTGAGAATCTGGAGCACTGTCCGCAAATGATGCTGGTGGTCAGCCTCTGAGCGAGAATACACCAGAATGTCGTCAATAAACACTATGACGAACAGTTCCAGGAATGGTCTGAAGATGCTGTTCATCAATTTCATAAATAATACTGGGGCATTCGTCAGTCCAAAGGACATAACTAGAAATTCAAAATGGTTGTATCTGGTCCAGAAAGTAGTCTTTAGAATGTCCCTTTCACGAACTCGAACCTGATGTATCCGGACTGTATGTCAATCTTGGAGAAATATCTGGCCCCCTGTAACTGATCAAACGAATCATCTATTCTGGGAAGCGGATACTTATTCTTGACTGTAACCTTATTCAACTGCCGGTAGTCTATACACATGCGGAGTGAGCCGTCCTTCTTTCCCACAAATAGAACTGGCGCACCCCAAGGTGAAGTACTCGGCCTGATAAGGCCCTTATCTAACAGTCTTTCAGCTGCTCCTTTAATTCTCTGAGTTCAGCAGGAGCCATATGATACGGAGGAATTGATATGGGCTGAGTTCCTGGTAATAAATCAATTGCAAAATCTATTTCCCTTTCTAGGGGAATACCAGGTAACTCATCTGGAAATACATCTGGGAATTCATTCACCACTGGAACGGACTAGAGAGTCAAAGGCTCTACTCGAACACCCTGAACTCTGAAAATGTGGTAAAAATGCACCCCTTAGCTATCAACTTCCTCGCCTGAAGGTAGGAAATAAACCTACCTTTTGGCGTAATTGTACTGCCCTTCCACTCTCATACTGTCTCCCCTGGAAAGTGGAATCGGACTGTCTTGATCCAGCATTCTACATTTACATAGCGTGGAGCCAACCAATCTATACCTATAATGGCATCGAAATCGACCATTTCTAATTCTACCAGATCTACTATGGTCTGACGATCAGCAACCTCTACTGTACACTCGCGATAGACTTTTCTGGCTATAATGGAGTCACTGATGGGGGTGGATACTGAAAAGGGTTGTTGAAGCAACTCTGGTGCAAGACTAAACTTTCTAGCCACAAATGGAGTAATGTAAGTCAAAGTAGATCCTGGATCAATCAATACATAAGCAGGGTATGAGCAGATAGTCATTATACCTATCACAACATCAGGTGACGCTTCTGAATCCTACCTCCCTAGTAAGGCATACATGCAGCTTGGTCCAGCACCTACACTGGAGGCCCCTGATTTGCCCCAGCCCCTACCTGCTGAAACTGAGGGCCTGCACCCTACCGAGGATACTGAGGCTCATGACCCTGCGGAAGCCCTATCCTGTCTATTACTGTTGTCCTGACCTCTGGCTGGACAATCTCTCATCAGATGACCTTTTTGGCCAAAAATATAACATCTGGTGGAGCCATACCTGCATATTCTAGAATGGCGTCGACTGCATATAGGGACAAAGTGGTAGGGTATACCTACTCTGCTCCGCCCTTCTCTGTAGTGGTGAATCTACAGTCTGCGAGCCTCTTCCAGTCTCTGACTGCCCCCTGCGGCTAAATCTGCCCCTCTGCGGCTGTGGTGGAGGCGGGGGTCTGGGCATCCTATCTAACAATCATGGCCTGGGTCCTCCCCGAGCATCCCTTTGTAACTCAACTGGCCTATCCCTGTGGCACTATTCCTGACTGGTCCTCCTGATCTTCCGCTGCCACTGCCTGATGCCCTCAATATTCTAGGCGAATGCTTTAACTCGGGCAATATCTATGTCCTCCCGCAGTGTAGCCGTAATACAAGTCTCAACATATTCTGGATTTAACCCCATGATGAAGCGGTGTACCCTAGATGCCATGGTATCAACAAAAGATGGTGCATACCGGGCCAAAGAATAAAAACTACAAGGCGTATTCCCGAACACTCATGGCCCCCTGCTCTAAATGTAAAAACTGATCCACCCGAGCCTGTCGAATCTCCCATGGAAAATAGTGATCTAGAAAAGCTCCTGAGAAGCTGGACCAAGTCGGAGGGGAAACATCTCTCCCTCGGGACCTTTCCCAACTCTCATACAACAACACGGCGATATCCCGTAAATGAAATGCTGCCAATTCAATCGATTCTATAGGCGTGGCATGCATAACCCTGAAAATTCTCTACATCTGATCTAGAAAATCCTGAGGGTCCTCTGTCCAGTCCGTACCTGTAAACTATGGGGGATTCAGAGCCAAAAATTCCTGGACCCTCGAACTACCGAGCCCTCCTAATGACTCTGCAACTGTAGACGGCATCGGCTGATGCTGAGCAGCCATCATTTGTGCTAACATGACTACCGCACTCCTGACTTCCTGGTCGAAAGGTATCGGTATAGAGACTGTTGGAGGTGGTGTCGCCCCAAGTGGCTCCTGATGTGGTGGAGACTGCTGAGAAGGTTGGGACGATGCCTCGGTATTGTCCTCTGATCGGTCTATTTCCAAACGAGGGTGAGGCATCCTGCTAGTGCCTTCCCCTATTGCAATGTCCAATCTCCGGCCTGTGATAGGATGTCGCTGGTCAGAAATTATCTGTAACTAAAGAATATAGTAAGCTCTAGGGAGGCAACCCTATACTGTACTGCTCTACAACATGACTGAATAAGAATAAAAAGCAACCATTCTATCATGCCTTGCTGCCTCCTGCCTATAGTATGTGGTGCACAACACATCCATAGGCAAGACTCTATTTAGCACGACTTGTAGACTCCCTGAGATACGACCTGCTCTGATACCAAGTTTGTCACGCCCCGCCTTGGGGGGTATGACTGGCACCTGGTGCCCTACTAGGACCTGAACTGCTAGACTGCTGAGCCTAAGCACTTCTGGTGCCTGGCTGGCTCTAACTCCGATTCATGGAATCAACGGGCTATATAACGGCTGTAAATACCGCCTCCGGCTGACTAGGCCTATAGCCACCTGTAAGAAGACAATAGCAAACCAAAACAATAGTAGTATGAAGGAACCTACGCGGGCCGACAAGGCCATCATGCCGTCTAGTTACTTCTGAATCAAGAAGTGAGGTGCTAAATTTCTACGTGACCGACAAGGTCACCACTACCAACTGAATGGGGCACCACACGGCCTCACACGACCGGTACAGCTAACCACAGGGAATATACAATCTGCAAGCCTCTAAGAATACTGATAATATGGTCGGGATAGGGCCCCAGCCTACCCATACTGTACAACAAAAGAAAAGGGATAAACATCTAGCTATCTAGCTCCAGATGACTGGAGATGATGACTCTATGTGCTGGCTGAAATCATGAGGGATCGGATCCTCGTCTATGAGTACCTGCAGGCAAGTAATGCAGCGCCCCAAACGGGCGTCAGTACCGCTGGTACTAGTATGTAAAGCAACAATGGAGAATAACTGGAGACAAGCAATATAACTGATAGAACTGAAATAGACTGTAACTAATTGAAAGTATGAGTTCAAGACTGCCCGCAACTATGCTGAAAGGAGTAGGAGTCATACCTGGAAGTGTAGCACTCTACTGTCGATCTACTCATATCTAACATAACATGGTATAATATAACATAACATAACATAGCATAGCACACATAAACCTTACCCGGCCCCCATAAGCCAGGAGGTACAACCAACACGCTATCTATACCCCTACCCCAGTCATCCTATCTCCCCTAATAACTATAAGCATCCTGCCGGTCCCCCGGGTATGCATTTGGGCCTGCTGAGCCCCTGACTATAACTGTACCTGAGTCCGGAGGACTCCTAAATCAACACCCCGGGCGTACCCGCTCGACATGGGTGTATAAAAGCCGACCAAGGCAAAATATGGGGAAACTGGCATCTCATCTTCGCCCCCTACGGGATGGCATGCCACTCCGTAGAGCGACGTATCCTCTCCCTCTGGCGGACGAGTCGAAAACTCTTAACCAACATGCCAATAGGCCATCTATATGTCGAGAATTTATGGGGTATAACACCCACAAAATTTGGCAAGTGAGTGTGGGCATCATTGGGTGCATGACCCACAAATATTCCCTTCATATTGAGCAGTTGGATCATTGCACTAGTAATATCAAACTTTTCCCCAGCAGGCAAAAGAGGAGGGACTATAGCTCCAGTGGCACCGTATTCGTCTATATCGGCATCATCCTCCTTATCAAAATACCGATGTCTCTGGTGTTTTGGACCTTTGTGTCGTCTAGCTCGCTCTGCTTCTACAGCTAGACATTTCTCTTCAGCAACTCTAGCTACCTCATGATCTCTAGCTCGAGCTTGTTCTTCAGCCAACATTCTTGCTGTCGCTTGGTCCACGGTTTCCTGCTCTTGGATGTTGGTCGTTCTTCTCAGGTTTCTTAACGTCTGCTCAAGTTCGTGATCAATTAGAACCAGGGGATTTCCTTGGCTTCTAGATTGAGCATGCACAAACCTAAGATCTGTTAAGCAACCGAAACAATAAAAGAGAAAATAAAAAAGAAATAAGAACCAATAGTAAGGCAAACACAATTAACAAAAGCCTTAGACGTATTCCCCAGTAACGATGCCAAAATTTGATGTCTCCCAAATTACACCTTTCAATTGAGATATAAAGCGATCGATTTTCAAATATATAACCCAACAAAGGTTGAGGTCAATTCCATAGGAAATATGGTAAGAACTTAAGTTAATGCGAACAACTGTTACTATTGAGTTACTTATTTCCTAAGGGGGAAAGAAATAGAATAATAAACAAAAGTGAAACTACTGAATACTTAGATCAAATTCAGTTTGTATTAAATTAATGACCTGACTAGGACCGTGTTCCCCAATACTTCATAACCACAAGGCTTATACACTAGTGATCTATTCCGGTGTTCAACATGCAATATCAGTAAGTTAGGTTCACGTAAATGGTTGGTCCCCTATTTAGATATTATCACCATGCAACTTGGTTCGTATACGGGTGTACTTTTAATTGACCCTTACCCTTAATATCGGATTGGCTATCCCCAGACAAGTTCAAGCTATTAGCTTAGGGTTGATAGCCTCAAATCTCCGTTGTTAATCCTTTTTCCCATTCATTACCTCCTTGGTCCGGTAAGTAAGAATAAGGCAAGTCCTAACATTTGCAACCGTCAAGAATCAATCAAAACAAAAGAAAAAACAATACATGCATTAAATCTCATTCAAGAATCACTAAGTATTTTACCTATGTGTGTTAATTCATCTTGGTTCCCATAACCCTAGTTATGGGTTTAGCTACTCATGTTTGTATGATCACAATCACAAATTATTGAATAAATCATAATTGCAATTTATTGTAATATCGTAGAAGAAAAACCAAGTAGATTGAATAAAACTCCAAAATTGATGAATAAATTTCAATGTTGCTTACGACCCTCAAATTCAAGAACAAAATTGTAAACCTTGTTTCTTGATCCAAGAATAATAGTACAACACCAAAATCCTACTTGAAAAATAATAATAATCTCCTTCTCTACGAAAATAAACCTAAACTATGTATTTATAGTTCCAAGAAAACCTTTTCCTAACTAAAACTGGAAACCAGGTCGGCAGTGGCCATGGGCTTGGTGACAATTCGTTGGGTCCTCTGATGAGTCAAGCCTTGCTAAAAATAGTCGTCCTCAGCAATATACCCAGTTGTGGCAACGGGTCACCTAATGACTGATTGTGCCTGGGCATGAGTCGTTAGGCCCCTCGTGGTCTAACTCTTTTAAAACACCAGTGCACCTTATGGTTGGTTCCATGATCTGCCAATGAGTCATTTAGTCAACTAACGACTCGTTAAGTCTGTCGTCAATTCCACTGGTTGCTTTGGCAAGACTTTCTCTCACAATCTTCAGGACTGACGTCACGACTCATTACCAGATGTAACGAGTCATTCCCTCAACCCTTCAGGTACACTTTCTTGCATCTTTAAAATTCATCTTTTGCCCACGCCTTCAGCAACGAGTCATGCTTCTTGCCAACGACTCATGAAGTTCCTGCCAGTCACCCTTTCAGTTATTTTCAGCATAAATTTTCCCAGTTCACTTTCGAACCTTTTTTCCTGCAACATTAAACACAAAACACATTATACCTATATAAACATACCCAGAATGTGCATAATTTCTTGGTTTTAAGCGTCGAAAATGCTGTAAAATCAGGACACATCAAAGGTTCCAGTTAAGATACTTGATTGTCAGGTTCGAAAGTTGAGGAAAAAGGAAGTATCTTTAGTGAAGGTTTTGTGGAGAAATCAGCTTGTTGAGGGAGTTACGTGGGAAGTCGAAGCAGATAGGATGGCTAGATACCCGCATCTTTTCCCTTCTGACTCAGTTCCGGCATGAGGTACTAGTTTCATATTTAGTACTCTATTTAGTTTCATATCAATTTCATGTCTCTAAGTTCTTTTCAGGTCATAGCATGCATGTATGTTTCATGAATTTAGTTCAGTCATGTATGTCAGTTCGAAACCAGTGACTTTGTTAGTTTTCAGCTATGGTTGTTTAGTTTTTGGATTGCAACTCTTTCCTCAGCCTTCTAGTATTTTTAATCTACATTCAAAGACGAATGTTCCCAAGGGGTATATGACGTAACATCCCAAAAATCACTAAGACCAGACCCGAGGGTTGAAAAGGAGAAAAGCAGGAAGATCTGCACTTGGTCACAGAACGAGTTATCTAGTGACTCGTCAAGTGACTAGACGAGTTGTTGCGTGGCTCGTTAGGCATGCAAAAGTGGGTAAAGATGTTGGTTTCAGGATACCTAATGCATGGGATGATTAGTCATTAAGTATCCCCATGATTCATTTAGTCAACGGTTAAGTGTGTAATGATGCAGAAAATGTGGATTTCAAGGATACTTCACCGATTGAGGAATGAGTTGTTAAGTCCCCCGATGACCCATTAAGTGTCTTGTTGACTGAAAAAGATCAGGAGAATGGAGGAGAGGTTTCCAGTGGCAATGGGTCAGGGGACAACTCATCAAGTGTCTTGACGAGTTATCCAGTCCTTCATTGGGTCTGGCAGTGTGACTTTTTCTTGTCAAATCATTAAGGGTGTTTTCATAATAGTTAAGTTCATAACTTCTAAACTAATTCATTTTGAAAATCAAAAGGGTTATTTTTAGAGGGTTTTATTCATTCCTAACCCTCATTCTACTCTTAACACTCCAAATTGAAGATCAAATCCTCTCAACACCTCCTAGGGTTCTTCATCACCTTCTTCCTCAAATTCTCTTGGGTCTTAAGTAAAGTGGTATATTATTCAAGCCCAGGTATGTAGGATTATGAATGGGGGAAGATCTTCCACCCTCATGCCTAATTTCATCCCAATTCTATGATTCAAGTCTCTAAGTATGTCAAATTTAATTCTTGGATTTTTACCCAATTTTCATGAAATATTCCATGCTTTCTCTATAGGTATAAACACTTGATGTTTTGATTGATGTTCCATGACTGTTAGGGCAATTTAAATCTCAATTTACTTATTAACTCATGATTTCAATGTTTAAGAAGGTTTTCTCTATTATGCGTGATTTATGAATTTCAAGCTTATGAGTATATGATTTCAAGTATGATGAATTAGATAGTATGCATGAATGTTTATGAATCCTTAACTTATGAATCCATGATTTTGAATTATGAAGTCTATTTCAAGTTTGTATGACTTCATGATTTGGGCAAGTCCCTGAAAAGTCAAGTATGCTTTATCATGATTTTAGCCAAGGCTTATATGATCAGTTTTAAATGAATGTTTGGGGTCAAGACTCCTAAGTAAATGATTCAAGTTATGTTTTGATAATATGGTTATGAGAAATATGCATATTTTGGGAGTAATGTCTAGCACCAAATAGGTCAGGAATTTCAAGGACCCCGTTTTTTGAACTATGCACCAACATAGGATATATTCTTATTTGGGTCCTCTCAAGAGAGTGTCCCCCCCCACTGAGGGCACACTTGTGATATCACACTTTATTCATCCTTTTCCCTGACAAGGCTTATGATGGCGCTCCTCCCGTGGGCAAGACGTGGGATCAGCACGCGCTTATACATTATGGTTGTTGATTATGACGAGTATCCCGTTGTTTTTCATATTTTCAGTTACTCATGTTCATGACTTATGATATTATGTCTTATAGCATATTTGTGTCACGCCCTGCCTTGGAAGGCATGACTGGCACCTAGTGTCCTACTAGGACCTGAACTGCTGAGGTGACTGAGCCTAAGCACCTCTGGTGCAGGGCTGACTCTAACTCTAGAATCAAGAAAATAACGGGTTATATAGCGGCTGTAAATACAACCCCCGGCCGACAAGGCCTATAGCCACCTGTGAAAATAAATAGCTAACTAGAGACAAACAATCATAGGGAGTCCTATGCGGGCCGATAAGGCCACCATGATATCTTGTTATAACACGAAAGTAAAATCAGATGCTAAAATGAACTATGACCGATAAGGCCACCAATCAACAGCTAAACAGGGCCCCACACGGACACATCATCTAAAACACATATGGGACCTACACGGTCGATATTATCTAACCACAGGGAAGTAACACAATCTGTAAGCCTCTAGGAGTAATAAGATGGTTGAGACAGGGCCCCGACCTACCCATACTATACAAACAAAAGGAATAAACCTCTATCACACAAGCCCCGGAAGAAGGGAGCTGACGGTTCTGTACGGCTGACTGGAACTACGAGGGACCTGCTCCTCGTCTATCTATACCTACAGGTAAGTAATGCAGCACCCCAAAAGAGGGCGTCAGTACAATATGTATCGAATATGTAAGGCAATAGATAAGCTGAATAGGACTAGAAGTAAATAAAAAGAAGAGCCGAAAGATTAACCTGTACGCCTACTGATTCGTAATCTGTATCTAACTAACACTACATGTACATAAGCTAAGACTACATACTTACACATTTATACACTACAACTAGAAAACAAGAATTCATACAAGAACCCCACCTGGCCCCCATAAGCCGGGAGGTACAATCAGCACGAAATAACTCGTTCAGGCCCCCATGAGTCCTGTAGAGCACATCTCAATCTATCTACCCCTACTCAAATGTCTACAACTCTACTAGTATTGTAGCCAACCTACTGGTCCCCTGGGTCTACAACTGGGCCGCTTGGCCCCTGACCTCTAGTTGTGTCTAAGTCTGAAGGACTCTTGATATCTACACCCCTGGCATAAACTGTTATACCCCATAGAATTCCCGGCACCTAGATAACCTATTCGCACGTTGGTTAAGCATATTTGAAGGCCATACGTGCTGGAGAAAGTCCCGGGAAAAGATCGGACAAGAAACCTGTCGAACCATCGCGGAAGGAGCCGAGGCAGAACCCCTCCGCGATGGCAGCATGTCACGGAGGAGGAGCCTCCGCGTTGGCTCCGTGACACGTTTGCCTTGTCCAGGCCCAAGTATATAAAGCCCCACTTCGGTTTTAATTCATTATTAACTTATAAAATTTCCAAAAAACAGAGCATACCCGCAGGAAAGGAAAAAGGAACGAAGGAGGGATTATAATTTTCGACCGGTTACGCAGCTAAACGCTGCCCAAACTCAAATTAACTCCAGATACGGGAGTATTTAGCAATAGAGAGCATTCCTACGGATTCAGTTTCGTGAAATACGGCCGACGAATCATCGAGCCACCGAGCTAAGGTAAGTGGAATTGCTCTAAATTAGTGTCTATGTGTTCCTAGCTGAGAAGTGAATATTTCTCCCTTCTAGACCGCTGAAAAATAGCGAATTTTCGACCGTCTTTCCATAAGCCTAAGTTTAGGCTATAAATATATCGAAAGTGACGTTACCTTTTGAAATAAAGCTATATTTAGTATTAATTAGCGTATACATGAATGCAGTTGGAGAAATAGCTGGAGTATTGACCGAGCCTCGTTCGACAGACGGATAACTCGAGGTTAAGGTATGTAAAGTCAGTTTCTTCGGCAAGTTAGTAGCTTTAGCCTTGTATAGTTCAATAAACTCCATAGTAGAATTCCCGGAGTTGAATGATAAGTATTGTGCAAAGTTCAGTAAACCTAGTTTGCGTTGTTATATCGTATTCAGTCTGAAAGTTAGAAAAGCATGTGCCCAAGGGCAAGTTAGTATTTCAGATTCAGTATAGCCTATTATGTGAATAGCAAGCATATTGTAGAATAAAAAGGAACAGATTTTCATAATAAAAGTCAGTAAAGAAAGATCAGATAGATAGACAGTTATGGCTACAGACTAGCCATTCAGACATACAGTATCTTGGCTACAGATTAGCCATACAATTAAACAGAGATTTCAGAATCAGTATAATCAGTAAAGAATCAGTTCAGTATAGAAACAGATCAGAATAATAAGTTAGATTCCAGATAGTCTTTTCAGTTATACATGCTTGCTATTTCTATGTGCTATTTGTTTGTTGAGACTTGTTGTGGCATGTGGGCACCCTTTTAGCATCCCCACCGCCCCTGGGTTATAGCTGTGTCGATACCAGATTCAGATACCGCCACCAGCTGGGCGATGTCGTCCACCTAGAGGACGATGATGGACGACCACCATGATAATACGGTCCAGACCACCCTGCTTGCAGGGGTAGTTCAGTTTACTCTGCGCAGAGCCAGTCCACCCTGTTTACAGGGGCAGAACACTCTGTGTGCGCTTGTGGCCGGGGGTAGACTCAGATACAAATTTTTATAAAATTACCCTATTGCGTGCTTGCACCCAGGGGCAGTTTTTATTACATACCCCGTGTGCACTTGCGCCCAGAGGCAGGAGTCTTCGGACTCAGACACAGTTTATTGTCAGAGGCCAAGGCCTGAGCTACGTACCCAAGGGGGCCGATAGGAGGAGCTCACAGTTATCAGATGAGTGGTGTGACTTATTTTTGGTTGGTTTCGACCCGGGTAGGGGTATATAGATTGTTTGCTTGCTTGGCGACATTCGGCTTATGGAGGTTGGTATTGGCTCTTGTTTGCTACTTGTATATCTATTTATGTGCTTTATATATTATATACTAGCTACTAGACAGCAGGCCGTCGCGTCTACAGGTACGCCTCTGCCTTATCAGTAGAGAAAGCTTGAGTCAGTTTATATCAGCTTCTTCAGATTCAGCTATCTCCTGCTATACAGAAATGCTAGTTATGCTATCTATATTCAGTTGTTTTTAGTTGTATTACTTCAGTTGCTTTGCATACTCAGTACCAGTGGTACTGACGCCCAGTGGGGCGCTGCATTACTTGCCTGCAGGTACTCATAGACGAGGAGGCGATTCCTCGTGATTCCAGCCAGCTATTGAGTATTCAGCTCCTGTCATCCGGAGTCTGAATTCCAGAGGTGTATTTTGTTTTCTTTTGTTGTACAGTACGGGTAGGTCGGGGCCCTGGCCCAATCATTTCTATTGCTATTCCTAGAGGCTTGCAGTCTGTATATATCTCCCTGTGGTCAGATGAGCCGGTCGTGTGAGGCCATGCAGTTGTATAGCTGTTAGTACTCTTTCTTTCTTTTATGATGGCCATGTGGGGCCATAGTTTGCCAGTAGTGGTGACCTTGCCGGTCACATAGCTTTTTAGTACTTCATGATTGAGTTATAGATAACTAGACAGCATGGTGGCCTTGTCGGACCGCACAGGTTACCCTAAATTGATATGTTTCTGGTCAGCTGTTAGAACAGGTGCAGAAGGCTATAGGCCAATGGGCCGGGGGCTGTGTTTACAGCCGTTATATAGCCCTTTGTTTCCAGAAATAGGAGTTAGAGCCAGCCAGGCACCAGATGTGCCAGGCTTAGCAGTCCAGCAGTTCAGGTCCCAGTAGAGCACCAGGTGCCAGTCATACCCCCCAAGGCGGGGTGTGACAAACTTGGTATCAGAGCAGGTCGTATCCCAGGGAGTCTGCAAGCCGTGCTAAGTAGAGTCTTGTCTATGGATGTGTTGTGCACCACATACAGTATAGGGTTGAGTCCCTAAAAAAAAATTAAAAAAAAAATAAACTTACCGTATTCTTTGATTACAGATACAAAGGTAGATCATGATTACCCTACTACAGGCAGAAGATCAGATATAACAACAGAAGAAGGCATTATCCAGTTACAAGGTAACTACGGCAGCAGGAGGAGGTAACAGGGACCTCCCAATGTTATCTCTTTTATTGGTATCATCCCCAGTATATGTCAATAACGTTAGAATAGGAAGTCAGAAGTATAATGTACATATGATTTGAGTTACTTATTAGTTATATAAGATCTGATTAAGATTATAGACAAGGTCAGACTACCAGGTAAGTATAAAAGAGAGGGAAATGCAGGAATCCCATATACATCTTTTCGGATATGGTACAGTTAAATGCTTTTACGTGTTGCAATAAGAAAAGGGTTATTCCCACCTCTTGGTTTTGATGCCAGTATATTAAAGGGGCATAAGACTTGAGATGGGGTTGTCAAATCAAGCAGTAAGTAAAGATGGGCTGATTGATCCTAGTAAGTATTAGAAACTATAAAGAGCCCATATGATTCCGTAAGTTGTGCAGACCCTTATGATGACAAGCCAGTAAAGAAAGTAAGACTGTTAGCCTACTCGGAGTAGGGGTAGCAGACCTGCTAGTGCTGAATGCCTAATAATAGTCAAGATTGAGTCAGAAAAAGGCCAAGTCTGCCACATATGCCAACAGATAGCAAGACATAACTGTAAGATTATAGTCATGATCTAGTTGTGACATCGAAAGATATAGAGGTCATGTGAATCAGATGGGCTTGAATATAAGCCAGAAGAAGTATAGGCCGAGGCTTGATCAGTAATCTCATTAGCAACGAAAGACAGGTACCTTGAACCCCAGAGTTCAGCTTAAGCGAGATAAGAGGAAGAAGTAGGAATGCCAGATTTTGTGGGGAAATCAAGGTTACCCCCCCAGATTGATAGAGTATCGTTTTAAGGATTAAGCCTCGGGCTGACAGTAAGATTGCGGTTTGGAATACCGCAGTATGCCTGTTCATGGGAAGTTAAGAAATTACTGATACAGCAATTCTAATCTAGTGTGGCCTAGAGATAAGGCCTAGCAGACAGTCATGGGCTCTTAATATAAGCAAAGTAAGGCCACAAGATTCGAACGTTGACCCCACATCGCAGGAGTGGCGGAATTTCAAATAGCAGACAATAACTAAGGTGTTTATGTTTGTTACTTTCAGAATGGGGTGACAATACAATGAAATGTTAAGAGAAGGCAGGAGGTATTATTAGACCATAGAAGCAGTATATCATGTACAATATGAAATTTAGCAAGGTGTGTCAGAGATTACGTATCACCACAGAATTCAGTATGTATTGTACGTATTTATTAATATATATCTGTGCAAATAATAAATATGTTGTGAGCAGCTGCTAATAGGGGTTACAATCACACAGATGCATATTATTGCTGGGAAGTATATACAAATTGCATTGCAGGACCCCTTGTCAAAAATAAGAAGAGAAAAGAGAGGAGAAAAAAGAGAAAAGCGAAAGAGAAGGGGCAAGTTAAGTGTGATTTACGTACGAATCCATAGAAACTGTCTCAACTCTCAGTTATTAAGTTAACAGACTTATATGTTGTTGTCAGATCTAGGTTTTAGAAGCTTACAAGAGTTAGTAACCTGAATTAGATGGCTAGATGATAAGGGCACAGTTAGACAGTCTAACGACTGGCTGGCGCTTGTACTGGTAGGGAAGCATCCCTAAAATTTATTAGCATTATCGCATATGGCAGAACCAAAATTTTTTTTCCAGTATGTTAAGTGGTCGTACATCATTTTCCCAGCCTTGTAGGTGAGAGTCGACCTTAGTCAACCTAGCAATTATTACGTGGAACACCCCGCAAGTTAGCCAGCCGTCTGAGTCAGACAAGCCCGTGGGCACCCCAAGAAAGGGTCCACATCAGTAGTCAGTGACAGACTAGTACTTCAGCTGGTTCTTGTAAGGTATTCAGATACAAAGCCCTAGTAGAAGGCAGTATTTACAGAATAGCTCATAAGACCGAGAATTCCCCAGAATAGTAGTATAAATCCAAGTGGATACACACAAGGTGTAAGAAAGTGATAGTACCCTGTTAGCACAGTGTTTATTAAGACCAAGAGATCAGTAGACTCCCCGTGAAGATCCAGAGATTGATCGCCTGGGAGTAAGTTTGATTAAGCCCAGCCTTATAGTGGTTCAAGCAAAATAACAAAGCAATTTGATGCCCACAAGTCTGCAGTATGCATGAACTATAAGTACTCAAGTAGAACAGTTAGAGCATTGTTAGACTACTGCCACATTCGGGTCATTCAACCCGACTATTCAGTTATTTAAGGTTATGCAGCCAGATCATTAGAGGTCATGATCAATATCAGGATCCTCTGATTTGATAAAGGCACAAGGTGCGTAGGCGGTCGTTCAGGTTATCACAGCAACAAGTAGCCTTAGCATGTGGCCAGAAGGCCAGATCAGCTCTAGTTACGCCAGTAAACTACCTGTTGGTCTCTTTGGCAAGACAAGCCAGTATGACCGTCAGTTATATGTCAAATTTTGTAAATGTGAATTTTGGTTGAGTTTAGTAGCCTTTTTGGTCACATTATGTCAGAGGCTGGGTTACAGATAGATATACAGAAAATCGAAGTAGAGAAGACATAGTCTAGACCTACCACTCCAATCGAAGTACGCAATCCTTGTGGTTAGCCGGGTATTACAGAGGGTTTGTGGAAGGATTTTCCACCTTAGCAGCACCTCTGACTAAGTTGACACAGAAGGCAGTAAAGTTCCAGCAGACTGAGGTGTGTGAGCAGAACTTCTAAGAGTTAAAAACCAGGTTAACGTCAGCTCCAGTGTTAGTATTGCCAGGAGGTACAGAGGGTTGATGCAGCGTGGTAAGGTAATAGCTTATGCTTTCAGGCAGTTGAAGAAATGTGAAGAGAATTATCTTACCCGCGACCTGGAGTTAGCTGCAATAGCTTATGCCTTACAGAGCGAAAATTTTGTATCACCCAGGAAGGGCTAGTATGGTAGCAGACGCCCTTAGTTGTAAATTCATGGGGAGTTGGCATACTTGCCGCTTGAACAGTGGGAATACACCCGAGAATTTCACTAGTTAGCCGGTTTAGCCGTTCACATAGCAGAAATAAAGGATAACAGAACGATAATACAGAATGTCGCAGCGTTGTCGTTAACGGTGGAAGTAAAGGAATGGCAGTATAGAAACCCTATCCGGGTTCAATTTGAACATAAGATTCAGCAAGGAGAGGTGACATATTTCCAGATAGCCGGAATGTTGCGATATAAAGGCCGCATTTGCGCTCCAGATGTTTTGGGGCATTGCCAGCAGCTTATGAGCGAGACGCATTACGCCCGCTATTCTCTCCACCCAGGCGCGATGAAAATGTGCATGATATCAAAGAAAACTACGGGTGGCCAGGTATGAAAAGAGAAATTGCTGAATTTGTAGCCCAGTCTCCTAACTGCCAACAGATGAAAGCAGAACATCAAAAACCAGGCAATTTGGCCCAGGACATAACTGTGCCTCTCCGAAAAGGGGAAGCGGTAAATATGAATTTTGTAGCAAGATTACCCCGTACTAAACACAGACATGACTCCACAGGAGTAATAAGTGACAGATCAACAAAATCAACTTATCTCTTATCGGTAAGAACTACCTTCTCGGCCGAAGATTATGCTGAGTGGTATATCAGAAAGATAGTCAGATTACATAGAATACCAGTATCTATTATTTCAGACAGATGAGCAGGCTGAGTGCATAACTCAGACGCTCGAAGGCATGTTGCGAGCGTGTGTACTAGATTTCGGTAGTAGCCAAAGTGAGCATTTACCGTTAATTGAATTTGCCTCCAGAATTAGAATCCGTTCGTCCGGTCTTTCATGTATCTATGCTGAAGAAATGCATAGGAGACCCGTCCAGAGCAGTCCCAGTCCAGAATAGGTTACGAAAAAGCTGGCCTATGAAGAGGTTCCGATAACTATCTTAAACAGACAGATTCGCAGATTGAGGACTAAAGATATTACGTCTATCAAAGTATTAGGGCGTAACAAGAACCGAGAGGAGATGACTTGGGGAGCAGAGGAAGATATGAGGACCAGATATCCTCACCTATTCCAGGCCCAGTTCGGCGACAGGTATGCCCGTATTATTATTTATGCAGTACCTTATGGTTGTATGTTTGTGAATGAGAAAGATTGATATTTAGTTATCCAGTGGATCCTAGAATATTATGTGCAGTGCCTGTGTTGGACTTTTCTGCATTTCAGGTTTTTTCTATAGTCCATATTACAGAGGAAACTCTGCCAAAATTTTTCTAAACAAGTAAGCTAAGTAAGTCCTCTAGATGGCAGTGTACATTCGAGGACGAATGTTCTTAAGGGGGGGAGAATGTTATACCCCGTAGAATTCCCGGCACCTAGATAACCTATTCGCACATTGGTTAAGCATATTTGAAGGCCATACGTGTTGGAGAAAGGCCCGGGAAAAGATCGGACGAGAAACCTGTCGAACCATCGCGGAAGGAGCCGTGGCAGAACCCCTCCGCGATGGCAGCGTGTCACGGAGGAGGAGCCTCCGCGTTGGCTCCGTGACACGTTGGCCTTGTCCAGGCCCAAGTATATAAAGACCCACTTCGGTTTTAATTCATTATTAACTTATAAAATTTCCAGAAAACAGAGCATACCCGCAGGAAAGGAAAAAGGAACGAAGGAGGGATTATAATTTTCGACCGGTTACGCTGCTAAACGCTGCCCAAACTCAAATTAACTCCAGATACGGGAGTATTTAGCAACAGAGAGCATTCCTACGGATTCAGTTTCGTGAAATACGGCCGACGAATCATCGAGCCACCGAGCTAAGGTAAGTGGAATTGCTCTAAATTAGTGTCTATGGGTTCCTAGCTGAGAAGTGAATATTTCTCCCTTCTAGACCGCTGAAAAATAGCGAATTTTCGACCGTCTTTCCATAAGCCTAAGTTTAGGCTATAAACTATATCGAAAGTGACGTTACCTTTTGAAATAAAGTTATATTTAGTATTAATTAGCGTATACATGAATGCAGTTGGGAGAAATAGCTGGATTATTGACCGAGACTCGTTCGACAGACGGATAACTCGAGGTTAAGGTATGTAAAGTCAGTTTCTTCGGCAAGTTAGTAGCTTTAGCCTTGTATAGTTCAATAAACTCCGTAGTAGAATTCCCGGAGTTGAATGATAAGTATTGTGCAAAGTTCAGTAAACCTAGTTTGCGTTGTTATATCGTATTCAGTCTGAAAGTTAGAAAAGCATGTGCCCAAGGGCAAGTTAGTATTTCAGATTCAGTATAGCCTATTATGTGAATAGCAAGCATATTGTAGAATAAAAAGGAACAAATTTTCATAATAAAAGTCAGTAAAGAAAGATCAGATAGACAGACAGTTATGGCTACAGACTAGCCATTCAGACAGACAGTATCTTGGCTACAGATTAGCCATACAGTTAAACAGAGATTTCAGAATCAGTATAATCAGTAAAGAATCAGTTCAGTAAAGAAACAGATCAGAATAATAAGTTAGATTCCAGATAGTCTTTTCAGTTATACATGCTTGCTATTTATATGTGCTATTTGTTTATTGAGACTTGTTGTGGCATGTGGGCACCCTTTTAGCATCCCCACCGCCCTTGGGTTATAGTTGTGTCGATACCAGATTCAGATACCGCCACCAGCTGAGCGATGACGTCCGCCTAGAGGACGATGATGGCCGACCACCATGATAATACGGTCCAGACCACCCTGCTTGCAGGGGTAGTTCAGTTTACTCTGTGCAGAGCCAGTCCACCCTGTTTACAGGGGCAGAACACTCTGTGTGCGCTTGTGGCCGGGGGTAGACTCAGATACAGATTTTTATAAAATTACCCTGTTGCGTGCTTGCACCCAGGGGCAGTTTTTATTACACACCCCTGTGCACTTGCGCCCAGAGGCAGGAGTCTTCGGACTCAGACACAGTTTATTTTCAGAGGCCAAGGCCTGAGCTACGTACCCAAGGGGGCCGGTAGGAGGAGCTCACAGTTATCAGATGAGTGGTGTGACTTATTTTTGGTTGGTTTTGACCCGGGTAGGGGTATATAGATTGTTTGCTTGCTTGGCGCCATCCGGCTTATGGGGGTTGGTATTGGCTCTTGTTTGCTACTTGTATATCTATTTATGTGCTTTATATATTATATACTAGCTACTAGACAGCAGGCCGTCGCGTCTACAGGTACGCCTCTGCCTTATCAGTAGAGAAAGCTTGAGTCAGTTTATATCAGCTTCTTCAAATTCAGCTATCTCCTGCTATACAGAAATGCTAGTTATGCTATCTATATTCAGTTGTTTTCAGTTGTATTACTTCAGTTGCTTTGCATACTCAGTACCAGTGGTACTGACGCCCAGTGGGGCGCTGCATTACTTGCCTGCAGGTACTCATAGACGAGGAGGCGATTCCTCGTGATTCCAGCCAGCTATTGAGTATTCAGCTCCTGTCATCCGGAGTCTGAATTCCAGAGGTGTATTTTATTTTCTTTTGTTGTACAGTACGGGTAGGTCGGGGCCCTGTCCCGATCATTTCTATTGCTATTCCTAGAGGCTTGCTGTGTGTATATATCTCCCTATGGTCAGATGAGCCGTTCGTGTGAGGCCGTGCAGTTGTATAGCTGTTAGTACTCTTTCTTTCTTTTATGATGGCCGTGTGGGGCCATAGTTTGCCAGTAGTGGTGACCTTGCCGGTCACATAGCTTTTTAGTACTTCATGATTGAGTTATAGATAACTAGACAGTATGGTGGCCTTGTCGGCCCGCACAGGTTTCCCTAAATTGATATGTTTCTGGTCAGCTGTTAGAACAGGTGCAGAAGGCTATAGGCCAATGGGCCGGGGGCTGTGTTTACAGCCGTTATATAGCCCTTTGTTTCCAGAAATAGGAGTTAGAGCCAGCCAGGCACCAGATGTGCCAGGCTTAGCAGTCCAGCAGTTCAGGTCCCAGTAGAGCACCAGGTGCCAGTCATACCCCCCCAAGGCGGGGTGTGACATAAACGCTCGGCGAGGGTGTGTATAAGGCTAACCACGGCATATGAGGATCTGGATCCCCATCTTCGTCCCTTGCGGATAGCATGCCGCTCCGTAGAGCGACGTATCCTCGCCTCTGGCGGGTGAGCGACATAGCTATTAACCCTGGGGCAGTCATGGAAGGCTTATAACTGAGGGCAACTCTAATCTAGGTGCTATACTGACATATCAATATATCTATATAAAGGGAGCGTATCTGGCCTTCTGGGCCTAAAGCTAATGCTACTCGCTCCTGGGATAATCTGTATGGCTGACTGCAAGCACGCCATGCGCCCGTATTTGATCAGAGGATCCTGATAGTGATCATGATCTCTAATATTCTGGGCTGAATAGAGCGAGGTTTGAAGTGGCGTAACAATACTATGAATGTCCTAATCGGACATCTATAACTCATGAATAACTATGGGGTTACGGATAGCTAACTACTTTATTCTTCTAATTAAACAACCATAGGGCTACGCTTGGTCGAACTTGCTTCTATGCGATCGGCATCCTGGTCCTTCATAGGGAGCTTACTGATATCCTTAACTTGTGGTTAACATTGTACTAGCAGAGTACTACTGACTCCTTAGGCCTTGTCTGAATCCACTCGAATCTATATTATTGTTCTAGGCGATTCTCAACCTTATAGGAAATTCTATATAGGCTGGCCCTCTCCTGGCACTCTGTACCTGAATACCTTACAAGAATCGGCTAGGGTGTTGGCCCGATCACTAACTACTAATGTGGAACCCTCCTTGGGGTACCCACGGGTTTATCTAACTTGAACGACTGGGCTGGTTTGCTGGGCGTCCTACATGATAACTATTAAGTCGACTAAGACTGACAATAGCTGATAAGGCTAAAGGGATGGAGGACGATCACTCAATACACTGGACAACCCTGGTTTCCCTGACTCTAGAATATACCTATTCTGTCTCTAATTCTGGTTTTGGAATGTGCGATAACATCAATGACCTCTAGGTATGCTTTCCTACAAATATAGGTGCCAACTGGTCGTTAGACTACCTTACTGCTCTCATACTGTTTAACCAACTGATTCAGGCCAATAACTCTTACGAGCTTCTGAAGTCTAGGCCTGACAACAAATATATAAGTCTACCATCACAATAAACTGAGAACTAAAAGAGTTTTTATAGCATTCATAATGCGAATCATATTTAACCTGCTCCCTTTTAGTGAAGGGTCCTGCAGTATGATCTGTATATGTTTTCTAGAAGCTAACCAGAATTTATGTAACTGTAATCCCTATTAGCAGCTAATCGTAGCATATCTGATAATTATATATGTATATCAATAACAACTAATTACAACATATCGAATTACAATCTAATGGTAGCAACCGTCTGCAGCATCTGAGATTGTTATTTCTATTCGAGAACATAAGTCGTAACACTGTACGACAATAATACTTGCTGAGAGTTAAGCCTTACATACCTCATTCTCCATTTTTTGACTAACTGATGAGTATCAGCTCGTATTCAACTGCCCTTCTCAACTATAATCATACTAATGGGAGAATAT
The DNA here is from genome assembly GCA_035772735.1 of Datura wrightii. NCBI lineage: Eukaryota > Viridiplantae > Streptophyta > Magnoliopsida > Solanales > Solanaceae > Datura > Datura wrightii. The sequence continues at coordinate 76,392,590 of JASDFA010000010.1, read as the reverse complement.
GGCCAACTTCGTTACTGAATTCAAAGAAAACAATAACTTTATATATATATATATATAGAAACTATATTTTAACCTATCGAAAGATGATTGAAAATTCGTAATTTCTCGGGAATCTAGAAGGGAGAAATACTTACTTCAGACACTTGATCATATTGATACTAGTTTGGAAGAATTCCATCAACTTAAGCTCAGCAGGAAAACGATTTTTCGAGCGTATTTTACGAGAATAACTTTGCAGCGATGCTCCCTGCAGCTTTATACTTCAATACCCGGAGTTAATTTGGATTTGGATGGCGTTTAGCGGCGTAATCGGATGATTATTAAATGCTTTCCTCGGTTTCCCTCTGTTCTGGCCGTGATTATTTGGATAATGATCTAACTTCTAAGTATGAGACCTTTATAAACTTGAGGCAGCAGACAAGGCAACGCGACACTCTGCCCATCGCGCTGATCCTGCTCCGTGCCACGTTGGCCAACGTGGAGGAGCTTCTCCGTGCCACTTTGCCCCTCTGGGCAGCTTGGTTCGGTCTCCTCCCGTGAAATCCCGACTTTGTACTCGTTCGGCCTTTCCCCGGGCCCTTTCCTCATACATATGACACTCTAAAACTCCCAACCAACATACGAATAGGCCGACTAAACGTTAGAAACTTGCGAGGTGTCACCATTTGACACCCATTTATCAGTTTATGAGTTTTCGCTTATGCTTTCAAATAAAGTACACTATATGATTCTACTTCAAAACCTTAGGTCATTATGTTCAACTTATGAGGAATAGCTTACGAGTATGTATATTTCAGACATATGTATTTTAGCATATAGCCCTTACTCTCATGATCTATCTTGATTTACATGCATGATTTCATACTATTGTTTTACTAGCATGTTTTACTTTCTCTACATACTCAATACATTGAAATTACTGACTGCATACTCTATGCTATATCATCTCATGATTTAGGTTTGGGTGATCCATCTGATACTGATAGCTCGCTCCCGATAAGTCTAGATTTGTTCCCACTTGAATGAATCCTCATTCTCCAAGGATGTTATCAGCTTTATGTTTTTAGCATGTCTTTCCATTTTCATACTTAGTGAGCTAGTTGGGGTTGTTGTCCCATCAGCTTGTCGTAGTAGTAGAGGCTTTTCAAACAATCATGTCTAGATAGTTCAGCATTGTTGATTTGTGTTTACACTTTTGTTCTTCTGATACACAGACTTCCGCTTATATCATGTTAATGATTTACTTCTGTTTAATAAGGCTCTTATCATGGCATGTATGTACCATGGGTTAGCTTGGAGTCATCCATGACTTTAGGTCCCGTATCTCGATCCGAGGTCTCAGCTCAGGCGGTGACAATAGCCCCGATTTTTAGAGACTTTTATTTATTCTAAATCAATTTGTTAGTATCTTTATGGGTTCCTTATGGCCTTCGCAGAGATTCTGAATTTTTTAAAATAGAGGATTGGATTCTGCTCAGCATCTATCCGCTGCAGTGGGTGCGCCATGGCAACTTACATCTCATTGTGGCAGACTTTCATATGTTCAGTAGGTGTGCTATAGTGTCTCTCCTGTCATTGAAGTGAGCTTGTCATAGTGAGAACACTTTCGTTGTAGTGAAGCTTACTAGGCAGTGGCACCCCCAGGAACTGCTCACCTTATTCACCACTTATACCTTGTTTACCATCACTCAGACACTTTTAGTCAATGCCTTAACATGGTTTATATCATCAGAAGCCAATCGAAATCTTTCAGATACCAATTAAATTTGTCGAGATAAAAATTAAAATCCTCCAGATACCAGTTGACCTCAAATTAGGTAAACATAAACTAGGACGACACGACAGGAAACAATAAAAGAAAAATTATCTAAATGTATCATAGCTCCCCGAGGATTAATGTGGACGTCTATACACTAATCTGTGGGACTCTACTTAACATTGCTTCTGTACTTGTGAGATAAGTAACCTGGCTCTGGTACCAACTTGACACAACCCAATTTGAAGGATCGAGCACCTACTCGACTTTAGTCCGATAGGAGAACCCCATTTTAACACACGATTTCATGAGGGAACATCTTCTTAAATAAAAGTTATCAATTAGAAATAACAAACCAATTTTTATTTAAAATCCCAAGATTTCATTTAAAATCCCAAACATCAGTTTCCAAAGACCTAGTCTAGACATGTACAAGAGCTTTAATCAGAGTAAAGACAATTAGAAGACACAGCTTCACTTGGAAAGAGAAATGCAAAAGTTGATGCTGAGTATCGCCACATTGATCATGAGACTTCAACAACCTGTCACAAACCTACATCCCATATAAAGTGTAGCAGGAGTAGTATCAAAACACGACACGTACTCGTAAGCATCATCGGTCGACTAAGATTAGTTTACCTATCATAGTATAAAATAAATGACATCAATGATCAATTTTCCTGCAACAACTTATGAAACTTAGTCATATTCTATCAGGTTCTCCCACTGAGTTCATAATAGACCAATAATATCCTTACCGCATTTAAAAAATCTCTATCAATAAGCTCTAGACCTTCACTTTCAATTTAGTTAGTTCCAGAGATTTAAAACACCAATACTAAATAACTACACCATCACAATTACACGTGTCTATTTCCAGTTACCCATCAATTGACTTATTATAATGCATAGTGTTCTTGACGTCAACCAATTATTTGGTAGAACCATCACCGCGAACCAGGACCAACCCAGAAACAAAAGGTATACACACAGTCATAAAATATTAGGAATTCAAATAGTCAATAATGATCAAGTAATGAAACCATATCCAGATATAATCATGTATATCAAAAAAGAATATATAATTTTCTAATAGACGAAAACATAAACCGACAATCATTTATGATATGCCATCAAAATATAACCATGAAACTATATCTATACTGAATCACAGTTGTATATCCTCCGTATCTAATCAATCTCACTCTGTATCAACTCTGATTACATATATGCTTCTCATCTATACAAACTTTCCATAGGGTCTTATATTTTCCCATCCAGTCATGATCTGCAGAGCACTCTAGAAATTCATATACCATACCAGTGTGGTACTTTCTCCCACTCAACTACTCGTCCTGATGCTCCCTTTAACTCAAATCACTCATATCATAATCGCTCATCTAGATACTCATCTCCGAAATGAGCCACTCATATAAGAATAATGGTATATTATTCAATCACCATCAAGTCATCTCAATATATTCTCTATCCAGCCATCACACAAGATAGTACAGCCACGTACACATTGAACATTCAGTTTATGAGTGAATTAAATCACGAACACCTGACCATCCCTTTTCAGAATCATTTATTACACTAATGTTCACAATAATACCGCAATTAACCTAATCAAGTTAGGGTTTTTAGTTCATAATTCCTTACTATCAATCAAGTACTAGTATCTTGCTATGTTCTTTTTCCTCAAGTTCTTATAGGACAATTATACCCTTACTACCACTTATCCTTTCAATAAAACTATAAGAGCTGAATCATTACCAAGTATATACAACATCAATGTCAGACACAAGATATTTTACCACCCCTACCTCTTCTTAAAGATCTTAGTATAATTTATTCAAGCTTTACAGCTAAATATTACATAACAATCTTCCCTTCTTATGTTAATCTCATTCGAAGTATGATCTTGTATATATAGATATTTGTCAATTTTATATGCATATATGATTCACTAATCAAAGTTTAAACTCAAAGTAAATTATAACCTACTTAGCCGCCAAGCTGTTAATATAAAATTGATGGAGTTTCATTTCTTTCCCTTAATCTTGAGTTCTTAATAGAGCATCAGTTGGAACGATGGTGGAGTCTTATTCTTTGAGGGTGGCACTCTTTAATTCTTAGGTAGAATGTCATAATTTTTACCTTGGAGTATTTTTAAAAGGAAATCCTTTTTAAAATAGGATCTGGGTCCTGAATAAACTTAATTACGGAATTTTGGTTTGAAAGAATCTTTCACTAAAGTGGTCCCTTCTTCGCTGTAGCGGTCTTGCTATAGTGATGGTCTGCCCACTGCGATGGATTTCGCCTGTGTGGGTCCATGTTATTTTAACTGTATCGTACTCACTATTTACTTAATTTACACCTATTATTCCAAAAATTAAAATTCATACAATAAAGATTTTTAATTCTTACACCTATGTTGCCAAGACTCGTTAACAATCGAATGGATCGTTACAAATAAATTCTCCTTTTCTATTGTGAAAAAATCATAGAAGCTTCATATGTATACATGTGTACTCTTGTAGCTGATTCAATATTCATAAACTATTGATGAGCATTTTTCCCCTTAATCACAACTCCTATATTGACAATCGTCCCCCTAGGATCTAGCTTCTTGTTGATCAATATTTACAACTTTATGTTGATATAACTAGACTCACTATATAAGGTTTATAAGCTTGCAGTAGTTCACCCTTGATTTCATCTAGGTTGGTAAGTTTCCTAAATCAGTAGGCTTTAGGAACTACAACCTTTTCTAGAATGTACAAGTTACTAGATTTATAGTTTTTAAGTTTATTTAATAACTTATTTAATCAACTACAAGGATTAACTTTCTATTCATTGCATTCCTTTCAATGGCTAGGTTTGAGAATCGTATCATAACCATATTTCTTTTCCAAAAAAAAATCTCTTGTATGTCTTCTTTAAAAATATTTCTTCAATTTTCATCATACGGACTAGGTTCTTTCTTCAGGACAAACTTCTTGCAACTTCCCCATGTCTCCAGTTCCCTAAGTTAGGATTGGTTCTTTTATAAGCAAGAACTAGTTTCTTTATAATGTAGCTTAATCACTAGCAACTGAATATAGAAGTGTTCTAAATAGAACTATATTTCATTATCAATAAGAACCAGTTTCTTTATGATTTGTCCCTAACTATAGTACTTTAAAAGGAATTTTTATGTGATTCTTTCTTTATAAGGACCAATTTTTTTAACATCTTTTTCAAGTATGTCATCTGAGTCCTTTGTGTCATATGAATCTGCTTCAATAGTATTTCTCTCTTTTGATATCATCAAAAAGTAGAGTGAACATATTTAGTGTTTTTAAGCATGAGCATGTAATTAACAATATCAATAAGGAAAATTATCATATCATAAATAAGTAATACCAACAGGAACACTTCATTAAAGCATCACCAAAGTCAAAAAAGACTTTCAAATATATAGTTACCTAAATCTTCTAGTAACTGCTAAATTCTAGAGTTTCTTAGAAAACATGAACAACAAGTAGCTTTAAGAAAAAAATTTTGTTAGGTCATAAGAGGAAGACTAAGGCTAGGATATAGGTTCTTTGCTAGTGAGGTATGGGGATGGGAAATGGCTCATGAATTGATCAATCTCTCAATTAAAGCCTTTTACACAAAAAGTAGTGCACCTGTAGCTTAGCATTTTCAACTTTCAAGGTTTCATTCTCAACTTCTACTCTTTCCTTTGCCTTTCTTTCTATAGCAATCTATTTTAGCAAGTTTGTGACCACACTACTACTCATAAAACATGTTCCTTTAAGAAGAATATTACACTCTGCTAATGTGGTCCTATTAATTATTTCCTTTTGCCCTCCCAACACATATGGGAATCTCAATGTTGATGATCACTTTTGTCAGCCAAAACCCATAGGAATGGGAATGTGCTCCTTCAGCAGCTCAAGCCAAAATTCAAGGGGAAATCTGTTAAGGAATCTACTACAAGGTTTTAAGTTGTAGATAGTTTCTTTTACCCTTTCTAGTTTTTGTAAGAATGATAAGAGTGAGAGAATATAAGAGGGACTGACCTTTTCAAACAATAATCTGGATGACTTTTGAGGTCCCTTTTTAAGAGCCACTGAATTTTATTAGACGGGTTTAATTTTAAGGGACTAGTTTCCTTCGTTATTGATAACATGGCATGCTTTGAAACATATGACACTTATAGGCAGATTTTTTAAGAAACTTGTAATTTTGAAAAAGATGCATACTAGTGAGTCATAAGAATTAGGTCATCTGACAAGATCCCTTGAGATAGTCTAATTTTGAAAGACAATCCTTCTTTTGATATTGATTTTTATGCTCTTTATGCTTGACGTTTTAAATAATCTTATTCCTTCCTTTTGTTGTAAGAATATTTATTTTCTTATAAGAGGAAAAAATTTTGTTACTTTGTTCCCTCTTTAATAAGCCCTTTATACTGAGAGGAGAGTTTGTCCTTCTAGGCTCCTCCTTTCTCTCAATTGGGCTTTCAATTTTGATTAGAGATTCATCGTAGGAACCCAAACTAGTTTTTTCTCTCACCTTTTAGAAAGTGGATGAATCAAGTGTTTGTTGATCCATTCTAGCAAAGTTGTTTATTACTTAAGTTGGTCAGGTTCAAATATCTTCGTCCTTCTATTGAGCTGTGTATTTCCTTATAGATCCCTGTACTTTGGCCGCCTCTTCCCCATGGAGTTTTCTATAAATGATATGATATATCACATGAGTGGGAATATCAGTTCCTTTTGGCTTTTTATTTCTTTGAGGAGGCGTGTCCCCTTTTGATGTCCTTATTTATTTAACTATCTTATCTAATTCTAGTATGCCTTGATGATCTTCTTTTGAAGTACTCTATTTTCTTCAGCAGACCTTCTAAGAGCATTTTCCTTTTGAGTGTTTCAAGAAATTTTTCATTGACATTGACTAGCTCCATTTGAAGTATTCTTTTCTTCATAAGCTCTTCATGAGGGTAGAGAATGTGACATTTGATTCTTCCTTTGAATTGTCTTGAGAGTTCTTGGGGAGAGTTTGACCATTTCAAGATGTTGATATTCTTTTTATCTTTTCATTATTTTGAGCTAAATTTTCACCACCTATTCCTTTGAAAAAGCTACCTTCTTCTTCAGGTTTCTCTCTTTCATGTTGCTATCTGGTGATCCCTTTTTAGCGTAGAATGAATATATGTCGATTTATATCTTTTGTTAGATAGCATCTCAACACCTCCATTACTATGATACGTACACTAGATTTCTCTTAGAGTAAGTGTAGATTGTCTCCTTGATTTTAGCTAAGCTTGCCTCAATTCATCATCTTCTTCTTATAGGATTGATGTAGCTCTAAATGTTGTAGTCCTTTTTTTTAAAATTTCTTTTTGTCTTTTGTGAACTGGGTCTCTCCTTCCTTACTACTGCAGTCATGAATTTCTATTTTTAGTTCTCCATTGTTGATTTGCAATATGTCCAGCATTTACTTAGTAGTGATATACAAGGAGACCTTACTAAAATCCTAAGTATCAATACCACATATAAGAACATATCTTGCTTGATCATCTAATTGAGCTTCCTTATCTAAGGTCTTGTTTGATCCCTTTCGAATGATGCTCCATAATTTGAGATATTCACTTACAAAAAAATCTTCCATTCTTACCTTCTACCAACTGTAATTTTACCATTTAAGCATGATAGTATTGTTATTAATTTGTCTTCTTGAACTCCTGATGGTGAAACCATCTTTAGTCTTTAAAGATGTTAGCTTTTATTAAAAGATCTAACTCTGATACCAATTATTAGTTTGGTTGCAAACTAAGAACTCAAGGAACTATGATTTTTAGCAACTATGTAAGAAGGTAATGCGGAATAAATAAAATCAATACAAGTATTTTAGCATGGAAAACTACTTGCTCAAGGGAGATAAAAATCATGTCCTAACTCTGTAGGATTTTCTCAAACTCTCCAATAAAATCGAGCAATTTAAGATTTACAACCACTCTTGTAACACCTAAGGAACTATTCCCAACCTTTACCCTTTTAACTCTTCTCTTTAATGACTCTACCCCGTCAATGGAATTCCTTACAAATGTAAGATAACACCTACCATAATCAACAAAGAAAGTAATCAAAATCTTATTTTGTAACCACTTGAAGAAACTAATATTACAACTCAAGAACAATATAGATAAAACTTAATAGGAACAGGTTCTTTCATTATAGCAATAGTTTCTTCTTCAAGACTCTTTGTGTTGACTCTCTCAGATACCTCTCTCTTTTGGTGCATTCAAACTCCAAATATTATGTCATGTTTCTTATATAGAAGTAAATCGCCTCCTTGTAATTCTCTAATCTAAATATAAATTGGTTCAAATCTTTTCATGAATCCAATCCTAGTTTGACATGGTTTGGATTTTATTCACGCAATCGTCTTCTTTCTCCTAATTTCAAGGAAACTCCATATGATAAATTTATGGTAAATATTTTATATCTTCATATCTATTTTCATGTAGAATTGAATTGAGTCATAATCCCAATTCTTTAAGTCGTCATGAAATAGCTTCTTCAAGACAATCTCCATTCTGCTAAAGGAACAAGTACTCTAATGAGTTCATCTGGCAGTGTTGCTAACTTCTTCACTTTTTCTTAGAAATATATTGAGGATATGGTTCTTGAACCTCATTATTTCTTAATTCACATAATTTTTACTTGTATAAAATTTGTCAATTGTCAAAATACCACATGATCTTAAATGTAGATTCAGAGACCATAGTCTCTCAACACTTACAATTAACTCAATTGTAGCTTCCCCTTTCAAGACTAATTCTAGCCTAGAAAGCTAAACAAACTCTTAGAATTGTTAACCTGCGAACAACACTTCTCAAATGAAAAATAGGTTATAATTGAGGACTAATAAAACAAGACTCAACAACTAAAAAAACTTAACAGTTTCATCTTTAGGGACTATGTTTTAAATTGTGCATCTTAAATTCTTTAAAGCACCTTCTTGTTATGAATTCTTATTTTCCTTGGATTATTCTTTGTAATCTTGTGCAATAACTTGAGGGGACATAACAACAACCTGATGTTTTATATAGGCATGAGGTTGGGCTGAAAATACTCTAATTTTTGCTCCAAAACCTATCCCGAGTGAGAATTTTATAACCCAACATAAGCTTCTAGTAATGGATTTAGAGTTCATGAGGGGGAGGAGGAAGAGGGTGGTGGATGTTCGGCTACGAATTAAATGGGGTGGCTTGACTATGGCCAGTGCTTTGGAGATGGGGGCGAAGTTGATAGATATGGGAGCTTAGGGGAGTAGTGGGGAGGCAGACAGCATGTGGGATAGGACTGCTAGATACATCAGGAAAGCGGCTAGATAGGTGTTGGGGGGTCTGTAGAGGCTGTTTGAGGGGGGGCGTCGAGGTGACTAGTGGTTGGACTGAAGAATTCCAACAAAAGGTAGAGGCAAAGAAGGTGGCGTACGTGAAGTTGGTAGAGAGTAAGGATGAGGAGGAGAAGCGGACGAATAGGGAAAGGTATATCTAGACGCGAAAAGAGGTGAAGTTATCAATTACAGCAGTGAAATCTGCAACTTTTGAGCTTGTATGTTGAATAAGACTACAAGGGATGGATAAGTGATAAAGCTCAAATTCACATCTCATGCTGAAGTATGAAGTGGACATCTTTAATAAAGAACCCAACTTAGAGGTTGGGGTCGAACCCACAGGGAATATGAAAGATCTAGACTAATGTCGGTAAGTGAACTTGTTGGTTAGTTACTCCAATTTGGGGGTTTTAAGAAAAAAATAATTAAAAAAATGATTGAATTTATAATTTAAAATCAAGAGTTAAGAATAACTAGGGTTTGTGTTCCCCATAGGTTCATAATTGCTTCGGTTATAAACATGTGATCAATACCAATAATTACTTGTAGAACTGATAACCAAGGTTCATCCAAATGACTAGTTCGTCCCTATTGGATGACTATACTCAATCACCAAGTCAGGTCTCATGAGCGGTTCCAAACTATTTGTTATCAATAAGTTCCAAATTTAATGACTCGTACATGCTTCCTATGAGTCGTGCTTTGATTTCGTAGTCTGGCTCTAAGAACTCTAACTTTTTCTGAAATTATTCACGAGTGTTGTGGTACGACTCGTACTTCCCAGCCACGACTTGTATTGTCTGAAGTTCTTCTTAGCATTGAACATCCTTTGAATATCACCACTGCTCCTGGTACAATTCATACATTGTTTCCACGGTTCGTAAGTCGATTCGTGTCAGGAATCTACCTTTATGGAATTTCTTCTGAATATTTCCACGACTCAAGTTACAACTTCTACCATTATTGTAAGGCTATTACTGAGAGTCGTAGGTTGCATTCTCCCCAATTCAGCCATCTGAAACTTTTCACGATTCTTAGTAAGGCTCGTACCATCAACGTATGGCTCATACTGAGACTGTCACTTTAGCTCAATTTCTGCACTTTCAGGCTTCTTTTTCACATTCTTGCTCCAACACTTATTTTTCCTGTAATCAAATAAAAAGTTCCTTATATCCATATAAACATGTCATGCCCCAAGTTTACACCCTGAATGGAACACGATGTTTGGAGTTACAAGTAACTCCAAGTCAACCCCTGTTCTATCTCACACTGGCATTCTGAGTAACATGTAACTATATACAGCGAAAGTTTATGGAAAAATATAAATACTTTGAGAGAAATAAAACTAGTTCATAACATTTGAAAATATTTGATCAAACTACAAGTCCGAAAACCAAATCTGTATCTGAAAGCCATTATGACTGATGAGTTGCTAGGACAAGCACCCAGCTAACTTCAAATCTAAATTGAAGAAAAGAAAATATAACTGAAGTAAATAATCTCCGTCCTCAAAGAGCAAGGACTCACCAACAAGAATAGATGAGCTCTTAGGTGAGCGGTCGGCTAACGAGGCTGAGACTGAGATCCTGCAGTTGTATCATAAAATGATACAGCATAAAAGTATGTGTCAGTACTTTGAATGTACTGAGTAAGTGAGAGGAACATAACAAAAAGAAAATGCTTAACTGAAAAGACATGCAAAGACCAACTAAAGCTACTAAACTAAATAACTAAACTACTGAGGTGGTCTAAAAGACCCTGTCTGATGGTCAAAGCATGTTTTAAGTCTGAAATACTGATGTGAACTGAACTGAAACTGGACTGAACTGACAGGTGGGAGAGTTTATAACCGAAATATAGCCACATGAGATAGATGTGGAGTCTGATATATATACCCCATCGGTAGGACCCAATATACCTTTATAGGGTATAAAGGCATGAATTGGGTGATCACAAGAGTCTGGGGCCAATCAAGCCAATAAATACTATAACCTACGATGGAAACTTAGTTCTATGAACTTGGGTGTGCTGGAACCCCAGTCCGCTCGATACTAAGTCCTACTCCTACTGGATAAACCTAGACTGAATACTCAGCTGATAGCTCAAAACTGGGGCTCAATACTAGTCAGAGATACATATATGAAAGCACCCGGAGAGTCTTATCAGATCAGATTCTGAAATTGGGTTCTAAGACTGGTCAGAGCTGCTTATCTGGAAGCGCCATAACCATCTATAGAACCAAACTAAAAATCTATAACTGGGGTCCTAAAGCTAGTCAGATATATATATATATATATAAAGTTTCATGACCGCCTAGTGGACCAATAAAACTGAATTCTGAATCTGATTCTGATAACTAAAAGGTACTACTGATACCTCGGGAGATTCTATAATCAAACTGATCAGCTGACATTTTCTGACTGACACTGAGAATTCTATCATTCTTACTAAAAGTAAATTGACAATATTCTAATTGAGATTCAATGTTACTAACAACACGGGAGTTCCCAACATAGATAAAATCAATCTAAAATTCGATATCTAGGCACTAATGCAAATTCAAAATTTTTTTCTAGTTCAGGGAATAGGGCTAAATTCACTTCAAAAGATTGAACATCATTTCAATCATAAACGGATGGAAAATATCTAATATTAACATTGTATAATATTTCACATGATTTAGACGAAGTATGACTAGCGATTTCCTGAAATTCAATAATTTCAGGGCTACCACTAATAGAGAAAAATAGGGAGGAATTTGGGGACACAAAGGAAGAACTATTCCTCTGTTGAATTCCCACATACCTGGTGAGAAGCCTGAAGAGTTCCTTGAGGAATTAAGGAGAAAAGATTGACCTAGCTCTAGCTCTGAAAAACTCTAAGGGAGGTCCTACGATATGTTTTCTGAAGGTCTAAGTGGGGAATGAGGAAAGAAACTGTTTAATCCCCCTAATAAGTTGAAAATATTCTTAAAACAACATAGTTTAAAGTTTAGGAGGGTAGGAAATTACTGAAAGACCCTTGAAAAGCAGCAGGAAAAAACTGCTTGTCAATCCTCATGGGTGACCTAACAAGTCATGGTTGATGACCTAGGATACTATAGTCAACACCAAACAAAATTTGCACTATAAATCCAACAACTTTTGACCTATCTTCCGTGAACCAATATCAGCTAATGTACTACAAGCAATCAGAAAGCATGATAAGTAGGGACCGGGACATGTTATTGAGCTATTAATAGGCAATCAAGTCATCACCAATGCTTTTCACATAGACCACTGGTAAAATTAAACACAAACCATGTACCATCACAGCAAATGAAGTCCCCACTTATAGATATAGTAACAAATATGGCATGGGACTGAACAAGAAAGACACTCACTCTCACAAAGAAGTTCCAAGTACTGTGCATCAAATATCATAGGCTTGCACTTATTTTCTCTATTTTGGTCTGTCAGATGGTTAGATTAGGATCACTATAGGACTTGAATCGTCTTGTAATGTAGGCTTTAGGGCTGGACATGATAAATATGGGATATTTTTAAGTGACTAACCCTTCCTTGGCACTACATACATTGGCTCCACCGTTCACCTATTTCACTTGTTTTTTGCTTTTCCTTCCTTTTTCTCCCTTTTCACCTCTTTTATGTACATTTGTATGAGTGTGGTGTGTTTTCAACCTTTTTATTTTCAAATATTTTTCTTGTTGAATTTTGTTTGTCAATATTTTTCTTCTCTCCCCTTTTTATCTTCTTTTTTCATTTGTTACACCGCACCTCATTTTTCACTTTTTCTCTTTTCTCTTCCTTTTCCTCATTCCCACTACTTATGCATCCCTACTCTAGCTACCCTCAACTTAAGCATTTTACTTATGTTGAGGTTCACGATGTCCAAGGAGGGACCAGGGCCAAAATAGGTTCATTATAAAAAATAGGTACGGTTCATCGGTTAATCAAAGAAAAATGGTTTATTATGTCACGCCCCACCTTGGGGGGTATGACTAGCACCTGGTGCCCTACTAAGCCCTGACCTGCTGAACTGTTAAGCCTGGACGCATCTGGCGCCTGGCTGGCTCTAACTCAAATTTCTGGAAACAAAGGGCTATATAGCGGCTGTAAATACAGCCCCCGGCCCATTGGCCTATAGCCTTCTGTACCTGTATTACAGCTGACCAGAAACAAGGTAATTTAGGGGAACCTATGCAGGCCGACAAGGCCACCATGTTGTCTAGTTATTTGCAACTCAAGCATAATGTACTGAAAAGCTACGTGACCGGCAAGGTCACCACTACCGGTAAACTATGGCCCCACACGGCCATTACAAAAGAAAGAAGTAGTAAAGGCAACTATACAATTGCACGGCCCCACACGACCGGCTTATCTGACCACAGGGAATATATACAGACTGCAAGCCTCTAGGAAGGATAATAGAAATGATCGGGACAGGGCCCCGACCTACCCATACTGTATAACAAAAGAAACTGAACTACACCTCTAGAAATTCAGTCTCCGGATGACAGGAGCTGAATACTCAACCGCTGATGGGGATCACGTGGTATCGCCTGCTCGGCTATGGGTACCTGCAGGCAAGTAATGCAGCGCCCCAATGGGCGTCAGTACCACTAGTACTGAGTATGTAAAGCAACTGAAATAGTATAACTGAAAACAACATCTGAAAGCAGTAACATGACTAATCGAGCTGAAGTAGAAGGAATAACTTAACTATCTAATAACGTAAACCTCATCTACACTCAGTCTTTACTGGAAGGGACAAGAGTCATACCTGGAACATATCGTGCAACTGCTGATCTACTGGTATCTAGCATAACATGACATAACAGGAAATAACATAACATAGCACACACAAACCTTACCCGGCCCCCATAAGCCGGGAGGTACAACCAGCACAGAATCTATACCCCTACCCCAGTCATCCCATCTCCTATAGTGGCTGTAAGCATCCTGCCGGCCCCAGGGTATGCACTTGGGCTCGCTGAGCCCCTGACTGTAACTGCATCTGAGTCCGGAGGACTCCTGAATCTGCACCCGGGCGTATCCGCTCGACTGGGGTGTGTAAGGGCCGATCAAGGCACAAATATGGGGAAAAACTGGCATCCCATCTTCGTCCCCTGGCGGGACGGCATGCCACTCCGTAGAGTGACGTATCCTCGTCCTCTGGCGGACGAGTCGATACAGCTATTAACCCTGGGCGGTCATGGATGCTAGGTAATCCAACCCCAAACAATACAACGGTCTCAACTGGTAATACTATCTGTGTATCTCACATGCTGAGGCTACTAGGGGTAAAGTACCGTATATATATTACATACTGAACTAATGATAGTAACCTGTACGTATCTGTTACGTGCTGAGGCAGGTGAATATATATAAATATGAACATAATCCCCTGCCAGACTGTACTGGGGCAAATGCTATACAAGATAATGTTTCTGCTGAAAACTCTGTTGTTTACTAGGTTTCTGTATACGCTAAATGTTGGACTAGTGATAGAAATATGTACATGCTTAATACATGCTGAGGCTGGAAGTACTATATATATGTGTACGAATATAGTCTTTCTGCTGAACTATGCTGTATACTGATTTTCTATAGTAACATGATTTACTATTCCTGACATACTTTCTAAACTTCATTTTAGTCTGCTATTCTATTTCTGAAGTGCTTTACGGATACTGTACTACTTCACAGGGTTCCAACTGAACACAACAATATCTTAAATGGCATATCACATCACATACTGAGTATACTGGGCAATCTCTAACACTTGCGTTAGAATCTATATCATACTGATAGGTTTCATACACATTACAACCCAATGTTTCTCACATCGTACCAATATTCATAATAACGCAATACTCGACTTCTGAACATTCTACTGGTCTGTAATTTATTACACTATACTGATATCACTTAACTTGCCGAAGGAAACTAACTTTACATACCTTATCTTTGAATATTCGTCCATCGGACGAGGCTCGGCCGGTACTTCAACTATTTTTCTCCCAACTGCATTCATAAATACGTCAATCAATACTAAATACAACATTATTGTAAAGAGTGACGTTACTTTCGATTTAATTTATAGCCTAAACTTAGGCTTATCAAAAGACGGTCAAAAACTCGCTATTTTCCAGCGGCCCAGAAGGGAGAATTATTTACTTCTCGGCTAGGAACACATAGACATTAATTTGGAGCAATTCTACTTACTTTAGTTCGGCGGCTCGCCGATTCGTCCGCCGTATTTCGCAAAACTAACTCCGTAGAAATGCTCTCTGCTGCTAAATACCTTGGTATCTAGGATTAATTTGGGTTTGGGCAGCGTTTGGCAGCGTAATCGGACGAAAATATTTAATTTTCCTTCGTTTCTCTCTGTTTGCTGCGTGTTCTGGAAATGTTCAGGTGTAATCTGATTTTGGACTGAAGTGGAGGCTTTATATACTTGGGCCTAGACACGGGCAACATGTCACGGAGCCATCGCGGAGGCCGCACCTCCGTGACACGCTGCCATCGCGGAGGGGCTCTGCCTCGGCTCCTCCCGCGATGGTTCGACAGATTTCTCATCCGATCTTTTTCCGGGCCTTTCCCTAGCACGTATGGCTTTCAAATACGCTTAACCAACGTGCGAACAGGTCATCTAAGTGCCGGGAATTCTACGGGGTATAACATTCTCCCCCCCTTAGGAGCATTCGTCCCCGAATGTATACTGCTGTCTAGAGAGCTGTTCACTCTAGTTTCTGGGAAAATTTTGGCAGAGTTTCCCCTATAATATGGACTATCGCAATGACCTGAAACGCAGAAAAAGTCCAATACAGGCACTGCACACAATATTCTACAGTCCACTGGACAACTAAATATCACTTCTTTCTTTATCATTTACAACATACATACTAAAAAGTATTGTGTAAATAATGATACGGACATACCTGTCGTCTGACTAGGCCTGAAATAAGTGAGGATATCTGGTTTTCATATCTTCTTTGGCCTCCCACGTCATTTCTTCCCGATTTCTGTTACGCCACAATACCTTGACAGATGCAACATCTTTAGTTCTCAGCCTGCGAATCTGTCTGTCTAAGATGGCTACGGGAACCTCTTCATAGGCTAACTCCTCTGTGACCTGAACATCCTGGACTGGAACTACTATAGAAGGGTCCCCTACGAACTTTCTTAACATGGAAACGTGGAATACTGGGTGTACTGACGCTAATTCTGGAGGCAAGTTCAACTCGTATGCCACGCGGCCTATTTTTCGCCGAATCTGATATGGCCCAATAAATCTGGGGCTAAGCTTGCCTTTCTTGCCAAACCTCATTACCCCTTTCATCGGGGACACTTTCAGATATACCCAGTCGTTTATCGAAAATTCTAGATTTCTGCGCCGTCTATCTGCGTATGACTTCTGGCGGCTTTGAGCGGTCAGTAAACGTTCCCAGATAAGCTTTATCTTTTCTTCGAACTGTCGAACAATGTCTGGGCCAACTAATGCTGATTCTCCAATCTCAAACCAGCCCACCGGCGATCTACATTTTCGCCCGTATAATGCCTCGAAAGGCGCCATCTGAATAGCTGAATGGTAGCTGTTATTATAAGCAAATTCAATTAATGAAAGATGTTCATCCCAGCTACCCCCAAAATCTAA
This sequence comes from Datura wrightii, assembly GCA_035772735.1. Taxonomy (NCBI): domain Eukaryota; kingdom Viridiplantae; phylum Streptophyta; class Magnoliopsida; order Solanales; family Solanaceae; genus Datura; species Datura wrightii. The sequence continues at coordinate 76,375,777 of JASDFA010000010.1, read as the reverse complement.
CACACACGCTCGTAACATATCTTCGAGCGTCTGAATTGTACGTTCGGCCTGCCCATCTGTTTGAGGATGGAATGCTGTGCTCAAATTAATCTGCGTCCCCAAACCTTTCTGAAACGATTGCCAGAATCTAGCTGTAAACTGTGCTCCCCTGTCTGAAATGATAGATACCGGCACGCCATGCAATCTAACTATTTCTCTGATATACAATTCGGCATAATCCTCAGCTGAGAAGGTAGCCCTTACTGGCAGGAAATGAGCTGATTTTGTCAGCCTATCAACTATTACCCAAATGGAATCATTTCTGCGTCTAGTACGGGGTAACCCTGTTACAAAATCCATATTTATTGCTTCCCATTTCCACGTAGGTATCATTATTTCTTGCGTCAAACCACCCGGTTTCTGGTGCTCTGCTTTCACCTGCTGACAATTAGCACATCTAGATACAAATTCAGCTATTTCAGTTTTCATACCTGGCCACCAATAGATGTCTCTGATGTCGTGGTACATTTTTGTCGCCCCCGGATGAAGGGAATAGCGAGCGTAATGTACCTCGTGGAAAATATGCCCACGAAGGCCTGAGACGTTCGGGACACAAAGGTGGCCCTTGCAGCGTAGTACACCATCCTCGGTTATCTGAAAATCTGGCTCCTTACCCTTCTGAACTCTATCTCTGAGCTGGACTAAATCGGGATCCTCATACTGTCGTTCTTTTACCTCTGCAACTAACGATGATACTGCAGAATTCTGAATTACGGCCCCATTATCTCCTGTTTCCATTACTCGAACGGCTAGCCCAGCTAACTGATGAATTTCTTTAGCTAATTTCTGTCTCTCGGGTCACAAATACGCCAAGCTCCCCATTGACTTTCGACTCAGAGCATCTGCTACAACATTAGCTTTTTCCGGATGGTACAGGATGTTCACATCATAATCCTTCAACAATTCTAACCAGCGACGTTGCCGCAGATTCAACTCCCTCTGAGTGAAAATGTACTGCAAGCTCTTATGATCTGTATATATATCAACATGGACGCCGTACAGGTAATGCCTCCACATCTTCAAGGCATGAATTACTGCGGCCAACTCTAAGTCATGGGTGGGGTAATTCCTTTCGTGCTTTTTCAGCTGCCTGGAAGCATATGCAATTACTCTACCATGCTGCATCAATACACAGCCCAATCCGACACCTGACGCGTCGCAATAGACTGAATAACCTTCTGTGCCTTCTGGCAGTGCTAATACGGGAGCGGAGGTCAATCTATCTTTCAGTTCCTGGAAACTCTGCTCACATGCCTCCGTCCACTGAAACTTTGCTGCTTTCTATGTCAATTTTGTTAAAGGTGCTGCAATGGTTGAGAATCCCTCAACGAACCTCCGATAGTATCCTGCCAACCCCAGAAAGCTACGAACTTCAGTCGGGGTGGTAGGCCTAGGCCATGACTTAACTGCTTCTATCTTCTGCTTGTCTACCTGTATACCAGCGTCTGAGACAATATGCCCTAAAAAGGCTACTGAGTTAAGCCAGAATTCACACTTCGAAAATTTAGCATACAACTGGCGGTCCCTAAGAATTTGGAGCACTGTCCGCAAATGAGTCCGGTGATCTGCTTCAGAGAGAGAATACACCAGAATATCATCAATGAATACTATCACGAACAAGTCCAGGAAGGGTCTGAATATACTGTTCATCAGGTCCATAAAGACTGCTGGGGCATTTGTTAGCCCGAAGGACATAACCAGAAATTCAAAATGTCCATATCGGGTCCTGAATGCTGTCTTAGGGATGTCCCTCTCACGTACTCGGACCTGGTGATATCCGGACCGCAAGTCAATCTTAGAAAAGTATCTGGCTCCCTGTAACTGATCAAATAGGTCATCAATCCTAGGAAGCGGATACTTATTCTTTACTGTAACTTTGTTTAGCTGCCGATAATCTATACACATTCGGAGCGAGCCATCTTTCTTTCTCACAAACAAGACTGGCGCACCCCACGGGGAAGTACTCGGCCTGATAAAACCTTTATCTAACAGGTCTTTCAACTGCTCCTTTAATTCTCTGAGTTCTGCAGGAGCCATACGATAAGGAGGTATTGATATTGGCTGAGTGCCTGGTAGCAAGTCAATAGTGAAGTCTATTTCCCTTTCTGGGGGAAGACTAGGTAACTCATCAGGAAATACATCTGGGAATTCATTTACCACTGGAACAGACTGGAGTGTTGGAGATTCTGCTTGGACATCCTGAACTCTGACAAGGTGGTAAATGCACCCCTTAGATATCAACTTTCTCGCCCGATGGTAGGAAATAAACCTACCTTTTGGCATCGCGGCATTGCCCTTCCACTCCCGTACTGCTTCCCCCGGGAAGTGGAATCGGACCGTTTTGGTCCAACATTCAACATTAGCAAAACATGGTACTAACCAGTCCATACCCATTATGGCATCGAAGTCTATCATTTCTAACTCGACCAGATCTACTGTGGTCTGGCGATCAACAACCTCTACTGTACACCCGCGATAAATTCGACTAGCTGTGATAGAGTCACCGACGGGCGTAGATACTAAGAAGGGCTGCTGTAATGATTCTGGTACAATACTAAACTTCCATGCCACAAATGGAGTAATATAGGACAAGGTAGACCCTGGATCAATTAGCACATAAGCAGGGTGTGAGTAGATAGTTAGCATACCTGTCACAACATCAGGCGATGCCTCTGAATCTTGCCTCCCCGGTAAGGCATATGTGCGGCTTGGACCCGCACCTGTACTGGAGGCCCCTGATCTGCCCCGACCCCTGCCTGCTGAAACTGAGGGCCTGCGCCCAGTCGGGGGTGCTGTAACTCGCGATCCTGCTGATGCTCCATCCTGTCTGTCCCGGTCCTCACGACCTCTGGCTGGGCAATCTCTCATCAAATGGCCTTCTTGGCCACAAATATAGCATGCGGTGGAACCATACCTGCATGCTCCAGAATGGCGTCGACTGCATATGGGGCAAAGTGGTAGGGTATACCTACTCTGCTCCGCCCTCCTCTATAATGGTGAGTCTGCCGTCTGCGAGCCTCTACCAGCCTCTGATTGCCCCCTGCGGCAGAATCTACCTCCCTGTGACTGTGGCGGAGGCGGGGGCCTGGGCGGCCTGTCTGACAATCGTGGCCTGGGTCCTCCCCGGGCCTCTCTCTGTAACTCAGCTGGCCTATCCCGGCGACGCTGCTCCTGATTGACCCTCCTGATCTCCCGATGTCGCTGTCTGATGCCCTCAATATTCTGGGCAAATGCCTGAATGCGAGCAATATCCATGTCCTCTCGCAGTGTGGCTGTAGTGCAAATCTCAACATATTCTGGATTCAGGCCCATAATGAAGCGATGCACTCTGGATGCCATGGTATCAACGAAAGCCGGTGCATATCGGGCTAAAGAATCAAACTGCAAAGAATATTCCCGAACACTCATGGCCCCCTGTTCTAGATGTAGGAACTGGTCTACCCGGGCCTGTCGAATCTCCCGCGGCAGATAATGATCCAGAAAGGCTCCTGAAAAGCTGGACCAGGTGGGAGGGGAAACATCTCTCCCTCGGGACCTCTCCCATCTTTCATACCATAGCACCGCAATATCTCGCAACTGGAATGCGGCCAATTCAACTGACTCAGTAGGCGTAGCATGCATAACCCTGAAGATTCTCTGCATCTGATCCAGAAAATCTTGGGGGTCCTCTGTTCGGTCCGTACCTGTGAACTGTGGGGGATTCAGGGCTAAGAATTCTCGGACTCTCGAACTACCGGGCCCTCCTGATGATTCTGCAGCTGTAGATGGCATTGGCTGACGCTGAGCAGCCATCATCTGTGCTAACAAAACTACAGCACTCCTAACCTCCTGATCAGAAGGAGTCAATATAGGGGCTGCTGAAGGTAATGTCGCCCCAAGTGACTCCTGACGTGGTGGAGACTGCTGAGGAGGCTGAGATGAAGCCTCTGTAGGGCCCTCTGATCGGGCTGTCTCCAAGTGAGGGGGAGGCATTCTGCTAGTGCCTTCTCCTGCTGCAATGTCTAAGTTCCGACCGGTAATAGGATGGCGCTGGTCTGACATTAGCTGTAACCAAAGAATATGGTAAGATTTTTGAAATTCAACCCTATACTGTACAGCTCTATAGCACGACCGAATTAGAATAAAAGGACAACCATCCTATCATGCCTTGCAGCCTCCTACCCATAGTATGTGGTGCACAACACATCCATGGACAGGACTCTACTTAGCACGGCTTGCAGACTCCCTGGGATACGACCTACTCTGATACCAAGTTTGTCATGCCCCACCTTGGGGGTATGACTGGCACCTGGTGCCCTACTAAGCCCTGACCTGCTGAACTGTTAAGCCTGGACGCATCTGGCGCCTGGCTGGCTCTAACTCAAATTTTTGGAAACAAAGGGCTATATAGCGGCTGTAAATACAGCCCCCGGCCCATTGGCCTATAGCCTTCTGTACCTGTATTACAGCTGACCAGAAACAAGGTAATTCAGGGGAACCTATGCGGGCCGACAAGGCCACCATGCTGTCTAGTTATCTGCAACTCAAGCATAACGTACTGAAAAGCTACGTGACCGGCAAGGTCACCACTACTGGTAAACTATGGCCCCACACGGCCATTACAAAAGAAAGAAGTAGTAAAGGCAACTATACAACTGCACGGCCCCACACGACCGGCTCATCTGACCACAGGGAATATATACAGACTGCAAGCCTCTAGGAAGGATAATAGAAATCATCGGGACAGGGCCCCGACCTACCCATACTGTATAACAAAAGAAACTGAACTACACCTCTAGAAATTCAGTCTCCGGATGACAGGATCTGAATACTCAACCGTTGATGGGGATCACGTGGTATCGCCTGCTCGGCTATGGGTACCTGTAGGCAAGTAATGCAGCGCCCCACTGGGCGTCAGTATCGCTGGTACTGAGTATGTAAAGCAACTGAAATAGTATAACTGAAAACAACATCTGAAAGCAGTAACATGACTAATCGAGCTGAAGTAGAAGGAATAACTTAACTATCTGATAATGTAAACCTCATCTACACTCAGTCTTTACTGGAAGGGACAAGAGTCATACCTCGAACATATCGTGCAACTGCTGATCTACTGGTATCTAGCATAACATGACATAACAGGAAATAACATAACATAGCACACACAAACCTTACCCGGCCCCCATAAGCCGGGAGGTACAACCAGCACAGAATCTATACCCCTACCCCAGTCATCCCATCTCCTATAGTGGCTGTAAGCATCCTGCCGGCCCCAGGGTATGCACTTGGGCTCGCTGAGCCCCTGACTATAACTGCATTTGAGTCCGGAGGACTCCTGAATCTGCACCCGGGCGTATCCGCTCGACTGGGGTGTGTAAGGGCCGATCAAGGCACAAATATGGGGAAGAACTGGCATCCCATCTTCGTCCCCTGGCGGAACGGCATGCCACTCCGTAGAGTGACGTATCCTCGTCCTCTGGCGGACGAGTCGATACAGCTATTAACCCTGGGCGGTCATGGATGCTAGGTAATCCAACCCCAAACAATACAACGGTCTCAACTGGTAATACTATCTGTGTATCTCACATGCTGAGGCTACTAGGGGTAAAGTACCGTATATATATTACATACTGAACTAATGATAGTAACCTGTACGTATCTGTTACGTGCTGAGGTAGGTGAATATATATAAATATGAACATAATCCCCTGCTAGACTGTACTGGGGCAAATGCTATACAAGATAATGTTTCTGCTGAAAACTCTGTTGTTTACTAGGTTTCTGTATACGCTAAATGCTGGACTAGTGATAGAAATATGTACATGCTTAATACATGCTGAGGCTGGAAGTACTATATATATGTGTACGAATATAGTCTTTCTGCTGAACTATGTTGTATACTGATTTTCTATAGTAACATGATTTACTATTCCTGACATACTTTCTAAACTTCATTTTAGTCTGCTATTCTATTTCTGAAGTGCTTTACGGATACTGTACTACTTCACAGGGTTCCAACTGAACACAACAATATCTTAAATGGCATATCACATCACATACTGAGTATACTGGGCAATCTCTAACACTTGCGTTAGAATCTATATCATACTGATAGGTTTCATACACATTACAACCCAATGTTTCTCACATCGTACCAATATTCATAATAACGCAATACTCGACTTCTAAACATTCTACTGGTCTGTAATTTATTACACTATACTGATATCACTTAACTTGCCAAAGGAAACTAACTTTACATACCTTATCTTTGAATATTCGTCCATCGGACGAGGCTCGGCCGGTACTTCAACTATTTTTCTCCCAACTGCATTCATAAATATGTCAATCAATACTAAATACAACATTATTGTAAAGAGCGACGTTACTTTCGATTTAATTTATAGCCTAAACTTAGGCTTATCGAAAGACGGTCAAAAACTCGCTATTTTCCAGCGGCCCAGAAGGGAGAATTATTTACTTCTCGGCTAGGAACACATAGACATTAATTTGGAGCAATTCTACTTACTTTAGTTCGGCGGCTCGCCGATTCGTCGGCCGTATTTCGCAAAACTAACTCCGTAGAAATGCTCTCTGCTGCTAAATACCTTGGTATCTAGGATTAATTTGGGTTTGGGCAGCGTTTGGCAGCGTAATCGGACGAAAATATTTAATTTTCCTTCGTTTCTCTCTGTTTGCTGCGTGTTCTGGAAATTTTCAGGTGTAATCTGATTTTGGACTGAAGTGGAGGCTTTATATACTTGGGCCTAGACACGGGCAACGTGTCACGGAGCCATCGCGGAGGCCTCACCTCCGTGACACGCTGCCATCGCGGAGGGGCTCTGCCTCGGCTCCTCCCGCGATGGTTCGACAGGTTTCTCGTCCGATCTTTTCCCGGGCCTTTCCCTAGCACGTATGACTTTCAAATATGCTTAACCAACGTGCGAGCAGGTCATCTAAGTGCCGGGAATTCTACGGGGTATAACATATTAATGGCTCAACAATGGGATCAAGGGAATCATATGATTGTGGTAGGGTCATTTAGGCTAAAAGTGGACTCAACAAAAATGTTCTATGATCATATCCTAACCAACCATCCTTAGCCTATGCAAAGACCAACCAGGCAAGTTCTAGATCTTCAACATAGTACTAAACTAAGTATGAAACCTCACTCCCTCATGGTACATGAATTATATTCACTTTACCTGTTTGGTTTATGTAGGGATTAACAAGACTACTCATGCTAATACACTAAATGACATCAAAAGATCCACAGAAATCATGCATGCAGTCATAAGTACACAACTAATTCATCAAAAAAAAAATTTAAACAGGGTCAATTTTTTTCAAGAATCCAATCTAGTGCATTTTTATTGGTTGAGTACTCCTAAGCTATTTTATAATTAAAAAAATCACAAAATAAGAAAATAAAATTCTAAACATGTCGATTCTACTAGATAGCATTCCCGAAGAAAAAGAAACACGACAAGAAAAACCCTCTGAGGAATCCAAAAACTCAAAAAATACAAGTACACCCCCTCCCCTTTTGAAAATTGTGCTTCATCCCGGAAGCATGAACTACAAGAACAGAGGGAAGGGAACATACCTGTGGCACTCTAGGCACTACTGTCGTCCTGCGGAGAAGGTACCTCCACTGTAATCGTGGCGCTAGCGGTGGCCGGCACACTCAATGGTGTGTCAACAAGGGGATTGGTTACCCCCTCAGTAAACTTGGCAATCTCTATAGCCTCTGTGGTGATTTGGGCTAAATGTGCTCACCTGAAGGGTCCCTGCCACTAGCAAGCTCCGGCTGAGCCATGGTAGAGCTGCCTCGTCCTCTAGCTCACTCCTGTAGCTCTAACATGTGTGAGTCATGAGTCTATATGCTATCCACTCATGCCCGTTTGCGTTCTCTTCTTTCTTTCTTCCTCATCTTCCTCGGGCTCTCTTCTCCAACATCCTCGGAGACTCACTTCTTTCCTTTCTCCTTTTCAGCTATCATGGGCTCCCAATAAGCCTCCAAGTTAATCTCCTCATCTGGATCCTCATCCAAATCTATAAGAGTGGGAGCTACTATCACTGTCGACTGTCGTGATGCCAGCTCAATCACTTGGCTCCAAAGAGCTCCCAACTCCTCCCGGAGGCTGCTTGTGTCTGTCTGCTCCGCCATGCATCTATTAAATTGGCTCTCAAATCCATTGAGCCTGGCATACAGGGCCTATGTGGTTGTATCTATCTCTGCTTTCACCCAGGGATTCACATTCTCCATCATTTCCTGGATTTTTCTTTTGGCCATCGTTAATCTCTTGGCCAATTTATGGAGAAAGTCCTAGGGCACTGGTACGTACCCTACTGGTGTCTGGCTTGGATGGCTGGGCATTGGTGTAGAAGAAGTGCTGAGAGCTACCTCTGAATTACCGGCATCTATAGCCGGTGTCTCGCTCTACTCCTGCGAGGTCGGGGCATTCACCTGTGCTCCCCTACTGGCTGGGTCGGTGAAATTGCTTTGGGAAGTTGGGCCCGACTCATAGAGTTCATTTCATCCTAGATCAGGAAAATATATGTTATCCTCTTCCCTCCAATTAAGCACTCCTTACCCCGTTGCACCGAAACTCCTACCTCTTTGCATAATCTGAAGACGAGGCTTGGGAATGGGATGGTAGTGCTCAATCCCACAACCCGATCTCATATCTACTCTGTGATGATCCTCGGGATGTTGATGGAGTATTTGTACATGATACATGCCACCAGAGCTGCTCCATCTACAATCAGAGTGTTGTCATTGATTGTTGGTTCTAACCGATGGTGCACTAATGTCCAGCAGGCTTTTGCTATGAAGTTGAGTGAATTTTTGGTAACCCTTTTTCCACCTGTGACCCACTCTGCTTCCTCTTTATCCTCAACTATAACAGCCACCAACAATTGTAGCTACATCTTTCTTCCCTCAAAGCCCAGCTGCCTAATTTGTTTCAGTGCCTCCACCCGGTACTCATATTCTAGCCTGGCATGTGGAGGTATGAACTGCGGCGCATATAGGATTCGAGATGGTGCTCTCGGATATGTCGACCTCTCGACCTCTGACCATGACATTCTCCAGTTTGGGATGGTTTTTCACTTTCTGCCCCTTTTTGGTGTTCTCCTCCATGGTCGCCAAGTAGTTGGTGTAGAACTCATGGACTATCTCTAAAATGTATTGGTCCAAAGTCCTAGCTATCCAATCGAATCCATAAAAACTGAATATCCACTTCATCTCCTCTACTTCATTCAATGAGTTCATGAGGATCCGCGGTTCTTCCTGGATGCTTTGCCTAGGTTTATTTTTCGCGATAAGAGCAATGCCCTACTTATAGATCTCCTATGCTCCTGGCACTCTCCACCAGATGGTACGATTCTCCCTAGGTGGGATCTGCTGCTGCTTGTTCGGTGTATTTTACAACTACACACAAGTGCACGTAGTCAAACAAGTAGTAAAATGGCTTAAGTAAGCCAAGTATCGATCCCACAGGGACTGAACCAAGGTAATAATCGAATTAAGTGTTAATGAACTCTAACTCTAAAAATGCAGACAATAGTTTAAAGAAGATTTTGAAGAGTTTGTTTCCTAATTTATACTAATCTAAAACAAAATTATAAAGTGAGTCTGAACTATAGTAATGAGCAAGCTGAGGCTAAAACGAACATGCGGGGAAGTAATTTATCGATACAATTTGGTTAATCTTTCCTTCGGTTGCTAGTCAAGAATTATTGCCTATGGATAGAAACTTTCATATTCTACCCAACTTAAGAATCATGAACCTTCAACCTACATTTCTATGATAAAAGAATTTCATGTTCTAGCCATACAAAACCGATTCCTTAATTGACTAATACGACTTTCAAATATATTTCTATTCTGAAGGTAAATCAATTCTCAATTTTCCAAAACTAAGAAGAGATCATATCCTACCAATTCACAACTTTCCAATTTCTTTCTCTTTCAAGATAAAATTGGATTTTTTAGATATACATTAACATTGGCCAGACATTAATGCAGTAAGAACAAGAATTGATAGAACAACCATGGAAGAAAAGATGAAAAACCAAAATGATCAACAATTACATTCCACTACAAATGTTCTTAACCTCAGCAAGAAGTGAACTTAGCCACTCATTTGTGGATTAAACATCATCAAATGAGTATAAATCATACAAACAATTGAAATAAAGGAGAAAGAGTTAGAGAAGAACCCTAAGAATTTCGTCTCCTCAACTGCCTGTAACCCACGTTCTTTCTCAACTAAGTCAGAATTATTAAAAATAAACCTAAGTGTGCTATTTATACTAGTGGGAATTTTTCCCGGAATAACAAGCAACGTGTCACGGAGTGCATCGTGGAGCACTGCCTCCGTGACACGGTGCAAATGCGGTTTATGTTCCAGGTAAATATGGCCAATGTGCCACGGCATGCAACGCGGGGCTTGGCCAACGTGACACGGCCCCGACGCGGACCTTCACTGGAATTTGTCCAAGTAACCCACCCGAGGCAGACTGCCTCCGCGATGGCAGCGTAACACGGCTCCATTGACCTTATTTATTTCTTTCTTTATTTTTGTTCCTATTTCTTAAAGCACACTCGACTTAACAACAAAGATTAGGTATACATCTTCATTTTATTTAAATTCGGCAAGTGCACCTTTGACCTTATCTTTACTTTCACCACTTCCGCTTTTCCTTTCTTTTTCACACTTTTCACTCCTTCACACTGTGGGAAAATTATTTTTTTTTCTTGAGTGCTTAAGATTTTTGGATCAAATTCACGGCTAATGAAAAAAAGGGATTAAGCTCAGTTTCTACCTCTACAGTGAAAGTAAAAATAGGCTAAAGGCTCAATGGGGCTAACTAGGATGTACATTCAAGGTATGTATGATAAGAAAAAAAACTTTTGGTTAATCAAAGAAATGCCTACATCCTTTCCTACACTACACATCCTTCATTTCATTTCGTACACACACCAGGAAAGTTCTAGACACTTCACAATAGCATGGAAGAATCGAAACCTCACCTCACACTCATTGCACATGCTCAACTCAAGACTTATTCACAGACTCTTCAATCAGCTAATTACAAGAATTCAATATTAAGCCTCAATCACGCCGAATCGAACTCTATGGCCTAGGTATCTCAACATGTTTCACATTTGCATGCTTTCATACGAATCACCTTTGTATCTTTAATATCATGTATAACACGCAACAAGAATTCCAAACCATGAAGTAGCGATACGTTTGGCAAACAAACAAAAGAAAGAAAATAAAAGAAAGAAAAAAAACTACTCCTATCGACTACATTTCCCTTAAGACGGTCTTCATCCATCCATCATAGGGAACGGTCACTATTTACGACTTTGTTCAATGGGACTATTCTCGATAAAAGCACCGAAAACAAAGGCTGAGAAACCCAATCATAAAAAAAAAATTGACAAAATATTTTTTAAAAAAATATCGATAATTTCGATAGGAAAACAAAAATATATCGATAATTCGATAGGAAAACAAAAATATTTACACAACCAGCTAACAATAGCTCAACACAGCACACAACAGATTAACATTCATTACACACCGAATTACAATACACAACATACTCACAAAATCACAAGGTCACAATTTTTTCACAGGCACAACAACAAGACATGAATTACAATACACAACATACTCACAAAATCACAGGGTCACAATTTTTTCACAGGCACAACAACAAGACAAGAACATAGGAACAACAAAACAAATGGCACCTAACTACTCCCACCCCACACTTAAACCGAACACTGTCCCCAGTGTTTATCAAATTCAACATAGCACAAAAGTATGTGGTGAAACTCCCTGATCAATCGAAGTATTCAACTTCTTCGTCAGGTGCCATTGCCTCGTCCCCCATATCTGAACTGCCCCCACTATCCTCATCTGACCCAACATCTGAGTCTTCGCGGGTGTCTCCTCATCTGTGGGGACATCATCATCAACAAACTCCACAAAAGCAGGCCCCACTCGGCATAGAGCCCTAGCATTTTCGCCAAAGGGGTAATCTAGCTCAAGTTTCCACAGCTCATCTTCTGTTGCTGGCCTCCTGCCTATTCTCAACTGCACCATTTGCATCCCAAACATACAGGCCATATACTGATCATCCCGAGCATGTCGCTCGGCTAGTGTGAGAACTGGCCCGTGAGTGGTGTCGGGTGCCTTGGTTTTGGTGACATCCAAAGCACGCCTATCCATCTGCGCGATGTAGTCTAGGCCCTCCTCCTCGATGTCAAGGCCCCTCAGAAATGTGGTCAGCAAACCACCAAACCCGTACTTGTGCCCTTGATGCAAACAGGCTCTCTTCATGGCGGAGATGATCACCGCCCCAACATTAATCTCCAGCCCTTTCATCAGGGCATAAACCAAGCACACACGATCCTGAGTGACATCTGTCATGTGCACCCCCGGGATCAGGTAGGAACACACAATTTTAAGCCAAATTCTGGCTTCCCTATTCATTTGAGAGTGAGGCAGCGTCTGATGATAGCCCCTCTCCTTGTGCCTGCTTCACCACGCTGTCAAACAGGCTCCACACATAGTGCATCTGATATCTGCATAGGGTGGAGTTATGTTCAGCTGCTGGAGTACATGGGCGTCTGTGTCCCGCGCCACCAATATGGCATTCAGGTGATGAGGCTCAAAGGTGACAACCTGCCCCCTTATCTTGACTGTGTGACTACGGAGTGTCGGGTTCCAGTTTGCATAGAACTCCCAAATTAAGTGGAGATTGCACTCCATGGGCTCTTCGAAGATGAAGTTCAGCCCTGCAGCGTCAATCCTGTGTACGATTCTGGGGAATTCCTATGCAAGTGGCTCCATTGCAATGTGCTCCTCAGGGAAGTATTTAGTCTCCTTGTGTTTGGCATACCATTTCTTCCCTTCATCCGTCACCCATCGGGTTCCGTATTGACGGTGTTGGCCGCGTGGAACCGCTGATGCTGCTGGGACTGTTGTTCCCAATCTAATCCTTTTTCTCCTGGAGCCTGATGTAGATGCGCCCTTTCCTTTGTCTTGCCTACTCGACATCATTCCTGTCAAATCACATAGACAGTCTCAATGTTATTCAAGTCAAAAATTTGCTTCGATTAAGGTTGGGTTGACTTAGGCCACCCCACACTTAATCTTTAGCCACAATAAAAACAATTCGGCAAGACAATCATTCTTTTCCAATTTTTATCAATCAATATGCCTTGTGCATTTAGATAAGTCGATGGAATAATGACTAAGTGCTACTCAGACTTCGTACAACTAATCACAATTTCACCATCGATTTCATTACATCACATAGCACTTAGCCAAAAATTTTCTCAACAACAACAACCTATACAACTCACCAATTTTATTTTTCCGAAAATTCCCTTGTCTATTTAGCATATTCATCCATATTCAAAACGTCATTTACATCACCCAACATGCACAACCCAATCATTTTCAAATTTTCAACCAAATTTAGTTTCTTCCTATTCAAATTCCAACCCTAGCTACCAATTTTGCACAAATTCAATCAAACATGTATTTATCGAGTTCATATAATCATAATGATACTACGAACCTCAATCAACAATAACTTAAATGAATTCATGCTCAATTTACACTTAGGGCAATCTTTAGCTACCTCACATGCTCAAAAATTGCAAATTCCGGCAAATATTGAGGTTAAGTTCAAGAACGTACCTTTAATTCGATGAACTTGAAGAAAAGTTGAAGAAAATTTGATCCTAGGTCCGTGTCACGTTGGGGAAGGGGGGATTTTGGGGAGTTTGTCGCGGAGGGGAGTGAGAAATGGGGAAAATGGGGTGTTTTGGGGGTTAAAAAGAAGGTTTTAGCGCGGGTCACCCGGCGACCCGGTATGACCCGTCGCGAATAACACTTCAACGTGTCACAGAGGGTAACGCGGAGCAGCCCCTCCGTGACACGGAGCCATCGCACAGGGGTTTTGGAATTTGTAAAAATTTCAAAACACCTTCAACGTGTCATGGAGGGTAACACGGAGGCCCTCCTCCGTGACATGGAGCCATCGCGCGGGCTCACTGTTTTGCCACTTTTAATTTTTACTCACCTCGATTTTTTTCTTTTGCGATCCTTTGCATTTTTGCCCTCCGTTACACCTGAAAATCACCTCACAACAAGAAATTGGTTAGAATTTATAGGTTTCAAACACGAATGAAAAAAATATTTTTTTTTGTTTTTGTTTTTATTTTTATTTTATTCTCTTTTCTTTTTTCTTCTTTTTCTAAACTAATTCTACTCATCTATTACAACAATTTCACGAGTTGCCTCCCATGCAGCGCCTGGTTTACTGTCGCAGCTCGACGTCATTAAAGCTCAATCATCCGCTAGAGTGATGGACGTTTTCTCTCGAATTATGTTCTCACCCCAATAATGCTTACACCGCTGCCCATTAACCAAGAACGTGGCACTTCCATCTTCTTTCCACAACTCCACTGCCCCGTGCGAGGTGTCCTCAATCGGTGGTTTTCCCACTGGATCTTGAGAATCAACAATCTGAACAATATCTTCTTGATCAAGCACGTTGATTGCTGAAAGCTCCTCATATACGGCTAGAAGCTTCGTGGCCTTGTACATGTCAAATACCTCCACCTTGTCATGCGCCCGCATGGTTAGCTGCCCTGCAGCTACATCAATCAAAGCTTTCCCGGTTGCCAAGAAAGGACGTCCCAAAATAAATGGGACTTCCGCATCCGGCTCAAAATCCAGCACAACAAAATCTACCAAGAAGATAAGGGAGCCCACTTGCACCAGCACGTCCTCCACAATGCCATCTGGTCTGGCCAAAGAACAATCCGCTAACCACAAGATCACTGTAGTTGGTCTAGGACTGCCCAGCCCCAACTTCTTGAATACTGATGTCGGCATCAAGTTAATGCTCACTCCCAAATCGCATAGTCCACGAGCTCGGATACTTTGCCCAATTGTGATTTGGATTGTAAAGCTCCCAAGGTCCTTGAGCTTTGTTGGCAACCTATTCTGTATCCGGGAAGTGCACTCCTCCGTAAGCGCCACCATAGCATACTTCGTCAATCTGCTTTTGTTTGCCACGATGTCCTTGATATATTTCGCATACTTCGGCACTCCTGATTCAGCCTCCTTCTTCTTCCCCCTCTCATCATCGTGTTCCCTTTCTTTCTCAACTGCTCCCAACTGCTGAGGTGGTCTTTCTGGTTCCACCTCCTTGAGTTGTAAACCACTCCTTGTGGTCACTGCATTTACTTACTTGGGATTCAGGTCAGTGACACTCGGTAGTCCTCCTCTTGGCCTGGTGTTTTGAGCTCCAGCTAGTTTCCCAAACTGGTACTCCAACGCCTTTGTAGCTAACTGATTGTTCTTTACATCTGCTGCCAATTTTACATAGTCAGCCTGCAATTGAGCTTGGTTAGCTATCATTGTTTTAAACATTTCCTCAATGCTGGTGGTGGTGGTGGAGGAGGTGCATTGTTGCTTCTGTATTGAGTCTGATAGTTCTGCTGTCCTCCTTGATTTCTCTGTGCACCTTGATTCGAACTCTGCCTTTGATGGTTGTTACTACCCCAGGAGAAATTTGGATGATTCCTCCAATTAGAGTTGTAGTTGTTGCCATAATGTTGGTGATTATTTCTCTGTACATTACCAACAAAGTTCACTGAATCTAGATTTGCACCACAACACTCAGCTGAGTGTTCATTACTAACGCATACTTCACACCGAATCTGCTACACTACATTAACTGGGGCTTGAGATTGATTTAAGCTCATGTTTCTGAAGTGGGTGTTGAGTTGATTTTGCAACGCAGCTATCTGTGCAGTGATAGCTGCAAAACCATCCACTTCTAAGACTCCTGCCACT
Source organism: Datura wrightii (assembly GCA_035772735.1). Taxonomy (NCBI): domain Eukaryota; kingdom Viridiplantae; phylum Streptophyta; class Magnoliopsida; order Solanales; family Solanaceae; genus Datura; species Datura wrightii. The sequence goes on along the minus strand of JASDFA010000010.1, from coordinate 76,359,857 downwards.
TTCCTTGTTCCTCCTCTAGAAGAGTCTGCATTCCACTCGGGATTTCCCTGCGAAATACGATTTAACAAAGTATACAGCTCCTCATAAGTCTTTTCCAATGCTTGTCCCCCAGCTGCTGAGTCTAGCAAAATTTTTGTGTGGGTTTCCAAACCCTCTATGAAAGTATGCACCAGCACATCATTGGACTGGTGATGGTGAGGACAATCTCGTAACATGGATTTGAATCTTTCCCAAGCTTCATACAGATTCTCTCCCTCTTTTTGTTTAAAACTTAGAATCTGACTTCTAAGTCTTGTTGTTTTCCCATATGGAAAGAACCATATCAAGAATTTTCTTGTAAGATCATCCCAAGTGGTGATGGAATTAGGTGGCTCAGCTTTCAACCACCTCTTTGCTTCTCCCAACAGTGAAAATGGGAACAATGTAAGCCTTACGTAATCAGATGATACTCCAGCGGGGATGTAAGTGTCACTTATCTCCAAAAAGTTTTGGAGATGTTGTTGTGGATCCTCGTGAGGGAGACCTGTGAATTGCCTGCTGGTGTGCAGCAATTGCACCATATTCTGTTTCAGCTCAAACCTCCCTCCTGGCTCGGGTTTGCGAATGCTTGATGTAACATTGTTAGCATGTGGGATTGCCACTTCACGAACCGGCCTAGATGACATTTCCTCGGGCACTAACACTGCCCTTACAAGTAGTGGATTCTGTTGTTGCTCCAGGATTGTTTGTCTGAGCAACTGCAGCTTCTTTTCTAGATCTTCTCTCCTTTGACGATGAAATTGTCTTTACGGCTCTAAGTATGAATCCACCAACTCCTTGTCTCTTTCCAGTTTTCAATAGAATTCAATATCTGCAAAAGATAGGCTAAGATCAAGTTGTCAGCACAATATAGAAATCGTAAACTAACACTTAAGAACACAATTTTACCAATTGCCAGTCCCCGGCAACGCGCCAAAAACTTGTTGTATTTCACAACTACATGCAAGTGCACGTGGTCAAACAAGTAGTAAGATGGCTTAAGTAAGCCAAGTATCGATCCCCCAGAGACTGAACCAAGGTAATAATCGAATTAAGTGTTAATGAACTCTAACTCTAAAAATGCAGACAACAGTTTAAAGAAGATTTTGAAGAGTTTGTTTCCTAATTTATACTAATCTAAAACAAAATTATAAAGTGAGTCTGAACTATAGTAATGAGCAAGCTGAGGCTAAAACGAACATGCAGGGAAGTAATTTATCGATACAATTTGGTTAATCTTTCCTTCGGTTTCTAGTCAAGAATTATTGCCTATGGAGAGAAACTTTCATATTCTCCCAACTTAAGAATCATGAACCTTCAACCTACATTTCTGTGATAAAAGAATTTCATGTTCTAGCCATACGAAACTGATTCCTTAATTGACTAATACGACTTTCAGATATATTTCTATTCTGAAGGTAAATCAATTCTCAATTTTCCCAAACTAAGAAAAGATCATATCCTACCAATTCACAACTTTCCAATTTCTTTCTCTTTCAAGATAAAATTGGATTTTTTAGATATATATTAACATTGGCCAGACATTAATGCAGTAACAACAAGAATTAATAGAACAACCATGGAAGAAAAGATGAAAAACCAAAATGATCAACAATTACATTCCACTACAAATGTTCTTAACCTCAGCAAGAAGTGAATTTAGCCACTCATTTGTGGATTAAACATCATCAAATGAGTATAAATCATACAAACAATTGAAATAAAGGAGAAAGAGTTAGAGAAGAACCCTAAGAATTTCGTCTCCTCAACTGCCTGTAACATACGTTCTTGCTCAACTAAGATAGAATTATTAAAAATAAACCTAAGTGTGCTATTTATACTAGTGGGAATTTTTCCGGGAATAACAAGCAACATGTCACGGAGTGCATCGTGGAGCACTGCCTTCGTGACACGGTGCAAACGCGATTTATGTTCCAGGTAAATATGGCCAACGTGCCACAGCATGCAATGCGGGGCTTGGCCAACGTGCCACAGCCCCGACGCGGACCTTCACTGGAATTTGTCCAAGTAACCCACCCGAGGCAGACTGCCTCCATGATGGCAGCGTGGCATGGCTCTATCACAGAGCCCCTTTGTTTGCTGCTTGTCCTTGACCTTTTCCACTGCTCGCTTCTGAGTCCATTTCCGACTTTCACCAACATGCAAATTAGCTTCCTAAAATTATATTTTTCCTGCAAAACAACACTAATCATGTTGGTTAGTATAAATTCACATTTTAACTACAAATCATATGAGAATGTACAAATAACGATAGATAAACAAGACGAAATAGAGCATTTGAGCATCACTTGGGCATATAATTTTGCCCAAGATCACTGCTCAGCATTAGGAGGCACCTCCTTTGACTCAGCACTTCCGCTTGCCTCTCCAGATTGGGTCTCCTCAGACCTTTCTCTGCATTTGAGTAGCTTCCCGACTCTTGATTTCCTTCCTTATATCCCTCCTTAGACTGGGGAGCTTCAATGGATGTGGCAGTAGCTGCAACGGCTTGGGCTTTAGCCTCTGCCCTAGTGGTTTGGGTCCCATCGGTGTCTGATGTGCCGACCCTATACTCCTCAACTGAACCACTAGGGGAGCTTCCTGCCTGATCAGACTCAAAGGTTTCGTCATGTAGTGTCCTCCAGGCAGTTTCTTTGGATGCTCAGCATTTGACCATCATTGTACCTATAGAAAAAGAGAGTTAGAATTCCATATCTGTGAAAGAAAATCAAGAAGTGAAGTCCTCTGTAAATAACCACGAGTCAATTACGGGTCGTACCTTGGAGGTACGACTCGTATGGAGACCCATGATATATATGATGCACATTACTGCTCCCAGTTATGACTCGTACCACAAAGGTACGATCCGTACCTTGAGTCATTTGAGGGTGCCCATTTAATAACAATTTCTCTATATTTTTTCAAGACTCCTGGTACAACCCGTAGGTTAATTCCACGAGTTGTAGGAAGGATCATACCGTCTCATATGAACTTGACCCTTTCCATATCTTGGTACGAATACCTGATACTACTCATAGTGGAAAACCACGAACCATACCAGAGTTCATACCTCAGGTCTTTCCTAATTTAGCTTGGGATAGTCCCAACGAGCCATCCTACGAGTCGTAGTATTGAACCACAAGTTGTAGGAAGGCTTGTGAAGCCTTTCCTTGACTTTATTTTTGTTTAGTTACAGGGGTTTCAATTTCAAGCTTTTGGGTACTTAGACTTCCCCAGGTCTAGGCATGTGTTTTAACCCATATTTAAAGCTACCCATTCCTTCTCTTCTAACTCACTATCTGTAACTCTTTTTTTCTTGCTAGTGCAATGTCCAAGCTCGTCGATTTCCATCTTCTTTCCCAGTCATTCATAATTTAATCACACCCCTGGTCATTGTCTATTCTAAATTTTTCGAGCAACAACACAAACTCGCAGAGGGTTTTGCACTATTACTTCAAACACCCAAATTTAATCTATTTCAAAGCAATATACTTACTTGATGCTTGTTTACTTCTACTAGGAATTAGTCTTAGTGCTGGAAAGAGCTGATTTGAGCAAAAATTTGCTCGATTTCTTCTTTGATTTTTGAGTTATGGTTGTGAAGTACTCGTGGGAGTCGTTCATGAGTTGGGTTTTTGAGTGCGTGGGAGAAGGGTCCCTTTGGGTTTGAGTTTAAATAACTTAGAGGGAAGCTTTTAGAAATATGGGCCGAGTCGGGTAGTATCAAAAAGTTTGACCCATCAGGACTCGTCCCTTCTACTCGTAGTGCAGGGAGTTGAAAAACTTACATGTAGACCTACAAGTGCATCTTATGACTCGTACCATGTGGGTACGGTTCGTACTATGACTTGTAGGTATTTTCCTTGTATAGCTAGCATAGTTCATAGGCACATTAAGTACTATGACCCGTACACTTGAGTTACGAGTCATAGGACCAACCGTACCCTAAACTCCTACATTGAAGCACATCTCTGATCCTCACCATGACTCATGCTATGACTCATACAACTCTCTCATGAGTCATACTGAGAACTCTAACACCTGCTTTTTCAGTAGTTTTTTGCCACCTGTTTTTGTTTTCCCTGCACACTAAAACACACATTAGTTAAATCACTTGGGTTACCTCCTAAGAAACGCTTCATTTAACATTGCGGCACGATGCAAGTGGCCCCGTTACTCAGAATTCGCCAAGACACCACTTGGATTGCCTCCCAAGAAGCACCTGATTTAACATTATGGCACAACCAAGTCTTTTTGACTAATCAGACTTCGTCAAGGAACTCAGATTGATCCTCTATCGCTGAGACTACACTATATTCCTTCGGTTGCTGCATTGACTGGCAGATGTTGAAGGTGACCTCTTTTTTATTCAGTATGAACTTCAGTTGGCCAGCCTCTATATCTACTAAGGCCCTCCCAGTAGCAAGGAATGGTTGCCCCAAGATGATGGAGACCTCATAATCAATCTCGCAATCCAAGATCACGAAGTCTGCTAGAAATATGAATCTGTCTACTTTAATAAGAATATCAAATAGGATCTCTACTGGCTTCTTCAAAGTTCTGTCGGCCATCAGTACACGCATGGTTGTCAGTATGGGGGCTCCCAAGCCCAACTGCTTTAACAGAGCCAATGCCATCAAATTGATGTTTGCTCCCAGATCACAGAGTGCCCTTGCTAACTCAACATTGCCAATTGTGCAAGGGATAGTGAAAGCACCTAGATCTTCCTTCTTCTAGGCCAGGACCTGTATAGATATGGCACTACACTGATGTACATTATCTACAGGCTCATAACTTATGGACCTCTTCTTTGTCACAAGGTCCTTCATGAACTTAGCATATCTTGGGATTTTTTCCAATGCCTCAACCAATGGTATGTTCACTGATAATTGTTTGAGCATCGACAGGAATTTCTGGAACTTACCATTCTCCACCTTCTTCTTTATTCTTTGGGGGAATGGTGGCAGCGGTCGCGGGATAGCCTTGTAAATTTGTGTTACGTCTTGTTCAACTTCAGACCATTTCACCAATTTGGGCCTCAAGCAACTTAGCATTCTCAACACATTCCATCTCAACACTATTTTTATTACCTTCAATCATGCTCTCTTTCTTCCATTCAACTACAACCGGTAGAGGGGGGGTCAATTGTGGTCTTACCACTCCTAATCATCACAGCCATGTAGTGGCCATCATTCTTTAGGTTCTGGACTATGTTTCTAGGTAGTGTACCCTTCTGTCTAGGGTTCAATGATGCTGACAGTTGCCCTAGCTGCTGTTCAATTTGCTTGATAGTTGTCGTGTGGGATTCCACTCTCTGGCCCATGCTCGATATATCACCTCGAATTTCCTTCAACTGATCATCAGTGGACCTTACCTTTTTCAGCATCTCATCCATCATGCTCTCTAGCTTTAACTATCCAGCCTCCCCCTCTCGTGCATTGAGAGACACATATATTCCAGCTCAGTCGTTGCGGTAGCCGTCAATCCTTCTCCAATATCCCTCGCGCTCACGACCTCGGCTTCTTTCTCTGCACCTATTCTAGTTGTATTTATCTCTGTATTGGTTCCGACCTTGGTTTTCAAAACCTTAGCACCAACTGTCTTGTCTAGATGCTTGGGCGTTGGCTTGGAAACCCTCCACCTGACTGTCTAGGAAATTTGCCTCTTCCTCAGAATCAAAGTGGTCTACCCCCCGCTCCTGTCCTTGTGTCCCCACTGCATTCACCTTTTTGCTCCAGCTCCCATAATATGCTTAGTAAGCAAATCCAAGAATGTGCGCATATAAGCTAACTCCTACTCACATTATTCTTCTTTCCTACGTAGGTCTGCAGTCAAACCAATAATATATGTACCGGCCACTGCATCTGCCTCCCGGGTATGCCATGCCCTGTTTGTTTTTATCACCTTGTCAAGAATAGTAGCAGCTCGCTCCCAGGTGTGACTCATCAATGCTCCTCCCTCCACTGTGTCTGCTACAGCTTTTGTTTATTGTTCAAAGACCTATAGAAAATTTCCAACAAACTGTCATCTGAAATTTTATGGTTTTTGCACTTTGTTAACTGATTCTTGAACCTTAGCCATATTTCATGAAGTGCCTCGGTTTTAAGTTGTCAGAAATTGTAAATTTCATCCTTGAGCTGCAACATTCTGGAGGGGGGAAACACTCTAGGAAGGCTTTCTTGAGTTCCCTCCAGTTGGTTATGGAGTTGTTGAGTAACTATGATAACCATAAAGTGGCTTCCCCTGACAGAGAAAAGGGGAAAAGTCTGATTCTGATGGCATCTTGGCTAACTCCAAGCAACCTGTACGCCCTGCATATTCCCGCAAAGTTCATTAGGTGCAGGTTGGCGTCATCTGCTACGTGACCACTGAACACCCCTTTCATGTTTAACAGTTGAATCATGGTGCTCGTGATGTCAAATTTGGCCCCATAGAGCAGTGGTGGTGGTACGATTTCTCTAGTTAACCCAACCTCATCAATGTCTGGGTCCTCATTATCAAAGAACTGAGGGAAAAATCTATGACCTCTATTGCCCCGCCCATTTTGAACAGCGTTAACAACCTCGTCTCTGTCATCCTCTGCATCTTGAAGTGTAGCTTGCCGAGCTAGCTTGGCTTGCCTAGCTTCTTCAGCTATATGGGCTTCTCGCTGCTCCTGGTTTTCCATTTTGCACAGTGTTCGTTCAATTTCTGGATTCAATGGAATTAGGGGATTTCCACTACTCCGAGTGCTTGGCATTCACCGAGCAACAACCTATGGGTATCACAAACAAAAAGAAAATGTAATTCATGAAATAACTACCAAAGGTCAAATACAAGAAATTAATCTAGTCTTAGCCATATTTCTCGGCGACGGAACCACTTTTTGATAACGCTCAAACTCACACCTATTGCTGAAGTATGAAGCGGACGTTGTAAATAAACAACCCAACTAAGAGGTTGGCGTCAAACTCACAGGGAATATGGAAGATCTAGACTAATGCTGGTAAGTGAACTTGTTGGTTAGTTACTCCAATTTGGGGGTTTAAGAGAACAATAATTAAAACAACAGTTGAATTTATGATTTAAAATCAAAAGTTAAGAATAATTAGGGTTTGTGTTCCCCATGGGTTCATAACTACTTCAGGTATATACATATGATCAATACCAATGCTTACTTCTAGAACTTATAACTAAGGTCCATCCAAATGACTGATTCGTCCCTATTGGACGACTATACTCAATCACCGGATCAGGCCTCATGCGCGGTTCCAAACTATCCGTTATCAATAAGTTCTAAATTTAACTATCCTTCCACCAAAACTCAAGTTAATAGATTGATCATCAAGATCAAGGCTCTGTTGTAATTCTCTTTTCCTAATCTCTACCTATCTAGGCCCAAGCAAGTAAAGAATTCGGGCAAGTCCTAACGTTGTACACCATGAAGAAGCATTTAAGCATGAAGAGAATAAAATACAATTGTTTTGCATTGGTTTTAAATAACTTTTGTGTATCCCTAGCTTGTTAATCCACCATGGTTCCCACAACCCTAGCTAAGGAGGTTTTAGCCACTCATAGTTGCAAGGTTGTGATATGCATCAATAATTGTAACACATAATTCAATACTTACAATGGTAGTTGAGAGAAAAGAGTCTTTGATTATATAAAAAAACCTCAATAATAATTGATAAAGATCAAGAAAGAATCCAAGAAAAGGTTGATCACAAGTCAATCAACTCAATTCTATGTTTTCCCTCGAATCTCTATTGATTTCACACCTCTCTCACTTCTCTCTAATGTTCCCTATCATTCTCTCTTGAAAATAAAACATTAAAGGTATTTATACAGACATAAGAATCTTTTTCCTAAGCGAAAAGGTTGATTTTCCATAACTGGTGTCGCCTAAGCCACGACTAATCATACAACCTGTAGTAGGATTGTACGTATCGTACCTGCTATTTGTAAGTCCTTGGCTTGCTGAAATTTTGTCCAAGCGTTGGGCACTGGTACAACTCATACATGCTTCCTACGAGTCTTGATTTTCTTTCGTGGTCTGACTCTGAGAACTCTGACTTTTTTTGAAATTATTCATGAGTGTTGTGGTATGACTCGTACCTCCCAGCCATGACTCGTACTTTCTGAAGCTTTTCTTAGCATTGAAAATCCTCTGAAGATCACCACTGCTCCTGGTAATATTCGTACATTGTTTCCACAGTTCGTAAGTCCATCCGTATCAAGAGTCTCCCTTTGTGTAATTTCTTCTAAATATTTCCATAACTCAAGGTACGGCTCGTACCATTGTTGTACGGCTTGTAGTGAGAGTCATAGGTTGCATTCTCCCATGTTCATCCATCTGAAATTTTTCATGATTCTCAATATGGCTCGTATCACCAACATACATCTCAAATTGAGACTGTCATTTTAGCTCATTTTCTGCACTTTCAGGCTTCTTTTGCACATTCTTGCTCCAACACTTAATTTTCCTATAATCAAAGAAAAAGTATCTTATATCCATATAAACACACCTAAATTCATGTTATTTTCTTAGTTTTGAGCGTCGAAGGTGTTGTAAACTCACAACAGATCAATAAGAAGTTGTATAAGCTGGTCAAGGAGAGAGAGATGAGGGGTTGTTTCTTGGATCAAGTGAAGTGTATCAAGGATGAGGACAACAAGGTACTAGTGGAGAGACACTTATTAGACGCAGATGGCGGGAATACTTTCATAAACTCTTAAATGAAGGAGGGAACAGAGACATTATGCTGAGGGAGTTGGAGCACTCAGAGAGGCAATGCAATTGTGGGTATTGTAGGCATATAAGAGTTGAGGAAGTCAAGGATGTTATTTGTATGATGCGTAGGGGTAGAGCGACTGGGCCAAATGAGATTCCAGTGAAATTTAGGATACGTAAGGCTAAAGTGATCAACCCTGATGAGATTCCAAGGAAATTTTGAAAGAGCACAGGCAAGGCAGTGACTGACCGAATTGTGTAATGTCATTTTTAAGATGATGAAGATGCCCGATGAATGGATATGAGTACGATGGTTCCGTTGTGTAAAAGCAAGGGTGGAATTCAAAATTGCAATAGTAGGGGTATCAAATCGCTAAGCCACATTATGAAGATTTGGGAGAGAAAGGTGGAAAGCAGGGTGAGGAGGGGCGTTCCTAGAATCATTTTGAATTCATGTCAGGGAACTCAACTACTGAATCCATTCATCTCGTGAGGAGATTGGTGGAGTAGTGTAGGGAGAGGAAGAAGGATCTTCACATGGTGTTCATCGACCTAGAGAAGGCTTAGACAAGGTCCCGAGGGAGGTTCTTTGGAGTTTCTTGGAGTCCAGAGGTGTACTGGTGGAGTATATTAGGGCGATGAAAGATATGTTTGATGGAAGTAAGACTAGGGTGAGAATGGTGGAAGGAGACTCGGAGCACTTTTCAGTCATGGTGGGGTTGCACTAAGGATCAGCACTTAGCCCATTTTCTTTGCATTGGTGATGGATATATTGACACGAGGTCAAGGAGAAGTGCCATGGTGTATGTTATTTGCGAATGATATAGTTCTGGTTGACGAGACTCGTGGAGTCGTAAACTCTAAGTTGGAGGTTTAGAAACAAACCTTGGAGTATAAAGGGTTTAAGTTTAGCAGGACCGATATAGAATGTTTGGAGTGTAAATTCAGTGACGTGATGCATAGGGATGATGTGGACGTGATGTTGGATATATAAGTTATCCAAAAGAGATAAAGTTTATCTCAAGTACCTTGGGTCTATTATCCAAGAAAGTGGAGAGATCGACGAGGATGTTGCTTACCGTATTGATGTAGGATAGATGAAATAAAGGCTTGTATCCGGTGTCTTGTGTGATAAAAGGGTGCCAGTAGTGCTTAAAGGAAAGTTCTATAGAGTGGTGGTTAGACCGACTATGTTGTATGAAGTAGAGTGTTGGCCAGTCAAGAACTCCCATGTGCAGAAGATGAAGATTTCAGAAATACAGATTTTACAGTGGATGTGTGGGCATACTAGGGGAGATAGGATTAGAAACAACGATATTTGGGCCAAGGAGGAAGTGGTTGTAGTGGAGGAAAAAATGTGTGAGGCGAGACTGAGGTAGTTCAAATATGTGAAGAGGAGGTGTCCAAGTGTCCTAGTGCGTAGGTATGATAGGTTGAGTATGGGGGATTTTAGAAAAGATAGAGGTAGACTGAAGAAGCAATAGGAAGATGTATTAGAAGGGATATGACGTAGTTGTAGCTTACACAGGACTTGACACTAGATAAGAAGTTTTGGAGTACACGGATTAGGATAGCAGAGTAGCAGGTTGTAGTGTGTTGCACTATTTTTTTGCCCTTAGTAATAGGCCTAGTATTGCCCTTATAGTTTCTTGCCTTTCGATGTCTGTTATTAATTGTTGTAACTTGTATCTTAGTTAGTGGACTATTGCATAGTTTGATGTTGTTACTAGTTGATGTTTTGTTTTTGTATGTTACTCCTTGTACTGTTGTTATTTTTTTAGGACTATTTTTCTATAAGTTGATGGTCTATCAGAAACAGTCTCTCTACCTCTGAGATGAAGATAAGGTCTGCATACATTCTACCTTTTTCAAACCCATTTTATTGGATTACGCTGAGTTGTTGTTGTTGTCGTTGTTTTTCTCCAAACCTAAAAAAACAATTAAGGAAAATAATTTTTTAGGACTCGGTTTCCTTGATTATTTCCAACTTCACACACCTTTTCCTTTCATGTAAGTGTGAAGATTGATGAATCTTGTTGACCATGAATTCTTCCGACTCTTATATTGATTTTACCCCAAAACTAATTCTTCTGTAAATAATTAACATCATTGAAGAATCCTACTTGGATCAGGAATCAGTTTGAAACTTCTGATCAACATTCTTCAAGGACCTGATTCTTTTGATATTTGCATGATAAATTTTCAAACCTATATATCAGCATGAAATGTATCTCTAAGAGATTTGATTCTTTGTCAATTGTTGATTAATCATCAAAATTCCTTTTTGGCTCATCTACTTTAAGGGACCTGGTTCTTTGTCAATTGTTTGTTAATCATGAAAATCATTTTAAGCCCTATTCAATAAGCATCTAAGTGGAAAAATTAAATACATAACTTTGAATTTTAATACACTATCTAAATAAGAATGAAAGAAATAAAAGATAGAGTCGGAGTCTAGTGTTTTGGATCAATAGAGTAGCTTATGTTGAAACTCCAAGTTAGCAACCTATAGACATAGCTGCAACCTCCGCTAGTACCAATATTAGAATATGTAGAAAAGTACAACTAGCATGGAATGAGCATAAAATAATAATATATACTGAAATAAATATAATTGACTGACACAAATAAGATAGAGATGATGATTGGGCTTTCAAAGATACTTTCATCTCCATCCTAATCAATCATGTAATCTCAATAGATAGAAAATCACAACAAGAAGTAGAACTATTCGAATAATATGATAAAAATATATGAAATTAGCGTATAGAGCAGAAAACGAACGATTCATCCCAATAGCTGAGTAGAATACACATAATCAACATATATAAAAGCTATATGTAGAAATTAATCTTAATAACATAATAAGATGTACAGATAAGAGACATGATGTGAGATATTAATTGTCAACTCTTTACCACAATTGTACAACTTTAGTACTTTCAACACTCTGCATACACACTGGTCCTACTGGGGGTTGCTCAGTCAGTGACCCATGAGGGGCAATCATATTGTCCATATGCCGCATGAATGATTTTCACAAGCATATCAATACTAAATATAGAAAATCTCAACATGCAAAATACATACTCAGCACTAATAATCTCCACATACATATCATACTCGAGTCAAATCGCATATACAGTGTATGACATATCAAATAAACATATTCCTTAACTAATCATGTCTTATACATATACATAACTCAGAATATAATCTAACATGGAGACATAACTCATGGTATATTTTATAGTATGGAAGTATACTTAGTTAAACACTTAAACAATCAAATTAATCACGTGAAGCATAAAAAGATAGTTAAACCTAACATGTCACCTAGTACTCACATAAGCACTCTTCAATTTTTCACTCCCTTAATTTTAGATATATATATATCATTTAGTTGAAAAACATCTCTCATTGGAGTTGAAGTCTTAAATTTATTACTCTATTCGTGGCTATAATCATCTAAGTCATGAGTGCCAATTTGCTAAGCGTTCAATTAGTAAATTGTGTTCTTTATTTTACTATAATAAAGGTTGAACACGTATAGTGTTTTCTGAAGTTAGGCATGATTTTTCACTTAGACATCTTAATTAATTCTTGTACCAATTTAAAATGTGATCTATTAAAAAATTATTCTATTAAACACTTTTTTGATAATCAACAAAAAAAAATTAAAAAAAAACTATAATACACTCGTTGCTGACATGGCAAAGCAGTGAATTAACTGATTACATATACATTTTGATTTTTTTTTAAAAGCTATTTTAAAATCTATTTCATGGACATAATAAAAATAATATTCTTACAAAAATCATAATTTACACCTAATTTGAAATATATATATATATATATATATTAAAATAACATTCTCAAAAAGAAAAAGAAAACTTTAAAACGGAATGGGAAAATGAAACTTAAGAAATTCGCAGCTTTTGAAAAAAAAAAAAATTAGCTACAAAAGTATTTGAGGGAAAAATATTTTGAAAAATTCTGAATTTCAATTTTGCAACTTTTAGAATTTAATGAAATTTTTTTTGAAAAAAAGCAATAAAAAAATTTATTTTTTGGCGTTTTTATACGCATGTATGATCTGAAAATCATACAAGTTGTTAAGTCAGTAAGAAAGTGTCAAAATGGTACACTTGGGCTCTACTATAATTATTTAAGAGATATAAGAATTAGTTTAGATGTCTAAGTAAAAAATTGTGTTAACTTAATGTCTCATCTCTTCAACCTATCTATTTTTAAACCATTTTAAAAATGGAAAGTCACAAAGTTAAAAGTTGAAAGACCAATTTATCAATTAAATATTGAACGATCATTTTTCTTTTTAATATAAAATTAATTTTATAATATTTTATATATTAAAAAGTAAAATTGCATAACAATAAATACTATTATTACAATAAATATTATTAAATTGTTAAATATCTTATAATAAAATATTTAGATAAAAATTTTAATTTGTTGTAGTTTATTCAATGTTTTGGAATTACTTTTCCCTTTAATAGTTCTTGAGCGTATACAATTCACACATGCGAAAAGTGAAAAGTTTCAAAGTGCAACGTTGATTGCTAAGATGTCCCTACACTAGATCAAAATCAAAATATAATTAAAGAGTTAAAAAGACCAAATGTCCATCATAAATTGAACAGTAATTTTACCTTTTAATGTAATAATACTCCTATAGTATTTTGGTATAAAAATGTAAATATATATCTTATGAGTAAATGCTATTTTTAAAATATAAATCTTCATGATAAACTTAGAAAAAAGTAAATAATACTGGAGCAATAAATAGATAATATTATAGCTAAGTCTATTTCCTCTACTTTTATTGAAATTCTCGAAGGTAAATTTAGAGAAACGGAAGAAGCACTTTATGAAATAATAATGTAGTTAAATTTTTTCATCTACTCTTATTAAGATACCACTTAATGTATCTGATATTTCTAGAAACTATTGTACCTTTTGTATTTTTAATTTAATTATACTACAATAATATATTTGCATAAATCCATACCAAGTACAGATAAATCAGTTCGCAAAAAATGTAGTACGACTTTTGGGATTATAAGGAAGAAGCAAAATTATCATAAGTGTGGTAATTTTCGTTTTTCATGCATGCTTCTTCAAAAAAATCACAAATGCAAATCTCTAGCTCCGGCCAAAAATAATGCTTTTCGGGTATGTAACCAGTGTTTCAACAACTGCAAAGGATTTCACAATCATGCAGGCTACTCAGGACAGTAAAATATATAGCCAGAGGCGTTATTGAAAACTCAGGAGTAAAATTCTTTCTTTCATTGGTATGATTTTTTTTTTTTTTTTTTTTTTTTTTTTGCAATTGATTTTTGATGTACACAAAAATTAGGCAACCACTTTGAAATTCGGAATGCAATTAGATGATATATTTTCTGTTCATGCAATGAAATTTGCATAATTGCATTTAACAGGCTAAATCCTGATATTCTTATTTTTTTTTATTTTTGTGTTTTTGAAATTTTGCAAAATTTATCAAATGATTTATCTTACATATGCAAGGGAGCATAAATAATTTGTAAAGAATTAATTGAATGAAATATAAACAAACGATGATGAGTTCCACCATTTTTTTTCTTTCTTCACTCATTTTCTTGTCACTCTTTATCTTACTTTCTCTAAATAATATTGTATTAATTTGTAGAGGTAAAGGAGCAAGTTTGATTCGTATGCAGTTCATTTTTAGGCCGTCAAAGTAACAAACAGGACTAAAAGAATAGGTCAATTTTTTCATTTTATACTTTATATTCTACTTCATTTTCTACTTATTCCTTTATGTTCTTAACTCCAACAAATGGTAAATAATACAAATTTAATTTCTTCCTTCACTAACTGATTTTATCATTTCTTTGGATGCCATGTCAGTTTATTTGGTACCTCTTTTTTCGTATTTTATATGTTTTTGTAATATTTTGATATAATATTATTACTTCAAATGTAATTCTATTTACCAGACGTGAGAACAAGTTTTCTTGCAGTGAAAACAAGTTTCTGATCAAGGTATTATTTCTGCGGCATCTCACCATATTCTTAAACTTGTAGTGAAAACAAGTTTCTGATCAAGGTATTATAATTTCTGCGGCATCTCACCATATTCTTTTACCACCACATTCTCATTTTGTTGTTTTTTATTTTCTTCGCTCATTTTATGCAGGGCAGAACTAGTGTGTTGATTACAAATTTTTAATTACTTTAATACATACTCTAAATTTATAGTAAAAAAATTATTGAATATGTATAAATTATTAATTTTAAAAAATTCATAAAATTTATTATATATAAAAATAAATATTTCTCATAAAAAATTATAAAATTAAAAAAAAAATTATAGAAAGCTAAAAAAAAAGGACATCCCCATGCATATCTCTCTCTCTCTGTTTTTGTCTTTTTCATTTTTCCAGTTTGAATAGCGGAAGAAAGTGATAAACAATTAGGTCCGCCAATTTCTGTTACCCCAATTGAAGGCAGCCAAACCAATGAGTGAGTTCCAAGTATACAAACAATTAGGATGGAGCAAACTAGAAGTCTGTAGAACATGTTAGAATATGCTAATTGCAATTATAATAATGATCACATCCACAAGAGAAATGCCACGTAGACCAATTGCAGGGTTCTTTTTTAATGTAAATCCACCTCCTATACAAGAAAGCAAATTAAAACAGTCGTCTATCAATTTTTTTGGGAAAAAGAACAAACAAATTTAGCAATAAAATAGTACAATATGGCAAGTGCAGTGATGATGAGTTCGTTTAGCCTTAAGCCCTTTCCCTTCAGTGGTACTAGTGTGGAAAAAGCAGCAGTGCCATCACGAGAAAGGCCTTCATCCTCCAGATTGACAGTAAAGGACAGTGGGGGCAAGAAGATCAAGACCGATAAACCTTATGGTCCGTCTCTCTAACTTCTTCTCAAATTAAATTTTACCTATATATTATAACCGGAGAAGGCGTTAAAAAAAAATCACACTAAAATAACTAATTTTTACTTACTATAATAGTAAAATCAACTCGGAGAGAGGCTTTTTGTCGTTATAATTAATGGATAAAATTTAATGATTGTTAAAGTTTAATTACTTGCATGAGATTAAAAATAGTTTTAAAATTATAATGTTGTAAAGAATAAAGTTCAATAAAGTTATCATTATATTTGATAAAATTTGATTATTTTAATGTGACAAGAAAAACTTGATTAATTACTATAATGTGAGAAGAAGTAACTTAGTGATTATACTACTATACTAAATAAGATTCAGTGACTATATATATAATTAAAATAAAGGTCTCTCCATGAATGAAATGGAGCCAAAAATAGATTATCATGCAATAAAATGTTTGCTGATCATTGATAACACAATTGGAGTGTGAACTAGGAATTATGGAGGCTTGAGCTTGCAAGATGGTGTTGACGCCACGGGCAGGAGGGCCAAGGTTTGTTCTCATCTTGACACCTTGTGTCCAATTTCCTTTTATTTTTCTCTAAATAATTTTCTTGACTATGGGTGTAGTGTGTGATACGAAATTTTTTTCATGTTGACTGGTTAAAAATATTTTTATTTTGACAAATAATTTTTTTTTAAAAAAAATTCTTTTTAGAAAAAAAAATTCATAAGTGACATTTCTTGAACAAATGTGGTTGCTATTGAAGAGGGAAAGGGTGTTTACCAATTCGTGAACAAATACGGAGCTAATGTTGATGGATACAGGTTGGTGAATCTGATTAATTCCCACTAACAGAAAATGACACTCAAATAAATTACTTTAAAGATGCAGTATTAATTCATAATATAATACTTCAATTAAAATGCATCCTATCTACAACCCGGATGAATGGTCCCCAAGTGGCGATGTCTATGTTGGCGGTATGTATGACTTTAATTATTATTATTTGAGTTTTATGTTTTGTGCATTAATAGTGTAAACTTTTAATTATATTATCAGGTTATGCTAGCATATTATTCGACAATGTTACGTCGTATAATGATTTAAATAACAATACTTATCGACATAATCAACAATACAAAGACTGCAAGGAAAAAAAAAAAAGACAGAGCACATTTGGGATTCAATATTTCAATGCAGTCAATTGTGATGTCATCGACACGCACATCCCAATTGTATGTCATCTGTATCAGTATACATATATTAATACATATACACGAACTACAAGTGACATACAAGTAATATATCCCTGTATGTGGTGCGTATATATCTTATATTTTGTGTATAAGTTATTTATAGTCGATTCTTTAAATTAGTCAGGATATCTCGTTTAGACACTCGAATTAAGTTTTGTTCTAATTGAACACCTCAACTTTTAATAAAGTATTTCAATTAAATACTTGTGGTTCAAATTTTGAAAATTTGTGTGTGTGTGTTCTCCTTCGTCTATTAGGTAGTTAAGCTAACCATATAAAATATGTTATTTTTTCTTAATTATACATGTTCGCCTTAATAAGTCATAAAATTTCAAGCATTTTTTGTTTGAAGTTGATGCATATAATTAAAATAGATGACATATTTTATATAGTTGATTTAATTGCCTAATAAATAAAAGAAAATACGCGTAAAATGTATGATGTTGTAGGCTCGATTGTAGGTTCACTAATTTCTACTAATTTCCTCTTTTAGACCATTTAAAAAAAAAAGAAAAAAAAAAGGTGACATTTGAGCTTCAAACTCGGTTCACAAGTATAAGAAGTAACGCATGTATCTATTTATGACGGTTAATACATGTATGTATATATGTATAATATGTTTTGAAATTTTTTTTTACTAGTTTTTGAAAGGAAAAAGACATAAGTATTCTTTCAACTATTATCATATTTTCAATTAACATTTTTTTAAGGGGTTTTATTACCACTCTCAACTACTTTAAAATGGAATAAATACACCCTTAGGTGTTGAGTTGACATAGAGAGTGTGTTCACTCTCTTAAAGACATGTGAAAGACAAAAAATACTCAAATTTTGATTAATATGGATACATGTCATTTTTTAATTGAAAAATTTATAATTAATTAGTACACATAATTAACATTAAAACTTAGAGTAGTATCTTTTAAATTGTTTTCCTTTCTTTCTTTGTGAAATATAGTTAAATTTTATTATTCTTTCATTTTTTATTTAATTGGCGCTGCTAAAAAGTAACATAAATTAAATTAAATTTAAATTGTCTAAAAAAATATTAATTATTATAAAAATTATAATTGAAGATATACTGATATTTCTATAATATTATTATTAACGCATAAATGTACTGCTATTCCTATAATAACTCATTCAAATTTATAAATTCTATAAATTTTTTATTAATATTATTATCATTGCATAGTTAAAATAATATTTTTTTAAAAATAATTGGTGCTACTAATGACAAAGTCAATAGTAACATAATGTTATTAGTTAAGAATTTTTAAAAAATCAAATATACATAAATTTTAAAAATATATTTATTTTTTAGAAAATCAAAATAAAAATTTTAACACTAAAAATAAATTGAAACCCTAACATTTTGAAAAAGAATTTTTTTAAAAAATAGCTTGTTAAAACTAATTCAACTACTAAATTTGGCATCGAAATTTTAAAAAAATTTGAAAAAAAATTCAAAGTCAACATTAACATCAATTATAAAAAATAATAATAAAATTTGACTTTTTTCACAAAGAAAGAAAGAAAAATAATTTACAAAATATTTGCTTAAAATTTTTAATATTAATTAATTATGTGTACTAATTAATTACAAAATATCCAATTAAAAAAATGATATTTATTCATATTAATTAAATTTTAATTTTTTTTGCCTTTCATATGCCTACAATACACTCTCTTTGCCAACTCAGCACCTATTAGTGTATTTATTTCATTTTAAAATAGTTCAGGGGGATAATAGGACACTTTAAAAGAAAAGGTGTGTAGTTGAAAATATAGTCATAGTTGAGGGAGGTCATTATACTTTTTCCCTTTTTGAAAACTTAATAGTCTCGCTATAATCCGTTATTAAATGCGTTGATAGTGATATTTATGAAAATTCCAGGTGATTCATTATATCAAACATATGATACAGTAATTTATATTTTATTTTGTACCTTTAAATTAGAGGTGACAAAATCAGTCCATGAGATCATAAGTTGTCCAATATGCTCAAGTTTGGGCTGATAATTGACCAACTCATTTATTAACTCAGTCTATTTCAGCCCAACACATTTTAGTTCATCAAAGTTTGGACTGATATCTGACTCAAATTGATTCATGAGAAATCTTGTCAAAATATTTTTAAAAAGACTTTTATTTTACTTAATACGTTAAGTTTGGATTGATATCTGATTCAAATTGATTCATGAGAAATCTTGTCAAGATATTTTCAAAAAGATATTTTATTTTACTTAATATGTTATATTTAGTCATAATAAAGAAAAATATTAATTTTATAAGTTATCAAAATATTGTAAAAAAATAAATAAAGTAATTAAAACTTAATTAGAGTTGGGAGGGTTGGATTATGATCCGCATTTCAACATATTTCAGCCCAATCCGTTTTAGCCTAAGTAATTTTTGGGCGAGTTATTAGCTCAACCCATTTTGACCCGTTTTTAGATATACAAATTAATCAAGCTTTCATTCTTTCTAACTACTTATAGACTTATAGAAATAAAGTATATGGTTTCTCTAAATCTTATCGAGATCAAATTGTAGGTACCACTGGCTTAGCTATTTGGGCGGTAACGCTGGCTGGACTTTTTGTAGGAGGTGCTCTGCTTGTTTACAACACAAGTGCTTTGGCACAGTAGCTAATTTATCCCAGCACAAACTAAGTTGTATTCTAGCTTATATATAACTTGTCAATAATGCTTTAGTACTAAAAAGAACTTCTTGGCCTGTTAACAATCTATATGTATCATGATTTAGTTGTAAATATATTATTATAACCTTTTGCTTCAACTACCTTGAAAATGATTGACAACTGAAACTTGTAATGTTATTTTAAAAATAGGTATAATTGATCAATTTATAGCGAGGCTGTAAAGATACGAGGTTAATTTGGTTAAATATATAAAATAAAATACAAATACAATAGTGAAATAATATTAATTAAAGAATTAGCCTGGTGGCTTGAGCTTTGGATGATGTCCTTGATGAAATGAAAGCTTTCTTGCTTGATCAGAATAACAAGAATAAGAAAAGTGAATGTTTTGAACTTAATAGTAAAAACAGTGTATCTATTCTCTTGTGCGATTTTTTAGATATCCTTCGTGGTACATATAAAATCTTTTTTGTAGGATTGTTGCGTTTAGGGTTTTAATGTCGCACAATCATTTCTTATTAGATTGTCTTAATGAGGATTAAATTGTATTGAATATTGGTGGAGTATCGGCGACTCTAGTGTGACTGTTTATCATCTGTCTTATATTTAATTCTCTTTCCTCCAAATCTCTTATCCAGATCGGCTCCTTTGTTGACCCTCAATGTTATTCAGAATATTGATTGTTCATTTTTTGTTTGTTCTTAAATTTTTGTGGAATATAATTATCCCACGAGATATGTGTCATCATATTAACTTATCCACAAGTTAAACCTATTTTTACCTTATACCATAACAACCATATGTTATCAATTGAGCACTAGAATAAAAAGTTTGTCGCGCTTTTTTAATCAACTTTTAACCTCAATAATGCTAATATAAAAATGAGTCTTTTCCACGTATTAAAAAAACTGTCTTTTTTATTTAAGACTCATAATTCATTTCAATTTAAAGTTTCCATCCCTCTCCAAACAATATTCTCCTCCAAAAATTACTAGAGAGATAAAAAAATAAATGTTAAAATTGAACCAACTCCCACCCCCTTCCTGAAGAAAAAAGTTTCAGCCTCGAAGTCCACGTGTTAAAATGGAAATGATAATTTAAAAAAAATAGGCACTATTTGGAATAGAAGGCGAAAACATGTTGATGACTGAAGGAAAAATTTTGATTGTTTTGTATTACAAATAAGCTCACGTCGATTAGATTCATCATTGATTGAAACCGTTAACTTTTATTCATGTATGTTTCTTATTAAAGGAGAGAAAGCAATAAATTTTAGTGAAGTATGTATTTTATTCTAGTGTCACACCCACCTTGGGAGGCATGGCTAACACCTGGTGCTGCTCTGGGATCTGCACTGACCTAACTGGGTTTATGCACTTCTGGTGCATGTCTGCAATTCAATTCAAGAAAACGACGAGCTATATCTCAGCTGTAAACATAGCCTTGGGCCGACAAGGCTACATAGCCACCTGTAAAAGAAAACAACTAACCAACAACAAAGAAATAATGAGGATCCTATGCGGGCCAACAAAATCACCATGCTGTTTAGTTATAGCAAAATGAAAACAAGTAGTTATAACTATTCTATAGCCGACAAGGATGCTAACTAAAAGCTAAACTAGGCCCCACATGATAATCACACAAAATAAACATACATGGGCTCCACACGACCAACAACTGAGAATCTGTAGCCTACAAGCCTCTAAGAGTAGAATAATGGTTAGGACAGGGCCCCGACCTACCCATAAACTGTACAACAAAAGAACAAACCTTCTAACTATCAACTCCGGAGAAAAGAAGCTGATTACACTGCTGACTCGTCTGATGAGTAGGGAGGTCTTGAACCACGTATATCCGTACCTGCAGGCAAGTAATGCAGCGCCCCAAAGATGGGCGTCACTACAATATGTACCGATGTAAGGCAGTAATGAAAACAATTGAATAATACTGATAATAAAACTGGAAACGATTAAATAGAAAGGATAAGAGATATAACCTGCATTTCCCTACAACCTGCTGTATAACTAACAATAAGTAATGCAAACAAGAATCTTACCTAGCCCCCATAAGCCCGAAAGGTACATCCAACACAGAATAACCCGCCCAGGGCCCCACAATCCCTAGTGAGCACACTTCAATCTATATACCCCTTACAAGGTCAAAATGAGTCAACAGGTAACTATAGCCAACCTACTTGGCGCCTGGGTTCGCAACTAAGCCCGCTCAGCTCCTGTAGCTGTGTCTGTGTCCGGTGGACTCCTATAACTGCACCCTAGAAACACAAGGCTCGACGATGGTCAGAGATGCCGATACAACTTGAAAATAAAAGTCCAGCCATGGATGGATTGTAATATTGACCTTGGGCCTGAGTATAGTCCCTTGGGACAACATATAGCTCCTTGGAGAGATCTATATAGACCCATAGGCGATGACACAGTTAGTAACCCTGAGGTTGGTCAACGGAAGGCTATATAGGGTTGGGTCAGTCTCAATCTAAATAGAAAATGCTAATCTCAAACTAATGGTGGCAGCTAACCACAATATACATGCTTATGGATTTCTTACAAGAATTTAGGTCGTATTACAATATGACAGGAATAACTTACCGAAGAAATTTGCCTTAACATACCTCGAATGCCGACTTTCATTTAACCGATAAGTTCCGACCTGTAACCGGCGGTTCCACGCGACTGCTGCCCTTATGCTGAGAGAATAGGGATAATTTCAGTACTAAATTTGGAAAATAACGATATCTTTCAATATTAATATTAACTATAATTCAACTCTGAATAACTCGGCCGAAAGCCCACAATTTCTTGAGAGTTTAGAAGGGAGAAATGCTTACCTTATGCCTGTGGCCGTTTAGGATTCAATTTGGAATAATTCTGACAACCTTTACTCAGCGGGGCTCTGGTATACCGAGTGAATTTCCAAGAAATAACTCCGTAGAAATGCTTCCTGTAGGCCTACAACTTGTTACCCGAAGTTAATTTGCATTTGAACGGCGTTTGATAGCGTAATTTGATGAAAATAGGATGAAAATTGCGTCTCTTTCTTCTCTGGCCGAGGGAGTATTGAAATGATTTAAATTGATCAAAGGAGGCTCATATATATAGGCATAAATGGTGACCTAGGGGAGCCTCGCGCCACAGGCATGCCGCGCCGCGCCTACTAGGGCGTTGGTCTGCCTAGCACGCCGCGCTACCCAGCACACAGGCAAGCTGGCGCATCGCGCTATCCCCTCGCAACCTAGCCTTGCCCGACCCTGCTTTCGAGGCTCTTCTCGCACGCGTCAAACTCTCATTACTTATCACAAATCCACGCGCACGCACACTAACCGCTAACATCTTATAGGGTGTAACATCCTCCCCCCCTTAGGAACATTCATCCTCGAATGTCATCTTCATGCTTAAAGGATTTAACTCTTTTAACTAATACTTAGAAAAATTTTGACAGAGTTTCCTCTGAATTATGGACTATCCGAAAACCTGAAACGCAGAAAAACCCAACATAGGCATCTCACAAGACACTATAAATGGCTATTCCACAACAGAGAGATAACCAACTAATTAGTACTAATAATATAAGCAGGTAAATAACAACTGAACAACAACATCACCTCACTATATATTCTAGGTCAATCCTGGAATAAGTGAGGATACCTAGACCTCATGTCGCCCTCAGCTTCTCAAGTCATCTCTTCTTTATTTCTATTCCTCCACAAAACATTAATGAAGGCCACGTCTTTAGTACTTAACCTATGAACTTGCCGATCTAGTATAGCAACTAGAACCTCTTCGTTGGCTAACTCCTTAGTAACTTGAACGCCCTCAACTGGAACAACCTGAAATGGGTCCCCTATGTACTTTTATAACATGGACACAATTTCTCGGGAATATAGAAGGGAGAAATACTTACTTTAGGCATGTGATCGTATTGACACTAGTTTGGAACAATTCCATCAACTTAAGCATGGGGGGACGATGATTTTCCGGGCTTATTTTACAAAAATAACTCTGTAGCGATGCTCCCTACAACTTTATACTTCAATACCCGGAGTTAATTTGGATTTGGATGGCGTTTAGCAGCGTAATCGAATGATTTTTACTTGGTTTCTTCATACTCCCTCGGGTCTGGCCGTGTATATATTGAAAATAATCTAACTTCTAAGTGTGAGGCCTTTATATACTTGAGGCAGCAGACAAGGCAACGTGGCACTCTGCCCATCGCGCTGATTCTGCTCCGTGCCATGTTGGCTAACGCAGAGGAGCTGCTCCGTGCCACTTTGCCCCTCTGGGCAGCTTGGTTTGGCCTCCTCCCGCGAAATCCCGACTTGGCACCCGTTCGGCCTTTCCCCGGGCCCTTTCCTCGTACGTATGGCACTCTAAAACTCTCAACCAACATATGAATAGGCCGACTAAATGTTAAAAACTTACGGGGTGTAACATCCTTCCCCCCTTAAGAACATTCGTCCTCGAATGTTAACTTCTACTTGAAAGAACCTTGACCTTGCAATTACTTATTCTGGAAAAATTTCGGCAGAGTCTCCCCTGTAATATGAACTATCCAAAAACCCTGAAATGCAGAAAAGTCCAATACAAGTACTCCACAAAATACTATGGCATTCATTTCATAATATACTAAAGTCAACTACTCCACATATACATGTATATAATGCAACTTATGAAACAACAATAATATACCTCTAGCTGCACAATCTGACTAAGTCTGAAATAGCTAAGGATATCTGGTTTTCATATCGTCTTCTGCCTCCCAGGTTATCTCCTCTCGATTCTTGTTTCTCCATGACACTTTAACGGAAGCAACATCTTTAGTTCTTAGTCAGCGGATCTTATGGCTACTGGAGCTTCTTCATAAGCTAACTCCTCAGTGATTTGGACGTCTTTGACTGGGAAAATACGGGAGGGATCTCCTATGCACTTCCTCAGCATTGATACATGAAAAACTGGGTGAATGAATTCTAATTCTAGAGGTAAATCCAATTCATAAGCCACCTGGCCTCCTTCGGCGAATCTGATAAGGCCCAATAAACCTCAGGCTGAGCTTGCCTTTCTTACCAAATCTTGTCACACCCTTCATCGATGAAACCTTCAGGAATACCCAGTCACCCACATTAAACTCTTTGGTTTCTCCACCGCACATCAACATAAGATTTCTGGTGGCTCTGAGTTGTCAATAGACGTTCCCTGATAAGCTTTACTTTCTCTTCTGACTGATGAATAATGTTTGGCTCAATCAATGCTGATTCTCCTACCTCAAACTAACAAGATGGAGACCTACACTTCCGCCCATATAATGCTTCATAAGGCACCATCTAAATTGCTGAATGATAATTGTTATTATAGGCAAACTCAATAAGCGGTAGATGTTCGTCCCAGCTGCCTCCAAAATCTAGCACACATGCCCGTAATATATCCTCGAGCGTCTGGATGGTACGTTCTTCCTGCCCATCTATCTAAGCATGGAAGGCTGTGCTCAGGTTAACCTGCATTCCCAGGCCCCTCCGAAAAGATTGCCAAAATTTAGCTGTAAACTACGCCCCTCGGTCAGAGATAATTAACAACGGAACACTATGCAATCAAACTATTTCTCTAATATACAGCTCAGCATAATCTTCAGCTGAAAAGGTAGCCATTACTGGCAGAAAGTGAGCCGATTTTGTCAACCTGTCGACAATTACCCATATAGAATTATATTTACGCCTGGTACGAGGTAACCCTACTACGAAATCCATATTAACTGCCTCCCATTTCAATAAAGGCACGACTATATCCTATGTTAGTCCGCCTGGTTTATGATGTTCAACTTTCACCTGTTGGCAATTGAGACATTGAGCTACGAATTCTGCTATTCCTTTTTCATTCCCAGCCACCAGTAAATCTCTTTTACGTCATGGTACATTTTTGTCGAACCTGGATGGAGAGAGTAATAGGCATACTGTACCTCGCCCATAATTTGCTGGTGAAGCCCTGCCACGTCTGGAACGCAGAGGCGATCCCTATATCTCAAAACGCTATTCTCGATTACCTGGAAATCTGTCACTTCTCATCGCTGGAAATTATTTCTGAGCTGAACCAGGCTAGGATCTTCATACTGCCGTTCTTTCACTTCCACAACCAATAATGACACTGCGGTATTCTGGATTACCACTCCATTGTCTCCTGATTCTACTATACGAACGGCTAAACTGGCTAGCTGATGAAATTCTCGGGCCAATTCCTGCCGCTCAGGCTGTAAATATGCCAGGCTTTCCATGGATTTGCGACTAAGGGAATCTGCTACAACATTGGCCCTTCCTGGGTGATATAAAATATTCACATCATAATCCTTTAACAGCTTCAACCAGCGATGCTGCCGCAGAGCAACTCTTTCTGGGTGAAAATACACTGCAGGCTTTTGTGATCAGTGAAAATATCTACGTGGACGCCATACAGGTAGTGTCTCCATATTTCAAGGCATGAATCACTGCGGCTAACTCCAAGTCATGGGTAGCGTAGCTTTTCTCATGCTTCCTCAGCTGCCTGGAAGCATAGGCATTCACCTTACTATGTTGCATCAAAACACATCCTAACCCAACACCCAAAGCGTCACAATAGACTGCATATCCCTCTGTTCCTTCTGGCAGTGTTAGCATTGGCGCTGATGTCAATCTGTCTTTCAGTTCTTGATAGCTCAGCTCACATGCCTTAGTCCAATGGAATTTTGCTGCCTTCTGCGTCAATTTGGTTAAAGGTGCTGCTAAAGTGGAAAATCCTTCCACGAACCTTCTGTAATACCCAGCTAACCCTAGGAAACTACGTACCTCGGTCAGAGTGGTAGGTCTAGGCCATGTTTTCACTGCCTCTATCTTCTGCGTATCTACCTGTATACTAGCATCTGACACAATATGGCCCAAGCTACTGAATTCAACCAAAATTCATATTTAGAAAATTTTGCATATAGCTGGCGATCTCTGAGAATTTGGAGCACTGTCAGTAGATGATCCTGGTGATCTGCCTCTGAGCGGGAATACACCAGAATATCATCGATAAATACTTTCACGAACAAGTCTAGGTATGGTCTAAAAACGTTTTTCATCAGGTCCATGAACACTACTAGGGCGTTTGTCAGTCGAAGGACATGACTAGAAATTCAAAGTGGCCATATCTGGTCCTGAAGGCAGTCTTTGGAATATCTCTTTCACAAACCCGGACCTGATGATATCCTGATCTTAAGTCAATCTTTGAAAAATACCTCGCTCCCTGTAGCTGATCAAACAAATCGTCTATTTTGGGAAGCAGGTTCTTATTTTTGATAGTGACTTTATTTAGCTGCCGATAATCTACACACGTACGGAGGGAGCCGTACTTCTTCCTCACGAACAGAACTGGTGCACCCCATGGTGAGGTACTCGGCTTGATAAAGCCCTTGTCTAGCAAATCCTTCAATTATTCCTTTAGTTCTCTGAGTTCAGCAGGAGCCATCCGATATGGAGGAATAGATATAGGTTGAGTGTCTGGTAATAAATCGATTGCAAAATCAATTTCCCTTTCTGGGGGAATACCAGGAAGCTCATCTGGAAATACGTCGGGAAATTCATTAATCACTGGAATAGACTGAAGGGTCAGAGGCTCTGCCCGAACATCCTGAACTTTGACAATATGATAAATGCACCTTTTGCTATTAATTTTCTCGCCCGAAGATAGGAAATAAACCTACCTTTTGGCATAGCTGTACTACCTTTCCACTCCCGTACTGCCTCCCCTGGAAAGTGGAATTGGACAATCTTGGTCCAACATTCGACATTGGCATAGCATGGAGCTAGCCAATCCATACCCATAATAGCATCAAAATAACCATTTCTAGTTCTATCAAGTCTGCCGTAGTATGACGATTGGCAACCTCTACTATACACCCCCGATAGACCTTCTAGTTATAATAAAGCCACCAACGGGTGTAGACACTAAGAAAGGTCGCCGAAGCAATTCCGGCATAATACTAAACTTCCGACCCACTAACGGTGTAACATTGGACAAGGTGGATCCTGGATCTATCAACACATAAGCAGGATGAGAGCAAATGTTCAGCATACCTGTCACAACATCTGGTGACGACTCTGACTCCTGTCGTCTCGGTAGTGCATAAGTACGGTCTGGGCCGGCACCTGAACTAGAGGCCCCTGATCTCCCTCGGCGTCTGCCAGCTGAAACTAATGGCCTACGCCCTGCCGGAGATGCTGGAGCTCGTGATCCTGCCGAGTACCTATCCTGTCGATCCCAATCACCCTGACCCCTAGCTGGACAATTCCTCATCTGATGACCCTCCTCTCTACAAGTATAGCATGTGGTGGAACCATACCTGCATGCTCCAGAGTGGCGTCGACTGCAAATGGGGCAAAGTGGTATTGTAAACTCACTCTGCACCACTCCCCTCTGCTGCTGTGAACTTACTACTCGCGAACCTTCGCCGGGCTCTGGCTGCCCTCGACGACTAGACCTACTCCTTTGCTGCTGTGGTGGAGGTGGGGGTCTAGGCGGCCTATCTGATAACCGTGGCCTAGGTCCTCCCCGGAACTCCTCCTGTAATTCACCCGATCTATCCCTACGGCGCTGCTCCTGACTTGTCCTCCTAATCTCCTGTTGCCGCTATCTGATACCCTCAATATTCTGAGAAAAATCCTACACACGGGCGATATCCATATCCTCTCGCAGTGTGGCTGTGATGCAGGCCTCAACATATTTTGGGTTCATCCCCATAATAAAGCGGTGTACCCTGGCTAGCATTGTGTCCACAAAGGCTGGCGCATATCGAGCCAAGGAATCAAACCACATGGCATATTCCCGAACACTCATTGACCCCTGCTCCAAGTGTAGGAACTGATCAACCCGGGCCTGTCGAAACTCCCGCGGTAGGTAATGATCCAAGAAATCCTCTGAGAAGCTGGGCCAGGTCGAAGGGAAAACATCTCTCCCTCGGGGCCTCTCCCAACTCTCACACCACAGTATGATGATGTCCCGTAGCCGGAATACCACCAACTCAACTGACTCAGTGGGTGTAGCATGCATTACCCTGAAAATTCTCTGCATCTGGTCTAAGAAGTCCTGAGGGTCCTCGATCCGATCTGTCCCTGTGAATTGCGGGGGACTTAGTGATAGGAACTCTTAGACCCTCGAGCTACCAGGCCCTTCTAAAGATTCTGCAACTGTAGGTGGCGCTGGCTGGCGCTGAGTAGCCATCATCTTTGCTAGCATAACCAGCGCGCTCCTGACCTCCTGGTTGGATGGTACGAGTATAGAAACTGCCAGAGGTGGTTCCATCACATCGGTTGTCCCAAGCGGCTCCTGACATGGTGGAGACTGTTGGGGAGGTCAAGATGATACCTCTGTAACATCCTCAGATCGGGCTGATTCTAACCGAGGCTGAGGCACCCTGCTGGTGCCCTCTCCTGCTGCTACATCTAACCTCCTGCCTGTCGTAGGGTGTCGCTGGTCTTACATTTCTCTATAAACAAAAGAGTATAATGAGCATAGGGACTCAACCCTATATTGTACCGCTCTTAGCACGACTGAATAATAAGAAAAAGTAACCATCCTATCATGCCTTGCAGCCTCCGGCCTATAGTATGTGGTGCACAACACATCCATAGACAAGACTCTACTTAGCACGACTTGCAAACTCCCTGGGATACAACCTTCTCTAATACCAAGTTTGTCACGCCCCACCTTGGGAGGTATGACTGGCACCTGGTGCCCTACTAGGACCTAAACTGTTGAGCTGACTGAGCCTAAGCACCTCTGGTGCAAGGCTGACTCTAATTCTAGAATCAAGAAAACAACGGGCTATATAGCGGCTGTAAATACAACCCCCGGCCGACAAGGCCTATAGCCACCTGTGAATATAAACAGCTAACCAGAGAAAAACAAACATAGGGAGTTCTATGCGGGCTGACAAGGCCACCATGATCTCTAGTTATAATTGGAAAGTAAAATAAGATGCTAAACTGAGCTATGACCAACAAGGCCACCAATCAACAGCTAAACAGGGCCCACACGGCCAACACACATAGTCTAAAAAACATATGGGCCCCACACGGCCAATATAATCTAACCATAGGGAAGTAATGCAATCTGCAAGCCTCTAGGACTAATAAGATGGTCGATACAGGGCCCCGACCTACCCATATTGTACAAATAAAAGAAGTAAACCTTTATCACACAAGCTCCGAAAGAAGGGAGCTGACGGCCCTGTACGGCTGACTGGGACTACGAGGGACCTGCTCCTAGTCTATCTGTACCTACAGGCAAGTAATGTAGTACCCCAAAACAGGACGTCAGTACCACAGGTACTGAGTATGTAAAGTAGTAACTTTAAATAATTGAAAGTAAGAAATAGAACTGACAATGACTGAAGTAAAGAAAACAGACTAAAGATGAATGAAGTAGTGAAATCAGGGCTAAACATAACTGTAATAAGGAGGGTAGGGGTCATACCTGACAAGCGAGGCGTCTTACTGTCTAACTATCAATAACTAAAGCAAGCATAAACCTTACCTGGCTCCCATACGCCGGAAGGTACAATCAGCACAGAATAACCCACTCGGGTCCCCATTAGCCCTAGTGAGTACACCTCAATCTATATACCCCTATCCAGGTCATACTGAGTCAACTGCTAGCTATAGGCATCTTGTCGATCCCCTGGGTCTACAACTAGGCCCGCTCGGCCCCTGACTGTAGCTGTATTTGAGTCCGGAGGACTCCTGATATCTACACCCCAGGCGTAAGTGCTTGGTGGGGGTGTGTATAAGGCCAACCACGGAATACTCCTGACATACTTTACTGGGATTCATACTGGACTACTATGTTGAATAAACTAACTTGCTGAAAGAAAATGCCTTAACATAACTTGTTCGCTTTTTACCAATTAACTGGCAAGTTTCGACTCGTGTTCAACTGCCCTTCTCAACTGTAATCATATTTAACGGAAGAATAGGGCTACTTTATTACTATATTCGAATAAAACCATAACTTATATATATATATACTGACTATACTTCAACTTATCGAAAAACGATCAAGAACTCGTAATTTCTCAAGAATCTAGAAGGGAGAAATACTTTAGGCACATGATCGTGTTGACACTAGTTTGGAACAATTCCATCAACTTAAGCTCGGCGGGATGGTGATTTGCCAGGCGTATTTTACGAAAATAACTCTGTAGCGATGCTCCCTACAACTTTATACTTCAATACCCGGAGTTAATTTGGATTTGGATGGCGTTTAGTGGCGTAATCAGATGATTTTTACTTGGTTTCTTCGTACTCCCTCGGGTCTGGCCGTGTATATATTGAAAATAATCTAACTTCTAAGTGTGAGGCCTTTATATACTTGAGCCAGCAGACAAGGCAATGTGGCACTCTGCCCATCACGCTAATTCTGCTCCATGCCACGTTGGCTAACGCAGAGGAGCTGCTCCATGGCACTTTGCCCCTCTGGGCAGCTTGGTTCAGCCTCCTCCCGCGAAATCCCGACTTGGCACCCGTTCGACCTTTCCCCAGGCCCTTTCCTCGTACGTATGACACTCTAAAACTCTCAACCAACATACAAATAGGCCGACTAAACGTTAAAAACTTACGGGGTGTAACAGTGATACAAAATGTTCATGTCATAGTTTTTCAATAATTCTAGCCAAAGACACCGTTGAAAATTCAATTCCTTCTGCGTGAAGATGTATTGGAGGCTCTAATGATCAGTAAAAATATCCCCATGCACCCTATACAAGTAATGCCTCCATATTCTCAAGGCATGAACCACTGCAGCTAACTCCTTATTGTGGGTGGGATAGTTCCTTTCATGCTTCCTTAGCTGCCTTGAAGCATAAACAATTACCTTACCATGCTACATCAGAACACATCCCAGCCCAACGCTTGAAGCATCACAATATATATCATAACCCTCTGAACCTTCCAACAGGCTAACATTGGTGTCGATGTCAATCTGTTTTTCAATTCCTGGAAACTCTGCTCATAGGCGTTGGTCAAATGAAATTTGGCTGCTTTTTGAGTCAATTTGGTCAAAGGAGATGACAGGGTAGAAAATCCTTACATAAACCTTCTGTAATACCCGGCTAACCCCAGGAAACTGCGAACCTCTATTGGAGTTGTAGGTATAGGCCATTCTTTCCTGCCTCAATTTTTAGTGAATCAACCTGAATACCATCCTCTAATTCAATATGGCCCAGGAAAGCTACGGAATTCAACCAGAACTCACATTTAGAAAATTTTACATACAACTAACGATCACTGAGAATTTGAAGTACCGTTCGCAAATGATCTCTGTGTTCTACTTTTGAACGGGAATATACTAGAATGTCATTGATGAATACAATCACAAGCAAATCTAAATATAGCTTGAAGATGTTGTTCATCAGATCCATGAACACTGCTGGGGCATTTGTCAATCCGAAGGACATAACTAAAAATTCAAAATGACTGTACCTGGTCCTAAAAGCTGTCTTCACGATATCTTTCTCCCGAACCCGCACCTGATGATATCCTGACCTTAAGTCAATCTTGGAGAAATATTTTGCTCCTTGCAACTGATCAAACAAGTCATCTATCCTGGGAAGAGGGTATTTATTCTTAATAGTAACTTTGTTCAGCTGACGATAATCTATACACATGCAGAGAGAGCCATCTTTCTTTCTTACAAATAGAATTGGCTCACTCCACGGTGACGTATTCGGCCTAATAAAGCCCTTATCTAGTAGGTCTTTCAACTGTTCTCCCAATTCTCTCAATTCAGCATGAGCCATTCGGTACGGAGGGATGGATATAGGCTGAGTACCTGGTAGCAAGTCGATAAAGAAATCGATTTCCCATTCTGGGGGAATACCAGGAAGTTCATTTGGAAACACATCTAAAAACTCATTAACCACTGGAATGGACTGAAAAGTTGGGTTTCTACTTGCATATCCAGAACCCTGAAAATATGGTAAATACAACCCTTTGCTATCAACTTTTTCACCTGAAGATAGGATATGAACCTACCTTTCGGCGTGGCTACACTGCCCTTCCACTCTCGCACTACCTCGCCTAGAAAGTGGAATCGGACAGTCTTGATCCAACATTCTACATTGGCATAACATGGCGCTGGCCAATCCATACCCATAATTGCATTAAAATCAATTATTTCTAGCTCCACTAAATCTGTTAAATACTGGCGACCAACGAGCTCTGCTGTGCAACCCCGGTAGATCCGTTTGCCTAAAATGGAATCACCGACAGGTTTAGACACCGAGAAGGGTCTCTGAATCATTTTCGGCATTATACCAAACTTCCAAGCCACTAGTGGAGTAACATAGGACAAAGTGGCACCTGGGTCTATCAAAACATAAATTGAGTTAGAGCAAATGTCTAGCATGCCTGTCACAATATCCAGTGACGACTCTAACTCCTGTCGCCCCAATAAAGCATAAGTGCGATTCGGACCGCTGCCCGAACTAGATGCCCCTGATCTACCTCAGCCTCTATTGGCTGGAGCTGAGGGCTTGTGCCCTGCTGAAGGTGCTGGGGAATGTGACCCTACTGAAGATCTGTCTGGTCCCGACACCTTGACCTCTAGTTGTACAATTCCTCATCATATGACCCTCTTGTCCACAGGTATAATAAGCAGTAGAACCGTACCTGCATGCCCCAAAATGACGTCGACTGAAAATAACATAATGTGGCATAGTGGACCTTGATGTCACGAAAATTACACCTCATACTTGAGATATAAAGCGGTGGATGTCAAATATAGAACCCAACAAAGGTTGGGGTCAATCCCACAGGGAATATGGAAAGAACTAGAGTTAATGTGATTAGCTATTACTATCGGCTGACTTATTTTCTAGGGGGGAAAGAATTGAAAAATAAAATAATAAATAAGAGTAAAGACTAGTAGATGTTTAAATCTAGTTCGGTTGTACTCAATCAACAAGTTATTAGGATTATGTTCTCCATGACTTCATAACCACAAGACTTTTATACTAGTGATCTATTCCGGTGTTTATCATATAATATTGGTAAGTTAAGTTCACATAAATTGTTGGTCCCCTATCTAGATGATTATCACCATGCAACTTGGTCCGTATACGGGTGTATGATTAATTAACACTTGCCCTTAATATCGGATTAGCTATCCCCGGAAAAGTTCAAGCTATTAGATGAGGGTTGATAGCCTCAAATCTCCGTTGTTAATCCCTTTTCCCATTCACTACCCCCTTGATCTGGTAAGTAAGAATAAGGCAAGTTACAACATTTGCAACCGTTAAGAAATAATTAAAATGAAGGGAACAACAATACATGCATTAAACCTCGTTGAAGAATCACTAAGTGTTTTACATATGTGTGTTAATTCATCATGGTTCCCACAACCCTAGTTATGGATTTAGCTACTCATGCTTGAATAATCACAATCACAAAATATAAAAGAAATCATAATTGTAACTTACAAAAATTCGTAGAAGGAAACCACGTGAATTGAATAAAACTCCAAAACCGATGAACAAAACTCTAATATTGTTTAATTCTCAAACTCAAGAGCAAAATTACAAACTTTGTTTCTTGAACCAAGAATGCTCGTCCACAACACCAAAATTTACGTGAAAGATAGTAAAAAAAAACTATGTTTGGAAAATAAACCTAAATATTGTATTTATATTTCCAAACAAATCTTATCCTAACTAAAATTGGATTCCAGGTCGGCAGGGGTAACAGTCCAAGTAACGACTCGTTGGATCTCCCAACGAGTCGTGGCTAGTGATCTTGACTCGTTCTCAGCAATTCGCGCAGTCTTGGTGACGGGTCACCTAATGACTCGTTAGGCCTGGACATGATTCGTTAGGTCTCTCATGGCCCTGGCTCACTAAATCTTCCAGTGCATTTGGCGGACGCCCACAGTGTCTGATGACAAGTCGTCACTTCACCCGATGACTCGTTATTTCTCTCGTTGTCTTCACTGGGAACTTCTTTAGAATTTCTCCTCCCAGTATCCACGACTATCATAACGACTCATTACTAGATGTAACGAGTCGTGAAACATTATCGATATAGGAAAAAGATATGTGAAAATTGCATAATACTAGAAATGAAAAAAGAAGGCCAATATGTGTTTTTTCAAGTTTTTCTTTAACTCGAGAGGTGCACTGCTTCCTTTTCGTAAACTTCAATTTCTTCCCACGACTCCAGGCACGAGTTCATTGGGACAACGACTCGTGGCCTGGGCATCTACCTACAGTTTTGTCTAAGTTTTCCTTACTTTTCCAATTTCCAATTTCGGACCTATTTTCCTACAACATTTAACACAAATCCATCATATCTATATAAATGTACTCGGAATGTGCATAGTTTCTTGGTTTTAAGCATCAAAAGTTCCATAAAAATCGCGGCACATCAACACCCTCAATTTAGAACTTTTGCATGTCCTCAGACAAAAACAAAATAAAATAAATTACTTCAACGCTTCAATCAAAAGAACTTTAGAAAACTTACAGCAGTCACAACTCTTTCATCTAATCAAATTTTCTAACCCCTCCTTTATCATCCAAAATCAAATCATAAAGAATATATAAGATTTTCAACCATGACACAGAGGAATCGAAACATGGAAAAATACTGTCACTTGCAACCATGCACATAAATCTCTAACACTGACCCAGACAGTTTGCAGACGATTTTGTTGACCAAATTCTCTCACCGCAAAGAAGTCCCACACTCACTCATGTGTATATGATCATATCAACGTATTTTTCTTGGGACTAGGTAAGTTCACGCTCGCGCTCTCAAAGAAATTCTCACTGTGTGTATGCAATACGATAAGCTTGCCTTTACTTTCAATACCTCAAATTTCAGATGGGTAACCAGGATCATTATAGGACTTTTTAAGCTTGTTACGTAGGCTTGGGTTTGGGTATGGTGCATATGAGACTAGTAGCTTAACCCTCCTTGGAACTACACACACCTTGACTCCACTTTTAACCTCCTTTTCATATTTTCTCCCTTTTTCTTTTACTTTCTTTTTCTTTTATTTCCGTTTGCAACTACGAGTGCGGTATTTCTTCTTTCAAGTATTCATTACCTTCATTCACACTTTTCTTTTTCTTTTTTTTCTTTTCTTGCTCTTTTTCTCTTTAACAATAATTTTTCTTTTCTTTTCATTATGCACACCGCATTCGCTCTTTCATTTTCATTACTCAATTTGATTCCACCCTAATCTTCTTAATCACCCCTATGATAACCACCCTCAACTTAGGCGATTTGCTCGAGTTGAGGTTCACAATGTCCAAGGAGGGACCAGGCCCAAAAAAGATTTATTTTAATCAAAGTAGGAAGGTAAATTGGTGTTAACAAAAAGAAAGGTCAATTTAAGCTTAAAAATTTGGATCAAGGGATATTTATTTTCATTTGGTAGGTCTTTTAAGGTGTGGGTGGACTTAATAATAAAAAACGGCCTATGATCCTTTCCTAGTTTTCCATCCTCTACCTCGGTACGACTGACCAGACAAGTTCTAGATTGACACACACAATAAAATTTAGCTATTAAGTCTCACTCTCACATAACATAGGCCAACATCATCACTTCTACTAACTGCCAGTTCAGGTACACCAATACAATGGTAAACATGTTCACAATTCTAATGCCATGCAAAGATTCACAAAGGTCATACTTGTCAATTTTAACATACACATAAAAAAGTTTAGGAGGGGTATCACATTATCATTTAAACTAAATTCAAAAATTCATGCTCTTGAATACCTTCAGTTCACCTAATTTTCTTTCGACTGACACAAGAAAACACAAAAACATAAAAACCTAAACGTGCCGGTTCTACTAGATAAGGAACACCCGAGGGAAAATATATCTGGCAAGAAAAATCCTCGAGTTATGTTCAGCAAAAATCCACAAAATACACAGGTATTCCTCCCCACCACCATCAAGAAAAGCATGTGTTGTCCTTGATACATATATATAAAAACAAAAACCATGGAAATAGGGAACATACCTGTGCGACCTAAGTACCTACGACCTAGTCAGTGGAGGGTGCAGATACTCCTCTAGTGTCATCTCCTTACCACCCGCTTGACCCGTTGTGTTTTCAGAACCTACTGAGCTTGTACCTTCTCCACGAGCTCTCGCTGCCTCAACTGTGGCCCTCTATCGAGCCTCCTCTGTAGATAAGTTGCAGCATTGTCTCCATCTTTCCCCGCTCTCGCTTCTACTCATGGAGCAGAGAATCATCCTCCTCAAAACTAGCCTCCTCATGAGGACTCTTTCCCTTATCCTGTGCCACTGGCTCCTCAGTGATAAAGTGAAATATTGGTGGTAGCTCTTCTTCGCTCTCGTCCTCAATCACTGGAAGCACGGGTGGAGGGATCGCATATACCTGTCGTGCGGACAACTCCCGCACCTCCGCATACCACCTTTCCAGCTCGGGCGCTTGTAACTGTGCAAGGCGCTCATCCATATGCCTCTCAAAGGCACCTAACTGATGTGTTGTGAATTTACAGCACTATTGACGCTCAAAACTAAGAAAATAGCATGGATTTAGGTATATTTATGTGGATATGAGGCACTTTTCCTTTGATTTCAGGATAAATAGGTGTTGAATAATAAATTGCAAAAGGAAGCTAAAAGTGTGAAAAAAAAGGGCAAAAAGTGCAGACCATAGTATGATCCGTAGGATGTACCTACGAATCGTACTGAGGACCTTGATCAAAAGTTGAAAGTTTAACCTGGAAGATTGAACTTATGATACTTGTCACGGATCGTACTATGGTGGTATAAGTGGTGGTAAGCCAGTTGTGATGAAATCCAAAAGAATTGTACAGAAGGCTGATTCTCAATACGGGAGCACCCTACGACCCATGAGATGAAGGTACGAGTCGTATCATACCGGTCATCGTGAAGTTTAAAAAAAGTTTAAAAGATCAGGATCAAGCCACGAGTGTCAATGGACGAGTCATAACATTTTTTGTACGAATTGTATCTTGGCCCAACACTTAGCCAAAATTCAGCCAATACTCCAAGCCACGAGTGGATGTCACGATTTGTGAGAATCCCCTATGAGTCTTAGGTGGACTCGTGACGAGGTCGATGATAGATATGGAAAGCAGTCCTATTGGTTTAGGAAAAGGATTCTTGTGTCTCTATAAATGGTTTTTATATTTTATTTTTAATGGAGGATGACGAGTAGACTTAATTCTAGTAGGAAAACATTGTAGCCAGTAATTTTACATCATTGGAAAAGAGAATTGAGTTGGTTCAACCTTGTGATCAACCTTTTCTTGAATTCATCTTGTTCTTGCTACTTGTTATTAAAGATTTTTTGGTTTAATTGAAGGGATTGTTTTTCTCAAACATCTTTGTAAGTATTGTTTTATGTTTTCAATCATCAACGCAAATCACAACCTTGCAACTATGAGAGGCTAAAACCTCCATAGATAGGGTTGTGGGAACCATGGTGGATTAATTAGTTAAGGTTGTACAAAGTGATTCTAAAAACAACACTAAATACTCATATTGTATTCTCTTTATCTTTAATGATTCTTAGCGGTGTACAACGTTAGGAAGTGCCTGAATTATTTACTTGCTTTGGTCGAAGAGGTAGAGAATTACAACGGAGCCTTGATCTTGATAATCATTGTATTAACTTGAGCTGTGGTTGCAGGATAGTTATATCTGGAACTTAGTGATAACGGTTAGTTTGCCAAACTTATGAGACTTGGTCGAGTAATTGAGGATATTCATTCAATAGGGATTGGTCGATCGTTTGAATGAATCTATGTTATCAGTTCTGTAAGTAAGTATTGGTAAAGATCACGAGTGTATCCAAAGCTGTTATGAACCCATGGAGAACACAAACCCTAGTTATCCTTTAATTATTGATTCACAAATATAATCTTGACTGCTTTTTATTTTTATTATTGCTTTTTATTAGAATCCCCCCATTGTGAAGTAATTACCATAAAGTTCATCTACCTGCTGAATCCAGATCTTCCATATTTCCTGTGGGAACGACCCCAACCTTTTTGTTGGGTTCTTTATTGACAACATCTGCTTCATACTTCAGTTGAAAGTGTGGTTTGAGCGTTATTAAAAAGTGGTGCCGTTGCCGGGGAATACGACTAAGACTAGGTTATTTGCTTGTATTTGACTTTTTGGTAATTATTTCCTTAATTACATTTATTTTGTATTTTTCTTTTATACCCACAGGCTGTCCTCTGGTGAATGCCAAGTACTCGGAGTAGAGGAGACCCCCTTGTTTCACTAAATCGCAAAATCAAATGAGCACTGCATAGGATGGAAAACCCTGAGCAGAGAGAAGCCTGCTTAGCTGAAGAAGCTAGGCAAGTCGAGCTAGCTCGGTTAGCTGCACTTCAACAAGATGGTGATGATAGAGATGAGGTGGTAAACGCTGGTCGACATGGGAGGGGCAATCGAGCTCAGAGATTTACCCCTCAGTTCTTTGATGATGATGACCCAGATATTGATGAGGTTGGGTCAATTGGAGCAATTGTGCCACCAGCACTGTCTGCTGGGGCCAAATTTGACATTACGAGCACCATGATTCAACTGCTAAACATGAAGGGGGTGTTCAGTGGCCACACAGCGGATGATTCCAACTTGAACTTGGTGAATTTTGTAGGAATATGCAAGGCATAAAGGTTGCTCGGAGTAAGCCAGGATGCGATAAGACTCCGACTCTTCCCTTTCTCTCTATCAGGGGAAGCTACTTTATGGTTATCCGAATTGCCCAATGACTCCATAACCAATTGGAGGGAGCTTAAACAAGCCTTCTTGGAGAGATTCTTTCCCCCATCAAGGATGTTATAGTTAAAAGATGAGATTTATAACTTTCGGCAAATTAAGACGGAGGCACTTCATGAAACCTGGTTGAGTTTCATAAAGAAGTTGACTAAGTGCCCGAATCATAAAATTCTAGATGACAGTTTGTTGGAAATCTTTTACAGGTCTCTTAATAATAGCACCAAAGCTGAAGAAGACACCGTGACTGGTGGAGCATTGATGAGTCACACCTGGGAGAAAGCAGTCACTATCCTTGACAGGGTGACAAAGCCAAACAGTGCCTCGCATACGAGGGAGGCTGATGCAGTGGCAGGTACATATGCTGTTGGTTTGACTGTAGACCGATGAAGGAAAGAGGAAGAATGCGATTAGGAGTTGGCTCACATGTGCACATCATTGGATTTTCTTACAAAGCATATCATAGGAGAAGGAGCCAAAAAGGTAAATGCAGTGGGAACATAAGGAAGGGAGTAAGGAGCAAATCACTCTAATTCTGAGGAGGCAAACTTCCTAAATATCCAGGTGGGGGGTTTCTGAGCCAACGCCCAAGCGTCTGGACAAGACAATTGGCACTAAGTTTCTGGAAATCAAGGTCGGAACCAATATAGAGACAACTACAAAAGGAACAGGTTCAGGGATAGGAGTTGTGGTCGTGAGCAAGAGGGAGAATGGAGAAGGAATGACAGATATCGCAATGACCGGGCTGGGGTCTATGTGCCTCCTAACGCACAAGAAAGGGAGGCCGAAAAATCAAAGTTGGAGAGTATAATGGCCGAAATGCTTAAAAAGGTGAGGTCCACGGATAATCAGTTAAAAGAAATTCGAAGTGACTTATCTAGAATGGGTCAGAAAGTGGAATCTCACATCACCGCCATCAAGAAGATAGAAAACCAACTTGGGAAACTGTCGGCATCAATGAACCCTAGACAGAAGGGTACACTTCCTAGCAACACTGTCTAGAATCCAAAGAATGATGCTCATTTCATGGCAGTGATGAATAGGAGTGGTAAAATCATAGTTGACCCTTAGTTCCCTGTTGAAGTTGAAAGGAGGAAAGAGAGCGTGATGGAGGAAGAAGAGATAGGTGATGAGACACAACATGATAGTTGCAAAAGGCCCCTAGGAGTGAGAAGGAATGCGACATGGATCAAGGGGAAACTCTAGTGCAAAAGGCTATCCCGACCGCCACCATTCCCACTGAGGATGAAGAAAAAGGCGTACAACAGTAAGTTCCAAAAATTTCTTTCAATGCTTAAACAACTTTCTATGAATATACTGGTGGTCGAAGCACTAGAGCAGATGCCGGGATATGCAAAATTTATGAAGGACCTGGTGACGAAGAAAATATCTGTAAGCTATGAGCTTGTATACAATGTCCATCACTGCAGTGCCATAGCAACAAGGGTCTTAGATCAGAAAAAGGAAGACCCAGGTGCCTTCACGATACCTTTTACCATCGGTAATGTCGATTTCGCAAGGGCATTCTATGATTTGGGAGCTAGGATTAATCTAATGCCCTTGGCGGTCTTCAAGAAGCTAGGTTTGGACGCCCCCACACCAACCAACATGCGGCTACTGATGGCTGACAGAATAATAAAGAGACCAATGGGCATCCTAGTTGATGTTCTCGTCAAGGTTGATAAGTTTATATTACCAGTGGACTTCATGATCTTGGATTTTGAGGTCGATTATAAGGTTCCCATAATTCTGGGGCGACCATTCCTCGCTACTGGGAGAGCTCTAGTGGATGTGGAAGTTGGCCTGTTAAAATTCAAGTTAAACAAAGAAGAGGTCACTTTCAACATTTGTCGGACTATGAAGCAACCAAAGAAATTAGTGTGATCTCAGCACTTGAGGATGAGTATGAGTCACTTGATGAATTCTGAGTAGTCAAGAGACTTGTGTCATGCTGTGATATTAAATCAAGCGCTGCATGGGAGGCAACCCATGAGAGGCGAAGTCTGAGTAGCCACAGGTATGTCCCTTTTCCTTTCAAGCTTATATTTTGTGCTTCAGGGATGACGCTCATTTTTTTAAAAAAAAAAAGGGGGGGGGGGCGTACTTGCATTTTTGGGATATTTTTGTTTGCCTGAGGGTTTTTTTTTCCATGTTTCTTTTTCCTCAGACATGCGATCTAGTAGAACAAACATGTGTTAGTATTTTTTTGTTTTTAGTTGTGATTTTTGTTTGATTAGAAAGTAACTTAGGAATACTCAACAATTGATTATGCACTAGTTTTGTTGTTATAGAAAAATTGACCCTATTTAAAATTTTTTTGCTATGTATTTGTGACAACAATGCATGATTTCTGTGGATCATTTTATGTCATTTAGTTATTAATAATGCTAGTCTTGTTAAGCCATGTATGAACCAGACAGGTAAAGTGAAAATAATTCATGTACCATGTGTGAGTGGGGTTTTAGTATTTGTTGCAGTATGTTGTTGAAGATCTAGAGCTTGCCTGGTTGGTCTCTGCATAGGTTGAGGATGGTTGGTTAGGAGATGATCATAGGCCATTTTTGTATTAGCTCACTTTTTACCTATATTGAGCCTTAATTGACTATATTTTTTTTGATTTACCTGCTAACCGTACCCATTTGTTTATAATGAACCTGTTTGGCCCTGGTCCTTCCTTGGATATTGTGAACCTCAACATAAGCAAAATGCTTAAGTTAAGGGTGGCTAAAGTAGGGGTGCATAAAATGGTTGGTATGGTAGAAAAGGAAAGAAAAGAAAAAGAAGATAAAAATGGTGAAAAATAAGGTGTGGTGAGGTGAAAAAGTAAAAGCTGAAAATTTGACAATATTGAAAAAAAAAGAGAAATTCAAAATAGCTTGAAAGTGTTGAAAAATGTGAAAAATCACCTCACCCATGCAAACGTTCATAAAATGGAAAAAAGGAAAGAAAAGAAGACAAAGTATGAAGGGTGAAATAGGAGAATGGTGCAGCCAATGAATGTAGTGCCAAGAAAGGGATAGCCACTAATAAAATCTTTCATCTTTATCATGTCCATCCCTAAGCCTACATTACAAGCCATATAAAGTTCTATAGTGATCTTAGTTTTACCATCTAATAAACCGAAGCAAAGAAAATAAGGGCAATCCTATGGTATCTGATGCATAATACTTGCAGTTCTTTGAGAGAGTGAGTGCTTCATTTGCCTAGTCCCATGTTTCATTTGATACTTCATTCTAGAGTGGGGACTTCATTTTTTGTGAGGGTACATGGATTATGTTTGCTATTACCATTGGTCTGTGTGAAATGCATAGGTGATGACTTGATTGCTTATTGATAGCTAGATGACATGTCTTGATCTCTGAATATGATGTTTTGAGGTTGCTTGCAATACATTAGCTGATGATGTTTCAAGAGGAAGGGTCAATAGAGTTTGTATATAAAGTTCACAAATTTGCTTGAGTTTTGGCTGTAGTATCTTAAGTTTATTTTCTAGTTGAGCGTCGTGTTTAGTTTTTCTTTTTTGTTGCCTGAGGACATGCAAAAGTCTTAAGTTGAGGGTGTTGATGTGCTGTGAATTTACAACACTATTGACGCTCAAAACTAAGAAAATAGCATGGATTTAGGTGTATTTATGTGGATATGAAGTACTTTTTCTTTGATTTCAGGATAAATGGGTGTTGGAATAATAAATTACAAAAGGAAGCTAAAAGTGTGCAAAAAAGGGCAAAAAGTGCAGACCACAGTACAATCCGTAGGATGGACCTACGAGTCGTACTGAGCGCCTTGATCAAAAGCTGAAAGTTTAACCTGGAAGACTAAACTTATGAGACTTGTCACGGATCGTACCATGGCGGTACGAGTTGCGGTAAGCCAGTCGTGATGAAATCCAGAAGAATTACATAGAAGGTTGATTCTCAGTACGAGAGAACGTTACGACCTGTGAGATGAAGGTACGAGTCGTATCATATCGATTGTGGTGAAGTTCAGAAAAAGTTCAAAAGATTAGGATCAAGCCACGAGTGTCAATGTGCGAGTCGTAGCATGTTGGTACGAATCATACCTTGGCCCAACACTTAGCCAAAATTCAACTAACACTCCAAGACACGAGTGGACGTCACGATCCATGAGAAGCCCCTACGAGTCGTAGGTGGACCCGTGACGAGGTCGGCGACAGATATGGAAAACAGTCCTGTTGGTTTAGGAAAAGGATTCTTGTGTCTCTATAAATACTTTTTATATTTTATATTTATTGGAGGACGACGAATAGACTTAATTCTAGTAGGAAAACATTGTAGCAAGCAATTTTACATCATTGGAAGAGAGCATTGAGTTGGTTCAACCTTGTGATCAACCTTTCCTTGAATTCATCTTATTCTTGCTACTTGTTATTAAATATTTTGTGGTTTAATTGAAGGGATTGTTTTTCCCAATCATCTTTGTAAGTATTGTTTTATGTTTTCAATCATGAACGCAAATCACAACCTTGCAACTATGAGAGGCTAAGACCTCCATAGATAGGTTTATGGGAACCATGGTGGATTAACTAGTTAGGGTTGCACAAAGTGATTCTAAAACCAATAATAAATACTTATATTGTATTCTCTTCATCTTTAATGATTCTTAGCGGTGTACAATGTTAGGAAGTGCCTGAATTCTTTACTTGCTTTGGTCGAAGAGGTAGAGATTAGGAAAAGAGAATTACAACAGAGCCTTGA
The DNA here is from genome assembly GCA_035772735.1 of Datura wrightii. Lineage (NCBI taxonomy): Eukaryota > Viridiplantae > Streptophyta > Magnoliopsida > Solanales > Solanaceae > Datura > Datura wrightii. The sequence goes on along the minus strand of JASDFA010000010.1, from coordinate 76,315,768 downwards.
TCTTGATGATCATTGTATTAACTTGAGCTACGGTCACAGGATAGTTATATCTGGAACTTAGTGATAATGGTTAGTTTGCAAAACTCATGAGACTTTGTCGAGTAATTGAGGTTAGTCATTCAATAGGGATTGGTCGATCGTTTGAATGAATCTAAGTTATCAGTTCTATAAGTAAGTATTGGTAAAGATCACGAGTGTATATCTAAAGATGTTATGAACCCATGGGAAACACAAACCCTAGTTATCCTTTAATTATTGATTCACAAATATAATCTTGACTGTTGTTTATTTTTATTATTGCTTTTTATTAGAATCCCCCATTGTGAAGTAATTACCATACAAGTTCATCTACCAGTTGTAATCTAGATCTTCCATATTCCCTGTGGGATCGACCCCAACATCTTAGTTGGGTTCTTTATTGACAACGTCCGCTTCATACTTCAGTTGGAAGTGCGGTTTGAGCGTTATCACTAACCGGCCATGCACTGAGCTATAAAGAGCCTCCAACTCCTTACTAACCCATGGGTTAACATGGAAAGTCGTGTGTGCTTATTATTTTTCAGCCTTTGCCAGCCGCCTAGCCATGTCGGTCAGGAATTCTTGGGAAATAGTGACTAGACCAGCTAAAGGAGAACTTAAGGGTGCAATAGGTGGTTTAGGTGCTACTGCTGTGGATGATGACTCTAGAACATTAGCAGGTGCAGGAATGTCGATTGCATCTGTAGCCTTAGGCCGGCTACCCATCTCTCTGGCCTCTGTAGGCTTTCCCAGAATCTTAGTAAATAATGCAGCCTCAGTCTGCTCAATGCCTCTGCTCAATGCCTCTGTCAATATAGTCGCTCCAGCAGATGTGGCAGACTGATTCCTTGTTCTCGATACTGGGTTTATGTCATCTCTTATCAACCCGATATCGGTGATCTTATGGACTACCACTCGCTGATCAATTGACGGTAACTCTGGCACCTTTGACTCCTGACAGAGTCTATCAATTAGGCATGGAAAAGGAATGGTAGTGCTATCATTTATCTCCTTCTCTCGAATCTCTTGAGCAATATACCGTAGGAAGTTTATGGCGTACCCCTCCATGATGCTAGCTACTAGTGTAGCTGTTTCAGGTGAAAGAATTGTTTGCGTGATTGTGGGTATATAAAATGACACGCAAGTGCACGTGGTCGAACAAGTAGTAAGTGGCTTTAGTAAGCCAAGTATCGATCCCTCAGAGACTTGGATGAAGTGCAATTTGCTCAAGTGTACTATATTTTACTTCTAAAAATGCAGACAACAGTGTAACCAAAACTTTGATAGTTTGTTTTATAATTTTTATACTAAAGCTAAGAACAATTATCTACTTTGAATCTGAACTATGAATGAGAGCATGCTGAGGTTAAACGAACATGTAATGAAATTAATTATCATCATAATTTGGTTAATCTTTTCCTCCAGTTGCTAGCCAAGAACATTTGCCAAGAGATTAAAACTCTCGTATTTAACCTCACTTAAGAATCATGAACCATCCGTCTACATTTCTGTGATCAAATGCAATTCATGTTCTAGCCATACAATTCCGGTTCCTAAATTGACTAATACGACTTTCAGGTATATTTCTATCCTGAAAGCAAATCAAGACTCAATTTTCCCAAACCAAGTAAAGAACATATCCTATTAATTCACAACTTTCCAATTTCTTGCTCTCTCGAGTGAAACCGGACTTTTTAGACGTACATTACCGTAGGCCACACATTAATGCAGTAAGAACAAGAATTAATAGAACAACATGGAAGAAAAGATGAAAAACCAAATAATTAATGATCAAATTTCATCACAATTGTTCATAACCTTAGCAAGGAGAGGAATTAGCCACTCATTTGTGGATTAAACATCTTAAAATGAGTGTTAATCATACAAGCAATTGAATTAAAGAAGAAAGAAAGAGAGAAAAAACCCTAATATTTTCGTCCCTACACTGCCTGTAACCCACGTCCTTGCTCCACCAAGTCAGAATATTAAAAATGAACCTAAGTGTTCTATTTATACTGGTGGGAATTTTTCCCGGAATAACAAGCAACGTGTCACGGACTGCATCGCGGAGCACTGCCTCCGTGACATGTTGTGTATCGCGGAGCACTACCTCCATGACACGTTGTGTATCGCAGAGCACTCCCTCCATGACACGGTGTGTATCGCGGAGCACTGCCTCCATGACACGTTGCTGTTCCACCACAGGCCAAATTTTGCATTTTTTCCTTGTTGACATCCGAGTCCAACCCCAATTTCTCCCAACACGCATTTTAGCTTCCCAAAATTATATTTCACCTGCAAAACAACGCTAATCATGTTGGTTAGTATAAATTCACATTTTATTATCAATCACATGAGAATGTATAAACATTGATAGATAAACAAGGCTAAAATGACACCTTTGAGTATCACTTGGGCATATAAATTTGCCCAAGATCAAGAATGTTATCATTTCTAGTCGGTACTAGCCTGTGCCGAACCAATGTCCCCCAGAATTTAGCTTGAAAGTTCAATGTGACCTTTTTTATCTGAAACTCGGTGCCATGCAACCACTCAACCAGCGGACCCCTTGTGGCGATGACTCGTGACAACCAAGTGTACTGCCTGATTTGTTATACACCGTTCAGCTTCTTGGTTTTGACTTTCTTGAGCTCTGACAGTCTATGATCGAACTCGGCTGTATTCATCGGGGCATGATAGTCTTGACCATAGAGAAGTCTAGAGATGGTCCTCTTAGAGATATCTACAAGTGTCTCCCGAACCAATACCTATGTCAATACGGATCTCTTCTTCTAGTCTTGGCCTTCCTACGCCAAACGCTGTAATGTGGCTGTGTAGGCTGTATAAAACTCTCTAACCAGGCAAGGGTTATAGCTCCCCGATGGCTCAGTTAACCACTTGAACCTGTATCTATCAAACAAATCCTGCAGCTCAGGGAGGTCCTTGAGACCCGTGGTGAGCAGTCTGGGCTCCTCATAAATGCTCCTCTTTGGATGGCCTTTTTCATTTGGAGCAATGTCCCTGTTGTAAATGACCCGCATACCACGAACACACCATCGCCTCACTTGCCGTGGTTGATCATTAGATGTATTGGACGTCTTTGTCAACTCATCATCTGTACCACCCTGTTGGGCACGTGACTCATCTGCACCCTCTTACATTTGCTGCAGTTGTGGTGCCCTCGGGATAAATCGGGACTGTGGCCCCAACATTCTCTTCTGCTCGGCTTGGTGGGTCTCTTGCAAGTGGAGTAGGAGAATTAACAAGGGCTATCGGATTTTTAGGTCTTTGGGTCTTATCCCTGGTGGATCTCCTCACAAGATGCTCTTCTTAAAGTTCTCATTCCTCCTCTGAGCTACTCGACTCTTCGTCGGAGGAGGGCGCGCCCTAAGTTTGCGATATAATGGCTGACTCCTCTCCGACACCTGTTTCATGGCTGGACCTTTCTTTGGTGTACCCTTCAGAGCCATTGTACCTATGAAATAAAGATTAGTATGCAATATGAGATGAAACAAAATCAAGTTTTAATTGTGTCCCTGCAGACAGGACGAGGGACTCAACGATTCGTTGCCATTGGCCACGACTCGTGAGGTCACTCGTTGTCTGCAGTTCCTATTTTTCTTTGTTGGACCAGTGAAATTAATGACTGGTCAGAATGAGTCATTACTTTAGGAAAAGACTCATTAGACTAGTCATGAGGTACACTGGTTTGTATCTTCCATTTCACACTCAGGACGAGCTACATAATGAGTCGTTGGGTTATACCATGACTCGTTATGTGGCTCGTGCTCAAGAATCTATGAAAAATAACATTACCCTTACTCATCTCAACTTGAATTTCACTCTCACAAGCACAGATCCCATTTTATCTCAAATAACAGTGATTTGTTTCAATTGGAACTTTAATGGAAACTAGGGTTTATCAGGCATTTCATCACAAATCACACAATCTCATATTCATCATCAGTTATTCGTTTCAATCCAACCAACAAAAGGATAAAAATCTTTATAGCTATGTATTCACTTGTTGAGCATGATTTTAAGTTCCAAACAACCTAGTGTTTTAGTCTAGTATCAAACATAGATCATCAAGGCAAAGAAAGTTTACAGGGCCAATTTGATTTAAAATACTTGCAAAAGGAAGAAATTTGTACTCACAGTGATCAATATTAGTGGACAAGTTTTTAGCAGTAGGTGATTATAATGAGCAATTACACTTTGATCTTGTGACCTGGGCAGATTCAACTACGATCGTGTGTGTGTGTTTGTGGTGTGAGCGGAAGTGATATTGAGATGATGAAGGTGGGAAATTTTGAGTTAGAAATTCAATTTAATTCATGTGAGAGTATTAGAGGGCAAAATTGGATGGTTTATATTCCCTTAAATCTTTTTTTACCTTAATTGGTATGTGGGTCGGGTCAGGAGTGAATTAATTAAAAACATACCACGACCCTCATTATGGGTCGTTAATAAGATGTCACAAATCGAGCGTATATTCGGATCGTAGACGCGGGACAAGGGACCCCGAGAGACCCCAAGTCAACCTATTACATAAGCATTCACTAACTCATTCAATAAACATGAAGAAACATAATTGTAAACTCAGCGGAAATCTAACTTAACATAACAACAGAATGAACATCCGGAGCTGAAAACATGTCTAACTCTGATAAGCCTCTAATGTGGAAGAGCTGATGGGACAATACCCCCAACTACGTCAGCAATACTGAAACTGAAAATAAAACCAAGATAACTGAAAGTCTAGTCCTCGACAGATGAGGACTCACCAACTAAGCAGGTACTGACTCTGATAAGCGACTACGAACGGGGCTGGACCTACGAACTGGATCCTACATCATGAAACGATGCAGTATAGAAAGTATGTGGTCAGTACGTGGAATGTACCAAGTATGCAAGGTAAGTAAAACCGCTTTGATAACATCAATCATTTAAAACCATTCATACATATAATAAGCTTTTAAGAGTAAGTAGAAGACTACATGCATTCATTCTGAAATCGTACTTTTATCATAACGAGTTCATGCATGGCTTCAGAACCTCGTAACTGACTCGAATGACTCAAAGATAAAATATAACATTTATATCAAAAGCTGAACAATGAGTCAAACCTTGCTTCCTGAACATGCATGCATAAGATAATTATCATGAGTAATGGATATGCACATTCAAATGATATAGATAGTGGGAGACTCGTCACTTAACCGACATACCACGATAGAGCTTACGTGGTCCCGACTATTACACTCAAGTGGGCAGAGCCATCCAAAACCTTGCTAGGGATAAGGACGCTACCATAATATCGATATCAAGCTGAAAGGGTCAATCGGGCCGGGGATAGCTCACAAGGGAGGTCCCAATAATATAATAGAATCAACCTATGTTGGCACGTAGTTTTGGGGCATAGGGTTATCGACCCTTATCCCGCTCGGTGCTAGACTCTTCTCCCAAAATATGCAATGCTTTACATCGTATAAATATGAAGCTCAACATCATCTTGTGACGAAGTTCAACATGAACTCATGCATAAAATCAACATCGTATGAAACAAAGTTCAACATTGTCTATTGACAAAGATCATTATGAAATCATGCATACACTAGACATCATATAAACATGAAGCTCAACAATGTCATTTCGACAAAGCTTAGAATGAAGTCATCCTTAGACTCAACATCATGTGAAATGAAGCTTAACATTGTCCTTGACAAAGCTCGACAATAAAATGCATAACAATTAAGGATTTACGCATAGAGAAGGCTTTACTTTGAAACATACCACAAGCTAGAATTCATAATAAGGGTTAAAGGAAAATTTCATCTCAACCATGTGGTAAGATCATGTCGGGGAAAATCACAATTTGAAATCATCATTTGGGCATAACCCAAAGCTCTACCATGCTTGGGTCTATTTAATCTTCTTTGAAAACATCATCAAAATCATGGGTAAGGTTGGAAACATGCCTTTCATCATCTACTCCATCATCATCACATTCTATTATGAACTACCCACACATGGGCGTTTTAAATTCATTTTTTTAGAAAAATAATTTTGCAAAAGAAATTAAGTTAGAATCCACCCAAGCTCAGTTAATAACCAATATCAGCTCAATTTAATCATACCCATGAGTAGAGATGTAAGAATCATACAATTGAATGAAAACCCATACTTGATCATCACAAACCAATCACAAATTGCTAGGGAATGGGCATGGATGTGGAAGGAAGCACCCACTCATAGCCTTACATACCTAGGATTGAAGAATCCTAATTCTTCATAATTGCCCAGCTGAGATTCCGATTGGCAACCTTGAGAATTCACCTATACTCTCCTCAAACCCCCAACCTTGCATGCATGAAAGTAATGGCCTAAGATGGGTTTTTTTCTCTGCTAAAAACCCTCTATTACGATCTTAGAACGACGTAGTATAGGCCCTTAGAACTTAAGAATTACAGAAAATCCCTTACTAAAATAACTGAAAATAACTGTCAGGGGGTTCTAGCGGACGACCTGACGAATCGTCACCAGGGCACATGATCCGTTGGTTCGCTCGTTAAGTTCATTGGATAACTAGTTTGTCGGGGCTCCTAACGAGTGACATGACCACTCATCCCCAACAACACGACTTGTTGCCACTTCCCGTCAAGTGCCTCATCCTTCCAAGACTTCCCACGAGTCACCTGATGACTTATGGAATCTCCTCACGAGTCGTTCAGTGACTCCTTCTGCAACTGCTGCAACATTTTCCAGTTTTTCCTGGATTCACTTCTGGGTCCGATTCTTGAATTCTTGGGGTATAACAATATCTCCCTCTTGGGAAATTTCATCCTCGAATGTTAGAAACAAGCAGGAAATAGAAACTAAGCAATTATCATGCCCTAATACTGATTATTTTAACCGAAATTTCACGGAATGACTACCTCCGAAAAGAACCACGTAGATGAACTAAATTCAGGAATCACATACATTTATCATAACATAATTCAAATTTGTGTACATGAACTGAACATGGAAATTGATTAGAGAATTAGGCAAAAACTGATACCTCAAGTCGAAATTGAGCCGATAGAGAAAAAATGTGGGTATTTAGCTATCACGTCCGCTTCGGCCTCCCACGTAGCTCCGTCAATAAGTTGATTCCTCCATAAAACCTTAACTGAAGCTACCTCTTTGTTCCTCAGCCTTCGAACTTGTCGATCCAAAATTTCAATCGAAATTTCTTCATAACTGAGGTTGTCTTTCACACCAATGCTGTCTACCGAAACTACCAAGGTTGGATCACCCAAGCACTTCTTCAAAAACGATACATGGAATACGGGATGAACTGAAGCCAATTCTGAAGGCAAGTCCAATTCATACACCACCTTACCAACTCTTCTCACAATCCGATAGGGGACAATATAGTGGGTACTAAGTTTACTTTTCTTTTCGAATTGCATGAATCCCTTCATGGGAGATACCTTAAGAAATACCCAGTCGTCCACACCAAATTTCAAATCTCTTCTTCTCACATCAGCATACTATTTCTGACGACTCTGTGCGGTTTTTATTCGGTGCCGTATTAATTGAACCTTCATCATTGCCTCATAACCAACTCTGGGCCTATCATAGCTGCATCACCAACCTCAAACCATCCGATGGGAGATCTATACCTTCACCCATAAAGAGCCTCGAACAGTGCCATTTGGATACTAGAGTGGTAACTGTTATTATAAGAAAACTCGATCAGGGGTAAATGATCATCCCAACTGCCTTTATAATCCATAACACATGCCCTCAACATGTCCTCAAGAGTTTGGATTGTTCACTCGGCTTGACCATCCATTTGCGGATGAAAGGTCGTGCTGAGCTTGACTTGAGTCTTGAGTCCCTTCTGAAAAGACCTCCAAAATTGAGAGGTAAACTGAGTATCTCTATCTGAAATGATGGAAAAAGGCACTCTATGCAACTGAACTAACTCCGGTATGTATAACTTGGCATAATCTTCTGCTGATTCGGTAGTTTTGACCGGTAGAAAATGGGCCGCCTTAGTCAACCTGTCCACGATAACCCAAACAGAGTAATATTGCCTATGAGTCCGGGATAAGCCTATAATGAAGTCCATATTGATTTCTTCCCACTTCCAAGTGGGGATGATGATATCCTGAAGTATGCCTCCCAACCTTTGATGCTCGACCTTCACTTGCTGACATTTTGGAAATTTTGCTACGAACTCCGCAATATCCTTCTTCACACCATCCCTCCAATAGATTTCTCATAAATCTCGATACATTTTCGTAGATCCTAGATGAATAGAATATTTGGTACCATGTGCCTCATGTAATATCTGAACCCTCAAATTATCAATGTCTAGAACACATAGTCGACCCTGGTATCGTAGCACACCATCTCCCCCTTAGGAGAAAACCTCCACTTTCTGACTTTACACCGCCTCCTTCAGCTTCCTCAATATTGGATCCTCATCTATCCTGGATTTAACATCAACTACCAAGGACGATTCCGACCCTTCATGCACAACAACATCGCCATCGGTCTAGTCGATCAATCTTACTCCCAGCATTGCAAGCCGGTGAACATCTTTCACCAATTCCTTCTTCCCTTCATCCACACGGGACACACTCTCCATTGAGAGCCTACTAAGCACATCCGCTAATGTTCCCGGGTTGTAAAGGACACTCATTTCATAATCCTTAAGTAACTCCAACCACCTCCTTTTGCCGAAGATTTAGATCCTTCTGTGTGAACACATATTGCAAGCTCTTGTGATCCATAAATACATCCACGTGGACCCCATACAAGTAATGCCACCATATCTTCAATGCGAATACCACCGCGGCCAATTCAAGATCGTGCGTCGGGTAGTTCTTTTCATGCACCTTTAGCTGTCGAGAGGCATAAGCTATCACACTCCCATGCTGCATCTACACATACCCAAGTCCAACTCTGGAAGCATCACAATACACCACGAAACCATCGTTACCCTCGGGTAGGGTCAACATTGGTGCCGAAGTAAGTCGAGCCTTCAACTCTTGGAAATTTTTCTCATAAGCCTCCGACCATTGAAACTTCACCTTCTTCTGAGTCAACTTAGTCAAAGGTGCTGCAATGGATGAGAACCCTCCACAAATATCGGATGGTATCCAGAAAAGCCTATGAAACTCTGAATATCTGAAGGATTCACCGGTCCGGGCTAATTCTTCACCACCTCAATTTAAAGCGAGTCTACTTTTATGCCTTCGCTGGACACCACATGGCCAAAGAATGCTACAGAGTCCAACCAAAACTCACACTTGCTAAACTTTGCATACAATTGGCGGTCCTTGAGGGTATGGAGCACCACTCTTAAGTGGACGACATGTTCCTCCTCGCTCTGATAGTATACCAAGATGTCATCAATGAACACGATCACGAACATGTCTAAATATGGCTTGAAAACTCTGTTAATCAGGTCCATAAAAGTTGCAGGAGCATTTGTTAGTCCAAAAGACATAACTACAAACTCATAATGACCATACCGTGTTCTGAATGCCATATTCGGGATATCACTCTCCCAAACTCTGAGTTGATGATACCAAGATATGAGATCTATCTTCGAGAAACACTTAGCACCCTGAAGCTGATCGAAAAAATCATCGATCCTGGGTAAGGGATACCTGTTCTTGATAGTGACTTTGTTTAACTATCGATAATCAATGCACATATGTAGGGAACCATATTTCTTTCGATCAAATAATACTGGTGCACCCCATGGAGACTGGCTCGATCTAATGAAACCCTTATCTAGAAAATCCTTTAACTAATCCTTCAACTCTTTTAGCTAGGCTAGAGCCTTCCTATAGGGAGGAATAGATATAGGCTACATTTCAGGAAGGAGGTCGATACCGAAGTCAATCTCTCATTCGGGAGGAATACCTGGCAAATCATCCGGAAAGACCTCTGGATACTCATGTACTACTGGAACTGACTGGATAGTCGGGGTATCAGACTCAACATCCTTGACCCTAACCAAATGATATATGCAACCTTTGGAAATAATCTTCCTGGCCTTGAGGTAGGTAACGAAGCGACCTACAGGCACAGTTGAACTACCCTTCCATTCTAAGACTGGCTCACCCAGGAATCTGAACTCTACTGATTGGGTCCTGCAATTAATGGAAGTATAACAAGCATACAACCAATCCATGTCGAGAATAACATTGAAATCGGTCATGGCTAACTCGATCAGATCTGCTAAGGTGACCTTATGGAGAACCACGACCGGCAATTTCTATACACCCGTCTAGCTATAACTGAGTCACTTACTGGAGTAGAAACCGAGAAGGATTCTGACAAGACATCAGAACAGACTCTGAAGCTACTGGCTACATAAGGTGTAACAAAGGAATAGGTGGCCCCTGGATCTAACAATGCATAAACATCAATATGGAAGACTAGTAACATATCAGTAACCACGTTTTGGGAGATCTCCTTCTCCTGACGGGATGCTAAGGCATAAAATCTATTCTAGCACTGACCGCCAGTTGCACTGGTACATGCCCCCTGATGTGCTGAGAGAGGGGGTGGGGCTGTTGAGCTAGAAGCTTGGCCACAGCCCCTAACCTGATCCTGTCTTGGTGCTAGACAGTCTCTAAGCATGTGTCCGAGTTTCCTGCACCCGAAACACGCACCCGAACCTGCCAAGCACTAGCCTTTATGCCCTCGGCCACATCTGCGACAAGCTAGAACACTTGAATCTGCGAGCCTGCTGCTCTGACCCTTCGAGCCTGATGCTCGCCCTCTCTAATCATGCCTAGGCCGAGATGGCACACTCAAGGCTGATGAAGCTGGGGCGGATGATCACTGGTGTTGACGGTGCCCACTGCCAGACCTCTGCTGGGAAAATTTGTGGCCCTCAGTCCTGGCCCTCTTGGCCCCTCTCTCTCTCTCTCGAATGTGCCTCCTCCATCTACTGGGCGTACAACACCATCCAAGGGAAGTCCATATCCTGATGGAGCACAGCAATCCTACATTCCTTATCCAAGTAACTTGCTATCCCATGCACAAACCTGCTCACTCGCGCCCTCTAGTTAGCCACTAACTTAGGAGTATACTTCGATAGGCGAGTGAACTCCGAGGGAATACTCTAGTACCGTCATCCTCCCTTGCTTCAGATTTACGAACTCAACTACCTTTATCTCCCTCATCTCCCGATGGAAGAACTGATCTAGGAATGCAACATGGAACTCTTCCCAAGTGATCGGACCTACTCCAGCCCTGCTGTCTTTCCACTGGCGGAACTAAATACGCGCAACCCCCTTCAACTGGTAAGATGCCAACTTTATGCACTCTACACTGCTCACCCCAATAATCTAGGTGATCTTGATAACCTCATCCACGAACTCGTGGGGGTCTGCATCTACCTTGGACCCAAGACACTACGGTGGGTTCATCCTCAAGAACTCCTTGACTCGAGCCATCATTGCACTGCCATTTTGCGGAACATGCGCAACAGCCTGCTGATTGACCTGAATAGTCAAGGCCTGCAGAAGCATATTGATAGAGGCTTGAAACTCAGCGTGGGCGGCTAGCTCTGGCGCCTGAGGATCTTGAAATGGTGGGACCTTCTTGTTATACCTCAGGAATTCAAGAATCAAACTCGAAATTGAATAAGGAGAAATTTGGAAAAATGTTGCAGCAGTTGTAGAACGGGTCACTTAACGACTCGTGAAGAGGCCAAACGAGTCATCAAGTGACTCGTGGGGAAGGCCTGGGATGATAGAGGACCCGAGGTCCTCACGGGGGATGTAACGACTCGTGGTCAGTCACCACGAGTCGTCATGTCAGTCGTGGGGTGTTCATAGAGAAAGATAGTGAAGCTTATCCAATGTATCTGATGGGTGGTATCTAACAAGTCATCGTCAGTCCTAACGACCCGTTAGGAGGGTCATCACCAAGCCAGTTGAATTTTTATGAATGATGAGGCGGTGTATTTGATGGGTGAACCAACGGATCGTGTGCCCTAGTAACGAGTCATCAGGTCGTCTGTTAGGACCCTCTAACAGTTATTTTCAGTTATTTCAGTAAGGGTTGTTCCGTAATTCCTAAGTTATAAGGGCCTATACTATGTCATTTTAAGCTCGTAATAGAGGGTTTTAAGCTGAGAAAGACCCATCTAGGACATTTTCTTCATGCATGCAAGGGTGAGAGCTTGAAGGAAATAAAGTTAGGAGAATTTCAAGGTTTTCAAGGGAAATCTCAGCTGGGTAATTAGGAGGGTTAAGATTCTTCAATCCCAGGTATGTAAGGCTATGAATGGGTACTTTCTTCCACACCCGCGCCCATTCCCTATCAATTTGTGATTGGTTTGTGATGATCAAGTATGGGTCTTCATTTAATTACATGATTCTTACATTTCTACTCATGGGTATGACTAAATTGAGTTGATATTGGTGATTTACTGAGCTTGGATGGATTCTATCTTAATTTCTTTAACAAAAATTATTTTTCTAAAATTGAATCTAAAATGTTCATTTTTGGGTAGTTCATGAAAAAAGGTGATGATGATGGGGTAGATGATGAAAAGCATGTTTCCAATTTTACCCATGATTTTGATGATGTTTTCAAAGAAGATTAAATAGACCCATGTATGATGAAGCTTTGGGTAGTGCCCAATGTTGAGTATGAATGATGATTTTCGTGAATTGACGTTATTGCTTTGTTTTGGAGCGAAATCTCCCAAATTACAATGTTTCCAAATAAATTGTATGAGTTCAAGCATGATAAGATTTTGGGCAAGGCCCTTATATTGATGATGATGAAGTGATAATTCTAAATAGGCTTATTACATGATTTTTGGAGTAAAGTCTCCTATTATTCTTTGAGCTTGTGCTATGTATTGTAGTAAAGCTTCTCATATGCATGAAATTCATAATTGAGATGTATGTTGACATTAAGCTTCATTTCACATGATGTTGAGTATAAGCATGATTTCATTCTAAGCTTTGTCGAGACGACATTGTTGAGCTTCATATTTATATGATTTTTAGTGTATGCATGATTTCATAATGAGGTTTGTCAATAGACAATGTTGAGCTTCGTTTCATACGATGTTGAGTTTATGCATGATTTCATATTGAGCTTCGTCACTAGATGATGTTGAGCTTCATATTTATATGATGTAGAACATTGCATGTTTTGGGAGAAGAGTCTAGCACCAAGCGGGCTAAGGGTCGACAACCCTATGCCCCAGAACTACGCACCAACGTAGGTTGATTCTATTATATTATTGGAACCTCCCTTGTGAGCTATCCCCGGACAGATTGGCCCTTTGAGCTTGATATTGATATCATGGTATCGTTAGTAGCCTTGGCAAGGTTATGGATGCCTCTGCCCACTTGAGTGTAATAGTCGGGACCACGTAAGCTCTATTGTGGTATGTCGGTTAAGTGATGAGTCTCCCATTGTCTATATCATTCGAGTTTGCATACCAATTATTCATGATGATTATCTTAAGCATGCATGTTTGAAAGCAAGGTTTGACTCATTTTTCAGCTTTTGATATAAATGTTATAATTTAGCTTTGAGTTATTCGATTTAGTCATGATGTTCTAAAACCTTGCATGACCATGTATTAAATAAGAATGATTTTATAATGAATGCTTATGATCATTTCTTATCCTAAAAGGCTATCATATATGTATGCCTTGTTTCAAAAGGATATTATTATTCAAACGGTTTTACTTACCTTGCATACTCGGTTCATTCCACATACTGACCGCATACTTTTTATGCTGCATCATTTCATGATACAGGATGGGGTTCTCAAATTCAGCCATATTCGTAGCCGCTTATAAGAGTTAGCATTTTCTTGATGGGTGAGTCCTCATCCTCTAAGGACTAGACTTTTAGTTATTTTGCGTGTACTTTCAGTTTTAGTACTTCCGAGCTAATTTGGGGTGCTGTCCCATCAGCTCGTCCAGATTAGAGGCTTATCAGACTTAGACATGTATTCAACTTCAGATGTTTCATTCTGTTGTTATGTTAAGTTAGACTTCTGCTGAGTTTATATTTATGTTTACTTCAAGTTTATTGAATGAGTTAGTGAATGCTTATGCCATAGGTTGACTTGGGGTCTCTTGGGGTCCTTTCTCTCATGTCTACAATCCGGGTCTTCTGTCGGGTCGTGACAAACTTGGTATCAGAGCAATAGGTTGGAAGTGTCCTAGGGAGTCTGAAAACCGCATTAAGTAGAGTCTTTTTCATAGGTGTGAAGTGCGCCACACTTATGACGAAGAGGCTACGAGACGTTCTAGGAAATGTTCCCATCTTTCATGATCTATGTTGTGTGATGAAGAGTCTTTCTACCCCTCTAATTTGTGTTATTCGCGATTGCAGAATCATGGCTCCTGGAAGGATGAATGGAAGGAGAAATGGAGACGGTGAAGGCCACGATGATTGCATCGGTTGTGGGCATCAATAGGTCCCACTAGTTTAGGAGCCTCAGGCACTGGAGCCAACCACCCACATTGAGTTCTGGGCCGCTATCCAGATGCTTGTGCAGGCCTTCACCGCTCAGGTCAATCAGCAGGCTATTTCGCATGTTCCATAGAATGGAAATGCAGTGGCGGCTCGAATCAGGGACTTCTTGAGGATGAACCCGCCGGAGTACTTGGGGTCCAAGGTAGGTGGGGACCCATATGACTTCATTGATGAGATCGTCAAGATCACCTAGGTTATGGGGGTGAAAAGTGTTGAGTGCGCAAAATTGGCCTCCTACCAGTTGAAAGGTGTTGCGTATATCTGGTTTCGTTAATGGAAGGATAGCAGGGTTGGCAGAGCAGGTTTGGTCACTTGGGAGGAGTTTCAGGTTGCATTCCTTGATCAGATCTTCCCTTGGGAGATGTGGGAGCTAAAGGTAGCTGAGTTCGTAAACCTGAAGTAAGGGAGGATGATAGTACTGGAGTATTCCCTTGAGTTCACTCGCCTTTCAAAGTACTCTCCTGAGTTAGTGGCTGACCAGAGGACGCGAGTGAGCAAGTTTATGCATGGGATAGCAGGTTAGTTGGACAAGGAATGCAGGATTACTATGCTCTATCAGGATATGGACTTCCCTTGGATGGTGTTGTACGCCCAATAGATGGAGGCGGCACATTCGAGAGAGAGAGAGAGGCCAAAAGGGTCAGGACTGAGGACCACAGATTATCCCAACAGAGGTCCGGCGGTGGGCACCGTCAGCGAACTCACCAGAGATCATCCGCCCCAGCTTCATCAGCCTTGAGGGTTCCATCTCAACCTAGGCATGATAAAAGAGGGAGAACATCAAGCTCGAGGGGCCAGGGCTGTAGGCCCGTAGATTTAGGTGTTCTAGCTTGTCGCAGATGTGGCCGAGGGCATACAAGCCAGTGCTTGGCAGGTTTGGATGCGTGTTTTGGGTGCGGGTAACCCGGAAACATGCTTAGAGATTGTCCAGCGGCGAGACAAGATTAGGTTGGGGGCCGTGGCCCAACTTCTAGCTCAGCAGCCCCACCCCCTCGCTCAGTGCATCAGGGGGCATCTACCAAAGTAGCTGGCGGTCAGTGCCAGAACAGATTCTATGCCCTAGCATCCCGTCAAGAGCAGGAGGTCTCTCCAGACGTGGTTACTGGTATGTTATGAGTCTTCCATGTTGATGTTTATGCATTATTAGATCCAGGGGCCACCTTGTCCTTTATGACACCTTACGTAGCCAGTAGCTTCGGAGTTGGTCCCGATGTCTTTTCAGAATCCTTCTCAGTTTCTACTCCAGTAGGTGACTCAATTATAGCTAGATGGGTGTATAGAAATTGCCCGGTCTTTATTCTCCATAAGGTCACCTCAGCGGATCTGATAGAGTTAGCCATGACCGATTTTGATGTTATTCTCGGCATGTATTGGTTGTATGCTTGTTATGCTTCCATTAATTGTATGACCCGGTCAGTAAAGTTCAGATTCCCGAGTGAGCCAGTCTTAGAATGGAAGGGTAGTTCAGCTGTGCCTCTAGGTCGCTTTGTTTCCTACCTCAAGGCCAGGAAGATGATTTCTAGTTGCGTGTATCACCTAGTTAGGGTTACGGACGTGGAGTCCAAAACCCCAACTTTCCAGTCAGTTCTAGCAGTACGTGAGTATCCATAGATGTTTCCTGATGATTTTCCAGGTCTTCCTCCCGAGCAGGAGGTTGATTTTAGTATTGACCTCCTTCCCGATACGTAGCCTATATCTATTCCACCCTACAGGATGGATCCAGCTGAGCTAAAAGAGTTGAAGGATTAGTTAAAGGACTTGCTAGATAAGGGTTTCATTAGACCGAGCCAGTCCCCATAGGGTGCACCGATATTATTTGTTCGAAAGAAATATGGTTCCCTTCATATGTGCATTGATTATCGACAACTAAACAAAGTCACTATCAAGAACAGGTATGCCTTCCCCAGGATCGATGATCTGTTTGATCAGCTTCAGGGTGCTAAATGTTTGTCGAAGATAGATCTCAGATCTGGGTATCATCAGCTCAGAGTTCGGGAGAGTGATGCCCTGAAGACGATATTCAGAACATGGTATTGTCATTACGAGTTTGTAGTTATGTCTTTTGGACTAATTCATTCCCCTGCATCTTTTATGGACCTGATGAATAGGGTGTTCAAGCCATATTTGGATATGTTCGTGATCGTTTTCATTGATGACATTTTGGTATACTCTCAGAGCGAGGAGGAACATGCCGATCACTTGAGAGTAGTGCTCCAGACCCTAAAGGACCGCCAATTATATGCAAAGTTCAGCAAGTTGTTCGGTGGTTCGTTTAGGGTTAAAAACCGACACGCAAGTGCACGTGGTCAAACAAGTAGTAAGTGGCTTAAGTAAGCCAAGTATCGAACCAAGGAGACTCTGGATAAGTAAAAATTGCTCAAGTATACTATATTCTATCTTACGTCTAAATATGCTGACAACAAAGTAACCAAAAGTTAAATAATTTGTTTATAAATTATATACTAAAACTATTGACAACTATCTACTTTGAATTGAAACTATGGATATGAGCATGCCAAGGTTAAGAACAAGTTATGAACTTGATTATAATCATAATTTGGTTAATCTTCTCTTCCTATTGCTAGCCAAGAACATTAGCCTAGAGATTAAAACTCTCGTATTTAATCTCACTTAAGAATCATAAACCATCCGTCTACATTTCTGTGATCAAATGCAATTTATGACCTAGCAATACAATTCCGATTCCTAAATTGACTAATACGACTTTCAAGTATATTTCTATCAGGAAAGCACATCAAAACTCAATTTTCCCAAATCAAGTTAAGAACAATACCCTATTAATTCACAACTTTCCAATTTCGTGCTCTCTCGAGTGAAATCGGACTTTTTAGATGTACATTAATGTCGGCCACACACCAATGCAGTAGAAACAAGAATTAATAGAACAACATGGAAGAAGAAGATGAAAAACCATATAATTCAATAATCAAAATTCATCACCATTGTTCATAACCTCAGCAAGGAAGGAAATTAGCCACTCATTTGTGGATTAATAATACAAACAATTGATTGAAAGAAGAAAGAAAGAGAGAAAAACCCTGAGCTTTTTCTTCCCTCAACTGCCTGTAACCCACGTCCTTGCTCCACCAAGTCTGAATTGTGAAAAATAAACCTAAGTGTGCTATTTATAGTAGTAGGACTCTTTCCCGAAATAACAAGCAATGTGTCACGGAGTGCATCGCGGGAGCACGGCCTCCGTGACACACTACGGACGCGGAAGCCCTATGGAAATCACCCGAAATTGGCCCGGGCAGCACCCTGCCGCGTTGGCAGCGTGTCACGCTGCTTGGGCAGCGTGTTGGCAGCCCTTGGTTGCGGAGGCCACCTGCCGTGGCATGTTGCCAACGCGCAGGTGTGCTGTTGTGAGCGGCCTGCCTGCCGTGGCACGTTGCCAACGCGCAGGTGGGCTGTTTTGTGCCTCCTCTTTGTTCGGGTGTTTGCTATAGGTGTTAAAACCGACACGCAAGTGCACGTGGTCAAACAAGTAATAAAGTGGCTAAGTAAGCGAAGTATCGAACCAAGGAGACTCTGGATAAGTAAAATTGCTTACGTATACTATATTCTAGCTTACTTCTAATTATGCTGACAACAACGTAACCAAAAGTTAAATAATTTGTTTTGTTTATAAATTATATAGTAAAACTATTAACAAATATCTACTGTGAATTGAAACTATGGATATGAGCATGCCAAGGTTAAGAACAAGTAATGAACTTGATTATAATCATAATTTGGTTATTCTTCTCTTCATGTTGCTAGCCAAGAACATTAGCCTAGAGATTAAAACTCTCGTATTTAATCTCACTTTAGAATCATAAACCATTCGTCTACATCTCTGTGATCAAATGCAATTTATGACCTATCAATACAATTCCGGTTCCTAAATTGACTAATACGGCTTTCAAGTATATTTCTATCAGGAAAGCACATCAAAACCCAATTTTCCCAAATCAAGCTAAGAACAATACCCTATTAATTCACAACTTTCCAATTTCGTGCTCTCTCGAGTGAAATTGGACTTTTTAGATGTACATTAATGTCGGCCACACACTAATGCAGTAGAAACAAGAATTAATAGAACAACATAGAAGAAGAAGATGAAAAACCATACAATTCAATAATCAAAATTCATCACCATTGTTCATAACCTCAGCAAGGAAGAGAATTAGCCACTCATTTGTGGATTAATTATCCTAAAACAAGTGTTAATCATACAAACAATTGATTGAAAGAAGAAAGAAAGAGAGAAAAACCCTTAGCTTTTTCGTCCCTCAACTGCCTCTAACCCACGTCCTTGCTCCACCAAGTCTGAATTTATTAAAAATAAGCCTAAGTGTTCTATTTATACTAGTGGGAATTTTTCCCGGAATAACAAGCAACGTGTCACGGAGGCCAACGCGGAGCACTGCCTCCGTGACACGGCGTGGACGCGGACCCTCACTGGAAATCCAGGGTCCGGGAATATAGCCTCAACGTGGCACGGCATGCAACGCGAAGGCTTGCCTCCGTTCCACAGAGCTGTCGCGAGGCTTCATTGGAAATTGCCAAATTAATTCATCCTCCATGCAGTGTGCCTCCGCGATGGTAGCGTGGCACGGCTCCATCGCGGAGCCCCTTTACATTGTGCATTCCAATGTCTTTTCCATGCTCGCATCCAAGTCCAACTCCGATATTGTTCCAACATGCATTTTAGCTCCTCAAAATCATGTTTTACCTACAAAACAATGCTAATCATGTTGGTTAGTATAAATTCACATTTTATTGCCAATTACATGAAAATGTATACACATTGCACAATAAACAAGGCGAAAATGATACGTTTGAGTATCACTTGGGCATATAAATCTGTCCAAGATCACTTACCCCACACTTAAATCCTTGTTCATCCTCGAACAACAAATACACAATTCATGCAAATTACATCCCAACCTTCGCCACTATGGTGCGACAATTTACGCTACGGTCATACCGATTATTCAATATTGTAAATCATCAAGAAAACATGCATGGTCTTAACAATGCAATGACCTTTAATATATCAAGACTTCCTAGACTTCAAGAATCAACTCTCGATATCGGCAAACTCATGCAAATCAGCTAATCAAGATATCCGACACGAAAATCAATCTTTCATCAAGCATGTTCCCTCACAACTCAAGAGAATCTTCCCCTTTTATGTTCATGCAACACACAAACATTCAAGTAGGGGCATGTAAAAATTAATTTCACTCTCTCTCCCAAAAGAATTCACATGCATCATGTCATGACCCATAGGCTTGCCCTTAGTGTATTACTCCACTAATATAAGGAAATGCGATGTAAGATCAAGTAGGACTTTAATGGGTTGTAATGGAAGCTATGGAACTAGTATATATTGGATTAGCCAATAATAGTCACTAGCATCCTTAAGCGCCTTTTCAATACATTCCCATCGACTCATGGACATTGTTTCTCTCTTTTCTTTTTTGATCATCCCCTTCATGCTGGTTTACTTTCGTACTGCCCATTCATCAAACACATTTGACACAACAACAAAGGGTTTTCATGTACCCTCAATATCATTTAATTATGATGAGTGCACCCTCCACCTTTTTCTTTTCTTTCCTCACTCTGCTTTTCTTTTTCTTTTCACCCTTCTCACTCTTTGACACTTTGGGAAAATTTTTTCTGTTCTTCTTAAACGCTTAAGAGTTTTGTATAGACTTTACGGCTAATGAAAAGAAGGAATAAAGCTTAGTTTATACAATTTTGGACAAAAGAAAGAAAGAATCGGCTAAAGGCTCAACGGGCTGACTAGGGTATACAATCACATAAAAAGGAGAGTATAACAAGAAAAAAATATAGAAACTCTCGGTTAAAACAAAGAAATGCCTACATCCTTTCCAACACTACACTTCCTTCATTTCGTTTTGTACACACACCAGGCAAGTTCTAGACACTTCACAATAGCATGGAATAACAATACCTCACTTCACACTTTATGCACATGCTTGATTCAAGATGCATTCACAGACTCTTTAATTAGCCAATTACATGAATTCAAAAATTAAGCCTCAATCACACCGAATCGAATTCTACAGCCTAGGTAACTCGACATATTTACAAAATTACATGCTTTCATACGAATCACTTTTACATTTTGAACATCAGTTACAACACGCAACCATAATTTCACAATCATATAGTAACTACAGGTTCCGTGATGCAATCCACCAAAGAAAAACTTAAAATGAATTAAAATCACTACTCCTACCGACTACATTTCCTTTAAGACGGTCGTCATCCATCGATCATAGGGAACGGTCCCTAACTATGACATTGGTTCAATGGGACTATTCTCGGTAAAAGAACCGAAAACAAACTCCGAGAAACCCAAAAATCAAAATTGAAATTTTTTTTGCAAAACATCGATCATTTCGATGGAAAAATATTTACAAAATATTTTAATATGTACAAAATATTTTCACAAAATTTTGAAAATTATCGATCATTTCGATAAAGAAAGAAAAAAAATATTTACAAAATTTACAAAATTTGTACAATTTGTACCAGCTGGCAACCACAACATTTCACAACACACATCAATTACCACAAAAATATGTACCTATACAGATACAAACCAGTTTGCACTCACAATCACAGGGAAACATAAACATACATACAAAACAAAGGAAGAACATACAGCAAATCAGCCCAGCCCCAGCACCTAGCTACTCCTCACCCCACACTTAAATCGAACACTGTCCCTAGTGTTCACAAAAATTAAAAATCACAAAAATTTCGGGTGGTGGAACTCCCTGATCAGTCGAAATATTCGACTTCTTCATCCGGTGCTGCTGCCTCATCGCCCATATCCGAGTCACCTCCATCGTCGTCATCGGACTCCACATCGGAGTCCTCCCGACGTGTCTCCTCGTTTGTGGGGACATCATCGTCAGTGGGCTCAACGAAGGCTAGCCTCACTCGGCACAAAGCTCTGGCGTTCTCGCCAAATGGGTAATCCAGCTCCAGCTGCCATAATTCATCCTTCGTGGCTGGTCTCCCACCAATCCGGAGCTGAAGAATTTACATACAAAACATCCGAGCCATGTACTGATCGTCACGAGCATGTCGCTCGCCCAGTGTCAGCACTGGCCCGTGTGTGGTGTCGGGGGCCTTGGTTTTGGTCACATCAAGGGCCCTCCGCTCCAACTGCGGGATGTAGTCCAAAGCCTCTTCCTCGACATCGAGGCCCCGAAGGAAGGTGGTGATAAGTCCGCTGAATCCATACCTGTGGCCCTGGTGTAGTCGGGCTCTCTTCATGGCGGATATGATGACCGCCCCAACATTAATCTCTAGCCCTTTCATCAGGGCATACACCAAACACACACGGTCCCGGGTCACATCCGTCATGTGCACCCCCGGGATCAAGCACGAACAAACTATTTTTAGCCAAATTCTTGCCTCCCTGTTCATTTGAGAATACGACAGAGTCTGGTGGTAACCCCTCTCCTTATGTCTGCTCCATCGGGCTGTGGATCGAGCCCCACACAAAGTGCGTCTGATATCGGCGTATGGTGGGGTGATATTCAGCTGGCGGAGAACGTGGGCGTCTGTGTCCCGCGCTCCAATGATGGCATTTAATTTCTGGGGTTCCAGAGTGACAATCTGCCCTCTGATTTTTATTGTGTGGCTTCTGATGGCCGGGTTCCAATTTGCATAGAACTCCCGGACTAAATGTAGGTTGCACTCCTTGGGCTCCTGAAATATGAAGTTGAGCCCAGCTGCCTCGATTCTCTGCACAATACGGGGGAACTCCTGTGCTAGTGGTTCCCGTGCAATATGCTCCTCAGGGAAGTACTTATTCTCCTTATGTTTAGCGTACCACTTCTTCCCTTCATCGGTCACCCACCTCATTCCGTATTGGCGGCGCTGGCCGCGCGGAACAGCTGGTGCAGCTGGGACTGCAGTGCCCAGTCTCAGTCGTTTTCTCCCGGTGCCTGAAGTAGAAGCACCTTTACCCTTATCCTGCCTACTCGCCATTGTACCTGTCAACATAAATAAACAAGCACAATGTCAAGCTAAATACATGTTAACCTCGGCTAAGGTCGGGTTAAACTAAGTTTACCCCACACTTAGTCCTTAGCTACTTTTACGATACTACGGCAAGGATTACTTTATTTACAACCCAAACACAAACAACTATACAATTTATGCTTAGTGCGTTCACAAAAAAATTTCGACAGTATAACTTTTAGCGTACTACTCAGACTTCATACAGCTAATCCCAATCCTACCATCGCTAGCAATTCAACCATCGCACTTAGCAACTAAACCAACAAACAAAAACAACGACAAAAATTCTATATACATACGAATCCAAATAACCAAACCAATTTGAACAATTTTTACATTTTCCCAAAAGCAGAGAATTCATCGTCTATTACCTTCAAACAATATTTACAACGACTTATCTCAATTCACAAACACACCCCGGCATATAATTCACCAATCTACCAAGTTACCCAATTTGATTTTAACAACCCCAGCCCTAGAAATCAATTTTACAATCAAATTCGAATCATTCACGCAATCAACAAGTTCAAACGCTTATTGCAACATTCCGAACATTTATCAATCAAAGAATAATTCAATTTCATGCTAAATTGCTAATTAGGGTGATTTATCTCACCTTCCATGCTCAAATTCGACTAAAATCGACAAAAACTTGAGAGAGTAGAGGAAAACATACCTTTACGTTGAATAACCGAAGAAACTTGACAAATTGTCTGCTTAGTAGCGTGGCACGTTGGTTGGGAGAGGGAACTTAGGTGTTTGGTCGTGGAGAAGAGAGGAAATGGGGAAAAAGGGCAAAAATTCGGGGTTTAAAATGAAAGAAATACGCGGGTCACCCGGCAACCCGGTGTGACCCGTCACAAAATATAGGGCAACGTGTCACAGAGGGTAACGCGGAGCCCCTCCTCCGTGACACGGAGCTAACGCGATGGTCCTCTGGAATTTTTAAAAATCCAGATTTAACCTCAACCTGTCACGGAGGGTAACACGGAGCCCTTCCTCCGTGACACGGAGCCATCGCCCCAGTGCACTGTCTCTTCATTTTATTCATTTTTTCATACCTTGCCTTTTCCTTCCCGATTCCATGCACATTTTTCTCCGGTTAACCTAAAAATCACCTCACTAAACAAAATTGGTTAGATTAATAGATTTCCCTAACTAAAATGAAAAATACTAACTAAAACGAAAAATTTGGACTAAATCAAGAAAAAGAAAATTAAAATAAAAACTATTTACACTTTACTAAACAAAAGAAAAAAATATTTTTCACGGGTTGCCTCCCGTGCAGCGCCTGGTTTACCGTCGCGGCTCGACGTCCTTTATGCTCAATTATCCACTAGGGTGATGGACGATTTTTCACGATCATTGTCCTCCCCCCAGTAGTGCTCACCTTTATCTGGTGGTCTTCCCATCAACTCTCGGGAATCACTCATGTGCTTAGCATTCCCATGATCAATTACATTGATCACCGAGAGTTCTTCATTTACAATCGGGAGCTTGGGTGCTTTGTACACATCGAACACTTCTACCTTGTCATGTGCTCAGATTGTAAGTTGACCCGCAGCCACATCAATTAATGCTTTTCCGATTGCCAAGAAGGGTCGTCCCAAAATAAATGGGACTTCAGTGTCTGGTTCAAAATCCATAACAATAAAATCGACCAGAAAAATGAGGGATCCCACTTGCACAAGCACATCCTCAACAATGCCATCCGGCCTAGCTAAGGATCTGTCTGCTAGCTGCAAGATTACGGTTGTAGGTCTAGGACTCCCTAGACCTAACTTTCTGAATACCGAAGATGGCATCAGATTTATGCTCGCCCCCAAGTCACACAATCCACGAGCTCGGATACTCTGCCCAATTGTAAGCTGGATAGTAAAACTTCCTGGGTCTTTCAGCTTCGTGGGCAGTCTATTTTGGATCCGAGAAGTGCATTCCTCCGTCAAAGCTACCGTGGCATACTCAGTCAAACGACTTTTGTTGGCCACGATGTCTTTAATATATTTGGCATATTTTAGCACTCCCTGCAAGACATCAACAAGAGGTAAGTTAACATGTACCTGTTTAAGCACCTCCATAAATTTCTTGAAACACGCCTCCTCCTTGTGTTTCTTGAGTCGTTGAGGGAACGGGGGTGGAGGCCTTTCTGATTCAGCTTCTTTGGTCTTCCCCTTATCCGCAAGTTGCTCTCCCTCAACATCTGCTGCTCCTGACTTTTGAGGCGGTCTTTCCGGTTCCACCTCCTTCAGCTGCAAACCACTCCTCGTGGTCACTGCATTTACCTGCTTCGGATTAGGATCCGTGTCGCTAGGCAGTCCTCCTCTGGGCCTTGTGTTTTGGGCACTAGCAAATTTCCCAAATTGATACTCAAGAGCCTTGGTCGCTAATTGATTGTTTTTCACTTCGGCTGCCAATTTAACATAGTCAGCCTGCAATTGCGCCTGATTAGCGATCATGGTCTTGAACATCTCCTCAATGGTAGGTAATGGTGGTGGAGGAGGGGCATTGTGATTTCTAAATTGAGATTGGTAGTTCTGCTGCCCTCCTTGATTCCTGTGCATACCCTGACCCGAACCTTGTCCTTGTTGGTTGTTGCTACCCCACGAAAAATTTGGATGGTTCCTCCAATTTGAGTTGTAGCCGCTACCAAACTGCTGCTGATTTCTTTGTGCATTGCCCACAAAGTTAACAGAATCTGGGTTTGCTCCACAGCACTCAGCTGAGTGCTCACTGCTTCCACACACTTCACACCACATTTGCTGGACCGCATTGACTGAAGCTGACGGCTGGTTCAAGTTCATATTGCTGAAGTGGTTGTTCAACTGATTCTGCAAGGCAGCTATCTGTGCAGCGATAGCTGTAAATCCATCCACTTCAAGCACTCCTGCTGCTTTCCTTGCTCCACCTCGTGATGAATCTGCATTCCATTCTGGATTGCCCTGTGAAATTCGGTTGAGCAAAGTGTACAGCTGCTCATAAGTCTTTTCCAGCGCTTGCCCTCCAGCTGCTGAGTCTAACAAAATTTTAGTATGGGGTTCCAAACCCTCAATAAATGTGTGTACCAACACCTCATTGGACTGATGATGATGAGGACAGTCCCGCAACATGGATTTAAATCTTTCCCAGGCTTGATACAAATTTTCTCCCTCTCTCTGTTTGAAACTTAGAATTTGACTTCTAAGTCTGGCTGTTTTACCAGAGGGAAAAAATCTTATCAAAAACTTCCGTGCAAGATCATCCCACTTTGATATAGAATTTGGTGGTTCAGCTTTTAACCACCTCTTGGCTTCACCAAGTAAGGAAAACGGAAATAGGGTGAGCCGAACATAATCAGGTGACACTCCAGCGGGTATATAAGTGTCACTTATCTCCAAAAAATTCTGGAGATGTTGTTGGGGGTCTTCATGAGGGAGACCGGTAAATTGCCCGCTTGTATGCAATAGTTGCACCATGTTCTGTTTTAATTCAAATCTCCCTCCAGGCTCTGGTTTACGGATAGTTGAATGTACATTGTTGGCATGTGGGATTGCCACCTCGCGAACCGGCCTTGCTGCTACTTCATCGGGCACTAACACTGCCCTCACAACCGGTGGATTTTGTTGCTCCATAATAGACTGTCTGAGCAACTGCAGCTTCTTTTGTAGAGATTCTCTGCGTTTACTATGAAATTCACGTTCAGGCTCTGTATAAGATTCCACCAGCTCCTTGTCCTTTGCCAGTGTTCACAGAAATCAAGTCTGCAAAATACAGGCTAAGACCAAGTTGTCAACACTTAAGAAAATAAAACAAAAATACAGTAAATTTACACTTAACACAATTCCACCAATTGCCTAGTCTCCCCGGCAACGACGCCAAAAACTTGTCGGGTGTTTGCTATAGGTGTTAAAACCGACACGCAAGTGCACGTGGTCAAACAAGTAATAAAGTGGCTAAGTAAGCGAAGTATCGAACCAAGGAGACTCTGGATAAGTAAAATTGCTTACGTATACTATATTCTAGCTTACTTCTAATTATGCTGACAACAACGTAACCAAAAGTTAAATAATTTGTTTTGTTTATAAATTATATACTAAAACTATTAACAAATATCTACTGTGAATTGAAACTATGGATATGAGCATGCCAAGGTTAAGAACAAGTAATGAACTTGATTATAATCATAATTTGGTTATTCTTCTCTTCATGTTGCTAGCCAAGAACATTAGCCTAGAGATTAAAACTCTCGTATTTAATCTCACTTTAGAATCATAAACCATTCGTCTACATCTCTGTGATCAAATGCAATTTATGACCTATCAATACAATTCCGGTTCCTAAATTGACTAATACGGCTTTCAAGTATATTTCTATCAGGAAAGCACATCAAAACCCAATTTTCCCAAATCAAGCTAAGAACAATACCCTATTAATTCACAACTTTCCAATTTCGCGCTCTCTCGAGTGAAATTGGACTTTTTAGATGTACATTAATGTCGGCCACACACTAATGCAGTAGAAACAAGAATTAATAGAACAACATAGAAGAAGAAGATGAAAAACCATACAATTCAATAATCAAAATTCATCACCATTGTTCATAACCTCAGCAAGGAAGAGAATTAGCCACTCATTTGTGGATTAATCATCCTAAAACAAGTGTTAATCATACAAACAATTGATTGAAAGAAGAAAGAAAGAGAGAAAAACCCTTAGCTTTTTCGTCCCTCAACTGCCTCTAACCCACGTCCTTGCTCCACCAAGTCTGAATTTATTAAAAATAAGCCTAAGTGTTCTATTTATACTAGTGGGAATTTTTTCCGGAATAACAAGCAACGTGTCACGGAGGCCAACGTGGAGCACTGCCTCCGTGACACGGCGTGGACGCGGACCCTCACTGGAAATCCAGGGTCCGGGAATATAGCCTCAACGTGGCACGGCATGCAACGCGAAGGCTTGCCTCCGTGCCACGGAGCTGTCGCGAGGCTTCACTGGAAATTGCCAAATTAATTCATCCTCCATGCAGTGTGCCTTCGCGATGGTAGCATGGCACGGCTCCATCGCGGAGCCCCTTTACATTGTGCATTCCAATGTCTTTTCCGTGTTCGCATCCAAGTCCAACTCCGATATTGTTCCAACATGCATTTTAGCTCCTCAAAATCATGTTTTACCTACAAAACAATGCTAATCATGTTGGTTAGTATAAATTCACATTTTATTACCAATTACATGAAAATGTATACACATTGCACAATAAACAAGGCGAAAATGATACGTTTGAGTATCACTTGGGCATATAAATCTGCCCAAGATCACTCTTCGCCGACGTTCGCGTGTTAATTCCGTTTCCAAGCCTCTACCTCACCAACTCATGGATTAGTTTCTCAAAAGTCATCAAAACCTACAAAACAAAGGCTAATCATGTTGGTTAGCACATATCTTTACTTCATCTAAAATTACATGAAAATGTATACAATAGTCTTAGATAAACAAGACTAATTTAAGTCGTAAAGCGTATCTCGGGCATATATTTTTGCCCGTGATCACAACCCCACACTTAAAGCCTTGTTCGTCCTCGAACAACCTTTTACATATCATGAATATGGAGACTCCCACATAACTAATTTGGCAAGATCATTCAAGTTACGGCTATAATGATTACGTAAGATACAAGCTGAAAATAGAGCATGCCTGATTTGATCATTGAAATGAAGTACAATTATGTTAAGACTTCTTAACCTCAAGAATCGACTCTCAATTTTTGCAAACTCATGCAAATCAACTGACTAAGAAATCCCACGTGATTTATATCCTTCATTCAACATGTGCCCCTCACGGAAAGAGAGTTACCCAATTTCACACGCAAAAACAATTTTTATATCACAACATGTGTGGGTACATGCATAGAATTACACTCACTCTCACAAAGAATTCACATGCATCATGTAATGACCCATATGCTTGCCTTTAGTGTTCTATTCCACTAACTTAAGGATGTGTGAATGTAAGATCAAGTAGGACTTTTTAGGTTGTAATGTAACTCAGGTGCAGGTAAGTACTATTTTTGCCAGTAATAGTGACTATCTTTCCTAAGCGCTTATAATACATCACGCCTTCATTACAAACTTCCCTTCTCTCACTTCACCTTTTTCTCTTTTCATCTTTCTTTTTCCTCTTTTGTTCCCCCCTTTCTTTAGGCACTTTTAGCTTATTAGTAAGGAGTTCTATAAGTAACTTTTCATTTATTTATTTTCTTAGTCCCTACTAATGCTCACCCATATTCAAACAAGTGCACCCTCGACCTTTCTCAACTCTTACAATTGCTACTTTCCCTTCTTTTTCATTCTTCTCACTCCTTTACTCTTTCAGATTTTTCCTTTAAGCGCTTCAGAGTTTTGGATCAAATTCAAGGCTAATGAAAGAAAAAGGATTAAGCTTATATTGCAGCTGTCAAAGAATAGGCTCAAGGCTCAATGGGGTTAACTAGGATTAATTTTTCAAGGTAGGTATAATGAGGGATAACATTTAGGTTCATTCAAAGAAATGCCTAAATCATCTCCTACAATTCACATCCTTCATTTCATTTTATATACACACTAGGCAAGTTCTAGACATTTCATAATAGCACAGAATACTCAAAAACCTTACACTCATGGCACATGCTCAAATCAAGACACATTCAGTAGACTCTTACTCAGCTAATCACAAGAATTCAGAATTAAGCTTCAATCATATTGAGTCAAATTGAAGAGCCTAAGTGTCTCAAACAAAGTTATACACTTGCATGCTTCACACTGAACATACTTGCATCTTACAACCATGTATATCACATAAAAAGAACATCAAGCACCAATTAGTTATGGTTTCAAAACCCAAAACCTATCGACTAATTTTCCTCAAGACGGTCGTCATCCATCCATCGTCGGAAACAGTCCCTAGCTATGACTAAAAACTTTATATACAGAACAAGGAAAGAAAAAGAAAAATTTTATTCTTTCGATTCAAATACCCCCCGTCGGAAAAGAACCGAAAAGAAAAACCAACGGGTGATGAAGTCATGCTTAATTCACAAAAATTTTTCAAATTTTTCAAATTTCTCACAAGCATTACATTCACCAAAAATCGTTAAGCACAACAAAAATTTTTGAAATTTCCCTTGAAATTTCCCTCACCCCACACTTAAATAATGCTATGTCCTCATAGCATCAAATTAAAATTTAAAAAGGGTGAGAAATACTCCCTGAGGCCTTTAGGCCTAGCTAGCAACATGCCTTTCTTCAACTTTGCACAAGTGGGTGTTCAACCCCACACTTTTTCTCTTCCATGCTTGTTAGCTTCCTCCTCCACGGGTACTCAGACTTCCCCTCCATCTGTGCTTAACTTTCCACCAAAACAACACAAGATGAAAATAAATAAAAATCAACTCAAATGCAAGAAATTAAAATGGTACCTGTGGTACCCTTGGGTTGCCTCCCAAGCAGCGCCTAATTTTACGTCGCGGCACGACATATCCCGTTTCACCGCTTTTTCCTCCACCTTGAGGATATGAATCTCACCCCTAATTTCTTCTCTAATTTCCTCTTATGCTACAGGGGTGGTGGTGAAAAATTGTAAGGACCAAGCAGTAGATGTTGCCTTTTGAACTTATTGGCCCTTAAGTAAGCGAAGTCATTTTGTCTCTCCGCGTTGGCAAATTTCAAAATATATGGTGCTTGGTCCTCCTCTAGACATTTCTATATAAGCTTGGAAGACTCTCTTTCTATGTTGTCAACCAAATTTAACGTCGAAAAATGCGTAGAGGGTGGTCCAATACACCTCAACTCTGAAACTGCATTCACTTGACCTCCTTACTTGTATACTCCTTCTCAGCATCGACATCTATGTCTTCATTAATGTCAAATAGGGGGTACTCTATCTCTTCTTCCATGAATGGATTTTCCATAAGTGTGAGCCCGTCACGGGGACACTCAAGAGATTCTAATTATTGGGCTTCATCCAAAAATTCACCCTTGTCGTCCTCTTGTAGTTCCTCTTGAATATCGGCTAAAGTTGTTACCTGCAATTTATCACAAGCTTCAGCTTCAGCGATCATCTCCGTGAATTTGATGCTCATCCTTTCTAGAGCCTCTGCATTCTCTTCTTGCTGAATTCTCAGTACTGCCATCGCCTCCTTCATTGCTTCTGCTTGCTCCAAGAGTTGTTTCAGCATGTCTTCTATTCGAGCTTGGCGTCCCAAGTCCTCATTTTCAGCATGCCTATACTCAGGAAAAACAACAGAAGGATCATAGTAGGGGCTTGGGGGAGGAGAATATGCATTCGGACAGCCATTCCAATGGCCATCTTGACCACCACATATATTACACGTGTTACATTGTTTCCACAAGTGGTGTCCTCCGCAATTCAGACAAGATTCACTAAAATATGAGTATCCACCATGGAAACCATTTATATTCCACGATGTCATGTCAATAAGGGTATTCGAAAAAGAAAAAGTAAAATGCAAAAGAATTAAAACAAACACTAAGACTAAGTTGTCAACACTTGAGAAAAATAAAAATACAGTAAATTTACACTTAATACAATTTCACCAATTGCCTAGTCTCCCCGACAGCGGCGCCAAAAACTTGTTCGGTGGTTCGTTTAGGGTTAAAAACCGACACGCAAGTGCACATGGTCAAACAAGTAGTAAGTGGCTTAAGTAAGCCAAGTATCGAACCAAGGAGACTCTGGATAAGTAAAAATTGCTCAAGTATACTATATCCTATCTTACGTCTAAATATGCTGACAACAAAGTAACCAAAAGTTAAATAATTTGTTTATAAATTATATACTAAAACTATTGACAACTATCTACTTTGAATTGAAACTATGGATATGAGCATGCCAAGGTTAAGAACAAGTAATGAACTTGATTATAATCATAATTTGGTTAATCTTCTCTTCCTGTTGCTAGCCAAGAATATTAGCCTAGAGATTAAAACTCTCGTATTTAATCTCACTTAAGAATCATAAACCATCCGTCTACATTTCTGTGATCAAATGCAATTTATGACCTAGCAATACAATTCCGGTTCCTAAATTGACTAATACGGCTTTCAAGTATATTTCTATCAGGAAAGCACATCAAAACTCAATTTTCCCAAATCAAGTTAAGAACAATACCCTATTAATTCACAACTTTCCAATTTCGTTCTCTCTCGAGTGAAATTGGACTTTTTAGATGTACATTAATGTCGACCACACACTAATGCAGTAGAAACAAGAATTAATAGAACAACATGGAAGAAGAAGATGAAAAACCATATAATTCAATAATCAAAATTCATCACCATTGTTCATAACCTCAGCAAGGAAGGAAATTAGCCACTCATTTGTGGATTAATCATACAAACAATTGATTGAAAGAAGAAACAAAGAGAGAAAAACCCTGAGCTTTTTCGTCCCTCAACTGCCTGTAACCCACGTCCTTGCTCCACCAAGTCTGAATTGTGAAAAATAAACCTAAGTGTGCTATTTATAGTAGTAGAACTCTTTCCCGGAATAACAAGCAACGTGTCACGGAGCGCATCGCGGAGCACGGCCTCCGTGACACGCTACGGACGCGGAAGCCCTCTGGAAATCACCCGAAATTGGCCCGGGCAGCACCCTGCCGCGTTGGCGGCGTGTCACGCTGCTTGGGCAGCGCGTTGGCAGCCCTTGGTCGCGGAGGCCACCTGCCGTGGCACGTTGACAACGCGCAGGTGGGCTGTTGTGAGCGGCCTGCCTGCCCTGGCACGTTGCCAACGCGCAGGTGGGCTGTTTTGTGCTTCCTCTTCGCCGACGTTCGCGTGTTAATTCTGTTTCGAAGCCTCTACCTCACCAACTCATGGATTAGTTTCTCAAAAGTCATCAAAACCTACAAAACAAAGGCTAATCATGTTGGTTAGCACATATCTTTACTTCATCTAAAATTACATGAAAATGGACACATTAATCTTAGATAAACAAGACTAATTTAAGTCATAAAGCGTATCTCGGGCATATATTTTTTCCCGTGATCACAAGTGTGAGGTATGGTTGGACTCCGTGGCATTTTTGGGTCATGTGGTGTCTAGCGAAGGCTTAAAAGTAGACTCACAAAATATTGAGGCAGTGAAGAATTGGTCCAGACCGGTGAATCCTTCGGATATTCAGAGTTTCTTGGGCTTAGCTGGCTACTATCAGAGGTTTATTGAGGGTTTCTCAACCATTGCAGTGCCTTTAACTAAGTTGACTCAGAAGAAGGTGAAGTTTCAGTGGTCAGAGGCTTGTGAGAAAATCTTCCAAGAGTTAAAGGCTCGACTTACCTCGACACCAATGTTGACCCTACCCGAGGGTTACGATGGTTTCATGGTGTATTGTGATGCTTCCAGAGTTGGACTTGGATGTGTGTTGATGCAGCATGGGAGGGTGATAGTTTATGCCTCTCGACAACTGAAAGTGCATAAAAAGAACTATCTGACCCACGATCTTGAATTGGCCGCGGTGGTGTTTGCATTGAAGATATGGCGACATTACTTGTGTGGGGTCCACGTGGATGTATTTACGGACCACAAGAGCTTACAATATGTGTTCACACAGAAAGATCTAAATCTTTGGCAAAGGAGGTGGTTGGATTTACTTAAGGATTACGACATGAGTGTCCTTTACCACTTGGGCAAGGCTAATGTGGTTGCGGATGCGCTTAGTAGACTCTCAATGGAGAGTGTTCCCATGTGGATGAGGGGAAGAAGGAGTTGGTGAAAGATGTTCACCAGCTTGCAAGGATGGGACTGATCGATTCGACCGATGGTGGTGTTGTTGTGCATAACGGGTTAGAATTGTCCTTGATAGTTGATGTTAAATCCAGGAAAGATGAGGATTCAATATTGAGGAAACTGAAGGAGGCAGTGCGGATTCAAAAGGTAGAGGTTTTCTCCCAAAGGGGAGATGGTGTGTTACGATACCAGGGTCGACTATGTGTTCAGGACGTTGATAATTTGAGAGTTCAGATATTGCATGAGGCAATGGTACCAGATATTCTATTCAACCCAGATCCATGAAAATGTATCAGGATTTGCGAGAAATCTATTGGTGGGATAGTATGAAAAGGGCTATTACGGAGTTTGTAGCAAAATGTCCAAACTGTTAGCAAGTAAAATCCGAGCACCAAGGACTTGGAGGTGTACTTCAGGATATTTCCATTCTCACTTGGAAGTGGGAAGAAATCAATATGGACTTCATTATAGGTCTACCTCTTACTTTCTGGCAATACGTCTCCATTTGGGTTGTGGTTGACAGGTTGACCAAGGCTGCACACTTCCTATCGATTAAGACCACGGATTCAACAGACGATTATGGTAAGTTGTATATTCGGGAGTTGGTTTGGCTTCGTGGAGTTCCCTTGTCTATTATTTCGGATTGAGGCACTTAGTTTACTTCTCAATTCTAGCTTTCGTTTCAAAAAGGGCTCGGGACTCAGGTTAAGCTAAGCACAACTTTTCACCTCAGATGGATGGCCAAGAGGAACGAGCCATTCAGACTCTTGAGGATATGTTGAGGGAATTTGTTATGTATTTCAAAGGTAGTTGGGATGATCATTTACCTTTGATCGAGTTTGCTTATAATAACAGTTACCACTCTTGTATCCAAATGGTACCATTCGAGGCTGTCTACGAGCGAAGGTGCAGATCTCCCATTGGATGGTTCGAGGTTGGTGAGGCAGCTGTGGTAGGACCATATTCGGTTCATGAGGCGATGGTGAAGGTTTAGTTGATAAGGGACTGGTTGAAAACCACTCAGAGTCATCAAAAATTGTATGCTGATGTGAGAAGAAGAGAATTGGAGTTTGATGTTGATGACTGGGTGTTCTAAAGGTATCTCCCACGAAGGAAGTCATGCGATTTGGAAAGAAATGTAAACTCAGTCCCTACTATGTTGGTCCGTACCGGATTGTGAGAAGAGTTGGTACAGTGGCGTATGAGTTGGGCTTGCCTTCAGAATTGGCTCCAGTTCATCTCGTGTTCCATGTATCATTGTTGAAAAAGTGTTTGGGTGATCCAGCCTTGGTTGTTCCGATAGACAGTATTGGTGTGAAAGACAACGTTAGTTATGAAGAAATTCCTATTGAAATCTTGGATCGACAAGTTCGAAGGCTGAGGAACAAGGAAGTATCCTTAGTAAAGGTGTTATGGAGGAATCAGCATGTTGAGGGAGCTACTTGGGAGGTCGAAACGGATATGATGGCTAAATACCCCCATTTGTTCCCTACCGGCTCAGCTTCAGTTTAAGGTATCAAATTTTTTCCCTAAACCTCTACTCATTTTTCATGTTCTATTCATGGGAATAAGTTTGTTTTATGATATGATATTTGTATGTGATGTATGAACTCTGACCAGCTATGTGGTTCTCTTAGGGGGTAGTCGTTCCGTCAGTTTTCGACTTGAATGTCAATGAGTAGCATCTGTATATATATATAGTGATTGTTGTTTCTGGGTTTTTCTGCTTGTTTATAATATTCGAGGATGAATGTTCCCAAGGGGGAGTTATTGTTATACCTCGGGAATTCAAGAATCGGACCCGGAAGTGAATTAGGAGAAATCTGGAAAAATGTTGTAGCAGTTGTAGAACGAGTCACTTAACAACTCGTGAAAAGGCCAAACGAGTCGTCAAGTGACTCGTGGGGAAGGCTTGGGATGATGGAGGACCCGAGGTCCTCACAGGCGATGTAACGACTCGTGGTCAGTCACCACGAGTTGTCATGTCAGTCGTGGGTGTTCCTAGAGAAAGATAGTGAAGCTTATCCAGTGTACCTGACGGGTGGTACCTAACGAGTCATCGTCAGTCCTAATGACCCGTTAGGAGGGCCATCACCAAGTAGTTGAATTTCATGAATGATGAGGCAGTGTATTTTACGAGTGAACCAATGGATCGTGTACCCTAGTAACGAGTCATCAGGTCATTCGTTAGGACCCCCTGATAGTTATTTTCAGCGATTTTAGTAAGGGCTTTTCCATAATTCCTAAGTTCTAAGGGCCTATACTACGTCATTTTAAGCTCGTAATTGAGGGTTTTAAGCTGAGAAATACCCATCTAGGAAATTTTCTTCATGATGCAAGGGTGAGAGTTTGAAGGGAAGAAAGTGAGAAGAATTTCAAGGTTTTCAAGGAAAATCTCAGCTGATTAATTAGGAGGAGTTAAGATTCTTCAATCCCAGGTAAGTAAGGCTATGAGTGGGTGATTTATTCCACACCCATGCCAATTCCCTATCAATTTGTGGTTGGTTTGTGATGATCTAGTATGAGTCTTTATTTAATTGCATGATTCTTACATTTCTACTCATGGGTATGACTAAATTGAGTTGATATTGGTGATTTACTGAGCTTGGATAGATTCCATCTTAATTTCTTTTACAAAAATTGTTTTTTCTAAAATTGAATCTAAAATGTCCATGTGTGGGTAGTTCATGATAGAAGGTGATGATGATGGGGTAGATGATGAAAAGCATGTTTCCAATTTTACTTACCTTGCATACTCGGTACATTCCATGTACTGACCGCATACTTTCTAAGTTGCATCGTTTGATGATGCAGGATCGGGTTCTCAGATTCAGCCCCGTTCGTAGCCGCTTATCAGAGTTAGCATTTTCTTGCTGGGTGAGTCCTTATCGTTTGAGGACTATACTTTCAGTTATTTTGACCGTACTTTTAGTTTCAGTACTTCCGAGCTAATGGGAGGTGCTGTCCCATCAGCTCGTCCAAATTAGAGGCTTATTAGACACAAACATGTATTCGGCTTCAGAAGTTTCATTATGTTGTTATGTTAAGTTAGACTTCCACTGAGTTTATATTTATGTTTACTTCATGTTTATTGAATGAGTTAGTGAATGCTTATGCCATGGGTTTGACTTGGTGTCTCTCGGGGTCTCTTGTCCCGTGTCTACAATCTAGGTCTTCTCTCGGGTCATGACACTGCTGATCCCCACGGCCCATGCCATCCTCGTGGCCTTCACCGTCTTCATTCCTCCTCCCATTCATCCTTTCGGGAGCCATGATTCTGCAATCGCGAATAGCACGAATTAGAGGGATAGAAAGACTCTCCATCACACGACATAGATCATGGAAGATGGGAACATTTCCTAGAATGTTTCGTAGCCTCTTCGTCATAAGTGTGGTGATCTTGGGCGTATTTATAAGACCGAACTCCATATTTTCAACCCTTCGGGAGTCTGTATAAGGAGCATATTGATGTATTCACGCATGTTTTGAGTTAATTAAGGTTGTTTTTCTTTTTCGGATTAATAGTTGTGTTGTGACTATTTGTAGGTGGATAAGACAGAGATGTCAGCTGGAGGAGCGAGTTAAACTCCGAGGGGGAGTATGAAAATATTCGGAGGGCGTAAACAGTAAGTTGAAAGTTCACCACCGCGTCACGCTAAGGATGGTCCGCGTTGAACAATGTGCCACAATACATGGGTGGAGGAAGAAAATTATGAAAAATTGGAAGGCGAAAATTAGTGAAGGTGCGCGATGGCTCCGTGTCACGGAGCTGAGTCTCCGCGATAGCCTCCGTTCCACATCGCAGGAAAATTTAGCCTAGCCCCAATTCTAGTCAAGCTCTGCGACAGCTCCGTGTCACGGAGCTATTTCACCGCGTTGAGCTCCGTGCCACAGAGCTAGTTTATCTCTGGGAAATATTCCACTTGTATAAATAGAACACTTAGGCTTTTATTTTGGGAGAGGGGACATTTTGGACGAACGTGGACAAAAGGCAGTTGAGCTGAAGAAAATTCTGGGGTTCTTTCTCTTCTCTTTTCTTCTAAATTTCAATTGTTGGTATGATCAAAACTTGTTTGAAGATGTTTAATCAACAAATGAGTGGCTAAATTACCTCATTCTGAGGTTGAAGCTAATTGCAGGATTGTGTAATTTCATATTAGTTCAACTGAATTCTCTTCTTTCATGAACGGTTGTTTTGCTATTCTTGATTTTCATTGTTTTAATGTTTGGCCAGCATTAAGGTAAAATTAGAATCCTAATTTGATTTTGAGAGGAAAGTTATTAGGGTGGACTTGGAATAGGGGAATATGTCCTTATCTTTGCTATGAATTAGAGGTAAGATTCGCGTGCAGGATAGAAATATACCTGCAACATCATATTCAGTTATCAAGGGAAACTATTTTGATTCGCCAGAGGATGAGTTATTGCATCACAGAAATGTGTAGTGTAGGGCTCATAATACAGTAATTGGCTAGAGGTTCGAAAGACCAAAGCCATATTCTAATCTTTCCCGACCATCAACCTAAGAGAGAGGGTAGCTGAAGAATAATAAAATTATACACGTCTGCATGTCATGCCTTAACCTTAGATTGTTCCTGCTATTGTTTAAATCACATTTTCTTGTTTTAATTAGTGTTACTTTAGATATTAGTCTTTGACAACTTTTAATTCGGTGTGTTATTCACATACTTGCATAAAGAAATTGTGACTACTAAAGTAAAAAAAATTACCTCTAAGCTATAGTCCTTGTGGGTTTGATACCTGACTTGAAAGAGCCACTATATTACTTGTACGACCACATGCACTTGCGTGCGTTGGGGCGTGAACAAGTTTTTGGCGCCGTTGCCGGGGACTGGTGAAATTGGTGAATCAAATTTTTTTAGTGTTGGCCTTTTCATGTTTTGTGCAAGTATTGACAACTTGATCTTAGCGGTTACTCTTGCAGGTACTGAGTAGTTTCTTAATGCTGGCAAGAAATAAGGAATTGATGGATCCTTTTTTGGAGCCGGAAAGACAATTTCATTTACAAAAGAGGGAAGCTCTAGAAAGGAAGTTGCAATTGTTACAAAGGGAAATTCTTGAACAACAACAGCATCCATCAGTTGGACGGGCAGAGTTAGTGCCTGAAGTGATGGTAGCAGGACCAGTATGCAAGGTGGCAATCCCACACGCAAATAATGTGACATCTAGCATCTGCAGGCCAGAGCTATAAGGTATATTTGAGCTGAAATAGAACATGGTGTAGTTACTGCATACCAGTGGACAATTCACAGGTCTTCCTCATGAAGATCCACAACAGCATCCACAAAATTTTCTGGAGATCAGTGACACGTACATACCCACGGGGGTATCATCAGATTATGTGAGGCTTACATTGTTCCCATTCTCATTGCTGGGGGAGCGATGAGGTGGTTAAAGGTTGAACTGCCTAATTCTATTACCACATGGGATGATCTGGCAAAGAAATTCTTAATTAGGTTTTTTCATCAGGGAAGACAGCCAGGCGTAGAAGTTAGATTCTAAGTTCCAAGCAGAGAGATGGTGAGAACTTGTACCAAGCCTGGGAGAGGTTCAAGTCGATGTTGAGAGATTGTCCTCACCATCATCAGTCAAATGATGTGTTGGTGCATACTTTTATAGAAGGCTTGGAACCTCATACCAAAATCCTGTTAGATTCTGCAGCTGGGGGGCAAGCATTGGAAATGACATATTAAGAGTTGTATACATTATTGAACCTTATTTCACAAGGTAATCCCAAATGGAATGCTGACACAACCCGAGGTGTGGTGAAGAAAGCGACAGGGGTCTTGGAGGTATATGGAAGCATTACAGAATCAGATCAACACTCATTTTAGTAGCATGAGCTTGGGGCAGTCACAAGCTCTGATCAATGCAGTCCAGCAAGTATGTGTGAAGTTTGTGGTAGCAGTGAGCACTCAACTGATGTATGTGGTGCTAATCCAGACTCAGTTTATTTTGTTGGGAATGCGCAAAGGCGCAACAGTCAGTAGTATGGCAACAATTACAACCCCAATTGGAGGAACCATCCGAATTTTTCCTGGGGTAGTAATAGTCATCAGGGGCAAAGTTCAAACCAGGGTCTGCACCGGAATCAAGGGGCTCATCAGAATTTCCATCCTCAATTCAGAGGGAATAATGCACCTACTCAGTCCAGCAACATTGAGGACATGTTGAAGACCATTATAGCTAACCAAGCTCAGATGTAGGCTGACCAAGTAAAATTGACAGCTGACATGAAAAACCAACAGTTGGCCACAAAGGCTTTGGAGATTCAGATGGGATAGTTAGCTGGAGTGCAGAATACTAGACCGCGGGGCAGGTTGCCAAGTGATACAGACACAAATCCCAAGCAGGTGAATGTTGTCACCATTAGAAGTGGAAAACAACTGAAGAAGTTGGGACCCGAAAAGCCACCACATCAAGCTAAAACAACAGAGAAGGATGAAGAGAATGATAATGTGATAGGAAGTGGAAAGGCAGCAGATAATGAAAGACCACCACCGCCCCCATTCCCACAGAGATTGCAGAACTATAAGGAAGAAGCATGCTTCAAGAAATTTATGGAAGTATTGAAGCAGGTACACATTAATCTTCCTTTGGTAGATGTTTTGCAAGGAATTCCTAAGTATGCAAAGTACATAAAGGATATCATGGAAAACAAGAACAGACTGATGGAATACGCCACAATTGAACTTATTGAGGAGTGCACCTGTCGAATACAAAATAGATTGCTTACAAAGCTCAAAGATCCGGGAAGTTTTACTATCCAGATCACTATTGGGCAGTTCATTCGAGCTCGTGGTTTGTGTGATCTGGGAGAGAGTATTAACTTGATGCCTACATCTGTATTCAAGAAGTTGGGGTTGGGTAGTCCTAGACCCACTATAGTAATCTTGTAGCTAGCCGATCGTTCATTGGCAAGGCCAGATGGAATTGTGTAGGATGTGCTAGTGCAAGTGGGCTCCCTTATTTTTATGGTGGAATTCATAATTCTTGATTTTGAGCCAGATTTGGAGGTCCCATTTATTTTGGGACGTCCCTTTTTGGAAACTAGGCTAGCTCTAATCGATGTAGCTACTGGGCAGCTAACCATGAGAGCCCATGATAAGGTGAAAGTATTTGATGTCTACAAAGCCATGAAGCTAACGACTATTTATAAAGAGTTGTCTGCCATCACTATTGTGGACCAAGAGTCCGCACTTCAGCTTATTGTCCCAAAGGATCCCTTGGAAAGAGCATTGGTGGGACATGGTCAATCAGGGGATGGTGCAACTTATTAAATGGTTCAATATCTGAATGAGGCTAAAATGTTCTTCTGGAAGCAGGAGTTTGAGCCCTTGCAGCAGTCCTTAGAACCACCACCAAAGCCATCAACAGAGGAGGCACCCAAATTGGAGCTAAAAGTGTTGCCTCCACACCTTCAGTATGTATTTTTGGGAGAAGATGGCACATTGCCGGTCATTATTTCAGTAGAACTAAAAGACTCACAGGTTCAAGAAGCGTTAGTGGTTCTGAGAAGGCAAAAAAGAGCCATAGGATGGCAGATGTCAGACATCCGTGGAATCAGTCCAGCTTTCTGCATGCATAAGATATTGATGGAGGAATGATCTAAGCCAACTGTACAACATCAAAAGAGGCTGAACCTGGTGATGAAAGATGTAGTTAGGAAGGAGGTAATTAAGTGGCTAGATGCAGGAGTGGTATATCCAATCTTTGACAGTGAGTAGGTCAGCCCGATTCAATGTGTCTCAAAGAAAGGGGGCATGATAGTTGTCACTAATGAGAAGAACGAGTTGATTCCCACTCGAACAGTCACAGGTTGGAGGAGTTGCATGGATTATAGGAAACTAAATGAGGCCACTCGTAAGGATCACTATCCCATACCATTTATCGACCAAATGTTGGATAGACTTGCAGGGCAGGAGTATCATTGCTTTCTATATGGCTATTATGGCTATAATCCAATAGCTATAGCCCCAGAAGATCAGGAGAAGACCACATTTTCCTGTCCCTATGGCACATACGCCTTCAAGCGTATGCCCTTTGGGTTATGCAATGCACCAGCCACTTTCCAGCGATGCATGATGGCAATATTTCATGATATGGTGGAAGACTATGTTGAGGTATTTATGGATGATTTCTCTGTTTTTGATAACTCATTTGCTATATGTTTGCAGAATTTGGACAGGGTCTTGGCGAGGTGTGAAGACTCAAACCTGGTGCACAATTGGGAGAAGTGTCACTTTTTAGTTAAGGAGGGAATTGTTCTTGGCCACAAGGTGTCTCACAGAGGTTTGGAGGTTTATCGCGCAAATGTTGAGGTGATTGAGAAGCTACCACCACCAGTATCGGTTCTTAGAACATGCTGGGTTTTACAAACGATTCATTTGGGATTTCTCAAAGATCTCTAGACCAATTTGCTGACTATTAGAAAAAGATGTGAGGTTTGAGTTTGGCACAAAATGTATGAAAGCATTTGAGGAGTTGAAGAAGAAGCTGGTGGAAGCTCGCATTCTCATTGCTCCTGACTGGGAACACCCATTCGAGCTGATATGTATTGCCAGTGTTGTTGCTGTGGGTGCAGTATTAGGACAGAGAAGGGAAGAGATTTTTCACTCCATCTACTATGCAAGTAAAATGCTAGATGTCGTGTAGGTGAACTATACAATCACTGAGAAGGAGATGCTGGAAATTGTTTATGCATTTGACAAGTTCAGGTCCTATCTGGTTGGGACAAAAGTGGTGGTACACACGGATCATGCTGCAATTTGGTACTTATTCAGCAAGAAAGATGCAATGCCCAGGTTAATTAGGTGGATATTATTGCTGCAAGAGTTTGACTTAGAAATCCAAGATAGGAAGGGCAGTGAAAATCAAGTAGCAGATCACCTGTCACGACTAGAGGACAGGCCACATGTGAGTGAGGTTGGGCGCATCCGAGAATAGTTCCCCGATGAACAACTCTTGGCACTGAGTGAGGCGGAACTTCCTTGGTATGCAGATATAGTAAACCTGATAGTAAGTGGAGTGTACCCACTAGAGGCAACCACTCAACAAAGAAAGAAGTTAAAGCATGAGTCCCGGTACTATATGTGGGATGATCCATATTTATTCAAGCAAGGACCGGATCAGGTAATGAGACGGTGCATTCCAGAGAGTTAGATAGTTGAAGTGTTAAGAAGCTGTCATTCATAACCGTATAGCGGTCATCATGGAGGAGAGCGTACCGCTCATAAAGTGCTCCAGTCCGGTTTCTTTTGGACAACATTATTCAAGGATGCAACAGCATATGCCAAGTCTTGTGATCAATGCCAGAGAACGGGGACAATCAACAGGAAACACGAGATGCCATTGCATAACATTTTGGAAGTTGAGGTATTCGACGTGTGGGGGATAGATTTTATGGGGCCTTTTCCACCGTCGTTTGGTAATCAATATATTTTGGTAGAAGTAGATTACGTGTCTAAATGGGTTGAGGCAGCATCTTTTCCCACTAATGATACCAAGGTAGTGGCCAAGTTTGTGAAGAAGCAAATTTTTACCATATTTGGAACCCCACGAGCAATTATCAGTGATGGAGGTTCACACTTTGTTAATGCCTGGTTCCGAAATTTGTTGGCTAAATATGGAGTGCGGCATAAAGTGGCTACAACATATCACCCCCAAACTAGCGGGCAGGTAGAAGTGTCAAACCGGGAAGTCAAGCAGATTCTGCAGAAAATTGTGAAAGCTCAATGAAAGGATTGGGCAAGCAAATTAGATGATGCTTTGTGGGAATATAGAACTTCTTATAAGACACCAATTGGGACTTCACCGTATCTGTTAATTTACGGGAAGGCATATCATCTACCTGTGGAACTTGAACATCAGGCCTATTGGGTTGTGCGGAAGTTGAACATGGATCCAGAGTTAGCTGGAAAAAAGTGGTTGTTGCAATTGTGTGAGTGGATGAGTTTCGATGGCATGCATATGAGAGTGCTAAATTGTACAAAGAGAAAACAAAGAGTGACAAGCATATAGTGCATCAAATATTTGAGCCAGATGGTGTTGCTATTCAACTCCAGGTTGAAATTATTCATAGGAAAACTGAGATCTAAGTGGTCTGGACCATTTGAAGTAGTGAGGATGACCCCGTACGGGGCGATTGAATTGTGGTAGGAAGATAAAAGTGCCACATTCTTAGTAAATGGTCAGAGGTGTAAGCACTACTGGGGTGAGGGCGTGAATTGTGAGAAGACGTCTATCACCTTAGCTGATGAATGAATGTGAGAGGCATCGTGTCGCGACGGTAAACCAGGTGCTGCACGGGAGGCCACCCATGAATGTAATGTAATAGTTAGGAATTACTGTAAAAAAAGAAGAAAAGAAAAAAGAAAAGAAAAAAAATGGTTCAAAGTCATGCCATGACTAAAACTACGGCGCTAGGTTGGAGGCAACCCACTATTTTCTAATTAATTGGTGTTTTTGGATGATTTTTAGGATATACGGAGCCTAAAAAAATAAGGAAGTGTGATCTAAGGTAAGGTTTTGGGAAATAAGGACCAAGAGACAGAGGCCCTGCATGATGGCCCCGTGGAATGGAGCTGGAGCTCCGTGATGGCCTCTATGCCACGTTGAGGTGATAGGCAGATATGCCCTATTTCTAGTGGGCCTGAACGATGGCTCCGTGGCATGGAGCTGGAGCTCCGCGATGGCCTCCGTGCCACGTTGAGGTGATATGGGTGATGGGTTTACTAAAGAAAACCGGGTCAACCCAGCCAAAAC
This sequence comes from Datura wrightii, assembly GCA_035772735.1. NCBI lineage: Eukaryota > Viridiplantae > Streptophyta > Magnoliopsida > Solanales > Solanaceae > Datura > Datura wrightii. The sequence continues at coordinate 76,271,603 of JASDFA010000010.1, read as the reverse complement.
CCCTCCCTTTTAACCTAGAAATCTGCACATCTGCGCCATTTTTTTCATTTGCTCCGCGACACAACCCCCATTCCCCCTTCCCCCTTGAGCGTGCCATGCCGGATCATCAAAAATCCATCCCATCTTATTCACAACTAAGAGTAACAGGTATGTTTTAGTGTTTTTCTTCCATTTTTATGCAAATTTCTTAGCATGAACACATAGTTGAGCCAAATTCCACCCTAAGTCATGGGAACTTGATTGACTCACGTTTTTATGGGTGAATAATGAAGTTAGGATGGTAATTGCTATATGCACTTAATAATGACATGACTTATTACACTTCGTATGTTACCTACATGTTGAGGCTGCTTGATGAGTTGAAAAAAGAAGAAAAAGAGGGAAAAACAGAAATTGGGCTAGTCATTCTTGTGTTCTTAGAATTGGCAATAGGAACTAAGTATGGGGTGCTTGAAAGGTTGGGGGGGAAGATGACCAAGGGAAAGTGAAAAACAAACAAAGAGAGGGATGTCATGCCTAAATTTTGCAGTTAATGTGCACATTGTTACATATTCCCATTTTGCATAATCTCTATTGTGGAAAATGATAGTCTCTGTAAATGCGGGCATGTAAAATCAAAAAGGCTAGTGTTCCTAAGTGTAAGTTTCCAACTGCTTTAAGGCTGAGTAAAGCAATATTAACTTCATGAAATTGTTAGACTAATGAACATGAGAAATTTGGTTGTACGAAGTCTGAGTAGTACAAGAAAATTGCCCTATCTAATGTTTCAAATGTAATGCGCCCTATTGCAAAATGTTGTATAGTGTTGTGTTTGCTTTATCTTGTCAGAGTGGTGATTTGGATTAATTTTGGGGAAGTAGCTAGTCACTGCAGTGTAAAGAAGGGGAATTCTGAGTACCCAAATGACTATGACTCGTGAAACCACGTTAGCAACTAAGTGTGGGGTGACCAACTGAAGCCTTGCCTTAGTATTGGCTAGCCGTGTTTGTTACTGACAAATTTAATGTATGATTTTGGCTGAACAGGAACGATGTCGGCTCGACAGGATAAGGTAAAAGGTCTCTCAATTTCTAGCACAGGCAGAAAAAGGTACCGAATAGGCTCAGCTGTTCCAGCAGCCCCACCAGTTCCCAGGGGCCAGAGAAGGCATTTCAGTACTAGATTGGTGGTGGATGAAGGTAAAAAGTTGTATGAAAAGTATAAGGAGTCAAAATACTTCCCTGAAGAGCAAATTGAGCGGGACCATTTGGCACAAGAGTTCCCTTGGATACTGCACAGGATACACGCCTTGGGTATGGACTTCTTCTTTAATGCACCCAGGGAGTGTAATTTACACATGGTGCGGGAATTCTATGCGAATTGAGACCTACTCTACGCAACCACAAAATCAAGATCTGGGGGCAGGTGGTTTGCTTGGAGGCACATCATTTAAATGCCAACTTGGGGACACCTGACACAGACCCACATCCTCTCCGCCAACTGAACATCACCGCACCATATAAAGATATCCGACACACATTATGCGGACAAAAATCAACAGCCAGGTGGAGGCGTCACAAGGAGAAAGGGTACCACCAAACATTGCCATATTCACAGATGAACATGGAGGCCAGAGTGTGGTTGAAGATTGTTTGCACTTGCCTCATTCCCGGGGTGCATATGACTGATGTCACCCGAGACAGAGTTTGTCTGGTATACGCCTTGATGAAAGGCGTGGAGATTAATGTTGGGGCAGTGATCATATCAGCCATGAAAAAGGCAAGGCTGCATTAGGGGCATAGGTATGGGTTTGGTGGTATACTCACCACCTATCTCAGAAGCCATGACATTGAAGAAGAGGATCTAGACTACAGACCGAGGTTAGACCACCGCGCTTTGGACGTGACTAAGACTAAGGCACCAGACACCACATACGATCCTGTGCTCACGTTAGCAGAGTAACACGCTTGAGATGATTGCTATGCAGCCAGGATGTTTGGACTGCAAATGCTACAGTTGCATATAGGTGGACGGCCCGCAACAGAGGATGAGTTGTGGCAGGTGTACATGGACTACTCGATGAATGAGCACGCTCGAGCCATGTGCAGGATTGGCCCAGCATTTGTAGAGCCAGTGGACGATGATGTACCCACCGATGAGGAGAGATGCTGAGATGGCTTAGACATTGAGTTATATGAAGATGAGGGAGATGAATAAGACCTCGGTGACGAGGCCTGTGCACCAGATGAAGAAATTGATCCAATTAATTGATCAGGGAGTTTTTTACCACCCTAACTCTGTTCTTCCATTGATTTGTGCAAACGCTGAGGACAGTGTTCACATTAAGTGTGGGGTGGAGGTTACCTTATGTTTGTTTATTTGTGTGGATCTATGATTATGGCATGTATAAATTGGATGGTAATAGTATGTTTGTTTATTTATGTGGTTCTATGACTGTGGCATGTATAAACTGGTTTGTAATATCTAGTAAGCTCTATCCTAGGGCGCTTTGTTGTGCTTTTGAATATTTTTCATGTTTTGGGTTTCTCGGCTTTTGTTTTTGGTGCTTTTCCCGAGGATAGTCCCTTTAAACCGAAGTCATAGGTAGAGACTGTTCCCTATGATGGATGGATGACGACCATCTTAAGAGAATTTAGTCACATTAGAAAATAGACAATAAACCCATCATTATTGGGCTAAAGCATTTCACTTGGTTAGATGCTACACTTCATGGAACATACATTTGGATAAGCAAATGGTTAACTCTAAGCGGATCACATGGTTAGTGATGTTTAACTCTAAACTTCCAAATTTTAGGCTTAATTATGCTTGTTACTCAATATGGATGCAATCATGAAAGGAGTCTAAGCTAACCAAAAGTGACCCTCTGTGCCACGTGTGGTGAGAACTAGTTGTATTTCGTGCAAACTAACATCTAGAATTTGCCTTGTGTGTACAAAAATCCGGAAATGACATTAAGCTTAGAGGATATGATTAAGGCACTTCTTTGTGAACCGAGATAGTTGACCCATCTCATTCAGTGTCCCTAACCTTAATGATTTCCCCTAGTGAGTCCCGTTTGAGCTTTTGAGCCTAATTTTATTGGAACAACCTCACTAAGAAACCTTACCCCATTTGTTCAAATGGCCTCAATGTCATTTTGATCCAAATAGATCCTATTGCACTTTACAAAGGCAATATGTTAAAGGAGGAAGTGAAAAAGGGGAAAGAAGGAGTGTGGGTGCCTCATTTGTAATCATAAGCTATATATATACATTTTTCTCTTAATATATATATATATATATATATATATAAAATTATATGATGTATATATTTAGACACATGTGTATATATAGTCTATTTATGAGTTCAGTTAAGGGTACAAAATCTGTACATCTAGGAAGACACCTTGAAAGGAGTTAAAGTGAAAGGAGAAAGAAGTAAGTTGCTAAAACTAAAAATGTGTAATTGTCTTAATGTGAAGCGGGATAAGAGTCACTACAACCCAAATAATCCTACCAGTCCCTTAGCCGACATTACAACCTAGAAAAAAGCCCTTTTGATCCTATAAGTGATGTTATGGTTGGTTGAGTAGTACACTAAAGGAAAATTCATGATGCATTAGAGTTTCTTGGAATAATCTTTGGAGTGTGAGCGATTCATTGCATAATGTGCTTAAGTATGATTATCTTGGTTTCATGGAAATAGAACCGTTGTACATCAGTCAGGGCACATAATGGTGGACTTTTGGTTAAGCTAATACTTTGCTATTATGATTCAGACATGTTGGCCAGATTTTTCAGTTGAAAAGTTATTCATTAGGGCTTGTGTGATTCTTCTCATGAAAATGGGGAGTGAATACCATGCTTGATGAAGTAAATGGTACTCCATGATTAAAGTGTTTAGCACAACTAGATGTGAGTTACTTTGGTCCTATAATGATTGTAAAGTAGTTGAAATCATGTCGACGATAGTAAAAGTTTGTTCGAGGAAGGACAAGGGTATAAGTGTGGGGTGGTGATCTTGGGCGTATTTATACGACCAAACTCCGTATTTTCAACCCTTCGGGAGTCTGGATAAGGAGAATATTGATGTATTCACACATGTTTTGAGCTAACTAATGTTGTTTTTCTTTTTCGGATTAATAATTATGTTGTGACTATTTGCAGGTGGATAACACAGAGATGTCAGCTGGAGGAGCGAGTTAAACTCCGAGAGGGAGTATGCAAATATTCGGAGGGCGTAAACAGTAAGTTGAAAGTTCAACACCGTGTCACGCTAAGGATGGTCCGCATTGAACAACGTGCCACAATACATGGGTGGAGGGAGAAAATTATGAAAAATTGGAAGGTGCAAAGCAGTGAAGGTGCGCGATGGCTCCGTGGCACAGAGCGGAGTCTCCGCAATAGTCTGCGTGCCACGTTGAAGGAAAATCTAGCCTAGCCCCAATTCCAGTGAAACTAAAAATACAACCAAGATAACTAAAAGTCTATTCCTCGATAGATGAGGACTCACCAACTAAGCAGGTACTAACTCTGATTAGCGACTATGAAAAGGGATGGACCCGAGAACCAGATCCTGCATCATGAAATGATGTAGCATAGAAAGTATGTGGTCAGTACGTGGAATGTACCGAGTATGCAAGGTAAGTAAAATTGCTTTGATAACATCAATCATTTAAAACCATTTATACATATAATAAGCTTTTAAGAGTAAGTAGAAGACTACATGCATTCATTCTGAAATCGTACTCTTATCATAACGAGTTCATGCATGGCTTTAGAACCTCATAACTGACTCGAATGGCTCAAAGATAAAACATAACATTTATATCAAAAGCTGAACAATGAGTCAAACCTTGCTTCCTGAACAGGAATGCATAAGATAATTATCATAAGTAATGGATATGCACATTCGAATGATATAGACAGTGGGAGACTCGTCACTTAACCAACATACCACGATAGAGCTTACGTGGTCCCGACTATTACACTCAAGTGGGCAGAGCTGTCCAAAACCTTGTCAGGGCTAGGGACGCTACCATGATATCGATATCAAGATGAAAGGGCCAATCAGGCTGGGGATAGCTCACAAGGGAGGTCGCAATAATATAATAGAATCAACCTATGTTGGCGTATAGTTCTGGCCCGTAGGTTTATAACCCTTAGCCCGCTAGGTGCTAGACTCTTCTCCCAAAACATGCAATGCTCTACATAGTATAAATACAAAGCTCAACATTGTCTAGTGACGAAGCTCAACATGAAATCATGCATAAAATCAACATCGTATAAAATGAAGTTCAACATTGTCTATTGGAAAAGCTCATTATGAAATCATACATACACTAGAAATCATATAAACATGAAGCTCAATAATGTCATTTCGACAAAGCTAGAATGACATCATGCTTAGACTCAACATCATGTGAAATGAAGCTTAACATTGTCCTTGACAAAGCTCGACAATAACATGCATAACAATTAAGGATTTACGCATAGAGAAGGCTTTACTTTGAAACATACCACAAGCGAGAATTCATAATAAGGGTTAATGGAAAATTTCATCTCAACCATGTGGTAAGCTCATGTCGGGGAAAGTCACAATCTGAAATCATCATTTGGGCATAACCCAAAGTTCTACCATACTTGGGTCTATTTAATCTTCTTTGAAAACATCATCAAAATCATGGGTAAGGTTGGAAACATGCCTTTCATCATCTACTCCATCATCATCACATTCTATTATGAACTACCCACACATGGGCGTTTTAGATTCAATTTTTTAGAAAAATAATTTTGTAAAAGAAATTACATTTGAATCCGCCCAAGCTCAATAAATCACCAATATCAACACAGTTTAATCATACCCATGAGTAGAGATGTAAGAATCATGCAATTGAATGAAAACCCATACTTGATCATCACAAACCAATCACAAATTGCTAGGGAATGGGCATGGGTGTGGAAGGAAGCACCCACTCATAGTGTTACATACCTGGGATTGAAGAATCCTAACTCTTCCTAATTGCCCAGCTGAGATTCCAATTGGAAACCTTGACAATTCACCTTGATTCTTCTCCTCAAACCCCTAACCTTTCATGTATGAAAGTAATGGCCTAAGATGGGTTTGTTTCTCTGCTAAAAAGCCTCCATTACGAGCTTAGAACGGGCTAGTATAGGCCCTTAGAACTTAGAAATTATGAAAAAGCCCTTACTAAAATCGCTGAAAATAACTGTCAGGGGGTCCTAACGGACGACCCGCTGACTCATCACCAGGGCACACAATCCGTTGGTTCACTCGTTAAGTTCACTAGATAACTGGTCTGCCGGGGCTCCTAACGAGTGACATGATGACTCGTCCCCAACATCCATGACTCATTGCCACTTCCCATCAAGTGCACTAGATCAATTTTCCAATCTTCCTCTCGAACCACCCCACGACTGACATGACGACTCGTGGTGTCTGACCACGAGTCGTTACATCGCCCATGGGGACCTCGAGTCCCTTATCCTTCCAGGCCTTCCCACGAGTCACCTGACGACTCATGGGATCTCCTCATGAGTCGTTCAGTGACTCATTCTGCAATTCCTGCAACATTTTCCAATTTTTCTTCAATTCACTTCTGGGTCCGATTCTTGAATTCTCGGGATATAACAGAAGAGCAATGACTCATTTGGTTGTTCATTCGATTGAGTAGGTGCAGAGTCTTACCTGGGACCTAACTACTCATGGTGCTATCCAACGAGTCATGGCATGAGTCATAGGCCCTGAACTACAGTAGCTTCATGACGGGTAATGTGATGAATCATTGGGTCTACTAACGATTCGTTAAGTCATTCGTTTTCACTATTTTTGACTTAATTCCATCTTTGATCTAGTAGACTTAACGAAAGACCCCACGATTCATTGTCATTGGCAATGACTCATTTGGTCAACCGTTGTCTACACTGTTTTATGTGGAAGTGACAACAATCCACTTAACGATTCGTTAGGTCTAATGATGACTCATTCTACGCTTCTTGGCACCAACAACTTATGTTCATATTTTTGGTTTCAGCTTCAAATTTCCCATCTCAATCACCTGTACACATCAACACACATGAGCACTATATTTTTCATACAATTACAACTTGGGTTACCTCCCAAGAAGTGCCTGATTTAACGTAGTGGCACAACACAAGTCCCCGGGTTACCCAGATTTCACCCAGAGCCCAAAGATCCACCAGCTTTATTTCATCACTTTTCCCCATATATGCTTTCACTCGTTGACCATTGACTTTAAAGTGCTTTCCTTCATGGTTTTCCTGTTCAATTGCTGCATAGGAGAATACTTAAACCACTTGAAAAGGCCCCTACCATTTGGACTTCAACTTGCCTGGAAACAAGTGAAGCCTAGAATTGAATAGCAACCCCATATCACCCGGGCTGAACTCTCTCTTCTCAATCTTCCAATCATGCTGAATTTTCATTCTTAGTTTAAAAATTTCAAAACTCTCATAGACTTTCAAATGAAATTCATCTAGCTCATTCAACTGATCAAGCCTCATGTTTGCATCTTCGTTCCAATCCAAATTCAGCTTCTTGAGTACCCACATAGCTTTGTGCTCAAGTTCAACCAGGAGATGACATGCTTTCCCATACACAAGCTGATACAGAGACATACCTGACGTGCCCGCAAGTATACGGGTCGTGCAAGTAATATAGTGGCTCTTTTTAAGAACCGGATTATCGAACCCACAGGGACTGGACCCATTCCTCTAACTATCCATTTCTATTGTGATCTTAAATACCTCAAGTGTTGGTTATAGACATTTTCGATTGAGATTAATTAAGTCTAAGTTTGGGTCAATGAAATATTCTGAAATCACTCTAGGAGTAACATAGAGTTAAAACCAATTAATCATGCGATCCTACGATTTGCAATGGGTTAAGCATGGAACTATCAATTGTTATTTCACATAATTAGAATTGCATGTTTATGGTCTTTCGAGCCTCTAAACACGGCAATCTAGCCTCACTGCATCATTGTGAGCGAGGAGTTTAATTTTCTAGTCGCGGGCAATCAATTATGTTGTGGTTTACGGGGAAACGATTAGGGACTTTCGTACGTCTAACCATTTAACTCAACTTAGCCTCACAACTACTTCTTCGAGTGGTGATGTGACATCCCAAGTTGGTCTTTCATAACCCCCGTGTGTCAACCAAGCAAGGTGTGAGGTATATTTCTATCCTGACACAATATCTCTCCCTAGAGACAAACATGCTCCTTACATTCTCATGTTCTGACCTAGGTAATGCTTTCTCAAGCTATTACTCAAGCTAACAAATATGCTTTCATGGTGATCAATCATAAAAACACCCAACAATCCAGAATGCAAGACGAAAACAACAATCAATAACTTAATTCCAAAATAATTTCATAAAAGCACAATCATTAATTCATGGCTTCAACCCTAGAGGAAGGGTTCTTGCCATTCATGTTCGTAAAACTACGATTAACTAATACTAAACTAACATACTTACATGAATTTGATAGATGAGAAGGGAATTTGATAAACCCTAGATGAGTTCTCCCACTTCTCCCTTCACTCCTAGGTGGTTTTTCAGAATATAATCGTGACCAAATGATTTTAGGAGCTAAGGGTCCTATTTATAGTAAATGGAAAACGTGCATAATTTAGCCTGTAATGGAACGGCTCCGTGTCACGGAGTGTATCACGGAGAAATGACTCCGTGACACGGAGGCAACGTGAAAGCTCTCTGGAAAGTGCCTCTGGGAACCAAGATGCCGAGGGTCACCGCACTGGCCAACGTGGCACGCTGCTCATGCAGCGCGTTGGCATGCTGCTGTCGTGCAGCTGTCCTAGCGTGGCACGGCGCTGGCGCGCTAGTTTACTGCCTGCTGCTGCCGTTTGCTGCCTTTCGCGTGTGCTTGGCAAGGGCGTGGCACGGCGCTGGGCGCGGCACACGCACAGCGTGGCACGCTGCCTGGCGCGGCACACGCACAGCGTGGCACGCTGCCTGGCGCGGCCAGCCTTGCCAAGGCATGCTCCTTGCAGACTTTTGCCACTTGCTTCCACTCCATTCCTTGCTATTCATCAACCTGTGAATTAGTTCCTCAAATGCATTATTAACCTACAAAATAAGGACTAATTGGTTAGCACATATATTCACATTTATATAAAATCACATGAAAATATGTAAAAATAACTTAGATAAACAAGACTACATTAAGGTATAAAGCGTATCTCGGGCATGCTATTTTGCCCGTGATCAATACCTATAGGAGTCATGAATGCGGTCCAATAAGACCATAATGCATCATCCATCTTCCTAGCCAAATTAGTCCGGTTAGCATTCATAGTCTTTGCCAAGATGGTCTTTATCTCCCGATTTGTGATTTCAACCTGCCCACTAAACTGTGGATGATAGGGTGTTGCCACCCTGTATTTTACCCCATGTTTTTCCAATAAAGTACGAAACAACCAGTTACAGAAGTGCGAACCCCCATCACTAATGATGGCTTTGGGAGTCCCAAATCTAGCAAATATATTCCGCTTCAAGAATGCTGCGACACTCTTCCCTTCATTATTTGGAAGCGTAACTGCCTCCACCCATTTTGAAACATAGTCCACAGCAACAAGTATGTACTTCATCCCGTTTGCGCTCACAAATGGGCCCATGAAACCAATGACCCACATATCAAACAACTCAATAACGAGGATGGGAGTAAGAGGAAGCTCATGCCTCCTTGCCTTTGGCAGCCATCACATGCCTTTGCAAAATCATGTGCATCCTGGTGAATGGTTGGCCAATAGTACCCACATTGCAAAATCTTGTGGGTTGTGCGAATCCTGTTGTGGTGACCCCTAACAGGGGATGAGTGGTAGGCCTCCAATATGCTTAACATTTCTACCTTGGGCATGCATATCCGAATAACCCCATCAACACATATGGAAAATAAGTAGGGCTCATTCCAGAAAAACTTCTGCACATCAGACATGAACTTCTTCCGCTAGTTAAAAGAAAAGTGCTCCAGCACAACATCACTCACCAGATAATTAGCGAAGTCTACAAACCATGGGATGAGATCCTATGAGGTAGCTAAAACCTACCCGTCAGGGAATGCATCATCTATGTCCCGCTCATCTCGAAGTGTTGCATCCGGCTCCAATCTTGATAAGTGATCCACCACCTAGTTTTCGGTCCCTTTCCAGTCTTTTACCTCGAACTCAAATTCTTAGTAGTAGAACCCATCGAATTAATCGTGGCATGTCATCCTTATTTTCCATTAGATATCTCAAAGTTGCATGGTCTGTATGGACTATCACCTCAGCTCCAACCAAGTATGCCCGAAATGTCTCGAATGCAAAAACTACAACCAATAACTCCTATTCTATCATGGTGTAATTTTTCTGAGCTGCATTAAGAGCCTTTCTAGCGTAATAAATAGGATGAAAAATCTTTTCACGCCTCTAACCCAACACTGCTCCTAGGGCCACTGCTCTAGCATCACATATAAACTCGAACAGTAAAGGCCAGTTAGGTGCCACTATAATTGGGGCAGTGGTCAATCTCTCTTTTAGTCATTCAAACGCCTTTAGACATGCCTCATTAAAATAAACTTCACATCTTTCTCAAGAAGTTTACACAAAGGATGTACAATCTTTGAGAAGTCCTTGATAAATCTCCTGTAAAATCCTGCATGACCCAAAAAGCTTCGAATACCTTTCACAGAAATTGGAGGTGGTAGACTAGCAATTACTTCGATCTTGTCCCTGTCCACCTCAATACCCTTACCAGAAATCTTGTGCCCTAGCACTATACCTTCATTGACATGAAATGACACTTTTCCCAGTTAAGTACCAAGTTGGTCTCTTCACATCTCTGCAACACCTTGCTCAAATGAGCCAAACAATCCTCGAATAAATCACCCACCACCAAAAAGTCATCCATAAAGACTTCAATGGTGTCCTCCACCATGTCAAAAAATATGGACATCATGCAACGTTGAAATGTGGAGGGTGCATTACATAACCCGAACGACATCCTCTTGAACTCAAATGTACTATATGGATAGGTGAAAGTGGTTTTTTCTTGGTCTTCGGGGGCTATAGATATCTAATTGTACCCCGAATAACCATCAAGAAAATAGTACCATCCTCTGCCTGCAAGTTGGTCTAGCATCTGGTCCATGAATGGCATAGGAAAGTGATCTTTCTGAGTTCAATGGTTCAACTTCTTATAATCCATGCATACTCTCCAATCGGTGACTGGTATGAGTGGAATGAGCTCATTGTTAGCATTTGGGACCACCGTGACTCCTCCCTTCTTTAGTACACATTGAACTGGGCTTACCCATTTGCTGTCAGCAATAGGGTAAACCACACCCGCATCCAACCACTTGATGATTTCCTTCTTGACCACCTCTTGCATAGGTGGATTCAACCTACGCTGATGCTCAATGCTCGGCATACAATCTGGCTCTAACTAGATCTTATGAGTGCAAATACCAGCTGGGATTCCAATAATGTTTGCAATGGTCCACCCGATGGCTGTTTTATACCTCTTCAAAATGGAGACCAAATCCTCCACTTGCCATTCCTCCAAGTCAGCTGCAACAATGACCGGTAGAGTGTTACCAGTTCTTAGACATATATAACGCAAGTGAGATGGGAGTGCTTTGAGCTCTAATATCGGAGGCTCCTCAATAGATGGATTGGCTGGTGGAGTCACCCAATTTTTTAGGTCAAGATCAATCTTCTTTGGAGCATAAGTGTATGACCCCATACCAAAAAGTGCATTAACTATCTCCTCACCCCCATGGATCTCTTCAGCACCAACATTCATCAAAACTGCTGCTAAGTCATCAAGAATCAATAACTACTCCATGGGAATAATTGGAAACTAAGGTTCCATAAGATCAATTACTGAGACCACCCTCATATCATTTGGCTTCTTCATGAATCGACATACATTGAATGTCACCTCCTCATTGTTCAACTGGAATTTCTACTGTTCGATTTTGATATCTACAAGAGCACGTACGGTGGTGAGGAATGGTTGCCCCAAGATAATGGGGACCTCAGAATCAACTTCACAGTCCAGGATGACAAAGTCGGCCAGAAATATAAAGGACTCCACCTTCACTAGTACATCATAGAGAATTCCCACCGAAATCTTCACCGTACGATCTACCATCAAAAGTCACATTATAGTCGGTTTGGCGGCTCCCAAGCCCAACTGTCTGAACACTGCTAGCGGCATCAAATTAATACTAGCACCCAGATCATATAGCGCCTTCACAAAATTAAAGGCTCCAATAGTGCACGGTATGGTGAATGCTCCAGGGTCTTCCTTTTTCTGAACAAGAGAACGGGATGCTATTGCACTACAGTGGTGCAAATTGTCTACAGGTTCAAAGCCTATGCTCCTCTTTCTAGTGAAAAGGTCCTTCATGAATTTAGCATAGTCAGGCATCTTCTCAAGTGCCTCAACTAATGGGATGTTCACAGATAATTGTTTCAACATGGAAATGAATTTGTAATGGTTCCAATCTTCCACCTTTTTCTTCAACCATTGTGGAAAAGGGGAGGAGGTCTAGGGATCGGTGTGAACTTTTGCAGTGCCTCCTTCTCCTTCTTATTGCCAGATCCATGCTCCTTTGCATTACTAGGAGCAGTTTTCACCACTGAATCATTAGCCAAAGTTTGATCCTCGGAATCTGCCATCCTATCATCATCAATCAATACGGGCTCTACCGTCTCATCAATCACAACTGGCCTCAGAGGATCACATGCCCCCTTCCCACTCCTAGTAGTGACCTCCATGCAATGACAGTCATTTTTTGGATTTTGAACTATATTAATGGGAAGTGTGCCTTTCGGCCTTTGGTTCATCGCAATAGACATCTTACTTAGCTGCTGCTCAATCTGCTTAATGGCCACGGTATGTGATTCCATCTTTTGATTCATACCAGAAATATCAGTGTGGTGCTCCTTGAAATGGCCATCTGTTGCCTCCATCTGCTTAAGTATCTTGGACAACATGTCTTCCACCCTTGAACCACTAGACTCTGGCTCATGGTTCCATGGAGGAACATATAGACTGCTTCTAAAATTTTTGGACTCCTCATGCTTCTTCCAATCTCCATTATCTCTGTATTGACCTTGGTTGTAATTATTATCCCCGTAGTAGTTTCGACGTTTGTTCTCCTGACCTTGACACTAAGAGTCTTGGTTAGACCCTTGTGTGTTAGTCTGGAAACATGCCCCTTGATCATTCAGATAATTAACTTCCTCCTCAGATTCTGATTCGCCTCCAATATTTCTTGGGGCCTTGCCCTGAGAACCCACAACATTTACCTTTTCAGCCTTGGCTCCCATCAAGTTCTTAGCAAGCATCCCATTGTGGTCTTTATTTTAGCAATATTCCAATCTTGCTCTTCTTTCTTCCTTCTCTGCTTTGCAGACATACTTACCGCATAAGTACCAGCCGGAGTCTCTGACTCTCTTGTGTTCCATGCGCAGTTGATTTTAGTGATTCTATCAAGTAGCTCAGAAGTTTCAGCATAAGTGTGATTCATAAATATTTCGACAGACACGATATTAGCCACCGCTTTGGTGTTAGCATTTAGAGACTTATAAAACATTTCCAGCAATGTATCATTTGGGATCCTGTGGTTGGGCACCCTTTTGAGCTTCATGTTGAACCTCAGCCATGTCTCGTGAAGTGCTTTAGAACTTAACAGCTTGATGTTATATATCTCATCTTTAAGTTGCAAAGCTCTAGATGGTGGAAAAAATCTTTCAAGAAAAGCTATTTTCAACTCCCTCCATATTGTGATAGAATCGTTGGGTAGTTCTGCCAACCAGAGCATTGCCTCACTCCCTAATCGCATCCTGACTCACTCCTAGTTGCTTATATGCTTTGAAAATACCCACAAAATTAGTCAAGTGAGTATATGCATCATCAGTTGCATGACCCGAAAATATCCCCTTCATGTTGACCAGTTGGATCATAGCACTGGTAATATCAAACTTTGCCCCAGCAGGCAAAGGGGGAGGGACAATAGCTCCAGTGGTACCAGATTACAAGGATTTAGGTCGTATTACAATACAACATGAATAACTTGCCGAAGGAATTCACCTTAACATACCTCAAATGCCGACTTTCATTTAACTGGTGAGTTTCAACCTATAACCGGCAGTTCCACTTAACTGCAACCCTTATGGTTAGAGAATAAGGCTAATTTCAATACTAAATTCAGCAAATAATGATATCTTTCGATGTTAATATTAACTATAATTCAACTATGAATAACTCGACCGAAAACCCACAATTTCTCGAGAGCTCAGAAGGGAGAAATGCTTACCTAATGCCTATGCCCATTTAGGATTCAACTTGGAGTAATTCTGAAAACCTTTACTCGGTGGGGTTCTGGTATAGCGAGTGAATTTCAAAGAAGTAACTCCGTAGAGATGTTTTTCGTAGGACTAGAACTTGTTTCCCGAAATTAATTTGCGTTTGGACAGTGTTTGATAGTGTAATTTGACAAAAATAGGATAAAAATTGCGTCTCTTCTCTTCTATGGACGAGGGAGTATTGAAATGATTTAAATTGATCAAAGGAGGCTCATATATATAAGCATAGATGGTGTCCTAGGGGTGCCTTGCATCGTCCAATGTGCCACAGGCATGCCACGCCACGCCTCCCAGGGCGCTGGTAGGCCTAGCGCACAAGTAGCTGGCGCGTCGCGCTAGCCCCTCACGGCCTGGCCTCACCCGACCATGCTTTCGAGGCTCTTCCCTCACGCGTCAAACTCTCATTACTTTTCACAAATCCACGCACATGCACACTAACCGCTAACATCTTACTGGGTGTAACATCTAGAAATCGTGATCCCCAATTTATGAAATTTGGTCTAAAAATATGAGATATAAATATACAAGAGTAAATGTACAAGATATATATTTCTCAATACTCTTTCTTAGGTTGAAAGTAATGAAATAATTATCACCAGTAATGTCCGATTCTACTGAATTAGGTTCAGTCTATCATCTTGTTAAGAAGTTAACAAATAGATGAACATACAATTTTAACATGGAAAACCTCCTTGCTTAAGGGAGTTATTAACCACGACCTATGAAATAGGATTTTTTCTCAACTTTACTTACTTCAAAGAACAATTTTAGGTTACAACTTGATAGTCAAAGGGACTAACTCTAGTACCTCACAATCACTAGTCAACTCTAACCAATGAACTCATTACAGACTCTAAGCGCAAGTCTGATTCTCTCTCAAGAACCCAACAATAGTCCTATTCTAAGAACTTTGATTAACAGAATCATTTACACTAGATCACCTAGAATTAACTCAACTATTACAATCTTCACCAGGATCTTTCTTTGAACTCTCAATGAACAATTGCTTTCAAGAATAAGCAGTTTTATTGTTTCCAATCATCACCTTATCCTTTTTCCTCATGGAGGCTTGGTCTTGTAATCCTTCTCTATTTCTACTTGCATTTGCTGTCTCTTGTAGGATTTTGTAGTCCTACGAGGAAAGTGTTTTCTCTTTCCTTTTGTACAGCTGTGATGTATTTGTCTCCCAGTTGGAGTTGAACACTTTTGACCTCTTTCCTTTTTTGAATCTCTAGACACCTTTACCCTAACTATTTCGTTCTTGGCTTGCTCCATGAACCTGATTTACTTGTTCAACAAGGAAATATATCTAAAACTATGCAGTGAACCTGGTTCATTTTTTAGTGAACCTGGTTCACCTTGTTAGTTATCAAAACATGAAGTAGTAGTATAGTCAATATTCTAAATTCTCCTTTTTAATGATGACAAACATAATATAGTTTTTTTTTACCATCCTCATCTATTTACCCCCTACACATTATTTTTCCTTTTGACATTATTGAAAAGATTAGACAAAGAACCTACCAAGTCCCAAAGCGAAGTGCAATAATCTACTAACCATGGCCATTGGGGCTACACTAATCAGTCCTCATTATCAAACATATTATCCATATAATTTTTTCACAGTTTGAGCACATTAGGGATATTAGATAAGCCAGTCGAACACCAATTAAAGCCCTGAGGCCCAAAACAAAACATATCATTCAAAGTGCAAACAAAATACAACCATATTGATAACAATAGGAGAGACAAAAGAAACTGAGAAAATAGAGTAAGACATGATGAATGAACTGAAGTGGGCTAAGGAAGAGTAGAGGACGAGGAAGTATTCTTCTCAAAAAAGGAGAGGATCTTGTCATTTCTTGGTGTCGCCAAAATTAAACCTTGTGAATGAGATATAAAGTGGTTGATGTCAAATATAGAACCCAACAAGGGTTGGGGTTGAATCCCACGAGGAAAATGACGAGAACTTGAGTTAATTCATTTAGCTAATACTATTGGCTTACTTATTTCCTAGGGTGGAAAGATTTGAAACAAAAGATAATAAACAGGAGTAGAGACTAGTAAATGGTTAAATCTATTTCAGTTGTATTCAATCAATAAAGGGACTCGGATTTTGTTCCCCATAACTTCATAACCACAAGGATTTTCCACTAGTGATCTATTTTGGTGTTTAGCATGAAATATTGGTAAGTTAAATTCACCTAAATGGTTGGTCCCTTATCTAGATGATTATCACCACGCAACTTGTTCCGTATACGGGTGTATGCTTAATTAACCCTTACCCTTAATATCGAATTAGCTATTGCCGAACAAGGTCAAGCTATTAGATGAGGGTTGATAGCCTCAAATCTCCATTGTTAATACCTTTTCCCATTCATCACTCCATTGATCTAGTAAGTAAGAATAAGGGAAATTCCAATGTTTGTAACCATTAAGAATCAATTAAAATGAAGGGAAAAACAATACATCCATAAACTTCACTCAAGAATCACTAAGTATTTTTACCTATGTATGTTAATTCATCATGGTTCCCACAACCCTAGTTATTGGTTTAGCTACTCATATTTGAATGATCATAATCACAAAAAATAGAAGAAATCATAGTAATAACTTACAAAGATTCGTAGAAGAAAACCATGTGAATTGAATAAAACACCAAAATCGCTGAACAAAACTTCAATGTTGTTTGATTCTCAAAATCAAGAAAAAAATTTAAAACTTTGTTTCTTGAACAAAGATTGATCGTTAACAACACTAAAATTTACGTAAAAAGTGGTAAAATAATCTGTACTCGAAAAATAAACCTAAATAATGTATTTATAGTTCCAAACAAAACTTTTCCGAACTAAAAATGGACTCCAGGTCGGTAGTGGTAACGGGCCAAGTAACGACTTGTTGGGTCTCCCAACAGTCTTGGCCAGTGAAATTAAGTTGTCCTCGACAACTTGTCTAGTCCTGGTAATAGGTCACCTAAAGACTTGTTAGGCCTGGGCACGAATCGTTAGGTCCCTCATGGCTATGGATCACCAAATCCTCTAGTGCACTTGATGGATGCTCACAGTATCTCATGACGACACATCAAGTTTCCCCACAACTCGTTACGTCCTTCATTGTCTTCCTTGAGCATTCTTTAGAAATTTTCTTCCCAATCTCCACGATTGTCATAACGACTTCTTACCAGATGTAATGAGTCATGCCTTCAACTCGTTAGGTGCACTAGTTCTTCTTCATAAAATACTTGACCTTCTCCACGACTCCAGGAACGAGTCATTCATTGGGACGATGAATCGTGACCTGGGTAGCAGCCTGCATTTCGGTCCATTTTTGTGTTACTTTGCCTATTTCACTTTCCGGACCAGTTTTCCTACAATACTTAACACAAACACATCATATCTACATAAACATACCTGGAATGTGCATATTTTCTTGGTTTTAAGTGTTGAAATTGCTGTAAAATCACGACACATCAACACCCTCAACTTGGAAATTTTGCATGTCCTCAAGAAAAACAAATAAAATAAAACTAATACGATGTTTCAATCAAAAGAAATTTAGGAAGCTTACAGCAGTCACAACTCCTCATCAAATCAAATTTTCTAACCCCTCCTTTATCGTACAAAATCAAATCATAATGCATATGTAAAATTTTCAACCATGACACAGAGGAATCAAAACATGGAAATATATTGTCACTGTAACCATGCACATAATTCTATAACACTAACCCAGATAGTTTGCAGACGATTTTGTTGACCAAATGCTCTTACCACAAAGAAGTCCCACACTCACACATGTGTTATGATCATATCAATATATTTCTCTTGGGACTAGGTAAAAGAACACTCGCTCTCACAAAAAAATTCTAACTGTGCGTATGCAATACCATAAGTTTGCCTTTACTTTCAATACCTCGATTTTTAGACGGGTTAACCAGGATTACTATAGGACTTTTTAAGCTTGTAATGTAGGCTCAGGTTTGGGTATGGTACGTATGGGACTAATAGCTTAACCCTCCTTGGCACTATACACACTTTGGCTCCACTCTTAACCTTCTTTTCACATTTTATCCCTTTTTCCTTTGCTTTCTTATTCTTTTACTTTCATTTGCAACTACGAGTGCGGTGTTCCTTCTTTCAAGTATTTAGTACCTTTTTTTTCTTTTTTATCTTTTTCTCTTTAACAAAAACTTTTTCTTTTCTTTTAGTATACATATCGCACCCGTTCTTTAATTTTCATTACTTAATTCCATTCCACCCTACTCTTCTTAATCACCCCTATGATTGGCACCCTCAACTTAAGCGATTTTTCTGAGTTGAGGTTCACAGTGTCCAAGGAGGGACCAGGGCCAAAACAGGTTCATTTTAATCAAAGCAGGAAGGTGAATTGGTGTTAACAAAAAGAAAGGTCAATTTAAACTCAAAATTTGGATCAAGAGATATTTATTTCCATTTGATAGGTCTTTAAGGATAAAGTGGACTCATTCATCAAAAATGGCCTATGATCCTTTCCTAGTTTTCCATCCTCTACCTCAGTACGACTGACTAGGTAAGTTATAAATTGACACACACAACAAAATTTAGTTATTAAACCTTACTCACATAATGCACATGACAACATCATCACTTCTACTAATTGCTAGTTTAGGTACAGTCATACGATGGTAAACATGTTCACAGTTTTAATGCCATGCCAAGATTCACAAAGGTTATGCTTGTTGATTTTAACACACACATAAAAAATTTAGGAGCGGTATCACATTATCAGTTCAAACAATTTCAAAAATCCATGTTATTGACTGCATTAAGTTCATCTAATTTTCTTTCGACTGGCACATACAAACACAAAAGCATAAAAATCTGAATGTGCTGGTTCTACTAGATAAGGAACACCAGAGGGAAAAGATATCTGGGAAGAAAATCCTCTGGTTATGTTCAGAAAAAATACATTGGTATCCCTCCCCACCCCCTTCAAGCATGCATCATCCTCAACGTATTTATAAAATAAAATATGGAAATAGGGAACATACCTGTGCAACCTAGGCATTTGGAGCCTAGTCAGTGGAGGGTGCAGATATGCCTCCAGTGTCATCTCTTGTACCACCGGCCTGAACTGGTGCATTCTTAGAACCTACTGAGCTCGTACCTTATCCACGAGCTCTTGCTACCTTAACTGCGGCCCTCTGTCGAGCCTCATCTCTGCATAACTGCAGCGCTGCCTCCATCTCTATCCGCTCTTGCTTCTACTCATGGAGCAGAGAATCATCATCATAAGAACTTGCCTCCTCACGAGTCCTCTTTCCCTTATCCTGCGCCATCGGCTCCTCAGTGATAAAGTCAACTATTGGCGGTAGCTCTTCCTCACTCTCATCATCAATCACTGGAAGCATGAGTGGAGGGATTGCAGCTACCTATCATGCGGACAACTCCTGTACCTAAACTCAGAGTGCTGCTACCTCCGCATATCATCTAGCCAGCTCGAGCACCTATAACTATGCAAGGTGCTCATCCATACGCCTCTCAAAAGCATCCAATCGGTCATGCACTGAACTATTGAGCGCCTCTAACTCCTTTGTAACCCACGACTTTACTTTCTCCATTAATACCTTAACTTGAAGAGTCGTGTGTGCTTGCTGTTTTTCCGCTTTTACTAGCTGCCTAGCCATGTAAGTTATAAATTCTTGAGAAATTGTGACTAGGCCGACTGGAGAAGCACGTGAGGGTGCAACAGGTGGTTGAGGTGCTGTTGCTATGGATGGGGACTTTGGAACCTCAGCAAGTGTGGGAATGTCGGCTGCATCTGTAGCCTTAGGCTAGTTACTAATCTTTCTAGCCTTTGTGGGCTCTGCCGCAAACTCGATAAATAATGTAGAATCAATCTGCATACCAATGCTCAATGCCTTTGCCAATAAAGCCTCTCCAGCGGATGCGGAAGACTGCCTCCTCGCTCTCGATACTAGGTTTGTCTCGTCTCTTATCAACCCGATATCGGTGATCTTATGGACCACCACTTGCTGATCAACCGATGACAATTCTGGAACCTTTGTGTTACACCCCGTAAATTTTAAATGAATAAATAGCCTAATGGCATGTTGGTTAAGGGATTTAGAAGGCAAGCAAAAAAAAAAAAGGGAAAAGTCTGTTTTTCTCCATTTACATCAATAAAAACCAAAAAACAGAGGGTATAGCCAAGTTAAGGCAAAACCCATGACTTTTTTATATATTTCCTTCCAATTACGCTACGAAACGCGGTCTAAACTCCATTTCGGCTTAGATACTGAGGTATAAAGCTACAGAGAGCAATCCTACGGAGTTGGTTTCGTGAAATTTGGCTGGCGAAACATCGTGCTACCGAGGTAAAGTAAATAGAATTGCTTTAAATTAGTACCAATGTGTTCCTAGCCTTGCAGTGAGCATTTATCCCTTTTGGACTATCGAGAAATAATGAGTTTTCGACCATTTTTCGATAAGTCGAAGTTTGGGATAAATATATATCAAAAGTGATAATTTCTCACGGATATTAATGTATTTAGTTCTAATTGACATATATGTAAATGCAGTTGGGAGAAATAGCTGGAGTACTGACCGAGCTTCGTCCGTAGTTGGATAAACCGAGGTTAAGGTATGTGAAGTCGGTTTCTTCGGCAAGTTAGTAGTCTTAGCCTTGTATAGCACAGTAAACTCCATAGTATAATTCTCGGAGTTGAATGTTGAGTATTGTGCAAGTTCAGTAAATTTGGTTTGCGTTGTTATATCGTATTGAGTCCGAAAGTTAGCATGCGATAAAATGGCAAGTTAGCAATCCAGACTTAGTATAGCCCAGTATGTGATTAGCAAGCATGTTTCTAGAATAATATGACAGATATTTAGAATAAGAGTTAGTAAAGTAAAATCAGTCAGTCAAATAGTATCTTGGCTACAAATTAGCCATGCAGTTAGATAAAGATCACAGATTCAATATAAAGCAGTATGAGAATCAGTATAATACAGAAAGAGATCAGAACAAAAAATCAGAATTCAGATAGTATTTTTTTCAGTTTAAACATGCTTGCTATATATATTATATGTGCTTATTGTTTGTTGAGACTTGGTTGTGTCGTGAGGGCACCCTTTTGAGCGTTCTCGCCGCCCCTGGGTTGGTAACTGTGTCGCCCACTGAGCGAGTGGGTTTACGTCACTCCAAGGAGTGGCATGCCTTCCCCAGTTTGGATGAAGATGGGATGACGTTTTCCCTATATCAGGCTGATCAGCATTACAATACAGATAGCCCTGTTGTGCGCAAGAGCCCAGGGAACAAATTCAGATACAGTTACAGTTATAGATACAGTATAGGAGTCCTCTGGACTCAGACACAGTTATTTATATCAGAGGCCATAGCCCGAGCTGGAGACCCAGGGGACCGGAAGAGGTGCTCGTAGTTAGCAGATGAGTGGAGTGACTCATTTTTGGCTGATTTTGACCCGGGTAGGGGTATATAGATTGTTTGCTTGCTTGGCGCCATCCGGCTTATGGGGGTTGGTATTGGATCTTGTTTGCTATATATATATATATATATATATATGTATTTATGTGCTATATATTAGTTAATAGACAGCAGGCCATCGCGTCAACAGGTACGCTCCTTCCCTATCACAACACAGAAAGTCTGATTCAGTTCATATCAGTTCTTACAGATTCAGTTATCTCCTGCTATTCAGAATTGCTAGTTATGTTATTTGTATTCAGTTGCTTTGCATACTCGGTACTAGTGGTACTGACGCCTATGGGGGCGCTGCATTGCTTGCCTGCAGGTACACAAAGACGAGGAGTCGATCCCTCGTGATCCAGTCAGCAGAGTTATCAGCCCCTATCCTCCGGAGCTAGACAGTCGGAGGTTGTTCCTATTTCCTTTTTTATTACAGTTTGGGTAGGTCGGGGCCCTGTCCCAACCATTTCATTATTACTTCCTAGAGGCTTGCAGTCTGATGTTTCCTTGTGGGGTGGAGCCGGTCGTGTGGGGCTGTGCATGTATATATGTGTTTAGTTGTTGATGTTGGCCACGTGGGGCCTTCTTCTGGTTATAGTTTGTGACCTTGTCGGTCACAAATGTGAATAGCAGTTGCTTCAAATTATAGTGTCATCGTTCTGGTTAGCTGTTGTGCATTGTAGGTGGCTGTAGGCCTAATCGGCCGGAGGCTGTATTTACAACCGCTATATAGCCGGTTCGTTTCTTGAAATAGAGCCAGAGTCTAGCAGGCACCAGGTGCCCGTCATACCCCCCAAGGTGGGGTGTGACACTTTGACTCCTAAAAGAGTTGATCAATAAGGAGTGGAAAGGGAATGGTAGTGCTGTCTACTATTGCTCGCTCTCAAATCTCTTCAGCAATATATCACTGGAAGTTTATGGTGTACCCCTCCATGATGCTCGCTACAAGTGTAGCTCTTTCAGGTGAAAGCACATTATCATTGCTGGTCGGACCAGCCTGTGTCGAACCAATGACCACCAAAATTTAGCTTGGAAGTTCGGTGTGGCCTTTTTTATCTGTGACTCGGTGCCATGCAACCACCCAACTAACAAACCCCATGTGGAAATGATGCATGACAACCAAGTGTACTGCCTGATATGTTCTTCACTGTTCAATTTGTTGATTTTGACTTTCTTGAGCTTGGATAGTCTACGATCAAACTTGTCTGTGTTCATCGAGGCATGATAGTCTGGACCATAGAGCATCCTAGAGGTGGTCCTCTCAGGGTTGTCTACACGTGTCTCCCGAACCAACACCTGCGTTAATGCGGGCCTCTTCTTCCAGTCTTGGCCTCCTAAAGTCAGACGCTGTACCATGGATGCGTAGGTGACATAAAACTCTCTAACTAGGCAAGGGTTGTAGCTCCCCGATGGTTCAGTTAACCACCCGAACCTGTATCTCTCAAACAATGCCTTCAGCTGGGGGAGGTCCTTGAGACCTGTGGTGACCAGTCTAGGCTCCTTATAAATACTCCTCTTTGGATGGTCCTTGTCATTTAGAGCAATGCCCCTGTTGTAAATTGCCCACATACCACGGACACACCATCGCCTCACCCTCTGTGGTTGATCATCGGATGTATGTGAAGTCTCTATCAACTCAGCATTTGTGCTGCCCTGTTGGGCACATGATTCATCAGCACCCTCTGCATTTTCCGCAGCTGTGGTGCCCTCGGGAGAAATTGGGACTATGGCCCCAGCATTCTCTTCTGCTCGGCTAGGTGGGTCTTGTTCGGTGTGTTTCACAACTACACGCAAGTGCACGTGGTTAAACAAGTAGTAAAATGGCTAACGTAAGCCAAGTATCGATCCCACAGGGACTGAACCAAGGTAATAATCGAATTAAGTGTTAATGAAATCTAACTCTAAAAATGCAGACAACAATTTAAAGAAGATTTTGAAGAGTTTGTTTCCTAATTTATACTAATCTAAAACAAAATTATAAAGTGAGTCTAAACTATAGTAATGAGCAAGTTGAGGCTAAAACGAACATGCAGGGAAGTAATTTATCGATACAATTTGGTTAATCTTTCCTTCGGTTGCTAGTCAAGAATTATTGCCTATGGAGAGAAACTTTCGTATTCTACCCAACTTAAGAATCATGAACCTTCAACCTACATTTCTGTGATAAAAGAATTTCATGTTCTAGCCATACGAAACCGATTCCTTAATTGACTAACACAACTTCAATATATTTCTATTCTGAAGGTAAATCAATTCTCAATTTTCCCAAACTAAGAAGAGATCGTATCCTACCAATTCACAACTTTCCAATTTCTTTCTTTTTCAAGATAAAACTGGACTTTTTAAATATATATTAACATTGGCTAGACATTAATGCAGTAAGAACAAGAATTGATAGAACAACCATGGAAGAAAAGATGAAAAACCAAAATGATCAACAATTACATTCCACTACAAATGTTCTTAACCTCAGCAAGAAGTGAATTTAGCCACTCATTTGTGGATTAAACATCATTAAATGAGTATAAATCATACAAACAATTGAAATAAAGGAGAAAGAGTTAGAGAAGAACCCTAAGATTTTCGTCTCCTCAACTGCTTCTAACCCATGTTCTTGCTCAACTTAGTCAGAATAATTAAAAATAAACTTAAGTGTGCTATTTATACTAGTGCAAATTTTTCCCGGAATAACAAGCAACATGTCATGGAGTGCATCGCGGAGCATTGCCTCCGTGACACGATCCAAACGCAGACCCTCACTGGAATTTTATGTTCCATGTAAATATGGGCAACGTGCCATGGCATGTAACGTGGGGCTTGGCCAATGTGCCACGGCCCCGACGCGGACCTTCACTGGAATTTTTCAAAGTAACCCACCTGAGACAGACTGCCTCCGCGATGGCAGCGTGATACGGCTCCATCGCGGAGCCCCTTTGTTTGCTGCTTGTCCTTGACCTTTTCCACTGCTCTCTTCCGAGTCCATTCCAAATTTTCACCAACATGCAACTTAGCTTCCTAAAATTACATTTTTCCTTCAAAACAACACTAATCATGTTGGTTAGTATAAATTCACATTTTAACTACAAATTACATGAGAATGTACAAATAACGATAGATAAACAAGACGAAATAGAGCATTTGAGCATCACTTGGGCATATAATTCTACCCAAGATCACTTACCCCACACTTAAAACCTTGTTCGTCCTCGAACATTAATCTCATATCTCATGCAATTGACACCCACGTATAGCTACTTTGGCTCGACAATTCAAGCTACGGTTATACCGATTATTTAATATAACAAATCATCAAGAAAACATGCATAGTCTCATGAACACAGTGACATTCACCACATTAAGACCTCCTAGACTCAAGAATCGACTCTCGATCTCGGCAAACTCATGCAAATCAGCTGATCAAGACATCCGACATGAAATTCACTCTCTCGTCAAGCATGTGCCCTCACAACACAGGAGAATTACCCCTTTTTCAATCATACGATTTCCAAAGCATTACATGTAGGGGTATATGAACACGATTTCGCTCTCTCTGCCAAAGAATTCACATGCATCATGTCATGAACCATAGGCTTGCCTCTAGTGTATTACTCCACTAATATAAGGACGCGTGATGTAAGATCACGTCGGACTTAACGGGTTGTAATGTAAGATAAGAAACTAGTAAATATTGGGCTAACCAATAATAGCAACTAGCCTGCTTAAGCGCTTTTCAATACATCCCATCATCATTATGGGCATTGTTTCTTCCTTCATCCTCCCATTCTTAAAGTCTTTCTTTATTTTTGTTAACATTTCTTTAAGCACACTCGACTTAATAACAAAGATTACGTATACATCTTCATTTTATTTATATTCGGCAAGTGCACCTTTGACCTTATCTTTACTTTCACCATTTCCGCTTTTCCTTTCTTTTTCACACTTTTCACTCCTTGACACTGTGGGAAAATTATTTTTTTTCTTGAGCGCTTAAGAGTTTTGTATCAAATTCACGGCTAATGAAAAGAAGGGATTAAGCTCAGTTTCTACCTCTTCAGTGAAAGAAAAAAAATAGGCTAAAGGCTCAATGGGGCTAACTAGGATGTATATTCAAGGTAGGTATGATAAGAAAAAAGACTTTTGGTTTAATCAAAGAAATGCCTACATCCTTTCCTACACTACACATCCTTCATTTCATTTCGTACACACACCAGGCAAGTTCTAGACACTTCACAATAGCATAGAATAATCGAAATCTCACCTCACACTCATTGCACATGCTCAACTCAAGACTTATTCACAGACTCTTCAATCGACTAATTACAAGAATTCAATATTAAGCCTCAATCACACCGAATCGAACTCTATGGCCTAGGTATCTCAACATGTTTCACATTTGCATGATTTCATATGAATCACCTTTCCATCTTTAATATCATGTACAACACGCAACAAGAATTCCAAACAATGAAATAGCGACACGTTTGGGAACAACCAAAAGAAAGAAAATAAAAGAAAGAAAAAAACTACTCCTATCGACTACATTTCCCTTAAGACGGTCGTCATCCACCCATCATAGGGAATGGTCACTATTTACGACTTTGATTCAATGGGACTATTCTCGGTAAAAGCACCAAAAACAAAGGCCGAGAAACCCAATCATAAAAAAATTCAACAAAAATTTTAATTTTTTTTATAAAAATATCGATAATTTCGATAGAAAACAAAAATATTTACACAACCAGCGAACAACAACTCTACACAACACACAACAACTTAACATTCATTACACACCTAATTACAATACAAAACATACGCACAAAATCACAGGGTCACAATTTTTTCACAGGCACAACAACAAGACATGAACATAAACAACAAAAAAACAACTGGCACCTAACTACTCCCACCCCACACTTAAACCGAACACTGTCCCAGTGTTCATCAAATTCAACATAGCACAGAAGTAGGTGGTGAAACTCCCTGATCAATCGAAGTATTCAACTTCTTCGTCAGGTGCCGTTGCGTCGTCCCCCATATCTGAATCGCCCCCGCTATCCTCATCTGACTCAACATCTGAGTCATCGCGGCGTGTCTCCTCATCAGTGGGGACATCATCATCAACAGGCTCCATAAAAGCTGGCCCCTCTTGGCATAGAGCCCTGGCATTTTCGCAGAAGGGGTAATCCAAGTCGAGCTGACATAGCTTATCTTCTGTTATTGGCCTCCCGCCTATTCTCAACTGCAGCATCTGCATCCTATACATGCGGGCCATATACTGATCATCCCGAGCATGGCGCTCGGCTAGTGTGAGAACTGGCCAATGAGTGGTGTCGGGTGCCTTGGTTTTGGTGACGTCCAAGGCATGCCTATCCATCTGCGGGATGTAGTCTAAGGCCTCCTCCTCGATGTCAAGGCCCTTCAGAAATATGGTCAGCTAACCACTAAACCCGTACCTGTGCCCTTGATGCAAACGGGCTCTCTTCATGGCGGAGATGATCACCGCCCCAACATTAATCTCCAGCCCTTTCATCAGGGCATAAACCAAGCACACACGATCCCGGGTGACATCTGTCATGTGCACCCTCGGGATCAGGCAGGAACACACTATTTTAAGCCAAATCCTGGCTTCCTTGTTCATTTGAGATTAAGGCAGCGTCTAATGATAGCCCCTCTCCTTGTGCCTGCTCCACCGTGTTGTCGAACGGGCTCCACACAGAGTGCGTCTGATATCCGCATAGGGTGGAGTTATGTTCAGCTGCCGGAGTACATGGGCGTCTGTGTCCTGTGCCCCTAATATGGCATTTAGGTGATGAGGCTCAAAGGTGACAACCTGCCCCCTTATCTTAACGGTGTGACTGCGGAGTGTCGGGTTCCAGTTTGAGTAGAACTCCCGAATCAAGTGGAGATTGCACTCCTTGGGCTCTTCGAAGATGAAGTTCAGCCTGACAGCGTCAATCCTATGTACGATTCTGGGGAATTCCTGTGCAAGTGGCTCCCTTGCAATATGCTCCTTAGGGAAGTATTTGGTCTCCTTGTGTTTGGCATACCATTTTTTCCCTTCGTCCATCACCCATCGGGTTCCGTATTGACGGCGTTGGCCACAAGGAACCACTGGTGCTGCTGGGACTGCCGTTCTCAGTCTAATCCTTTTTCTCCCGGTGCCTGATGTAGATGCACCCTTTCCTTTGTCTTGCCTACTTGACATCGTTCCTGTCAAATCACACAGACAGTCCCTATGTTAGTCAAGTCAAAAATTTGCTTCAATTAAGGTTGGGTTGAGTTAGGCCACCCCACAGTTAATCTTTAGCCACAATGAAAACAATTCGGCAAGACAATCATTCTTTTCCAATGTTTATCAATCAACATGCCTCGTGCATTCAGATAAGTCGATGGAATAATGACTAAGTACTACCCAGACTTCGTACAACTAATCACAATTTCACCATCAATTCCATTACATCACATAGCACTTAGCCAAAAATTTTCTCAACAATAACAACCTATGCAATTCACCAATTTCATTTTCCCGAAAATTCCCTTGTTTATTTAGCATATTCATCCATATTCACAACATCATTTACATCACTCAACATGCACAACCCAATCATTTTTAAATTTTCAACCAAATTTACTTTCTTCCTATTCAAATTCCAACCCTAGCTACCAATTTCGCACAAATTCAATAAAACATGTATTTATCGAGTTCATATAATCATAACGATACTATGAACATCCATCAACAATAACTTAAATGAATTCATGCTCAATTTACACTTAGGGCAAGCTTTAGCTACCTCACATGCTCCAAAATTGAAAATTTTGGCAAATATTGAGGTTAAGTTCAAGAACATACCTTTAATTCGATGAACTTGAAGAAAAGTTGAAGAAAATTTTATCCTAGGTCCGCGTCACGTTGGGGGAGGGGGAATTTTGGGGAGTTTGTCGCGGAGGGGAGTGAGAAATGGGAAAAATGGGGTGTTTTCGAGGTTAAAAAGAAGTTTTTTCACGTGAGTCACCCGACGACTCGATGTGACCCGTCATGAATAACACTTCAACGTGTCACGGAGGTTAACGCGGAGCACCCCCTCCGTGACACAGAGCCATCGCGCAGGGGTTCTGGAATTTGTAAAAATCCCAAAACACCTTCAACGTGTCATGGAGGGTAACGCGGAGGCCCTCCTCCGTGACACGGATCCATCGCGCAGGCTCACTGTTTTGCCACTTTTAATATTTACTCGCCTCGATTTTTTTCCTTTGCGATCCTTTGCATTTTTGCCCTCCGTTACACCTGAAAATCATCTCACAACAAGAAATTGGTTAGAATTTATAGGTTTCAAACACGAATGAAAAAAATATTTTTTTGTTTTTGTCTTTATTTTTATTTTTATTTTTATTTTCTTATTTTTTTCAGTTTTTGTTTTTATTTTTATTTTTATTTTCTTTTCCTTTTTTTTCTTTTTTCTAAACTAATTCTACTCATCTATTACAACAATTTCACGGGTTGCCTCCCATGCAATGCCTGATTTACCGTAGCGGCTCGACGTCAGTTAAGCTCAATCATCCACTAGAGTGACAGACATTTTCTCTCGAATAATATCCTCACCCCACTACTGCTTACACTGCTGCCCATTAACCAATAACATGGCACTTCCATCTTCTTGCCACAACTCAACCGCCCCGTGCGGGGTGTCCTCAATTGGTGGTTTTCCCACTGGATCTTGAGAATCAACAATCTGAACAATATCTGCTTGATCAAGCACGTTGATTACTGAAAGCTCCTCATATACGGCCGGAAGCTTCGTGGCCTTGTACACATCAAATACCTCCACCTTGTCATGCGCTCGCATGGTTAGATGCCCTGCGGCTACATCAATCAAAGCTTTCCCAGTTGCCAAGAAAGGACATCCCAAAATAAATAGGACTTCCGCATCCGGCTCAAAATCCATCACAACAAAATCTACCGGGAAGATAAGGGAGCCCACTTTCACCAGCACATCCTCCACAATGCCATCTGGTCTGGCCAAAGAATGATCCGAACTGCAAGATCATTGTAGTTGGTCTAGGACTACCCAACCCCAACTTCTTGAACACCGATGTCGGCATCAAGTTAATGCTCGCTCCCAAATCACATAGTCCACGAGCTCGGATACTTTGCCCAATTGTGATTTGAATTGTAAAGCTCCCAGGGTCCTTGAGCTTTGTTGGCAACCTGTTCTGTATCCGGGAAGTGCACTCCTCCGTAAGCGCCACCGTAGCATACTCCGTCAATCTGCTTTTGTTTGCTACGATGTCCTTGATATATTTTGCATACTTTGGCACTCCTTGTAAAATATCAACAAGAGGTAAATTAATGTGTACCTGTTTAAGCACCTCCATGAACTTTTTGAAACACGCTTCCTCATGTTTCTTTAATCTTTAAGGGAACAGGGGTGGTGGTCTTTCTGATTCAGCTTCCTTCTTCTTCCCCCTCTCATCATCGTGTTCCCTTTCTTTCTCCACTGCTCGTAACTGCTGAGGTGGTCATTCTGGTTCCACCTCCTTGAGGTGTAAACCACTCCTTATGGTCACTGCATTTACTTGCTTGGGATTAGGCTCAGTGTCACTCGGTAGTCCTCCTCTTGGCCTGGTGTTTTGAGCTCCAGCTAGTTGCCCAAACCGGTACTCCAACGCCTTTGTACCTAACTGATTTTTGTTTACATCTGCTGCCAATTTTACATAGTCAGCCTGCAATTGAGCTTGGTTAGCTATCATTGTTTTAAACATTTTCTCAATCCTGGGTGGTGGTGGTGGAGTAGGTGCATTGTTGCTTCTGTATTGAGTCTGATAGTTCTGCTACCCTCTTTGATTTCTCTGTTCACCCTGATTCAAACTCTGCCCTTGATGGCTGTTACTACCCCAGGAGAAATTCGGATGATTCCTCCAATTAGAGTTGTAGTTGTTGCCATACTGTTGGTGATTATTTCTCTGTACATTACCAACAAAGTTCACTGAATATGGATTTGCACCACAACACTCAGCTGAGTGTTCATTACTACCGCATACTTCATACCAAATCTGCTGCACTACATTAACTGGGGCTTGAGATTGATTTAAGCTCATGTTGCTGAAGTGGGTGTTGAGTTGATTTTGCAACGCAGCTATCTGTGCAGCGATAGCTGTAAACCCATCCACTTCCAAGATTCCTACCGCTTTCCTTGTTCCTCCTCTAGAAGAGTCCGCATTCCACTCCGGATTTCCCTGTGAAATATGATTTAACAAAGTATACAACTCCTCATAAGTCTTTTCCAATGCTTGTCCCCCAGCTGCTGAGTCTAGCAAAATTTTTGTGTGGGGTTCCAAACCCTCTGTGAAAGTATGCACCAGCACATCATTGGACTGGTGATGGTGAGGGAAATCCCATAACATGGATTTGAATCTTTCCCAAGCTTGATACAGATTCTCCCCCTCTCTTTGTTTAAAACTTAGAATCTGACTTCTAAGTCTTGCTGTCTTCCCGGATGGAAAGAACCGTATCAAGAATTTCCTTGCAAGATCATCCCAAGTGGTGATGGAATTAGGTGGCTCAGCTTTAAACCACCTCTTTGCTTCTCCCAATAGTGAAAATGGGAATAATGTAAGCCTTACATAATCAGATAATACTCCATCGGTTATATAAGTGTCACTTATTTCCAAAACGTTTTGGAGATGTTTTTGTGGATCCTCGTGAGGGAGACCTGTGAATTGCCCGTTGGTGTGCAGCAATGGTTTGCAAATGCTTGATGTAACATTGTTAGCATGTGGGATTGCCCACTTTGCGAACCGGCCTAGCTGCCATTTCGTCGAGCACTAACACTGCCCTTACAAGTGGTGGATTCTGTTGTTGCTCCAGGATTGTTTGTCTGAGCAACTGCAGCTTCTTTTCTAGAGATTCTCTCCTTTGACGATGAAATTGTCTTTCCAGCTCTAAGTATGAATCCACCAGCTCCTTGTCTCTTGCCAGTGTTCAAAAGAATTCAATATCTGCAAAATACAGGCTAAGATCAAGTTAATAGCACAATATAGAAATCGTAAACTAACACTTCAGAAAACAATTTTAACAATTGCCAGTCCCCGGCAACGGCGCCAAAAACTTGTTCGATGTGTTTAACAACTACACGCAAGTGCACGTGATTAAAAAAGTAGTAAAATGGCTAAAGTAAGCCAAGTATCGATCCCACAGGGACTGAACCAAGGTAATAATCGAATTAAGTGTTAATGAACTCTAACTCTAAAAATGCAGACAACAATTGAAAGAAGATTTTGAAGAGTTTGTTTCCTAATTTATACTAATCTAAAACAAAATTATAAAGTGAGTCTGAACTATAGTAATGAGCAAGATGAGGCTAAAACGAACATGCAGGGAAGTAATTTATCAATACAATTTGGTTAATCTTTCCTTCGGTTGCTAGTCAAGAATTATTGCCTATGGAGAGAATCTTTCATATTCTACCCAACTTAAGAATCATGAACCTTCAACCTACATTTCTGTGATAAAAGAATTTCATGTTCTAGCCATACGAAACCAATTTCTTAATTGACTAATACGACTTTCAGATATATTTCTATTCTGAAGGTAAATCAATTCTCAATTTTTCCAAACTAAGAAGAGATCGTATCCTACCAATTCACAACTTTCCAATTTCTTTCTTTTTCAAGATAAAACTGGACTTTTTAAATATATATTAACATTGGCTAGACATTAATGCAGTAAGAACAAGAATTGATAGAACAACCATGGAAGAAAAGATGAAAAACCAAAATGATCAACAATTACATTCCACTACAAATGTTCTTAACCTCAGCAAGAAGTGAATTTAGCCACTCATTTGTGGATTAAACATCATCAAATGAGTATAAATCATACAAACAATTGAAATAAAGGAGAAAGAGTTAGAGAAGAACCCTAAGATTTTTGTCTCCTCAACTGGCTGTAACCCACGTTCTTGCTCAACTCAGTCAGAATAATTAAAAATAAACCTAAGTGTGCTATTTATACTAGGGCAAATTTTTTCCGGAATAACAAGCAACGTGTCACGGAGTGCATCGCGGAGCACTGCCTCCGTGAAATGGTGCAAATGCAAACCCTCACTGGAATTTTATGTTCCAGGTAAATATGGGCAACGTGCCATGGCATGTAACGCAGGGCTTGGCCAACGTGCCACAGCCCCAACGCGGACCTTCACTGGAATTTGTCCAAGTAACCCACCCGAGACAGACTGCCTCCGTGATGGCAACGTGACACGGCTCCATTGCGGAGCCCCTTTGTTTGCTTCTTGTCCTTGACCTTTTCCACTGCTCGCTTTCGAGTCCATCCCCAATTTTCACCAACATGCAACTTAGCTTCCTAAAATTACATTTTTCCTGTAAAACAACACTAATCATGTTGGTTACTATAAATTCACATTTTAACTACAAATCACATGAGAATGTACAAATAACAACAGATAAACAAGACGAAATAGAGCATTTGAGCATCACTTGGGAATATAATTCTGCCCAAGATCAGGTCTCTTGCAAGTGGAGTAGGAGAATCAACCAGGGCTGTCAGATTTGTAGGGCGTTGTGTTCTATCCCTGGTGGATCTCCTCTCAAGATGCTCTTCTGAAACTTCGTATTCCTCCATCGAACCACTCGACTCTTCGAAGGATGAGGGCTCGTCCCTAAGTCTACAATATGAGGATTGACTTTTCTCCAGCACCTGTTTCTTGGCCGGACCCTTCTTTGGTGTACCTTTCGGTGCCATTGTACCCGTGGAATAACGGTTTGTATGCAAGATGAGATGATACAAAAGATAAAATTTTAATTGTGTTCTAGCAGACTGGATGAGGGACTCAACGAGTCATTGCCACTGGCCACGATCGTGATGTTGCTCGTCATCTGCAGGCCAACTTTTTCTTTGTTGAGCCAGTGGACTCAACGGCTGGTCACAAAGAGTCGTTGCTTGTGGATGCGACTCATTAGACTAGTCGTGAGGTAGACTGGTTACATCTCCCATTTCCCACTTAGGACGAGCTACCCAAATTACACCTCGTGAATGAGATATAAAGAAATTGATGTAAATATAGAACCCAACAAGGGTTGGGGTCGAATCCCACGAGGAATATGAAGAGAACTTGAGTTAATGCGTTTAGCTAATACAATTGGCTTACTTATTTCCTAGGGGGAAAGATTTGAAACAGAAAATAATAAACAAGAGTAGAGACTAGTAAATGCTTAAATCAATTTCGGTTGTATTCAATCAATAAAATGACTAGGATTGTGTTCCCCGTGACTTCATAACCACAAGGCTTTTACACTAGTGATCTATTTCAGTGTTTAGCATGCAATATTGGTAAGTTAAATTCACCTAAATGGTTGGTCCCCTATCAAGATGATTATCACCACGCAACTTGGTCTGTATATGGGTGTATGCTTAATTAATCCTCACTCTTAATATTGGATTAGCTATTCTCGTAGAAGGTCAAGCTATTAGATAAGGATTTATAGCCTCAAATCTCTGTTGTTAATCCCTTTTCCCATTCATCACCCCCTTGATTTGGTAAGTAAGAATAAGGCAAATTCCAATGTTTGCAACCATTAAGAATCAATTAAAATGAAGGGAAGAACAATACATGCATAAACCCCGTTAAAGAATCACTAAGTATTTTTACCTATGTGTGTTAATTCATCATGGTTCCCACAACCCTAGTTATGGGTTTAGCTACTCATATTAGAATGCACCATCATAAAATATAAAAGAAATCATAGTTGTAACTTACGAAGATTCGTAGAAGAAAACCACGTGAATTGAATAAAACACCAAAACCAATGAACAAAACTTAAATGTTGTTTCTCAAAATCAAGAACAAAATTACAACCTTTGTTTCTTGAACCAATATTGACCATTGACAACATTAAAATTTACATAAAAAGTGGTAAAATAAACTATATTCGAAAAATAAACCTGAATAATATATTTATAGTTCCAAACAAAACTTTTCCTAACTAAAAAAAACAGACTCTAGGTCGGCAGTGATAATGGGCCAAGTAACGACTCGTTGGATCTCCCAGTCAGTCATTGGCTAGTGAAATTAAGTCATCCTTGGCAACTTGTTCAGTCCTGGTAACGGGTCACCTAATGACTCATTAGGCCTGGGCACGAATCGTTAGGTCCCTCTTGGCCATGGATTACCAAATCCTCCAGTGCACTTGATGGATTCTCACAGTATGTCATGATGAGTTGTCAAGTTTCCCCATGACTCGTTACGTCCTTCGTTGTCTTCCCTGAGTATTCTTCATAAGTTTTCCTCCCAATCTCCACGACTGTCATAACAACTCATTACCAGATGTAACGAGTCATGCCTTCAACTCGTTAGGCGCATTGGTTCTTCTTCATAAAATACCTGACCTTCTCTAACACTCTAGGAATGATTCGTTCATTGGGACGATGACCCAAGACCTGGGTAGCAGCCTACATTTCGATCCATTTTTTCCTTACTTTGCCCATTTCACTTTCCAGACCTATTTTCCTACAACACTTAACACAAACTCTACATAAATATACCCAAAATGTGCATATTTTCTTGGTTTTAAGCGTCGAAAGTGTCATAAAATCAGGGCACATCGATTCTACCATTGACGACTAGTTTCTCCTAAAGCATCTTCTCCTTCAATTTAGAGGTTTCATCTTGGGCTGCTTTTAAATCTGCTTCGAGATGGTTATTCTCACCTTCTAATGACACATTGAGAGCATTTGAGTTTTGTAGATCTAAGAGTAGTTGAGTCACTAGACATTTTTCCTTTATACCTGGTCTAGTTTGCAAAATGTCACATTCCTCTAAGGTTTTTCTTTCAAACAGTTCCTTTCTAGAGCCAACCTTACCCCCAGTTAGAGGAACCTTATATGCCTCAAATATCCTTGGGTAGAAACCCTTAAGCAAGCCTATGTGAACCTCTTTCTAGGTTTATCACTCGCCCCATGTGTCGAATCATCAGCAGCGGGAGATTAACCTTGTGATAAGTATCCAACATCTCCATCAATCCTAGATCCATTCATGAGGCATGATATCTTCTTTCTGTTCTGGGAAGTAGGCACCTGTTCACCAACTCAAACAATAACTTATGATCAAGATTTATCTCCCCTTTTAATAACCTTCTTGATCCAATAGTAACTCTCCCTTAGGTAAACTTGGTGGTGAGAATGCAGTCCTCCATTTTCTCCAGTTATAGTCTACATAACCTTCTAAGGGGACATGGAGAAGTTTACCCAAAGTTGCTTCATTTAGCATAATCGTCTCTCCATGAATTATAATACTGACCTTCCTTTCTTCAACTACTTCCAGGTTAACATACAACTCAGCCACTTCTAACTCATATACCATGGGCAAAGGGCAAACAAACAAATTATCCCATTCTTGAAATTGTAATTATCAACTAATCTTGCCATATCTAGTTCTGTGAGAACGAATTCGGCTATAACTCTCTCTTTAAACAACTTTTGAGAATCAAAGTATCTCTCTTTTCCTAGATCTAAGAATTTCTCCACATTTTTTTAGTCTCTGGAGCTATCTTTATTGAGGATGTTGAACTAGATACATTTGAAGTGCGAGATGTTTTCTTCTTAAGCGACAACGGTGCATCAGTGACAGGGACATCTTGGGTAGGGGTGTAAGATTTATCACCACACTCATATATACGAATGGGTTCTTAGGACTGTTCTTTGCCAATGCTTTTGTCCCTTTTCTTGACTCCTTCATGTATATAACTGATTGACCTGTTCTAACTTTTCCTCGAGGAACTCCTTGTGCGAGGCTTCTTGACTGGTGATATCTTTTCTATGATGTGTTTCCTAGTTGTTCTTGTTTTTTGAGTTTTAAGAATTTCTAACCTTGAGCTTAGGAATACATTGTTATTCTCATCGTCATCTTCAACTTCAATTAAGTCAGACATAGTTGTTGAGTCACTATTTTCCTGAGATGCATCTTTTGTCAAACTCTTTTCCCTTTTTCTTAGCCAATTTAAATTTTTTTCTTTTCATTTTTACCTTTCTCTAAATCTATGCTTAACCCATCTTTCATGGCCTCATTCGAAAGACCCACTTCCTTTTGTGTGCTTATTCCTTCTTTTTCTAATGAGACTTCAGAAGTGGGATTAACTAGGAGAGGGGGTTCCTCTTGGATGGAGAGTGGAGTGATGGGTATAGTGGGGGAAATTCTTGGTTAGGAGTAGAGCTCGTCAAATACGAATCGGGCACAGATGTAGGGGTTTGGGGTTTTTCAATTTCAGTTGGGGTTAATAACAGAGTAGGAATTTTATCCTAAGTCAGAACCAAGGAATCTTGGGAACTTTTTTTATCCTCATTTGAATAATCAACTAACAAGAGTTTTGGGAATAGAGAAATCCATATGTGATGGTTGGGAAAAGGTGATTTTGGGGAAAAGTGAGAAGATGATGAATGAGCAGTGACTTGTCTTCAAAAAGACAAAGTATTTTGGATTTGATGTGACTATAAAGTGGAACCTACAGACTTTATAGAATAGGTTTGGAAGTAGGAGAGTTTGTGGAGTTATGGTGGAGGGGACGTGACTTGAGTGACAGTTTTAGAGACTAACTGACATCAAGAAATTGATTGACGGAGTAGCTTGACTTAAGGATGATGGGACATAGAGGATAAATCTTTCTTCCTTTTTGGAGGAGCAGTGGATCATGGGGTAGACAATGAAGTATTTCTTCATTGAGCATAATCATGATAGACCAAGTTTATCAATGTATGGTCATAATTTTATATGCAATTTATAATATATATATATATATATATATATATATATATATATATATATATATATGTTGAGTTGATAGCGCATGCCGTTTTAGATTTTTGAAGGACCTAGTTCCTCCTATGTTTCTCCCTTTGTTGATCCTCTACTAATGCAATATTTAGAAAATAGGTGTAATATCATCAGTTTCTTTTTGATCCAGATGAAGCATGCCTGAGGTGCATTCTTACTTAAAGATACAAAATTGGGTTAGTAAATTTTATTGCCAAGGAATACAGTAAGTTGATAATAATCTTTGATCTAGTCAATCTAGAGAAAGATAAAGGATAGACGTGGTGGAGTTTGATGAGTCCAAATTCTACATGAATCCTTTCATATTTTTCTCTTCCCAAAGCTTTTGTGAATATATCAGCTACCTAATCCTCTGTCTTGCAAAATTCCATTGAGATATTTCCTTTTTCAATATTGTCCCTCAGGAAGTGGTAACGTAAATCAATGTGCTTGGTCTTTTATGATGAACCTGGTTCTTTGCCATGTTCATGGTGATGATGTTGCCACACATGGTGGGTATGCACTCCATGATATCCCATAGTCCTCCTATTGTTGCCTAATCCATATTAGTTGTGCACAACATGAAGCAACTGCCACTACTCCGCCTCAGCAATCGAAAGTGCTATTAAGTTTTGATTCTTAGTGGCCCATGAAATTAAACAAGCTCCTAAAAAGTGAGCCACTCCTAATGTACTTTTTCTATCAACTATAAATCTACCATAGTTTGCATCTGCGTACTTATGAGCTTGAATGAGTCACTAATAGGATACTACATGTCACACCCCGCCTTGGGGGGTATGACTGGCACCTGGTGCCCTACTAGGACCTGAACTGCTAGACTACTGAGCCTAAGCTCAACTGGTGCCTGGCTGGCTCTAACTCAGATTCAGGGAAACAACGGGCTATATAACGGCTGTAAATACAGCCTCCGGCCGACTAGGCCTATAGCCACTTGTACCTGTGCTGACAGCTAACCAGAAACATACCAATATAAGGGAAACCTATGCGGGCCGACAAGGCCACCACGCTGTCTAGTTATCTGTAACCTGACATTGAAACATGGTAAGCTACGTGACCGGCAAGGTCACCACTACTGTCAAGCTATGGCCCCACACGGCCAACATAAAAGAAACAGAAGTACTAACAACTATACAACTGCACGGCCTCACACGACCGGCTCCTCTGAGCACAAGGAAATATATATAGACTGCAAGCCTCTAAGAATACTGATAAGATGGTCGGGACAGGGCCCCGGCCTACCCATGCTATACAACAAAAGAAAAGAGATAGACCTCTAGCTATCTAGCTCCGGATGACTGGAGCTGATAACCCTGTGAGCTGGCTGGAATCATGAGGTATCGGCCCCTCGTCTATGAGTACCTACAGGCAAGTAATGCAGTGCCCCACCGGGCGTCAGTACCGCTGGTACTGAGTATGTAAAGAAGTGACTGAAATAAATATCTGAAAACAACAACACAACTGATGAAGCTGAAATAAGAAAGAATAGACTAACTGGATGAAAATATAAAGTTGTGCCTACTCTTAACTTATACTGAAAGGAGTAGGAGTCATACCTAGAGATGTATCATTATACTGTCGATCTACTCGTATCTAATGTAACATAGCATAACATAACATAGCAGAACATAGCACACACAAACCTTACCCGGCCCCCATAAGCCGGGAGGTACAACCAACACGCAATCTATACCCCTACCCCAGTCGTCCCATCTCCTATAATAACTATAAGCATCCTGTCAGTCCCCTGGGTATGCACTTGGGCTCGCTGAGCCCCTGACTATAACTGTACCTGAGTCCGGAGGACTCCTGAATCAACACTCGGGCGTATCCGCTCGACAGGGGTGTGTAAGGGCCGACCAAGGCACAATATGGGGAAAACTGGCATCCCATCTTCGTCCCCTG
This sequence comes from Datura wrightii, assembly GCA_035772735.1. Lineage (NCBI taxonomy): Eukaryota > Viridiplantae > Streptophyta > Magnoliopsida > Solanales > Solanaceae > Datura > Datura wrightii. Next base: position 76,231,990 of record JASDFA010000010.1, on the reverse strand, counting down.
TGGGACGGCATGACACTCCATAGAGCGACGTATCCTCGTCCTCTGGCGGACGAGTCGATACAACTATTAACCCTGGGGCGGTCAGGGATACTAGGTAATCCAACCCCAAGACAATACAGTGGTCTCAACTAGTAATACTATCTGCATATATCACATGCTGAAGCTAATAATTATAATGTATCTGTGTCTACTGTATGCTGAACTAGTGATAGCGATATGTATGTACTTAATTCATGCTGAGACTGATAATAGTATATATGTACAAATATAATCTTCTACCATACTGTACTGTATACTAAGTTTCTGCAATAACGTGATTTACTATCCCTCACATGCTTCCTAAACTTCATTTTTAACCTATCATTCTACTTCTGAGATGCCTTACAGATATTACATTGTTTTACTGGGTTTCAACTGAATCCAATAATATCCTACATTCTGTATTACATCACATACTGGGCATGCTGTGCAGTTCCTAACGCTTGTATTAGAATCTATATCGTGCTAGCAAGTTTCAGGCTAATTATAACATAATGCTTCTAATATCGTACCAACATTCGTAATAAACATAACACATGACTTCTGAATATTCTACTGGCCTTTAAATTACTTTACTATACCGAGCTTACTAACTTGCCGAGGAAACTAGATTTACATACCTTTGCTTTTGATTTCCCGACTAACTAGCGTAGCTTGGTCAGTATTTCAGCTATTCCTCCCAACTGCATTCACATATACATCAATCAGTGCTAAATACAACTTTATTCTGAAGAACGACATCACTTTCGATATAATTATAGCCTCAACTTAGGCCTATCGAAAGACGGTCGAAAACTCGCTATTTTCCAGGAGTCCAGAAGGGAGAGAAATATTCACTTCACAGCTAGAAACACATAGACACTAGTTTGGAGCAATTCCACTTACCTTAGTCCAGTAGCTTGACGATTCGTCGGCCGTATTTCGGGAAACTAAATTTGTAGGAATGCTCTCTGCTGCTAAATACCTCGGTATCTGAGGTTAATTTTAGTTTGGACAACGTTTGACAGCGTAATCGAATGATTATATGTTAACCTCCTACGTCCCTCTCTGTTTTCCTACGTTCTCTGGAAATTTTTTATGAGTTAAATGAAATCAAACCGAAGTGAGGCTTATATACTTGAGCCTGGACAGGGCCAACGTGTCACGGAGCCAACGCGGAGGCTCCACCTCCTTGACACGCTGCCATCGCGGAGGGGCTCTGCCTCGGCTCCTCCCACGATGGTTCGGCAGGTTTCTCGTCCGATCTTTTTCCCGGGCCTTTCTTTAGCACGTATGGCCTTCAAATATGCTTAACCAACGTGCGAATAGGCCATCTAGGTGCCGGGAATCCTATGGGGTATAACATTCTCCCCCCTTAAGAACATTCATCCTCAAATGTAAACTTCTATCATTTCTCAATTTACTATCTAGGAAAATGTCGACAGAGTTTCCCCTGTTATATGGACTATAGCAAAAACCTGAAATTCAGAAAAGTCCAACATAGGTACTGCACGTAATACTTTAAAATTCACTGGATAATTAAACATCAATCTTTCTTATTTATACATATACAACCATAAGGTACTACATAAGTGGTAATACGGACATACCTGTCGCCTGACTAGGCCTGGAATAGGTGAGGATATCTAGCTTTCATATCCTCTTCAGCTTCCCACGTCATCTCCTCTCGGTTCCTGTTACGCCACAATACCTTGACAGATGCAATATCCTTAGTTCTCAATCTACGAACCTGCCTGTCTAGGATGGCTACTGGAATCTCTTCATAGGACAGCTCTTCTGTAACCTGGATATCCTGGACTAGGACTGCTCTGCACGAGTCTCCTATGCATTACTTCAACATAGATACATGACCGGATGAACGGATTCTAACTCTGGAGGAAAGTTCAACTCATCTGCCACTTGGCCTATTCTTCGACGAATCTGATAAGGCCCAACAAATCTTGGACTGAGCTTACCTTTCTTGCCTAATCTCATTACCCCTTTCATCAGTGATTCTTTTAAAAATACCCAGTCGTCCACCTCGAATTCCAGGTTTCTGCGCCGCACATCTGCATATGACTCCTGGCGACTCTTGTGCAGTCAGTAGGCGTTCTCTAATAAGCTTTACCTTCTCTTCTGACTGCTAAACAATGTCTGGCCCAATCAACAACGGTTCTCCTATTTCAAACCAGCCAACCGGCGATCAGCACTTCCGCCCGTATAAAGCCTCGAAAGGCGACATCTGGATAGCTAAGTGATAGCTATTATTATAAGCAACTCGATTAGGGCAAATTCTCAACCCATCTACTACTAAAATCTAACACACACACTCGCAACATATCTTCGAGCGTCTGAATTGTGAGTTCCGCCTGTCCATCTGTCTGAGGGTAGAATGCAGTGCTCAGATTAATCTGTATTCCCAGTCCCTTCTAGAATGATTGCCAAAATCTAGCCGTGAACTGCGCTCCTCTGTCTGAAATAATGGATATTGGCACTCCGTGCAATCTGACTATCTCTCGGATATACAATTCCGCATAATCTTCGGTCGAGAAAGTCGTCCTTACTGGCAGGTAATGAGCTGATTTTGTCAATCTGTCAACTATCACCCATATAGAGTCATGTCTGTGTTTAGTACGGGGTAATCCTGCTACAAAATCCATATTTACTGCTTCCCATTTCTAGAGAGGCACAGCTATGTCCTGGGTCAAACCGCCTGGTTTCTGATGTTCTGCTTTCACCTGTTGGCAGTTAGGACACTGAGCTACAAATTCAGCAATTTCTCTTTTCATACCTGGCCACCAGTAGTTTTCTTTGATATCATGGTACATTTTCGTCGCGCCTGGGTGGAGAGAATAGCGGGCGTAATGCGCATCTGCTGGCGATGCCCCAAAATATCTGGAACACAAATGCGGCCTTTATATTGCAACACTTCATCCCCGGTTATCTGAAAATATGTCACCTCTCCTTACTGAACCTTGTGTTCAAGTTGAACCCGGCTAGGGTCTCCATACTGCCGTTCCTTTACTTCCACCACTAACAACAACACTGCAACATTTTGTATTATCGCTCTATTATCCTTTATTTCTACTATGTGAACGGCTAAACCGGCTAACTGGTGTAATTCTCGGGCCTATTCTCGCTGTTCAGGCTGCAAGTATGCCAACTCCCCATAGATTTACGGCTAAGGGCATCTGCTACCACATTAGCCCTTCCTGGGTGATACAAAATATTCACTCTTTAAGGCATAAACTACTGCAGCTAACTCTAGGTCATGGGTAAGATAATTCTTTTCACGTTTCTTCAACTGCCTGAAAGCATAAGCTATTACTTTACCATGCTGCATCAACCCTCTGTACCTTCTGGCGATACTAACACTGGAGCTGATGTTACCCTGGCTTTTAACTCCTGGAAGTTCTGCTCAGATGCCTCAGTCTGCTGGAACTTTGTTTCCTTCTGTGTCAATTTAGTCAGAAGTGCTGCTAAGGTGGAAAATCCTTCCACAAACCCTCTGTAGTACCCGGCTAACCGCAGGGATTGCGTACTTCGATCGGAGTGGTAGGTCTGGGCTATGTCTCCAATGCATCTATTTTCTGTGTATCTACCTGCACACCAGCCTCCGACACAATGTGACCAAAAAGGCTACTGAACTCAGCCAAAATTCACATTCAGAAAAATTGGCATAAATCTGACGGTCATACTGGTTTATTATATGGAGAATCTGACAAGTAATCTACCGGTATAGCTAGAGCTTATCTGGCCTTCTGGCCGCATGCTAAGGCTACTTGTTGTTGAGATAACCTGAACGACCATCCGCGCACCTTGTGCCTTTATCTGATCAGAGGGTCCTGATATTGATCATGACCTCTAATGATCTGGCTGCATAACCTTAAATAATTGAATAGTCGGGTTGAATGACCCGAATGTGGCAGTAGTCTAACAATGATCTAACTGTTCTACTTGAGTACTTATAGTTCATGCATAACTGCAGACTTGTGGGCATCTAATTGCTCTGTTATTTTGCTTGAACCACTGTAAGGCTGGGCTTAATCAAACTTACTCCCAGGCGATCAATCTCTGGATCTTTACGGGGAGTCTACTGATCTCCTGGTCTTAATAAACACTGTGCTAGCAGGGTACTATCAATTTCTTACACCTTGTGTGTATCCACTTGGATTTATACTACTATTCTGGGAAATTCTCGGTCTTATGAGCTATTTTATAAATACTGGCCTTCTGCTAAGGCTTTGTATCTGAATACCTTACAAGAACCAGTTGACGTACTAGTCTGTCACTGACTACTATTGTGGACCCCTTTCTTGGGGTGCCCACGGGCTTGTCTGACTTGCGGGGTATTCATTGTAATAACTGCTAGGTTGACTAAGGTCGACTCTCACCTACAAGGATGGGAAAATGATGTACGACCACTTAACATACTAGAAAAATTCTGGTTCCGACATATGCGATAATGCTATTGACTTTTAGGGATGCTTCCCTGCTAATACAAGCGCCAGCTAGTCGTTAGACCGTCTAACTGTGCTCTTATCATCTAGCCATCTGATTCAGGCCATTAACTCTGGTAAGCTTCTAGAGCCTAGATCTGGCAACAACACATAAGTCTATTAACTTAATAACTGAGAACTGAGATAGTTTCTATGACTTCATACGTAATTCACACTTAACCTGCCCTTTCTCTTCTCCTTGCCCTTTCTCCTTTCTTCTCTTCTTTTCTTTCTTTCTTTTTTTTTTTTGGAAAAGGGGTCCGACAATGCAATTTGTACATGCTTTCTAGTACTAATCAGCATCTGTGATTGTAACTCCTATAGGCAGCTACTCACAACATATCTATTATCTGTATATATATATATATATATATATATATATATATATATATATATATATATATATATATATATATATATATATATATATATATATCAGTAGCTACATACAATACGTACTGAATTCTGTGGTGATACATAATCTCTGACATGCTCTGCTGAGTCTCATACCGTACATGATACACCACTTCTACAGCCTAATAATATCTCCTGCCCTGACTTATCTTTTCCTTAGACTTTCATCCCATTCTAGATATAACAACATATGAGCTTGATCCTGCTATTGGCATTCCGCCACTCTTACAATGTGGGGTCACATTCGAATCTTGTGGCCTTACTTGGCATATATTGAGAGCCTATGACTGTCTGCTGGGCCTTATCTCTAGGCCACACTAGATTAAATTCGCTGTATCGGTAACTTCTTAACTTCTCCATAGCGGACATACTGCGGTATTCTGAACCACAATCTTACTGTCAGCCCGAGGCCTAATCCCTAATACGATATTTTATCAATCCGGGGGTAATTCTAATTTCCCCACAAGATCTGACATTCCTGCTTCTTCCCCTCATCTTACTTAAGCTGAACTCTGGGGTTCAAGGTACCTGCTCTTCATTGTTAACAAGATTACAGGTCAAGTACCAGTTCATACTTCCCCTGACTTGCAGTCAGACCTATCTGATTCACATGACCTCTCACCCTTTCGATATCACAACTGAATCATATCTATAATCTTGCAGGTATATCTTACTGTCTATTCGCGTATATGGCGGACTTGGCCATTTTCTGACTCAAATTTGACTATTACTAGGCATTCATTACTGACAGATCTTTTACCCTTGCTTCGGGTAAGCTAGCAGTCTTACTTTCTCTACCGGCTTATTATCATAAGGGTCTGCACTACTCACGTAAGCATAGGGGCTCTTTATACTTTCTAACACTTACTGCTTGATTTGGCAACCTCACCTCAAGTCCTATGCCCCTTACGCATATAGTCTTTAAGCTGAATCAGGTCAAGAGGTGGGAATACCCTTTTCTTATTGCTATAATACGAAGACATGGAACTATACTACATCTGAAAAGACGGATATGGGAACCCTGCATTTTCCTCTCTTTCTTTTCTTTTTCTTTTTTTCCACTTATTTGATAGTCTGATATTGTCTGATATCTTAACCAGATCTTATATATCTAATAAATAAGTCAACTTGTATGTACATTATACTTCTGACTTCCTATTCTGACGTTATCAACGTATACTGGGAATAGTACCGATAAAGGTATCACGCTGGGAGGTCTCTGGTACCTTCTCCTGCTGCTATAGTTATCATGTAACTGGCTGATGCCCTCTTCTGTTGCTATATCTGATCTTCTGCCAGTGATAGGGTAATGCTGATCTGCCTTTGTATCTGTAATCAAAGAATATGGTAAGTTTTTTTTTTTAGGGACTCAACCCTATACCGTACCGCTCTAAAGCACGACTGACTGAGAAGGAAGAGTAACCATCCTATCATGCCTCGCAGCCTCCTGCCTATAGTATGTGGTGCACAACACATCCATAGACAAGACTCTACTTAGCACGGCTTGCAGACTCCCTGGGACATGACCTGCTCTGATACCAAGTTTGTCACACCCCACCTTGGGGGGTATGACTAGCACCTGCTGCCCTACTAGGACCTGAACTGCTAGACTACTGAGCCTGAGCACATCTGGTGCCTAGCTGGCTCTAACTCAGATTCTGGGAAACAACAGGCTATATAACGGCTGTAAATACAGCCTCCGGCCGACTAGGCCTATAGCCACCTGTACCTGTGCTGACAGCTAACCAGAAACATACCAATATAAGGGAAACCTATGCGGGCCGACAAGGCCACCACGCTGTCTAGTTATCTGTAACCTGGCACTGAAACATGGTAAGCTACGTGACCGGCAAGGTCACCACTACTGTCAAGTTATGGCCCCACATGGCCAACATAAAAGAAACAGAAGTACTAACAACTATACAACTGCACGGCCTCACACGACCGGCTCCTCTGACCATAGGGAAATATATATATAGACTGCAAGCCTCTAAGAATACTGATAAGATGGTTGGGACAGGGCTCCGGCCTACCCATGCTGTACAACAAAAGAAAAGAGATAGACCTCTAGCTATCTAGCTCCGGATGACTGGAGCTGATAACCCTGTGAGCTGGCTGGAATCACGAGGTATCGGCCCCTTGTCTATGAGTACCTGCAGGCAAGTAACGCAGCGCCTCACTGGGCGTCAGTACCGCTGGTACTGAGTTTGTAAAGTAGTGACTGAAAGAAATATCTGAAAACAACAACACAACTGATGAAGCTGAAATAAGAAAGAATAGACTAACTGGCTGAAAATATAAAGTTGTGCCCACTCTTAACTTATACTGAAAGTAGTAGGAGTCATACCTGGAGATGTATCGTTCTACTGTCGATCTACTCGTATCTAATGTAACATAGCATAACATAACATAACAGAACATAGCACACAAAAACTTACCCGGCCCCCATAAGCCGGGAGGTACAACCAGCATGCAATCTATACCACTACCCCGGTCGTCCCATCTCCTATAATAACTATAAGCATCCTTTCGGTCCCATGGGTAAGCACTTGGGCTTGCTGAGCCCCTGACTATAACTGTACCTGAGTCCAGAGGACTCCTGAATCAACACCCGAGCGTATCTGCTCGACAGGGGTGTGTAAGGGCCGACCAAGGCACAATATGGGGAAAACTGGCATCCCATCTTCGTCCCCTGTGGGACGGCATGCCACTCCGTAGAGCGATGTATCCTCATCCTCTGGCGGACGAGTCGATACAACTATTAACCTTGGGGCGGTCAGGGATGCTAGGTAATCCAACCCCAAGACAATACAGCGGTCTCAACTAGTAATACTATCTGCATATATCACATGTTGAAGCTAATAATTATAATGTATCTGTGTCTACTGTATGCTGAACTAGTGATAGCGATATGTATGTACTTAATTCATGCTGAGACTGATAATAGTGTATATGTACAAATATAATCTTCTGCCATACTGTTCTGTATACTAAGTTTCTGTAATAACGTGATTTACTATCCCTAATGTGCTTCCTAAATGATATTGGGCAGATTTATATGCCCAAGTGATACTCAAAAGTACCATTTTCACCTTGTTTATCTAGCAATGTGTATACATTTTCATGTAATTGGTAATAAAATGTGAATTTATACTAACCAACATGATTAGCATTGTTTTGCAGGTAAAATGTGATTTCGAGAAGCTAAAAGACATGATTGGACGATATCGGAGTTAGACTTGGTGGAGCAAGGACGTGGGTTACAGGCAGTTGAGGAACGAAAAGTTCAGGGTTTTTTCTCTCTTTATTTCTTCTCTAATTCAATTGTTTGTATGATTAACACTCGTTTTATGATGATTAATCCACAAATGAGTGGCTAATTCCCTTCCTTGCTGAGGTTATGAACACTTGTGATGAATTTTGATTATTGATTATATGGTTTTTCATCTTTTTCTTCCATGTTGTTCTATTAATTCTTGTTCTTACTGCATTGGTGTGTGGCCTACATTAATGTACATCTAAAAAGTCCGATTTCACTCGAGAGAGCACGAAATTGGAAAGTTGTGAATTAATAGGATATTGTTCTTTACTTGGTTTGGGAAAATTGAGTTTTGATGAACCTTCAGGATAGAAATATACCTGAAAATCGTATTAGTCAATTTAGGAACCGGAATTGTATGGCTAGAACATGAATTGCATTTGATCACAGAAATGTAGACGGATGGTTCATGATTCTTAAGTGAGATTAAATACGAGAGTTTTAATCTCTTGGCAAATGTTCTTGGCTAGCAACTGGAAGAAAAGATTAACCAATTTATGATGATAATCAGTTTCATTACATGTTTGTTTAACCTCAGCATGCTTTTATCCATAGTCCAAATTCAAAGTAGATAATTGTTCTTAGTTTTAGTATAAAATTTATGAAACAAAATATTAACTTTTTGGTTACGTTGTTGTCAGCATATTTAGAAGTAAAATATATTATACTAGAGAAAATTGCACTTAACCCAAGTCTCTGTGGGATCGATACTTGGCTTACTAAAGCCACTTGCTACTTGTTCGACCACGTGCACTTGCGTGTCGTTTTATATACCCATATAATAGACTCGAACACTAAACTTCATTTTTAACCTATCATTCTACTTCTGAGATGCCTTACAAATATTACATTGTTTTACTGGGTTTCAACTGAATCCGATAATATCCTACATTCTGTATTACATCACATACTGGGCATGCTATGCAGTTCCTAACGCTTGTATTAGAATCTATATCGTGCTAGCAAGTTTCAGGATAATTATAACATAATGCTTCTAATATCGTACCAACATTCGTAATAAACATAACACATGACTTCTGAATATTCTACTGGCCTTTAAATTACTTTACTATACCGAGCTTACTAACTTGCCGAGGAAACTAGCTTTACATACCTTTACTTCTGATTTCCCGACTAACTGCCGTAGCTTGGTCAGTATTTCAGCTATTCCTCCCAACTGCATTAACATGTACATCAATCAGTGCTAAATACAACTTTATTCTGAAGAACGACATCACTTTCGATATAATTATAGCCTAAACTTAGGCCTATCGAAAGACGGTCGAAAACTCGCTATTTTCCAGGAGTCTAGAAGGGAGAAATATTCACTTCACAGCTAGAAACATATAGACACTAGTTTGGAGCAATTCCACTTACCTTAGTCCGGTAGATCGACGATTCGTCGGCCGTATTTCGGGAAACTAAATCAGTGGGAATGCTCTCTGCTGCTAAATACCTCGGTATCTGAGGTTAATTTGAGTTTGGACAACGTTTGGCAGTGTAATCGAATGATTATATGTTAACCTCCTTCGTCCCTCTCTGTTTTCCTACATTCTCTGGAAATTTTTGATGAGTTAAATGAAATCAAACCGAAGTGGGGCTTATATACTTGAGCCTGGACAGGGCCAACGTGTCACGGAGCCAACGCGGAGGCTCCACCTCCATGACATGCTGCCATCGCGGAGGGGCTCTGCCTCGGCTCCTCCCGCGATGGTTCGGAAGGTTTCTCATCCGATCTTTTTCCCGGGCCTTTCTTTAGCACGTATGACCTTCAAATATGCTTAACCAATGTGCGAATAGGCCATCTAGGTGCTGGAAATCCTACGGGGTATAACACTACAGAACCGGGCCAATGTTACCTTAAGATATATTAGAATTCTTTTAATTGCCTTCATGTGGGATTCCTTTGGATTCAATTGAAATCCGGTACACAATTCCACATTAAAGATAATATCAAGTGTACTGCTATAAGATATAGTAGAGAACCAATCATGTTCCTGTATTTAGATTCTTCTACCTTAGGACCAAGTTCATCTATTCGAGTCTTGTAGTTATTGCAATAGGTGTAACTTTTGTTTTAGAGTTCTCCATTTCATATTTGTGGAGCAGTTCCTTGATATATTTCTGTTTATGAATCGAGGTACCATCCTTTGTTTGCTTGATCGTGCCTCTGATGGTTTTGATCCAGATTGTGGACCAGGTTCAATGACAGTTTCAGACTAGGTTAGAATGGTCTCTTGATCATCTATTCCACATGGCTGGGATGGTTCTATTCCTAAGTGTGATTCATTAGTGACACGAACTCAGTTGAACTCCGTGTTTCATGTGAAGTGTCTTCATCAGGTGCATCAAGTTCTTTTTCCATGTTTATGATGGGGGCTAGCCCAATTTCCTCAGTATCTTCTTGAATATTCATCCACCTAGTGAGTTTGATTCATCAAATATTAGATGAATACTTTCCTCCATAGAACTTATTTACTTGTTTGAAACTTTATAGGCTTTACTCTAAGGGGAGTAACCTAGGAGTATTTCTTCATCACTCTTGGTATCAAACTTACCAAGTTCTTCTTTACTATTATTATGAACAAAACATTTACATACAAAGGTTCCAAGAGACAAGTATGGCTTCCTCCCTTTCAATAATTCATATGGGGTTTTCTCCAAAATTCGTCCTATCATACACTTGTTTATAAGATAGCAAGCTGTATTTCTAGCTTAATCCGAATGCCCTTTAAATAATCCACTTGCTATCAACATGGTTTTTGTCAAGTCTTCTTTCATTCTATTCTTTCATTCAACAACTCCATTTTGTTGAGGAGTTCTAGGAGATGAAAAGTTTTAATTTTATCCATGAAGCTGCATAGTAATCCAAGAATTTTGAGTTTTCAAACTCTGTACCATGATTTGATTGGAAGCTTAATAGTTCACTGATGAGCTTTTTCTATAACTGTTTAGCAAATAAGTGAATACTTCAAAGGTTTCATCTTTTGATCTCAAGAACATGGTCCAGGTGAACCTGGTGTATTCATTTACTATGACAAAAACATACCTCTTTCCCCCTCTACTTGGAACTCTCATTGGTTCATAGAGATCCATATGGATAAGTTACAGATACTTAGAATTTCTAACCATCTTCTTTGATTTGAATGGATATTTGGCATTCTTTCTTTTTGCAAATTCATCACAAATCATGTTTCCCTTGTACTTGGTCTTTGGCATTCCAAGAACTAGTTCCCGTTCTACAAGTTTATTCAGATGAGCGTAACTGGCATGCCCTATTCATTTGTGCCACATAAGAGAGTTATCTATGGTTACTCTTAGACATGTGAGTTCTTCCCCAATGGGTTCAAGAATATTTTCTTTATAAACATATTTGTATCTCATCCCTCTCAGAATCAAGATTCCAAACTTTACACTACTCAAATCGTAATAAGTTGAAGTAAATAAATTTATTTCCCTTGTCACATATTTGAGAGATACTCAATAGGTTATGTTCCAAACCTTTTACATAATACACATTTTTTATGGCCTGAGACAAGGACTTCTCAATATTTTCAAGTCCAACTATTTCTCCTGTTTACCATTTCCAAAGGCAATATTTCTATCTTTCTATTTTGAGAGAGCGAGGAAATTTCTACTCTGTTTGTCATGTGTCTGGAATATGCACTGTTCGTATACTAGGTTGGCTTCTTCGCTCTCATCGTCACCTAAAACAATAGAGATTAGATTTAAGTACTCAGATGAACTTGGGTTCCTTTTTATGATTGAAAGGATGAATTATATTAATTTTAGCCAAGTGAGCAAGGCTAAAGTTTTCTTCCTCTTAAAAGTTTAATATGGTGACTGGGTCTAGGATTTACAATCTCAAATTTAGTTTTGCATTTTGTAGCTTGAAGATGTGTACCAGGTTTACAGTTTACAAACTCAAATTTTTTCTTGTTTTTCTTTAACTTGATTTTTCATTGATCTTTGTAATGATTTGTTATTCCATAATGAGAGAATATTATATGGTCTAGCTTGATACTTTCTTTAGTGCTTTGTGATTTCTTCTTATATTTTTTCAGTGCTTTGTGATTTCTTCGTATATCGTGGATCTTGTCTTTGACACGAGTGGCTTTCTTGTAGTGAGACTAGTAGTTAGAGTATCTGATCCATTTTAAAGTTCGTTCAAGATCTAGTTTGACTTTATCTAAATTCTTCTTAATAGCTTGGTTCTCTATAAGTATCACTTGCTTACCAAATTTTAGTTTTCTAACTAATTTTTCCTCCTTAAAATGATCCTTGGTATGGATTTTTAATTCTACAATTTTCAGGACTAGTTCCTCTCGTTCTTCCTCCAGCTTTCTATTGCACAGTTTAGAGAATCATATGCACTCATAATTTCATCCTTTTCAGTTTCTAGAGAGTTGTATTCATCAATGAGAATAGTAGAGAGGGAAATTAGTTTCTTTTTAGAGTAGGAGTGAAAGTTTGATTTTAGATCACGAAAGCTTACATCAGCCTTTTCTTCGTCGCTGTATGAATTAGAATTTTCCATCAATACCAATATATTCTCATCATTTGAGTCATCCATCGCTAGGAGTGATTGATCTTTCCACTTCTGAAGTTTTTTCAGATTCATCAGTCGATGAGTTTCCCATAGCTGCCAAGACCCTTTTCACTACACTATCACATTCTTTGGTGATGAATCTTATATTGGGTACAAGAGGTTGATCTTTTTTTTTCTTTTTTTTCTTTTACATTTTTAGTATTTTTTACTTGATTTCATTTGTGCTCTAGTTCCCACAGTGGACACTCTTTGATAAAGTTACCTGGTTCACCGCAATTATTACAAACTTGGTTCATGGGTGCCTTTTTTAATGGATTTTGTGGCGCTCCTCCACTATGTATTGAATTCTTTTTTGACAATACATTGAAATTTTCATGTAAGTAATGCCATATTGTCTCCCTCAATCGTTATATCTTTTAGGACCTGGTTCTTGTCCTTGAGTGGGATAATTATCTCTTATTCTTGAGATTTCTTGAGTTCATATATTGTTAAATTTCCAATAAGATCATCCATGGTCACGAGTCAGTTCCCTTGTTTCAGATGTAGCTTCAACTTTGCTTTCCCAGATTTAGAAAGTATTCTAACAATTTTCTCACACCTTTGCTAGTAAGAATCATTTCACCAAGAGAGTAGATCATATTCATGACTGAAGAGATCCTCGTGCGTATATCATGGATGGATTCACCATCTTCATCCTAAATAATTCAATTTGTCTATTGAGCACATCAATTTTGGACTTCATTACTTGATTCATTCCCTCATGAGTCATTTGTAGAGCATCTCAGATTTCTTTGGTACTCATACATGATGATATCCTATTATACTCGTCAGCTCCGATGCTATAAACTAGACTCTTCTTTTCTTTGAAATTGATTTCCATGATAAATTTTTCTTCTTTGGTGTATCCTAGTCTACCTTTGAAACATAAGTTTTTTCATATTCCATAAGCTTCATGGTTTAGTAGGTCCATCAAGAATAACTTTTCATAGGTTGTGATCTTCACCTATGAGAAAATCCATCATTTTATTCTTCCAACATCCATAATAGTGACCATTGAATAGAAGTGCTTAGTTGTCGATTGTCCTTCTTGAACAGTTGGTGGTGCTGAGAATTTTCAAGGTGTTAGCTATGTTAAAAAAATCCACTCTAATACCAACTAAAATAATTACCACCTATAATGCGACTGAACCATGATCAGTCTATTATCTTATTAAGAAGTTAACAAATAGATGAACACACAATTTTACTATAGAAAACCTCCTTACTCAAGTGAGTAAAAAAGAATGACCTATGAAGTATTCACTATCTTCAAAGAGCACTTTTAGATTATAATTCTATAATCAAATATTTTTATTCTAAAAATTCTTATTCATAGAATCATTAACATTAGATCACCTAGAATTAACTCAACTATTACAGCCTTCAGTAGGATCTTTTTTTGAACACTCGATCGATAATTGCTTTCAAGAATAAGTAGTTTATTGCTTGCAATCATCACCCCTTCTCCTTATACCTCGTGGATTATACATATTCTTGGTTTCATAATCCTTGTACGACACTACTTTCCTTTGAAGTCTCTTGTAGGATTTTGTAGTTCTATAAGAAAAGTATTTTCTCTTTACTTTTTTACTGCTGTGATGTGTTTGTCTCTCGGTTGGAGCTGATCTCTTTTGGCCTCTTTCCTTTTTTGAATCTCTAGACACCTTCACCCTAACTGTCTTTGTTCTTTACTTGCTCCATGAACCTAGTTTACCTATTCAACAAGAAAATATATCTAAAACTTTATAGTGAACGTGGTTCATTTAATAATAAATCTAATTTACCTTGTTGGTCATTCAAGCATAAAGTAGTAGTCCAATCAATCTTCTAACAAGTGAATATCATGAAATCACGCAATATCACAAATTGATTTTTTTCCAAAAATCTTTGTAAAGAAGTCTGCTAATTGAAAGCTCTTAGGAATATATGAAGGACTTATAATCTTTGCTTGCAGTTCTCTTGAATTAGGTGATAGTCTATTTCAATATATTTTGATCGCTCATGAAATAATAGTTCCCTACAATATGTAAGGCAGCTTGATTGTCACAAAATAATTTGCAGGAGTTATATGTGAGAATCTCAAGTCTTGAAATATATAGCATAATCATGTGATCTCAAAACAAGTCTTTGTCATAGCTCGATACTCTGCCTATACTGACGATTTGGAAACAACTAATTATTTCTTCAATTTTCATGAGATAAGTGAATTTCTAATTAATCAAGGGACTTACCTCTCAAAGATTCTCCAAATTTTCTTCAGTCGCTCTTGAATTGAATTTCTTGAATTTGTGAGTTAGTATGAGTATTTACATATTTATCTGTGTTAAATTGATGTAATGACCAAGACAATTGAGTAGGAACTCACTTTAGATGATTAGAGGATCCCTAGATGTTTCTCCATAAGAAAATTGGTAAAAAAATAAAGTGAAATGAAAATTCTGAACTAAAATCACACTTACAGCTTTGTCAAAGTCCATATATAGTCTACATATGTAGACATACGGTCGTATGTGGCATCTTAAATCCAGTCCAACTTGGAAAAAGATCTGAAGTCATTTACAGTTGATATATGGTCTATATATTCTATATACAACCTGTATGTTGCTATCCTATGTCAATAACTGAAGGTCTAAACATTAACTCTCTGAATCTCCACATATGGTTGATATGCAGACAATATATCCAACATCCAGTCTGTATGTTTCTTTGTATGTCATGACCTGAGCATAGATCCCGGATGCGAGACGAGACCTAGAACCACAAATGGATCCAAGTTAACCCATGTCAACATAGCATAGATCTAACATAACAACAACTAACATAGCATATCTAAGTGGAAGCTAACTGAAAATAAACTGATCATTATGCGTAAGGACAGAGTTTGTTAAAACACTGAATCATAAGCTGAAACTACACTAAATTTTCTGAAAGCCTCTACTAATCTGATGAGCTACTGGGACAAGCCCCCAACTAACTCTAGAGTCTGAAACTAAAATAATAGTGAAATAAAGGAAACAGAACTCCCGTCCTTGCAAGATGAGCACTTCTACTTCTAGCTGATGAAGTCTAGAACGTGTCTAACTGCGGGACTGAGTCTGAGTACCTGGATCTATATCATAAAATAGTATAACATAGAGAGTATGCAGTCAGTACTTTGAATGTACGAAGTATATGGGAAACATAATTGTTACACCCCGTAAGTTTCTATTGTTTAATTGATGCATGCGTACATATGTTGAGAATTTTGGAGTATGATGCATATGGAAAAGGGGCCCGGGGGTTGAGTATATGAGCACGATAGCGAGCGAGCAAGACGTAGGGACCAGAGGCCTAGTGCACTGGGCGACGCGCCGCGTCAGCCAGCCTGGCGCTATGGGTGGCGCGCCGCACCCCCTAGCTCACTGCCTCAATATTATATAACGCTCCTTCATGCTCAACTAATTTATTTCTAATATTTCCCTTCGGATGAAATAAGAGAGTGAGCAACAGTTTCGTTCATTTTTCGATAATTAACGCCGCTAAACTCAATCCAAATGCAAATTCATTTTGGATATGGAGTTCTAGACCTATGGGGAACATCCCTACAGAGTTATTTCTTTAAAATTCGCTCGGTGTACCGGAACCCCACCGAGAAATAGTTATCAGAATCACTTCCAATTGGCTTTTATGCGACTACAAGTGACAGGTAAGCATTTCTACATTTTGTGCTCTCAGGAAATGGTGAGTTTTGGTCGAATTAAATGAAGTTGAAGTTATAGTAAACCCTATTGAAAAGTTATTGTTATTCGTTGTTCTTACTCTTGAAAATAGCTTTATTTAGTCAGTGTAAAGGCGACAACTAAGTGGAGTTGCTGGCTTCAAGTGGAAAACTTCTTAATGAACGAAAGTCGCCATTCGAGGTATGTTAAGGCTTATTCCTTTGGCATGTTATTCTCGTCGTATAATGATACGGCTTATGTTTAACGTAGATAATGATTCTATGTGTGGTATTAGTTGCTGCTTGTAGATAATGCTTATAGATGTTGTGGTTAGCTGGTAGAAAACATATTGAGAATAGATTACAGTATCCCTCGTCGGGAAAGAGTATGTTAGGTGTGACCCACACTAGAAGCGTCATAGTAAGATCTTTGTTCTTTTGTTCACTATGTTAGTAGGATTCTGATGTTTTGCTGTCATGTCAAGGCCTTAGAAGCTTAGGGTTAGCTGTTGGGACATATTTGGTAAGTTGGATAGCATTGAGGGTTGACGAGTGATATAACTTTTAGTTTGACGCTCGTATAGACAGTAAAGCTAGCCTAGAGGCCGTTGGCGTACCTTCACGCCCTAGGGCTAGAATTTTAATAAAATGGTCCTACCCTAAAGTGAACGTGACCAGGGTTTTCCAGTGAAATGAGTGACAACCTGCCATGTAGTTAGCCACTGCCAATGACTATTAGTTGAAGTCGACTTAGTGCTTGACATATAGGTCGCCTATGAGGTTATCCTAGGGTGCAATTACTGGAGCCCAGCAGGCTTAGTTGCAGACCCAAGGTCCAGGTATATTGTCGATAATTACCTGTTGACCCGTATTGACCATGTAAGGGGTATATAGATTGGACTGTGCTCGCCAGGACTTATGGGGGCTCTGGGTGGGTTATTCTATAATGATTGTACCTTCCAGGCTTATTGGGGCCAGGTTAGGTTCTTGTTTGTATTCTTGCCTGCTAGTTATAGCTTATGAGTGTATAGTTGTACAGTCTTAACTCATATATGTGTAGTGTCTTACTAGATGCAGGTTATGGATAAGAAAGCTTACAGGTTAATTTTTGCCCCTTCTTGTTATTCACTTTTAGTTCTTTATCAGCATTTATTCAACTTTCTAGTTACTTCCTTACATATTCGATACATATTGTACTGACGCCCAACTATGGGGCGCTGCATACTTGCCTGCAAGTTTAGAAGGACAGATTGCGAGATCTCCTAGCATCTATTTAGAGTCAGCAGTTTGGCTAGTTCCTTTCATTCAGAGTTGCCAAGTTGTATAGTTATACCTGTCTTTTATCTATACAATATTTGAGTAGGCCGGGGCCTTGTCTCGACTAATATTTCCACTCTTAGAGGCTTGCAGACTACAGTTTTCAGTTAGAGAATTATGTTGGCATGTGGGGCCTAGATTAGTTATGTTTTGTATGTTGGTTGTGTGGGGCCTAGTATAGTTGCCTGTTTTCATTCTATTATAACTAGACAGCATGGTGGTCTTGTCAGCCCATATAGGATCCGTTTTTCTGTTATGTTGGCTGGGTTAGCTGTTTTCTTTTACAGGTGCTACATGGTCTTGTTGTCCCGAGGCTGTGTTTACAACCGAGATATAGCAGTTTGTTTCCTTGATTTTGAGTCGCTGGTAGGAACCAGAGGTGTCTATTCCCATCCGAGCCAGCCCAAATCCTAGTGTGGCATTAGGTGCCAGTCATGCCTCCCAAGGTGGGGCGTGACAAACTTGGTATCAGAGCAGGTTGTATCCCAAGGAGTCTGCAAGCCATGTCTAGTAGAGTCTCATTTATAAATATATTGTGCACCACATTCTATAAACAGGAGGCTACGAGGCATGATAGTATGGTTACCCCTCCTTCTTCTTAGATCGTGCTATAAGCCGAGTTGTATAGGGTTGAACCCCCAAGCTTTGATTGTTATGTCTGTCTAGAGTAATATGTTACATAAGACAGACTCCAGGTAGCTGCAAGTTAGCTACAACAGTAGGAGGAGGTACCAATGAGGTGCCACAGTTGGGGGACAATCAGCCTGAAGATGGAAGCAGATATCCTTTTAATTCCCCCGGCATCCTCTGGGGGCACCAGGAATCTCATACGATATTAGATATGCCAACATCGTCCCTAGTTCCTTCTTCAGCCTCATATTAGGAGGTCAGGAGTATAGTATATATATGAGTTGGCTCACTTAGTAGAGATATAGAATTAGGCAGGGACAACAATTGACATTGGATTAATTGAAATACACGAAGGATTGTGCGAGGTTTGTACCTCCAGCCTTTAGTGTTGTTGAATTTCGTGCCTTAGCCCTATTCTGGAATGATGGGGTCACTTCCCACTTCCCAGTTTGTACTTTCAGTACAACATAAAGCGTAAGTATCAATGTCATATTTCCTAGAATAAATA